>OY728120.1:1889716924-1892216924 GCA_963277665.1 Viscum album
AAATGGAATCAAATAAAACCTATATTTCTGTTTTAAATGTGGTACTAACCTGGACTGCTCTCATCAGGGGCCTCCCCTAGCTTGATAATAATCTAAACTAGTGCACTAGTAATATCACAAATAAACTAGGAGTCAACAATAAGATTCTACACTTAGTTTTCTAGGTTCCCAGGAAATCAACCAAACTATAGGTGATTAGTCAATTTATTTTCATCATCATCACATAAATCAATATTGAAAACATAAAAAATAATCCTCATGTGACCTCTAATACTAACTCAATAAACAAATCCATTCACGTTTCACTTAAGCATTAATAATTTTTCAACCCATCGAACTTGGGGAATAAATCCTTATTAGGCATAACACACCAGACTTATAACCAGGGGTTTCTTGAAATATGAAGTAATCCTTCTTTATAAAATGCCAAACATACCATAAAAAACCTGAACTATAAAGCTATAAACCTTTAAAATATCCTATAAATAAACATTTTCCATCAAAACATCTCTAAAAAAAAATTCATTCAAAATTAATAATTTACCTTATTATAACTCAATTGGATTTAAAAACACATTTTTAATGAACAAAACCCCTAAAAATTATGGGTTACCTTCTTTAGATACCAAAATAAAGAAAAACCCATTCTTTATCTTGAAATTATTTAAAAAGTTCCTCTTCTGATTTTATACAAACACATAGCATCCATACACAACTTATTTGGAAGTAAAAGTGAGAAAAACTATAAAAATACCTTTATAACAAATGTGTAAGATATTAAAACCATTATACACAACCATCAAAGTTATTGTACATAGATATAATGTGATAGGAAAGTAAGAAAATATAGTCAAATAATTTTAGCAGCCTAAATAATGTGGGTAACATTCACCTTTTAAGGGGAAATAATAACCTCATATAGAAATATTTTATACGAGACCTATACTTGAAAATACCAAAAAAATTATTTACCAGACCCTAAGTTCAACCCTCATCACCATTAGAGTTTATGGAAGAATAATAATTAAATAAGAAAAGGCAGGAAGGTTAAATATAAGGAAAATTGAATAGGACCATTAAAATCCACGTGAATTAATATATAAATAGCTTTAGAGGATCTTAGGAATAATGAATAATACCCCTTAATCTCTCATAAGGATGGAAAAATATGTGAGGGGAGAGTGGAGGAGAAAAAGAATTAAAACTACACAAGGGTAAAAAAATACACGCCATAAAATTATGGACAACTCACATGGTTTGGAAACATGATTTACTAAACTATAGGATAACCATGTAGATCACACTACAATATAACAAAAACATCACACAATTTGGATTCATGAAATAATAAACAATGTTCTCACCATGAAACCTCTACAAAAAATTGGGTTTTATCCATTAACATGGTTTCCTTAAATATATTTCCAAACTTCTCTAAAGCCATATACAAGGTACCCCATATATAAGTTTATCAAAATAATTTGAACTAAAACTTAAAAGTCTATGTAATAACCATGAACTCTAGGGGAACCCCATATACATCTTCCTATTGCATAGTTTTCCCTTAAACATATGGTTTTACCCTCAATTACACTCAATTGTGAAAAAACCATGAAATAGTGAAAAACATAACAAATTACAATGTCCCAAAAACAAAATATATCAAAAATAAAAAATAAAACATATATAAATAATATTTAATATGACAGTGACATGAGGATGTCATATATTTATTATGTAGGAAAATGTTTCCTTAACCTTAACTTGGGTTGATTATTCCTTTTTATGTATGATTTTTATTTATGAGGATGATAATTTTTTAAGAGGTATATAATGCAAGCTCCCAAAATTTTTCAAAACATTACATTACATATTTTGGATGTTAAGAGTGTCAAGAGAATATTTAATGATGGGAGGTGTTTCTAATGTTGATATTTTATCCATATGGGAAGTTTCATGGTGTGGCCATAGGTGTTTCCTTGTGAAGAGTTATCTAAAATGCAGTTTGGTGTGTTATTTCATCATACTAAATTTTTAGAAAACTCAATTTTAACTCTTATATAAATACCCCATATGTATCACCATATGTGAAAGAGTAAGCCATACATATCATCCTTTGTCAAAGATTAATGGTTACACGAGAAACCCTTCTGAATCAACCATGTTGAAGAGTGACCCTTATGTATCATTATATGTCATGAAGTAAAACATACATATTTGAGTCCCAAATGGAATACATAAAGGTTACTTGGCCACTATATGCAATTCCATGGGTTTCAACAATAAAAACTACAATATGTAAGATACTATAATTTAACATAGAAACAAAAATATTGATAAGTTTCATCCCCTAGGAGATGGAAGAGTCATTAATTTTCTAATATACTATATCAATAATCTTGAAATTGAACTAATCGTGGGTGGAATGAGTCCCTAAATTTATAATTACTTAGTAATTTCTTCATCTAGAGAATTGGGTTATGGTTCATAGGTTGCGATGTTGTCTTAGTCTAGGGTGATTAGCTTTCAAGTGGAGGGGAAATGTCTACACTATGATTTTCTAGAATTAAAATGATATAGTATAAAATAGTATTTACCCACGACCATACCTAGTCATATATAATTTATGTGTCCTTCTATGGGAATGTTTTTGGGGATAAGAGTGGCTTTGGTGGGTTTTCAGAAGATTGGGGCTATGAGTTTCAGTGGACGACCAAGCCTAATGCTGAGAAATCTATATGTGGCTCACCAGATAGCTAGTGAAGGGAAACTGACTAGTGATTGGTCTGACCAATAACCATATATTGATGTTGGACTCAACAGCTACCCAGGGAGTCAGTACTGACTAGATAGTGGGCCACTGGCTGGCCAGTTGAGGCCAATGGAATTTTATTGGCCTCTTAAATAGTATTTATGTGGGTTTATCCCCATAAAATCCCCTAAGGCCACCCATTTAAACCCTAAATCCTGATATTTCTACCTGAAAATACGGACAACAACCCCTTATGCATCTCAAACTATCATATTCTCTAGGGATGATCTCCCATGATCCTCAACCATTTGGAGTTCAATCATTGGGGTTCCAAGGAAATAGGTTAGGATATGACCACATTATATCCCCAACATTTATCTCATTTTTAAGATATCCCTCACCATTTATATCAAATCTTCTCTACATCCAAGACTTTTTCTTGCGTCTTTATTTTCATCCATTTTAGCTCAAACAAAAGGTTATAATTATATGATTGGAAATATATGGGGATAAGGAAGTTGGTACATGATTTTTTCCCATATTATTTCTTAGATTATATGTGAATGAATTATGTGGTAACAGTGGCATGATGATAATTGAATCTGGATATAAAATTAATACTTAAAAAATATTTTTTATAGTTTTATATTCCCTAGAATATGATGATAATTTAATTCCTTGAAGGTGATCATATAGGGATGTTTCACTTGTGGTATGGACCCCATTATATTGTTTTTAAAAGGTGGAAATCAAAATGGTTACTGATAAATTTCATATAAGGAAAAATACAAAGGGTTAGGGAGTTTGTGGGTTTGGTATATTTTTATATTGTGAAATAGTAAATGATTAAAGGTGACATGTAATTGATTTACAATGTTTGAAATGGTAAATAAATAATACATGCCTTGATATCGACCCACATTATTCATTTTCATATAAAGGGTTATTCCAAGTAGATGTCATAGTTTATATTTGGATCCTTTAAGTGCCTAAATTTTATAGTAAATTTGAATGGCTTCTCAGGTAGTAAAAGATGAGATTATAAACTGATATTTATGTGGTAAATTTCTAAACCATGGTTTATGAAATAATAAATTGATATTATTATGGAAATTTTTGGATCGTAAATTGAAGTGATATATGTAATGTGAAATGGTAAATGTTAAAATATGTTATGAGATCAAATTTTTAATTGGTAAATGATGATGATTTGGTAAATTTATAATGAAGTGGTAAATTGGAAAGATCCATTTTGAAATGTTATTGATATGAAATTGGAAAACAACCCTTGGAGAGGTCTTGATACAATGATTTGGTAAATTCCCATGTGGAAGTATTTATACTGTGAAACGAAAATACTCAAGGAGTGGTCATGTAAAGGAATTATAGAAGCCTTAATACTGTTAAATATACATTCTCATGGAGAAGACCTACAAACTATCATTGAGTGGTCATGATTTGATGAAACTGTAAATAACATTGAAGTAGTTTTGATATAAATTGTCAAATAATTTTGTTAAGAGATATCTGAAACTGGATGATGTAGATATGCTCTTCGGTACTTGTTCCAAGGTTGGAGGTGGTTCCCCTGTTATGTTACTTATGATTGTAATGATCATCCTATATGCTCAGAAATAGACGCCAATCTATGAATCATGTATGGGTAACCATGGGTGTCACCAAAGATCCCGACCATCATTTATTATTATTATTTTTATATTTATTTATTTTTATAACTCCTATGATCACTTATATTTCAGACTGGATATTTTTGGACACCTTTGGTGGTGTGTTACTGAGTTGTGCTCACACCCTGCCTGGGCCACCGGTTGGTACTTGAGTAGATTTAATGATTTTAGTTCTATATAAGGGTAGAGTACTCATACCTCATGATTGTTTTGGATAGATTGGATAAATTGTGAATTATGGGACAAGGTAAGACTTGGGACTAGTTTTGTGAGTATGCCTCTGATCATGTATTCTTGTGTTCTTTTGGAATAATTTCTATATGATCCATCCATGGGGGATCATTTGAATTATAGCAATAGTTAGTATATAAGGAATACTCTATTTTTCAACAGCATTAATGTTATGATAATTTATCAGTATTTAACAATTTATATGATATTTATCTTCATTTTTCATTCATGATTAAATTTATTTATGATATAATTGATACTGTAATTAGAGGGTATATTCTTCCTAAGGTATCCTTATATAACTATAACATTAGTTTGTTGGATCTGGTGTATGGGTAGTTGTGATTGAGGTCATGTGGAGAGCCTGTCTTGTTACTGTTCAGAATGAGCCGAGTTAGGGACACGAAAAAGTTGTATAAGAGTAATTTTTAATTTTTTTAATACATTGGAATGGAATATATGAGATCAAGATTTTTTAAAACAAGGTAGTGAAGTTTTTCCTAGGACTAGAAAGACCATATATGAGTTAAGTCCATGACTCCAAGGATGTGATAGTTTATCATGCTTTTTACTTTTATTGTTTATGGTTTCCACCAATATTAAAACACATGATTACAAATTTTATAAACTTGGTAATTTTATCACTTAGTTGGTATGAAAAGAGAACATGTGTTCATTCAACATATGAGACTTGTATAATTCACTTGTCATTTATGTGATTGCAAGTTAATGATTACCCTTACTATAAAATGAGTTTGTTATTTAATGTGTCCATAACCATTTATACAATGTTTTCCTATATAAGGGAATGAAATCATATTACTAAACCTATTTTTAAATCATAAAAGCTTTGTTATGTGATCAATTTCCATGATAAATACAAGGCCTTAACTAAATAAAATCTCAATTATAACTTATAAAGTGTTTTTCTCAGTAACATATAATTGACATTTCATTTAACCCAAAATCCATATTCAAAGGTTATTGTTAAAGTAATTGGTTAAAATTTTATAATTTGTTCACCTTTTAGAGTATTATATATTTACATCTAATTAAAATTCTAATTACAACTTATAAAGTGTTTCCTCTATATATTGGAATTGAAACTAATTTTAACTAAGCCCTGTTTATGAATATTCATGAAAAAGAATGAAAAACAAAAAATTTTAATATTATGAATCCTATTTATATTATGTTTATACAATGGGTATAAAATATTGACCATGTTTATGGGTAGTTGATTCTATAAAGAGAACCTGGGTTATATGATATTCTTCTGATATGAGATGTTTTAATTTATAGAGTGTGAGCCGATTATTATTTTTCTTGAGTTATGATGATACAAATTGAAATATAAATATAAAATAATTTACGATACAAATTTCATGAAAGGATCATGATTAGGGGTAAATGTGTCTAGAAAGAGTCATGTTTTAGATACATTTATGATGTGGGTGTATAGGATATCATGAATATTTTCTTCTACAGACTTTCATTAAAGTATGAATCTGAGAAATATGATATTATGTGACAGTCAGTAACCCTTTTGGGTTTATTCTACACAATGGACTGTGTAGTAGACTATGTATGGGATTCTTGGTGTATATATGTGTATGTGAACCCAATTGTGTGGGTAGTGCACTGGGTTGTGAATTGTCATGTGATGTAGAGGCATGTCTTAAGATACTAGTGAGACGAGCACTATGACTGAGTACTAGGACATTTTCATACTATTGTAAAGATAGATGTGATATATGAGAGTACCCAAGATATGGAATAACATATTATTACGGATTAGTTTTATACAAGAATATCGATTGGTGATTACAATGATATTAACACACATGAAGTGTTAACAATACATTTTGTTTTCATGCCAGTTCCATTTTTGTGGATGAAGATTCCCAACTATGATGTGGTGGGAATTATTAGGTTTTAAAGGGGCATGATCAATTGTATTCATAGACATATATATGAGGTGATCCAAGATGTTTGGATCCAGAATGAGTAGAGTACGAGTAAATAGTTCTAGTTTTTGGGTTATGCCTGAGTTGTCTTCTGATCATGTGGTTGGCCATTGAATGAGAGAGGTTCCCTATCCTAATAAGAATAAATAATTAAGTGAGATGATTTCAAATATACATATTAACAATATTTGTACATGTTTATAAGGGTAGTATAGTCATTTGGGCATCGGATGGATATAATGTTTAGTAGAGTAGTATAGGAATGTGGGCCTCAGATGGACAAAATATTACTAAAGATAGTTGAGTCATATATTTTAATAGTGCGACTCTATGATTTGTGCTTTCTTGGTATACCTAAATGGAAATTTCATATATTTAGCATCATTGAAAAATGTTGAAAAAGTTACTCCTTTATCTTGTTCTATGATAATTTATTTTTTTAATCTACATTGTTGGGGGGATTGTGTATCTAGAGATTAGTTGTGGGGAGATAAGATTGATACTCTAATTTATGTGGATATCTTTTGATGGTATGTGGGACATGTTGATGGGATGTTTCCATGAATGTCCCTTGGATGAAGAGTAGAGTTGGGAAAGTAATGTCACTTGAGATAATGGAATTATAATATATAGGAATTTTTTGTGTTTATTTTTCTGGTCTTGGTATGTTGGAAGGACGTTCAGGGACTTATGTGTTTGATCCTTAGTACTATTGTAGATATAACTAAAGGATTATTACATATGGATTGATGATAGAAAGGTTAAAACACATTATTTTGTTTTGAGAAGGGAGTTGGTGATGACTCATGGGGCTATAATATATATAGGTAAGAGAAATATTTTCATGGGGTTATGACCTAGTATTATTTTTCTTGGGAAGTAGATGCATTAAGGTATAAAAAATGACTGATACAAGGTCTCTATAAGTAGTTATGTTATGATTATTGGTTATTAGGGAATTCGGTGATGTTGAGATTATCTTCGCACATGAGAGATTAGTTATGACCATTTTATGGAATGGTTCATGTTTTATTTTTTTGATTGTTGGGTCTTGTGAAACACAATGTGTCTAGATATGTTCGCATAAAAATCATAGAGATCCTAAACTAAGGTGAGTTGAAAATCAACCTGAATGTGAGTTACTAGTTGGTGTAGTCTGATCTTGAAGTGTCTTGAAATTTTATTGTTCCCTGACAGTGTGAAAGGATGTGGAACGTAAGTTAGATATTTTAGGACTTAGTATTATATAATGTTATAATACTGTTATAAGGTGGGTGAGTGGGGAACTATGATGACAAAATAGTCTCTAAAATGTATTGAGTTGAGTAATTATACAAGTTACCTGATATGGTCTTGAGGATACCAATATTTTTGGGTAGTGGATATCAGGTTGGAATAAGATACTAAATAGATAATAAAGAAGTCCTATTTTAGGGATAACATAATGGAAATTTGAGCATGGGATGCTTTTTCTGAAAACTTTTCAATGAATGTTAAATGTGAATCATGGATAAACTAACACATAGGTGGTTTTTGTTTTGGGATGCAACCTTTGTATGAGTGACTAAGTTAGCGAACATGTATAGAACATATCAAAGTACTTTTATCAGTTAATGATATTTGTGTAGAGGTCATGTTATAAGTATTTTATTACTGATAGATATAGGTTTATGGTCAAGTTGTAAGACCATGTGAGATTTTTAGGAAGTAGGTTGGTAAGGAGATTGAGTATGTGAGGATTCGGTGCTCAGGGTAAACCTATAAACACCAATTAAGAGGTGAATAATTATGTAATAAATAGTATTTGGAGTGAGACTCTGGTTATAATGTGATATCCTGGTAAGAAATGTATTGGTGCGGACTAGTGGATTTAACTGAAAAGGGGTGACGTTGGTGCTCATGGAATTTAGGAATTCCACTAGAAGCAAAAAATCATAATGGGGTTGGTTGAAATAGTTAATTACAAAGGGTATTGGGTCATAAGTTTTGGAGAACTAGATCTTGTTTGGGTGAAATATTTCTATGTCCATGACTATTATAGTGCATGATGTTTTGTTTATACATTGTTTTTGGTGACTATGATAGTCCGCATTCTAGTTTCAAATAATATAGGACATGCTAAGAACATTTTTCCTAGGTTTTAGTGGTCAATGGGGGAACCACCTGGCAAGTCATGTTTTCCTCTATGTTTATTAGAGTATGGTTACTTAAAAATTATTTGGATGATTATTGTGTAGGAAAATTTGGAGCATGCTTAGCTGATCTGATATTTTTTGCTGAAATCTTGTGGTAGTTCATGGAATGATTTAGGGTGTGAACCCAATTCATCACTTGATTTAGGGAGTAAAACATTGTTTTGTCACAATATTTAGGGTTGAATCATGTGAAACAACCAAGTAAATGTGTTATTTGAGTAATGTGTGTTCAAGAATCAAAAGGAAGTTGGTTTTGTGGTTCATTATTATGGGATGGACCTAACATGTACATAACTAGTTTGATGTTGAACTTAAGGATAATACGTCCTTCATGGAGTAAACCTTTTTTATAATTTCATCATAGAGAAAGAGGCTATCTGTTGGTAGATAGTCCCTATTTTATGAGTGTGATGATATAAAGGGTATATCTAGGGGAAAATGAATTTGATATTGTGAATTGTGATCTCACTAGAAAGATTTGTTCAAAAAGAGGTCTGATGATGTTTGAGAGAATAAATCATGTATGATCTATTGTATAGTGGAGAGGTTGTATGATCCATCCCTTCTTGGAGTTTTGTTAGTTTTGTTTTTTTAGGGACCTCATATAGCACCGTTGGTTGGACATGTTTTGGGGGATATGAGTTTTTTGGGGTGTTTTAGGGGTCTAAGGCTCAAAATTTTAATAGAGGACTGATCCTATACTTGAATAAACTATAAGAGTTCCACTGGCTCACTAGTAAGGGGATACTGCCCTACTGGTGGGCTATTTAATAGCCTTGTATGGCTATCGAGCTTACTAGTGGTATACATCCCAATTTTTAAAAGGGGGTATCCCGATAATTTGACTCGAGGTCACCCCTTTTAACCCCCATCCTGGAATTTTCTCCATTAAATTCCCAACAACATCCCCTTAGGAACCTTTATATATTCTCTTCTCCATTGAGGGCCTCCCATTATCCTTGTATTTTTTGAGTAATGTAGGTGGTGACTAGAGGATATAGGTAAGGAAAAACTATGTCTCCTACCCTTCTTCATTTCACTATCTATCAAGCAATCTCTCACTCCTTATGTTTAATATGATCTATATATGAGGTTTTTTTCTTCATTTTCATTATCTTTCATTTTTTCTTGAACTAAAAGATAACATCATAGAAATGGAAATCTATGAGGATAAGGTAGGTGGTCCCTAATATTTCCCCATAGTATTTCATTAATATTAATTTCTCGAGTTACATGGCCATACTGAAATATTATGATCCGACTCTATATTTAAATTGAAGACTTAAAAATGAAAAATGTATTTTTGTATTCCCTAGTATAAGATACTAATTTCTATGATATAAGAAGGTACTAAAGGGATTAATTTCTCAAGATTTTGACCCTATGAAATAATTTTTTAAATTATGGATTTGGAATAGTTAGTGGAGAATTGGATATTTAGATAACTAAAAGGGATAAAAGATATTGTTAGTTTGGTATATATTTATATTTTGAAATGGTAAATGATTAAATGTTACTTGAACTTTACTTGAGTATTGTGAAATTATAAATCTATGAATCATTCCTTGATATTGAAATGCATTATTCTATGTTTTATTTTACTCTTGTGAAGTGTTATTCTAAGAGGATTATGTTATTTATATTTGGAAACATTATATTGTTACATATAATGGTATACTAGAATGGATTCTCATGAAATAAATGGCATGATCATGAATTTTAATTGATGTGTTAAATCCGTAAACCATGTTTTATGATATGGGTAAAATATGTTGTTATTGAAATTGATGTCTTGTGAATTGATGTGATATTTGTAAAGTGAATTATAAAATTTTGAAATTTGAAATGGAATCAATTCTTTAAATGGTAAATGATAATGACTTGGTAAATAGATAATGTAGTGGTAAATCATAATGGATCATTATGGAATTTAATTGATATTAATTTGGTAATATATTATCAAATAAATATTGATAAATTGATATGGTAAACACACATTTAGTAGTATTGATGAAATAAAATGTAAATGCTCATAGAGTGGTCCCATAAAGGCCTTGTTGCGGACATGATACTACGAAATGTAAAAACTCATGGATTGGTCATGTAAATTATCTTATTGAAATTGTGAAAAAATGTGTAGCAAATTTATTTCAGATACATCTGACACTAGAGAAAGCTAGTATTCTAGCAAGTATTGGTTCAAGGTTAGGATTGATTCCCCTTATTTGGTTACATAGGGTTAATGTTATCACTCTACATGATAAGCGATATGTGGTGCTTTCCAAAGTAAGTATGACTGACCCTAGGTGTCACTACAGATATCAATCAATGGTATTGCTATTATATTTTTATATACTTCTTTAGTTATGCCACTTCATCATACAATTATATTTCAGATTGTAATTTTAGAGACATCATTGTTGGGGGCCTACCGAGTTTTACCTACACCCTACATGGGCTACTGGTTAGTATGTAACTAGATTTCATTGTTAATGGTTTGAACATGGAAAGAGGCCTACAACTTGGTGATTATTTTGGGTAGCTCATATGAAGTGTGGATGAAGATTATTTTTCACGAAACCTTCCCACCGATGATAACTCATAGAATGGAGGGAGATAATTGTCCTCAAGTCTCACTTACAACAGTTCCTTAGTAGGTAACTAGCACTGAGGGTAGAAAAATCTCACAATATGGGAGCCATTTACTTCTATAAATGACACATTATCATGATATAATATAAGTAATCAACAAACAATTCCATTAGAAAACATTGATTTAAATCATAATCCATCCCAAAATTCATGAATAAATTAATAATAATATATATAAAAGTCTCCAATGTTTATACCAAAAAGACATGTCTATGATAGTAAATCAATAACAACTCAAACCTAGCTTGTAATGTCCAGCTCAGTCCCAAAATTCCTCCCAGAAACATGAAAAAGTTTATATAAATAGGGATATTATAACATGTATACTCATTAGGGACATAACCATGGCCTAAAGTGACCAAGTGAAAAGAGATTGTTAATGCACCAGTAGAAAAATAACAAAACCAACAAGAAGCTATAAAGGTCATCTAATTAAACCATGACAACCCATGGGTTACCCACCAAATCATACATACAATATAATAATATAGTTTTATGATCATAAAAAATAATGTCACCCCACTTCCCCTTCTCTATGGACTTGACTCTCACACGCCACAATAATGATCGTCCTATGCTCCAATTCCTTGCACACATATCACATAACATCACATCACATCGCTCCTATAGAAACCTAGTTTACACATCATATCACATCACATCACATCCCACCCATAGACACTTGGTCCCCACATCAAATACAAAACTATAGTAGTCATATATCATTAATATGAAGGACATTAACCTTGTGCTCTCCTGCTATACCTCATGACCCCAACATATATTACATCTCACCATATCATGTCTCACATTTAGGAAACCGGTCCAACACATCACATATCATCACGACACATCACATACTGTCCATAGAACCTTGGGCCAACACACCACTATTGAAGGATGTGTAGGGGAGAGTGGGTAGCCAACCATCCATATCACTTCCAGCTAAGATGTTGGAGAAAAAACAAATAACTCACTACCTAAGAGAATTGGTAATTTTAAACAGCTCAAGTGGTTTTAATATAAAATAAAATAAACATACATGGTATGGAGAGAGCAAAAAATACCTAAAAAAGTATTTAAACTATCTACACTAGTTCACACTACATCAACACCACTTTACCGCACATCAACTATCACAACTACTGGCATGACTAATGAAACACCACACAATAGATACATAAGAAATATGACATCTAAAACATTATTATTAGAAGTTTCACTACATCTATTCATTAAAAAATTTACAACACACGAACATCTATCCCATTATACTTAGTACACAACCAATTTACTTATTCGTTTCAATTAGAATCATAATTTAATACACTTTTACCTAGGAAACTAACAAAAACGCAACACAAAACTATAGACCATTAACCAAACATCCCCCATAATTATCTCATCACATCAACCTAGACATCTCAATACATAACATCTGCACATCTCATCCATCCCACAAACACAGCCACCCTATACCAAAATCACTATATAACAACTACTCTGCCATAACCAATATGCTACAAAATATGCTCTAAAACCTCTATTCTATAACCATTGCACCATAACCTCTCTTACATAACCCCTATTCAACTATATCTATGTGACAACCAATATTACACAACCTCGTCAACACAATACCATAATACAATAAACAAGTGTCCATATTTCATATATGTCAACCAATCATCGCATCGTTGTAGCATCATCCCTTGAGTTCCTCTGAAAATGGGCCCTTAGATGGTGGGCCACAAGACCTCAAGTGCATATCCCCAAACATCAGAGGCTTATGATTAGCATTGACGGTCTTGGGTAAGTCTGTGGGGGAGACTATGCCCTCATAGGAAAAACAAATAGCATAGAGGAAGGTAATAATATAATCGATCTAGTAGGTGATGTAATAAGAAAAGAAACAGAAAAAAGGTATATTAATGACCTAATATGAAAAATATATAACAAATGCGGATGATGAAATGTCATAACTAATTCCGTGATGATTTCAATGTATTATGTGAAATGTGAATAAAAAAAGTACAAGGTTACGGGGTACAACATTATAAAACATGCTAACAATGACTCAAAAGATCAAACAGAAACTGCCACATGGAATATCGAGAATGGATCAGTCTTCTTCCCCCCAAATATCCATCCAAAATTGGAATCCAATCAATAATTATAAGTATCATGCTTCCCTTTATCCATACCTAAAAACCTAATGTCTACTCAGGTACCAAACGAAACTCGAGAAGGGTGAGAGATATAATCTCAATAGGCCAGCACCTAAGGTATATAGGCCTTTCCATTTCATGCAGTAATCAAATAATAGTGTTCTGATGTATAATAGAAGTAGGGAACACAAATAAAAATTCATAACCTTAACTTAGCATGGGTTCCCAAGAGGACAGCCATCCCATACCACCTACTTCTGTATATACCGAAAGTTTGAATGAGATTTCCTGGTAAAGTAGAATATATATCGAAAGGCCTACCTAACATGACAACTGAAGGAAAATTTCATTCCCACAAGATTGTACTTTGGCATATGGTCTAACCTATATCTCAAAATTAGGCACAGTAAAGTCACACGAGAGGACAAAAAATCATAAGAAAAATATATATGATGCATTAATAAAATAAACTCAATCATTTATCAAAATTGAAAAGTACAAAGGTAGAGCCTGAGCCCATACAAAAGGTATCACTATGGAACATCCAATAGATTATCTAATTCCACTAATCCCATCAAAGGATATCCATTTTGAAATCCCATGTAACACTTGTGGCGTGGTAACCATGATTATGTACCAAGTATCACACATAAGTGGCCGAGTCTGTACTGAGGCTTGGCATAGCCATCTTTTTAATAGGTCCATCCTCAGTCTACCCTTTGGGAACCATTTTCACTCGATAGTATATGAAAAGACCAAGGAATACCATTCTTGGTGACCCTAAAACATTGCTTCCCCGGCGCATCATGCTATAACCTATGGAGCATGGGGAGTCCATTTGTGGGTTCTTAATACGGATCCCACATTCTGTCACCAGCCTGATTACCTTCAAATGACAAGAGAGGAACATATATATATATATATTCATATATATATATACCCTAGAAAAATCATTATAATTTCATCTATTTAAGACACCAATCAACTACAAAAACATAACTCAGGTTAAACAGAACATGGCATTTATCAATGTTAGTAGAGGAAAGAAAATTTAAATAAAATCAAGGCACATAAAACCATATAACTAAATTATTTATTCAAACAATTCACCCGAAATAATTTTATTCAATTTAAACATCAACCTATAGTATCACAAAAACACACATAGCTGAAAATTTAACGAATCAAGGTTAATGGTAAAAATAGGCTGATTAGGTTGGCATAGCTGAAGTGGTGTCCAACACCATGGGGAAATCCTAGGATGGTTTCGCATTAAGAAAAGGTCGCAATGATCAAGGATAAGTAGTTTAATTAAATTAATTGGATTTAATTGATATTCATAGGTAGGCACTTTAGAACGACACAATGGTGGGAATTGAATAATGAAAAAATGATGGGAAATATCGTTGAAGCCTTACATCATAGTCATAGTATATCCCATATCCCCAAAAAAACATTGATTTTACCTAAAATGGATGAAATCAAGTGATATTTAAAAAACCCCAATTTCAAGGAAAAACCTTCCATTGTAGATTGTGCAATGGAGAGTGGATGAAATCCAAAAATTCTAGTGCATAAGATTAACCTTATTGATATGTTCACTACACTTCTAACAGAATTGAATAAGGAGGATAAATGAAGGTTCATTGGTCTTCTGAAGTGAAGGAATGGGTGTGCACCACCAGGCTAGGGGATGAGACACACATTGAGGGAGAGGGAGGAGAGGAGGAAAGAAAAAATTTTGAAAGGAATGAAATAAAGAAATGAGAAAAAAATAAAAAGAAAAGAAAGAAAATTTTGAAAAATAGAATAAAATAAAAAATGAATAAAAGGGAAGAGAAGGAAAAATAAAAATAAAAATAAAATGGCTAAACCTATTTTTAATTTTTTTACTCTTTTCCTATACTATTTTTATTTTATTATTTTTCTTTATTCATTTTTCTTTAATTTTATTTTATTTAAATTTAATTTTATTCCTTTCAATCCTTTTTAATTATTATAACCCGAATATTGTGCTATGGAGTGATGTATTACATTAAATAAATCCCATGAAACTATTTAAATAATTTAGTAGATGCTTGGGATCCACAAAAAGATTCACAGTCTTGCACCTTGGGTCGCATTAACGATGCAGACTAAAAATTTAAATGCTCCACAACTTGATTTAAGCTGGGGCATTATAACCTCCCCACATTAAGAAAACTCATCCTCGAGATTCCATTTTGAGGGTATTTGAGCCTCATCGGTGAAAAGTTCTGGTCACTGCACAGGTATATCAGTCTCGTGATCCTAGGTCTCATCCTGAACACATCTGTGTTTCCATAAAACCCAGACTAGAGGAAATGACCTACCTCACAGAACCTTCATGACAATTCGGATCAGACACTCCTCAAAGGATGCATCCTCCTGAATCTCTATTTCATTTGGATCAAATGAATGAGACTTGTCAAGATGATAATTTCAAATATTTGATACATGGAAGACATCATGCATGTCATGATACCTATAACGTAACAACAGCTAATAGGATACTGGCCCAACTATCCCCAAAATCTCAAATATCCTGACAAATCTTAGTGACAGCTTTCCCAGTCTTATAATTCACCTATGACCCAACCTTGATAAAACACACAGAAATACCTTATGTCCCACTAAAACTCCCGAGGTCTACGATGATGGTCATTATAAGACTTTTGTCTAGACAGAGTTGTAACCATAAGTTTCTTAATTACCGGATGTGCTCTGAAGTCTCCTGAATGATATGAGGACCCAGAAGAGATGAATCACCTACTTCAAGCCACCATAGAGGTGAACAAAATTGTCTTCCATAGAGGGCCTCATATATATGCATTTGTATAGTGGAATTGAAGGTTTTATTATAGTAAAACTCAACATGTGGAATATGTTTCTTCCAATACCCACCAAAATCAAGGATACATGCCTACAATATATCCTCTAGCACCCGAATGGTCTTCTTGGACTTCCCATTAGTCTGGGGGTGATATGCAGTACTCAAATGTACCAGTGAACCTAGTTTCTTCTGCAACCCTTGCCATAATCTTGATTTCAAACGGGCATCTATGTCCAACACTATAGAATGGGAATACCATGAAGTCTAAATATCTCCCGAAAATAAAGCCTCCCCAACTCATCAATAGTGAAGGTATCCAGAATAGGTAGAAAGTGCATGACTTCAGTCAACCTATCGACGATCACCCATACAACATCGTTGTCCCAAGGAGATCTTGGAAATACTATAACAAAATCCTTGGGGAAGTCATTACATTTTCATGTAGAAATGAAAAAAGGTTGTAGGAGTCTAGCATGTCATTAGTGTTGTTCCTTAACTTTCTGATAGGTGGATCAACAACCAATGATACCATCTATTTTCCTTTTCATACTTTTCCACCAGTACCGATGATGCATATCCTTATACATCTTGGTATGTCCATGATTAACTACCCAAATAGAGTCATGAGACTCCCTCACCATATCTTCCCAAATATCATAAGTTACCCATACACAACCACATTAGAGTAGAGTTTCACTCCCATAAACAATCCAACAAGGAGATGGGTTTTCTACTATGATGATTTCCCTCAAAACGAGAACCAATGGATCAGATAACGGTATCATGTATACTAGCTACAAAAGACAGTATGTCACTGCAAGAGCTACTAGAACAATTTTTCCTTGCTGATACTTAACCAACACACACATATCAAAAAACAAATCCATCATCTTCCACTCAGTGTTTGGTTCCTATACGGCTTGGGTCTGTGTCTTGTGGCTCAAAGTACCCACCATGAAATTACCCTTACAAGGGGTATAAGAAAGATCAACGTTTAAGGATTTCACATATTTGAACCAGCTCATCATATCCATAAAAATTTCCGGCACGTTCGTCAAAACGAATGACAACCAAAAACTCATACAACTCATACCCTATCTAGAAATCATTATGCGGTATATCTGATGTTCGAACATGCACCTGATGATAGCATGAACTCGGATAAATCATGGAGAAATCAGTTTCTCTTCATAGAAGGCCTAATAGGTCATCTATAAGAGATAAAAGATATTGATTCATTACCATAAGATGGATGAGTCTATAGTAATCAATGAAAAATATGAGGGTACTGTCTACCTTCTTGGGGAAAAGAACTAGTGAAACCATGACGATGTACTAGTTCTGATGAAACTCTTCACCTCAAGATCTTCAATATTCTTCTTGAGTTCATGTAGCTCTGTCATTTCCATCCAATAAGGAGGAATGGACAATGATTCTTCACCTAGTACTAGCTCTTTAGTGAACTCAACATACCATATAGGAGAAAATATGTAGAAAGTTTACTATAATATGTCTAAAAAATGATCCACAATGAGAGGAAACTCCACTGACTGTAGTTCCTGATCGCTCATAAGGAGGATTCTATATGAGCAATCACTATACCCTACCCAGAATGGTTGGGTCCAACTCATTATTCCTGGATATCCCATTATCACATGGGTATAAAGGTTCTTCCTCAGGTGTTATGAAAGATAGTAAAAAATGATAGAAATCCCCTTGGGAATGATGATGAACAAGCCAATCAATACTGATAATGACATGATAGTTGATCATCTCTAGGACGTAGAAATTCCAAATGAAATGGCATCTGCCTATCTCAAGGGGGCACTCTTGGCACTAGAATATTCCCACGATTATAACCCCCAATGGAGTGTCTAGATACATAATTCCATAGAAGTGATCGATTTTAACACCCAATCCCTCAACAGGTGTAGCGGATAAGAAATAATGTGAAGTATCTTTATCAAATAGGTAAGAAACTAAAGTAGAGGCTACAAGGACAGTACATCTAGCTGTAGATGGCCCTAGAATTTAGTCCACTAGAGATAGCTATACAATATAAATATGGCCTAATCCTCGGCCCTGAGATGCTTCTTGACTAGCCTGAGTAGGTCCACTCTACTAATGCTAACATTCTAGAACATGATTGCCTCATCTTCAACTCCCAGTGCATCATCTTGATTGGCTAGTGGAAAATGAACTCCCTACCTGGCATGGAGCCATATATCCCATACATGATGTAGATGATGGCACGAATCCAGTACCACTAGATGTTGAAGGAAAATAATGGAATAAACAATCATGTTGACCCATCGTTCTATAAGATCGGCACTCCAATGGGTTTCTTGGGCACTGAGGCTTCTTATGAACCATACTTCCACCCCGATGACATATGATAGTGATGTCAGTATGTTCCATCTGGATGGAATTTCCACCATGTGCACCCTCAAGGAGGCCCTTTTTACTACCTGAATAACAATATCCTTGGTTTAGAACCGAACCACCCTATCTCACAAGATCAACTTCTCTAATATTTTATTCCATAATTAGGGTCGGATTCACAATTTCTATAACGGTTTTCAAATCAAATATGTTCACCTATGAGTGGATAACATTTCCTAGTATGTCCTTAAAGCATATCATAGTTGTCTATGTGTCACCAGTCCGAGATTGAGAAAAATGATGGAGCTTAGTGAAATGAGTAGAATACTCTAACATTGTCATAGATCCCTACTAAAGATGAAATAACTCCCTAGAATGATCTTCTATCAGAGTCTTCAAGAAGAAGTGATCATGGAATATTGTCTAGAAGTATGCCCATACCGTATCTCTGGGTTTCTCTGACTATGAAATTACATCCCACCAATTCATAGAGCATTCAAAAAGTAGAAAGACCGTATGTTTGAACCACAATTATAGTTGCGTCTCATGATGGTCGAAGATAGATTTTATAGATTCAATCCATGAATCTGCATTATTGGTACCATCGTCCCCTAAGAAGGTGGGAGGATTATTCCAGAGAAACTCCCACGTAAGATCTACCATAGTTAGGGATGGCCTGGGAGCATTCTAAACTGACTACATAAACTTGAGAAGACTATCCCTCAACTAAACATCGACACCCAGTGGAAGTTCAGAAGGAGGTTCCAGAGGAGGCACTACAGGACGCACTATAGGTGGCACTATTTGTGGTTACTGACCTACCAACTTTTTATTGTTCTGATCACTAATCTCCTAGTGTACAATGTGAATAATTAACAGTGGAATTAGTATAAAATTGGAAAAATCACACCTTAGATGTGATTATGTGGAAGATGATGTAAAAAAGTCAAGGAGTAGTAAGAAAAGGGAAGGTGCAAGGCCTCTTAGGTAAATTTTAGTCAATGTCTGACACTTCCACTTAAGGTGACCATTTCATCCTAATATATGGTACACACATTATATTTATAACTAGAATTTACATTAAAATATTACATCTAAACATAAAAACACTCACATGCAGCAGGCAGATGCATGCTGAAAGTAGATATGGCATGGAAATATACATGTCATTTTAATCCCTACGGTTCTTAATATGATGAATGTAAATTCATTTCCCTCATTTCATTTGGATAGAATATTCAAAATCACCATTTTCATAATACCAATACCAGTAACAACATAAAACAAGTGTGTCAACCAAATATGAATTTGTATCAACAATAGAAGTTATAATCAGTTACTAAGATCCCAACCCAGGAAATTTGGGTTTCCCCAGTACATGGGTTAGTTATGTCGAATAACATGGTATGTTCCAAATAGCTATATCCAAGCCTCATATCTAACCGAAAAAGTTAGACAAAATGAAAAATAACCCTCTCAAACCACTTTGTAGAATCCAACCATGAGTTCCTCTGAAAACAGGCCCTGACAAAGTGGGCCACAAGACTTCAAGCACATCTCCTCAAAATCTAGTGGTTGTCGACTAGCAGAGAGGGCCTTGGGTGTTTATTTGGGGAGACTATGAACTCATAGAAAAAAGTTATAGCATACATAAAGGTATTAATATTATCAATAAAGTTGAGGAACTAATAAGAAAAGAAAAAGACAGCAGCAGAAACAGATAAATGACCCGATAGAAAAATATATAAAAAATGTGGAAGATGAAATGTCATAAATAATACCCTGAAAATTTCAATTTATGATTCCAAATTTTAGTAAGTAAAAGTATATGGTTTTGGGGTACAACCATATATGTCATGGTAACCAAGACTTAAAAGACCAAACAGAAAATTCCACATGGAATCGCGGGTGTGGCTCAGTCCTCTACCTACAAATATCCATCCAAAATAGAAAAAAATCAAGAATCAGAAGAAAAATGCTTCCCTATCTCCATACCTCTAAAAAAAGGCTACTCATCTACCAAAAGGCTCCCGATAAGGGTGTGAGATATAATATCTATAGGCCATCACCCATGGAATCTAGGCCTTTCCATTTCGTGTAGTAAAACAATTGGAATTTGCTGATGTATAATAGAAGCAAACTCAAATAATCAAATATTACTACAACATTCCTCGATTTCCCAAGCAGACACCCATACCATTCCACCTGCTTCATCCTATTTTGGAAGTGTTAATAAGATACTTGGTAAAGTAGAATATATATAGAAAGGCCTACGTAACACGAAAACTTAAGGAAAATCCCATACCCCCAAGATTGTGCTTTATATTATGGTCTAAACCATATGTCAAAACTAGGAACACTAAAGGCATGAGAGAGGATCAGAAAGAATATAAAAAAAAATATACCGCATCAATAAAAGCATCTCAAGCATTTATTAAAATTGACAAGTACAGAATTGGAGTTCATTATCTTCCTGAAGGTAGAGCTACGATACATCCAATCAATTATCCAATGCCACCAAGCCTATCCAAGGAAGTCAATTTCAGAATCCTAGGTATCACTTGTGGGGGGGGGGGGGTAATAATGAGTTTGTACTCAGTATCACACATAAGGGGCCATGTCTCAACTGAGGATTTCCATAACTGTCTTTTCCAATTGGCCCGTCCTCAATTTCCCCTAAGGGAACCAGTGTCACTCAGTAGTATATAAAAATCCTGGGGGATCCCATGCCATGTGAGCCAAAAACATCGATTCTATAGTACATCATTTTATATCCTATCGAGAACGGTGAGTCCATTTGTGGGTTCTAAATACATAACCCACATTCTGTCAACTACCCTATTACCTACAATCAACAAGAGAGGAAATCACACACAAAAATAAATAAATAAATATATATATATATATATCCCATAGAAATCATTCATAATTTTATCCATTTAGGCAACCAATCAATTCCAACATTATAACTCAAGTTTAAAAGAACATGGAATTTATCAGCGTAAGTAGAGGAAACAACATTTAAATAAAATCAAGGCACATCAAACTTTATTACCAAATTTTTTAGCCAAAAAATTCACCCTAAATAATTTTATTCAATTTAAACTTCAACCTAATATATCAAAAAACACACATAGATGATAATTTAAAAAATCCAGGATAATGGAAAAAATAACCTGATTATGTCAACACACCTGAAGAGGTTTCCAATGGTATGACACAAACTTAGGAATGGTTTTCATTAAGAAAAGATTTCAAGGATCAAGTATAAGAAGTTTAATTAAATGAATATGATTTAGATATGTTACACGGGTATGAACCGATGAGTGGAAAAACGGTTTGAATTTAATAACCCAACAAAATGATAAGAATGATCATAGAATCCTTACCTAATAGATTTCATGTCTCTCATATCCTACGATAGCTTTGATTTGACCTAAAATGGAATAAATCAGGTGATTTTTGAAAAACCCAAAATTCAGGTTAAACATATCTGAGGAATATTTCATGATTGAGAGTTGATGAAATGAAATGATTCTTGGTTCAGAAGAGTATCCTTACTAATATCATCACTGTGATTCTGATAGCTTTTAAAATAGAGGAGAGATGGAGGTGAAATGGTTCTTTGAAGCAGAGGAAGGGGGTTCCCACCACCTAGCTAGGGGGCGTGGCACACATAGAGGGAGAGGGAGGAGACGAGGAATGAAATAAAATGAAAGGAATTAAATAAGTAAAGGAGGAACAAATAAAAAGAAAATAAAGAAGAAGAAATGAATAAAATAAAATAAAAATAGAATAAAATGGAAGATAAGGGAAAATAAGAAATAATAAAAATAGAAAAACCAATTTTTAATTATTTTTACCCATCTCATGTCAGATTTTTATTTTATTATTTATCTTTATTCTTTTTTAATCTCTTTTAATTTCTTTAATTTTTTTTATTCATTTAAATCATTTTTAATTTTTATAAACCAAACATTTCCCTAGGGTGAAATGTATTATTTTTCATAAATCCCATGCAACTATTTAAATAATTTAATAGTCTCTTATGATCTGAAATAGGATTCACAGGTGTGCACCCTATGTATCATTAAGTTGAATAAACATTTAAATGTTCCTCACCTTGATCTAATATAGGACATTAAAACCTCACCACCTTAATACAATTAATCAATGATATTCCCTTCCAATGGTAGTGGAACGTCGTCTAATAAATGTTTTGGACACTATGCATGTATATTAGTCTCCCACTCCTTGGTCTCCTCCTGAATGTGTTTATGTTTCCATAACACCAGGACCAGAGGAACTGACCTACCTTGGAGATCCTTCATGACACTATCAACAATATGGATCAAACCCTCAATGGATTCATCCACCTCATGCTCGATGTTTTCAGGATCAAATGAATGATATAGGTTTGGAAGATAATATTGATGTTAAGATACACAGAATACATCAAACATGGAATTATACCTTTGAGGTAACAATAACTGACAGTCTACCAGTCCAACTCACTCCACTATCTCCCAAGATGCAACATATCTTAGTGATAGCTTTACCTATCTCTTTATTTGCCTATGAGCGAACCATAGTGAAACTTCATGAAATAACTAAAGTCCCACCTCAAACTCCAAAGGTTAGTGACGAAATTTCATGTAAGACTTTTATCTTGATTGAGATGTAATCATACGATTCTAAATTAGTAGGACATGATCTGAAGTCTACTAAAAAATATGGGGACCCAGAAGAGCTGTCTCACATACTTCGAGCAAGCATAGAGGTGAAAAAAATTATCTTCTATAGAGGGCCTCCTATGGATCCATTGGAATTTTGGCATGGAAGCTGTTATTATATGAAAAATCAACTATAGGAATATGTTTCTCTCAAGAGACACCAAAATCAAGGACACATTACCTCAATATATCCTCTAACACCCGAATGGTCTGATCGTACTTCCAATCATTCTTGGGGTGATATGTAGTACTCAAAAGAACCTATGAACCCAGTACATCCTGCAACCCTTTCCAAAATTAGGATGGAAAACTAGAATCTATATCCAACATGATAGTACATGGAACACCAAGAAGTCAACATATATCTCTGATATAAAGCCTCCCAACACGTCAATAGAGAAGGTATCTCAGATAAGTAGGAAGTGCATGAATATTTTCAACCTATCGATGATCACCCATAATACATCGCTGTCCTGAGGTGATCATGGAAATAATATAACAAAATCCTTGGTGATATTGTTCCATATACACTCAGGAATGTATATAGGATGTAGGAGTCCAGTAGGTCATTGGTGGACTACCTTCAGTTGCTGACAGGTGGAGGACTGAGTAATGAAACAATATATTTTCCTTTTAATAACTGGAAACTATTAATGAAAATTCATATCCTTGTTCATCATGGTATTTCAAGGATGAAATACCAAAACATAGGCCTGAGACTCCCTCAACAATTCTTCCTGAATATCAGAATGTACCCATACTTGGCCACGGTGTAGCAGAGTTTCACTACCATCAACAACGAAACTAGGAGGAATATTTTCTCTTGTGACGATTTCCCTCAAAACAATCCCTTCTAGAAAAAAATAATTATTTCATGTGGAATTGATCTAGAATAGAGTATTTCACTGCAAGAGATTCTTTAACTAGTTTTATGTGGTGATCATTAACCTCCAGATACATCTCAGAAAATAAATCCATCAACTACTACTCACTGCTGGCTACCTGGACGGCTTGTTTATGCGTCTTGCAGCTCAAAATGTCAGAGATAAAATTACCCTTACTAGGGGTATAAACAAAATGAACACCGAATAAAGATAGGTATTCAACCCACATGCTCAACCCCAACTCATGTATGGATGTGTAGAGATATAATTCAAACTTTTATGATCCTTGTAAACAATGAACCTCTCTCTCAAAAAGTAGTGTCTCTGATATCACTAAGCATGAATTGCACTTTCTAATTTCAGGACATGTGTAGGATTGTTCCTCTCATAATGCCTTATCTAGAAGGACACATATGACATGACTCGATCACCTTTCATCAAGAATTCACCTAGTCTGATTCCTAATGCATCGCAGTAAACAATATCACTTCTTCCAATATCTGGAATAATTAGTATCAGAGCTGATGCGTGTGTTACCTTTATATCCTAAAAATATATTTCAAAAACATATGATAAGATAAAATACACTCCCTTATAATTCAATGTCATAAGAGGAACTTGTAAGAGGGATAAGTTAGGGATGTATCATATGTAATAACCAGAAATCCTTAAGATACTATATAATTCAAATACATTCTTGGGTTTCCCCAAAGAAACCACTATGCTCACCTTATTTGGGTCGACTGATATATCTGCCTTAGTTATGATAAGACCCATGAAATGATCATTAATGATCCAAAAGTGGAATTTACTATGCTTTGTGTATATCTGGTGTTCTCTTAGTGTACTCATCATGATCACAAGATTAGTTGCATGGTCGTTTCTGGAGCGTGAATACACCAAGATGTCATCTATGAATACAACCACAAAGGAATCAACGTACGGGTTCAAAAACCTTATTCATCATAGCCATGAAAACTTTTGGCATGTTCATGAGACCAAATTTCAAAACCCAAAACTCATACAATACATACCGACTCCAAAAAGTGGTATATGGTATATCTAATTTTTTCACATGCACTTGATGATAGCCTGACCCCAGATCGATCATAGAGAAAATAGTTTCTCCTAAAAGCTGGATGAAGAGGTTGTCTATACGAGGTAAAAAGTATTTATTCATTAACATAATATGGTTGACTCAATGGTAATACATGAAAAATATGAGGGTACCATCCACCTTCTTAGAAAAAAAGATAGGTGAACCCCATGGTGATGTACTAAGTCTGATGAAACCCTTAACCTCATGATCTTCAAGATGCTTCTTGAGTTTGTGTAGCACTATGAGTGTCATCCTATAAGGAGGAATGGAAACTATAACTGCACCTAGAACCAACTCGAGAGTGATATCAATTTCCCACATAAGAGGTAATATAGAAAAACCTTTAGGGAATACATCTCTAAAATGATCCACAATGCACGGAAACTCCACTGACTACAGTTCCTGATCGCTTATAAAGATACTTGTTAGATGAGTTTTCACACTACCCAGCCTAGAATATTTGGGTCCAACTCTGTCTACCTGGATATCCAATTATCCTTGTGTATAAATTTTCTGACCTTAGGTGTTGTGAAGGAAACTGAATGGTGATTGAAATCCACCTGGGAATGATAAAGAATAATCCAATCCATACCGAGAATGAAATCAATGCCAGTCACCTCGAGGAATTATAAATTCCATAAGAAATGGTTCCCACCTATCTCAAGGGGCACTCTTATCCCTAGTGAATGCCCTCTGTTTTGAACCCCATAGGAGTGTTGAGAGACATAACTTTGTATATGTTATCGATGGAAAGACCCAAAATCAAAACAATTACAAAAGATAAGAAAGAGTGTGAAGCACCTGTATAAAAGTGAACAGAAACTAAAGTAGAGGTTATAAGGATAGTATCTATAATTGTACATGGCCCTAGACATTTCTCAACTTTCTCTTACTAAACTACATACATATGTCCTGATATGTGGCCCTGAGATGCTTCTAGACTAGCTTGATAAGCTTCACTCTAGTGATGCTGATGTTCTGGAACATGATTCCTTTGGTCACAGCCTCCACTACCTCGGCCTGATTGCCTAGTGGAAAATATACTCCCAACCTAATAGAGGTGTAGGAAAAAAACCTTAGAAACTATATACTAAAGGAAAATAATGGAAGAAATGCTAAAGGTGTCCTTTCTTTCTGTATTCTCAACACTTCGACAGGGTACTTGGGTATTGAGGCTTCTTACAGATGTTCCTGGAACACTGATGACATACAATAGTCCTACTAGTACATTGCATATGGGTGGAATTTCCCCCACGTACACCCTTAAATCGATACTTCTTACTGCCTAGAGAACAATCACCCTACTTCAAAACTAAACCACCCTAGCTCAAAGGATCATCTTTACTATGATATTGTTACGTAATTAGGGACTAATTCGTAATATTTGTAACAGTTGTCAAATGAAATTCCTTCACCTGTGAGGGGATAACATATCCTAGTACTTCCTCAAATCATCTTGTAGTCATTTTTATGTCTCCATTCAGAGATGGAGAAAGACATTGGAGCTCAATGAAATAAATAGAATACTCTAACACAATTACAGGGTCCTGCTAAAGATGCAAGAACTCCCTGCCACGATCTGCTCTCAGAGTCTGTGGGAAGAAGTGATCATAGAAAGTTGTATGGAATTCCAGTAAAACCAAATCTCTGGGGATCTCTGACTAGTAAATGACATCCCACTGATTCTTTGTGGAGTCAATAAGCATAAATACATCAAGTTTGGCTCTCTTCTCTGGAATCATCTCACGAAGGTTGAAGATATATTTTATAGATTCATTCAATGACTCTATAGTATTGGGACTTCCATCTCCTAAGATGGTTGGAGGAATATATTGAAAAAAATCCAATGTAAGCTCTGCCATAGTCGGGACAGGCCTGGGAACATTCTCAACTGACTACATAAAAATTATAAGAAAATCCTTGAATAGAGCCTCTACCCCTAGAGGGTTATCAGGAGGACAAACCATAGGAGGCACTATAGAATGTACAGTAGGAGGGACTATGGGTGGTTCCAAACCTACCAATTCTGGAATGTCCTCATCACTACTCTCTAAGTGTAAAACATGAAGAAATCACAGTGGAATTTCTCTACAATTGTAAATTTGAAACCATAGACAAGATTCTATGTGAAATGAGGTAAACAATTTCAAGTAGTAAGAAAAGGGAATGTGTAAGGCCACCAATGTAAAGTCAACTCAAAGTCTAACATTTCCACATAAGGTAACCATTTCATCCAAACAGATGGTACACACATGATATTTCTAACCAGCAAGTACTGTAGAATATTACAACTAAATAGAAAACACTCACATGTAACAGGCTGATAAACATTGAAAGTAGATACAACATTGAAATATTCATGTCATTTTAATCACTATGGTGCCTAATATTACCCATGTAAATACATTTCCCTCATGTCATCAGCTGAGAATAGTCAAAATCATCATTTCAAAAATACTAATATAAACAATAGCATAAAACAAGTGAATAATCAAATGGAAAGGTCTTATAGACAATGAATGGTATAATCAAATATTGAGATCCCAACCCAAGAAATTTGGGTTTTCCCTATACAAGGGTTTGTTACATCCAAGAATACAGTCTATTCCAAATCCATATATCCTAGTATCCTATATAATAAAAATAGTAGGAAAAAACGAAAAAGAACAATCTAATACCACTTTGTAGTATCACGCCCCAAGTGCCTCTAAAAATGGTCCATTAGATGGGGGTTCACAAGACCCGAAGCACATCTCCCCAGATGCCAGAGGATACCGACTAGCAGTGACATCATTGGGTAAGTCTGTGGGGAGACAATACACTCATAGAAAAAAGGTATTTCATGGAGGAGGGTAATAATATAATCAATTAAGTATCATAAACAATAATAAAAGAAACAGATAGCTACTGAAGTAGATAAATTTACCAATAGAAAAATATATAATAAATGCAGAAGCTAAAATGGGATAACTAATATAATGATGAATTAAGTGTATGATGACAAATATGAATAAATAAAAGTGCAGGTTTACAAGGTAAAACAATATACTACATGCTAATAATGACTCGAAAGGCCAAACTGAATCATCCATATGGAATCTCAGGCGTGACTCAGTCCTCTACCCCACAAGCTCTATCCAAAAAAGAAAAGAAATCAAGAATCTCAAGAAGTACACATCCCTATATCCATATCTATGAACTTAAATTCTACTTGGGTATCAAATTCTGTGCAAGAAAAGTGTGAGATATAATCTCAATTTTCCAGCCTTCTGTTGATCCCTCCTTCTACATTCACAGGTTTCATGGATCAGGGGATAGGGGAGTGGAAAGAACCTCAAGATAATTTATTTTTAATGCTAGGGCATGGTGTATCTAGAAAGAAAGGAACAAAGATAGATTTGAGGGAATTGGTTTATCTGGAAATCCATCATCGCTCGTACTCATAGCATGCTGCTCGACTTGACCAGGCATATGGATAACAAGAGTGAGGCGCCTTCTCTCCAAGTTCTTCTTCCAACTATTCAAACCAGCCCAAATACTAGTATCCCTTACGGCCATTGGGTCTACTAGAAACCTCCTCCCTCAGGTTTGAAACTGAATATGGATGGTTCATGTATCGTAGGCATTATGTGTGGTGGGGGGGCGGGCGAGTAGTTTGTGAACTCCGGGGCTTCTTCGTGTTTTCTTTCATAGTCTTCTTGGGAAGAGGTTCATCTCTTCAGGCAGAGGCTCTCACATTTCTTTCAAGCATTTCCCTTTGTAGGCATGGAGAATTTGAATCATGGAAGTGGAAACAGACTCTCTAGTTCTTCTCAAATTGCTACAAGGCACTGGTAATATCCCCAGGCCTATCTCCTACCTCTTCATGAAGTGTAGAGCTATCATACCTAACAATGTTCAATTGAGACACACCTGGGAAGAGCGTAACAAGGTGGCCAATCATCTAGCGAAGCTTACATCGCATGGATCAGGTATGACATGTTTGTACATCCCAAATCAGTTGACACATGAGGGAGTTAATTTGGTTAGAGGGGATGCCTTTGGCCTTCATTATTTCAGGACCCCCTAGATATTTTCATTCATTGTGTTCCCTATTTATTTCCTCATTTTCAATTAAAGAATAATGATGATGATATGTCATATCTAGGCACACTAAAGGTACAAGAGAGGATCACAAATCATAAGAAAAAAACTATGCAACACCAATAAAAGAATCTCAATAATTAATTAAAATTGAAAAGTACATAGGTGGTAACCGAGCCCATCCTGAAGTTATCTCTATGGTAAATCCAATCAATTATCTAATACCACCAAGACTATCCAAGTCAATATATTTTAGAATCCCAGGTATTTCTTGTGGTGTGGTAACCATGATTTCATTCCAAGTATCGCACAGAAGCGACCGAGTCTCAATTGAGGATTTGCATCGTCATCAGGCTGACGAGTCCATCCAAAATTTCCCCTTAAAGAATCAGTGTCACTCAATAGTAAAAGAAACGCTTGGAGGATCCCATGCCTAGTGAGCATAAAACATCACTTCCCCATCACATCGTGTTTTAACCAATCAAGAATGGTTAGTCCATTTGTGGGTTTTTAATATAGAACACACATTCTCTCACCTATATAATTACCTAAAAACAACAACATAGAAACACACACATATATATCCCAGATTAATCCTTCATAATTGCATCCATTTAGGTAACCAATAAATTCCAACATCATAACATAGATAAATAGAATGTGAAATTTATCAGAATAAGTATAGGGAATAATATTTAAATAAAATAAAGGCACATCAACCCTTATAACCAAATTATTTAGGCAAAAAATTCACCCTAAATATTTTTATTCCATTTTTACAACAAAATAATGAATCTAAAAAACACACTTAGTTGATAATTTAAAGAATCAAGGGTAATGGTAAAAATTGGCTGATTATACTGGCACACCTGAAGGGATGTCAAATGGCATGGCGAAAAACTTGGAATGGTTGGTATTATGCAATGGTCTCAAGGATCAAGGCTAATTAGTTTAATTAAATTAGTAGGATTTTATTGAGATTATTTGGTAGGAACTAATGATAAGCACACTAGTGCAAATTGAATAATGAAATGAAATAACCAGAAAGATTATAGAAGCCCTACGTCATATTTTTAGTATCTCCCATTTCATGCAACAACCTTTGATTTGTCCTAAAATGAAGGAAATCTGGTGATATTAGAAAAACACAATTTTAGGTAAAAAAATATTATGGAAGATTGCGTGAGAGAGATTTGATGAAATCCAATGATTCCTAATAAAGATGACTAGCCTTACTGAGATCTTCACAGTTATTCTGATTAAATTGAAAATGGAGGAGAGAGGGAGGTCCAATGGTTTTCTGAAGTGGAGGAAGGGGGTGTGCACCACCTTGCCAGGGGGAATGACACATAAAGGGAGAGAGGGAGGAGAAGAGGTAAAAAATAGAAAGGAAGTCAATAAGGAAAGGAGAAAAAAATAAAAAGGAGATGAATAAAATAAAATAAAAATACGACGAACGGTATGAGAAGTAAAAATTAAATTAATCAAAAAAATGTTTAAACCCATTTTAATTATTTTTACTCTTACAATGTCTACTTTTTTATTTTATTTTTTTATCTTCATTCCGTTTTCATCTCTCTCTATTTTATTATATTTTTTAATCCTTTTAATTATTTTTAATTATTATAACTCGAAAATTTTTGTAGGGTGTGATGGATTATTTTATAGAAATCACATCCAAATATTTAAATAATTTAATAGCTAATAGAGATCTTCAACAGGCCTCATGGGAACATTCCCTGGGTCACTTCAAGTATTTGAACAAAAAAATTAAATGGTCTACACCTTAATTTAAAAAGAGACGTTATAATCACTTCCCCACACACCACACAACTCACCTGGTCACTAACATCACTCCAAAGAAACCGCAAGACATACAATGAATCAAAAAATCACAACCACACATAACATCAACACCTCCCATTATATAATTTTTTCGGGGGATTTATCCAGATAATTATATATATTTTCATGGGTATTATCACAAAAACCAAAATCCAAGGTCAACCAATTATTAACCACAATACACATTATTTAATCTTTTTTAGGGTGAGATAAAAGGTTAATAATAGCATAAAAACTACATTAAAAACAAGGATCCCGAAATCCATTAATTTCAAAATTGTAGATAGACATGGAAACGAATCTTAACAACATATATCAAAGTAGTAATGCATGTGATAACTCCCCGTACCAATCAATTTTAGATATTAAAATTAATTATATGATTATTATAACCATTAATATTAACCCAAAGGTATAAAAAATCATGAATATACCATAAATAGCATGAAATATGGTGAGGAAAATGATTTTGTACCTCAAAGAAGCTTTCCAATATCACCACCCACAACAGGGAGAAGCAGAAACTACCTAGATACCACCACCAAACACGGAACTCTTGGATAAACCTACACTAAACCCAAATATCATTAAAACTTATCCTAACACACACCCCATACCAATAAAACATACCTATAGTGAATCTCCATTATAATAAACAAAAAACACTGGAATGAAACCAGAAGAATTGACCATACATTTCCAATGGGGATCCACCATAACTAACTAATCAAATAATGAATCCATGGATCAATCAATGATAAAATAATCCCAAGGTGGTAGGAGTGAGAGCCATTGGGACACCAAGAAATTAGAGGGGTGTAGGGTTTGAGGAAAAACTGGAGCACTGTAGGCTTTAAAGACACATTTCATAGGATAATTACATGGTGTGAACCTTTACACATCATGTAAGTGTCATGTTTCAATACCTTTAAAAAAACACATCACTATAAAGGATTTAACAAGCCAAACTGTTATACATTGTGAAATTGTATCACAAAATACAAAAACCTCAATTCTACATCATATAATCTTTATATGGAATGAATTGTTCCTTATTCTATCATTTAGCTTCCAAACACCTCCAAACACACTCTAAGACACCTCCAAGAACCTTCAATACAGAAAACCAGAAAAGTAATGGACCAGGAGGACAAATAAAATTACATTATATACCTATAAAATTGTTATTTCCCCCAATAATATTAAACCAATTCTAGAAGGAAAGGGTTTCTAACATCTACCCCATGATATACCCCTCAAGGATCTCATTACTCCCTAATGATACCACCTACCAAACACACTAAAATAAATGGCCAAAAAGAATCTCACACAACCTCATCACTAGTCAACCACATCATCTTAACATCTGATAATATCCAAAATCCATCACATACAAAAAAGAAAGCATCAAAACCATCCAACCTCCACACATAAAAAAGAATTATCCATCAAAACCAACAAACTAAACTTCCCCTAATGTATAAACAAATGAATTCTATCCTCCATGTCAAGATATTATCTACCCTTCACACCACAACCATTCCAAAACCATTTTAATTACATCATAGTTAATATGTCTCAAATAGGAATCAATTATCCCCTTTCCTTATAATGGGGGGTCTTATTACACATCCAACATCAAGGTAAACTACCCCTCTCATAAAATAACAAGACCCAAAAATCACCTCATTAGAAAAATAAACGAGAAAAACTCAAAACCACTCTAGGTTTTGGGTGTGTATCTGTGTATCTACCTTTAAAGAACTCTAATATATGCCACCATACCTCCATAACACATGTACCAAGGGAATGGTTCTCCCACTAAACACATTCTCTCAACAATCTTGGATCTTCACTTCCTAATCAATGAATGTTTTATCATACTGAATATCAAACACTCCGCAGTCAATAATGTGGGAGTTCTAGTGAAGATATTTATGAAGATGGGGCACATAGATTTTTTTTGGATTCTATCCAACAATTGTCATAATGAAAACTTGTATTCAATCTCCCAGACATGTCCCAACACCACAAAGGTCACAAAAAAATGGGATAAAGAATACCCCCTTTTCCAAAACTACACTACCTTTACTGATGGGGGACTCTCAAGAACACATGGTCTCCAACATCTAAATCTAGGGGCCTTTGAAAAATGTTAGCATAGGCCTTCCAATGGTTATGCACCACCCTCATCTAATCATGAACCAACTGGATATTCTTAGTTGTTCTCCTAACTATATTGGAACCTAGAAATATCCACTCTCCCACCACCATCCAACACAATGGGGAGAATCAAAACCAAAATTACAATGCCTCAAGAAGGGAGATACTAATGGATGGGAGATATTTATTATTTTAAAAAAACTTGAGCAAAGGTAGGTGTTATACCCAAGATACACAAAACTAGAAGATGCTTTCCCACAAAATATCCTCTAATCTATGGATGTTATTCTCTATCTATCAATCAATCTAAGGTTTGAAAGAAGAGCTATGATGAAATTGGGAGGAAAATTAATGTTGTAATATTCTCCATGATCATGAGTTAAAATGTAGACCCTAATCAGAATAGATGGTCCTCAGTACCCCATTATTCTTAACCACAATATCAATATACCTACATGCCAAAAAATCCTTGACACTCGACTCATAGAATGCCAAAACGTGCCCTGGTTTCGTCATCTGGTCCTCTATCAGCCAAAACAGACCACAAAATCCCTAATATTGGGGTTAAACTATAATAATATCCATCTATATTACCTCCCTTTTCCACTTAATAATACCAAAGGACATCCACATACCTCATCGAACATCGTTATCTACTTTCACCTAATGAAAATCCAGAAATTTTTCCCAAACTCCACTACTGACCATTTCATTCTCGACCACCAATGTTGTATCCTCCAGACATGATACATATTTTTTAAACTAGGATTTAACTCTAATAGTTTTCTATGAAACTCATAGTGAACTCCCTCATGCATCGCCTAGGAGATAGAAATCATGTCCTTTAGTAACATTTAGAACCAACCATCCTATGACAATCCCTCAGGAGAGTCACCATGGACAACAAGATCACATATCACCTCTACCACTGAATCTCCCCAATGAGACTCTTCCACCTTCTGCATCAGATATAGGTCCATAATAATTTTATAAATACAACCTCATCAACTAATATAACAAATGTCAAAATATATCACTACATGCTCCACCATTCCGTTCCATACATCCTTAGACTCTCATGCCACATCCTCTTAGTTCATTTGAATCAATATATTAGAAACTAAATTACCCTTTACTGAGGTGTAAGTGATCTCTAAATCATAATATTCAAGAATCTATATACACATGAACAAGCATGTATTCAAATCACATTGATAGAAAACCTGTCACCAAATCTTATGGCCTGTGAAAACCAATAAACTCTTGATGATGCGGTAATATAAGCACAAATTTATCTCAAACACAACTGCTGCCAAATTATGATGAAGGGCGGTATAGTTACACTCATGGGGACAGTCCATCCTAGACCCATAAGAGATCACCCCCATTTTCTATATTAACATGCATCCCAAGAACACGCATGACATGTCCCAAAAAATCTCAAACAACACACCCTCATCGGGAAACTAAATCACTTGATCATTCATCAACTTTTTATTCAAGTAACCAAATTATATCTGGAACTAATCTTTCCAAATAAATCCATGACTATTCTAGTCAACATTGTCAATGAGTCTATAAATAAAGATAAATCTATTACAAATAAATGATAATAGACTGTGAGACCCTGGAAATTTTGAACCTCTACCAAATGATGGAGTACTACCCATGAAATCAATACTTCATCCTTTAATTGGTCCACTACTACAACCTTTTGAGAAAAAAAATTTCTATAGAAATTCACTTCTCATATCCAGAACTCACACATGGAAAACATCCTATATAGAAGGTGGTGTCAAAGGACATGAAAAAACACATTTCTATGCTCGACATGCTCATTCTATGACTTTGAGTAGAGCAACATATCATTAATGAATACAATGACAAAACAATTCATGAAATCAAAAAACATAGAGTTCATAAGACATGGGAACATGTCTTTTGAGTTCATAACAAGGAATAGAATCACCTCAAACTTGAAGTTTCCATACCTATATCTAAATGAATTCTTCGAAATATCCTCATCATTCACTCTCAATTGGTGATATTTATAACAAAGATAAATCATTGAGAACCAACTTGATCCACTCAATAGGTCAAACAGATCATCTATCCTTGGAAGAAGGTAGTGACCCTTGATCATTTCCAAATTCAACATCCAATATTCAATCAACAACCCAAGGAAACCATCTTCCTCTTTGGGGAAAAAACTTGAGGAGCCCACAATGATACAATTGGTTAGATGAATCCCCTTTACATCAAATCACTAACAAGAAGCCTCAACTCCCACAACTCAGTGGGATACATTTGATAGGGATACATCAAAACCTAAGACGCACCCTTATGCAACTCTACAGTGAACTCAACATTGCATTAAGAAGGTAGTGTCATAAACACCACTAGGAAAACATATGAGAACTCCTACCCAACCCTAGGAGAATCCCTAACTTGGGATTCTATTGATATCTCTAACAACTATGACAAAAAGGGATCTACTTTCCTACCACCCAACTGATAGCTTCCCCTACTTGTAAACACCACACATCGGACCTCCACATTGGAACATGAGACTATTATCTTAAATTAGTCAATAATTTCATGAAAAAACAGAAAATCCATACCAAATATACCATTATATTTATATATTTTCAATAAAAAGTCCCGCATTGACTATTATTTCCCCATCACCCATCAAAATTCCCAAAACACATCAAACAAGGAAGCATGGACTACAATCGGTGTAGATAACACATGGGGAACTAGAAGCCTCACCAAATATAGAAACAAAATACAGAACAAAGAATGATAAATGAAGGAGTGTGAGGATATTAAATCAATCAAAGATAACACAAGTCTAGACAAAAAAACAAATCATAAATTGAAAAACCCACAGCTATGTTGGCGCTGCTAACTCGAACGTATGCATCTGAAGGCACCAAAAACTTTAAATCTTTGAGGAAAGCCTAAAGAACAATTTTATAGCTTGGTTCCTTATGGATTAAGAAAATCATGAGGATAAACTCTATCCACTATACCTAACCTCGGTCTTGGAACAAGAACAAGAAACCCCTGCCACTGGAACTATCTTGGAGGAAAATACTGCTGTAAAAAATTTTCATAACTGCCCATCTGAAAATGGCCTCCCTGAGTGATCAAAAACTGATCCTAGCAGTTACCATATATTCCACAGATATGCAACAAAATTTAAAACCCTTGGAAGGAGCTCATAAACCACATTTCTCTGACAGTTGGGAAAGAAACCACTACTTCTAGTTCCCCACTAAACAGAACCCTGACTACATGAACACTCATGAACCACTTCCCACATCCCTATTCCACAAAACACCATGATATCCACCTTGAAGTCGATAAGTTACCAAGGAATCCATACACTCTGAAACCTTATCCCTTTTTTACACCTCTAGATACATTAGGAGCATAAACCGAGTGACTGCATACCTGGTCAGTGGACGTAAAATGTCATGTGGATGTCAAGGTCTATACTCCTCCTCATGGAGAAAATCTAGAGAAAAGTTTAGGAGATCCTTGAACCGGATCCCAGGATTCTATATGCTCAGAGTCTCTTAGTGAAGGGATAGAATCTCCTAACTATTATCTTCCCTTATAATCAATGAATAAACATTTCTCGAAACATCCTCTAAAATTCATGTTGCAAAACATCTGCCTCGTTACAATCACCAATAAATGACGTCCATCACTAATGTGTAGAACCCCACATATAACTAACTACTAGCAGAACCCAAAACTCAGCTCATTCTCAGATCAGTGTAAAAGCGATCTCAAGCTCCACTATCTAGAACTTTTTTAAGGTAGGTCCATTAACTATACACATACTACAAACACTATCCACCACATCATCTCTAGATCCAAGAATCTCCCCTCATACTTACCCAAACTCTAATGCTAAAAGAAACACAAATCCCACTTCCATGCCTCACACTCTCAGTAGGTTTACCCCTCCGATGATCATCCAAATAATCCTATTGAACCTAATAATCCTCATAAACTCATGAATTAGGAGCTTGATCCATTTTTGAAAACAAGGAGAACATCTTATGCTTGGTAGAATGGAAATGTAACAGTTATTATATAATTTCATAATTTTATTTTCTAAAAACACCCAATTTTAACATGGAAAGATGTCGTCATGATTCATGTACCTCTCCTAGGTCTCTACCCTATAATATGTTCCACCTCACTTGGTTATTAAATAAGCTATTAGTATGTGTACAGGATCAGGAGGGGCTTTAAAATCTTGTTTCCTAGCCGGTCACCTTGGTATGTGTCATGAACCAAGTTCAAATGGAACCACTTCCACATGAACCCATGCAATCCTCACCATTCCCAACTCCAAAATCCATCATATCTCTCAGCCACCACCCTTTGATACCACTCTATAATTACCCCTCCCACTAAATATACCACAATTAAGGGAGAGATATAATAATATTCAATTTTTTCCTCTAGTAGGTATGGGTTGGTGACTAGCACTAAGGGTATAAAAACAATATAGTATGGGAGGAATTAACCTCTCTAAATGAACCAAGACCAGGAGATAGGTTAAAAAATCATCAAAAAAATCTAGCATAAAATATAAAGGTAAACCAAAAACCATCCCACAATTCACGAATAATGTTATACTAATACAATAAAAAGCCACTAAAATTAAATACCAATAAGGGAATTCTATGGAAGAAACTAAAAAAAAACACCAACCTAGCTTGTAATGTCTAAATCAGTCCTCAAATTCATCCTGAATACATGAAAATAGTTTATATAAATTTTGTGTGCATAATAGGTATACTCAGTCATGACATAACCAATTCCTTAAAGTGTAAATGTTAAAGGAGCATACTAACATGGCATTGAAAAAATATTAGAACCAACAAGAACCTATACAGGTCATCTGACTAAACCCAGCCCCACTATGGACACTCACTAAATCATGCATCCAATATAATAATATATCATCAAGATCATAACAAATAAAGACACCATGCAACATCTTCCCCACTAATTTTCCACTCTCACAGCCCAATATAGAATGTCCTATACTCCCATCCCATCCATAAACATTACACTAAATATTTCCCACAGAAACCTGGGATACACATCAAATCACATCACATCCAACCAAAAAAACCTCATCCACGCATTACAACAAGAACTAGAGAAGTATGGTTTCATGAATGTGAAGGACATTAACCTCATTCCCTCCTCCTACCATGCATGATGCCCAAAATATATCACACAACATCATATCATGTATCACCTATAGATACATGGTCCAACACATCACATCTCATAACATCACATCACATCCCACCAACATACACCTTGGCTAACTAATCTCTCTTGAAGGAGTGGGGAGAGGGGTATCCAGCCATCCATCAGACTACCATCATGGATTTTTCAGGAAACTCACATATCTCGGCAACTCTGAGCATTATTAAGGTCGTCCAACTCACATGGTGTGAGAATAAAATTACATAAACATACATTATATGGAGATATCACACATTATCCAACCTAAGGGTTCACATTTGAAACCCTCTCACACACCAAATCACCACCTCTATACCTCACATCAACCATCACAAGGGCTTACAGCACTATATGCAACACCATAGAACTACCACACAAGCCACCCAACGTTTTCTACTTTCAACATAGAAGTTTCATCACATTTATTCATTAATCCACTTTCCAAAAGTAAAATTACATCCAATTATATTCCACTAAAAACTCATTCATTTATTCATTTCAATAATCATTGTAATTTATTCCACTATTACCTGGGAAACTAACCTAACTAATCCACAAAATAATAATCACAGTACCACACATACACCATCATAATCGCATTACATCAACAAAGATATCACACAACACAAAAAAACACATCTCATCCATCACAAAACCACAACCACCATGTACACCAAGCACTACGATACGACTATTGTTCCACAACCTCAGTGTTACATCCCATGCGTTATAACCACTAGGATATAACCACTTAAACACAACCTTTATGACACAACTCTACACTACAACCACTATTCCACAACCTCCTCTCCAAAACCACAATCTTGTAATGAAAAACTTCCCACATTGCATCCATGACCACCAATCACCGCATCACTATCCTTCACACCATACAGATCAGTTAATCACTAAAATCACTTCACAAAAACCACAAGACACACAAATTATCACATAATCACATCCACACAAAATAGAAAAAAACCCAACTTCTCATTTATTTTGGGGAATTATTAAATTAATTCTTTATATTAGAATGGGCATTATCCCACAAGCCATAATCCAAAGGAAAAAATTATTAGCCAAAATATACATTATTCAATCTTTTATTTGGGTGATATCACATAGAAACACAACAAGGGTCATCCAATCAAAATTACTATAGTGGAAACAATGCTCAATACAACAATTATTTTTATAAATGGAAACATACTTGAATAACAATCTCTACAATATATATCAATGTACTAATGCAAGCGATAAATCCACATACCCATTAATTTCAGTCATTCTAATTAATCATATGGTTATTATGACCATTAATACCCAAACATAGATAAGAAAAAAGATGAAGTTACCACACATAGCATGAAAAAGTGTGAGAACAAGGATTCCCAACCTAAAATAAGCATTTTAATCTAACTGTGCAATGTAGTGTGAAGAAAAAACTACCCATAAACCACCACCACATAAGGAAATATTGAATCAGCCTACACCACAATAAAATATCATAAAAACACACCCCAACTCACTCCCCAAACACAAAAAACATCTCTATAGAAAAATACCATGAGAATAATTAATGGAAACTGTAGGTAAAGAAGAATGACTCAACATGGATCGCTATCAATGATCCACAAGGACCAACTATTCAAAGAGGGAAGCCAAGGACCAATATTTGATGAAGTAATACCATGGAGAAGGAGGAAAAACTCCTGGTTCACATGAAAATGATATGTGTGTAGGGTTTTAGGGAAAGAATGAGTGTTTTAGGCATTAAAGAAGCTCTAAAAAATGGAATTACATGGTTTTTACCCTTTAAATGTATGTAAATGTCAGGTTTCAAGCCTTTTATAACAAATAATAACATAAAAGGATTTAACAAATAAACTTTTTACATTTAATGAAGCAGTCTCACAAAATACATGATCCTCAATTTAATATCATATAGACTTTACACTGCATGAATTCTTATTGCTTCCATAATTTTGCAGCCAAACACCGCCAAACCATCTCTAAGCCTCCTCTAAGAACCTAAAACACAAAAAAACTGAAAAACTAATGAACCAAGATGACACAAATCATTACATACTAGATTAGAACGAGGAAATGTTTTCAGGGCATTCTTTTAGTCTTTGTCACTAGTGTTTTTTGAATCATTTTTATATGATATACAAACGATGAATCCTTTAACATTTAAGACTGGTTAGTATTCTTGACATACTCTATTTATTTTAACATTTGATTTTATGATTATTTACCACCACTTGATTATATTTTTTGTATATATCTTTACTGATTTTATGTGATCAAAATTATTTATTTTTCTATTACTACTCTGATGAGATAGTATAATCTCTTCATATTATCCCAATAGATCACATACACTATTTCTATCTCATGTATTTTTTTCTTCTAAATTACATGTAATATTACAAGATACAAATTTTGATCCAAAATAATTTCAATTGTTGTCCCCTTAAAATAAAATATCATTTTAATATACATTCAATTTTTTTACTTTAATTTTTTTATCATCATTCACATTGATTGGAGCCATTCCATTAAATTCCATATATTGTGACTATTTTGTTTTACCAATATAACCTTTGATAACCTACACAATTTCGTAATTTATATGACACTAGTTCTACATGGTAAGTTCACAATATACCCATAGAATACATGTTGATTATTTATTTCTGCATTAGAAGTTTTTTTTCCTTATTTTACATCATGTACTAATCTATTCTCTTCATATTGATGTTGTGAATTTTTTGGGGAAGTGAATAATTAATTAATTTAATTTGATACCCATATACCAAGATTTAGTACTAAAAACATATTTCTTATATACTAGCTTCAATACCAACTAAAAGGACCCAATTTTAACCACACATAATTATAGTATCAATATCCAAAATCGTGTCACTTACATACCCAAGGAATTTTATGGTTATATTTTTAGAGAATTAGGAAAAAACCCTTCATGTAATAAAACCATTTCCTTTCTTATAAAATGGAAATTTTTCCCGTTATACCTAGATTTTATTCTTCTATAAGAAGATTTTGGCATCAACCACAAAATTCTCAATAGGTGGTACCCTTGTATAAATATCATATATAATATCATTATTCATTATATGGGGAAATTGAAACATAAGAAAGAGTAAGGTAAGATGAAAAGTGAGAGAAAACATGAGAGATACAAGTCGATTATCAAACATGTGAATAAGATAAGAATAAGGGTTTTAGAACATGATCATAACATTTGAAATACATGACCAATTATTCTGAAATCATTATTCATAAGTCATGTAATATTTACTTATCATAACAAAACACATAAGTCATGAGAGTGTGGAATCATTTATAATCAATCATGTTTCATGATAACATAACATAAATATAAGTCATAAGTTTTTTATATACACATATGTATATAAAATAATTTTATTTTTTAACTCTCCCTTCCAAGAATCTAATAGTGGAAAATGTCCCATAGTATAATCAGTTCACTCCCCATTCCAGTTCATATTATCTCACGAGATATCATTATTTGCACAATGTATTAGAGGGATATATAATTCATGGCTGATGCATCCCATAACTAAAATCATACATAAGTATTATATAAGATCATAAAAAATTTATCATTTAATCCCAGAATAAGTCTTGAAAAATAGATGGATTTCATTAATATTTCATCATCAAATAATAATATTCCATCCAGATAAATGAGGTATATTGGATCATAAAAAACCTTCATTATTTCAACATATATTAATTGACATGTGGATTGTAAAAATTTTCATAAATATTTCTTCATCACATAATCATATTCTATCTAGGGAAAGAACATGGATGGTATTATTAGAACACATCCCCAGTGAAGCAAAATAAATACCAAATGATATTGAAATAGATAAAAATTCCCTTATAATTGAATTTTACCATTTATTTTAATATAGGGATAATATTATTTTATTTTGGTATCTATTAAATATAAAAATTTAAATAATATAGAAGATATATTTTCTTTGAGAATAACCATGGGGCCCTATAAAGGAAGCATAAAAAAGATCAATAACGATAGAATGAAAAGTGGTTCATGTGGTAAATTTTAAAACAAATACTCCATCCAATATTTTTATAAAATAAAATAAATATCACATTTATAAATCACTGTAAAAATTCTTTTTTTAATAATTTTGGAAGAAATTAAAATATGTTTGAATATGAAATTAAAGACTCGTTGGATCATAGAAAATAATATTTTTTGAAATATTTTTAAAGAACATGAACATGGAAGAAAATATTCTCGACCAATAGAATTTATTTATTAATATTTTATTAAAATTATTTTCTTAGTATTTTTGAATACTAAAGAGATGAAAATGGTATAAATTATTTAAAATAATTGAAATAGCCATAGTAGAATAAAATATTAAAGGTTTAAAGGATATGGATTATTTGATTTCCTTCATTGAAAATTTAATAAAAACAATCCTGAAAGGTAATGATATTATAAAAAACCCTTATTGCTTTAAGAACTTGAATATATGTGATCTTAATCAATTTTCATGGGGTTTATATTATGTTATTCATTATACCATATTCTAGATAAGGTGAAAATCATGAGCAATATCTCTTAGGCGTTGGATCCAATGATCTTGTTCTAGGTAACACTAATTATATTACTCACATATCTCAAGGTGTTTGGGAAGGCATAGGTTATAGATATAGTGGTGGATATGATATAATAATCAAAAGTGGGGATTCTATAGTACTATCCATGGAGTATAGTAGTGTCTAATAGTTATTGGTTTCATTTTTGAGAGAATATTTATATATAAGGGAGTCAGTTCTAGCCTTGTTTATCTCCTTCCAACATTACTGATAGTTTTAAAACCCATGGTAGTATATATGGTGTGGCTTGTTCTTCATGTGAAGTTCATGGTCATCAGAAGTGTGAGTGCATAGACTTATTTAGAATTCAGAAAATATATGGTGGCTATATTCAACATCATCCTTTATAGTTTTTTTATATGAAGCACTGAAAAAAGTTGGTAGTTTTGGATTCTTAATAGTAGAGATCGAACATTACTGATAGAGGAAAACAACATAAGGACACTCATTCTTCATGAAAACGAGCATTGTGCAGTCTTAGATGTGGTATCCATTAGATTAAATAAGTTCATTTAGCCAGTACCCAATCCTCTTAAAAAATTTATTACATGGGTTTTTAAAAGTATATCTCTTATATATAACCAAATGATCGAAATTATGAAGCGTCTTTAGAAGACTAGTTATGGCAAACATCAACAAAAACATTATCTCTGTTTAAATCTCTAGAATGAGATCCTAAATCCATTTGAGCTCCAAAAACTACATGGGGAAACCCAAGGAATACATCAACAAAATTGGTGATCCAAATAGACATGTAAATGAATAATCATTTCGAAGAAACATAATGTGAGAGTCTTAGATATACCCTAATATCATAAAAGAGAAGGCATGTGGGTAATCATATAGAAGCACAAAATAAAGAACATGGTATCACAAGATCTTGAAAAAATAGAAAATGTGTAATAAACATAAAACATGACATAACAATAAGTCACATCGAATAACCAAAACAATATTACATGGTGGATAGAGTGACATTGTGGATTAGGTTAAATCCCTAATCCCATATATAACATCTCATGAAACAAAATCATCACCCCATGAACTAGAATATTATTTGGGATAACCCATTTTACAATGTTCATGGATATATATTCCTCAAAAGGGATATCAATTATAAGTCATAATCATAATAATTACCCCAGGAAATAATATGGGTTGGACAATATTGTCTCATATCACACTCGAATGATATTTCTTAAAGAATGAATTTTAAAAATGATAATAAGGCATGTATTAACCAATAAATGGATGGGATAATATTCTAGTTATATATGAGATAAAAATAGATTTATAATTTATATGCATTCCATAACATTAAATACATATAGAAATTGATTTATCTATAGAATTGTCATAACCCATAGAAAAGAGTTTTTTTGGAGGGATCCCTTACCTTGAGATCAAATTTTCATGTGCCTTATTTACAATAATATGATGTAATATGATGTTAATTATTTAATATATTATATAACCTTTTCAATTTTATTATTCCTTTTATTTTATTTATTTTCATGTCATGTTAAATTAATATTCATTTAGGTTAATGTTATTGATTTTTGGATTTTTGGGTCGTATGTCCAAAATAACATGGTTATGTTGAAAAAATTCAATGATATTATTATTTTTCCATCTCTATAATAATAGTAAATAATTAATTTTCTTTTTTAAAAAAGTGTTATATTTTGAAAACCAACCTTGAAATATGGTTATAGAAAATTAACTACATTACATTCATAGAGATGGTAGGCCGTACGTACACATGAGTAATATTTCCATTTTTAAATGATCATGGTAGAAATAAGGTTACTGTTATTTTGAATTTATATAATGATAATTATATAATAAGTATATTATTATTTATTTAAATACACATTAATATACCATCCATGTGTTTTTGTAATGAAAAACTAATCACATCACTTCTTGGATGTGATAATCCACTCGTGCACATGAATGAGGTTATTGTATTTCAAATAATGGGATTATAAGAAAATATATGAAATATTAATTTCCTAGAATGATTAACATGTCATCAATATAAATATATACATTAAATCTATCTACATAAAAAATTATGAGATTTGATGATGGAAAAACATCAGATCAGTTTGTGAGGCAGAAGTCCATTGTATACACAAATAATGATATTGTTTTCCATTTTATTGAAGATGATATGAATATATTAATTCCATTAATGTAATAAAAAATATGTACATGGGAGATAATAATGTAATTATATCAGTAAGGTTTAGAAATATTTGAATGAGGTTGAAGAACAAATAAAACAAAAACCCTCAGTTAATAATGATATATATTTTTTATAAAAGTGTATGGATTAGCAAAGAGGATACTAAAGTGTGGATAGGATAGAGAGGGGGTGTCCTTTTATAATTTAGGGAGAGGACCAAATTGTAATTTTTGAATGTAATAAAATATTAAAATATCTTATTCACCCCAAATTAGCCAAAATGCACCCAGAGCAAAGAATAGTTTTTATAAGTTCGAAATATGGCCATCCAATATAAATTAGACAAGTCAATAGGTGATTCTAAGATAAATCACTTCAGTTTAACCCCATGTAAACATGTTTTATCCTATACAATGATATATATTTTTAATGTTTATACAACTAATTATAACTACAACATATCTTAATATCATTTCCTAATATAAATTATTTTGACTAAAGATAGAGTATCCAAATTATCAAATTCAATTAAAAGAAGTGGGAAAACTAATTTTAAAAATAAACCCGTAAAACCTGAAAAAAAAAAATGTTTCTTCAGAAAATATATTTTTTAATAAATAGATGAACTTATATTTACTCTTTGACTGGAAATAATCAATACATTAATTTCAATTAATATAAATTGTTATGTAATCAATAAATTTCATTGATTCATTCATTATTTGGGGTTATTTTAATTAATTAAAAAGGATAATCATTATGAACTTGAAGCAAAAACCTCATGTGATAGAATCTGTTTCATAAAAGTATAATGATAATGCTCCTGAAAAAACATTTCTCACTCTCTCTTTCTCTGGTAGATCTCAGGGGATCTCATTTAAGGATGCCCTAAAGTGTACAGATCTGGGAATAGTCAATATAAAGAAACCTCCCATTTTCAAGAGGTTTTATGACAATGGATTATTGGTGGAAGATGACCCGGATTCACTTCAACAACACACACAAATGTGAAACTTTTCTACCATGGGCTGTATCTGTGACCTCAAAGGTGACCACCCATGTCCTTTAACTGATTTACATTCATGTATTGCACATCGTTGGAATACTAGGAACTAGAAATTGATTCCAATAGGAAAAGGTTATTTTCACATTCTACTGAAATCACAATATGATCTAGAGAAGGTTTGGAAGACCAAAAACATTAATCTAAAATTGTTTTTCCATAGAATATTTGACTGGGACTCCACCTTCAACCTACACACATATAGAAATACCACAGCACAAGTCTGGGTCAAACTACATGGACATAATTGGTTCTTCTGGAACCCAAAAATACTTAATGATATTGTTTATTGTATTGGATATACTCTCAAAATTGATCAAATAGAGACAAATTCCGACTTAGGACTCTGTTATAGAGTTATCATGGAAATCAACTTAGATTCAAAGCTGCCCAATACAATTAATTTCAATGCTAATGACTACAAAAGTGGGGATTCTCTACCATGGGCTGTATCTTGTTCTAGGTAACACTAATTATATTACTCACATATCTCAAGGTGTTTGGGAAGGCATAGGTTATAGATATAGTGGTGGATATGATATAATAATCAAAAGTGGGGATTCTCTAGTACTATCCATGGAGTATAGTAGTGTCTAATAGTTATTGGTTTCATTTTTGAGAGAATATTTATATATAAGGGAGTCAGTTCTAGCCTTGTTTATCTCCTTCCAACATTACTGATAGTTTTAAAACCCATGGTAGTATATATGGTGTGGCTTGTTCTTCATGTGAAGTTCATGGTCATCAGAAGTGTGAGTGCATAGACTTATTTAGAATTCAGAAAATATATGGTGGCTATATTCAACATCATCCTTTATAGTTTTTTTATATGAAGCACTGAAAAAAGTTGGTAGTTTTGGATTCTTAATAGTAGAGATCGAACATTACTGATAGAGGAAAACAACATAAGGACACTCATTCTTCATGAAAACGAGCATTGTGCAGTCTTAGATGTGGTATCCATTAGATTAAATAAGTTCATTTAGCCAGTACCCAATCCTCTTAAAAAATTTATTACATGGGTTTTTAAAAGTATATCTCTTATATATAACCAAATGATCGAAATTATGAAGCGTCTTTAGAAGACTAGTTATGCCAAACATCAAAAAAAACATTATCTCTGTTTAAATCTCTAGAATGAGATCCTAAATCCATTTGAGCTCCAAAAACTACATGGGGAAACCCAAGGAATACATCAACAAAATTGGTGATCCAAATAGACATGTAAATGAATAATCATTTCAAAGAAACATAATGTGAGAGTCTTAGATATACCCTAATATCATAAAAGAGAAGGCATGTGGGTAATCATATAGAAGCACAAAATAAAGAACATGGTATCACAAGATCTTGAAAAAATAGAAAATGTGTAATAAACATAAAACATGACATAACAAGAAGTCACATCGAATAACCAAAACAATATTACATGGTGGATAGAGTGACATTGTGGATTAGGTTAAATCCCTAATCCCATATATAACATCTCATGAAACAAAATCATCACCCCATGAACTGGTTTAAATGAAGATCATATTTTGTAATTTTCAGGGTATTGCTAACTCTGACATGTTCATTGTTCTAAAAAGAATTGTTAACACTCACCATCCTATGTTATTTTCTTTTGATGATCCAAAAAATAACTTTTCTTCTTAATACTATAATTTATGTCATAATAATTATGTGTTTACTGGTGCAATAAATAATACCTTCAATGATTAATCTTTATGGATTTTTTCACACTCCTCTTTTCAGAATGTTAGTGTTTTCAATATCGCTAACCAAATTTTTATTTTAAACGTTAATATTGATGGCACACATCTTCTCTACACTTCTATTTATGAAAATAATAGATACCAAGAAAAGAGAACTCTATGGAATGACCTCTCATATCTAGGTACTAATATTAATTCCCCCTGGTTTCTTATTGGAGACATTAATGCCATTCCCAACCCATGTAAGAAAATTGGACCATCTCATGCCTCTATTTCCATGAGAGAATTTAAATCCTCAATTGAAGACATAAATCTCATTAAAATATATCTCACTAGTGAAAAATACACTCGGTGTATAAGAAATTGCAAAAAATTGGTTGCTTCCCACCTGGATAGAGCCTTCACGAATGTACCTACTTTAGATAAATGGGACCCTATCTCTAGCCGCACTCTACACAGGCTGAACTTTGACCATCACCCCATCCTGTTTAATGTCTCCACCAAAGACATGAAACCCCGGGTGCCTTTCATATTTAACATCATGTCATTATCTGATGATGACTGCACTAATATCATCCAAAACTATTGGTCTTATATACCAAATAATAGTGATTCCTTTTCTTGAAATGTAAAATTAAAACATCTAAAACATACTCTCAAATCAAGGTGCAACTCCAAATCCAAACAAATTAACAAGGACATCATGCTTCTTGAGGATGATCTCAATGATCTACAAAATTAAAACCCCAAATATCTCCTCAAAACTATTACAAATCAAGAAAAAAATATTGAAATTAAAATCAATTCTTTTCTCATGTTTAAAGAAAATATTATAAAAAAGAGTTTAAAGATAAATGGTTATAAAATGATGATATAAATACTAAATTCTATAACTCTATTCAAAGAATCATTAAGGCCAGTAAGACATTATCCTTTCTAAAGGATGGGGATAAGAATCTTGAAAATGTAGATGACATTTCTCATCATATTTTCTCATACTACAAATCCATATTCAATGGTCCTGATATCTACAAAGACCTCCTTTTGGAGGTCATTATGTTAGTAATAACTAATGAGGAAAATTCCTACCTTCTCAAAACTCTATTGGATCATGAAATTAAAGACATTGTCTTGAGCCTGAATTTCAATAGTTCTCTCGGTCCATATGGCTTCAACCATGGTTTCTTCCAATATTATTTGTATGTGATTCATGTCGATGTTTGTAAACTTGTAAAATACTTTTTTCCAATCGTGTGATTCCCCATGCTCTTAATGCCCAGTATCTAACCTTGATCCCAAAAGTAGGCAATTCCTCTAAGATTAACTTGTTTATACCCATTTCTCTTATTAATGATCTTAATAAAATCATCACCAACATAATTTCTATAAGTCTTTCAACTATCACCAACAATATTGTCTCTTGGAACCAATTTTGTTTTATTAAGGGTAGATACATTCAAGATTGAATCTTTCTTTCCTCTGAGTGCGTCTAGAACAAGAATAAAGCTGGTAGAGGAGGTATAATCTATATTAAACATGACATCAGAAAAGAGTTTGACATCATTGAATGGAGATTTATCTTCAATTTTATTCATGTTTTTTGTTTTAGTTCCTCTTTTATCACTGCAATCAGATCTCTTTTCAACTCGATGTCCATCTTCATTTGGATGAATGGCTCTCCCAATGCATATTTTAAATAATCCAATAGTGCCAGGAAAGGAGACCCCCTCTCTACCATTCCCTTTGCGATAGTGGAAGACTACCTTAGTCTTCTAATCAACTATCTAGTGGTCTAGAATAAAATGAAGCCCATACATGTCTCTAGAAATGTGAATGCTCCTTACCACCATTTTTATAAAGATGAAATTATCCTTTTCCTTAATGGTGGAAAAATTAACATTCTTAATCTCGAAACTTTTCTCTCACACTATGAATAGGTTTCTATTCAAACCATTAGTTGGGACAAATTATGCATCTTCTTTGGGAAGAACATTCCTCCTGACAGAAAATGTTACATTATCAGTAACATAGGTCTGAAAGAAGGTGTACTCCCTTTCACTTATCTTGGTGTACCCATCTTTTGGGGTAGGCCCAAGTCTTTCCACTCGATGACTATATTTGATCATGTTCTTAACTAGTTCTCTTCATGGAAAGTTAAATCTATCTCTATTGAATGTAGTTATTAACTTGTAAAATCCACTAGTTTCTATAAGATGGTTTACTCTAAGATGGTCTATAAATGGAATGATGGTTTTATTAAAAAAATGAACACTACTATAAAGAATTTCTTCTAGACTGGTAGTTTTCTATAAAGAAAACTTGTGACTATTCACTGGTCAACTTGTTGCATGGCCATTGAAAATGGTGGTATTGGTATAAAAAAATATAAAGTAATTTAATGAATCCCTTCATGATAGACTCACTTGGAACATTTTTCGCAATACCTCTGAAGCCATTACCTTCCTCAAAAATAGATTTCTTAACAAAATTATTACAGGAAATTCTAATTTTATTAATTCTTCCATTTGGACAAACATCAAAAAATCCTTCCCCAATATTATGAGTAATTCCATATGGATGGTCTCTAGAGACTCCTCCGTGAAATTCTAGTTGGATAACTGGACTGGAATGCCTTTAATTTCAATGATATATCCCAATAAAACCCCTGAGAGTACCAACTACTCTATCATAGAAAATTTAAACTCTCAACATGATAAACTCCCTGATACTGTTATAAATTCCATTGAAAACTACTATTTTACTGACTAATGATTTCTTAATTTTGGAACCTACTCACAATGGTATACTCAACTCAAAAAAATCTACAATCATTATTTTTGTAACTCTAAAAGTGAATACAGTTGGATAAAACATTTCTAAAAACCTTGGATAAAACCTTCACGATTCAATATGATCTAGAATCATTCTCCCAACGGATTTCCCACTTAGATTTGCCTCCAATCTTTTGAAATCTAGATCTTCTCTAAGTGAAAAATCTGTAATCAATACAAATAAGATGCTACCCACCTCTTCCTTTCTTGGGCTACTTTATATACTCTTTAGAACTATATTATTGATATTTTTTACTATATATGGAATATTCATGAATTCGTAAACACTCAACTAAGGAAATGTGAAGAAATGGAAAGCTCTTAGACAATCAGGATTCTTTAAATTGCTTCAGTTGCTGAGCACAACCTTGGGATCTGGTATGATCATAATGTGATTATTTATAAAAATTACTCACTCAATGAATATGTAGGTCAGATTTGGATCATTATTTCCATACTGGATGCTATTTTGTTTCAAAAGGGACATTTTTACAACACTGTGCATGACTTTGTCATCCTGAGATGTCTATAGATTGATGTAAATTTCCGTCAACCTCATCTCACTCTGGAGGTGTTCTGGAGAGCACCTCTTCCTGGATGGTTCAAAATTAATATTGATGGCATCTCTAAAGGCAATCTGGTCCCTGTAGGGTGTGATGTTGTTTTCTGGAATCACCTCGGTCAGATCCATGGATATTTCATGGGTAGATGTGGCATCACCACCTCCCTTGAAGGTGAGATGATGAGTTTGATACATGCTATATCATTTTCCAAACTCTTTGGTTAGAACAACCACTGTATTGAATGTGACCTGACAACCATCATGACAACAATTTGGAATAACACAACACATCTCTATTGGCCGATTACTACACATCAGATGGAATCCACCCATTCGCTTGTTGATCTTAACAATATCATCACACTTTTTTATCGACAGGAAAACATAGTTTTGGATGGTGTGGAGAACATGGGAGTATATTAAGACATCACCTGGTTCATAGCCCTCCCCGCTTCTCTTATTTCTATAAATCAAAAAGATTGTAATATGATCACATTTTTAGACTCACGTAAACATTATTTTTATAACAATTTATCTTTTTCTGTTTTGGGCCAAGGCCTCACCTTCATAAAAGAAATTACAATATTTTCTCAATTTTTTTTTTGAAGAAAACATATTATTTGCTGAATAAATTGTAGGTATTAAAAATTGTCTGTTTATTTAGAAATAATCTATCAATACGGTTATATTTAGTTGGAATATTATATATATTTCATAAATTATTTAATCCTATTCAATACCAAAAATTTAATGGAAATATTATAGTAACCATATTTAAATTATAATGGTTTATTTAGGCGTGGTGTAGTGTGTTGTATACCCCATGGAACATAGTTATTTTTTATAATTTATGGTGTTATATTCTTCCCCCTTATGTAATTTCACCCTAAAATTTTCATATTACATACTAAGGTGAAAATAGGGGAGTTTAATTCTACTTCGTGGCTTCCCCCAGTTCCAAGTAAACTTATTCCAATTTATTGTTCAACCATAGTACATTGACTTAGGGTGTTGTTTTGTTGCATAGAACAATATCTCTATAGTCCAAGAACTTCAGCAACTACTTTTCTTAAGGGATATTGTTTTACATCTATAACACCTTTACATATTTTAAATATGATAGAGCTGTTATGTAATATCATAGTAGGGGTACATGGAATAAGTCATGTACTTGAGAAAAGTTTGGTGGGAGTACTATTCAATAATCCACAACACATATCTGATTGAGAATCTCAAAGGAGATGATGTACCTGGGGCATAGATTTTCCTTATCACATAATCTCATGAAGCTATTCCATTGAAAAATGTGAAGAAAAAAATTTCCCTAACCTCAAACTGTAGGTATCATTGAAGATTCTCATTATGGCTCTTTTATCAACTCTAAGTAGTCTTAATGTGTTATGGAATAGTCTTGAACCAATTTATAATTTACTCAACCATTAAATGTCCCAATAGATTGAATTTTACAACTTAATCCCAACTTGAAAGTCTTTTACATCTCTTCAAAAAAAGGTATCTACAAGGATCTCATTGGGTGCTTTTGTGAGAGGTACTATTTTGTGAGAACTCAAAAAAGGATGATTTTGATCATATCCTCCATTGATGTCAATCAACTAGTCCATCAATAAGTCTTCTAGTTTCTGAATAGTCTGATCAAATTGGATATCAGTTTTGGTGAGATAATCCATAATCAATTTTAAATCATTATTTATACTAGTTTGGATACTATTCTAGAACACAGTGGTAAATATTAGATCTTGGCTAGATATAATAGAAAATAGTGTTATGTATATCCTCATAAAAACTCTCATATGTATCCTTCAAGTTAATCAAGTGATAATTATTCTAAAATATCAACTATGTGGGAAGTATACATATGATGATCCACCACATACCATATGATATTATTTCCTCTTGATTGCATTGGAAGACCAGTGATATAATTAATTGTGATGTTTTCTCATTTCCATGTAGTTATGGATAATGTTTACATAATACCCATATATTTTTACCTTTCATACATAACTTGGTAGAATAATAGAATGTTATATAAATTCTCTAATATCCTTCTTCATATTGTCCCTCCCATAGTGCTTTTAGAGATCTCAATACATCTCTGTGCTCCCTGGATGGATGTAAAGGGTAAACCAATCAGCATCCTTCTATAGATTTTTCTTTCCCTTAGGGTTTATGGTACATATAACCATTAATCAAATGATAAAACTTATTATTCATTAAATTTGGAATCCAATAATTTACATTTATTATAGATTCCAACTTCATTTTAATTTATACATAATCTATTTGAGAATCATTTTTATTATCCATAAGGTATGGTTGATAAATCATTTGGAAAAGAAATAATGATGTTCCTTACATTATGCTTCCCATGTACATATTTTTAATGTATAACAAGATAATATCTTCTCAATTTTAATCAATGATAATGTTTCTAGATACTTTCAACTTAGAGAATCTACCACAATATTGTTTTTCCTAGGATATTTTTGGACTGATTATTCATAATCATTGATCAGTTCTAACCATATCCACTAGAACATATTATGATCCTTATTTTTCAATACATATTTGAGGACCTTATGATATGTATATTATTCACACTTTACATTATAGAGATAATATTTCTATACATTCAATGAATAGATCATTGTAGCCAACTTAATTTCATGTGTTGGATAGTTTTACATATGAACGTTCAAGTTCCTTGAGGTATAGGATTCCACTTAATCATTTTTAATTAGTATAAAACTAAGAAATTTAAATAAAGGATCATGGAATACCATTAAAATTTACACACTTAGGACAATGTGGGGACCTGTGTTGTGATAAGAAATATTTTAAATTCATTATAGATCACTTGGATTTACTAGCACTACTAGAAAATGGGTCTATACCCACGGTTTTTCTGAACATTGTGGGTATAGATCCACCTACACCCACGGTTTTCATGAACCGTTAATGTAGGTGACATTTTCTGGCCAATACCCATGGTTCTTGCTGAACCATGGTTATAGGGTACCCACATAAAGGCGGGAAGACAAAAGTTGTGTGGGAATGCCGTGGGAAAACCTATACCCACGGTTTATAGTGAACAGTGGGTATAGTTTCCACATATACCCACGGTTTTTATGAACTCTGTAAATATCCTCTGATATATAAGCATATACCCACAATTTATGAAAACTATGGGTATAGATAACACCTATACCCAGGATTTTCTGAACCGTGGGTATAGGGTTCCTTATTGTTTGAGTCCGAAAAAATATATATAAGATAATGTATATATAATTACTGAAAACTTCAGTTGTTGTACTGGAAAAGTGTATTCGGCATTTAAGCATCATCCGGGGTTCGATAGTCGCCATTTACATCTCAATTATACCATGTTTAATATATATATATATATATATATCAATACATATTAATTATGTCGGCAATATTAAATTGGCGTAGTGGTACAGTAGTTTGAGCATTCGGTAGCGATGCAGGTTTGAATCACTCTTATAAATTTTTCCTATACAGGTAGTTTAAATTAATATATTAAGGTAGGTATAAAATTATTAAAGAAAAAGAGAAGCTGGCTAGTTGGAAAGAAGAAGTGCAATAAGTGGCTGGTCATGGGTTCGATTCTCGGCGGAAGAAATTTTTTCAATGTAGTTAATATATATTAATATATATATAGATATACATATATATATGAAGTAAGTTCAATCAGGTGAGTTGGTTAGGCACTCAACAATTAACCTGCAGGTCGCATGAGTGAATATCGCTGGCTGTGTGAAACAACATATTTAATTTTTTTTAAAAATTTTATACCCACGGTTATAAACCATGGGTAAAGGAAATTTTTTAAACCCATGGTTTTAGAACCATGGGTATTACACTATGAAATTCTGGAAAAAATATATACCAACAGTTATAGAACCGTGGGTATAGGAAATTTTGTAAACCCCTGGTTTTAAAATCATGGGTATAACACTATGACACGCTTCCGAAAATATATACCCATGGTTTTCAAACCATGGGTATAGGCTGGGGACCTATCTCGATGCCTAGATTTCCCACAGTTCTCCAAACCGTGGGTATAGGCTATACCCACGGTTTCAGGGGCTATACCCACGGTTTTGAACCGTGGGTATATTTCATTTTTTCAGTAGTGTAGTCCATACAAATTTTAACCCCTTCTACATAATCTTGGATATATGGTTTGAAAACCATGAGAACTTTCTAAAAATTTGTTTGTAATATACTATTAGTCCAAGGAAACACTAGATCTTCATTACAGATGTTGGTTTAGGCTTGATCCCAATTTCCATTATCATATAACTGTCAACAGATATCCCTTTGTTGGGGATAAAATTCCCTAAGAATGATACTTCCTTCATATAGAGCTTCCATTTACTACAATTTTCGTATAAATGATACCTTCAAAATGTATTTATCAAATTATTAAGATACTCTTTATTTTCCTCTTTGTTATTGGAATATATCAAAATATCCTCAAAAAATACTGCCACAAATTTATCGAGGTAATCACTTAAGACTCTATTAATTAATTCCATGCATATTTATAGAGAAACCGTGATTCCAAAATGAATCAATATGTACTCCCTTATGACCATACCAATTTTGAAAGTTATGTTTGGGAACATGATATTTCTTATCAACAAATAATTGGTTATATTTTGACTGATGGTATTCCTTATAGTAATACATGGATCTACATAGATGATAAAAAAAAATTTATCCATGGAAGTGGATACATTTTATTTATCATGATTTTGTTGATTTAATGATAATAAATTCATAGGTTTATTGAACCGTCCTTTTTGATGAGGAGGACCAGATCAACCCACATTGATGCACTCAGATTTATAAAATCCTTTTCCAAATTCTATTATTATTGCATTTTATGATCTTTAAACACAATGAAGAACTTTATGTAAGGATTCTGGGATAAGGGAAAAGATCAAGTGATTAGTTTGATCGGGACCTCAAACACTCAGTCAAGAGGAATTCTAGAAAACTCTTTATGGAATGGATCCATATACTCCCCCATAATTGAAATGCCTTCAAGAATGAGTCAATCCATTTTGTCAATCACCTGATATAAATATTCATTCTTATAGGGTAATAATATCAATTCTTGAACTAAAGATTCTAGAGTAGATTCATCATTCTCCTTACACTTGTAAAGAATCCGAGGTTGACTTGGGATGTGAGGAGTTGTCCCCCTACCATGATAGTTATTGTTAGTTTCATATTAGGTTATACAATCCATTCAAAAAAATTCCTGAAACTCCTCTAATGGAATTAAGATGAGATTTTATGTAAGATATTATCTCCAAACATTTACTAGGGTGGAGTTATATACTTGTTATGAAACAATTGCTCTATTTTCTCTTCTAATAGATACCTAAACACCTATGTTTTTTGGTGGTGTATATATAGTTATACTAAACTTTAATGATATGAAGGAATGTGCATAACCATAATCCAAAAGTAAGTTCACTACTCTTGAATATATAAATAACATACCATTCAACACATCGTTATTGGAGTCCATCTCAATTGTAAATATAGAAAACATCGTTCCTTTTTCTCTAGGACTTAGAGGTTTTTATTGTTTATTACACCAACAAACCTTGTCTTATGGATTTTTATTTCCAAATTCCCTTGTTCCTAGAATTTGAAACACTGTACAATCAGATGAGTGTTGACATAAACCATCTTTCCCCCCATTTCATTATAGGGTTTCATTGTCTCACATCAATTTTGACTAGTCTCATTCCATATTTTTTACAATAGAATCATCTCCCCAATCCCTTTAGATAGTTTCTAGGATTGTTCTTCCTATAATCTTGACACATGGGATGTTGGGTTTTCTTTACTCCATGAGATTTATTTGTAGAACCTCTCAAAAAATACTCCATTTTAATCTTTGTATACCCTAGATCATGAGACGAATTTCAATATCCAATCTGAATATTAACCTTGATGGTAAAAAAATTCTCTTAAATCTTTAAAAGCCTCAAAAACCACGTATTTTTATAGAATCATATTTAATTCAATAAATAAGAATTACACCTCACTTTCCACATTGATGATGAAGCGAAAGGTGTATCGTGAAAGACTTGTGAAACATGGCTCATACACCCCAACAAAATTTTCTTCCTTTTTATTTAGTCTAAATAAATATATCTTCATTTTAAGATAGGGAGTTTGGGGTAAATATTTATTGAAAAATATTTTCTTAATGTATCCCCTTTCTAGGTAATTGAAATCCTCTTTGGACTTTTTTTTAATTCACTTACTCCTGTGATACAATTCCCCCTGCATACTATAGATGGATAGTATAACATTATCTTATTCTTAGTATTATAGGACAGAAAATATCTTCTAATGTAGTTAATACATTATTACAAAATGAGTGTATCAAATGATCGACTAAAGGTTGGAGGTATTTTTATATAAATAGATCGACTTCAACTTGGCCATTTTTTTGAGAAGGGGGTGTTCCTTATGATTCAAGTCATTATTCATAACTTGTGACTATTTATCACGTATATCCCTAATTTTTTCAGATCCTGCTCATAAAAGGTTATGCATACCATTGAGGTAATCATTACATTATAGATCACATTTTTTGTTGGCACAATTTCTCCTATTTATATTCATTAACCAAAAAAAGAAAAAAACAAATGACAAATCATTAATATAAAAAATTGAAACATATAAACATAGAAAGAATAAAGTATAAATGATAAGTGTATAATAATTTATGAGTTTATAGGATTCAATATATTTTTTCCAAGATAATATTTCCTTTTAGGTATTCTAAAAATAATAATTTTAAAGGTCCTTCAAAATGGTTTGTAAAGATTTTGTGATTTTCCAAATCATATCCCCTAAGAGTGTCAAAGAAGGTGTGAAGAATGGACACTTTTTCATGCACTTGGTGATGATCATGTTAATTACCAATTCACCCATTTCAATTTTATTAAAATATGGTGTAGTTTTTATAGATCCAAAAACCCTTATATTACCTCTATTGGGATATAATTTCTTGGAAGATTATTTTTTTATACTTCACCAAAATTCTAGGAAATTTTACTATACATAGATTTATCTATAGTGTTCCCAATAAAGTATTATATTCTAAATAAAAAAATAACTGGACCTTCCTCTGAGGACAACTATAGTGATGTGATCATTTTAGGTATTTTACTAAATGGTTTTTAACATAAATATAAATTAAATATAACCAAAGGATCAAAAGGCCAAGTTTCATTAGAAGACTAGGTATATAAAAAAATTAAGATAAGCATATTTAATTAAAGATCTATAATGAAAACCTAAATCCCCATGATCTTGTAAAAATACATGGGATATCTTATAAAATAAATAGACAAAAATGGTGAGATAAATATCATAATAAGAGAATAAACATGGTAAGGAAACATAATGTGTGAGTCAAATGTAAAACATGAAATCATAAAGGGGAAGGATCATGAGTAATGAAATGGGAGAATAAAATAAAGAAAATAGCATCACAACATCATCAAAATATAGGAAATATTTCAGCAACACAAAACACGACATAAGAATAAGTCATGTTTAACTACCAAGACAGTTTCATAGGGTGAAGAGAGTCCCGTAGTGGACCATGTTTACTTTCTAATCCCATACATAATGTCTCATAAGAAGAAAGAATTTCCTAATGAATTTGAGTGCTAGTTGGGAACACCAATCATAACATGTTCATGATTATGTGTTCTAATAATTGGAAAAAAATTATATGGTATAACCATAATCCTTGCCCATCGAAGAAATTAAGTTTCATGTTGTTGTCTCATATCAAGAAAAAGATATTTCTTAAAGAATGAATTCAAGAAAAGATCATAAGGAATTTATTAAACCATCAAAGGGAGATAAAATAAGTTATATATATATATATAAGGAGAGACATATATAGAGAATTTGGAATCATTCAATATCATTAATGAGATAAATACATATAGTTAGATGAGAATGTTCATTACCTAAAGAAAAGGGTGATGCAAAGACATCCATTATCTTGATATTGGATTGGTATGTCCACTATTTATATTCATGAATAATAAAATTATCTTAATAATTTACTTTCATAATAAAGTTTTTCATTTTTATTGATTTTTTAATATTTTCTATCTTTTTGAATTCAATTACTTAATCATTTAGGCTCATGTCATATGTTTTGGAGATATATGGATCTTGTACAAAATCTATTTGGTAACTCAATTGAGGTAAATGAGATTATAGTTTTATAAAATATATAATAATAATCAAGATATAATTTCCATTTTTATAAATCAATTATACTTTTTGAACCAACTATGAAATATGGATATGGAAAATGAACAATGTTAAGATCATGGAGATAGTAGGGAATACATACACATGAGTAATGTTTCCATTTCTCAATGATAATTATGGGAAGAAGGTAACTGTTATTTTAACATTATGGAATGATATTTATATCCTAAATACAATATCATTTATTTAAATACAATTATATACCATTCATGTGATGCTGTAATGAAAAAAAATCACATCACTTCCTTTAGGTTGTAATCCACACTACACAAAGATGATGTTTTGATATTTAAATAAATATAAAGGTATGAAATACATGTTATAGTTTTTAAAATAAGGTGAATTATTTCATTAATGTAATATATATACATTAATTCAGTCACTATAAATATCTTTTAGATCTAATGAAGAAAAATTTGTAACATCAGTTCATGAGGCGGTAGTTTACCTTACACAGGAATGATGGTTTCATTTCTCAATTTTTATAGAGGAGGTAGATGTAGGTTATGAGATTAAACTAATTACAAATATCTATATGGGAGATAATAATAATATTATATTCATTTGGTTTAATTATATTTGGAGGAAGTGAAATGATAAATAAAATAAAAATGCTTAGTTAAGAATTATACATCTTTTAAGGACAACCACTTTAGGTATTAAACAAAACCCTTCTAATGTGGGATTTATACTTAAAAAGTCCTATAAGAAATGATAAAGTGAGTAATTAATGTATTTTAGAATGTATGGGATGAAAAAAATGAACTTTATATATGGAGAGGATAGGAGAGGGGGTTTCCTTTTATAAGTATAAGAGAGGACCCACATGGAACTTTTGAAAAGAATATTATATATAAATGAATTTTTCATGAAAAATAGATCTAAAATGGGCCTTTATTGAACAGTAAAGTATATAAGGTAAAAATATTTCCACCCAATTTAAATAAAACTTATATTTAGGTTCTTTTAAGAGTTACGTCATTAATATTACCATTGGTAAAAAATTTTTAACATTAACCATGGTAATAAATTTTTACAGTTTTTACTCTTCATTATTACAAACAATAAAGTTGAAATTATTGAATAATATTAATTAATATAATTCTAAATATGGAATCCATTTTATCAAATTAAATTCATAGAATCTTTAGAATTTAATTTAAAACTTATCTTAAAAAATGTGAAGATATATTGTTTTTAGGAAAATGCATTTTTTGAATAATGGATGATCCTTTATTGACTCTATGAATAGAAATAATCATTATATGAATCCAAAGTAATATTTAATGAAATATAATATATAAATTTCATGGAAATTATTCTTTATTAGGGGTAATTTTAAATAATTAAACTGAATAATATTTATTAACTCAAAATAGATTTCAGAAAATTGTGTTTATAAGCAAAAAAATTGACTTATACCAAAATCATGAAAATTAATGACTAATTAGAAATTAATTAGATTTTAAGAAATAAATTTTTTTATAGTCACTTTATAAAAAATATATAAAATATAATTTTACTTTTATTTTATTTAATTAAATTAAATGACAGTATTTGGAAAATATTTATTTTCACTATTTACTGAAAACAACCATTTTAGAAAAATAAAAAATGTCAGCCTATGTTAATTTATATATTATGATTTAAAAACGTTAAAATTTAATAAAAATATGATTTATAAAATTTATAGAAACTGATTATAATATTCTCTAAAAAAATCAATAAAAATCATTTTTGAAGGATGTATATTTTTGTTAAGAACAAAATGTATACTAAGAAATGAGTGATTATTTTAAAATTATTTATAAATAAATTTATATTGTGCAGGAATATTTTATATATTTTAAAATTTAGTTAATATTATTCATAACCCTGATTTAATGTATAGGTTATGAAAATCCCATATAAATATTCACATCACATTAAGGCTTGGTGTTGCGTGTCGTATATGATATCGAAGAAAATTTTCTTTTTTTTAGAAAAAAAATTCTAGGTGTTATGGCCATATTTGGTAAGATGAATGAATTATATTATTCAGTTTCATGTTATTCAATTATAATGCAATGTATTATTAGATTTTATTTTTCTTAAGTGTATTCCTTGTTTGATTTCAGAGTTACACACTCATTCGTTACATTAGATCATAGTCCTTCATTTTGGACTTTAGGTAGATAAACTTCTACTGAAATCAAAATTTTGTATTCTATTTAATAGATGGTAAAGATTATAAAATTTTTGTATGAGTCTATACTAAAGAAACCTCACTAGTAGGGATATTTCCTAGGTTTTAGAGTAAAAATATAAGGTATCAGCTCAAAGATGATTTAGCTATATTCTGTGAAGTCTATTATGGATTACTAAATGTGGTTCATTCTATTCTATGATAATTATAAAATTTATACCATGTTTTTTGAGTGATACCCTTTGATAGATTTTATGTTTTTATTGTTCTTATCATCCTTGATGGATGAATTGATATAGAGTTTAGTTGTGGATCGATCAATCAGTGGTGTTTCCTAGGGTTTTAGTAGAGTACCCATATTTCATTATTATATAGGATGAGTCTGTATTACATCAAAATGAGATAACTTTAACGATATATTTTCAATCGAGTACTATTTTGATATTGACATTCCCATTTTGGATAATGCCTTTAGAGTTTTGGGTGGTTTAAATATAAATATATGATATTCTATAGTGATGTTTTATTCAGACTTGTGTGTCACCTCAGGGTACTCTCATTATATTTATAAATAAGAAAGATATAATCTAGTGCTTTTATGTCATTTACCATCAAATTAACTAGGTGTCATTAATGAACCTCTATGTCCTCGCATGAATTGATTATTTATTCAATAAGTTTTTTGGAGTTAGATAGTTCTCAATGATTGATAAGTGGTCAAGATATCATCACATGAGAGTGAAGGATAAGGATATTTTGAACACTGCTTTCAGATATACTGATAGGAATAATTAGTTCATTATTATTATATTCAATGTAATTAATGCTCCATCTGTGATCATGGGACTATTGAATTTGGTTTTCATTGATTTTCTAGACTAATCCATGGTGGTGTGTATTGATGAAATAAATGTGTTTTCATTATCTAAGTAGAGCCATAAAATGTATCTAAAATCTGTTTTTGGAGTTATTTGACAATATAAATTGTTTAGAAATGGGTCAAATATTATGTTTTGGGACCATGAATCAATTTCATTGTACATGTTTTATATCGGAATATATTTTCCATGGATCCTTAAAATTTTTAGGTGTTGGTTTATTAGGTATCCCATATGAATATCGTTGAGGTGTAATGTTTTATTGGTCTTTATGTCCACTATAGTAGGTCCATTCCCCAATTATCTCAGATAGTGAATCATTTGAAATATTTTACCAAAAAGGATCTATAATTCATTTAGACTAACCAGTGCTAGAAAGATTTCATGTATTTTAATGAGAATAATATTTCTTATCCTATTATTCATTTTATGAAGGATGGAATTGGGTTTGATGTTTATTTTTATTATTTATTTCTTGCACTCGGTTGCATTTTAATTTAGTAAAGAGAATTTATCTTCAATGGGTCTCGAATGAGATAACCAAATAAACCTAACTACACTACCGATGATATTGAGATTTGTTTGTGATTTTATTTACAATAACATTCTGGAAGAATTACCTGATCAATGAGTTATTTATGTTTCCCATAAATCACAAGATTTTTTGGTTTATCTTTTCCTAGTGTGGAATGAATTTGATGTAGAAATACTATAGAGAATTATTATAAGAATATGACTTAATGATTTAATGTACATTGATAAAGGGAATTATATGGATAATACATTGAATGCTAATTCATGTGGATTTTTTTGTGCACGAGTTTAGTTATCTGTGGTGATTAACGGGTGATATATACTAGAAATATCGTTAAATGCAAGTGGTTGATGGAACATGATGCCTTTATCATGTTATGGTGTAGTGGGAATTGGTGAAAAAGTGTAGGAGTCCCATCATGGTGATACCAAGGTACAAATTTGGTGAGATTAAGGTTTTTTTTGTTATTCCTCTAAGGGATGGTTCAAGGATAATGATCCTTATATATTATTCCAATATAGGATCTTATTTCCCCCCAGTATTGTATGAAATGTTTCTCTATGAGACACGTAGTTCATATTTGGCATTACATTTTGTTTTGGTGATAATTTACATGGCCTTGATAGGCCAATTATAAAGGTCTATAATGAATCAATCTATTGTTGAGTTCATCTCTCAATGCATGGATTTCTAGAAGGTAAAGTATTATAAGCTTTTTCTTGTTGGTTTTCTTCATCCACCCCATGTTACCAAGTGGTAGAAGGATTAAATTTGATATATTTGGTCACTAATTTTCATAATTCTCAGGGAATCTAGAATTATATATGGGTTTTCATGTTCAAAATAGAATATTTAGTTCACTTATTATAGTTTAATTATCTAATCTCATTTGATGTTTTGTCAAGATAGTATCCGAAGGAGGTAGTGAGCCATCGTGGGTTTCCAAAAATGATCCTCTCATATTGTGATTTCCATTTTACCTGTATAGTTTAGAGTGGTATATAATAATATTTTAGTTCTAATTTATTCCATATCACTATCTTTTATTCACATACATATGATCAGATATATCAAAATATCCAATGTTTATAGGACATTTTGTCTACACATGATCTATATTTTACAGGTTTGTGGGTGAGGAACCCACCAATAATGGTGTTTTCATACAATACTAGTTATAACTATACCATTGGTATGATCCTATTTGAAGTTTTGTGTGGGTGAACATTTTGATCTCCATTGTACTGGACTAATATTGTAGAGTCATCTATTCTCATAATGGAATTTTTTCAGTTCCAGATAGAGAAGTTATAAGTGATTCATGTGAAGATGAAGATAGAAAAGAAGCAATTGAAGTCTTATGTTGATGATAAGAGGAGTCATCTAGAGTTTGATTTTGGGGATAATGTTCGCTTGATTATATCTCTTAATCATGAGTAGTGAATGTTGATTATGGGAGTAAGATTTCTCAATGATTTCTTAGACCTTTCGATGAATTTTATTAAGTCTAAATTATTACTTATAGGTTATAACTTCCACTATCGATGAGTTGGATCCTTTATGTATTCCATGTATTTTAGCTTCATCGATGTGATCATGATGATTCTCAAGTTAGTGAATGGGGTGATTTGGATGATTATTATAATGAGAATTTTTGGGAATGAAACTTTATTATTTATTAATGTTAGGAGAAGGATATTTAGAGTAACTATATTCTATTGTTTTGGGGTGTCATGTTGTATTAGATGAGAGATATTTGGAGAGGGATTCACAGATTCACACACAATATCCTGAGTTTTTTTATGTTTGACCTTTATTAGTTAATGAGGTGATTGATGAAATTTGGTGTTTAGGTACCTTGTTCATCAGGTGTATTCTCTATGTTCTTTTTATTGAGTGATCCTTGAGAGATATAATACAAGGAGATTTTCTATTCCACTTCATTTCCGAACTGAATGTTTTTTAAATTCTTAAGGATACAGTTTTTTTAGAGGTATCTAATGTAAGGGAAAGGTTTTTCATAATCCCTTAATTTTTTTTCAGGTGATCATAGGTGTCTAGGGAATGATATTGGATAAAAAGTTCTATTTGGAAAATAATTTTTGAAGGAAGAGGTTATTTCAACATGGTTTTAGAGTTTAAAACATGGTTTGGTTTGGGAGATATCAATTGTAGTGTATCCCTGGTCCATACGGTTTCAAGGCATATGATTAAGGTTTTGGTATTCATGTATTTATGCGAATTAAGGGAACACCTTAAGGATTTAGGTTTTGATTTCCTACTACTACCTCTTCACGGATCACTATAGATGAGGGGGGTAAACTATGGTATGGAATCCTAGGGGTCAAGACCCTTGTCTTAGTTGTTTGGGGGATCATTGCATCATGATTCATAGGTAGAACCACAACCCTTTCCTAGTTTTATTATATTTGGTACTGACATAGGGTATAAATGGGTACATATATAGGGATTATTCCATTGATTCTAAAGGTACATTAGACAAAACCCTTTTCCAGTATGTCCTTCGGTACTGTGTTGCGACTTTGTTGAAATATGTAACCACAACTATATGGATTGTGATACTGCATTGTGGTCCTTTTAAATATCCTCTATACATAAATTTTTTCATTATTAAAAATTTATCTCATTTCCTCTCATGTCATATTAATGTTAGGACACTTTTGGACCTTTTTAATAGACTTTTTAGACCCCATTGCTTGGTTTTAACAACTAGATTCTAGAGATAATTTCACAGTGATCCAAGGAGAGTTTCTTCTACTTTGTTGGTTATGATAACTCATTTTCACATTCAAATTGAAATGTTTTGTTGTTTCCTTATATTCTCATCAGGTTTTTATTAATTTTTAGTGTTGGTATTTCTTTTGGTATCTTTAGTTCTCCATGTGGGAGGTGATTAGAGAGTTACACCAATTCTTTTAGTACATTGTGGAGAATATTGGATGTTTTGTATCAAGTTATGGGATTAATTTATTCTTCATATTTTATATAAAAGTCCTAGATTAATTGTTTTTGAATATTTGGGTAAAAAATTTTATTAACCTAATGAATATAATAATCCTAAAATTAAGGAAGAACAAAATATAGAATGGGATTTCGTGATCAAATTTGGTTTATATTATATTTTGTGCCACATTATATTTTATAGATGGTGTGAAATTTATTATTTTGATTATTATTCTTCCTTGTCCTAGATTATATTATTTAAATTTGAAGAAAAAAAATAAATATGCTGAGATTATGTGAATAATGAATGGGGCATGTAAATTTATTTACCTTTCATCCTTGATAAGTATCGAACATGGATGTGTTTCCTGAGATTTTTTTTTGATTCATATATATTGTTATACACTGATCTAATGTTTATTTTTTTAATCCAATGAAAATTAAATCTTCTAATTCACGATGTTAATGAATTGTTTTTCCTATAATTAAATGTTTGAGGATGATGGGAGCCCATTCCAATTTTTATAGGCTAGTATTATTTGGTGTCATTGCTTAGATTTTCCCTTGAGTTTGCTCTACTAAAAATAAAATTTCTATTATATATATTCCTTGAGATTATATATAACCCTTTCTATTAATTGATGTGTAACCAATGTGGTTGTGATATTACTGGGGTTATATTTCTTCCCCTTGATTGTGTAGGTGATTTGATGGAATAGGTTCAGAGAGGGGATTTCCTATTTTAAATGATTATGTTGAGGTGGTTGATAAGTTCATTAGTATGGGTTGAGACTTTAGACTTACCATTTTGTATTAATGTATTCTTTTAAACGAAGGATTTCTTGGGGTTTTTTATTGTAATTTTTAACTACCTATTATACTTGTCAATTTCACTATAAATGCATCTTCCGTTCCATTTTTTGGGTTGAGTCTTTGAATAAATAAATTTTAGAATTGTGAATGAAATAATAAATAAAACCTTGGGATTAGATGATATTGATAATGGTCATGGTATATTATTTATGGACCATGGGATGTATTGACTCGTTATATAATAAAATGGAATGGAACTAGGGAATTTTTAGTATGAATTATGAATGTGTTGGCTTGTGATGAAATGGAATGGTGAACCTGAATTTGTAATGGGGAAAATTAATGATTGGTACCATATAATTACTTAATGAAAATTATTAAGTATTATTATGTAATTATCTTTACATTATTTATGAGATATATTTCTCTAATCCATAGTGGTGGTAGCTGAGTGTTGTATGAGATGATAAATTTAGTTGAGTGTAGGTCTAGTTAGTTTCCCTTAGTTGGTTTTACAATATAGTTTTCATTATGTTTTCTAATATCATATTCTCCACAACTGATTTTAAGGGGAATCATATGCCCAAATGTTTTGGGTGTTGTGGGTTTTCCCCAGCATCTTAATCTATAAGGGAGAAAATGGATGACTACACTAACTTCCCTTCTCTCCCTTCAGATATATCATGATGTGTAGGTGCATCTGGGTTATAATATGTTTATGTGTAATGTAAATTCTAATATGGGCTATGATGGATATAATGGCCCTGAAACTAGTATACCAAATTTGATGGATACATTATTAAATTGGAATTAAATAATAGAAATCACATCCCAAATGATCAAATTGTTTAGTAGTCTTGGAGAACATAATTCACAAGTGAATTTTCAAATTAAATTTTAAATTTTTAAATAAAACATAGTAATGTCGTTGAGTACAACATTTTACCCAATATAATATCCATGTATATCAATCATAAAATACTTATTGATATGTTAGTGAAATAAAAAATAAGAAATTGGTGTGATGAAATTCTTAGTAGTGGGTATGAATATAGTGGAATCTAAATAAAGAATATAAAGTATGGAATCAATTATTGATTATCAAATAATTCTATATAAATAATATTATAAGCTTAAGTATTATCCACTAATATCATAAAAATAAAATAATTTTGGTATATCAATAACTAATTTCATAATGATGGAATAGATAATGCTGGATATCTAAAACTTTCAATCACAACATTGGCCAAGTCATCTAAGAATACCTTCTAGGCCTTATGGAATGAAATCAACAAAAATGGGTATGTAATTTCCCAAAACCCAAGATAGTTTATCTCATGAGACATATAAATTCATCTAGGATCTATATCAGTCCCCAACCATCACATATTAAGTGCAATACATTCCTTATATGCATAAACCATACAATATAATCACCATTCCTTAAATAAAATGAATAAATGTCAGTATTGGATGAACTAGACATACATAATATGAATACTTTCCACAATAAAACTGATCATAAAATAACCAAAGAAATATTATTAATTATATCATTAGAGCATATTATCTTCCAATTATTCATTAAATATTTTTTTCATAGATGTAAATAATTAGAAAATTTCACAGGTAAATTTCTTGAAGAGAATATCCCTTCACTTTAAAAATTAAAATTTTAAATCTAAAAAATGTTCTTGTAATAATAAAAAAATATTTTTTGAATAAAAAATTTTAAAAATGTAAGGAAGAATCAAATAATTGATTCATAATGAAGGAATGAAATTCTGTTCATGCCCTATAAAATAAAAAAATCATTTATGTAACTTTTTTGTAAGAGTAGTGAGAAAGTACCTCATTCAGATAAATATAGGAAGATTCCTTATAAATATTATGGAAAAAATAAAAAAAATGTGTAAAAATGTGTTTAAAAAATAAATAGAGAATATCAAAAAATAATTAGAAATCATGGTTATGGAATATAAATATTCCTCAAGTGAGACTTAAAAATAAAAGATCCCGAATAAAGATGAGATTTTGAAATAAACCCTTTTCATTTGGGTTTATTTGGAATCATATTCACTAAGATAGAAACCAGTTCAAATGATAAATAAAATAACATGAAGAAAAATATATTAATTATATTATATATAAAAGGGGTAGTACATAAACCACTAAAAATAAAAATGTGGTGAATATGGAATATTCTCACAGAAGTAAAAGTGAGAGGAGAAACATTGACCTCATGTCATACTTTCATTGTATGTGTATGAACCTCTTACATAATTGATATAAATATATGGAAAATATATTCCAGAACCATAGTATTATTTTTCATACCATATATGACATATAATAATTTATCACCCATTTTTTTAAAATTCATTGTTAAAATCAATTTTCTAAGTGATAATAGCTTCATTTTTCCTAAATGTTTTGGATTGGTAGATTAAAAAATTATACTTTGATTATGGTTCCATACTCAATTGTTTTTATTAATGATATAAATATCTAATATATTTATTATATATATATATTTATATTTATCAAAAAATTCATAGATTTAAACTGAATTACATCATTTATGGAGATGGTAAGTTGTATATACGCCTCAACATTGTTTTTAGTTTCCAATATATTTAATTAAACAATGTTAAATAATAATTAACTTTTATAGAATCATTAATATATCATATATTTCATATATATTAATTTAATCAATCATTATTACAATCCATGATGAATTTAAGTCAATAATAAATCACATCACATTGTGGACGTGGTAGTCCACACATACACATGAGTGACATTATTGTTTCCCAAAAGATTGGAAGGTAAGAAGGCTGATATGATACTAAAATTAAAGAGGTATGATTATGTCATAATTATTATATATAATCATTAGTTTCATATTTATATCCATAAATGTAGAATGGTTATTAATAATTAATTACACAGTTATATGGTGATAGTAAGTCGTACATACTCACGATGGATTTTTTTCTTTTTTTATGATGGAAAAGAGATAAAAAATGGTTGTACCGTAAATATAATAATATATAATTATATTTATGATATTATATTTATTATTTAGGTATGGTTATAAGACATTTAGAGGATGTATAAGAAGAAATAAACTTAAAAGAGTTGGTAAGATGATTACCTCTTCTTCAGTGTACTTCCTTTAGATCTCTTCTTAAAAGACACAGAGTGTCTATTTTAGAAGGGAAATAACCTAAAGAAAATAGATAATTATGTTATTAAGAGTAGTGGTTTGGTTCTGGTTGAGTGATATTTCTCAAATTTGTTTAAATAAGTGAAGGAAGGGGTTCCCTTGTATAGTTGAGGTGAGGGGCATTCATGAGAATATCATAAAATATTAAATCAACATAAATTATTTGTCATTTAAAAATTGATAAAAATTTATTTATTTAGAATAAAAGTTGAATTAAATTATAAATAATTTTATACAAAAATGGTGGACATGGTTTGGATATGTTTTCAACTATATCATTCAGTTCTAACCACCTGCTATCTGTGTTGACAATTGCTATACTATTAATATTTTCTATACTATAAGGTTCAATAAAGTTACTAAAAACTACAAAAAGACCCATAAATGTGCCATCGTAAATTTCATTGATCATATCTAATTAATTTTTCCCAATAAAATATCTTTTATAAATTTATAAATCATTTAATAAAATATTATTTTCATAAAATATTAATAATGTCAATTTTAAAGAATTGATTTGGTTTGACATTAATAACATAAATACAATAAATTAATTCTCATATAAGGCAAAAAAATATATCTAATATATCATATTTATTTTGAAACTTTTTTTGCATCATTAATTATTTATACTTATACTATATTTAATGATTTTAATGGATTTTATTTTATTTTTTCACTAATTAAATAATTATTGCCTCAATGTTGTATAAGTAGTTAAGAAAATTATTTATTCACCAAAAAATAAAAATAAATTACTATGATGAATATATATAATTTATATTTCAAAGTAATATTTATTACTAAAAATAACATCTTTTTATCCCTATGTTAAAAATATTGTAGTTATTAAAAATAAGACTCGGAAATTTTTTACTTTTCTTTACATGAACTATTATAGTGGTCTTAGTCTCATAAAAAAGGAAAAAGAACATTTAGGTGAATAATAAATGATTATGGATAAAATTAACTAATGTAATAATATTTAGGCAAGTTATAATATCATTTTTTAGTCCTTATCATTTTATTTTTAAACATAATAACCTGATTTACCCTCTACCATAGAAACAAAAATTACCATGTTTACTCTTTTTAGTGAACAAAAATAAAAGGTTATAATTTTATAAATTTTAAATACATAATTAAAAATATGGGATCCACTCTTTAATATTAAATTTTAATAAAAAGATGTGATTAAATAATTATTAAAACACAAAACACAATAAAAATAGTTTTTAGAAAAATTCCTTTTTATGTATAAAAATGTATTTACCATATATTCAAGAAAAAAATATATCAAAATTAAGATAATTGTATTATTCATAATATAATATACCTAATATTATATTTAATATTTTTTAAAATGAAATTTTACTTCAAAAATGGTTGACATAGAAATATAATTTTCTTTAAAAATTGGTATTTTCACAATTCATTGGAAAATAAATCTTTTCAGAAAAATATAAATTTTTTTCCATATATAATTTTGATATTATGATTTAAAAAATGTTTTTATTTTTATAAAACTAAATTTATATCAGTTCTATAAATTAATTATAATATCTTCTCACAAAAATTCATTTTTAAGGGAAAAGTATTTCTGAATAATATTTTTTAGAATTGAGTACTTATTTCCTAAGCATTAGTCAGTAAATTTTAATTAAGAAGGTAATTTATATATATTTACTAATTTATATAACACTATTAAAATGCACTAATTTAATGGCTATTTTATAATTATCATGTTGGAATAGTAATATTTTGTGGGTTGTTTATGGTTTTTGTTGCATGTTAAATACACTATTGAGTATAGTGTTTTTTTAAAATAATGGAATGTAACCATATAACATAGTTTCACCATACATTTCTGTGTGGGATATATTGTATTTGTGTTTATCACATACATATATTCCAACTATAGTTATAATGGTTACTTTAGATGTACTTGCATGTGATGTGAAAAACTTCAAGAAAATACATGATACATAGGACATAACAAATTTCAAACTAGTTAATTTGATCTAAAATTTGATTAGGATTTCTATAAGTAGGGTATATTATGAGGTGATATTTTCATTTTTATATCATTTCTAGAGGGGGGGGGTTCGGGGAACATGGGGGCGGTAAAGATGAATTTGAGAAGGGATTGAAGCACATGAAATTTGGAATTGGGGTGCGAGAGAGAAAAAATACGAGGAAGTGGATGAGGGAAACTTTATAATGTATGTTATTTTGATATACGATGACTTAAATTTGTGAACTAATTTGGAATAAATCCTTATTAACGAAGAGATATAGTTTACCGATTAAGTAATAGGTTTGTTTTATTTTATTACTCACTATGATCTTTTATTCTTCATTAACATTTAAATGAGATTCTTTAGGGAGGATCCTAGAATTTAAAACTGAATGACCACACCAAGTTTATATATACTATTTTTAGGTTCACAGTTTCTGGTTTAGTATCAAGTTGGGATGCACTAACTCAGAGATCTTGTTTAGGAGTTGTTGGAGTTCATAGCCACTACCCAAGATTTTTATTGGAAATTTTCAGTTATTTTTAGTTATATGAAACTTTGTTTATGTATTTGGATGGTATATCTATTATTTATTCCGAATATTTTATAGAGGATCTAAAATTTTCTCTTATCCTTAGATTTATATATTTTGGACAATGCCTCCATTTTTTAGTCTTTCTATACCATCAATTATAGATTACAACCCATAACCTATTTAACATGGGATTCTTGGGTTATCCCCATATACACACATCATAGTAGTGGCACTAGTGTGTAGGGGGAGGGGGTCATGACACTGGTTCTATGGATTCATGAATGTATCTTTAGTTGAACATTTTTATTTAATTATTAAGGGATTTCGTATAGAGATAAATTTTGTGATATATTTTTTATTGGAGTGATTGTTTTTCCCTATCATCTAGGGATTTTATTAGATTGATTCGTTCTTCCTTATCATTTTAGAAAGGTTAGTTTAACTAAGGGATAAATATAATATTTAGGTCAGATAGGTTGTGTTTTTTTTAGTCTCTTGAAATAATCCTATATTTAATATTATTTTCCCTTTGACGGTATGGTGTATTTGGGTTCTCAGATGGATAGTGAGAAGTTAATGGAAAGAGTATGGGTTATGTGTTCTTTCTTAGATAAAATTCATTATTTGTGTTTTTATGGTATAAAAGTTTTATGTGTTTATGTGTATTTATTATTGAGAGTGTTAAGTAGGTATTAGAGATGGAATCATATGCCCAAATGTTTTGGGTTTTGTGGGTTTTCCCCAGCATCTTAATTTATAAGGGAGAAAATGGATGTCTACACTAACTTCCCTTCTCTCCCTTCAGACATTTCATGATGTGTAGATGCATCTGGGTTATAATATCATTATGTGTAATTTAAATTCCAATATGGGATATGATGAATATAATGGCCCTGAAACTAGTATACAAAATTTGAGGAATACATTATTAAATTGGAATTAAATAATAGAAATCACATCCCAAATGATCAAATTGTTTAGTAGACTTGGAGAACACAATTCACAAGTGAATTTTCAAATTAAATTTTATATTTTGAATTAAAACATAGTAATTTCGTTGAGTACAACATTTTCCCCAATATAATATCAATGTATATCAGTCATAAAATACTTCTTGATATGTTTGTGAAATAAAAAAAATAAGAAATTGGTGTGATGAAGTTCTTTGTAGTGGGTATGAATACAGTGGAATCTAAATAAAGAATCTAAAGTATGGAATGAATTATTGATTATCAAATAATTCTATATAAATAATTTTATAATCTTAAGTATTATACACTAATATCATAAAAATAAAATAATTTTAGTATATCAATAACTAATTTCATAATGATGGAATAGATAATGATGGATATCAGAAACTTTCAATCACAACATTTTCCAAGTCATCTAAGAATACCTTCAAGGCCTTATGGAATGAAATCTACATAAATGGGTATGTAATTTCCCAAAACCCAAGATATTTTATCTCATGAGACATATAAATTCATCTAGGATCTATATCAGTCCCCAACCATCACATATTAAGTGAAATACATTCCTTATATGAATAAACCATACAATATAATCACTATTCCTTAAATATAATGAATAAATGTCAGTATTGGAAGAACTAGACATACATAATATGAATACTTTCCATAATAAAAATGATCATAAAATAACCAAATAAATATTGTTAATTATATCATTAGAGCATATTATCTTCCAAGTATTCATTAAATAATTTTTTCATAGATGGAAATAATTAGAAAATTTCACAGGTAAATTTCTTGAAGAGAATATCCCTTCACTTTAAAATTTAAAATTTAAAATTTAAAAAATTTTCGTGTAACAATAAAAAATATTTTTTGAATAAAAACATTTAAATATGTAAGGAAGAATCAAATAATTGATTCATAATGAAGGAATGAAATTCTGTTCATTCCCTATAAAATAAAAAATCATTTATGTAACTTTTTTGTAAGAGTAGTGAGAAAGTACCTCATTCAGATAAATATAGGAAGATTCCTTCTAAAAATTATGGAAAAAATAAAAAAAAAATGTGTAAAAATGTGTTTAAAAAATAAATGGAGAATATAAAAAAATAATTAGAAATCATTTTTATGGAATATAAATATTCCTCAAGTGAGACTTAAAAATTAAAGATCATGAATAAAGATGAGATTTTGAAATAAACCCTTTTCATTTAGGTTTATTTGGAATCATATTACCTAAGATAGAAACCAGTTGAAATGATAAATAAAATAACATGAAGAAAAATATATTAATTATATTATATATCAAAGGGGTAGTACATAAACCACTCAAAATAAAAATGTGGTGAATATGTCATATTCTCACAGAAGTAAAAGTGAGAGGAGAAACATTGACCTCATGTCATACTTTCATTGTATGTGTATGAATATCTTACATAATTGATATAAATATATGGAAAATATATTCCAGAACCATAGTATTATTTATCATACCATATATGACATATAATAATTCATCACCCATTTTTTTAAAATTCATTGTTAAAATCAATTTTCTAAGTGATAATAGCTTCATTTTTCCTGTATGTTTTGGATTGTTAGATTCAAAAATTGTACTTTGATTATGGTTCCATACTCAATTGTTTTTATTAATGTTATAAATATCAAATATATTTATTATATATATATATATTTATATTTATCAAAAAATTCATAGATTGAAACTGAATTACATCATTTATGGAGATGGTAAGTTGTACATACGCCTCAACATTGTTTTTAGTTTCCAATATATTGAATTAAATAATTTTAAATAATAAATAACTTTTATAGAATCATAAATATATCATATATATTAATTTAATCAATCCTTATTACAATCCATGATGAATTTAAGTGAATAATAAATCACATCACATTGTGGAGGTGGTAGTCCACACATACACATGAGTGACATTATCGTTTCCCAAAAGATTGGAAGGTAAGAAGGCTGATATGAAACTAAAATTAAAGAGGTATAATTATGTCATAATTATTATATATAATCATTAGTTTCATATTTATATCCATCAATGTAGAGTGGTTATTAATAATTTATTACACTGTTATATGGTGATAGTAAGTCGTACATACTCACAATGGATTTTTTTTTCATTTTTTATGATGGAAAAGAGATAAAAAATGGTTATACCGTAAATATAATAATATATAATTATATTTATGATATTATATTTATTATTTAGTTATGGTTATAAGATATTTAGGGGATGTATAAGAAGAAATAAACTTAAAAGAGTTGGTAAGATGATTATCTCTTCTTCAGTGGACTTTCTTTAGATCTATTCTTAACAGACATAGAGTGTCTATTTTAGAGGGGAAATAACCTAAAGAAAATAGATAATGATGTTATTAAGAGTAGTGGTTTGGATCTGGTTGAGTGATATTTCTCAAATTTGTTTAAATAAATTAAGGAAGGGGTTCCCTTGTATAGTTGAGGTGAGGGGCATTCATGATAATTTCATAAAATATTAAATCAACATAAATTATTTGTCATCTAAAAATTGATAAAAAATTATTTATTTAGAATAAAAGTTGAATTAAATTATAAATAATTTTATACAAAAATGGTGGACATGGTTTGGATATGTTTTCAATTATATCATTCAGTTTTAACCACCTGCTATCTGCGTTGACAATTACTATACTATTAAAATTTTCTATACTCTATGGTTCAATAAAGTTACTAAAAAATACAAAAAGACCCATAAATGTGCCATGGTAATTTTCATTGATCATATATAATTAATGTTTCCCAATAAAATATCTTTTATTACTTTATAAATCATTTAGTAAAATATTATTTTTATAAAATATTAATAATGTCAATTTTAAAGTATTCATTTAGTTTGACATTAATAACATAAATACAATAAGTTAATTATCATATAATGCAAAAAAATCTATATAATATATCATATTTATTTTGAAACTTTTTTTTCATCATTAATTATTTCTACTTATACTACATTTAATGATTTTAATGGATTTTATTTTATTTTTACACTAATTAAATAATTATTTCCTCAATGTTGTATAAGTAGTTAAGAAAATTATTTATTCACCAAAAAATAAAAATAAATTACTATGATGAATATATATAATTTATATTTCAAACTAATATTTATTACTGAAAATAACATCTTTTTATCCCTATGTTAAAAATATTGTAGTTATTAAAAATAAGACTCGGAAATTTTTTACTTTTCTTTACATGAACTATTATAGTGGTCTTAGTCTCATAAAAAAGGAAAAAGAAAATTTAGGTGAATAATAGATTATTATGGATAAAATTAACTAATGTAATAATATTTAGGCAAGTTATAATATCATTTTTTAGTCCTTATCATTTTATTTTTAAACATAATAACCCGATTTACCCTCTACCGTAGAAACAAAAATTACTATGTTTACTCTTTTTAGTGACCAAAAATAAAAGGTTATAATTTTATAAATTTTAAATACATAATTAAAAATATGGGATCCACTCTTTAATATTAAATTTTAATAACCAGATGCGATTAAATAATGATTGAAACACAAAACACAATAAAAATAGTTTTTAGAAAAATTCCTTTTTATGTATAAAAATGTATTTACCATATATTCAAGAAAAAAATATATCAAAATTAAGATTACTGTATTATTCATAATATAATATACCTAATATTATATTTAATCATTTTTAAAATGAATTTTTACTTCAAAAATGGTTGACATAGAAATATAATTTTCTTTAAAAATTGGTATTTTCACAATTCATTGGAAAATAAATCTTTTCAGAAAAATATAAATTTTTTCCATATATAATTTTGATATTATGATTTAAAAAATGTTTTTATTTATATAAAAATAAATTTATATAAGTTCTATAAATTAATTATAATATCTTCTCACAAAAAATCATTTTTAAGGGAAAAGTATTTCTGAATAATATTTTTTATAATTGAGTGCTTATTTCCTAAGCATTAGTCAGTAAATTTTTATTGAGAAGGTAATTTATATATATTTACTAATTTATATAAAACTATTCAAATGCCCTAATTTAATGGCTAGTTTATAATTATCATGTTGGAATAGTAATATTTTGTGGGTTGTTTATGGTTTTTGTTGCATGTTAAATACACTATTGAGTATAGTGTTTTTTTAAATAGTGGAATGTAACCATATAAAATAGTTTCACCATACATGTCTGTATGGGATATATTTTATTTTTGTTTATCACATACATATATTCCAACTACAGTGATAATGGTTACTTTAGATGTACTTGCATGTGATGTGACAGACTTCAAGAAAATACATGATACATAGGACATAACAAATTTCAAACTTGTTAATTTTATCTAAAATTTGATTAGGATTTTTGTGATTAGGGTATATTATGAGGTGATATTGTCGTTTTTATATCATTTCTTGTGGGGATGGGCGGGTTGTCGGGGAGACATGGGGGCGGTAAAGATGACTTTGAGAAGGGATTGAAGCACATGAAATTAGGAATTGGGGTGTGAGAGAGAAAAAATTCGGGGAAGTGGATGAGGGAAACTTTATAATGTATGTTATTTTGATATACAATGACTTAAATTTTTTCACTAATTTGGAAGAAATACTTATTAACGAAGAGATATAGTTTACCTGATTAAGTAATAAGTTTGTTTTATTTTATTACTCACTATGATCTTTTATTCTTCATTCACATTTAAATGAGATTCTTTAGGGAGGATCCTACAATTTAAAACTGAATGACCACACCAAGTATATATATACTATTTTTTAGGTTCACAGTTTCTGGTTTAGTATCAAGTTGCGATGCATAAACTCAGAGATCTTATTTAGGAGTTTTTGGAGTTCATAGCCACTACCCAAGATTTTTATTGGTACTTTTCAGTTGTTTTTAGTTATATGAAACTTTGTTTATGTATTTGGATGGTATATCTATTTTTTATTCTGAATATATTGTAGAGGATCTCATGTTTTCTCTTATCCTTAGGTTTATATATTTAGGACAATGCCTCCCTTTTTTAGTCTTTATATACCATCAATTATATATTAAAACCCATAACCTATTTAACAAGGGATTCTTGGGTTATCCCCATATACACACATCATAGTAGTGGAACTAGTGTGTAGGGGGAGGGGGTCATGACACTGGTTCTATGGATTCACGAGTGTATCTTTAGTTGAACATTTTTATTTAATTATTAAGGGATTTCTTATAGAGATAAATTTTGTGATATATTTTTTATTGGAGTGATTTTTTCCCTATCATCTAGGGATGTGATTAGATTGATTTGTTCTTCCTTATCATTTTAGAAAGGTTAGTTTAATTAAGGGATAAATATAATATTTAGGTCAAATAGGGTGTGTTTTTTTAGTCTCTTTAAATAATCCTATTCTTAATATTATTTTCCCTTTGACGGGATGGTGTATTTGGGTTCTCAGATGGATAGTGAGATGTTAATGGTAAGAGTATGGGTTATGTGTTCTTTCTTAGATAAAATTCATTATTTGTGTTTTTATGTTATAAAAGTTTTATGTGTTTATGTGTATTTATTATTGAGAGTGTTAAGTAGGTATTAGTGATGGGATTCATGGAAGATTATGGTTTTGTTTTAGATTATGTGAATTATGGGTTGGGTTTTTGTTTGTATTTAGATAGTGAAGACTTATGAATGTGGTGGGTATGTTTTTATGGTTAGGTACCAGTTAAATCATGGAAATCAATAATTATGTGGTTGTGTTAAACTAACAAAATAATTAATGATAATATAATTGTTTTCTGATTTAGTGATGAGTGTTTTTTCTAGAACTATTTCCAATGAGAATAATTATTTGATCATGAGTAACAATAGCTATTTTAATATCCATTCTATTAATATTTTTTATTTATGAATCATTTTGATGTTTTAGTGTTTGGTATGGTTTATATATTTTTTTATTGTTTATGAATTTTCTTTTGGTTGTTTATGATATTTTGATAATATGTATGAAAGATGTAAAATATTTTAGTTGTGTGTAAAATATAAAGGTATATAATGGATAAAGGTATAGTTAATCTATATAGGGATTCAATGGCTCATGTTTATACAATGTATAAAATTTTCAAGAAATAAGGACTTAATTTTTTTATTAATTGATATATTTACCTGGGATCTAATGGCTTAAGGTTTTGTATATATATATATACAAATCATTTCTATAGTGAATCAAGGTTATGATAAATGCACCAAATTATAGTATATATAAACTTAATGTTATGACATATACATATATCCCCAAACCATGACCACCTAAGTGAGGAAAACCAGTCATTACATTGATAAATATTATATTATTTCAAATGAATACTCAATACATGATATAATATTACACACTATAAAACAATAAGAGTTTAGTGTCTCTAAAAACAATATATATAATCATAATATTTCAATATGAATCTTCCACATCTACCACAATGTTATTCTCAATTATAAAACTTATTGGACAAAGCATTTATAAAATAGTTTTTCACAAATTGGGAAAATGAAACATAATAAAGGGTGATATCTTATTATCTATAAATGTGTACATATGAGATATTATTCGGTGATCATAACATTGAACAAGATAAGAATAAGGGAATGCTAACACAGTCATTAGTCAATGTTCACTTAGAATATTATCATAATACACATAGTCCTTTTCAAAAAAGGGTATACTCCCCATTCTAATCTATATAATCTCAGTATATATCAATTTTTACCCATTTCATTAGAGGAATATATAATTCCCATCCCACACATCACATAATGAAAACCATATATATGTATATTAAAAATCATAATATAATTCACTAATATCTCATTGGATAATTCATGTAAAGGTAAATAGTTTCACAATAATTTCATTATTCCAGCATAGAATAACCCGTTAAAATAGAATGAGTTTCATAATTATTCCATCATGATGTAATTTACTCATCAGAAAGAAACCAGCTTCATAGAATCATCCACAAATCTACATCATCGTAAGCCATCCAAAGAAGTAAAGTGGATGGTATCATAATTTCTTATCCTTATTTAAGAATATATATATATAAATAATTATGAAATAGATGAAAAATATCTTTAGAAGAACATTCGAACATTTCGTTTTAAAAATGGAAAATTTCCTTTCATTTATCTAAATTTAAATTAAAAAAATTCCATAAATATTTAGAAAAATATTATTTATAAGAATATCCATGCCAAAGTTTTATGTAATATTCAATGAAAACAATAACCAGAAGGTAAGGAAAAGATTTTGGTGCGGTAAACATTAAAAAAAAAGATTTTGTTGAAAATTTATATAAGAATTTATAAATAAAAAGTTCAAAAAACATTGTAAAAAATCATTTTATTTCATTGAAAGGAGAATAAAATTTGGTAGAAAATTTATTTATACAATAAATTCATTATGTTAAATATTATTCTTGAAATCATTTCAGAGAACATTGACATTAAATAAAAATTCCCTCGATAAAAGAGAAAATAGGTCAAATTTTTCTTGAAAACATTTTCTCAATATTTTTTAGTATCAAATATATAAAATTGTTACTAATAGTAAAAAATTAAATGAATTATTAGAATGGAATAAATTATAAGTATTATAGTGGCTAAGTATCATACAATTCCCTTCAATTGAATTTTAACATAAAAAATCATGAAATGAAATTAGATTGTAAGATAAACCCTTTCTCAAGGTCCCATATTGATACATACACATTATGAAATTATATATAATAAACCTAAATTTATTATAAATATATTATAGATCCATATTAATAAAAATATTAAAATATATAATTCCCTTATTACTTTTAGTTATCTTTTTATTAATAATTCTTCATTGAAATCATTATTCTGGTGAAAACTGGTTTATTTTCCATTCATTTTTTGATTCGAGGGTTCTAATCCTTCAACCATTCACACGGTTCCATCAAATCCATAATATTTATTATTTCATAAGTATCATGTTTTTTGTAATATATATAATTTTATATCCAATCATATAATGTGGTGATGAAACTTGAATTACATCACCTCATGTTGACGTTAGTCCGCACGTAATCACGAATGATATATCCACCTTTCAATCGATGGAATAAAATAAAGTTAAATAATAATTAAAAATTATAGAATTATAATTATATATTAAAATTTATATATATTAATTAAATCTAACTTTATGACCATCCAAGTAATGTGGAAATGAAAACTGAATCACATAACTTCATGGAGGTACTAGTCTATGTATATTCATTGGAAAAGTATCATTTCATGACGGATGGGAAGGATATAAGAAATGAATATAAAATTAAAAAAATTAATTATAATATAGATATTTTTTTCAATAAATTTAATATTTTTAAAGAATATTTAAAGGAGGTTTAATAAGAGGGTAACATGAAAAAGATCAGTATTAACATATACATATTATTTGAGCATCCTTATATGAAGAGAATGTTGAGGCTTCATTAATGAGAGTTTTAGGAAAACAGAGCCTCGTTTTTTTGGATATGTATTTTAGGAGAGTCTTTTTGTAGATCATTTTCAAGATAAAGGGATTAAGTGGTGTGTAAAATAGTGTATCGAAGGTTCCCATTTATTAGCGAGGCGAGGTGAACTTCTATAAATACTAAAAACATTAAAAGATAATAAAGTAATATTTATGTGAAAGTGTCAAAATAGAAACCAAAATAGAAAATAAGATATTTTTGGGTTGATATAAACATAAAGAATTGAATTTTAATTTTTTTATGGTATTTTAACCCTTATCATTCTAGTTGAATCAATCATTTATAATTTTATCTGTCGCACCCCAAACCGTGCGTTTATTTTATTTTATGATTTCTTTGGCTTTAAATTATTTTTGCTGTGGTTCACGTTCAGTCTCGGATGAAAGTTTTGAGTTTTGATAAAAAGTACGCATCTTGGGTTCGACGTCGTCGGAAGCGCGGGTGGAGCGCGACACCGCGCGGCTTCGCCCATGCAACTGTGTGGCCTTTTCGGCTTAGAGGAATTAAGATAAATTAGAAAATTTCAATTTAGATTGACTTTTAATATTTTTATGGCTATTAATAATTATTTTTATTGTTTAAGACGAAATGAATATTTTTATCATTTCCATTTTTATCATTTTTACGTTATTATTAAAGCTTTGATCACCAACATTATAATTATTATAATTTTTATTATTATTGACCTTATTATCTTTTTTTGTCATTATTTATTTATTCAATTATTTATTTTATTATCATATATATATGTACCCCCTTTCTAGTAGGGTTTGCGGAAACCCCTTTCCCGATACTTCCTTCTCCCACGCGCCGCCACCCCTGGTTTTCTTTTCCCCTTCTCCACGCAGCAACACCCCTAGCTTCCTCCTCTATTCACACAGCAACACCTCGGCTTCTCCCCAGCGCGCCTCCTCCTCAGTCGTGCCTCCTCCTTCAACACACCGCCGGCGCGCAACGTCGGCCTTCATCCCAAGCCGGTTTCCCCCTCTCTCTCTACCACTGCTGCCCCGCGACTCCTCTCCTGTGACCCGCACACAGCATCACCTCTGGCGCACCCTCCGCCTCCTCTTCCCCAGTTCATGCGGCGCCCCTCTCCTCCTCCAGCAGTGCTCCCTCCGGCCGTGCCTCCTCCCCTTGCGCAACGACCCAACGCCTGCACATCCTTCTTCCCTTGCTGCATCCCTCCATTCTTGCAGTGCACGGATGACACAACCATCCGGCGCAGGACCCCCTGCCTCCAATTCTCCTCCCTCCGCACGAACCCCCTGGTCCAGCCGGCTCGCACTCTGCCTCAGGCCGACGTCGCTGCTCCCCTGCTGCACCCACTCCAGACCCGCACCCCCCCTTCTTCTTATCTCCTTCTTCCTCTTCTTCTTCACTTCTTCTCCTTCCCTTCTTGTTCTTCTCTCCTTCCTCTTCTTCTTCTCTTCTTCTTCTTCTTTTTCTTTCTCCTTCCTCCGCTCCGCCGCGTAGGTAAGTTTTTTTATTTTATTTTATTTATTTTAGTTTATTTTGCTATTTCATTTTATTTAATATGTTATTAACATTTTATTATAAAATTATGAATTATGTGATCATTATTATTATTAATGTTAGTATTACTAATATTATTATTGTTATTATTATTATTATTATTATTATCATTATTATTATTATTATTATTATTAATTATGATATTATTAATATTATTATTGTTATTATTATTATTTTTCTTATTATTGTTGCTGTCATTATTATTATTATTATTATTATTTCTATTATTATTACTATTTTTATCATTATTGTTATTATTATTTTATTCTTATTATTATTATTGTTATCATTTTGTTGTTATTATTAATATTATTTTTATTATTATTATTATTATTATTATTATTATTATTATTATCTTCATCACCGTACTCTTGTTGGATCATGGGTTTTAATTGATGGTGGGTTTTTATTTATTGGTTTAGGATTTTTAGGACCCGTGAAGGGCGTTTCCGAGTGAGCGACATCGCTGCGCTTTGTTTCCGAGGTTCCGTCGTCGCCGCACTTTGGTTTCAAGGTGAGCGTTTATTCCCGCCGCTTGGTTTCGAATGCTCTGGTGAGTTTTGGATGTGTCTGAGTCCTTGATATTGATTTTGTAGAGTGTCAGACTTTATCGCATGGTTTCGGACACACGTTGTGTCATCGCGCCTTGGTTCCGAGGTTGTTTTGTCGTCGCGCTTGATCTTTAGGTAGGTTCCTTTTGCACTGCTTTTAAAATTTAAGTTATATTATTTCATGCTGTTTGCGCACCCTAATTGTTCAAAATAAATATCTCATTAATTTTAATAAATAAGTGATAATATACGATAATTAATTTTTAATATAAGATAGTAAATTTTTAAATGGTTATTTAATGTAAAAAGGAGCCGTTTATTTTATACAGGACACTTGAAACATACTTTTGATGAGCGGACACCCAATAATGAAAGAATGCCCGTTTGGCTTTTAAACATAATTCACGGAATATAAAATGGAGTTCTGGTTTAATGAGAAATGATTTCTTTTGAGGCGTGAACAAATACTTTGGTTCGTTTGAGAAATTGCCCGGTTGGCTCTTAAAGTTTATTTGGAAAAGGAAAATGGTTTCGTTTGGTTTATAAAAATATTGGCAACCTGTGAAGTAGTGTTTTGTGGTTCTTTCAATTGTTTTAAACTGGGTTTTGTCTCATAAAGATGTTGAACCTTTCGTTGAGCGGTGTTTGTGAAATGTATTAAATGCCCGTTTGGCACCTTATGGAAAGAGATGAAAATGTTTTGATAAAACTCTCTTAGGACAACTCCAATGCCTTGGTTCCAATTGATTGTCTGGGAGGTCGCGTTTAGTAGCTCCCAGGTGCGTGAGTAGTTTAAAGGCATGAGGTTTTTCCACGGAGTGGCTCGGGTGATGCTTGTTGTGCTTGATATATATATATATATATATATTTATATGATTGGATGCTCGGTTGGCGTCAGTTGTCTCACCCCTTTTTCAAACACTTGAGACATGGGAATCTGGCATATTGAGAGAATATTCTAAGAATGATTGCTGCACTGGTAGGTTATGGTACTGACCAGTGGCCCATAGTAGGTGGATATATTGGGTTTATTACTATGGGATTTTCCCTCGACCTTCCTGTGAGTGGATGGTCGAGCGTTTTGTGCGTTTTGATTTCATCGTGACATGTCAATAAGGATGATTTCTCATGTATTGGTGTCTTCTGGTTTATTCTTGATCTCCTAGGTTCACCCATGTCTATTCATATTTTGTTGCTTGCAGTGATGATTATGATGCTCACATGTATACCTACATTGCCCTTGCTGTATGTTCTACTTTGTGCATTCTGGCGTATTGTTTTCCTTGGAAAGTGATAAATTGCTTTTGAATAGGTTTCAAAAAAAAATGTTTTCAAATGAAAGTGTTTAATCCCTTTTGTACAAATTTGAAAATTTAAACATCACTTTCCCCCTTTCCTGAAATGTTATTGACACTAATGAAATGAACCCGAATTTTGAAATGGCTAAGGGCAATGGTTCGTACTTTGTTTTTAAGTAAAATGCTTAGAAAAACATACTTTTATAAATTGTAGTTCAAACTTGAAATGATGTTCCTTTTATTTTAAAGGTAGTGCATTGGGAATAGATATCGGGCTACCCTACTGAGTTTTAATACTCACACCTATAGTTGTTTTCTGTTTTTAGTTTCTGTGCAGGCTATAGCTTGAGTGCGCTCGCCTAGGGCGGCGCTTGATCTTTGAGTCGGAGAGCGACCTGCGAGGTCGCACGGAGTTTGTTCGGACGTCGTGTCTGGTTAGTTTGACTCCTGTTTAGTCACTTCTTTTGGCTTATCTTTTCTGCGCTGCTCCGTATTATTTTTTACTGTCTTATTTATTTATATTGGGCGAAATCGTTCCCATAGCCTCTATTGATGCCCTGGCGCTTGTCGCCAGCCCCGGAGGATCAGGAACGCCTCTCGGGCCATGTCGCGGATCAGCTCGGGTGACCGGTTCAGGGTCGACCCGGGTTGGTTCGTGACAAAACGGTATCAGAGGAGGTTTTCTCTTAGCAGACCTCACTTTTCAGAGCACCCTTTGTTATTTGGGATGTCAAGGTAGATGGAGTAGGATTGTCGGGACTTGAGGGGTAGGTACGAGAAGAGCGTCGCGAACTCTTTCCCGTACCGATCCTCAGGTTTCCATGGGAAGTCCAGTTTAATTGGTTTGTTTGGGTTTTTTTTTGAAAAAAATGTTTTGCGATTGGGGTATGACAAATGGAGTTGGGCTAATAGTCCTAAGCCGCATGGCCTGGCAAGCCATGTGGAGCTAGGGGCATGGTCCAAGAAGGCTCTCTGTGTCAATGACGTGTTTGGCATGTGGCCGCCAACCATATGGTCAAGTCACCCACTGACACTAGTCCCCTGTTTGAGTTGTTTTGTGTTTCCCTTGATTTTTGAAAGTGCTTTGAATCAGAAAAGTTTGTTTTGAAAAAAAATGGTTGTTTGAAATAACATGTTTTATTTGCAGATTTTTTTTAAAGAAGTTGTATGAATAAATTGTTTTTGGAAAATGAAGTTGCCTTGTTTTGGCCTTGGTGTTCCGATGAGTACTCACATGCATTTTGGTATGTTGGAAATGTGGATGGATCTCTGGTATGGTGGATGGATGCCCTGGGTGGCACGGATACATGCATGTGAGTGAGGCTCCAAAGAATACCAATGGCGAAGGTTTAACCCACTAAGCTTGTTCTAAATTAAAGATGTTTTCAAAGAGAATTTTTTTGATGTTATGATAACTGGTTTCCTCGGATTTCAAGCTTGTCACCTATGCAGTGTTTGATTTTTAGGTTTTTATTCACTCATTGAGTTGGCCTTGATTGGTTTTTTGACTTTTCCTTGTCCAGCGGTTATTCCTTTGAAGCTTTGATGGGTGATCGTAGTGCAGTTGATCAACCTAAGGATTTTATGCTTGAGTTTCGGAAGCTCGATCCACCTCTCTTCTATGGTCAAGCAGACCCTTCCGTGGCAGAGGAGTGGATGCGGAAGATTGAAAGGGGCTTTAACCTCATTGAGCTGCCCGAGTCGTTGAAGGTCAAGTTTGCGACCTTCATGCTTGAAGGTTCACCGTGGATGTAGTGGAAGTCAGTGTCTCGGAACAAGCCTCGTCAAGAGATTACTTGGGAGTTCTTCAAGGCTTTGTTCATTCGTCAGTATCTCTCTGAGGAAGAAAGGGTGAGAAAGGGGATGGAAATGTTTTGTCTGCAGCAGGGCGACGGATCCGTGTTAGAATATTTCCAGCGCTTTGTGGAGCTAGTACCTTATGATTCAGAGTATGCCACGAATGAACCCATGAAGGCTCGACGCTTCGAGGCGGGTCTCCGCCCTGATCTACAGTCGAAGGTGTCAGAGTCCAACCTAACTTCATTTGTTGATGTGGTGAGACAAGCTTTTCATGTCGAAGCTGCGATGGTAGGAGTGCTCGAAGTAGTTCTCCCTCCTTCGATCCCTATTAGCACTGGTGAAGATTCTGGAAAGGAGATGAGTAATAAAATGAAAGTGGATGGAGCAGGTCGTGGAATCAAGAGGCCTCAGGATCTTTCATCAACCTCTTCAGAACGAGAGATTATGGTGTGTTATCAGTGTGGCAAGCAGGGTCACAAGAAGTCATCGTGCCCAAGCACTCCGAAGCCCTTCCAGGCATGTGGACGCCTGGGTCACTTGCGAAGATTTTTTCGGGGCGTTGCAAGGAAGCGTCGCAGAGGAATTTCTCAGAAGTAATGTGTTTTAGGGTCTTTGTTCAAAGTTTCCAGTGTTAGTTTCCTTTCAGTGTAAGTAATCTATTATCATGGCCTATGTATGGGTGTTGTTTTGGGTTTGAAATGTATGGGAACTTCATGGGACTTTTGACTAACCTCGGCTTTCAATGCTGGTATGTTTTTTTTTAAAATATTAAAATCTTGTCCTCCTTTTTTTAAATGAAAAGATGTATGTTTCTCATTGGGATTATCAGAACCTGACTGCGAGGCAGAAGATGCTTCATCCATCAGAGCTCCAGCCAAAAGGTCTCAGAGTGAAGCCGGCGCGTAGTTAGGAACCCCCCGGGGGAAATATTTTAAAGAGTCTGGTTAAAGTTGTGCCTCTACCGTGCGGAGAGATAGTTCTGGTGTTTCTGCTCTGGTTTCTCTGTTGTTGTAATTTTCTCTTGTCGCAAAGCGCGCAATGGACTTATCCCTCGCGTAATGTCGGGAATTGGGATTTTTGGATGTAAGTTTCTGATTAGTGACTTTGCATGGGCCAGTAATGCAAATCAGTTGCGGCCCCGGGTTGTGTCCATCCCGAGGTGATGGGTCGTGAGTAGTCGTACGTCGTAGTTTTAGTGATTTGATCCTTGGGCCCACCCTCCCTGCCCATGGGGTTAGGGTTTTAGTTGCGCAAAGTATCCATTAAAGCTTCTATCCCTTTCAGAAGGGAGTAAGTGGTTTAAATGTTTTTGCTGTGCTTTTATAGATTGAGTAAGGCCCGGTTCTGGCCTAAGTTGGATTTCTGGTTGGTCGCTAAGAGGTCAGTCCATTTATGGTGGGGAGACCCACCATGAGTCTCGTTGAGTTTTCTCTTAAATAGTTATCAAATTCTAGTGGAGTTCTTATGGTGGGGAGCCCGTTCGGGCAATGAGGTTTAGTTCTGTTGGTAGTTGGTATGATGTCCTTGAGATAAGAGGTTGGATCGTGTTCTGTGAAATCCTTAGGTGTTGATCGATCGACCGGTTGGTGTTGTGGATTTCCGGGGGCTGAAAAAATTATGGTGGGGAGAATTGTCGCACCCCAAACCGTGCGTTTATTTTATTTTATGATTTATTTGGATATAAATTTTTTTTCTGTGCTTCACGTTCAGTCTCGGATGAAAGTTTTGAGTTTTGATAAAAGGTACGCATCTTGGGTTCGACGTCGTCGGAAGCGCGGGTGGAGCGCGACACCGCGCGGCTTCGCCCATGCAAATGTGTGGCCTTTTCAGCTTAGAGGAATTAAGATAAATTAGAAAATTTCAATTTATATTGACTTTTAATATTTTTATGGATATTAATAATTATTTTTATTGTTTAAGACGAAATGAATATTTTTATCATTTGCATTTTTATCATTTTTACGTTATTATTAAAGCTTTGATCACCAACATTATAATTATTATAATTTTTATTATTATTGACCTTATTATCTTTTTTGTCATTATTTATTTATTCAATTATTTATTTTATTCTCATATATATATGTACCCCCTTTCTAGTAGGGTTTGCGGAAACCCCTTTCCCGATACTTCCTTCTCCCGCGCGCCGCCACCCCTGGTTTTCTTTTCCTCTTCTCCACGCAGCAACACCCCTAGCTTCCTCCTCTATTCACATAGCAACGCCTCGGCTTCTCCCCAGCGCGCCTCCTCCTCAGTCGTGCCTCCTCCTTCAACACACTGCCGGCGCGCAACGTCGGCCTTCATCCCAAGCCGGTTTCCCCCTCTCTCTCTACCACTGCTGCCCCGCGACTCCTCTCCTGTGACCCGCACACAGCATCACCTCCGGCGCACCCTCCGCCTCCTCTTCCCCAGTTCATGCGGCGCCCCTCTCCACCTCCAGCAGTGCTCCCTCCGGCCGTGCCTCCTACCCTTGCGCAACGACCCAACGCCTGCACCTCCTTCTTCCCTTGCTGCATCCCTCCATTCTTGCAGCGCACGGACGACACAACCATCCGGCGCAGGACCCCCTGCCTCCAATTCTCCTCCCTCCGCACGAACCCCCTGGTCCAGCCGGCTCGCACTCTGCCTCGGGCCGACGTCGCTGCTCCCCTGCTGCACCCACTCCAGACCCGCGCCCCCCCTTCTTCTTATCTCCTTCTTCCTCTTCTTCTTCTCTTCTTCTCCTTCCCTTCTTCTTCTTCTTCTCTCCTTCCTCTTCTTCTTCTCTTCTTCTCCTTCCCTTCTTCTTCTTCTCTCCTTCTTCTTATTCTTCTTCTCTCCTTCTTCCTCTTCTTCTTCTCTTCTTCTTCTTCTTTTTCTTTATCCTTCCTCCGCTCCGCTGCGCAGGTAAGTTTTTTTATTTTATTTTATTTATTTTAGTTTATTTTGCTATTTCATTTTATTTAATATGTTATTAACATTTTATTATAAAATTATGAATTATGTGATCATTATTATTATTAATGTTAGTATTAATAATAATAATAATAATAATAATAATATTATTATTATTATTATTATTATTATCATTATCATTATTATTATTATTATTAATTATGATATTATTAATATTATTATTGTTATTATTATTATTTTTCTTATTATTGTTGCTATCATTATCATTATTATTATTATTATTATTTCTATTATTATTACTATTTTTATCATTATTGTTATTATTATTTTATTCTTCTTATTATTATTATTATCATTTTGTTGTTATTATTAATATTATTTTTATTATTATTGTTACTATTATTATTATTATTATTATTATTATTATTATCTTCATCACCGTACTCTTGTTGGATCATGGGTTTTAATTGATGGTGGGTTTTTATTTATTGGTTTAGGATTTTTAGGACCCGCCCATGGCATTTCCGAGTGAGCGACATCGCTGCGCTTTGTTTCCGAGGTTCCGTCGTCGCCGCGCTTTGGTTTCAAGGTGAGCGTTTATTCCCGCCGCTTTGTTTCGAACGCTCTGGTGCGTTTTGGATGTGTCTGAGTCCTTGATATTGATTGTGTAGAGTGTCGAACTTTATCGCATGGTTTCGGGCACACGTTGTGTCATCGCACCTTGGTTCCGAAGTTGTTTTGTCGTCGCGCTTGATCTTGAGGTAGGTTCTTTTTGCACTGCTTTTAAAATTTAAGTTATATTATTTCATGCTGTTTGCGCACCCTAATTGTTCAAAATAAATATCTCATTAATTTTAATAAATAAGTTATAATATACGATAATTAATTTTTAATATAAGATAGTAAATTTTTAAATGGTTATTTAATGTAAAAAGGAGCCGTTTATTTTATACAGGACACTTGAAACATCCTTTTGACGAGCGGACACCCAATAATGAAAGAATGCCCGTTTGGATTTTAAACATAATTCACGGAATATAAAATGGAGTTCTGGTTTAATGAGAAATGATTTCTTTTGAGGCGTGAACAAATACTTTGGTTCGTTTGAGAAATTGCCCGGTTGGCTCTTAAAGTTTATTTGGAAAAGGAAAATGGTTTAGTTTGGTTTATAAAAATATTGGCAACCTGTGAAGTAGTGTTTTGTGGTTCTTTCAATTGTTTTAAACTGGGTTTTGTCTCATAAAGATGTTGAACCTTTCGTTGAGTGGTGTTTGTGAAATGTATTAAATGCCCGTTTGGCACCTTATGGAAAGAGATGAAAATGTTTTGATAAAACTCTCTTAGGACAACTCCCATGCCTTGGTTCCAATTGATTGTCTGTGAGGTTGCGCTTAGTAGCTCCCAGGTGCGTGAGTAGTTTAAAGGCATGAGGTTGTTCCACGGAGTGGCTCGGGTGATGCTTGTTGTGCTTTATATATATATATATATATATATATATATATATATATATGTATATGATTGGATGCTCGGTTGGCGTCAGTTGGCTCACCCCTTTTTCAAACACTTGAGACATGTGAATCTGGCATATTGAGAGAATATTCTAAGAATGATTGCTGCACTGGTAGGTTATGGTACTGACCAGTGGCCCATAGTAGGTGGATATATTGGGTTTATTACTATGGGATTTGCCCTCGACCTGCCTGTGAGTGGATGGTCGAGCGTTTTGTGCATTTTGATTTCATCGTGACATGTCAATAAGGATGATTTCTCATGTATTGGTGTCTTCTGGTTTATTCTTGATCTCCTAGGTTCACCCATGTCTATTCAGCTTTTGTTTCTTGCAGTGATGATTATGATGCTCACATGTATACCTACATTGCCCTTGCTGTATGTTCTACTTTATGCATTCTGGCGTATTGTTTTCCTTGGAAAGTGATAAATTGCTTTTGAATAGGTTTCAAAAAAAAAAAGTTTTCAAATGAAAGTGTTTAATCCCTTTTGTAAAAATTTGAATATTTAAACATCACTTTCCCCCTTTCCTGAAATGTTATTGACACTAATGAAATGAACCCGAATTTTGAAATGGCTAAGGGCAATGGTTCGTACTTTGTTTTTAAGTAAAATCTTAGAAAAACATACTTTTATAAATTGTAGTTCAAACTTGAAATGATGTTCCTTTTATTTTAAAGGTAGTGCATTGGGAATAGATATCGGGCTACCCTACTGAGTTTTAATACTCACACCTATAGTTGTTTTCTGTTTTTAGTTTCTGTGCAGGCTATAGCTTGAGTGCGCTCGCCTAGGGCGGCGCTTGATCTTTGAGTCGGAGAGCGACCCGCGAGGTCGCACGTAGTTTGTTCGGACGTCGTGTCTGGTTAGTTTGACTCCTGTTTAGTCACTTTTTTTGGTTTATCTTTTCTGAGCTGCTCCGTATTATTTTTTACTGTCTTATTTATTTATATTGGGTGAAATCGTTCCCATAGCCTCTGTTGATGCCCTGGCGCTTGTCGCCAGCCCGAGAGGATCAGGAACGCCTCTCGGGCCATGTCGCGGATCAGATCGGGTGACCGGTTCAGGGTCGACCCGGGTTGGTTCGTGACATTATCTTCTACCATATTAATGATTTTTTACATCTTTTTGTATTCAAAATGGAAAAGAATGAAATTGAAATAAAAAAAATTATAAATTATTATTAAAAATATGGAAAACACTTTATCAGATTTATTTTTTATGTGTGGTATAAATTCATTTTAAAATTAGAACACAAAACACAACAAAAACTGCTTTTATAAAAATGCATTTCAAGCTTTAAAATTGATTTATTTTTATTCTTTGACTAGTAAAAACCATATGATGAATAATAAAATATTTTAATGAAGAATTATCTAAAAATTTAATTCAAATAATTTTTGAATAATGATGAATTTAATTTATTTTGATGAAAAATTTTTCATGTATATAAACATTTTTTTAGAAACATATATATTTTCATACTTTCAAAAGATTTTATTTCTATTTATATACATCGGAAAACCAATGATTAAATTTTATACATGTTTAAATAGTAATTTTTACTAATTTTGTTATTCATATTAATACCCTCCAATCCTACAGATAAGAGATAAATATTATATTTAACAGTAATATTTCAATAGTATATTATAATTCATTTTAAGTCAGTATTTATTTTAAATAATGATATCAAAAACATATAACTCCTATAAAGAGAAATATATTATAAAGTTATAAAGTGTTATGTTCTACCCCATTATAATATTTTTACCCACTAAATTCTATATTTCATATACAAGGACCGGAGGTTACTTCTGCCTTATCACATCCTTAGGTACCCATGTAGCTTCCAAAAATTTATGGTATCACCACAAAACATTGACCGAGTGAGTTGATAAGTTAGTAAAACATTGTATCTTCAATTCAGAGTCTCTACCTGTTATTCCTCATGAGAGAGACTATGCTCTAATAATATGACCTTAATGTTATTTACATGTGGCATATCATGTATTAAACTCCTCAAGAGAGATACAAGGAACACATCATGTAATTGGGAGAACCAGTGGAAGCCTCATGTGACAATCAATCATCTAGATAAGATCAAGGATTTCAAAGGGATATATATATATATATCGTGGGATAAGATCACCCTTTTTAACAAATATAATTACATTTTTCATAGGAATATGTTTTCACCAACTTTAAACAATAGATCTCGTCGATGACTATCAATATATTTTCTTTATCAACTATAAGTTACCCTAATGTGAAGCCAAATTATAGGAAATTTCTTTTACATTTACCCAATAGTTTTAGATCCAAATAGATTTTTTCTCCCACTTCATCCCATCACATTTATGTACTTCACTTATTTATATAGAGGGATTCAAAAGGATCCATCTGATTTCTTTAGTGAAATAAATTGTTGTATGAAAACTAAACTAGAGAAAGATGTTGATCCCAACCAAATTTAAAAACCAATGAATATTATCTCCGAATTTCTTATAGGATTTTAATGGTCATATCATATTTTCCATATATTTTATGATGATATAAAGTGATGAATTTCAACTCAAACATATAATATTATTTATTATATATCTATAATTTTGATGAAAACTGTGTATCTTAATTAGATACAATAGAATGTGGAAATCCAAGAAACTGTAAAAATATTTAATATATATAATGGAAATACCAGAAAGATATAAACCTTGTATGATTACAATGAAATGTGTTAGCATCATAAGTTTATTAAATATTACAAAAATTACATTATATTAATGAGATATTTTGGAGTGTACAACAACGAAATCCATTATTGTAATGTCCCATACTGAGTGAACACTAAACCGACAGTTGTACCGGTTAAGCTACCAGTTTTGTGATTAGTCCACCCAGGATGTTACTGGTGGTATCAATTGGTATTTATTTATCATTTTTTTTCCAATTTTGGGATGGTAAAAATGTGAATAGTAATGTTTCAACACATGGTCAATAGCCATGGTTGGGAATGATCACCCCACCCATGGGGAATTGCCAAAGTGGTTAGGGATGGGATTGATGTTCATACTAATTACTATAATAGTTGAATTTTATTTCACCTTAGGTTAATGGGGTATTTTTTACTACATATTGATTAGGGGATTTATGTTAACTTATCCTTTTCTTGGTATGTAATGGATGGAACATTACATGCATTATATTAGAAACTTTTAAATTCACATTCAATGTATATGACATGTCAGGTAGTTGCATTAGTAGGTTTCCTGATAATTTTGGTTATGTTCATTGTCTACAATTCCATTCCTTTGATTTTATTTAGAATGCATGTTATATAACATTCTTGGGTTTTTTGTTTTAGCATGTTAGATCAAATTCATTAAAATATTTCATAATTAATTTTTTATTTAGATTTAATTCTCACATGTTATAGAATGATTCAGTGTGTATTGCTTGTGATGTAATTATTTTCTTTGTTTATATATGGGTTGTGCATGGGACAAAGTTGTTGGATGAAATTACAACAATATTTGGTTTTCTGTTTTAAGGTGTATGGGTGCCTTATAACAAGGAAAATATAACCGATGTATTCAAACCATTATAAAAGGCTTAAAAAGAAAAAAATGATAAAGTGGATTGATTATGATCAATGCGAGATAATATTCAATTTGGGAAGTGTACGGGTACTTCATGAATTGGGAAATGGAAAATCATGTTAAATATTAAGACATGATGTGTTTTAAAAAGGTTTGATGTGTAAAATTTTTAATTTTAACCTCAAATGGATGAGTTTTTATGCTTCATATGGTTAAATAACTTTAAATGGGTTTTTTTATAGAAACCATTTTGGTTTAACAGGTCCCTAGTAGGATGCCTTGATTGCTAAAATGATTTTATATGCTTAATTTCCTAATTAAGTTGGGATATTAAAAATGGGATTAATATTTCAAGAGTAATTTAGATAAATTTACAATTTTTTTCTTGGGGTGTTGATTAAATGAAGTTTCTTGTTTGTAAAATGTTACTTGAGGTTTTGTTTAATATTATTTCAAATTCATAAAGGTTTGAGTGAATTAAGGAAGGGACTTAAAAAGGGAACCTATAGTGGCTTCCTTTTTTTAAACCCTCATATAAGGTTATTTTAAATGTTTCCCTTCATATGACTTGGAACGAAGACAAGAATGTTTATCCATTGGATGATTCTTTTTGGAAATGGATTAAATGAATGGGGTCTTAAGCCTAGTGAAATCAATTTTACATGACCTAATGATGGGGTCGACACGTATGATTCATAATGGGATAGCTCATGGTAGGTAGAACCCTTAAGGATTGAATGTCCCTACTAATTTTATGAGACTTTTTATGTTTAGTGCTGCTCATGTGTCATTTTACATAGTAGGGATTTTTGTCTTTAAGAGGAAACCCATGTATAGATGGGTGGTTATTTAATCTTGACTCATGATATGGGAATGATCATTGAGGAATATTCAGTTTAGTAGGTCATTCATGCCTTGGGAACGGTCAAATGCTCATAAGGTCACGTGAACCTCTCTTTTCTTTAGTGATGGATGACTCAATTTGTCATCATCCAAGTTATTGGTTATATGAGATGATGTGATTTTGAGCCATTTTTCATGTGAGCCATATGGTAATTGATTTCATAAGGAGGAAAACCTATGTATATTACTCAGGATGTGCTATTCAGTTTTGCAAACTCGTGGTAGTATGTGTTGGTATATGCGGTACCCATAAAGTTTTAAATTATTTAACGAATCGATTGAGTTTGGTGAAACCGTTGATCCATTTGTGGTTGCGTATATTCTCGGGTCCACTCTGGAGTAGAGTGACTTCAATGTTACGGAAACTAGGTCATCCTACTATTTGAGAGGATTATCTAGGACTCAGGTGTTTTGAAATGCATGTAGGTTTTATTTTGTGTTTATGCCAAATGTCTTGATGTGGTTATCATGGTTTGTGGGTCATCGCACAAGTTTTTATGGTGAATCTGATCTAGTGAACTTGTGAGGGGATAGCCTATTTTAAAATTCCTTTGTGTATCGAATGTTTTATATTGGGTGGTTATTTCATGGTATTATGACATTTAAGGGGTTTGTTGTGTTCCCAACCTGTTAGAAACTTTATTAGTGTTGGAAGAGTATCAGTGGTAATGTTTGAAAGAACAAGAATGACTTGGGAGGTATAGGCATCGTGGTTCAGTTGACCATGCAGTGGTAGGGGAAGTTGATATTCTTCTAATGAAGTCAACTTGTAGTTGTTTGACTAATCTTCATGGTAATATGGGATTTAATCTTTGTGTAATCTTCTATATGTGATGAGAATTTACCCTATATTGACATTTTCCTAGATGCACTAAGGGAGAATTAGCCTTACACCACGCTATATTTGAAAGTTCATTGGTCTTGATATGTTTTTTATATCTATGTTGTACACTGAATGCATGTTTTATATAAGTATTGTTTAATTTAGAGTGATACATGGTTTCCCAGGTAGAAATTACTTAGTATGACTCTTAGGCAAAGGTTATTTATCGCTAGGTAGATGTCTCCTAGGGCTCAATCAGTGATCACATGTGGAAGTTGGGATTTTCACCAATGTCACAATTATAACAGGGAGCACATACCACCATTGGTTAGTTAAATGGAATCTATATTGAAGAATCTGAGGTTTCCCTAGACTGGTTTTCAGGATCAATGGTGTGTTAAAAAGGGTAACAAATTTTAGTGGTCTGGATTGGGTTTATGCCTTTATTCGGGCTGAGGAACAATAATTTTAAGTGGCCTAGTGATGTCATGTTCTGGGAATATAATAGGAAGTCAGGTAAGTACATCAGTATACATGCTTATGTTAATTGTTGAAATCCTTAGGGAAAATAATTTTGGTTCAGTTTGAAAGGCTTCAGATATTTAATCTTGGTTGTTATGAGATAAGGTGATCTGAGTGGCTTTCTTAGTTAAGAAAAGTGTATTTTATGGTGGATATTGCCTTTTGAGGAAAGCATGCATGGACAGTTCTGTAGGTCAAACAAGATTATAAAATTCCCCTTTAGTGAGGTCTCTAAAACAACCTCAAATGCAATCTGGTTCATCCTATTTAAGAAAATTACGTGATAATCATCACTAGAACACTTTGGATGTTCCCTCTTAGGAAATTCCAATGGTGGAGGAGCAATTGTTTTTAATATTCCACTATGATTTATGAACCTTGGTGGAAGGAATCAACAGGTTATTGTTTAAAGAGTCTATGATTATATTGTGTGTCTAGTTAACAAGGATTGGATATGTGAAAATTCTTTGTTTCATTTGGAAATTGAGTTTTGGACAGAGTGTTGGAGGCTTGAATGCCTTAAGCTTGCGAAACACTTAAAGGTGAATTTGGAATTTGGAAAGGCAACACCACTGTTCTAAGTAGAATTTACAACCCTTTTAGGTAATGTTAATTTTCCCCAATGGATTATTAGGGATGAGATGTTATAAGGTGTGGAAATTGTAGAATCTCGTGTTTTGGACTGCGTGGTTTTCCAAGGGTGTTGATTTTTTTGAAATTACTAGATGAGATGAATTTAAAAATAATCATTGGAATGATGTTCCTAGAGTTTTAACCTTTTAAATTGATGTTTTTGGACATCGGTTAATACCCAAGAAGTTTTATGTGAGTCTTGAATAGTTTTGTGAGTATTAACCGAAAAATGGTTTTAAAGGGGTTTCACTGGGCGCACGGTTTGTCTGAAACCATGCGGGCCCTATCCAGGAAACAATGTGGCTTTTTTAAGGTGGAAATAGGTTTTCACAAATGTTTTGAATAGTTCACAAGACCATGCAATTATCCCGCATGGTTATTGTTGTTGGAAAGTACCTAAACACTATTCACTACTTAGTTGTCCATAGTTAGGAAAATCATGTCGGACAAACAGTGTGGGGTGTTGCACATGTAAAGTGGAGGGAGAACAGTTGGCACACGGTTTTCTAAACTATGATGCCTAGATTTTGTGCGATTTAATTTTTTAATTTAGAAATCAATATAAAATCAAAGAGGAACTTAAGTGTTCCTCCTCCCTTACCTAGGTCATGTGACGCACACACCCCCTCTCCCTCTCGACACATGATGCCCTCACCTTGGATCCTCCTTCAGTTTCTGATTTTATACTAATTTATTCACAAATACACTTCAAATATATAAGGTGAATCATTATCCTGCCTTATCCATCCCTATTCAGAACAATTTTGATCTTCCCATATCCTGGTAAGTTGCAGAAGAACCCTATGGGTTTGGGGCTAACCCGGATTCGATGTTTCATCTGATTTTATGATGTAAAAATGGATTCTCAGGACTACTTTGTGTGTGTTTTAGGGCTCTTTACTAAAGAAAATGTTTTATATCCATTTTGGTTTTCCACTGACCTATGAAGTAAGGTTTTACTCCCATGGTTTTGTATCGAACTGTTCTTTTTTTGGTACTTTGGTGATTTTGGGACCCTCTTAATTGTTTGTAGAGCATCGTTGACTCCATGGTGACTTTCACTAATATACATAGGTAAGTATATATGTAAATATATATATATATATATATATATTCCATGTACGTATTCCCTCATGATGTGTGTAAAATGTGAATTGGGTTAAGGGATATATATATATATATATATATATATATATATATATATGAATGTATGTGCATGAATGTGTGGGTGGATCTTCACCAAAGATGCCATGTATCGAAGTGTTTTCTTGGTATTATTTTGAGGTTAGGTCCCTAACCAAGCCTTTTTATTTAAGAATGTGTTAGTTTCATACATAACGATACTTTGATAAATTGAATTGAAATTTTGGATTGAAATTCTTAATTGTGAAAAAAATATTGATTTGAGAGATAAACTTGTGATTTTATAATAAAACCCCTCTCATGAAGGTGAGCCATCTTCGAAGCAAAAAATTACTGATTATAGGTTTAATGCATGATTAGATTAATAATTTTTTCTCAATGCTTGAGGAATTTGGGTGACACAAGACATGTTTAGGACATGAACTCAAATTGAATTAGGAAATGGAGTTCTCCTTTATGAATGCTAATGGAACCTTTTCACAATCTAAGGGTCACTTGGTCTTTTTATATTTGATCTTCCTTTTCTTAAACCACCCAAATGGTGTATTCATATGATTTCATAGTTAGAGGAATATTATTTAGAACTAAATAGAATTGTTTTACTTAGTTTAGATAGGTTCTCCTCCCTTGGCATGTGATTCCCTTGAATTTATGGCATATATGAACATAAATTGATTTAACGATTATTTTGAAAATGTAAATTATGATTAATGGGTGGGAATAAACATGTGTTACGAATAAAATCAATTAGTAAAATATGGGTGGTTATACCCTTATGGTATGATTGAATCTTAATAGACATAAGAGTGGGGATACTCCTTAATGTAATTGAAAGTGAATGATGGATGAGGAGTGGAATTAATCATTAAATAAGTTTAATTGGAAATTGATTAATGAGTGGGTAAACACGTGGGATGTGTTTAAGTGTTAATTGTTAACAAAGATATGGCATGTTCATTGGTTTTATTTAGATATTTGATTATGATTTGGGATATATGAGTGGGTATACTCATGATCAGTATTTGGTTATGAAGTGGTATTAATGAGTGGGTATACTCATTGTATGAATATAATGTAATTGGTTATAAATTAGTGGTTATAATCCTATGTTGTTGAATGTTAAATGATTTGAAATGGTTGAATGATTGTATAGATTCCATAGATAGATCTACGTGGATGTTGAATGCGGTAGTGTACACCTTGGGTTGAGTATGCCCCTTGGGTCTTGATTCAGTGAGATGCCTTGGGACTTCATACCCCTCGGATCTAGCTTTCTTGTACTCACATAGGACATATCTGGTATGACATGCTCCTTGTACTTCAAATCATGCCTAATTGAGTTTCCATCGAGATTCTCCTTGGACTCGATGAGGGTACCTTGGTCTTTGAATCCTTGGATCCAACCCTTCGTTATATGACTCTTGGAAATATTACCTGACCTTGAGGTATATGATACATTTAGATATATGTCTTGGACATGGTTAATTGTGACTATTATAATTATATGGCTCGATATTGAATGATTTGACTCTGCAGGTTGAACGGAAATGCCGTGATTAACATAACATGTGCGGTATACAGAATGTTCATGGTGATTTAACATGTTTGGATTTACATCAAGAACATGTTTTTGATTTGTGCATTATTTATAGCTGCCTTGTCATAGGATCTTCACTATCTTGTATAGGGATCCTTGAAGGTATATGTTAGCATCACTAGATTAGAAGTTTAAATGGGTTGGGAATTTTAACTTTCTTTTACTACGTAACTCTTGAACTGCACACTATCTTCTTTACATATTACACTAATTGGATTGGTCTTGACACTATGGGTTCTTCTCTACTGAGATGTTATCTCACACACTGGTTGGGTACCATCAGTAACCAAGTAGACCTTCTTTTTTGAAGGGCTATAGACCTTTTCTTGTACTATTTTCTTGTACCATAGGAGTTAGGAGAAAAGGATTGAGTTGGGGCTTATGATAACCATGGATATCCCCTTAGATATTTTAGTTACATTCTTTACTTGAGTCTTTTATTTTTCATGAATTTTAAAGTATGGTATTTGTTACTCTTTTATCTTATGTATCATTATCTAGCATGAATGTTTGGTGTTAACTGGTATTGGGAATTTTTTATATTCAACTGCTATTAATTTCATCTTCCACTTCATTATCATTTATTAATACTTTATCTACTATTTATTACTTTTTAAAATCTATTTATTGCTATGCACTATGAGTATGAGGGTATCATCTCCCCATTGAACTACCTACACACTATCACTGATTGTTGGCAGCCTCATGCATATGGGGAGATGTGGTTGAGTCCATGTGGTGACCAGTCCGGCTACACGTTTAGTGGTTAGTCGGGATGAGATGTTACAAAGTGGTTATTCAGAATACTAAAGAATGAAAAAACATGGAAGAACACTCAAGGTGCATAGTAAAATCACTAGGAAACCTAAAACATAGCTACATGGCATGACCCATGCATGACATGTGAATTTTCTAGGTGCCTAATATGATCCATGTAATTCTTCATCCACACCGAACCCGACCACGGTGAAATTTCTATAAAATTACATAAATAATTAGCAGTGTAAAGTACACCAGTCACTCTAGGGGAAACCATATTAATTGTAATAGAAAACAACATGAACAACAATCCCAGCCCCTGTCACTTGGTCATTTCTTATACGTGGGGTGATTAGTCTGAAGCACGACTATTAACCAAGCACCAACTCATTCCTAGTCTCTTGTCTACCAGGCCAAAACAATAATAAAAATGGAAAAATAGCTTTGATACAACTTTATAACATCCTGACCTGGATTACCGTCGAATCGGTAGCTGGATCAATAGGTGACATGTACTCAAGAGCATCTCTTGTATGACAAAGGCTACAAACTAGTAGCGAGGGTATCATGAGGTGATAGTGGGGAGACTATAACCTATTATCAGAGATACAAAATGTTATTATTATATAATAAACAAAAAATAGTAGTAGAAGAAGAAAATTGAAGACAATCAGTTGAAGACAAATTTTATAGAACTGAATAGAAGTGGAAAACGATAGTTTATACATGGTATGCATGTAAAAATGATGTTACATAAGATATGAATTAAACATACACCATGCTTATAAATATGGTTCAAAATAATGAAATTATAGTCAATACCAAAGTACTATCTCCATGATCATCATGATCTTCTTTATCGTTCATTTTCTCCTAACTATCATGTACGAGAACACATCAACAAGAAATCAACCAAGGTCCATGGTACTATGAACAAGAAATTCTTCTCGGGTACCCCAATGCAATGGAGGCCCAAGAAAGATGTGATATATAAATATCAGTAGACTGGAATCCATGATTTATAGACCAATACATATAGTGAAATATAAATTAAGCATAATTAATTTTAGAATGAAAGTAAAACAATACTGAATAATCAAATAACCACCTGGTCAGGTTCATGAAGGAGACCTAGAGGGTCTACCTACATCAGTACATGGATAGTATGTCTTATCATGTCACATTATATATATATATTGTATCATTATATATATATATATATATTGATATATTTTGAGATGGATTGGGATGTAACCCACTATCATGCAATTTTTGGGGAAGATCTCTATATATAGACCCTAACCCAACTCCAAGATCTCTCATAGTCAATCCCCTAGATCCAACTATGAAGATCACACATTCTCCCTGCTTATGTTCTCTAATGGTCTGATGGACCCATGTGTTGGTAAGATCATGATGTAACCCACTATCATCTATTGCTAAGGGAGCTCTAGAAGTCAATCCCCTAGCTCTAACTAGAGAGATCACACAGTCATTACTCCCAAGGGCTGTCAGAGTCCCTTGAATCCCTTGATAATGTAAGGAGTAATCATTTATAATATATAATCCATGACAAATTAACCTCTAATACATCTTGTTGTCCCATTCCAATTATAACCATTGTTACATTTATAATATAATGCATAAGGTAGTACCTCTTATGCATTTCAATGGACATAACATATTCATAATTTTATACCTAAGTAATAACCTCTTATGTATGTCATTACCATGTTTAATTTCCAAATAACATATTTCATAATAAATGAAGCATTTAAAAATGTATGACAAGGGTAATGTCCTTACGATACCGTGGATGTTTCCATTTAAAATCATTTTATTCTCATAAACCATGCTTATTAAATTAAACTAGGGCATGGTCATGCTACCCTATTCAGTTCCATTTCAAGAAATCCTATTAATTCAGGATATTGAATTACTAGAGAAAGAAAACCCTTTTTAATAAGATTAAATAACTTTTAGGAGGTGTCATTGGAAGGGGTAAAACACCTACATAGTTAATTCCAATTAAAATATGGTCCCTAAACTTTGAAGATCCCTGGATTCATTTAAAATTTCATTCCAAGGGGTGACTCTAGTGAAGGTTATCCTTATAGGTTATGTTCTAAACCATACATATTATAGACAATGATACAAAGAATAAAGAACTACTAAGAAATATGGAAAATAAATCTAGAAGTTACAAAACCTCGCTATGTGTTTTCGAAGATAGTGCACCTCTGTTGGAGGGGTTTAATTATAAAACCATGACTTTTTTTATCATGAAAATAATTTATCAGAACAAGGAATTTTTTTATTGAACAAAAATTTAATTATCAAAGAAAAATTAAGAAGGAAAATAATATATTTTAAATTAAAAGGGAAAGGAAAGGGATCCTACCTCAAGAAATTGGCCAAGGAGAACACTCGACACTTGATGTTTTCATCAAAGACAACTCAAACCTCCTACATCCCATATCTGAGAATATTCTTATCGATAAGGGAACCTATCCCCTATGAACATATTCTTATTTCCATGAATATGTGCAAGAGGATCCTTACATACATGAACATATAAGTATATACCCATTAACACTCACGGACGTATGAATTTTCCTATTATATGTAATCACACATATCCCCATATATATATTCACATCCATGGGTGAATATACATATCATGGGGGAAATGACATATAAATATGCCTACCTATGCATACATGGGGAGTCTCCTTTAATTACAGCGACTAGAAACCACATGGAAAGGTCCAAATCAATACAGATTAAGTACTATGGACTCAAAATCACCTTAAAGAAACCAAATAAATTGGGTGAAACCAAAAAATAGATAAAATTATTACCATAAAATAGTGGTGGTGAACCAAACCAAACCAAACCATTTCGTATTCAGTGAAAATTGTCAGAATATTACCAAATGAGTCCTGATAGACCTTTAAAACAACCTATCAATGGATGAAAATAGAAAACGGGTCAACCCCTAACCCTAGTGTTTCAACCAAACCTCAACAGGCAATGGATAGAGTGGAAAATGGATGGAATATAGAAGGATAATATTGTAGGCTACATACCATGAATTATCTAAGAGGAATTAGATGGAGATCAGGACAAAATCTATGATCCAAAGAGTGGTTGATGATGGGGGTGCATCGTGAGCCTGGGGCTCTGGGAACGGGTGTGTCACATGAGTGATGTTAGGGGAGAGGTAAATTTAGGTTTTATTTTATTTTATTTTATTTTATTTTTAATTAAATTAATTCAATTTTAAAAAAAAGTCTCCATGAATGGTTCGAGAAACGTGGTTTGGAAAACCATGTGCTAACCGTGCACCCTTTACTAGCCACCTGGCGTTCCCCACACAGGCTGGCTACATAGTTTGGAAACCATGGACGAAATGGGAGGTGGAGATTCTTGAGATACTGCCCAAGCCAAAAATCATGTCGGATAGGCACACCGTTTGGTAAACCCTACACAACCTGTGCGATGGCTACATTATACCAATATAAGGTCGCACGATTTCTGGTTGTGTCTTGCACGGTTTTAGATAAACCCTTCACCTTCATTAAGTCTTTAAAAACTATATTTTAATCATCTAGTGCCCCTTAAACTCCATGAGACATCCATGAATCCTTCCAGGCCTTATCCCATGTCTGAAACATCACTTTAATGGGTTCCAAGAATCAAATTTATGATCTAAAGTTTAGTTTTTTAAACAACTTGTCTAGTAAATGAAAAAAACAAATTTCTATATGTTTTTCCTATTCAAAACATGGATTGTTTCAGTTATGAAAACATGTTCCACCCCCTTAAACAAGATAAAATCAATAAACTAACCTTTAACCCTAAAAAAATTTAACACGCATCCAAAATATCATTATAAATATTTAATTTTGAAATATAAATTTTTAATTGAAGAAAATCATAAAACAAAATCATAATTTCAAATGTCCATAAAATTTCAAAACACAAACTCATCAAGATTGACCAAAATTTTAATGAATTAGACATCATACATTTTAGATACTAATTTATGTTAGGACTAATGGTGTGTGTTTCATTCAAAGTCTTTGTTATAAGGATGATTTTGTTTCACTCATTGAATTTCTCTCTCCCAATAATCTTATATACTCTATTTAGAAAATTATCCCATTATATTAAAATCATTAATTTTAGGATGTATGTTTCTTTTTGATTATTATCAGTTTTATTCTTAAAAAAACATGCATTGTTATATGTGAAACTATTAAAATTTCATTCTTCCACCCTCGAATGAATCTATGTTGTTTCATGTGTCATTATTCTCATATACATGATAAAAAAACAAATACATATTGTTTATTATTACCAAGAATATACAATATGAAATTTTCCCTTTTAATTTGGGCACCTATTTAATTCAACTCCTTATTTTTCATTAGACTCCATTATGAAACAAATTTTCAATAAATAGATTTATTTACTCTTTTTCCTTGATTATTGAATTATAATTACATGTAGCATGCATAACACAGATATGTTATGATGCAATGGGTGGACCAAAAATTATACATCCTCTCATTCATCTTGGAAATTATTACATAAATTGAGGTATAATACTTGATTCTTGGGTTGTTATAATATCACATTATATTATGATGTGTTTGTATAAAACCTCACTAATTTCTATGAAATGGATTATATTTTTCCATTTTATTATTATTCTCAAAATTTTCTTGTTTTTTGGATACAATTCCTTCCATTCCATTATTCTGCATGACTAAATACAATTCCATTGTTGTTGATATGTTACCCTCATGTTTATCTTTTCCCCTAACTACGAATTTATGATCATATCTTTTTTATGTATATCTCCAGGATACCCTATGTATTTTTAATTTCAATCATGAATATAGAGGTGAATATAAAATATTGAAATGAAATAATTGGATATTTATTCTAACATGTTTCACAATATTCATAACCACACAAAGAAACTAGGCCTGTATATTTCTTTGATTTTTTTGATATTTATACAATCGGTTTTCTAATATTATTCATATGAGATATATAACCTAATATCATCATAGGTTTTCATAATTAGTTTGTTCATTAGATATTGATATAACTATTTTAGTGGGAATGATAGGTAGATTTTATGGTGACTAGGATTTCATTCAAGATATATATTATATTCTAGATCAAGAGTTAGTATCATGTTGAGTTGGAGTGAAATTTAATGAATTTGGTATGTGAGCACTCAGTGGGAATTATTTTTCATAATTACCAGTGGGAAATAGGTTTTGGCATCAATTAAATTATTTGAACATTGATTGATGCATTTTGGGTGTTATATGACATCATTTAGATAAAAATTAACCTCGTCCTAGAAGGGTATACATGTAATATTGCTATTATAAGTTAGAATCAAGAAATAGAAGTAGAATTAGATTCTGATTTTCAATTATTTTTATCATGGGATCATGAAATAATTATATTATGGATTAAAAACATCATGGTGGAGATATTATAATGATTTTTTTCATTACCAGTTGGTGAATTTGAGGGAAATTTTAAATATTAGACCAAATATAGGTTTGATAATAGAATATAGGTTAAGATTAGAATTACTATGATTGGAAAAAATTTGGTAGATTTTTTAGTTTGTATCTAGGTTTTTTTGGAGAAGATTTAGGTGTTTAACTAATGTTTAGTTCATCTGGTGATTAATGTAAACATTTTATTTACCACATTGAACCTTATGGTGTTTGAAGTTTGAATATTGAAGTCGGATCTCATCTTGATGGATGAGGGATCTCCAAAAAACAATTTTTTGGGTTTTGGGTACCTAGTTCCATCCAAACAGATTATTGGTGGTATAAAAGATATATTTTTAGTAGGGGAATACTCTTTCTTACCATAAATACCCATTGGTTCTTCAATCACATTAATGATGGTGATTTGAGTTTTGGATTATCAAAACCCATCCATGCATTCACCCCTTCACTTGAATACCCTGGAATGTGGATTCAATGAATAAAATTTATTATTAATATATATTTTTGAATCCATTACTCAATTAATTAATATATTTTATCGTTTATATATTATTTTTTATTTTTTTAATTATGATTTTTTGATATTATTCCACCAGAACATGCTGGAATCATTTAAACTTTGGTGCATTATAATTTAGTGGATAAAGAAGGTTGAGGAGAGATGAACATAAATTGTTTCATTGATTAAATAGATTTATATTATCATTGAATTTAAATAGTATTTTGTTTAATAATTTTATTAAATTTGTGATTGGATTGATGTTATGTTTTGGATATTTTAACCATACATGTGCCCAAGGTTTGAAAGGGAACATATACATGTCATAGGTTATGTCATGGAGACATAGTTTTTACCAATGATATTTTTAAGGTTATTTCCTTTTTTAATTAAATAAATTAAATAATCATAAATGATTATAATTAGATCTTTTGGTATTATAGGATGACATCATGGGCCTAGATGTTGTTAGATCCTAGAGTGGTTAGGTCAAGGCATAAAAGAGCATGGTATTTGGATAATAACTCCAAATTAAAGTAGTTAATCAATTTAATATATATATCCATGAAAATTTATGTTCATTGTAGTCATAATTTTAGTTTCCTAATCCTAATATCACGTAGCTGGGGTCTAGTTTGTTATATTGGCATAATATATAGTGAATTGCATCTCAAAGGACTAAATAGTTTACTAGTCTTGGTATAATAGATATGTACTTTAAATTATTAATACAATTTAAATCATAAAATGATAAATTATTTTATTTGGTAACACCATTATTACCCATTGTGTATCCATGCATATCAATCAAAAAACACTTCCTAGTATCTTGGGGAAAATAAAAAATCCAAATAAGGTGAAGTGAAATACTTAGTAAGTGTTTGAATAAAATGGAATCTATGAATAAATATAAAATAATAAATATGGGATGGTAAATAATGTGAAAAAATACATTTAGTGAATAACATCAGTATTATATGGTCAGAATAAATGATGAAAAAATAATTATATATAAATAATCAAACAATCATGAATCTTGCACATGTAAATAAAAACTATGAAAATAATCACATAGAATAACAATAATTGAATTCATAGTGATGGAATTCATAATTTTGGGAATATTAAAAATATCATTGAGTCCATGTGACAAGCAATCTAAATATTGTTCATGACTTCTTCTAAGAAATCTATATAAATGGGTAATGTCACACCCATATCCTTAATTTAAGGTAATTTTTCCTCTTTTATTCTTGGACTAAAATTTTACCCTAAGTATCCCCTAGTCTCAAATTTAATTTTAAGGATTTTGTAAACTTATTTATTGGACCAAAGGGGTACATGGTTTGGACGCACAGTTTTCTAAACCGTGGAAGAAAACTGTGCGGCCTTGTCCATCTAATTAAAAATGTTTTTAATTTCTATTTTTTCTCTCATGGGATTTATCCAAACTCGCCCCTTTCTTCCCCCATTTGACCCTTGTATCCATTTCAGCCTCCCAATCACCTAAAACCCTCCTTGCAACTCTATTTTAAAGGGGTATTTCATGGGGAAACTTCAAACTTCCTCAAGTAAGTGAATCTCTTCCTTAGCTATCTCATTTTTTCACGAGATTTCTTCCTCTATTCATGAAGTTAATTGTGTCCAATATATAGGGTTTCTATCATAGAGTTTTATCCTGGCCTTTTTTGTATATTATTTTAGTTTTAGGCTTCATCTAAGTCCCTAGTGGTGCGGCGGTGGTGCGGTTGAATTTTCACACAATGATTCAAGTGATTTAACACTTGTGGTGGGTGACTCCATGGGTAAACAATTATAGATGAGTTAGATTTTTGTAATTTAGGTTTTTTTAAACTTCTACTTCATTATCCTTTCTATGAAATTGGTTTTTGGTGACGTTTGTTAAGAAAATGATTTTTACCTTACAATTTTGTGTTAAATTGTGTGTTTTACATGCATATTTTATGTTAGGCCAATTGAGGTTGTTTTATAACTCATGTAATGGGTTTGTGGAAATGTTTTGGGTGATTAATCTTCGGTTTTGATGAATATGGGTATATAAATTGTGTTCGAAGTGGGGTGTTTAAGGGATTTTGTGTGAAAAACGTTTCTATGTTTGATGAAGTTATTTTATTGAAATCCTAAAGGTTTTATTGAGTGGTGTATGTGGTAAAAAATAGGAGTAGCTAATTTTTGAGTTTATTTCAACAAAAACTGATGTTTTTATGTGATAATGGATTTTTTATCATGATATAATGGTTTGAGAACAAAGGGGGAAGACTTGGTATCTAGGAGGGTGGATATGTACAAGTACGCTAGTGATTCGGATGGGTTTTATCCATGTTTCACTAAGAAAAACTGATAATGACAACTTTTAAAAAACCATACTGATAATGATTGGGGATGACTAGGTTATGGATATGTTCCTTACTAGTGGCTCATGCACAAGAACTAATTTTTCTGTGGTTACTTTACACTGAGTTACAAGGTACATGGGGCATAAGACAACCTAATGCCTTGGGGTGTTCCGTAGATTGGTGCTGGTTTTAGTGCCAATTTTTATCCAAACTCACCCCTTTCTTCCCATATTCAACCCTTACAACCATTGAAGCATACCAAGAACCTCCAACCCTCCTTGGAACTCCATTTTGTAGGGGAATTTGGTGGAGAAACTTTAAACTTCCTCAAGTAAGTGAATCCCTTCTTTAGTTCTCTCCTTTTTCATGGGATTCATTCTCTTAGTATTATAGTTCCTTGTGTCCAAAAGGTAGGGTTACAAACCTGGGTTTTGATCCTAATATTCTTGATCTATTATTTTTCTATTAGTCTCGATCTAAGTCCTTAGTGGTGTGTCGGTGGTGCGGTTGGATTTTCACAAAATGATTCTAGGGTTTTAACACTTGTGGTGGTTTATTCCATGTGTAATCAATTCTAGATGAGTTATCTTTGAAAAATTTATTTTTTATCAAACTTATTCTTTATTTACCTTACAACGAAATCTAGTTTTGGTTTCCTTTTTTAAGAAAATGATTTTTAGCTACCAATTTTGTGTTAAATTGGGTGTTTTACATGCCAATTTTATGTTATGCCTATTGAGGTTGTTCTATAAATCATGTAATGGGTTTTTAGAAACGTTTTGGGTGCTGAAAATTCTATTTTAATGAATATGGGTATGTACATGGTGTTCAAAGTTGGGCTTTAAAGGTATTTTGTGTGCAAAACATGGTTATGTTTTTTGAAGTTATTTGATTGAAATACTATAGGTTTTATTGAATGGTGTAAGTGTTTCAAAACATGCGTAGCTACTATTTGAGTTGATTATGGACAGAACTAATGTTTTAATGTGCTAATGGCTTTTTTATCACAAGATAATGGTTTGAGCATAAAGGGGGAAGCCTGTGTATCTAACAGGGCGGATATGTTCTAGTACGCTAGTGATCCAAATGGGTTTTATCCCTATTTCACTGAGAAAAATGGGAAAGGAAAACACTAAAAAACAATATTGATGATGATTGGAGACCACTAGGTTATGGTAAGGTTCCATAAAAGTGGTTCATGCATGAGAACATAATTTTCTATGGTTACTTTACACTGAGGTATGAGGTACATGGGGCTCGAGACTACCTAGTGCCAAGGGGTGTTCCTGAGACTGGTGCCCGTTGACTCTTGTGTATTTATCATTGGAATATGGTGATTTTTTCTAGAAAATATAATCGCTTAGATTTTTATTTTTAATGTTCTCTTTCACAGAAAATGTCCTTTGAAAATTGTTTACATTTAAATGTTTCGTCCTTTAAAAATTATTCTCCCTTACCTCTTATTTATTAAAAATGGAATGCTTTTTATCTTGTATTGTTTACTCTATTTAATATATTTTTGGAATAATATTGGTCTTAGGATAACACCCTACTTCCACCCTTGGGTCTAAGTATACATGGTCATGTTTTCCACGAGTAAAGGAAAGGCTTTGGCTGGTGGGGGTTCGGGGTGTTAGTTACCATCCATGGTGCGGCGTTGTGGAGGCGGCTTGTGGGTGGTGAGCCCTTGTCGTGTGGAGTCCTTGAGGATGTTTTTTTTGATGTTTCTACCTGTATTTGGACCTCTTTTTATATGTTCAAACATATGTATTCAGTTATGTATTTTTTTAAGTCTTGTATGGCATGAATTTTCAGATTCAGTTTATCGATTGTTTTTTATGTTTTATGTATCCATATTCAGGTAAATAGGTCCCAAAACAAAATATATGATACCCGAGAACTTGGGACAACCTATGGGGATAGGGAACTCCCTTAGGGCCTTGTCACATGCTAGGTTTGGTTCCAGTTTTCATGGAGACCAGATTTGGTTCGGGACAAAATAGTATCAAAGGCCCTCTGGTTAGCTCCAGCTGTTACCCATTCTTACCTAGAAGTGGGATGAGGTTCCCATGGACTTTATTTTTGGATTTCCTCATACACCTTGGGTTAATAACTCCCTTTAGGTGATTATTAATCATCTGAAAAAATCAGTCCACTTTATTCCGATCATAGATACAACTAAAGTGGATGAGTTGGGCCGTTTGTATATTCAATAGTTGGTTAGGATCCATGGTGTTTCATCATTAGTTGTCTCAAATAGAGACCCATGTTTCACTTCATGGTTTTGGGAATCCCTTTATAAGGCCTTGGGGTCTCAGATTAAGATGATCATGACATACCAACCTCAAATGGATGGTCAGACAGAGCGGGTGAATCAGATTTTGGAAGACTAGATCTGTGCATGTGTTTTGGACTTGAGAGGTTCCTAGGATATCCATTTGGGATTGGTTGACTATTAATATAATAATAGTTACCAATAATCTATTTTAGTGGCTCTTATTTAGGTGATCTATGTTCGTCCATGTCGGTCCCCCCTGTGTTGGGCTGAGGTACGTGAGACCTCACTGCTGGGGCTGAGTCTGGTTCCACAGACATCTGAAAAGGTCAAGTAGATCAGGAAATACTTATTGATAGCTCAGATTCACCATAAATTATATGCTGACCAAAGGCATCAAGACCTAGAGTTTTCTGTGGGTGATAAGGTATTCTTTAAAGTGGTCCTCATCTGGGCCATTACTGATTGGGAAAGCAAGGGAAGCAAACGTCGTGGTATATTAGTCATTTTGTGATCACTGAGCATGTTGGAAAGGTGGAATACAAGTTGGCCTTTAATTATCAATTTAAATCCATACATGATGTCTACCATGTCACCCTGTTGATGAAATTAAACCTAGATCCATCCCATGTATTGAATTGGGAGGAGTTGGATATAGAACCTGATTTGTCTATTGTTGAGAGGTCAGTGAGAATAGTGGAGTTACAGGAAAATTTGCTTTCGGTGAAGTCTATTTCATTGGTCTGGGATTATTTTCAGCATGGTAATGATACACATGATACATTGGAGTGGAAATCATGGGTCGAAGAAGAGTACATGTTCCTGTTTTCCAATCATGCTTTAGGTTGACTTTCGAGTATGGAATGTTTTCATGGTGGGGAGAATTCTCACACCCATGTACTTCATAAAACGTAATGTTTCCTCTCTTATTATATTCCTAACCTTACCCCTAAGTTTCTTCTAGCCCCACCTTGAATTTGAAGGAGTTTTTACAGTTTTTGTGTGGACAAAAGGGGTGCACGGTTTGGGCGCACAGTTTTCTAAACCGTGGAAGTAAACCTTGTGGCCTTTTCCATATAATTAAAAATGTTTTTAATTTCCATTTTTTCCTCCCAAAATTTATCCAAACTCTCCCCTTTCTTATCCAATTCAAATTATTAGCCATTTCAGCCTCACAAGATCCTCAACCCCTCCATGGAACTTCATTATGAAGGGGGATTTCATGGAGAAATTCAAACTTCCTCAAGTAAGTGAATCTCTTTCTTATTTCTCTCCTTATGTATGGGGTTTCTTCCCCTATTATAGAAGTTACTTTTCTAGAGAAGTTAGGTTTTCTGACCTTGGGTTTTATCTTGGTCTTCTTGGCTTATTCTGTAGGTTTTAGGCTTGATCTAAGTCCCCAATGGTGCGGCGATGGTGTGGTTGGATTTTCACACAGAGATTCAAGTGTTTTAACACTTATGGTGGGTGATTCCATGGGTAATAAATTCTATATGAGTTATTTTTTCATAATTTATGTTTTAGAACACTTATATTTTATTATAATTTCTGAAAAATCTAGGTTTGGTTACGTTTGTTAAGAAAATTATATATAGCTACCAATTTTGTGTTAAATTGGCTGTTTTAAATGCCTATTTTATGTTATGCCAGTTGAAATTGTTTTATAACTCATGTAATATGTTTGTAGAAATGTTTTGGGTGTTTAAAATTCTATTTGTATGAATATGGGTATGTACATGGTTTTCAAAGTGGGGTTTTTAAGGGATTTTGTGTGCAAAACATTGTTAAGTTTGGTGAAGTTATTTTATAGAAATATTAAAGGTTTTATTGAGTGGTGTAAGTGGTGAAACACATGTGTGGCTACTATTTGGTTTATTATGACCATTAATGATGTTTTTACGTGATAATGGATTTTTTTTATCATGAGGTAATGGTCTGATCACAAAGGGGGAAGCCCAGGTATCTAGAAGGGCAGATATGTAATAGTACGCTCTTGATCAGGATGGGTTTTATCCTTGTTACACTGAGAAAAATGGATAACTAAACCACTAAAAAAACATTATTTATTATTATTGGGAACCTATAGGTTATGGGTATGTTCCCTACAAGTTTATCTTGCATTAGAATATATTTTTTTATGGTTACTTTACATCGAGGAACGAGGTACATGTTTCCCGAGACTACCTAGTTCTTAGGGGTGTTACTGAGATTGGTGCTCATTGAATATTTTGTATTTATCTTTGGTGTTTTTAGGAAAATACAATATCTTATACGTTTATTTGAAATTTCCTCTTTCATGGAAAATTTTCTTTGAAAACTATTTTCATTTAATGGTTTCACCCTTTGGAAATTATTTTTCCTGACCTCTTGTTTATTAAAAATGGAATGATTTTTATATAATATTGTTTACTCTGTGGAATATCTTGGTTATATTCTATTTGGATTAGTCTTACACACTATTTACACCCTTGGTTGTTTATATACTTGGCCATGTTTGACATAGGTAAAGGAATGACTTTGTGTGATTGCGGTTCTTGGTTTTAGTACTCATCCATGGTGCGGTGTTGTAGAGACGCCTTGTGGGTGGTGACCCCTTGTCATGTGGATTCCTTGAGGATATTTTGATTCATTTTTTATGTGTATTTGGACCTCTTTATATATTTTTGAACCTATGTATTCAGTTCTATATTTTTTTAATTCTTGTTTGGCATGAAGTTTTAGATTCGTATTATCGATTGTTTTTTATGTTTTATGTATCCATATTCAAGTAAATTATTCCCAAACCAAAATATATGATACCTAGGATCTTGTTCTAGACCGTGGGGATGGGGACCGCCCTTTGGTCCTTGTTACAAGCTGGTTTTGGTGCCAGTTTTTATTGAGACCAGATTTGGTTCATGATAGGTAAGGCCTCAACCCAAACCAAATCCAGTTTGTCTAAGGAGACCTACCTTGTATCAGGGGCTAGAGGAAAACCCACCCATAACATACTAAGTCCAATGCATTCCTATTTTTATGTGGGTGAAAAAAATGAAACAAAAAATTAATAATTAAACTAGTATATGAAATTTAAATACTTTCCTTAATCAATAAACCTAATAATACACCATCAAGAGTAAACCGAATAGTCTCAACATAGAACTTCCCCAGTTAAACTGATCAAAAAATATCTAGAGAAATAATAAAGATGGTATAATTAGGGTATATACCATTAAATAATATCTAATAGTTAATAATGTATTATTTTATGGAAAATTATTTTTAAAACACCACATAGAACAATTATCGAGGAAAAACGTTTCATTAAAATTACCGTTTTTATTTAAAAACTAGAAAATTCATAAAATGTTTCCAAAATCCATTTCTTTGAAAATAAACTTTTAAAAAAATAATTTCATGATTACTAGGAATAAAATTTCAAAGAAATAAACTTGTAAAAATGTAGTGTAAACATCAAAGAAATTATGGTCATGACACCTGGTAATTCCATACATGTCATATACGTTAAAAAGAACATTCAATTTTCATTGTAAAAAGGATAGAAAAGTGCATTTTAAAAAATGAGTAGAAGATTATGTTCACACAATTTTTTAAAAAGATAAACATGGGTTGAAATTTATTTAATAAATAATTTTTATAATGAGAAAAAATAAACTATTTCCATAAAATATGGTTTTAGAAGAAAAAGGATTTTCGAATGAAGAGATGAAAGAGATAGATTTTATTAAAAAAACATTTCTAATAATTTTAAGTGAAAAAAGATGGAAAATGGTATTATTACATAAAATGATTCATGAATAACCATATTAGAATAAAATTAATTTATTTTAATATATAAATAACAAATAATTTTCCTAAGGGAGACTTAAAACAAATCAATCTCGAATAATGATGAGATTGTGAAATAAACTATAACCACTTTGGTTTCCTTTTCATCATATTCCTTGGAAATAAATAACATTAAATGACTGCTAGAATATAATTAAGATAAATGATTTTTTTTAAAAAACATAAAAAATGGGAGATATATACACCACCAAAAAGAAATAGCTTGTTAATGTGGTGTATGTCACACAGATGTAAGAGTGAGACGAGAAACCCTTAGTTTGATTCAGAATCTTCAAATAAATTATTTATATTCCATAATTATAAAAATATTTTATATTATTTTATTTATTAATATTATTTTTAAGGTTTATTATACCTTTTATTTCACTTTATTACCATGTTATATAATATCACTTAATCAAATAAATTTACATCAGATGTTTTGATAATACTTTCCTTATGTTACAAAAATGACTTTGGTAGGTTAACTATGGACAAGGAGGACATTACTTAAACAACTCTATAATGATTATCACGAAATAAATATCATATTTACACATAAATTATATTTTTAAAACCAACCATGAATGATGGTTTTGAAAAATGAACTACATTACAATAATGGATATGGTAGGTCGTACTTACGTATGAGTGACTTTTCTATTTTTTAAATATCATTATAGAACGAAGGTAATTAATAATATATATTTTTATAATTATAATAATACCATAAATAATATATTAATTCATTAAATATAGTTATATATATCATCCATGAGGTTTGGTAACGAAAAGAGTGTCACATTGCTTCGTGAAGGTGGTAGTCCACATGTACACAAGCAACATTATCATCGTTCTGTGAGTGAAAAAGAGATAAATAAAGAAATTTATAATATTTTAAGAATAATAAATATGTCATTAATATAATACTAATTTCATTTTTATCACAAATATTTATTAAATTTATCCTCATCACCTTCCATGTAACGTGTTAGTGAAAGACAAATCACATTGCTTCGTGAGGCATTAGTCCCACATACACATGAGTATTGTTATAGTATCACCTATGAAATTGAAATTAAAAAAATTTATATATGATATAATTACTCTAGAGGTATAATTATGAAATAAATATCATATATATACTTAAAATTGGTTTGTGATTCCCACACGAAAAAAGATTTTGTAACCCATTTAATGGAAGTAGGGATGGTTATAGGTCATACACATAACAAATCTTAGTGTATGGAATATTTTGATATATTTATATTATAATTTCTTAATAATAGTTTATTGATTTGGAGGAATAAATAAATTTAAAATTCTTGTTTAATAACTTTACATTTTCTTTGGATAACCTCATTAGGTTTGCACCAAAATTCTTCCAAGGTTGTATTTATACACAAAAATGGATTCAAGGACCCGGGTATAGATGTTGGAATGTTATTTGGGATTGTATTATCTAATATAAAATATTTTTAAGGTTTTAAAAAAAGGGGATAAGGGGTGGTCATTAATAGGTGAGGTGATTGGCAGACTTGTAATTTTTGGAATGAAAAGGTTTATGCACATTATTGACATAACATAATGGGAATAAGGATCGATAAAGATACTTATAAATTATAAGTTATAAATATGTCTATAAAATTGATTTTAGACATGTTTTTAGTTATTTTTAACCCTTATCTTTTTTTAACCCCCAATAAACCAATTTTTACATTAATCGCAGCAATTAATTTTTACTTTTTCACTATTCATTTTTGTCTAAAATTAATTTGACCTTAATAGGTAATATAAATTAGTCTCATTAAAAATATAGAATTAATTTTTCCAAATTAACTTTTTATAAATGTAATATATAGTTTAAAATTAATCTAGTATACATGATAAGAAATGGGGTATCCAAATAAAAAATGTTCAAAAGTTTGCAAAAATTTTATATCAAAATTAAATATATAAATTATTAAAATAATTTAAATTAGTTTAATTGAAATATAATTGAAAAAATTTAAATTTATGATCAATTTAAAATAAAATTTAACTTTATAAATTATTTAAATGAAAAGTCAGTTTTTAATTTAAATTTAGTATTTTTAACTATTCATCCAAAATTGAAGCTTTTTAAAAAAATAGCAAAAACTCAGCATAAGATAAATTTGATATGTGTATTTTTGAAATTAATTTTATTTTGTTGTAATAAATCTTTTAAAATTGCGAAAAATTAATTTTAGATTATCTACACAATGCATGACTAATTAACGTTCAGAAAATTAAATTTTTTTAGAAAACATTTCTTTCTCATTAAAATAATTAATATTTTAATTATAATAAATATATAGCTATTTAATTGATTTTATGCATGTTTAGAATATAAAATTTTCATAATTTATTCATCATTATTCACGATTGACATATTAATGGATATGTTATAAGGGTCATGTTTAAATAATAATATAATAGTAGATATCAAGTTTCATTCCAACTCTACATTGAATACATTTAATGTTATCTAATAGATTGAATTTAATTAATATTGGATAAAATGGGTGTAATGTGAAGATATTAAAATTTAATAAATCAATAAATAATTATTGAGAGTGATAGAGTTCATTGATCAAAAGAAAGTAAATGATCAATGAAATTTTAAGTAAATCAAACCATTAATCAATGACAATTTAAAACCAATTAGTTCAAAAAAAAAGATATTTAGATAAAATTTAAATTCAACATCCTTTTACTAGAGTTGAGGATTTAATTTTCCTTTTAGACTGAGAATATATGAAAATATACATACTTGATATCTTTATATTTCATAGCCCCAATTTCATCTTTTGGTTGTTGTTTGATCATTTTCCACTTCATTTATTATTACAAGAAGTGAATATCCAATATAAATTTGATTATTCCTACAATACTAAAATTAAATTTTAATGCATCAGAATATCCCTAAAAAGTTACAAGTCATTCTATATGATTATAAATATTTTCCAAAACCAATATGGTTATCACAATTTCTCCAATATAAATCATTAATATCTAAACCTCAACCACAACACTATTGGATCAACATTAATATTTATCAAAGAAATTGACCAATAATGGAATATTTAAATAGGATAAAACATTGGTCAGTGGAATGTTAAAAATCCATATCATCCTTCATTTGTTGGATCAATCCCTATGACCTTTCAATATGCGTTGTGTTATCACTTAACATATGGGATGTACTCAATCTAAAGAACTATTAATAGAATTTCTATAATGTTACCAAATTGTAATAGCTATTAAATTCATCAAAATAAAATATTAGTTAAATCATTAAGGTTACCAATACCTTCATAAAAAACTTTTTATCATTATAATCAAAACATTAAAAATATATTAAGTGTTATCCAACTTCAATAATGTGTTTTCCAAGAATTTAAAAGTTCTATTGAATCAGATTTCTTTAAACCCTTCATATATTGATTTCAAATATTTAATTAAATACTCTATTAGTATAAAGTTATAAATTTAATAGTTCTTACTACCATAATATCATTGATTAAAACACACCAATAAAATTATTCACTAATCAAAATACAAGAATACTAATCATTCCACTTTATCAGTAGTAATAACATAATAATAACCTTGATCCCTTAGATTATTCTATTTTTTTTATTTTCTTGATGTTTGAGGAATTGATTTTCCTAGTACCAGATCACATTATAGTGGAAGAATTGTACATTTAATGTTTCTTTCTTCCCTTGGAAATCACAATAATGGTGGAATTTTTCTATACATTTGAATAAACTCATTTTCATTTTAAGCACCATCCAATGTGTTTCCTTCCAAATATAACACCTACTAGAAAATCTATCTTTCCCTTCTTCTATTTATCCATTTTCTCAGCCTTCCTATTTTTCTGCTTGCTACCCTTCAAAACCAAAAGGCATGGTGTATTATTTCTTTTTCATGATGTCATATGATACTATATCCCCGTAATATGGAAATTAATTGGATAATAGTGTATTTTAATGTATGGGAATGGCACCATATTAGAAATTTTCAAACATGTTCATTAGGTTATGTATGTTGTCCAAAAAGACCATTCTACCCTTTTAATGTTAGAATCATACTAAGAAATATTTTAATATTATATATGTTTTAGACCAAAGAATTTTTTTTCCATATCTCCTCATCGATCATGAGGAAAAACTTTTCCACAAAATGTACCTTGAAATCATATCACTCAATGCATGATATTTCCTCTTCATCCCTCGTGTATTTAATTAATGACTACCAATGATCCAAATATCTTAAGAGATGATAAAGTGCCATAAATATTGTTTCCCTTTAACTGATCCCTATAGTAAGAAATATGTTCCCTATGTAACCTATCCATTTACCAAATAAAAATGGATTTTTACCCCTATTTAATGATGATGATTTCTGAAACATTAAATATTCTAACATCATTACACCTCATGTTTCATCAATAGTATTCTCTATACGGGAGAGGTTATTACCAATAACCCGAGCCATCTACCCTAATATGTTTATAATTTGATATGTTCCAGCTAGATCTTCAGTTATAGTTTCATTGTCTTATCCAAGAGGGTAATCCCTAAATAGAGTATGAGCATTTATATTTTTTTCATTCCTTCTGTTAGGAACCATTTAAAAACAACTTCTTACACTATATTAGATCATAACATTATGAAACAAAATGTATAATCAATAATATAGTGAAACAATTAACATAAATTGAATTTTTTTCATAGATAATATCATAGTCATTAACATGGTTTCTTTGGAAATATTTTAAAATGATAAAAATATTTAGAAATATTTCATAACTATTTATAAAAAAGATATGAATTAACCCAATTATACCCTTAGGAGAGTAAAAAATATGTATAGTAAGGTCCGTTATTATGCACTCGGTGCATATACGGTTGAGACCAATGCACCCTTTTTAGAATTATTACCCCTAGGTATGTCGATGTTATAACCATTTCCAATTATAATATCCAAACAGATATGTATTTTCTATAAATAACCTCCTAATATCATCCTTACCAAAACAATTGGTTGTTCTTCCCTACTTATACTCAATGTATATTGGAGGTTTTTTTATTAATCTATGTTTCCCCAATTATAGTTCCCAAGGCTTATAATAAACATTATTTGACACCAACTTCAGTAACCTGACTTTAATAGTCTATAGTTGGTGTCTAGTATATTGAATTATAAAAAAATACATGGAATTTCATCTCAAAGACTGAATATTTTAGTTATCTTGGTAAACTAGATACATACTTGAAAATTAGAATTACAATAGAAAACATAATGTACAAAAATTAATTTATTTATGAATGACATTATTCCTCTCCATTCATCCTTACATATCAATCAGAAACCACTTTCTTATATTTTGGAAGAAATACATAAGAAATGGGTGATCTGAGTTATACGGAAACCTCCTTAAACATTACATAATCTTGAGCTTTATAAAATAATTTTATTTCATTAAAATTGAGGATATTTTCAGTTTTAGTGTATTAGATTTTTAATCCACAACTAATACATATCAAAAACCATAAAATAAAAAGTATGCACTTCTCATCAGTATCCATTTTCCCATAATATAAAACATTTAAAATAAATATTGAATTATTTTCATTGAAAAATTCCATGACATTCAAATTTACTTCTTCTTTTCTATTACCAATCCATAAACCCTACCAAAATAGTTTAAAAACACAAGATGAACACAAAAGTTTATTAAGGGATATAAAAGTAATGAAAACTTTTAGTTTGGTAAAAATAAGAAAATTCATATAGTGTTTACCATTATATTAAAATTTATTCGAGAATATGAAATAAAACATTTTCACTTGAAAAATGAAAAAAACATTTTTTCAAATGAAAAAATTAAAATCCATAGAATGTGTTAAATAATCTTATATAATACATAAAGAATCATATTCATTAAACCCTTTAAAAACCCTATTAGTTGGAATAACTATATAACAGACTTCCAAAAAATTTCATTCTTACAAAAGGGAAAACCAATCATTAAACTTACTTAGCCAATGAATCATAGGGATATAATGGAATCAAAGATACATTAATCGATTTGGGGATCACTTGACACTATTCGAGGCACCCCATGTGTACGTTGTAATAGGATCACATGATACTATCAGGGACACACGAAATATAAGTTGTAACTGAGACACAAATCACTCTCTAGTCCACCCCATGTATAGGCTCTAATGGGATTACCCACTTCATATAATTGTAAAGTAACTAATACTTAATAAAACACATTCATCCATAATCACTTAGAAAAACTCCATTAAACTATTATGAAAAATACTTCGGTTAAAAATTCTAATTTAGTTTGAAAATCCATATTCTATACCAAAAAACTCATTTCATTAAATAACCACATTCGATTCCAAATTACCCAAATAAAATGAAAATTTTATTTTCATTAAAAAATACATTTAATATTGAAATGTAGTCTATAAATTAATTAAAATTTAGAACGACATGAAAGGTCTTTGTAATCATACATAAAAAATATGATATTTCATTTATCCTTTGTAAAAACATTCCTTTTAGAATGTGTAAAAAGATTACTTTTAGAAACCACATAATAAAACTAAAAATAGACATAAAATTTCGTTTATATTCCTTTAATGTAAATGACAATTAAAAAAATATAAACAACATTGACATGGATGGAAATATTTGTAAATTAAACCACAAAAATTTTAAAAATTTATTTTTAAATAAATGTGTCCCATACCACTATGAAATATTTGAACCAAAAAATCATTAAATAAAAAAATCATTAAATATCATGATAATATAGAACATTCAAGATATAACATGTCAAATGGGATTTATATACACCTTAAAAAAATAATGGTGAATAACATCATGTTTTGCCTCAATGAATGGAGATTGAGAGGAAGTCCCTTACCTTGAGTCTGACGTGTCACATGTGCCTTTACCATCATGAATAAATAACTCTTTTTAATTATTTACTTTCATAAAAAACTTTTTCAAGTATATCATTACTTTTGTTTCACTAATATCAATATTTTATACAATTACCTAATCAAATTATTTTATGTCAGGTGTTTTGCCCATATTCGATTTATGTGTCAAAAACAACTATGGTTGGTTGACTATAGAAAATAGGTCATAAAATAAAAATATACAGAATAAAAATCATGAAAAAATTATCATATTTTAAAATAAATTATACTTTTTAAACCAATCATGAACTATGGTTATGAAAAATAATCCAATGTTACAATCATGGATATTGTAGGGCATACATACGATTGTGTAACATTCCCATTTCTCAATGATCATTATGAAAAGAAGATAAGTAACATTTATTATTATAGAATTTTAATTATATCATAAATACCATGTTATTTAATCATATATACTTATATATATTATTCTATTTATGTAAAATTAATCATAACCCATAATCCACATATCCACAAGTGATGTTATCACATTTTTAGTGTTTGAAAATGGTAAAAAAGAAATTGATACATTATATTTACATAGATTTAATTAATATTTAACATCGTATAGATGTTATTTATGTCACATATGTTTTTTAAATCCAACCTTAATAAATTCCATGAAATGTGTGAACATATCTCATCACTTTGAGAGGGTGATAGTCCATACATCCACAAACGGTGTTATCTAATTCCCAAAAATATGGAAAGATTGAAGGTGTGTGTTATATAATAATTATATAAGTATGAAGAAATATTAATCATAATATATATCATAAAAATAGTATTCTTATCATCATTACAATCATTTAAATGTGTTAATATAAAAATGAATGATATGGGTTAGCGATGTCGTCGTCCTCTGTACACACAAATAATGAATGTGTATCCCATTTAATGGAAGTGTGTGATGTTATACGTAAAACCCATAACATAAAAAAATATCATTATATTTATGATACTCATTTTATTATACAGTCATTTATTTATAATAATTGAGTTAGTTGGAAAGGAAATAAAACATAAATGGTTGTTGAAGAATGTTACCTTTTTTGAGGTAACTTCTTTTGATTTGCATTAATGGTATTCCTTTGATTAATTTATACCCAATATGGGGCTTCTAGGATGGTATGTGGGATGTTGGAATCATATTTTTATGAGTTTTTTGGATCCGAAGGAATTGATATGTTTGAATAAATGGGGTAGGGTGAGTTCCTTTTTATAGTGAAGGGATAGTGGAATTCTTTTAAATAAGAAAAGGTAATTTTTTTGGGAGTTATAATTTACATAATGTTTATCTAATAATGATTTAAATTTGATAAAATATGTTATTTGTTCCACTATATTCCATAAAATGTGTTTTGGTCAACTTTATAGGTCATTTAGACTCTTACAATTAAAGTTTAACAACTATGTTAACGCATTTTACCTTAATCGTTGTAATTAATTTTAATTGCATTCACTAATATTTTTGGTAAAAAAATATTTTTCCATATTATAAATTAATAATTTAAAATTTTACAAATATGGAATCCATTTTTATAAATTAAAAACAACCAATTGGAAGAAATTAATTTAAAATTAATCCAACATATGGGATGAAAAAGAGGGTTTTAAAAGTATATATGTTCAAAAGATTGCAATAATTTTATATCAAATTTCAATGTGAAAATGACTCCAATGAATATAATTTTTCTAATGTACGTAATATTTAAATAATTATTATTTAAAACCAATTATAAACATTAGTTTACATAAAAAACGATTTTGATGACAAAATATTGTTTAACTAAAATTCAATTTTATTTACAATTCATCAAGAAATGAAACATCTTAGCAAAACACTCAAAATTAACCCAAATTTAATTTCAATATTAAAAATTAAAAAATTATGTTTGTTTAATAAAATATAAATTATAATTTTCAAAATATATTTTTAGAATAGTTGCATTATTAAAATGTGATAGAAATACTTTTTAGAAAAACTGATCTTTTAAGCATAAAACTGGTTTTATTCTTATATAATACCTATAAAATCTATTGGATGAATGCTAAAAAAATTATAAACCAGTGTTAAAAAATCATAATACTCTTATAAATTCACTATAATATAATTTCCATGTCATAACTTCCAAATTAAATAATAATATCCACATTATATTATTTTTTGGTATGAATCAAGACTGCATGTAATAGAAGTTATGTCACAAACCAGCCTAGGTCAACCCCAAAATGGTTACCCATACAAGTCCTTGATAAGGCTCAAGAGGCATTCCCAAACCTCTCAGGATGTATTCAATCTCTAAGGGCATCAAAGAGAACCAAATGAATGAATTGGTAAAAAATAAATAAACTAATTTAGGGGAAAAATAGAAAAACCCAAAAAGAAATAAATAAAAAAAATATAAAAACATCTTTACATAAAAAAATAATAAATATGAATTTGAACACCCATACTGAACCTCAAAACCACTATTTATCTATGTGACCCTTAGGTTCACTCTCTAATCCCAAAACCCAACATCGCCCGTGGTGATTGAAACCAAGTTGCAACCGACACCGAAAGCTAAAAACAAGAAGAAACTATACATGTTGGTATTAAAACATAGTTGGAATGCCCAAAAAAAATATTCGCAATTAAATTATACTAAAAAAAGAAAAATAAATTCTAGGTTTTTAATATAATATATAAAACTAGGGTTTCACACATTTTACACTCTAAACCAAAACATTGTCTGTTTCCCTTATTCATTTATAACTAAATTCTTTTCTAAGAAAGACACATTATAATTTTTTAGGATAAGGATGCTGTCATTAATTAAATATTGATAAATAAAGTGTGGAATTTGTATAAAACACTTTTTATAACTATTTGTAATCAAACACATCACTTTTAACAAACAAGTGTACCCCTCAATATTGAAAAATCAATGATCACATGACAAGAGAAAAAGAATATAGCAAATATGCATAACCTACCAAACAAGGAATCTCAATCATCCCCATAGAAGAAAATGTACTGAAGAACAAGGGTTAAACATAGATATCAATAGATAATCTAAAACATACCAAACACATGAATCATATCATAGGCATTCCCTACCTGATAAAATCAACTTCACCCACATGCCTGGTCTGACCCTACCTGGCCTAACTGAGGGGAACAATCCCAAAGTAGAGAAAGGTCAATACTAAGGGCCACTATCCAGAGAAGAATCCTAATCTATTACAACTACCATTCACTAAAATTCTGATGGCTATGAGATTTTATTGTGTTACTACTAATGTGTTGTGATCTAATCTATTTCAAACAAGAAACCAATCACATATACATATTTCACACATTAGAAACACACAAGTGTCACCCAGGTCTACTCTAAAGAACAATCTATTTCCTTTCAACAATTTTATTTAAAGGGAGTCCAATAATAAGTACCCCTACCCAATTTTCCATAACCAAATAAAGATAATAAAATATGTAGAGTTTTTAAGAGAACCAATTTTTCGAAATTACCAAATGAACCTCAATAACTTTTTGAGAAGCCACCTACTTCCCAAAAAAATCCAACACATCATTTTCAAACCAAAAAAAATATAGGAATTCATTTTGGAAACCCAATAAATAATTTTATAATACAAATACATTAAAAAATTAGAACCCTACTTTAGGAACCATTAATCTTGAATAAAATCCTATTGGGTATATTATTAAACACTTGGGATGAATATGTTAACAAAAAAATCCATACAACTTAAAAATATAATGAAACCACCTCATTCCGCATCAAAAAATGATTCTAAAAACCATACATAACCAATTTACATCCAAGGGAGGTGTGAAAATAATTAAATAAACATACTCTTAAATTTAATGGGGAAATGCAAAGGGAACCTATAAAAAACCACAAGCACTTCAACTACACCAACCTGAGACAACTTCATGAGGGTTATAAGATGCAAGAATATACACAAGGAATGATAATAAATTAAAAATCCATTTTTAAATCCAAATGAACAAGAACCCTATACCCAAATTACCAGGGAAGAAGAGGAAATGAAAATAAAATGGAAGAAGAAAGAAGATAAAGAAGATAGGAAGAGTTATATTGATGTTTTAGCACCAAAACATGATAAAACAATATGGATATACCCATGGGATGGAAGATGAGGCTTTAATATAAAGGGAATAGATCCTCCTTGGTCATACGTTCCAAGAGAGGGAGAGATTGGGTAAATGTGGTAAAATGTATGAGAGTGTAGAAAGGTAAATTCACATTTTTATGGTACCTGAGTACTGTTCACGGTTAAGCCGTATGGTTTCAAAAATCATTCACCAACTCTGAGTCATGGTTATGTAAGAAATTGATGAACCATGAGAACTCCTTCCGCGTATTTTTTATGGCCATGATTTAACTGTGTTCCCTTGACTAGAGACACCCAAGGACTTGAACGTTATCTCCTAGGAGCTGCATGGTTTGGATCAAACCATGTTGAAGATATGAAACTCATACTCTCCAAGAATAAAATGAATTAAAAAGTGACTTTGCATCATGAGGCCGCATAGTTACCCCTTAACTATTCACTTAAACTATCAAACTAAAGAAAAAAAACTCAAACCCAAAAATTTAAATTCCAAACAACTGAAACTCAAGTGATTAATCAAGGTCAAAAGGTTAAATCCAAATAAATGAAGATGAAAACTAGGGTGTGACAATTCTCCCAACCATTAAACTTTCTTCCCCTAGAAAGCCTCAATATTTATAGTTGATCGATCAACGAAAAATATTTCCAAACATTCATATCCCAAATAATCAATCCAAGAACACCATGATCATCACTAAAACAGGACACCCAACTCTTACCGAAATGATCCATTTAGTATGACCCATTCCTCATACAATGATGGAAAACCTTATTCCAGAATCCAAACACCTATGGTTTATATCTTAAAGACCACACACCAGTTCTAGAAAGAACCCAATGAACATGACACATCAGGAGACTCGCTTCAATATAATAAGTAACATCCACCCAAACAAGGATTCAATATTTAAAAACATATCATCCCCTTTTTACACCAAATTAATAGTAATAGAAAAAAGGCACATAATATGATTCACCTCCATTTGATATGGAAAAAATTCAAAAATTCAAAATTATACTTCAATTAAAATGGATATTCAAAACAAACACAGCATCATTTGAAACTATTGGTAAAGGAAAAAAACAAAAAAAAACACAACTAATATAATCGAAGGAACACTCAAATGGAAATATCCTTCAAACTAAACCCAAACTGATAACTTACTCTTAAAAACGGGATGGGGTGTCTTCTAAAGGGGAGGATGTAGCTCCATATATCTTCCTGGAAACACCTCAGAAAAAACATTGCAAGTGAACCATGTTTCTATTGGTACAACAAGTATTTAGATCACTTAAAAAATAAGGCTTTTTAAAACCAATATTTCCAAATTGAGGATACATTTGGATCCTACACACATAAGTTTTTGATGAAAGTTCTAAAGGCCCCTTAATTCCACGACCATCACTACCAACTTCAAGCCGCTTCCCTATCTCGGTACTGGTATTCCCTTCACAGATCCTAGAGAATATGGAAGGATTTATTTTCTCAAGTATCCTTTCTAACATATATTCAACCTTGAAAACTTTCTTCAACATATCTACAAATGAGTATTGATAGAACTCAGATTCCATCAACTGCAGATCAAGAAAAAAAACCATTTTAAAAAAATTCGATCCTTCAAGGAATCATCCACAACCTATTCCAAATAATATGGAACAACGTCCACAAAATGATGAATTAAACCCTACACCAATCCATCACCTTAATGAAGACATCACACTTCCATGATCTTCCTAACCTTTACAACTTTGAAGAAAAACCACTGGATAAACAAATACTCGATGAATTCATAGGTAATATCTTCTTTAGGGTTGGTCTTAATGGCAGACTTCCACCACTTCATCTTAGACCATCAAGCATAGAAGTAGAGAACCAACCCTTTGGAGACTGAGGAAACTCAAGGAAACCAATAATCCTTTCAATCCTTTATATCCCATCATCTTATCTAAATATATTCGTTTTACCTTCAAAGATAGGATAATTCAACGTCTAAAATCAAGGATAATTTCATTAGGTTGGTCAATAGGAGGGTCTGTTAATGGTGAAAAACTCGTAGCCACACCTCGAATATCCATCAAATCATTGGTGGATGTGTACTCTTATAAATAAGAAAACCAATAGCTCAATCAAAACCAATTCTCCAACACAAACTCAAAATCCAACAAAAAATTATAAAATACTACCAAATCACAAAAAAAAAATCAACACTAGGATTGAATCTCAAAATATCAATATTTTTCTATTAAAAAACTTTTGAATGAAAATAAACTTGTTAAGCTTAATTATCACTAATGGTATTCCATAGATCCTCACATAGATATATTCCAATTCCAATATAGGAACTCATACACTCATTCTATTAATGATCATCTCCCTCAAAAATATCCAGGCATGTGATATCTTATAATAATTGAAAATGTCAAAAAAAAGATTTACACTTAATAAAAAAATTCCCATTCCAAATTCCAAATTCTCAATCTACCTCCCATTTCAAATTTCACAAAACCATTTAGAAATTCCCCAACAAATTTTTCCAAATTTTCCATTAAAATATTAATATACATTTTCCAAAAAAAATTCATTTAACCTTCCATGCCTGTATTGTAGAAATAAAACTTTGATAAATGAAACCCTATTTTACAATAAAATCGTCTTATTAAAAATCCATTTTGCAATACCTTCGTTGAAACGATTTCAAAAATCATTTTTCCATATTACATAACTAAAACATTAATTCTTGAAATTAGGTTTTCAAAATTCCAACATAAGGATTTAAAAATGATATCAAAATCAAGAAGAATCAGAAAAAGAAAAAGGGGAAAATAGTGTTTGTGGGTTACTTGGCAATATGGCTGCTGGCCATATTCCAATCACTGCACTATCATGAAAAGTATTTCTAGACCATGTACCTCAATCCACATGGATTTCTCAGACCGTGGATCTCAAGGATACCACTCAAACAACTCCTAATTCACTTTCCAAGATATGGAACAATGACAAAACCCAAAATAGAAAAATGAGGCCCAACATCCCATAGTAACCTGAGATTCGATAGATAATGTGTTGGATAGAAAATTACTCACACAAACACCCCAAGTTCTGATAGTCATACTCCATGTATCTTAATATCTCAAATAAGAATGGGTGCTCTGAACTCTATGTCCTCTGAAAAACTATTCTCTGATATGATTTTTTCATAAACCAATCTGGGTCGACCCCAAACTAGTCACCCATGTCGGTCTGCGATGGGGACCATGAGGCATTCCCGATCCTCCGGGGCTAGAGACAGGTTATGTGGGAATCAACAAGAATGAAGGGAATGATTCCTAACAAAATAAATTATCTTAAGAAATGTAAATAAATATAAAATCAAAAAAAAATAATTAAATAAAACTAATGAACAACATCTTTACAAAATTAAAAAATACATTAAGGTTGAACATCAAAAACCAAGTCAAACCTAACAACCACTAACAGCCCATGTCACCCTGAGGGTCACTCCCAGATCCCAAAACCCAAAATCACTTGTGGTGATTTAAACCATGTTAGGAACCATCCCAGACACCCTGGTACCTGGATGCCCATACCAACATTAACACAGCCTGAAGGGCATTCCTAATCTCGATGGGATGGAAACTAGAACCTTACATCCTGCAAAATTAAAGGGGAATATAATTAGGTAAAAACATCATAGAAATAAGACAAACAACTTATTATGTATAAAAGAAAAACTTCATATGGAGAACTATACCAGAAGTAAAATACGAATAAATAAGGAAAATTGCAACCACATGTACCAGAAAATGGGATAACCACCCAAGTCCCATTATACCCAACTCTCCATGCCAAAGGATCATCCACTAGAACCACCTCTAAGTGGAGCTTTATCCTTCTATAAACATGGATGGATATAATATAAAAACACCCAAAGTCACTAGTCGAGTGTGAAATAAAATCCCCGTGGGGTCTCAAAAAGGATTTCATAATAATATAGAATAATTAATTAAACTTATAAAGATACCATTTTTAAATAAACAGGCATTGCATTACAAAATAAAATTTAAAATTCATTACATTAAAAATGATGGAAGGACTTTAAAAAATGGCTTAATTAAAATTTTATATAAAATAATTTATATAAATTTTGTAGTTATGGTAAAAAGCATACATAAATTTGAATATCTATTTCATATATAAACAATAAGAAATATGGTCATCTTCCAAAAGGTAAGTCTATGTCTAACTACTAGAATCCCTAATAGTAAAATTGTTGTCACAGAAATATGTGCACACACACTCCTCTAGAACATTTTAGTGAGAAAAAATAACCATCCCATCAAAGATGTGACCTACATTATATGTATTGTTAGTGTTTTAAATGATAGAGTGATGTCCCAAATAACTCACTAACATTCTAGCCTTATGGTATCTCTAAAATTCATCCCATTCTTCTTTTTCAAATATTCAATCAATCCATTTAAAAACCAAAGTTATTATAATCAAATAATGCCTTTTTAAGGTAAAACAAATGGGTTTCTATCAAAATATTTTCAATCCATTTTTCTAAAATACTAATTTGAAATAAATTTCATCAAATAAAATTCAGAATTTAAATTCCAAAAACAAATTATACTATTTAATTTAAACCATTCCCATATAATTTCACAACACACCCCAATTCAATGGAATTGGGGTGTTTTCCCAATTTCTTGCCAAATCCAATTTCAAATATCCAATTCAATGGACTTTTCATTTTAATCAACCAATCCAAATAAATTTCATTTATCAAGAAATTGAATTTAAATAAACAAATGAATTTAAATCAAGAAATTTAGGGTTAAATCAATTGTCCTAACAAATATGTAGCCACCTACCCCATAATCATGGGATCTCCAAATACAAATCCCTAATCAGGAAACATGAATGTATATCATCAATAATGATGATCTGTGAATAAATCCTAGATTAAAATTATGAAATAGTGGGGATATGATTCTCCAGCAACATCTAGATCTACAAAACCCTATGGAGGAAATATGAGAGAGAGGGAGATAAATAATGATAAGAGGAACCCTATCAACAATAGATTGAATGTCATTCACCTAGAATCAATCCTCTCCCATAAGGGTGTATAGGGGACACAATTTCATCTAGAGTGCCTATAAGGCAGAATAAAATGTAGGAGGTTGAGTTAGGTCTATCCGGAACCAAAAAATAGGGTTTTGGGATTTGAAAATTATATTTTTTATTAATTAAATCCCCATCATGGTTATGTGGGCCGGGTCGCACAGTTTGAAAAACTGTGCACCCAAACTGTGTACCCATTTTAATGCTATTGAAAATTTTCTTCTATATGTTTATATGGTTTTTCAAATCACGTTCCTTCCATTAAAAACACAATATTTTGTTTTTCTCTATTTCTGTTGAGATGGTACATGATTTGGGAAAATAGTGTGCAAACCATGCACTGTCCAATAACATTTCAAAACACCAAAAAAATCACCTGAAGCAACCAAAAATGAAACATAAGCCATGAAAAATTAAAAGAGGGGTTTAGGAATAATTGAAAACTATAAAATTATTTTATAACCTCCCAACATAGAAACTTTATGACCCCATAAATCCTACTAATAATCTTCCATGTCAATATGTTGAGGCCACTACTCTCTCATTAACACCTCCCTCTTCTAGGTTTCATGAGAATCAGAACGATGCAACAATAGAACTCGAACAAAAGAAATCATACTCCAATAATGTAATATGGTTTCATAATTAACTATTTTGACAGTATGTTTAATCATGAATAAATCCGATTAAACCTAAAGATCACTCAAACTTAGAACATGAGATGGATCATATATATGCCTTTGTAGATGAGATACATGGAACATGTTGTGTATCAATTTTAGCTATGTTGGAGGTGTTATTAGTCACTGAAAGTGGATAATATTCATTTTTAATATCTTTATATTCATTTTTACAAAGTCCATAAACATTTGTTTAGTGCATTACATAAATAGAACTTCATTTCTCATCTTAAATGCAATTCATGTTTAAAATGAAAATTTGGGCCCAATCATTCATCTATTTGTGGACAACATTATATTCATTTTATGAATTTTATATTTTGGGATATTAATGATAACATTTTTTGGAACATTTTATATTTTAGGTCTGATGGATGAATCACAAGGTAAGATGGATATTTTTGTGCCCGAATGCATAAATTTTCTGGAAAAAGAATAATGGGCCTAAGGCCCATCAAAAAAATGTGGGGCCCAAAACCCAAGCCCAATGAAGCTCAAATTTATAAATTAGAAAGATAAAAATATTTTGATCATTTTTTTAAACTATGGTAGGTTCTAATTCTGAATTTTTCATGGTGATAAAGGGATATGAAGATGAGATTTAAATGGTGGACCCGACAATAATGCACATAAAGTCGTCCCACCATTTCGACCATAACTTTCAAAAGGCTAGGAGAAATGTCCTAAATATTTTACAGATCATAGAGGACATATGGAAGAACCTATTTCTCTTTTAAGACCCCTCCATATTCGGCCTTCTTCAATTAATAATTCACAGGTCAAAACGGTGGACGAATCTGGTTGGTTTTGTGGTCAACTTTGTAACGTCAATTTACTTTTGATTCTTCACCCTTCTTTTGAATCTCTTAATTTTTTGGGGGGTGAATTTACTGTTGGGGGGTTTACCTAAGGCTTATAATGTTCCTATATAAGGAGCTTGTGGGGAAGGGAATAGGCATCTCATATTTTTTTCTTATCATCTTTTGTTGTTTGTTTCATTGTAAGGTTATGCTGCAAAAGTTCCTTTGTAATGTTTTCAATTTCCATGTAAGTTTTTTGTTCTTAATCAACATATTTCTCTTCTATATTTTCCAATCATTTATTAAAACTAAATTTTCTCAAATCAAAGTGATATATCTGCGTTGTGGTGAATTAGTTCACACATAGGTGTGAATTTCATTCACACACACGGAGGAGTGCTCGTTATTTCCGCGGTTTTAATTTCTTCAATCCAATTCTTGTAAGCCATCTTCTGCCCACCATTGAGAGATTACCATTAATAGAGGGATAACCCTTTAATGGGTCGATATTAGGAGGATGAAAAGGCTGGATTGAATTTTATTTTATGAATGAATTGTTGTTAATTGGATAATTAATTTAAGACACCCATTCTTCAGTTATTTATACTCTTCATCTTTACTGTGTTTAAGAAAACTAAATTCAATTACTAAATGACCATATACCTTGGAGAGATCATGAATTTCGTTCTCTAAGTGTATAGGGTATTAGTAATTTTGTTTAGTAAGCACCAAACTTCAAAATGATGAAGTTAGTGTTATTTTTGAAGAATGGATTCACCAAGAATTAATAAAACCAAAATTGTCTAAAGAAGTAAAATTCATTCAATCCACCCCAAGCATAATCCTAAGATCAACCCATTTTATTTGAATTTAATTCACTTAGGTTTCTAAATGTTCTTTAAAACCATCCAAAATCAAAACCAATGTTGTCTACTTCATATCCCATCCTTCACCAAATCGTAGCGTCTCAAGGTTACTTCTTCGGTTCCTGTGGACTCGACCCCTACATGTACTACATCGACCGCTTTTTACCAGTAGAGTAAATATGGGTGAAAACAAATTTTTGGCACCTTTGACGGGGACCAAGTAAGTTCCTTAGAACAAAAACCTTCTTTTCTTACCCCCATTCTTATATTCTCACCCCAATTCTCTTATCATTTCCCTTTCTTTCTTTTTTTTGCGCATGTCCGCCTACACCTGTGACCTTACAAATCATTTAGTTAGGGTGGATAGTCCTGGGGATGGGGAGTCAAGCACTAAAAGAGGTCTATTTACTTTAGATACAAATCTTCCTAATACTCCAAATTCAGACGTTGAGTTCGATACAATTGAGAATCTCCCACAAAACCAAATCATAAACCGGGGAGGGAACCAAAATAACGGGCAAGAACCTAACTTGGGAATTGTTGTAGACCCGACCATGAATGACTACCTCACACCAACCTGGACCAATACACCCTCATTAATTAGGCATGATAATATAGGATATTCCCAATATGTCTTCAAACCCCATGTCCTGAACCACCTTCCAACTTTTCATGGGATGGAGTCTGAGATGCCTTACCTTCATGTTAAAGAATTTAATGACATTTTCGAAACCATGTGCCCACAAAATCAAATTGAATCTGCTAAAATGAGACTTTTTAATTTTTTCTCTTAAGGACTGAGAAAGGAATTGGTTAAAAAATTTGAGACCATCAACCATTCACTCTTGGGACCAACTTCAATGAAAATTTTATAAAATACACTTCCTCTATCACAAAACAATTGCACTTAAAAAGAGCATACAAAACTTTTTTTAAAGAGATGGAGAAAAATTCTATGAAACATGAGAAAGGTTCAAGGACACATTAAACATGATACCACACCATGGTTTCTTAATCCTAGAACAAGTGAGAATTTTCTATGAAGGGTTGGGTCCCGGAAACAAAAAATTCATTGATATGTTGTGTAATGGAACCTTCAAAAACAAATCCCCAAATGAAGCTTACGAGTATCTAGAAAATCTTGCTGAACAGAACCAAACATGGGGAACATCACCATACTATGAGAAGCCACCCAAATCTGGTGGAATTTACAATCTTGGAGAAGAAGAAAACCTTAGAGCAAAACTTGCTGCACTCACAAGGAAAGTTGAGGAGATTGATCTTAGGAAGGCCCACAACACCCAAACTGTTGAGATTTTTTGTAAAATTTGTGACAAACATGACCACAAGACTGATAATTGCCCAACCATTCCTTCTATCAAGGATGTTCTTTTAGGAGGACCACTAGAATAAGTTAATGCAATGAACTTTCAAAATCCACAATTCACGAACACCTTCAATCCAATGTATAATAACCATCCAGGATTTCATTAGAAGGACAATCAACAACCAACACAACAACAATGTATCAAACCTTACCCTCAACAAAAATTTCAACCTCATAATCAGTTCCAACCAAAACTGGTCGAATTCCAACATCCTCATGTCCAATATCAACAACCCATTCAACAACCTATCCAACAACCAAAGTATCCTCCTGGGATAAACCAACAAGCTCAAGCACCAACCCAAATTGTTCCACAAAGCCTACTAGAACAACTGTGCAAACAAATGGACACAATGAACTCAGAATACTCATCCATTAAACAAGAACTTCAAACCATAAAAACTGGAAAGGCAACCATGCCCACACATGCCATTCCACAACAAAAATCAAGGGGAGAGACATGTTTCACTCAAACAACTCATGAACAACTAAAGGCTATGACGGTTTTAAGAAGTGGTAAATCAATTAAAAAACCTGAAAAAATAAGTCAGAAACCATGTGAAGCTTAAAACTCTAATGAAAATTAAAATGAACCACAAGATCAAACTGAAGAAACATATAATAATGTGATAGAAACAACACTTCAACAAACAACTCCACAACCTGCACCATTTCCTCAACGCATGAGGGGGGAAAACCAAGCCTGAATTGAGTGAAACATTGAGGGAAATATTCTCACAAGTCAAGTTGAACATTCCCCTTCTCGATTCCATCCAAACCATACCTTCCTAATTAAAGTACCTTAAGGGCTTGTGCACTTTTAAAAGAAAATTTTCACATAAAAACCAAGTCCTATTGGCTGCTAATGTGAGTACCACCATTCAAGGGACCATTCCTCCTAAGTTGAAAGACCCAGGTTGCCCTTACATAAATTTTGAACTAGGAGAGAACAAAGTTGTCAAATCCTTGTGTGTTCTAGGTTCTAGTGTGAAGCTCATTCCTTATGCCATGTATTGTCAGTTAGGGCTCAAAGAACTCCAACTCACATCTGTCACTCTTCAACTTTCTGATCGTAGTGTTCGAGTTCCAAAGGGGATCTTAAAAGATGTTTTGGTGAAAGTTGAAAATTTCATTTACCCAGCTGACTTCATTGTTCTGGAAAATCACCCAAGCTTAGGTCCTAAGGAGAAAACACCAATCATTCTTGTTCATCCCTTCCCTGCAACAATCAACTCTATTATCCGAGTCCGAAATGGGAACATGACCATCACCTTTGGGAACATGAGTCTAGACTTGAACATCTACAATGAAAACTCTCAAATTGGGGATGATGAAGAGATCCATGATGTTAATTAGATTTGTAGTGTTGATAATGAACTCGATGAACATCAAGGAATTACCGAAGGATGGTTAAGTCAAGAAGAGATTTATTTTATTTGTTCATATGAGGGCAATTTGTCTCCTTGGATTGAATCTCTTTCAAATAGATCTGTTGATGAATTTCTAGAATCAGCAATCAATGATACCATGGTTGAAATCAATAACATTGAGTCCATATCCATTCATGAGACTACTCTAGAAAATTTAGTGGATGAAAATTCTATTCACAAGGAACCAATTTTGTCAAGAAATCTGAACAAAGAAACTAAGTTCAATACAAAGTCTCATCCTTTCTTGGAAAGTGATGACCAATATAATATTGAATTTAAGGCCTTACCTTTATCACTAAAGTATGAGTTCTTAGGGGACAATCAATCCTTTCCTGTTATCATTTCTTCCTCTCTTTAAGCTGATCATGAGAGGATGATTCTAGATGTCATTAGGAGACACAAGAAATCCATTGGATGGACCCTATCTGATATTCCTGGGATTAGCCCACTTATCAGGACTCATATAATTGTTCTAGAATCTGATTCAAAGCCATGTCATTAACCTCAACAGAGACTCAATCATAATCTCATGGAGGTAGTAAGGAGGGAACTTTTGAAATTTTTAAAAGCTAGTACCATCTATCCTATAGATGAGAGTGAGTGGGTTAGCCCAATACATGTGGTTCCAAAGAAGGCTGGAATCATAGTAATAACCAACAAGGATAGAGAGATGCTTCCAACGAGGGTCAGTAGTGGATGGAGAGTCTGTATTAACTATAGGAAGCTCAACTCTTGTACCAAGAAATACCATTTCCCCTTACCCTTTATTGATCAATTCCTCGAGCGAGTGGGGGGTCATCAATTCTATTTCTTCCTATATGGATTTTCAGGGTATAATCAAATCTAAGTCTCCTTATAGAAACAAGGAATACAACCTTCACTTGTGCATTCAACACTTTTTCCTTCAAGCGCATTCACTTTGGGTTATGTAATACCCCTGGTACCTTCCAGCGGTGCATGATGGGAATATTCTCAGATATGGTGGGGGATTTTTTAGAGGTCTTCATGGATGAATTCTCCATATTTGGGGATACTTTTGAGGGATGCCTTCTAAATGTTGAAAAGGTTTTGTCAAGGTGTGAGGATAAGAATATCATACTAAATCGGGAAAAATTCCATTTCATGGTAAGGGAAGGACTTGTTCTAGGTCATCTGGTATCTGGTAGAGGGATTGAAGTTGATAAAGTTAAGGTTGACATCATTCGTCACCTTCCCTCTCCTAAAACTGTTAAGGAAGTGAGGTCCTTCTTAGGATATACTGGTTTTTATAGAAGGTTTATTAGGAATTTCAGCTCTATTTCTCAACCACTTTGTGCTCTATTGGTAAAAGATGCTCCATTTTTATGGACATAAAGCTGTGAGGAATTATTCTCTACACTCAAGTCAACTCTTATATCTCCACCTATCATGAAATCTCCAAATTGGAAACTTCCTTTCAAGCTCATGTGTGATGCAAGTGACATCGCTGTAGGAGAAGTCTTAGGACAATGGTGTGAGAAAACTCCATTTGTCATTACTTATACAAAAAAATCTTTAAATGATGCACAAATAAACTACACCACCACTGAGAAAGAGTTTCTTTCTGTTGTCTTTTCCTTAGAGAAATTCAGTTCTTATCTCTTATGGTCACCCAACATTGTCTTCACTGACCATTTATCCCTAAAATACCTTTTCCAAAAACAAGATGCCAATGCTAGATTGATTAGGTGGGCCCTTCTTCTTCAAGAGTTTTATTTAAACATTAAGGATAAAAAGGGTTTGGAAAATGTTGTAGCTGATCACCTCTCTAGGATGGAATTCAATGACAACTCACACCACCTATCTGTGTCTGATTCATTTCCCGATGAGAACCTCTATTCAGTGAGTGATTCCCTTGGTATGGTGACATAACAAACCATTTGGTGACGGGTGACATTCCAAAATTCCTGGGGACCCAAGCTAAGGGGAAATTCCTTTCTGATGTCAAACACTATGTGTTTGATGATCCTTACCTCTTCAAGTTCTGTCCTGATCAAATCATCAGGAGATGTGTTCCCGAGTTTGAGAAAGAGTCCATTCTAAAATTTTGTCATGGAGAGGCATGTGGAGGACACTTTTCTACAAAAAACCATTGCAAAGGTCCTCCAAAATAGTTTTTACTGGACGAACCTCACTAAAGATTCCTTCCAATTTTTCAAAAGTTGTCCTCAATGTCAGCAATTAGGATCCATTACCAAAAGGAATCAAATGCCCCACACTCCTATTCTGGTCATTGAAATCTTTGATTATTGGGGAATTGATTTCATGGGACACTTTCCAAACTCTAAAGGATACCTCTACATCCTCTTAGATATTTATTATGTCTCAAAATGGGTTGAAGCCATTCCCACCAAGTCCAATGACCATTATGTTGCGATCTGATTCCTAAAAGAGCATATCTTTTCTAGATTTGGAATTCCAAGGGCTATAATCAGTGATTGTGGAACCCATTTCTGCAACCACCCATTTTCTTAACTCATGTCTAAGTATGGTATTACTCATAAAGTTTCCACTGCATACCATCCTCAAACCAACGGTCAAGCTGAGTTGGAAAATAGAGAAATTATGAAAATTATTGAAAAAACTGTCAATCCCTCTAGGAAAGATTGGTCTGAGAAACTCTTATATGCCCTTTGGGCATATCAAACAACTTTCAAAACTATACTAGGCATGTCACCGTATAGATTGGTTTATGGAAAATCATGTCATTTACCTGTTGAAATTGAGCATAAGGCCTTTTGGGCAATAAAAAAATGAACTTTGACATTTCATTGGCTGAAACAAAAAAGAAATTAGATCTTAATGAACTTGAGGAAATTAGTATGGAGGCTTATGAAAATTCAAGGATCAATAAATCTAAAGTTCAAGCCTACCAATCTATGAATCTCAATGTCAAACACTTTGAACTGGGAAAATTTGTGCTCTTGTATAGTTCAAAACATCATCTACACCAAGGAAATATAAGGTCTAGATAGTCTGGTCCATACCTAGTGTATTGTGTGTACCCTCATGGGGCAATAGAGATTCAGGATCCCACAAGTGGTCATGTCTTCAAAGTCAATGGTCATAGGTTAAAACCTTTCATTGAATCATTCAATAAACAAGAAACCAAGGAGGAGTTAACTGAGCCAACATATGAACCAGAGAAAAATTGATAGATTTAGGGTCCATGTCGAGCTAAAGACATTAAACAAAGCGTTTCATACGAGGCAACCCGTGGTTTTCATGTTTCCAATAAAGTGAATAAACTTTTTATTTATTATTTTTTTTATTTTTCATTTTAAAAAATAAAATTACTATAGACTATTGACCTGTTCTTCTTTTATGAGTAAGGATGGGTATGAAAGGGGAGCACCGTATTCATCCATGTCACGTGGTGTGATCCCAGAGTAATACCTTAGCCAGAAATTTAAAATAAGACACTGTATCATCAGTTTATTTTATTTTATTTATGTTTTTGTATGTTAAAAAAATAGACTCTTGACATGTTCTTCTTTTATGAGTATGGATGGGTATGAAAGGGGAGAACTGTATTCATCCATGTCACATGGTGTGATCCCTGAGTAATACCTTACCCATAAATTTAAAATAAGACAATGTATCATTAGTTTGATTTAAAAAAACCGGGAAAACCATAAAAATGATGATACTTGGAATTAAATAAATCATTGTGTTATTTGTTTTCCCGACTTTGTTCTTATTTTTATGGTTCAGGAACTATTTTGGGTGATACATGTTCAATCAAGGATGTGTCTACATACCCCAAGAGATCAAAATAGTAATCTAGAGCATCATGAACATCAACTTCAAAAACCAGGTGAATTTGTTCCAAGTTTATCATTTTCAATTTCCTCTTTGAACTCCTCTCCTACCCCCTTCTAACTTTTATTTTCATTAAACACCGAGGACAATGTTTTTCTAAGTTGGGGGGAGATGAAATAAAAAAAAATGATTTTTTTAATAAGAACATGCATGTAAAGAAAAATTCCATTAACCTTAAACAAGATAACACACATTGAAAACTCTGAAATTGGATATCAAATAATTTTTTCATGCCTTGATTCTGATTTTAATGCAAGTTTAAGTTCATGAGCATAGTTTTTGGAAAGTGTGGTTTTCTGATGTAATTTTTCAATGTTTAAATTTTCATCATCTTAATAAAAATGCCACAATGCACGTCTACTGGATCGTGGGTGTAAATTTGAGTTCTTGGGTCCCTTTCAGTATAGCATAGGGTTCTGGGGTCACTTTTAGTTTAATTTGAGTATCCAAAAAAAAAAAAAAAAATAAAAAAATTGAAAAATAATAATGATCACATAGAGCAATGTTTTTTCCAAATGCGTGGCGTCCAGCACTTGGGGATCGTGACTCCATAGTTGTCTTTCCCAGAGTTAGGCTTTATATATCTTTTGTAGAGCATGGAATTGACAACATGTGTGGCGTCCGACACTTGGGGATCGTGAATCCATAGTTTTCTTGCCCAGAGTTAGTCTTTTCATATCTATTATGGTTAAAAAAATAAAAAAAATAAAAAATAAAATAAAAAAAAAGATACTCATCTTATGGTTTAATGTGATTCCCACCTAGCACTTCCATTTTTTCCCCTTGAACAATAAAATGGGCCCATATCTTTTGTGATGCACAACACTTTATCATGATTAATTGGAATTGGATCAAATGTGATGATGAATTTGAACAAAGGAATGGGCTTGGGCTTGGGATATTCTTATGGACCTAGATTATTTTAAATGATTTTTATGTGTTTCATAATTTTTTTGGTATGAGATATTTGGGTGAGCAATGTGTATTGAAATTTTTTTGGAAAAGGGGATTCGAATTTCATATTTGTAATATATTTTTCTCGGGAATAGCAAAACTCAAGTTGGGGGGTGTGATTAGTCACTAAAATTGGATAATATTTATTGTTAATATCTTTATATTCATTGTTACAAAGTCCATAAACATTGTTTTTAGTTCATTACATAAATAGAACTTCATTTCTCATCTTAAATGCAATTCATGTTTAAAATGAAAATTTGGGCCCAATCATTCATCTGTTTGTGGACAGCATTATATTAATTTTCCTAATTTGATATTTTGGGATATTATTCATCACTTTTTTTTGAAACATTTTATATTTTAGGTCCGATGGATTAATCCCAAGCGAAGATGGAGATTTTTTGCACCCGAATGAAAAATTTTTCTGGAAAAAGCATAATGGGCCTAAGGCCCATAAAACAAATGTGGGGCCCACAAACCAAGTCCATTGAAGCTAAAATTTATAAATTAGAAAGATAAAAATATGAGGATCATTTTATTCAACTGTGTCTAGAGCTAATTATGAAGTCTTCATTGTGATAAAGGGATCTGAAGTTGGGATTTAAATAGTGGACCCGACATTAATGCACATAAAGTCGTCCCACCATTATGACCATAACATCCAAACGGCTTGGATAAATATCTAAATATTTTTACGGATCATATAGGACAGATGGAAGAACATATTTCTCTTCTACGACTCCTCCGTATTCGGCCTTTTTCAATTACGAATTCCCACGTCAAAATGGTGGACGAATCTAGCTGGTTTTGTGGTCAACTTTGTAACGTCAATTTCCTTTTGATTATTCACCCTTCTTTTGACTCTCTTAATTGTTGGGGGGTGAATTGATTATTGGGGGGTTTACCTAAGGCTCCTAATATGCCTATATAAATAGATATTGGTGAAGGTAATATGCATCCCATATTTTTTTCTTATCATCTTTTGTTTCTTGTTTCATTGTAAGGTTATGCTGCAAAAGTTCCTTTGTAATGTTTTCAATTTCCATGTAATTTTTTTTTCTTAATCAACATATTTCTATTATATATTTTCCATTAATTTATTAAAACTAAATTTTCACAAAGCATAGTGATATATCTGCATTGTGGTTAATTAGTTCACACATAGGTGTGAATTTCATTCACACACACGGAGGAGTGCTCATTATTTCCGCGGTTTTAATTTCTTCAATCCAATTATTGTAAGCCATATTCCAACCACCATTGAGAGTATACCATCAATGGAGGGAAAACCATTTAATGGGTCAATCTTAGGAGGATGAAAAGGCTGGATGTAATGTTATTTTATGAACGAATTGTTGTTAAATGGATAATTAATTTAAGACATCCATTCTTCAGTTATTTCTACTCTTCATCTTTACTGTGTTTGAGCAAACTAAATTCAATTACTAAATGACCATATACCTTGGAGAGATCATGAATTTGGTTCTATAAGTGTATAGGGGATTAGTAATTATGTTTAGTAAGCACCAAACCAGAAAATGATGAAGTTAGTGTTATTTTTGAAGAATGGATTCATCAAGAATTAATAAAACCAAAATTGTCTAAAGAAGTAAAATTCATTCAATCCACCCCGATCATATTCCTAATATCACCCCATTTTCTTTGAATTGAATTCACTTAGGTTTCTTAGTGTTCCTTAAAACCATCCAAAATCAAAACCAAATTTGGCTACTTCATATCCCATCCTTCACCAAATCATAGCGTCTCAAGGTTACTTCTTCGGTCCCTGTGGACTCGACCCCTACATGTACGACATCGACCACTTTTTACCAGTAGGGTAAATTTGGGCGCATCCAAGGTGCTAAACGATAACCCAATTTTACCACCTTCTACAAAACATCAAAAGGTCCCAAAAATCAAGGAGAAATTTTCCACTATCTCCTAGATATCGATGACCCAAACAAAGTGAAACCTTTACAAACACTTGGTCACCAACAAAAAACTCCAATGGTTTGTGATGATGATAAAAATAATATTTATACCGGCTATGTGATGTCAAAATTAACAAATGAATAAAATGTGACTTTTCTATCATCTCATAAACCATTCTTGGTCCAACCAAGTAACATTCATTGATATCCTACTAACACAATATAGATCTAAAATTATGTCCATACAAGGACTTAAAAGGAGCTATTATAATCGCATAATGGTAACTATTCTTATAAGAATACTCAATCTGCAGAAAATCATCACCCCAAACACCACAAAGTTGAAAACATAGGAATGGAGAATATACTCAAAAATATGTATACATCTTTCTATCTAGCCACTTGATTGAGGATTGTATATCGTTCATGAAGAGACCTGAGGTTCAAGGGCCTCCTGAAGGCCTCTCTAAAAGTGGGAAGGGAACTGAGGATCAATATTAGAGACTATAGTACATGGGAAACATTGAAAACTTACAATATTTTTTTACATATATATTTCCCAAATCTCATAATTAGGTTTCTCCATAAATGGGTATAAAGTTAGATGATTTTGTCATCTGATTAATAAAAACCCAGATCTCATTCATTTTTTATGGGTATATAGTAACCCATGCACAATATACATAGAAATATCATCCTACATCCTAGTAGGAACTAGATGTGGCTATAGAAAACAAGAATTTTTTTCTTGACCTTGATCTATTGGCACATATTAAAATGAGAGACAAATTTAGATATTCACAATCTCATACATGGCCACCGGAATCTATGTTGTATTTCATAGAACATCTTCCCAGTCCCTAGGTTAACTATCCACTATGAATTATGGAAATCCACCATCACATATTTCCCTAGTTCCAACGGTACAAAAATTGATTCCGATAACATAGAATTCCCTTCTTTAAGAATGAACAATCAGCCATGGTCTCTTCCACCTTAGATAGAGTCTCTATTTCTACAGAACCCATCTTCAAGAATCTATTCCAAATGAATCACCTCAAGAAGAGAGGATGTAAGTTGAAAACAATCCAATGAATCCCCATCCCATGATTCTCGAACTCCAATATAACACTATGAAAATAGAGCCATCAAGGTATACTTTTTCGATGATTATTTCATGACATGGGTTTGATGTTTCCTACTCAAATCAATTATGATAACATTCCCTTTCACCAGGTTATAGGCGATGTCAAAGTTGACATATCTTTTGTATTCCACCCGATGCATCTGGTGGATATTCAAATATTTTTGGGAGATGATATAAATCAATATTTTTTCTTTAGAATACATGGTAAACCGTTCTTCAAAAATGTAGTGCTTAAAAATATTAAGTGTGTGATTCATAGCTGTAATCTCAAGGTCAAGGGTTATATAATTCTTCTCATGTGGCCTAATATGGAGAGAGAAATAAGAAAGAACATTATCAATATTCAACAAAATTTAGACCAAACCTGATCCTGACACATCATAGAAGTCCACATAGCCATTCCCGACCTCTAGGAGAGTCAACATCAACATGGTTTTCAGGATACATTTCATCATAAAAAAGAACACTAACATTTTTCATACCATGAAAAATTTTCTTCCATCATATTTAGAGGAGTCATCGGAGAATCTGAATTTGAGAATCCCTTAATGAACCAATGATAATACCCAACTAGACCAAATATGCTATGAATCTCAAAAACAGTTAATAGTGGTTCCCATGTCATACCAACCTTCATCATCTCAGGATAAACTAATATACCGTTTCTGACACCATAATTCCCAAGAACGTCACTTCCCGAATCCAGAAATCACTTTATGAAAACCTGGTATAAAGTCAATGATTTCTCAACAATTCCCAAACTACTCCTAGATGATTCACATGATCCTTTTTGGACAAAGTACAAGTGAGGATATCATCCAAAAAGACTACCATATATGTATCACGGTACATGTAGAATATCTTATTCATTAAATCCATTAAGATGGTAGGATAATTGGTTAGACCAAATTCCATGAAAAGGTACACATAACGGTTGTACCTGCTCCAAAATTTAGACTCATGAATGTAAGATTTTTTCATTCTAAACTAATTATAACAAGATTGAAGTTCAATATTCGAGAAGAACTTCTCCCCTTTAAAATAGTAAAAAAGGTCATCAATCCACACGGATAGATATTTATTATTTACTGTGAATCTATTTAGTTTTTGGTAATCAACAAAAAGGGGACATGATCTATTTTATTTCTTAACAAATAGAGTTGTCTCCAACCAAGGTGACACACTCAAGGTGTATAATTTCATTCTCTAAATGATCATCCAACTGAGTCTTTATCTCTATCAATTCAATTGGAACCATGCAGTAGCATGGAATATTCACTAGTTGAGTATCAGGCACTAAATAAATAGAAAACTCAACCTCTCTTACTATTGGAAAAATAGATAATTTAAAAGGGAAAATAATGTAAACTTAGACTAAAACCAGAGGGAGATAACCAATCAAGGATTCCCACTAAATATCAAAGTAGATAACTAACATTACATTCCCTAACACTGCATAATAAGTTTTATCTCTACTCGACCATAGGTCTCACTCCCATTAAACGATATGAAACACCCCCAAATGTTGTAATGGAGACCCACTAAGATAACAATCAATCTAGGAATTATTAGAAATTATCCAATACATCAAGAATATAACATCAGGAGGTTTCAGGTTGAGAATTAGAAAATCCCATGAAAGATCAATATCTGATAAAGAGAAATAACAAGTAGGGCTACAGAGACCCTGTTATCTCTTCATTCCTAGGGGTGTATTAATATCAATTACATTCGGTAGACACTCCATATGAAGATTTAATAGATTAATAATAATGTTTGAAATAAATGAATGAGGCACACCTGTATCAAAAAAACGGAGTCAATAATGATGAATCAGTATTGATGGTACATTTCATGGTCACAAGACCCATATCTGCTTCCTATAGGGACTCTTCCATAGTGTGAAGAAGCTTCATTCCAAATGCCTATGGATAGAACCCCTTTGATTGTGTAGCATCTTATTACACCATAGTTCTTGAAGTAGCTGATGAAACTCTGCTAGTATACATAGTGTAATATATATATAATAACTTCTGTAAACGTCCTGAGCATCCATATCAAACATATATTTGGGATGCCTTAATGAAAACCTGCTTTGAATTATTGGGCCAGCCATAATGGTAGAAAATGAAATGGCCTCTTCCATGAAGTACATGATTTATAAAAGAACCATGTTACCAAGATCCACCATGGGAATCGTTACGCTTACTCTTCCCTTTAGATGAATTCACTGAACCACTATAGGGATAAAAATGAGCTCGTTTCCACCATGACATTCTAGCATGGTCCATTTCGACCATCAATGTTGTATCCAATACATTAACATAAGAGGGAAGATTCATCAAACAAACTAGAGAGAGAATATCAGATACACCTCCTATCACTAACCATCGACTCTTTATTTTTCATTATATACGATCTTAGGTGACAACTACACAAGCTAAGAAAAACATTTTTCACACTCGGTTATGATTTTGTTAGCATCCTTGAGTGTGAAAAACTAAATGGCCTTGGATGAAACTATAGACTCTAGATAGATAATATTGATTAAAATATCATTGAAATCATTCCACCCCAATAACTTGTGCATCTTCTCTATCACCATCACGTCCCATCATCTCTTTCTTGGTCCCCCCAGCATGATGGTGGCACACTTCACCATTATTTCATCATCTATCTCCAAGAACTCAAAAAAATGTTCAATCCCTCTCAACCTTTACCTAGCTGCATGAGGATCATTTAATAGCTTGAACACAAGTGTCTTATGCTGAAGTAATTCCTGAGCATAATTACAGAAAACATACCTTTGAGGTTCCACAAATAGTGACTAAATGAGAACTGGTGGAGGTGCATGTCCTAGAGATTGGATAGTACACACAGTCAACTCACCTAGACTTGGGTCTATGAGAGGATTTTATTTTTTTGGTTCATTATAATATTCATCTTGGATCTAGGCTTCATGTATTCTTAGAGGCATGATTCTACACAACATCATAAGACAACAAAAGAGACATCATATTAACACTAAAATAAGAGAAACAAGGAAATTAATCCCAATAGAAAGACAAATGAGATTTGTATTTCCATCTATCTAATTCAAAATAATTAAAAACAATAGAACTAATCCTCAATATGTCTTTACTAAACCACCCATGGTAATGTAGGGCTCGTTGTGGTGAGATCTAGCCAGCCACTCAATTATGACTACCTCTTATGTCCCGCCAAGTCTAGATGACCACATAGTGACATCAAGACAATAATATCAACCAAGATCATTGATAACAATTTTTTATAAACTAGCCTAGACAACATGGTTCCCTGATGCAAGAATGGCACTGGTTTGGCCTAAAGGAAATTCTAAATCTACATTGGTTGGAAATTAGAACCTGGAATTATATAAAAAGAAAGTGGGAACGAATTTTCAGTAAACATCAGAGAATAAAGATAAACAAGTCAGCATGTATACAAGAAAAAATCTACAGGGAGAACTATAATTAATGCCAAAAATTCTTAAATAGCCTAATGTGAAACCATGAGTAACAGTAAACATGATAACCACCCAAGACCCAGTGGACACAACTCCCCAAGACCAAGGATCAATAACTAGAACCACCTCCATGTGGCCCTTTACCATTGCTCGAACCTAAAAGGTGATAATCTATAAACAATCGAAGACATAGGTAGGGTGTGAGTCAAAATCCTAGTAGGATATCACCAAGGATTCCATAACAATATATCCTAACTAATTAACAATATAAATATTTTAATGTTAAATAAACATGGATGGATCTAAAAAGTATATTTAAAAAAATCATTCATTACATTTCAAATGATGGAAATACATTAAACAAAAGTCGTAATAACCTATTTATATAAATCTGATTATATAAATTTAGAAGTCATGATAAATTGTTTCCAAACATTATCATATGTATTTTAAATATAAAAAACATGAAACATGGTCATCTACCAAAATGTGTGATAGTTGTCGGATATGTGACTCTATCACACTCAAATAGTTGTCAAGATAATATATGTACACACATCCATTGGGAACTAGTTAGATAGGACTCATCACCATGAAATCAAGGATGTGACAAGATGAATATATATTTTTGTTGTTCTGAATCATAGAGTAAAATCCCAAGTGTGTCACTAACTACCTCATATTTAATGTTCTCTAATAACAATCTAAGATGGGAAATTTATTTTAAATCTTTTTAATGTAAAATTCTTCCCATTCATCCATTTCATGTGTGTCAATTTTCAATTTAAAAACCAAAATGGGGTATTAATAAAATTATACTCTTTACAAGATAAAATCAATGGGATTCTCTCAAAATCCTTTGAATCAATATTTCTAAAATAAAAATTTGAAAAAAATTCTTTCCAATAAATTTCAAAATTGAAATTACACAACCAAATTCCATAATTTAATTGAAACAATTTCAATCCAATTTCAGAAAACACCCCAATTTAAGGGAATTGAGAATTTTTTCCCAATTTTATACTCAATTCAATTTAAAATCCCCAATTCAGTGCAATTTGGTTTTTAATCAACTAATCAAATGAAATTTCATTTATCATGAAATTGAATTTTGTTGGGTCGGAGAGTGATGGAAAGAGGGGGGGGGGGGTGAATTGCCTTTTAAAAAAAATTAACAACTTAAAAACAATTTATAAATGCAGCGGAAATAAAAAGGGGCAAGACACAATTTGATAACGGAGTTCGGATTAAACCAAAGCCTACGTCTCCGCTCCCAACTCAACCATTGAGAGATTTATACTTCATCTTGCTTTTTAATGGTTGTAGAAAGAAACCCACTAGCCTTTTTAAGGTAGGCTAGATCACCTTCGTACAGCTTGCTTTTTTATTATGGTTGTAGCAAGAAACCCAAAATGAAAGTGAGGAAGAAAAGGATGGTTTGTTTTAATACAAACCCAATGAAGAACTAAACAATTGAAATAAATAAATTATAACAAACTAGAGGAAGACTTGAGCGCCAAGAGTGTGAGAGTAGTTGATGTAGAGGCAGCCCAAGCTTCAAGGATGGAAATGGATCACAAGTAGCCTTAGAGATTTGTCGTTAGAGCTTCAAGGGATCAAAATATCATTCCAATGTATCGGTGGGTGTCCCCGACATCCATCCTCGTCTATTTATAGGATAAATATCCCCAAATACTTCAATATAGCCATTGGAGGGCTTCCAGAGCCGTTGGGGGTCAAAAGTACAAGTCTGGTCAAAGCCCAACGGCTAGTTTGACTGGGCTTACCGGCTGACTGGTGCTTGGCCACCGGCTGGCCGGTGCTCCAGACAGAAGGCAGAGCATTCTGTCTGGATTCCACCGGCTGGCCGGTGCTGGGCCACCGGCTGGCCGGTGATTCAGACATCGGGAGGCCGGTGGCACCTGGCAGTGGGCAAGGCGTACTGTCTGGTTCCACCAGCTGGCCGGTGGTCAGGCACCGGCTGACCGGTGGAACCTGGCAGAGAGCATTGCTTCTGCCAGAGACCACCGGCTGGCCGGTGGTAATCCACCGGTTGGCCGGTGGACTCAGAGAGTCCTTTTCCAGTCTTCTTGGGCCAACTCTTTGGCAACCTTTTTCCTATCATCAAAAATAATTGAAAACAAGTTAGAACACGATGAGAGTGATTGTGATCATTAAAATCCAAGAGAGAGGGGTACAACAATCTCCCCCTATTTTGATGATCACAATCACAAATGAGAAAGCTTTTAAAAAGGATATGCCAAGTAAAAAAGAAATAACAAACTTGGACATGGAAAATTTTAGAGATCATTTTAATACAAGAATTTCATAGATGTATCATGATATTAATCTTGAAAGGATTGAAATAAAGAGAATGGTTCATTTTGAAATTGTAACCATAGGTCATTTAAAAGAAAGAACTGAAATCAATAACTTAACCATTTAAAAACAGATTTTGATGAAAGTAATAACTTAAAATTGAACTTTTAAAAAGAGCACTTAATTAAATGAAATAAGTAACTATGTAATAGAGAGTTTTTCTCCCCCTTTGGGATTATCAAAATAGGAGGAAAAGTATGAAAGAAAATTAGAAAAACAATAATAAGGAAGTAAGAAATGACAAAAAGGATTGATAGATAAGACAACTTGAATTTTATAAAAGATGAAACGTTACATATAAAGTTCAAAATACAAATACAAAGACAAATAAAAAAAACAGGAAAGGCTCTATTCACTCCTAGAGGGCTGAGAGTGACGACGACGCCTGAAGGTCGGAGGAGCTGGAGGAGCCTGGACCACCTCAAAGCGACGATCAAGAGAATCAATCCGAGAGTAGAGCTGATCAAACTGAGAGCTGAAGTAAGAAAACTGCAAGTCGAGACAGGTCTCAATTTGATCCTGGAAGTGAAGGAATTGATCAGCCATCACCGACAAGCCACCAGTATCAGCGGGAGGGGGCACAGCCTCAGCAGGCTCCGGTGCATCATCACCCGCTCCATCTTCCTCATCATCAACAGCAGCAGCCTCAACTTCGCTGTCACCACTCCCTTCCTCTTCATCAGCACCACTATCCTCACTATCTGAAAGAGGATAGGAAGCGGCAATAACAGGAGGCATGGCATGGGAAGGAGGGTGTGAATGTGTCTGAGGGGAGTAATCCTTGAGAAGGCCCTCCTTGTCAGTAATCCACTCCTGACGCCATGGATGCCAACGAATGTTCATCCGTTGCACCATCATAAAATTGATGATGCTATCCTTCTTTGGCTGCTCGAAGGAGGTAGCACAGAGAGGGACATCAAGAAAGGTAAAGATTTTGGTTAACATGCGCCCGTGAGGTAGAGTTTTGGACTGGCGCGGGTGCTCAGCCACATAAGACATGACCCGGAACAGGAACCAGACCAAATTGAAATGAATGCCTCTGGTGATATAAGAGAGAAGATAAATATCAATAAATTTCACCGTATCGTGATCACCGATACGGGGTGTAAGGGTGGTCTGAATGAGGCGCTCAATGATGCGATGGTTAGGGGTGAGCTGGGAGAGCTTGACAATGGGATCGTTGGGCTGCCCTGTGAGATGCTCAAGAGCGACAGCAAGATCAAAATCAGGGTCCCGAGGAAACTCCCCCTGAGCAAATGCATGAGGTCCAACATGAGGAACCCCTAGAATCCTGGAAATCTACAAAGAAGTGAAAGTGATGGGTTGCCCAAGAGCGGTGGTGGAAATGGTATCGACGTCGTCATAAACCGACCACGTCAGGTGAGCATAAAATTCTTTGACAAGAAGGGGATAAATAACATCCTTCTTAGGAGGTTCAAAAAGAGAATGCCAGTGTTGATATTCAATGATGGAGAAAAGCTCGAGACGAGCAGAAGAAAGCCAAGGATAGTCAATCACTCTACCTGGCAGAATGACCTTTTCATGCCAAATGTCCGGAAGTTGAGGGATTGAAGGAGTAGGAGGTGCTTCTTGAGCGATACCCTTTCCTTTGCGTGAAGAGTGAGGACCCATGATGGAAAAAGGAAAAAAATGAGAGATATTGAGAGAAGAATGGAGTTTGAGAGGGCAAGGAGGAAGAAGGGAGGCTAGGGAAAGGAGGAGCCGCGAGTCTGGAGGGGCCGCACGAGAGAGAGAAGAAAGAAAGGGGAAGGGTTTTAATTTTAACCCTTCCTCCGGCCGGCCGAAAAAAGAAAAACCCGACACCACCGGTTAACCGGTGATGTACCACCGGTTGACCGGTGGTATTAAAATTCAAAAAAAATAAAATATTAAAAAAAGAGTTTAAATATCTTAAAAAAACATAAGCAAGCCAAAAGAGTCAAATATTTAATAGTGCTCATTGACGAATCATTCCTAACTCCCCCTTAATAAAATCAAAACGTTCAACCGGGAGCGGTTTGGTAAAAATATCAGCTAATTGGAAATCAGTAGAAATGAAGTCCAAAGTGATATCCACTTTTTGAAAATGGTCACGAAGGAAATTATGCCTTAAATCTATATGCTTTGTCCTAGAATGTTGTATTGGATTCTTAGAAATACTAATGGCACTAGTGTTGTCACACCGTATAGGGACATGATCGTAGGAAAGGCCATAATCCAAGAGAGTGTGCTGCATCCAAATAATTTGGGCACAACAATTACCAGCTGCTACGTACTCAGCCTCGGCAATAGAAAGAGCAACACAGTTTTGCTTTTTGCTACTCCATGAAACAAGGGACTTTCCTAGCTGATGACAGGTTCCACTAGTACTCTTACGATCTAATTGACATCTGCCAAAATCAGCATCCGAATATGAAGAAAGTTCAAAAGAAGTATTAGAGGGATAAAACAAACCAATGTTTTTGGATCCTTTTAAATACTTAAAAATTCTTTTGACCGATTTAAAATGAGATTCTTTGGGATTGGCTTGAAAATGAGCACAAAGGAAAACACTGAACATGATGTCAGGACGGGTCGCAGTTAGGTAAAGTAGACTCCCAATCATACTAATATAAATCTTGTTATCCACCGGTTTCCCGGCTTCATCTAACGTAAGTTTACAAGAAGTACTCATGGGGGTACTAATTTCCTTTACTTGATCCATACCAAAACGACTTAAAAGTTCGTTTGTGTATTTTCCTTGGCTTAGAAAAATACCATTTGAATTTTGAAAGATTTGAAAACCAAGAAATTTTTTTAATTCCACCTTAAAGCTCATTTCAAATTCTTTTCTCATTAAATCTGAAAAATCAGTACAAAGTGATTCTTTGGTTGAACCAAAGATAACGTCATCAACGTAAATTTGGACAATTAAAAGATCTTTGGAAGTGTGTTTTAAAAATAGGGTACAATCAGCTTGACCCATTTTAAAATCATTTTCTAAAAGGAATTTTGTTAACCGCTCATACCAAGCCCGAGGGGCTTGTTTTAAGCCATATAGAGCCTTGGTTAACATAAAAACATGATTTGGAAATTTTGGATCTTCAAAACCGGGGGGTTGTTCAACAAAGATTTTTTCTGAAATAAAACCATTTAAAAAACCACTTTTAACATCCATTTGAAAAAGTTTGAAATTTAAGTGAGCGGTGAATGCCAACAAGATCCTAATGGATTCCAATCTAGCAACGGACGCAAAGGTTTCACCATAATCAATTCCTTCTTCTTGATTATATCCCTTAGCTACTAGGCGAGCCTTGTTCCGGGTTATATTTCCTTGATCATCAAGTTTGTTCCTAAAAACCCATTTAGTGCCAATAATTGGATGATCATTGGGTCTTTCAACAAGAGTCCAAACATCATTTATAGAGAATTGATTTAGTTCCTCTTGCATTGAAAGAACCCAATTCTCATCATTAATGGAATCATTAATGGTTTGAGGCTCTAGGTGAGAAATGAAGGCTTGATGTTCAACCTCGTTGAGGATTGATCTTCTAGTTTTAGTACCGGCTTGAAGTTCACCTATAACATTTTCTAAAGGATGGTCTCTAGAAGGTTTTAAAACCTTAGGCAAGGTGGAAGATGAAGAAGGTGAAGAGGGTTCTTGATGGTCATCCTCCTTGGGAGGAGAAGAGGAATCATTCAAATGAAGCTTATCAAGCTTATCTTCAACATCTTTAATAACCGGGTGAGGTTTTGGAAGAGTTTCATCAAATTTTACATGAGATGATTCTTCGATGGTTTTTGAACATTTATTGAAGACACGATAGGCTTTGCTTGAGTTGGAGTACCCAAGAAAAATACCTTCATCGTATTTGGCATCAAATTTCCCTAGGTTATCTTTTGTGTTAAGGATAAAGCATTTACAACCAAACACTTTAAAATAACCAACTTTGGGCAATTTGCCTTTCCAAAGTTCATAGGGGGTTTTCTTGAGAAGGGGTCTTACAAGGACTCTATTGATAGTATAACAAGCAGTGTTAACTACCTCGGCCCACAAATATTGAGGGAGGTTGAATTCACTATAACGACCCATACTTTACATACATTGTTAATACTTCGAAATTGAAGCACACTTATTACAACATATGACAAAACCACAAAGGACCGTATAGGTATAGTGTCTTTAGAAACTGGGAAACATAAACAACTGGTTCATAAATCTTCTACAGTGTCTCCCATTTATTTCATCATATCTAGGGTCCCTTTTAGCATATTCTACTTAATATCCATCTTCCTGACCTGGGGAAAAGAAAACATAAAAGGGTGAGCTCAAATGCTCAGCAAGGGCAAATAAAGGAAATAAAAAACATATCATATCTTTATGAAAATGAAAACCTACAAAAGAGATCATAATATCTTAACATGGAATAAATCATAGAAGTGAAAATGAGATCCCCATAATCATAACATAAAACTTGAAACTTTGTGGCATGCACACATAATCATGGAAAATCATTTCTTGTTAGTCATGACTCATTGCGAAGACTATCTTAGTGGACAAAGTCCCTTTCTGAACCGAGTTCACTCCTCGTTTCAGTCCTGTATCACTGAACCGAAATAACCTTTCGTTCCAGCCATGTCTATCTCATGAGATATAAAATCATTACCCAATGCATTGGAGGGAGATATAGGTCCCACCCATCTTATAATGAATCCTTTCTTATGTGTGCCACATAATCATAAAACATACATCATCGCATAACACATGTAACAAAAATGGGATTCTTGAAACATCATGACATCATAAATCAATTCATATAAGATAAAGGAATTCATAAACATAATTCCATCACAACATAGTCAAATCAATGTAAAAATATGGATAGAAACAGAACCCTTTATTATCTTAGATGGAAAATAATTTTGATAAAACACTTGAATTGAATTCTTGAGGAAAATATCCTTTCTTCTTCAAAATCAATTTCTTTTCACAAAACATCATGCAATTTTAAAAGAAAGAGATTTTATTGAAAATAGTCATGAAATCTTTTAGAGGAAGCTTCATGAAAATAAGTCTTTATAAAATAGTAGAAATCCGTTCGTGCCGTATAAGTTAAAAAAAAACATTCTTCGTACTTTTGTCGGAAAAGTCAAAAAGTACCTCGTATGACAAAAGATTCCTTTCATAGATATTACTAAAAACTCACTGAAGGGTAAAAATGGATTTAAAAAATTGTAGGTGGATGGAAATAATATTTACATATTGATGAAACATGGATGTGGATGATAAAATACACCCCAGTAAATACTTATGAATAAACAATCTCGGATAAAAATGAGATTGTGATATTTCCCTTACCTTAGGTCCGATTTGCTTTGTTCGTGTCCGAAGCTCCTGTATAATGGTTTAAATAATGTTATTGACTTATTACAGAATCATACATATTGATATGATATCATATATGGTCATATTATTAGCTTCTTGTTAGTAATATTTCATTGTTACTTGTTACTCGGGTCTTTATAACTTTTTGTTCTTATGCGTGTTTTGTCGAATAAATTCTTATTCTTATCTTTAGGTTATAGATAATTCATTTACAGAATGGTATTAGTGTAGTATATACCATATTAATTAATTCAATTCATTTATATAATCATTATGAAATGAAGATCATGTAGAACGAGTCGCATCACATCGTGGAGACGGTATTCCGTACGTACGCACGAGTGATGATATCGTTCCTATGATCGTGGAATTGTATTGGAGTATATATATATATATATTATTTCAGTATCAATATTACTTCATAATAATCATATATAGTTACTCATTTCACCATTATACCCATCCTTGTAAGGTGATGGTGGAAAAATAGATTACACCGCGGCGTGGAGACGGTATTCCGTACGTACGCACGCGCGGTGATTTCATTTTTCCGTAGGATGGATAGAAGGTGAATTAGGGTTGTTTCATATTTATAATAACATATCAGTATGTAAGTAATACTGATGTTATTACTTTATCATGAAACAACTAAAGAAGAAGAAGTTGAAGAAGAAAGAAATTGAAAAGATCGGTAATGGATATTACCTCTTCTTTGGAACGCCTCTTTGAATCCTCCACTTAAGGAACTAAGATTGGTCTTTGGAGAAGACCAGGACCTCTAGGATTACTCTAGGGAAGTGGAGAGGAGAAAATGGCAGGGGTTGGCCGAGCTTGAGTGCTCAAATTGGTGTGAGGAGGAGGGGGAGGAGGTGCCCTTTTATAAGGGAGGAGAGGGGCACCTTAGGAATATCTCAAAATATTATTTTATATTAAAGTCAAAATCGGTTTATAATGGTTCCAAAGGATCTTATTTCGAAGCTAAAGTGGGTATGGGTCGAAATCCTATCAACCAATAGGATTTAGACAAGTTTAGGGTATTATTTTAACCTTATCAATTAGATTTAACTCTAAGTTAATTAATTTAACTTTTACCGTGTCTTTTTGTTTTCTTTCACTATATGGTTAATACACTTACTATAACATGCCAAAAGAACCCCAAATTGTTTATTATTAATATATATATCCTTATATAAGTCATTTGGCCGAACCTTATATTTTTAGGAATAAAATAACAATTAATAATATAATATTTTATTTAAAAACTATTTTGTGTCAATTTTGACACTATTTGATATATGATTTTTGTGAAAGTCATAACAGAATTATATGTTCGAACCAAGTTGATTAAATCAACATTAATATATCATAGTAACCTAGAAAATTAGTGGAATTCCTAAAAAGTCTTAAATTACATTTATTTTGGTATTTATATTATCAATTTTTTCAATATTTCATTAATAAGATAATTACTGTATCATCTTTGTGTCATAAATAAATTAAATTATTTGATGTCTAAAAATTACAAATAAAATATCATCATGTAGGAAATCTTTTTAGCTTTCTAATTAATATTTACAATTGAATTTATCTTATGTATAACCCCATATTAAAAATGATTTACTTATTAAACTTTGATTTTAACTATTTTAACCCTTCTTTAAATAAATTAATAATAAATGTCCTAATCTAATCCAAGTGGGCCTAAATGGTCATATTTTATTCCTAAGTTTGTTTTTGGTCGAATTACACTTGTCCAATAGAATTAGTACATGTGTTAGGGTAATATTAATATCATATTTACCCTTAGTTACCCTATTTATTATTAACCGCGGTAAAAAAAAGTAAAAAGTTACTATTCACCAAAAAATTATTTTTATCTCATTGAACCACATTTTACTTACTGATATCAACCGTGTCTGTCGGATTTTCGAAATTCCATTCACAGAAGCGGTAAAATTAAGTTTTATGCAAAATTCAGTTTTTAACCTACCACTTAGTGGTTTCACTATTCATCAAAAATTGAAAGTTTTCAGAAAAATACCAAAATTTCACCCTAGGCTAATTTCGATATTCTGAGTCCAAAAATGAAGTCCATTTTGAAAAATAAAATTTATAAAATTTCAAAAAGTGGTTATTACTATTCATAACGGCTAGTTTTAATAGCATATTGTTGTTTAGTGAAACTCGGTATTGCGTACGACGCAAGCTATCGAGGAAGGTCGCGATTGCGTGTAAAGCAAGCCAAGCAAGTGTTGTGTAGAAAAAGATCCCTTTGATGATTTATATAACATAAAAGTCTCAGGTGTTACATTCTACCCCCCTTAAAAAGAATTTCGCCCTCGAAATTCGTCACTTTGCAACAAACAGATGAGGATACTTCTCCCTCATCATATCCTCAAGCTCCCATGTAGGTTCTTCAAGTTGGTGGTTTCTCCATAAAACTTTCACCAAGCGAGTGGTCTTGTTTCGTAGGACTTTTTCGCTACGATCCAGAATCTCTATCGGCTGTTCTTCATAAGAAAGATCTTGCTCCAGCGGTACAACTTCTGAGCTGAGTACATGTGAAGGATCTGGTATGTACTTTCTCAGGAGAGATACATGGAACACATCGTGAACTTGAGAGAGATTCGGTGGAAGCGCCAATCGGTAAGCTACCTTCCCAACACGATCCATTATTTCAAAAGGACCGATATATCTAGGGCTCAACTTCCCCTTCTTTCCAAATCTCATAACCCTCTTCCAGGGAGATATTCGTAAGAACACTTTATCGCCCACTTCAAACTCTAGGTCTTTTCTTCGGTTGTCGGCATAACTTTTCTGTCGACTCTGAGCTGCTCTTATGTGTTGTTGAATAGATCTGACCTTTTCTGCCATTTCATCAATGAGATCAGGTCCTAATAGCTTTCTTTCCCCAACTTCATCCCAGCAAGTTGGAGTCCTGCATTTCTTTCCATAGAGAGCTTCATAAGGAGCCATCTGAATACTGGAGTGAAAGCTATTATTATAAGAAAATTCCACCAAAGGTAGGTGTTGATCCCAACCTCCTTTGAAATCCATAGAGCAAGCTCTCAACACATCTTCTAGGGTTTGAATTGTTCTCTCAGACTGACCGTCTGTCTGGGGATGATAAGCAGTGCTGAAACTCAACTCTGTATCCAGAGTATGCTGAAGACTTCGCCAGAACTTCGAGGTAAATCTCGGATCTCGATCCGATATAATAGAAAGTGGTACTCCATGCAATCTTACCACTTCCTTTACATATATCCTGGCAAGCTGATCTAGAGAGAAATCCTCTCTAATAGCAATGAAGTGTGCAGACTTTGTAAGACGATCAACTATGACCCAGATAGCATTATTGCCTTTGGATGTTTTAGGAAGTCCTGTGACCAAGTCCATAGTGATGTTTTCCCATTTCCATTCGGGTATGGGTAATGGTTGTAACATCCCCTTAGACTTCTGTCTCTCAGCTTTAACTTGTTGACAAACCAAGCATCGAGAGACATATTCAGCAACATCTCTTTTCATACCATCCCACCAGAAGTACTCTTTCAGGTCCCTATACATCTTCGTGCTTCCAGGATGAATAGAGAATGATGAACTATGAGCCTCATCCAGCAGCTCATTCTTTAATTCGGGGATGGGAGGAACGCAAACCCGATTCCTGAACTTTATTATCCCATCACAATCAAGGTTGAATTCAGGAACATTTCTCACCTTCTTTTGTAACTCGACATCTTCTTTCCGTGCCTCTTTAATCTTCACATGTATAGATGGTTGAACATTCATTTGAGAAAGATAAGATTTTTCCCCTTCCATTATAATTCCAAGATCCATCCTTTGTAAATCCATAAATATTGGATCTTTTGTGATCCTCATCATGGATAAACTAGCATGGTCTTTTCGACTTAATGCATCTGCCACCTTGTTTGCTTTCCCAGGGTGGTAATGGATTGAGCAGTCATAATCCTTAATCAGCTCCAACCATCTTCTTTGACGCATATTCAACTCCTTTTGTGTAAAAATATACTTTAAACTTTTATGATCAGTATAAATATCACACCTTTCACCATAAAGGTAATGCCTCCAAATCTTTAATGCAAAGATTACCGCAGCCAACTCCAAATCATGTGTTGGGTAATTTTGCTCATGGATTTTCAACTGTCGTGAGGCATAAGCTATCACCATATAATTTGCATAAGAACACACCCCAATCCCTTCTTGGATGCATCACTGTAGATCACAAACCTTTCTCCACTACAAGGCAGTGTGAGCACAGGTGCACTGGATAACCTTCTTTTCAACTCCTTGAAATTCTCTTCACATTCCTCTGTCCAGACAAACTTAACTCCCTTCCAAGTGAACTTGGTGATTGGATTAGATAATCGTGAAAAATCTTTTACAAAACATCGATAATATCCATCCAAACCAAGAAAACTTCGGATCTCAGTTACTGTTGTTGGTCTTGACCATCTTTCGATAACCTCTGTTTTTGCTGGATCCACAGATATCCCCTCTTTTGAGATTATATGACCCAAAAATGCAACTTTTTGAAGCCAAAATTCACACTTGGTAAATTTGGCATAAAGCTTCTCCTTTCTCAGGGTCTTAAATATAATTCTCAAGTGATCTTCATGCTCTTCCTTGCTCTTTGAATAGACAAGAATATCGTCTATAAAGACTACCACAAATTGATCAAGATAGTCTCTAAAGACTCTATTCATTAGATCCATGAAGATAGCAGGGGCATTAGTAAGACCAAATGGCATCACTATAAATTCATACTGTCCATACCTTGTACGGAAAGCCGTATTTGGTATATCCTCCCTTTTGACCCTTAATTGATGATACCCTGAACGAAGATCAATCTTGGAAAAGTATTGAGCTCCGCGTAGTTGGTCAAATAAGTCATCAATGCGTGGGAGAGGATATTTGTTCTTGATAGTGATCTTGTTAAGTTCTCGATAATCAATGCAAAGTCTCATTGATCCATCTTTCTTCTTAACAAATAGAACAGGTGCTCCCCAAGGTGACGCACTAGGGCGTATGAATCCCTTATCAAGATTCTCTTGGAGTTGCTTCTTCAATTCCTGCAACTCAATTGGGGCCATTCTATAAGGTGTCTTTGAAATAGGCAAAGCACCCGGTACGAGTTCAATTGAAAACTCAACTTCACGATTTGGTGGAAGACCCGACAATTCCTCCGGAAAGACATCATCAAACTCCCGTACAATGGGCATATTCTTAATTGTGAGTTTCTCACCAACCATTTGAGATAAATAACCTTCATTTAGTGGAATCAATACCCATAAGATGGAAGAAATTTCCACTGGAAGGTTATGTTCATCCTTGCATTGATAGATGATCGTAGATTGATCTGGAATATGAAATGTGACTTCCCTTCTTTGGAAATCTATATGAGCTCCATGTAGAGAAAGCCAATCCATGCCAAGAATCACATCAAATTCCACTAAAGGAAGGATCACAAGATTTGCAGGAAGCACTTTCCCACAAACTTCGATCGGAGAAGAATTATAAACTTTTGATGCGATTGATGTGCCATTAGGTGTTGTCACAGCTAACTCAACATCTAATTATTGAGGTAATACGGTGACACCCTTAGAAAAGTATTCAGAAATAAAAGAGTGGGTGGATCCAGAATCAAATAAAACATTTTCTACTTTAGAGTGGATGGTAAGTGTACCTTTCACCACATCGTTATCGTACTCCACATCGCTGATAGAAATTGCATGTGACTTTCCTTTGTCTTTAGCCTTAAGAGTTTGTTGACGTCGACCATCATCATCAACCCTTGGATTTGGGCATTGATTGGCATAATGCCCCATCTCCTTGCACTTGAAACATTGAAGTGTAGTAGGTTCATTCTGTGTATCCCTTCCTTTGTTTGCGTCATTAGACATCTTCTTCCCATTATCACGGCATTCAAATGCCCGATGACCTTCTTTTACACATTTAAAACATTTACTTGTCCCTTTAATACAACTCCCTCCATGTTTCTTTCCACACTTTGAGCATAAGGAAAAGCTCATCTTCTTTTCCGTGTGCTCTTTAGATTTTTCTTTGAATTCCATCTTCCTCTTCTTATCAAACCCATGTGACTGATGGGTTACTCCAATCTCCATCTCGACTTTGAGAGCACATCGAACGATTTCCTCATAGATATTGAAGTCCCTTATGGCTAACGCCCTTCGAAGACTTGGTTTTAAGCCACTAAAGAATCGATCGATCTTACTCTCAGGTTGGATAATAATACCAGAAGCGTACCTTGCAAGTCTTGTAAAATTTGCTTCATAGGTACCAACAGATTCATCATCCCTTTGCTTCAGTTCAAGAAACTCTTTCTCCATCTTTGTTCGGAGAATACGAGGGAAGTACTTATTGAAAAATAAGTTCTTGAACTCGTCCCATTCCATAGACTCAATTTCATCCCTTTGCCTCGTATTCTTAACAAGATTCCACCATTGATCAGCATCTCCTTCCAAACGATACACTGCTAGGATGACTTTATCATGTTCAGAACATTGAAGAACTGAAAATATCTTTTCAGTAGTACTAATCCATTGTTCAACAACTAATGGATCAGTAGACCCGCTGAAAGAAGGTGGACGCTGCCTCATGAAGGATTCAACAGAATGTTGCTCCCTCCTTTGATCGTTTGGAAATCCTGCATGATTCATAGCTTGAGAAAGTTGTGTGAGCATGGCTACAAGATTTTTCATTCCAGCTCCCATATCGTTTGGTTGCTCAGGGGGACAATCATTGCATTGCCCATCGCATTCCGCATTAACACGGTTCCTTCGGGTTCCAGCCATTGACAAAAACCAAGAAGAATAGTGTGAGCAACACTAATTATAATAGGAAACCACATAATTCAAGAATAAAATTTTCATGCTTAAGGTCTTATCCTAGGTTATTCAAGTCCATTTCTAAAACACTAAGATTGTGTTCTATGCTTAGACTTATCCTTAGGGTTCTTACTAAGGCTTTCACATCCTAGTTTCCAAAGGTTGACTATACCTTTCCTCTGATACCAACTATAACGACCCATACTTTACATACATTGTTAATACTTCGAAATTGAAGCACACTTATTACAACATATGACAAAACCACAAAGGACCGTATAGGTATAGTGTCTTTAGAAACTGGGAAACATAAACAACTGGTTCATAAATCTTCTACAGTGTCTCCCATTTATTTCATCATATCTAGGGTCCCTTTTAGCATATTCTACTTAATATCCATCTTCCTGACCTGGGGAAAAGAAAACATAAAAGGGTGAGCTCAAATGCTCAGCAAGGGCAAATAAAGGAAATAAAAATCATATCATATCTTTATGAAAATCAAAACCTGCAAAAGAGATCATAATATCTTAACATGGAATAAATCATAGAAGTGAAAATGAGATCCCCATAATCATAACATAAAACTTGAAACTTTGTGGAATGCACACATAATCATGGAAAATCATTTCTTGTTAGTCATGACTCATTTCCAAGACTATCTTAGTGGACAAAGTCCCTTTCTGAACCGAGTTCACTCCTCGTTTCAGTCCTGTATCACTGAACCGAAATAACCTTCCGTTCCAGCCATGTCTATCTCATGAGATATAAAATCATTACCCAATGCATTGGAGGGAGATATAGGTCCCACCCATCTTATAATGAATCCTTTCTTATGTGTGCCACATAATCATAAAACATACATCATCGTATAACACATGTAACAAAAATGGGATTCTTGAAACATCATGACATCATAAATCAATTCATATAAGATAAAGGAATTCATAAACATAATTCCATCACAACATAGTCAAATCAATGTAAAAATATGGATAGAAACAGAACCCTTTATTATCTTATATGGAAAATAATTTTGATAAAACACTTGAATTGAATTCTTGAGGAAAATATCCTTTCTTCTTCAAAATCAATTTCTTTTCACAAAACATCATGCAATTTTAAAAGAAAGAGATTTTATTGAAAATAGTCATGAAATCTTTTAGAGTAAGCTTCATGAAAATAAGGCTTTATAAAACAGTAGAAATCCGTTCGTGCCGTATAAGTTAAAAAAAACATTCTTCGTACTTTTGTTGGAAAAGTCAAAAAGTACCTCGTATGACAAAAGATTCCTTTCATAGATATTACTAAAAACTCACCGAAGGGTAAAAATGGATTTAAAAAATTGTAGGTGGATGGAAATAATATTACATATTGATGAAACATGGATGTGGATGATAAAATACACCCCAGTAAATACTTATGAATAAACAATCTCGGATAAAAATGAGATTGTGATATTTCCCTTACCTTAGGTCCGATTTGCTTTGTTCGTGTCCGAAGCTCCTGTATAATGGTTTAAATAATGTTATTGACTTATTCCAGAATCATAAATATTGATATGATATCATATATGGTCATATTATTAGCTTCTTGTTAGTAATATTTCATTGTTACTTGTTACTCGGGTCTTTATAACTTTTTGTTCTTATGCGTGTTTTGTCGAATAAATTCTTATTCTTATCTTTAGGTTATAGATAATTAATTTACAGAATGGTATTAGTGTAGTATATACCATATTCATTCATTCAATTCATTTATATAATCATTATGAAATGAAGATCATGTAGAACGAGTCGCATCACATCGTGGAGACGGTATTCCGTACGTACGCACGAGTGATGATATCGTTCCTATGATCGTGGAATTGTATTGGAGTATATATATATATATTATTTCAGTATCAATATTACTTCATAATAATCATATATAGTTACTCATTACACCATTATACCCATCCTTGTAAGGTGATGGTGGAAAAATAGATTACACCACGGCGTGGAGACGGTATTCCGTACGTACGCACGCGCGGTGATTTCATTTTTCCGTAGGATGGATAGAAGGTGAATTAGGTTTGTTTCATATTTATAATAACATATCAGTATGTAAGTAATACTGATGTTATTACTTTATCATGAAACAACTAAAGAAGAAGAAGTTGAAGAAGAAAGAAATTGAAAAGATCGGTAATGGATATTACCTCTTCTTTGGAACGCCTCTTTGAATCCTCCACTTAAGGAACTAAGATTGGTCTTTGGAGAAGACCAGGACCTCTAGGATTATTCTAGGGAAGTGGAGAGGAGAAAATGTCAGGGGTTGGCCGAGCTTGAGTGCTCAAATTGGTGTGAGGAGGAGGGGGAGGAGGTGCCCTTTTATAAGGGAGGAGAGGGGCACCTTAGGAATATCTCAAAATATTATTTTATATTAAAGTCAAAATCGGTTTATAATGGTTCCAAAGGGTCTTATTTCGAAGATAAAGTGGGGATGGGTCGAAATCCTATCAACCAATAGGATTTAGACAAGTTTAGGGTATTATTTTAACCTTATCAATTAGATTTAACTCTAAGTTAATTAATTTAACTTTTACCGTGTCTTTTTGTTTTCTTTCACTATATGGTTAATACACTTACTATAACATTCCAAACGAACCCCAAATTGTTTATTATTAATATATATATCATTATCTAAGTCATTTGGCCGAACCTTAGATTTTTAGGGATAAAATAACAATTAATAATATAATATTTTATTTAAAAACTATTTTGTGTCAATTTTGACACTATTTGATATATGATTTTTTTGAAAGTCATAACAGAATTATATGTTCTAACCAAGTTGATTAAATCAACATTAATATATCATAGTAACCTAGAAAATTATTGGAATTCATAAAAAGTCTTAAATTACATTTATTTTGGTATTTATATTATCAATTTTTTCAATATTTCATTAATAAGATAATTACTGCATCATATTTGTGTCATAAATAAATTAAATTATTTGATGTCTAAAAATTACAAATAAAATATCATCATGTAGTAAATATTTTTATCTTTCTAATGAATATTTACAATTGAATTTATCTTATGTATAACCCCATATTAAAAATGATTTACTTATTAAACTTTGATTTTAACTATTTTAACCCTTCTTTAAATAAATTAATAATAAATGTCCTAATCTAATCCAAGTGGGCGTAAATGGTCATATTTTATTCTTAAGTTTGTTTTTGGTCGAATTACACTTGTCCAATAGAATTAGGACATGTGTTAGGGTAATATTAATATCATATTTACCCTTAGTTACCCTATTTATTATTAACCGCGGTAAAAAAAAAGTAAAAAGTTACTATTCACAAAAAAATTATTTTTATCTCATTGAACCACATTTTACTTACTGATATCAACCGTGTCTATCGGATTTTCGAAATTCCATTAACAGAAGCGGTAAAATTAAGTTTTATGCAAAATTCAGTTTTTAACCTACCACTTAGTGGTTTCACTATTCATCAAAAATTGAAAGTTTTCAGAAAAATACCAAAATTTCACCCTAGGCTAATTTCGATATTCTGAGTCCAAAAATGAAGTCCATTTTGAAAAATAAAATTTATAAAATTTCAAAAAGTGGTTATTACTATTCATAACGGCTAGTTTTAATAGCATATTGTTGTTTAGTGAAACTCGGTATTGCGTACGACGCAAGCTATCGAGGAAGGTCGCGATTGCGTGTAAAGCAAGCCAAGCAAGTGTTGTGTAGAAAAATATCCCTTTGATGATTTATATAACATAAAAGTCTCGGGTGTTACATTCACTATGGAGGGTTCGAGCAATTTCTTGGAGAGTTCGGTTTCTCCTTTCAACCACTCCATTTTGTTGTGGAGTCCTAGGGGCAGAGAAGGTGTGATTGTATCCTTGAGAGGAACACAATTCATCGAATTATTTGTTCTTGAATTCACCTCCATGGTCACTACAGAGCGATATAATTTTGTATCCTTTTTCGTTTTCTACTTTCCTAGAGAATTTCAAAAAGGTTCTACAAGCATCATTTTTATGAGCTAAAAATAAAACCCAAGTGAAGCGAGAAAAGTCATCTACTAGGACAAAGGTATAGGATTTTCCACCTAGACATGCTACAGGGGTAGGAACAAAAAGATCAAGATGAAGGAGCTCAAGAGATTTTGAAGTGGAAACTTCCTTCTTAGATTTGAAAGAAGATTTGTGTTGCTTGCCAAGTTGGCATGGATCACAAATCAAATCTTTCTTAAACTTAAGTTTAGGAAGGTCACGGATGAGCTTGTTCTTATTAAGCTTTAGAAGTGAATGAGAGCTACAATGCCCCAACCTTCTATTCTAAGCCAAGACTCATTGTCAAGAGAACTTAAACATTTAACATTTTGGCTAGCTAAATACTTTAAATCAATAATGTAAACATTTTGAAAACGGGAAGCAGAAAATATCAATTTTTTTTGAAAATCAAACACATTGCATAAATCATTTTGAAAATTCACCAAAAAACCACTATCACAAAGTTGACTAATGCTAATTAAATTATGTTTTAAACCTTTAACAAATATAAAATCTTTAATTAAGGAGGTGCTACCAAAACCAATGGTACCTATTCCGACGATCTTGTTTTTGAATTGTCACCGAAGGTGACGTATCCTCCATCGAATTCTTCAAGGGAGTTGAACTCGGAGGGATCGCCACACATGTGCCTCGAGCATCCGCTGTCGAGATACCACGAGCCTTTCGAATTCCTACTTATTTGGTGTTTATCCTACAAAATCAAGAGAGAATAGATTTTGGTACCCATATAAGTTTGGGTCCGGAAAGATTAGCTAAAAGAGACTTTTGAACCCATACTTGTCTAGAGGGATACATCCTAAGATATTCATCCGAGTAGGTAATGATTTTGGGGCGGCCATATCTAGAATTTTTACAATCGCATTCATAAATCATATGTCCGATTTTTCTACAATAATTACAAAATTTATTTTGAGAGCTCCCCCTTACAAAAGTAGTGGGTGCTCTAGAAGAAGTGGCTTGCTTGTTAAAGCCAAGTCCATGTGTGGTTCTAGCCGAATGTTGAGAACCTAGCAATTTGGTCAAATTTTGTTCACCTTGGGTGAACTTGGCAAGAGATTCCCTTAAATCTTTAATAGTTGAATTCAAAGAATCAACATTTGGAATATCTTGGACTTTAAGGGAAAGTTCCTCATTCTTTTTGAGAAGTTGATCTTTTTCAGAAATTAGATTTTTGTGTTTCCTTTTTAAGGCCAAAAATTTAGAGGTAAGTTCGTGAAAACCTTCCTCTAATTGATCTCTCGCATTTTGGAGATCTTCATAAGACATGTCATTATTAAAAAAAGAAGATGAGGAAGAGGAGTCGGAAGAAGATACCTCATCAAGTTCCATTAGGCATTTTCCACCTTCATCGCTTGAGTCGCTTGAAGACATGGAGTCATCGCTTGCACTCCATGTTGACGCTTTGAAAGCCTTATTGTTTTTCTTTTCCTTTAACCTTTTCTTGAAAAGAGAGCACTCCGGTTTGATGTGGCCTTTCTTTCCACATTCAAAGCATGTAACTTCTTTTTCTGCTTTTGGCTCTTCCTTTCGTGCCCTTTGAAAACTCTTCTTTTTCTTCATGAACTTGCTCATTTTTCTTGCAAGTTGAGAAATCTCAGATTCGCTATCATCGGAGGAGTTTTCTTGATTTGATTTGAATTCTATGTTCTTTTTCTCCTTGAATATTTTACCTTCTTTATCGGCTTGCCTCTTCATGGTAATCTCATAGGTCATAAGTGATCCAATGAGTTCTTCAACCGGAATTTTCTTGACATCTTTCTCTTCTTGGATTGCCGTCACCTTTGGAGCCCATGAGCTTGGTAGGACCCAAAGAATCTTCTTGACCATCATCTCTGTAGAAATATCATCTCCAAGAGACTTTCTCCCATTACACACATCAGTAAAGCGAGTAAACATTTCCGTAGTAGATTCGTGTGGGTGCATGATGAAACTTTCAAAGTCTTGACGATACATATCTAATATAGTGTCTTTGACTTTGTTAGTTCCCTCATGGGTCACTTCCAAAATCTTCCAAATTTAATGAGAAGTGGTGCAAGTAGAAATACGATTAAATTCATTACGGTCTAACCCACAATGAAGTGCATTCATGGCTTTTCCATCAAGCTCAAAATTAGCAATGTCTTCGGGGGTCCATTTAGACTCTTCTTTTATAGAGAGAGTGTAGCCTTGCATAACAATTCTATATATAGGATAGCCAATACTTCTAAGAAATGTAATCATGCGAGTTTTCCAATAAGTGTAGTCGGTTCCATTAAATAATGGAGCCCGAGTCATGGAATACCCTTCGGGTGCTTGTGAGGAAGAAGCCATCACTATGGATTTTAGGTTTGTAACCGGTTAAGGTATTACACAAACTTCCCTCTGATACCAAATGTTGGGTCGGAGAGTGATGGCAAGAGGGGGGTGAATTGCCTTTTAAAAAAAATTAACAACTTAAAAACAATTTATAAATGCAGAGGAAATAAAAAGGGGCAAGACACAATTTGATAACGGAGTTCGGCTTAAACCAAAGCCTACATCTCCGCTCCCAACTCAACCGTTGAGAGATTTATACTTCAGCTTGATTTTTAATGGTTGTAGCAAGAAACCCACTAGCCGTTTTAAGGTAGGCTAGATCACCTTCGTACAGCTTGCTTTTTTATTATGGTTGTAGCAAGAAACCCAAAATGAAAGTGAGGAAGAAAAGGATGGTTTGTTTTAATACAAACCCAATGAAGAACTAAACAATTGAAATAAATAAATTATAACAAACTAGAGGAAGCCTTGAGCGCCAAGAGTGTGAGAGTAGTTGATGTAGAGGCAGCCCAAGCTTCAAGGATGGAAATGGATCACAAGTAGCCTTAGAGATTTGTCGTTATAGCTTCAAGGGATCAAAATATCATTCCAATGTATCGGTGGGTGTTCCCGACATCCATCCTCGTCTATTTATAGGAGAAATATCCCAAAATACTTCAATATAGCCATTGGAGGGCTTCCGGAGCCGTTGGGGGTCAAAAGTACAAGTCTGGTCAAAGCCCAACGACTAGTTTGACTGGGCTTACCGGCTGACCGGTGCTTGGCCACCGGCTGGCTGGTGCATCGACAGAAGGCAGAGCATTCTATCTGGATTCCACCGACGGGCCGGTGGTCCAGACAGAGAGAAAGATCTCTGTCTGGTTCCACCGGCTGGCCGGTGGTTAGGCACCGGCTGACCGGTGGAACCTGGCAGAGAGCATTGCTTCTTCCAGAGACCACCGGCTGGCCGGTGGTAATCCACCAGTTGGCCGGTGGACTCAGAGAGTCCTTTTCCAGTCTTCTTGGGCCAACTCTTTGGCAACCTTTTTCCTATCATCAAAAATACTTGAAAACAAGTTAGAACACGAAGAGAGTGATTGTGATCATTAAAATCCAAGAGAGAGGGGTACAACAAATTTAAATCAATCAATTGAATTTTATTCATGTAATTTATGGTTAAATCAAATTTACAGACAAACAAAAAACAACTTACATAAGAATCATGAGTTCTCTACGTGAAAATCCCTAATAGGGAAACTCCAATGAAGATCATCATTAATTGGTATCCAAAAATCAAACCAAGATTCCTGATCTGAAATAGAAGGCATTAGATCCTCCAACAACATGAAGATCTATAAAACCGTAGTGAGGAAAGAGGAGTGGGTGGAAGAAAGTGAACGAGAAGGGGAAACCTATTGCAAAGAGATCAAACCTCATTCCCAAAGATTTTATCCACTTCTGTAGGGGTTGGTAGGTGCAAACATTACCTCTTGGAAGACTCAAAGGAAGAAGAAAACATAGGATGTCAAGTCATATCCATCAGTAACCTATAAAGATGTGTTTAATATTTTAAGATTAGGTTACCAGATTAATTAAATACCATGTACGGTTAACTAGGAAAGTACACACTGTTAGGAAAATCATGCACCCTAACCATGCACCATTTTTAATTGGGTTTCATGGTATCTCCTAGGTGGTCATATGCTCTTTCAAACCATATTCCATCCATGAAAACCCCCATTGTTTGGGTTTTCATGGTTTTCAATGAGAGGGTGTCCACTGTTTGAAAACCCTATACCAACTATCTACAACCCATAAACATTCAATACATCAGAATAATTCACCCAAAGAGACCCTAAATGAAAAAGAACCAAATAATTACCATATAAGGTTTTAGAAATAGATGAAAATAGTAACATTATGTTACAAACCAAGCTAGAACCTTTACATGAATCTAAAAAGAAGAAAACACAGATGTGTGTATTAAAACTTAGTAGACATGACTGATTAAATCTATTCCAAATTAATTTCATTTAAACAATAGAATAACCAACTATATGTTTGAAATAAAATATATAAAACTAGGTTTTCTCATATTTAATTATTTAAAACAAAACATAATTATTGACCTTCTTTATTTAAAACAATATTCATTTCTGAGAAATTTACATTAGACTTTTTGAGGTGAATGATGGTTTCATTATGTAAAAAGGGTGAAAGAAAGTGTGAAATGTTTTTAAATAAAATTGAATAACCATTTTTAAACTAGGATAAAAATTTTATCAAATACTTTTTCCAGACAATAGATAATTACAAATTTTTACAAAACAAGGGAAATAGAATATAACACGTATGTATAAAAAAACAAACTAGGAATATCAATAATTTAATGTAGACAACTAAGTGATGAAGAACATGGGAGAACATATGAGCTCATTATATAATATGTAAAATACTAAAAACCTTACTCATCCCATATGTATTCCTCGCCTGATGAAATCAACTTCACCCATACACTCGGTATTACCCTACCTGGCCAAACAGAGGGGCACAATCCCAAAAAAGAAATTCCCATACTAAGGGATACTAGACAGAGATGAATCCTATGATAGTGCAATATTTTTTGACCAAAAATCTGTAATCTCTTTTTTTCTCATGTCATGAAAATTATAGGGTAAGCCAATACAAACCAAACATGAAAACAATCACATATTCATATTTCACTCATATAAAACACCCAAGTGTCACATAAAACCTCACCAAGGAAAAATTTGTTTCCTTTCAAAAAATTTATAATAAGATATTTTTATAACAAGGACCTCACATACAATTTAACAAAACAATGGAAAGAGGATCATCCATAGAGATTTTTCAATAGAATGAATTTTATGAAAATTCCAAACGGGGCACAATAAATTTTTGAGAAACTACCCACATCCAAAATATATACAACACCTCTTTTGAAAATCACAAATAACTTGGAAATTAATTTAAGAAACACATAGCATCATTTTATAAGATAAATAAATTTTCTAGGAAAGAAACATACATTAGGAACCATGAATCTTGTATAAAATCCAAAAGGAAACTTGATCAAACACTTGAAGTGCATATACAAAAAAAATCTATTCACATTAAAAAAAGTTTGAAAACACCTCATTACACATTAAAAAACTAATATAAAAATCTTACATCACTAATTAACATCCAAGGGGGGTTAAAAAAATGAAGTCAATTCATTTTTATATTTATAGGTAAAATGAAATGGGAACCTATCTCAAACTAAAAGTGCTTCAACAACACCAAACTGAAAAAACATCATGATGGTTATAAGAAGAAATAACATCTATAAGGAACACTAAGAAGAAGAACCCAATATTTAAACCAAAATAAATAATAACCCTATATTGACAAGACGATGGAAGAAGAATAACTCTATATGAAATGGATGAAAGGAGAAGAGTAAGAAGATAAGAAGAGATTACCTAGAATGTCTAGCCCTAAAACTTGAATAAATCACTTGGATATATACATGGTAGGAAAGATGAGGCTTTGAGATAAAGGGGGGATCTCCCCCTAGGTTTTATGAGCCCACATAGAGAGAGAGAGGGTGTTTAGGGTCAAAAATACATGAGGGTAGAAAGGTTAATTCAAATTTTAATACATCTTTTCAGTGTCCTTGGTTAGGCCACACTATTTCCCAATCAATGTACCAACCATGCTCCCCTAAGAAGAAATACGGGGAACCTGCATGATTTGGATACATGGTTTGGGAAACCATGCACCATCCATGAAACATGGTTCTATCAGAAATTTGAGAACCATGTTCACGCTTTTTTCATGGTTTTTCTAATCATGCTTGGGCTGTGCGCCCCCAATTAATGATACCCAATGACTCATACTATTTCTCATCAGAGATTCATGATCTAGATCAATCCAGGTTGATTCCTTGAAACTTAAACCATGGAACAAGAAAATTAACTTAAAAGATAATGACCATCAGGAGGCCACATAGTTTCCACCTAATAGCGTACATAAACCATGAAACAAAAGATAAATATCCAGAAGAACAATATTTTAATCCGGAACACCCAATACTCAAGAGAGAAACCAAGGGAAAAAATATAAACCAAAATAAAATAAGAAAACAAAAACCATTGTGTGACATGTTATCAACAAAACTCTATGTTCTGTGTAATAAAATTTAAACATGGGGTTGTGTATAACATAACCTAAAGTGTACATTTTTTGTAACTAAAGATATCAATGAATTTGAATAAATTTGAACTAATATATTTCATAAATTATATGGATGTTATATCCAACCCATTTAATGAAAATTGAAACCTCACAATTAGAACTTTATCTCAGTAAACAATGGTTAGACATTTCAAAATACCATTTTTGAAAAGATCATATTCCAAAAGTTTTAGAATTATTTTGTTGTCTAAGAATATATGGAAATATACTTACTTGATATATCTCTATAAGAACAATTCAATCGTCATACCATTCCAAAAAATATGATAAAAATCCTTATAAATAACCTAAATCCTCAAAGATCATAGAAACTCTAAAGGTTATCAACACCTTAAAAGTCATGTACAAAATTTATTGCACAATTCCGAATAAACAAAATACGTACCTAAAAAACACTATTAAACATCTCAAACAAATATTAATCAAATTATGATCACATAACTTAAAACATCAGAAGGAGTTTCTAAAACCGTGAACTTATGGTTAACCTCCATAAACTGTTGATCTCCCTAGAGCTTTAATAATTTCAATATATGGCCCAACATCAACAATAGTATCAAAAATAGATTTTACAATAGCCTTATATTTCCAATCATAAAAACTACTACCTGGATTAAGTATCTTTAGACACACATTAGAATAATGCCTCCAAATAATGGCAACTAAAACATATCACTGTTGACTGGATATCTGTAATCTTGCCCTAGGATTATTCAAAACTATTCTCTCTTTACTCACAAACCTTGTGACCAAACCTACCACACTTGTAAATCCACTAGTGCAGAAAACGTTTTTTACGTCACCATTTTTTATGTCGGTTATATAAAACCGACGTCAAAATATGTAAAACGAGGTTTTTTACGTCGGTTATTTCTTAACCGACGTAAAAACCTGTGTTCGGTACACATTTAACGTCGGTTATTTTTATAACCGACGTTATTAATCGCGCGACTTCGTTTTTTACGTCGGTTATTTTTATAACCGACGTACAAAACGCGGTTTTCGAAGGCCCTTTGACGTCGGTTATTGAATAACCGACGTAACAAACGCGGTTTTTGAAGGCTTTTTTACGTCGGTTATGAAATAACCGACGTAAAAAAAGAATCCGCAGATGTTTTTGACGTCGGTTATGGAATAACCGACGTAAAAAAATGCGGATTTTGAGCCCTTTATAACGTCGGTTATAAAATAACCGACGTCAAAAATGAATCGGAGGAAGGTTTTTACGTCGGTTATTGAAATAACCGACGTTATAAATGTTTTTAAAACAATTATCACGTCGGTTATTGAATAACCGACGTGATAACTCATTTAAAAATTTACCCAGACCCGTGGATTGTCATTCGCGAGTTTACCTTCGACAGTCGCGACTCGTCTCTCTCGCGCGTAAACCCGAATCGGCTCGTCCATTTCGTTGGTTTAGATTCGTTTTGCGATCATCGTTTCTCATATTTAATCTCCTCGGATCAATCATCTAAACTCGCAGCACTCAGGTAATCCTCCCACTCGTTCGTTTTTTTTCGCAGATAGTAAATATATATGTGTTGTGATTTTTTTGTTGAAACTAGCTAAGATTCTTCGATTGCGAACCCTTTTAACTCGTTTTGGCACCATAATCTTATTTATCATCCCTAGATCTATTTGTTCGACTTGCAATATTGAGTAATTTTATGATTTCACTAATTTTTCATCGTTTTCTATAAATCCTCGAGAGGGTTGGGGCGTGTCCATTTGGATGGGTTGCCCTTTTACAGTTGTTACTACTTTATTCACACACAACCATGGCATAGGTGCATGGATTTGGGGTCGGGGGGTGTCCAGGGGGGTTTACAAGGGGGTGAGTGGGTGTGGGGGGCTGTCCAAGGGTGTGGGTGGGTGTTGGGGGGTGTCCAGGGGGGTGTCCAAGGGGGTAGGGGGTGGGGGGTGGTGTTTAGGAGGGGTGGGGGGGCTGTCCAGAGGGTTGGGGGGTGTCCAGGGGGGTGTCCAAGCAGGTCGGGGGTGGGGGGTTGTGTCCAGGAGGGGTGGGGGTGCTTTCTAGAGGGGTCGGGGGCTGTCCAGAGGGGTCGGGGGGTGTCCAGGGTGGTGTCCAAGGGGATGGGTGGGTGTGGGGGGCTGTCCAAGGGGGTGGCGGCCTGTCCAGAGGGGTCGGTGGGGTGTCCAGGGGGGTGTCCAAGGGGGTGGATGGGTGTGGGGGGCTGTCCAAGTGGGTGGCGGCCTCTCCAGAGGGTATTTGGGGTTGTCCGGGTGGGTGGGGGGCTGTCCAGAGGGTTGGGGGATGTCCAGGGGGGTGTCCAAGGGGGTAGGGGGTGGGGGGTGGTGTCCAGGAGGGGCGGGGGGCTGTCCAGAGGGGTCGGGGGTGTCCAGTGTAGGACCCCGGGACACCCTGAGAGGGGAGGGGTGAATCAGGGTGGCAACTTTTTCTTCTTAAAGTTGTGGATCTTGTTCCCACGTTGGTAGGAACTACTTAAACCTGTATGATGGATATGAACAGCAATTAAACATTCACATGCAGAGAGATGACACAGCTATTTTTACTTGGTTCACCACTAAGGGCTACGTCCAAGGAGCATATGCCGACAGGTTGTCGGTCGTACCTAAATCCACTATGCTTCACTAGCTGCGGATTACAAGTGTTCGGGTACAGACACTCTGTCCCAGGCTCACTGCCTTTACAATTGTTCAGGGATAGCTCACTGCGTCCCTCGGGTCACTCCCGTTGACTCCCCCTGGCTCACTGCCGTTGGTGAAGTCCCACTCAGTTTATAGACGTAAAGGTCTCTTCAATAGGTGTGCATTGAAGTTCTTCGTCTCCTGTTCAGCATGAGACATTGCTTGCATCAGGATTCAGATTTGATGCTCCTTTTAGTTCAATCCTTCTTCTTTAGTGCAATGAATGAATGCACTAGATCCCCTTGTCTTCGTTTGCCTGAATCACAATCACTGATGTGATTGCTTACTTAATGAAGCTCAGCTTACTCGGCGTTGTCAGAATCAGTTCTCCATGTATGCATGAGATCATGCATGTATCATTTAGATTTCTTCTTCAATCTCACTTTGCACCGAAAGTATCAGGCTATCTTCAGTTATTGTGCAGCTCCAAAAAGGCGGGCGTGCTTCAACAGTGTCTGGGTCTCCTTTTCAAGCCCGGCGCGCAAGTCTCCCGGCGGCGCGCAAGTCTCAGGCGCGCAAGTCTAACCTGGCGCGCAAGTGTCTCCAAAGCACTTGCGCGACTCTGCCTTCTTGAACTTCAAACCTGCGCGACTCACTTCCTTCCTTGCCCAAATCACCTGGGGCTCTCAACCATCAGTTGGCGCGCAACCTCTACTTGCGCGACCAAACTGCCACTTGCGCGGCTCAACCACCTGCGCAACGAGAGCTCGAACAATCTCAAAGTCTTGAGCTCCGTAGTAAATGAGGAGGGGTGGCCCAGTATTTATAGGCAAACTGGACCCCCTGCGCGGCGGCGCGCAAGTCCCTCGACGGCGCGCAAGTCCTGTCTCCAGAACCTCTGTCGCGCAAGTTACTTGCGTGACCCAACCAACACTTGCGCGACCTTCTTTCCTTAGCCAAATTTTGATGTTCTGATCCTCAAAAACATATGGCGCGCAAGTCTTTCATCCTCCAAGAGCTCGGCGCGCAAGTCCCTTTGCCAAAATCACTATTCTTCATTTGTTGATTTTGAGGCCCTGAAATTTGGCAAACACTGGAAAACAGCGCCACCTTGTATCTGCTCTTTTTGTACCGCCTCCAGATCATCCATTCCTCTGTCGATGTTCTTGAATCAAACATAGATCGTTGACCACAACTCTTGAACTCGACATGTCACCATGGAATCTCCTTTGTCAACAAATTTGTATGTCGTTTGTTTGCTTTGTTGACAAGCACGATCACCTCAACAACACTTCTTCTTGGTGATCTGTATCCTTCAGCAACTCTTTTGATTTTATCACAAACTCCACCATTGTGATTTGTATTCTTTGAAGGAACAGCTTTAGTACCATCATCTTCTATGACAGTGTGATGTGCATGGCCATTTCATAAGTCAACTCATTGGCACATTTCCTCCTTCATCAACCGTCATGATCAACTTCATGCAAACCATGTGATTCAATCCATCAAGAAGTCTCTAGCATGGTTCTCACGCAATCATGAGTAATTGCAAAACCCATTGTTCTCATGCAATAATGAGGAATTGCATGGTCTTCATCAAAGCCCATGGTTCTTATGCAATAAGGAGGAATTGCATGGTCTTCATCCAAAAACACCATCCTGCTTTAATCATCCTTGGATGGATTACTCCTCACATTCTTCATTGTTGTAAACAATGTATCACCTTTGACACATGTTCTTTGAACTTAAGATCAGCACAACAATCATCTGAATCACTACTCCTCTACTTCATCGGAGTACTTCATGATCTCCCTCATTGTGAGCTTCCATTCCTCCATTTTATTGGAGTACTTCTTGATCTCTTTCATTTTGATATTCCATTGACAACTATTGACAACAAATACAATCCTATACACAAAGTGGTTCCAACATCCAGGGGGGTTTACAAGGGGGTGGGTGGGTGTGGGGGGCAGTCCAAGGGTGTGGGTGGGTGTTGGGGGGTGTCCAGGGGGGTGTCCAAGGGGGTAGGGGGTGGGTGGTGGTGTTTAGGAGGGGTGGGGGGGCTGTCCAGAGGGTTGGGGGGTGTTCAGGGGGGTGTCCAAGTAGGTCGGGGGTGGGGGGTTGTGTCCAAGAGGGGTGGGGGTGCTTTCTAGAGGGGTCGGGGGCTGTCCAGAGGGGTCGGGGGGTGTCCAGGGTGGTGTCCAAGGGGATGGGTGGGTGTGGGGGGCTGTCCAAGGGGGTGGCGGCCTGTCCAGAGGGGTCGGTGGGGTGTCCAGGGGGGTGTCCAAGGGGGTGGATGGGTGTGGGGGGCTGTCCAGGTGGGTGGCGGCCTCTCCAGAGGGTATTTGGGGTTGTCCGGGTGGGTGGGGGGCTGTACAGAGGGTTGGGGGATGTCCAGGGGGGTGTCCAAGGGGGTAGGGGGTGGGGGTGGTGTCCAGGAGGGTCGGTGGGTGTCCAGGGGGGTGTCCAAGGGGGTAGGGGGTGGGGGTGGTGTTTAGGAGGGGTGGGGGGGCTGTCCAGAGGGTTGGGGGGTGTCCAAGCAGGTCGGGGGTGGGGGGTTGTGTCCAGGAGGGGTGGGGGGCTGTCCAGAGGGGTTGGGGGGTGTCCAGGGGGGTTTACACATCGATTTGTTTTATATTTCAAAATTGTTATATTCAAATTATGATTTTTTTCATATAAACATATATTTGTCTTATCTAAAATATATATATATTTTTGCTATTTGTTATAGGTAATAATGAGTCGAAGTTGGATTACGACACATCGAATGAGCAATGAATATGAGGAAGGTGTTGATGCCTTTTTGGAATTTTCTAAACGAAATGTTCCAAGTAGTGACATTTTTTTCTGTCCATGCCTGAAATGTCTGAATATGAAGAAGTTGAAAAGTAGAGAGATAAAAGATCATCTGATTTGTCATGGTTTCAATCCGATTTACAACCCTTGGATTTGGCATGGCGAAACTGGACAGAATGTCACTGATGATAACGAATCGCAAGATGGTAACTCCGATGGAATTGAAGAAATGATTCGCGATATTGTAGCAGAACAAATTGAGATAGAACCGAGAGTTGCACGTCTATATGGTGATGTTGAAAAACCATTATATCCTGGTTGTACAGATTTTACGGTTTTGTCAGCGGTGTTAAGATTGATTAACCTGAAGGCGAAACATGGATGGAGTGACAGAAGTTTTACAGAGCTGCTACAATTGATGAAAGACATTCTTCCAAAAGATAACGATCTTCCAGATTCACATTATAAGGCCAAAAAAATATTATGCCCGATGGGATTGGGATACAGGAAAATACATGCCTGTCCGAATGACTGCATTATATATAGGAAGGAATATGAATTTCTGAAAGAGTGTCCTAAATGTGGGACATCACGGTATAAGGTGAAAGAAAAATCACAAGCTGATGTAGAGATTACAAAGCTCCCTTCAAAGGTATTTTGGTATCTTTCTATAATTCCTCGTTTCAAACGTTTATTTGCTAATTCACATGATGCAAAAAGGTTAAGATGGCATGCTAATGAGCGGGTATGTGATGGAAAAATACGTCATCCAGCTGATTGTCCACAATGGAAGAAAATTGATGCCCAGTACCCTACATTTGGAAATGAAATTAGAAATCTGAGACTAGGCTTGTGCACAGATGGAATGAATCCATACCGAACCCTCAGTAGCACACATAGTTCATGGCCTGTTTTATTGGTAATTTACAACCTCTCTCCTGAAGTTTGTATGAAGCGCAAATATGTCATGTTGAGTATCATGATCTCTGGTCCAAAGCAACCCGGCAATGATATTGATGTATACTTTTCACCGCTGATTGATGATTTGAAACTGTTATGGGCTGATGGTATTAGGGTGTATGATTCTTATAAAATGGAATATTTTCAACTGCATGCAGTGCTTCTATTCACTATAAATGACTTCCCAGCATATGGAAATTTGTCTGGATACAGTGTTAAAGGGCATAAAGCATGTCCAATTTGCGAACAACAGACGTCATATTGTCAATTGCATCATGGGAGGAAAACAATGTACATGGGTCATCAAAAGTTTTTGCCTATGGATCACCCTTATAGAAGACTAAAAAAGGCATTCAATGGCTCACAAGAATCTGATACTGCTCCTCAACCTTTATCCCCAGAATTGTATTTTGAGAGGGTGAAACACCTTGATGTGACATTGGGAAAGACACAGAAATCTGGTAATGATAGACATATTTGGAAGAAAAGGTCAATATTTTTTGAGCTACCATATTGGAGGTATCATGAAGTCAAACATAATATTGATGTCATGCACGTGGAGAAGAATATCTGTGATTCTTTGATCGGAACATTGCTAGATATTAAAGGAAAGACAAAAGATGGGTTGAATGCAAGGTTAGACCTACTGTCAATGGGAATACGTTTGGAGTTAGCTCCCACTCCTAAAGGAAGACGAACATTTCTTCCCCCGGCTTGTCATACATTATCGAAGAGGGAGAAAAGTATCTTCTGTCAGTGTCTTCATGATATCAAAGTGCCTCAAGGTTATTCTTCAAATGTAAAAAATTTTGTCTCATTGAAAGACTTGAAGTTGATAGGTATGAAATCACATGATTGTCATGTCATGATGCAACAAATTCTACCAGTTGCACTGCGTGGAATATTGCCCATCCGTGTCAGAAAGACTATAATGAGGTTGTGTTATTTTTTCAATTCAATTTTCAACAAGGCGATTGATGTGAATGCTTTGAACATTTTGGAAAAGGATGCAATTTTTATACTTTGTCATTTGGAAATGTATTTTCCTCCAACTTTTTTTGATATGATGGTGCATTTACTGATTCATCTGGTTCGAGAAATAAGGCTTTGTGGACCTGTATATCTTCGTTGGATGTATCCTTTTGAAAGGTATATGAAAATATTAAAGGGATATGTTAAAAATCCATATCGACCTGAAGCCTCCATTATTGAAAAGTATATTTCTAAGGAGGTAGCAGAGTTTTGTACGAGATACTTGGCTACGACGCAACACATAGGTTTGCCTCCATCTCGCCATGAACGGGTTAATAATGAGGGAAAGGGGATTCGTGGCTTGAAAGTCAAATCACTGTCAGCTGAACATATGAAGAAGTTAGAATCATACATCTTGAATAAAATAGCTGATGTTCAACCGTATATCACATTGCATATTAATGAGTTGAAACAATGTCATCCAAATAAGAAAGAAATGTGGATTTTGAATGAGCACAACAAAACTTTTTTGCCATGGTTTAAAAATACCTTGCTTGGTAGATCAGATGTATCAGAGACATTAAAATGGATAGTGGGTGGTCCATCTTTAAATGTGATAACATGGTCCGCTTATGACATTAATGGCTATACATTTCATACGAAAGCTCAGGACAACAGAAGTGCAGTTCAGAATAGTGGTGTAATGGTGTTTGCAGAAGCAATGCATTTTTCGAGTGCTAAGGACAGAAACCCAATTTCGGCATCAAGTGCATATTATGGAGTGATTGAAGACATATGGGAGGCTGATTACTTTAAAATTAAAGTTCCCGTTTTTAACTGTAAATGGTTTATCGGTAACAACAGTGTCAGACACGATGAATTTGGAATGACACTTGTTAATCTGAATAGATTGGAAGACACAGCTGATTCTTTTATAATGGCAACACATGCCAAACAAATTTTCTATGTAGTAGATCAATCAGATATGCAGTGGGCTGTTGTTTTACAAGGGAAAAACCAATATGTTGGTGAGGATGAATTTGATGAAGATGCTGATTTATGTGAGATCCCTACTTCCATGGAAAGATTAATAGAACATAATGATGAGTATGTTGAAGACATGGTTTGTGCCATAAGGAACGATCACGACGAAGGAATTTGGGAAAACAATCCAACTGTACATTCCTAAAATTACAGGTAACACAAGTTTATTTCTTGTTTACATTTAGTTTTTTCATATAATGTTAGATACTGTAAATTTTTTACTTATTAAAATATGTATCAAACCAAAACGATAAAACAATAAAAACCGTAAAGAGGAGAAGTCCTGGGCGCACCGGCTGGCCGGTGGTGGATCACCGGTTGGCCGGTGGTCCAGAACAAAGCTGTCTGGTCCACCGGCCGGCCGGTGCTGAGCCAGCGGCCGGCCGGTGGTCCAGACAGCTTTCCTCTCTGTCTGAACCACCGGCCGGCCGCTGGCTCACCACCGGCCGGCCGGTGGACCAGACAGAGCCTTCCTCTCTGTCTGGATCACCAGCAGCCGGCCGGTGGTTCAGACAGAGAGGAAGGCTCTCTGTCTGGTCCACCGGCCGGCCGCTGGATCACCAGAGGCCGGCCGGTGAGGAGCCAGCGGCCGGCCGGTGGTTTAGACAGAGAGGAAGGCTCTCTGTCTGGTCCACCGGCCGGCCGGTGGTCCAGACAGAGGAAGGCTGTCTGGTCCACCGGCCGGCCGGTGGTGAGCCAGCGGCCGGCCGGTGGCATCAGTGAGTCCACTTTTCAGCTTTCTTGGGCCAACTCCTTGGAAACCTTTTGCCTGTGTTTACCATGTTTATCATTGTTTAACATGCTTACCATATTACCAATGTTTACTATTATGTAATTTAGTACACTTTTCTATTTGTGAACTAATATTTGTTTTTTTGATTTGAAGGAAAATGACAGATCAATCAGTTGATCAGCCACATGATTCTGGAGATGAGCATATTGGTCATACATCTGGGGAGGAACATTCACATGCTCCTATTACGAAAAAGAGTTCAAAGGTTGGTAAGCGTGGGTGCACACGTTTACCAAAATTATCACTTGCCCGTACGAAGGAGGAGAGGATAGTCGTGGAGTTTGATGATGATGATCTTCCTAGAGGTCCAAATGCTAAAGATTTTAAGGGTTTTGTAGCAACTCAGGCTAAGAGCAAAGTAAGCATTCTCTATGATGATTGGAGAAGTGTGGATAAGGCGATAATTTCTCAGCTGTGGGAGACCATTTTGGTAAGATCTTTTGCTATTGTTTGACTGTTCTTTAAATGTTTCTAGTATATATAATATTTTTAACCTCTTTTTTATCAGATGACATTTGATATTCCTGACACTGGAGGAGTCAGGAAGAAATGCTTATCGTTGGCTGCTAGGAGATGGAGGGATTTCAAATCAACCCTCTCATCTGATTTCATTTATGGTCATAGGAGTCGTGAGAATCCACGTCGTATATATCCTTTTATAGATGAAGACACATGGAGAGAATTTTTTGAAAGTAGAAGAAAAGATTCATTTTTGGTAAGGGCAATGTAAACTTTTATAAGCTTTCTTATATAAATGATCTTATTATTGTTTTGTTAATGATTACTTATTCTTAATTTACAGCAAACAAGGAAAGCTCATCAAGAGATCCAATCTAAAAATGTATACCCTCATAGTTTATCTCGGGGAGGGTATGCATTATTGGAAGAACAAATGATGGCAGAAAAATTTCAACAACTAAGAGCTGAGTCTTCAAGCTCTGGAGAGGTGGCCCCTCCATCCCCTCCATCTAGACATGAGAAATGGAAAAGAGCTCGGAAGGGAAAAAAAGGACAATATCTTTCGGAAGAATCGAGACTCGTAGTTGAGAGGATTGTAAGATATCTATTTTATTTATTTAAGTTTACTATTTTCGTCATATATTTCCAATCATTATAGAAATGTTCAATTAATTATTACAGGACTCTCTTGAGGAGCAGAGTTCACAGGGGACATTTACACCATCTGGGAGGGAAGATATTTTATCTGTGGCATTGGGAAAGCCCGAACATCCTGGCCGTGTAAGAGGATATCCGGCAGGTGTATCGGTAAGAAAAGTGTTGCCACGTTCCTCAACTTCTAACGTTGAGGGAGTTTATAAAAAAAATAGAATCCTTGGAGGCTGAAGTCCATAATATTAATGCGACAATGGAGGACAAGATTAGAGCATCGGTGCAGTTAATGTTTGCAGACTTGCAAAGACAATTTCAGGATGCAGCTCCCACTCCACCTCTCCCAGTAGCTCCCACTCCCCCACCTCAGCCTGCGGACCCCATTTTTGATCCTCCTCCTCCGCCGCAGCTACCTACTTATTGTGAGTTTTATGTTGATGATCCTCAACATCATATAGTTGCATATGGGATGGTATATTGTATAGGAGATACAGTTCATCATAAACAGTTAGAGGTAGAGAATCAGAGGGTCACTGTACAGGATATTATATATAGATCAGCTCGGATACCATTACCTACAGATGAGGTGACGACAGTTGGACATAGTATCGGCCATTTTTTACTTTGGCCATCCAGACTTCTTCGACTCATTACCATAGAGGTATGGATGTTATATCTTTTATTTTATATTTTTATTAATGTTTTATCATTTTAAAACTAATATATTTTTCAATTTATTTTTACAGGAATACTTCAAAGGTAAAGAAATACTGTATAGACAACAACAAAGACAGATAGCTATGACATCAGATGCAGATACTAGCAGTCTTGACAAATTGTCAAGATATTCAAATTTGTTGGCGGATCATTATGACTTTACAATGGAAGCTCATGTCTGTGGACGTGAACTATGTGTGGGGATTATGAAAACTGATATCATGGAGTTTGTCACTGGAGATAAGTTGGGCATCAACGTGGTGCAAATTTTTATCATGTAAGTCTTAACACCTTTTCCTTGCGTTATATTTATTAAAAATGTATACTTATGTCTGCTTTGTATTAGGTATATGTATAAAATTTGTGAGAGGAATGAGCTGACAGATGTATATGGATTCGTGGACCCACAATTGATTTCCCCTGAAGCATGTGCATTGGATGAGGAACAAAGAATGCTTTATATTGCTGATAGATTTGAAAAGAATGTAATCACACAGTGTTGGATGATGCCTTTTTTTGAGAGGTATGAAACACATCCCTCTCAAAGAGTTAATTATCTTTTAACATAAAAAACCACTAACGTTAAATTTCCTTTTCTTAAATTTCCTTTTCTCAGGGATCATTGGATGTTAGGGGTTTTTTTCCCTATGGAGAAAACACTTTATTGGATATGCTCTCTCCATGATGATGTGCGAGAAAGTTTTAAGAATATATTGGAAACGTAAGTTTCAATTTCACAATAGTTTTATATATTATAATGAATTTTAAATTTACCCCATTCGTATTATTTTCTAACAGGGCATGGGTCCACTTTCGAAAAAGCGCAAAGAAAAGGAATTACAAGATCAAATATGTACATGCGAAGGTAAATATCGATTTATAATTTGTACATTTTGATTTATTACATAAAAATAATATATTGAATTTACACTCATTCATACAGAAATGTCATGAGCAACAAGGCATCATCGAATGCGGATATTACATGTTAAGATTTATGTATGAAATAATAACAACTAGGACAGTTCTGAGTTTTGACCTGGTAAGATTTCCTCTTTCTCATAATATTTCAATTTGATTTATTCATTATACACGTTGACTACTATCCTTTTCCTTTGTAGCTTTTTGATGACCCTCAACCCTTTACTGCTGAAGATATCAAACACTTACAAGTGGAGTGGTCAAATTATTTTACAGGTTTGATTGACTTTTAGTTGTTTGTAATGTAAAATGTAATTTTGAATATTGTCAATGTAATTGTGTATTTCGTAGTCGTTTAGGTTGGATTTAGTTTTTTTTTGAAGTTGACAGTGTAAGTTTTGAATGTTATATAAGTGAATGTTTAAATTTTCTCTACTTCTTGTTTTGGTCTACTGTTGATGGTTTTTCTGGTCTGGATTTTGGTATGGGGGGAGAGGTTCCAAGGGGGTGGGTGGGTGTTTGGGGGGGTGTCCAAGGGATATGGGAGGGGTGTCCAAGGTGTGTTTGGGGCTATCCTAGGGGTCGGGGGGGGGGGGTGTAAATGAGGGTGGGGGGGTGTCCAAGGGGTGGGGGGTGTCCAAGGGATATGGGAGGGGTGTCCAAGGTGTGTTTGGGGCTGTGCAAGGAGTCGGTTGGGTGTAAATGAGGGTGGGGGGGGGGGCTGTCCAAGGGGTGGGGGGGTGTCCAAGTGGTGGGGGGGTGTCCAAGGGATATAGGAGGGGTGTCCAAGGGGTGTTTGGGGCTGTCCAAGGGGATGGGGGGTTTCCAAGGGGTAGGGGGGTTTCCAAGGGGTCGGGGGGGGTGTCCAGGGGGTGGGGGGCTGTCCAAGGGGTGGGGGGTGTCCAAGGGGTGGGGGGGGTGTCCAAGGGATATGGGAGGGGTGTCCAAGGGGTGTTTGGGGCTGTCCTAGTGTTCGGGGGGTGTAAATGAGGGTGGGGGGGGGGGGCTGTCGAAGGGGTGGGGGTGTCCAAGGGGTGGGGGGGTGTCCAAGGTGTCTGGGAGTTCTGTCCAAGGGGCCGGTTGGGGTGTAAATGAGGGGGGGGGGGTGTCCAATGGGTGTTTGCGGCTGTACTAGGGGTCGTGGGGGTGTAAATGAGGGTGGGGGGGGCTGTCCAAGGGGTGGGGGGGTGTCCAAGGGTTGTGGTGGGGCTCCAATGTGGTGGGGGAGGGCTGGCCAGGTTGTTAGGTGGGTATAGATGAGGGTGGGGTTCAGTTGGGGCTTGGGGAGGGCTGGCATGGTTATTTTTGTTTGGTTTCTGGTTGCTTTTTGGTGAGAGCAGTGCAATTATTTAAAAAAAAATTTCTTTCACGTCGGTTATTTTATAACCGACGTGGTAAATAAATCGGGAGGGGTTTATCACATCGTGTTTTTCTAGAACCGACGTGATAAACCGTTCCCGGGGATTTTATCACGTCGGTTCTTAATATAACCGACGTGCTAAAAGGCCTGGGAATCGATTTACCACGTCGGTTATTGGATAACCGACGTGCTAAAACATTTCCCAGGCCTTTTTATCACGTCGGTTTCCTAAATAACCGACGTGATAAAAGGCCAGGGGAAGGGTTTATCACGTCGGTTATGACATAACCGACGTGATAAACGATATCCCAGGCGTTTTATCACGTCGGTTTAGGGAATAACCGACGTGATAAAGCCCCACGCACATATTTATCACGTCGGTTATTATATGAACCGACGTGATAACCACCGTGATGTTAGGGATATTACGTCGGTTTTAAATAACCGACGTAAAAAAACGTTATTTATAACGTCGTCCGTATTAACGTCGCCTGAAAACCGACGTAAATAATAAAAAATAACCGACGTAAAAAACGTTTTCTGCACTAGTGATCGTTTCATATCCTAAAATGAAGTCACCAAAATGTATTTTTCCTCCCTTCAAAAAAGTTTTAGGCTTACATACATAATCATTAATTGATTTTTTCTCAATTTCCTACAACCTTGATAATTTCTTACTCTAATCCTCTTATGGAACATAAGTGTCAGAACAATCCATTTAAACATTCTCAGTATAATGAACCAAATTCTCAATGATTTTAAATTCCCACGAGGCCTAATATCTTCATAGAATTGGGTTCAATCCTGAGTAAAATATATTAATTTTATTATCAATGTATCGAATAAAATCTGAAGCATGCCTGGAAAATCCTGTGAATTTTTATTCATTCATAGGAACTAAATCTTCATCCTTTTTCTTTAATTCCTTGAATTTTTCATCCATACTAAACTGAAAAACCTTAGGTAAATAGTTATCAAGGAAGATTATATTAAATTTTTCCAATTCCATGGCATCAATGTCATCTTTATCTCAATTATTCATAACCAAATACCAACACCGACCAGCATCACCTTCAAAAAGATAAATTGCAAGTGTTTCCTTTTGGTGACCCAAAATTATCATGACATAAAATGTATTTTTTAACGATTTAATCCATCTTATTGCAAGAATGGGGTTATATGATTCTTTGAATGTTGGGGGTTGATGTTGCTGAAAATGTTCAAATACATTCATGTTCCTCTGGGTTAGTTCTGGTTTCTCTCTGGGTTGGACACCCCCATAGTTTATAGCCTCTATCGACTATCATTCCAAAAAACTTCTTAGTTACAACTACAACCATCCCATGATTCTGATTCAGAAGGATATTTTCTACTCAGTTTCATACCACTATAACTTACTTTTTTCCTATGTGGAAACCCATTCTGAACAAAAATAAATTGGATGATGTAACATCGTATTCATCAAATTAAATATAAATTCACATTGACCATAAAGTGATATATTTCAAGGGAATTCCACTAATATTAACCTAATATCTAGAGTTATATAAACCTTCCACTTGATAAAAAATATATTGACTCAACCTTAAGTATTACTTAATCTTGAATTTTATTCAATAATTTACATTTATTCACATTTAGGATTATTTTTGGTTTTGAGTTTTAGTGAAGAAGTATATAACTAATATATAACAAACCCATAAAATACAAAGTGGACACTTCCAATCAGTATCCATTTTTCCAAAAAATATAATAGTTTTAAAACAAAGAATGAACTATTTTCATAGAAAATATCCAAAACTACCAACTTGACTTATTCCTTCCACTTAAACATCCTTAAATCCTAAAAAACCATTTTAAAAACCTAGGATGAGAACAAAATTTCAGTACGGGATAATAAAATAAAGGAAACCATTAGTTATGTTGAAACATGAAAACTCGTATAATATTTTTATTTATCATCAATGGTATTTTTGAATATTAAATAAAAAATTCACATAAAAAAACACATTCTCTCAAAGTAAATCATTAAAACTCCAAGAAAGAAATTAAAACTACTTTATGCGACTTAGAGCATCATTTTCATTAAACCCTTTCCAAACCACTTTAATTGGAATAACCATTCAGCCTACTTCTAGACATGTTATTTCTATAAATAGAAAAACCATACGGTTGAAATCAATACCAAATGCATTGGAGGGACATCACGGTCCCACCCACCCTTTAACATGTAAATTCTATAATGGGATCACCATGAGCTATATTGGTCACTCCTGTTATTTGTTTCGATAGACATGCCGAATTATATCTACCCCACCCTACATATATATCAGGATCACTTATTTCATATAATTCTCAAGTTCCATATCATTAATAAGAGACTTTCAACATAAATCCATTTGAAAATTTTCATTAAAATGAAACAAAAAACACTATGGATGAAAAGTACAATTTTATTTTAAAAACATTATGAATACCAAAACACTATTTTCTTTGAGAAATCATTTTCAATTTTGTAATACCCAAATAAATGAAAAATTGGGTTTTTTAGTTGAGAAAACATGTATAATTTCAATGGAATATTGAAATAAAATAAAACTAATGATGACATAAAACATCACTGTTATCATACTTGAAAAATAGTAAATTTAATTTTTTGATTGTCCAGATGTTCCTTTTAGGACACATAGAAATATCCTAATTGAAAAACTCGGAATAAAAATTAAAAGAGAAATAAAATTTCCTTTATAATCTTTTTATATAAATAAATATATTAAATAATATCAAGAATATTGATATGGGGGAAAAAAATTTGAACTTAGATCTTAAAACAATTAAAAATAGTTTTTTAAATTAATTTTTCCCATACCACTTTGAAATATTTGAATCATAAAACTCATAAAATGATAACATTATGAAGAACGTTAAATATCCTCAGAATACAAAAAATTCATTACATAATGTAACACCCCAAGACTTTACAATATTTTCATTTTTGAAAATTTTTAATTTTATTACTTCCTTTCTTTATATGCAACACCACGATAAGCTTACGGTACAAACAAAAAAGAGCTGGATTGCATTACACGCATGTCCATGTTTTACAGAAAATAAAAATATTATAAAAATATTATAATTTAATATAATAAGATTTATCTTAGGTGTCAATTTGGTGATTATGAATAATATTAACTAACATATGAAAATATGTGGTTTATCTTATTGGTAACAAATTAATTAGAAATGAATTTAGGAACCAATAGAATATATAAGAAATTTTTTTTAAAGAACTATTTTTATGCTCATAAATTCATTTTATCTAAATAACTAAAATTAGCTACTATTAGTGAATGATATTAATGAAATAAATATGTTATATATTAAATAAAATATTTTTAATGTCAATCCAATAGATTTGATATGTACAATAAAATACTAAACCCAATATTACACATAAAAATCTATATTTTTATTAAAAAAATGTATTACCTTTTAATGGTGAACTTATTTTAAATATTTTTTTTGAAAATATGATATATAATTTATTCATTAAAAATTTTATTATTTAAATTCAGGATATGAAAACATACTTTTTTTGAATTATTAGTACTGGTCTGATAAGTTTAATGTCTTGATAAATATTGAAAATAACAATTTTTAATTGAAACCCACTTTTTCAATGAAATGATTTATAGTGTGAAATTAAATTTTTAATTGGTTTTAAATTATAAATAGATTATTTTATTATAATTTAATCCAATTTAGGTAATTGGATTGAATTTTACTTTGAATTTTGATATAAAAAAGTTATAATATTTTTTATATTTAAACATTAATAACCTGTTTTCTCACCCCATCAATAAGATAAATTTTAAAATAATTACTAAAATTTATGTATTTTTTATTTTTGAAAATGGATTCCATATCTGGAATATGTGGGTCCAATTTATTTAAATAGGTTTCTTTTTTTGGAATATGAATAGTAACTTTAGCAATATCTTATATGAGCACGGTTAAGGGAAACTCATATAATTAAAGGTCAAATTTATGTTATAAATATTTTAAAAATACACTAATACTTTCCGTAAATTAATTGGATCAATGATTTTTTTACCAAAATCAACCTTATGATGAAATTATAACCTTTTTAAGCCACATGGGTGAGAATGTGACCTTTATTATATTTTATTTAAAGATATGTTAAAATTTTCATACTCATATTTTTAATAACTATACCATTTTTAATATATGGTAATAAAAAATAAAAATTATACTATGAATATTAATTTTAAAAATACAGGTTTTATCTACAATAGAATAATTTATTTCTAATTTTTAATGATAATATAAATAACTTTAATGGTGACACAATTATGAAGTTCTAATTGTTTAAATAATAGGTGAATAAAATAAATGGTGTTAACAATATTAAAATAAATATAATTTGATATCATAAAAATAATTTTATTCATTAAACTGAAATTTTAGGAATTTTTTAGAACTCTTGGTTTGAATTTCTCTTGTTTTCTTGTTTTTTTTTATAAGAAAAAATAATTAATAGTGTCAATATTGACATTATAGATATATTGTAATAAGTAATATTTTATTAAATGATATAAAATATCTAAAAATCTAAAATATGACCAAATTATTGGGATAAGTCTCCAAATGTTATCAATGACTCATTTAGTGGTCTTCTGTTATTTTATAGTAATTATATTTTCCCTTAGTGTATAAATTACATGATATCATGAGAAGAGTTAAAGGAGTTAAATAAGGGTTACAACAAAAATTTATGGATTAAAAACATAATAGAAACTTGTCAATGAATTATAGGATAAATGGGATTTGACCCTTATCACTTTAAGATTTAATTAGAGTTATTTAATGGAAAATTTTCCATTAAAATAAGATTTATATTATTGAAATTTAAAGATAGTTATAAAATATCACTCTCTTGTATTTAATATCTTTTATGTTTCAAAATTATGAAAAAATACAGATAGGAATGAATATAAATGTCTGTATTGATCGTATGAAACTAAATTCATTATATAATATTTTTTTAATTTTGAGAAATTATATAATTACCTTAAATGTTTCTTCAATGTTAAAACAGTTTTTTTAATAAACAGAATAATAAAATAATTGGTTTTAATAAAATTAATTTCGATATATTTTGGATGAATTAAATTTTATAATGATTTTTATATATCTATAAGATATATTAGAGATGTTTAAATACATTATATTAAAATTCACACTTTTTCTTGATTCATTTAAAGTCAAATCAATTTAATAGTATCAAATTTGACAATAATGATATTTTTTGGAATTAATATACAATTAAATAATTTAAAAATCAAAAAATGTAAAATAATAACAAAGGGGGTAAATATGGTGTGAAATGTCTCTCAAAATTCATTTATATCCAATTTGGAAGTTTATTTTCACTACAATAACCTAATTATATTTTAATATTTTGATGATTTACAAAAGTTCCCCTCACCTCTCTAATAAAAAGGCACCTCATCCCTTAGTTACTCACCCCACATTGAACCTTATATACAGACCAAAACCTCACCATTTCTCCCCAAAAATTTTTTTAGTCAAGTTATAGAGGTCATGGTCTTCTAAAAATACCAAACCTAGTGTCTTTAATTGGGGATCCAAAGGAATTCTATTGAATAAGAGGTAATAGTTATACCAATTCATTTAATTTCATTTCTTATTCAACTTCCTTTTCAAATATTATTTCCTTAGTAATGTAATAAATCCATTATCAACTATATGATGAGTATTTATTATGATTTTGTGACAACCATATTCATACTTTTATCAATATTATGAAAAACAAATCACCATGTGTGCGTACATATAGCTTACCATCTCCACATTGTAGTGTAATTTATTTTTCATCACCACATTATTATAATGGGTATGATGATGAATATAATGCATACAATTATAAATATGACATGATATTGATTCTATATAATTAATTTACAATCCAATTTCTTACTACTTTTCCATTTAGGGAATGATACATTTTCTATTGCGCATGTACGACCTACCATCTCCATGATGTGATGATATTCACTCTCCACATTAACCATTCAAGAATTATTAAAAAAAATATAAATGATGAGTTAATATTATATTTATTCACTTAATATCATTATGAATATGAATAAAATATATATTATTCATAATAAACATTACTTACATGACAAAACAAACATTATAAAATGAAGTTATTAACACTTGAAATAATGTTAATAATGAAATATTATAAACAAAATGATATAATGATGGACCTTCTTCATACTTCCCGTGAAGCAAACACGGTGGCATATGGTCTTGACAATAAATGAATCAACCAAAGCACTACATGGAATGATGACCCGCTGGTTGATCTTCTTCACCTATATGTTAGTTATTGTAGTAAAATCCCTCTCTTCAGACTTTTGTAGCTTCTGCTTATTTTTTTTAATAAATTGTTTCTTGGACTTTTTCCAAGGAATTACCCTTTAAAAAAATTAACAAAATTATATAATAGGATCATATATGAAATCATAAATATGCATATAGTTCGGGTATAATTTAATAAAATTAATTAACTATTATAATGGAGGTTAACTCACCCTCAACTAATCAAAATTACTAGGTACAGGTTTGTTTCATAATTTCATTATTATTCGGGATTGTTTATACGTAAGTATCAGATGAGGAATATTTATCATCCAAGTCCATGTTTCTTTAAAAAATCAAAAATATTTGTACTATTAAACTAAAAATGTTTAATGTACTTTACCCATTTTTGAATTTTATAAAATATTTCAAAATGAATCTTTTTATCTTTTTCCAATGATGTACTTTATGACTTTTTCAATGGAAGGAATGTTTGTTTTTAACCTATGCAACATGCACATATTTTTTCACCATTATGACACCTTAACATTTTTAAGATTTCTTACAAGATTAAAATGTTATTTTCAAAGTAAATGTTTTCCTATATAATTGAATGGATTTTATATAAATTATTTCAAAGTAAAAAAGGGGTATTTATCTAAAGAGATATTTTAATGTTTTTATTGCACTATTTTAATATATGTCAACATACTTTGTTAGATCTTAGTCCTGATTGAGGTTGATTGAATATTATATCATTGAATTTATTTTTTTGTATGTTTTATTATTTAGTTTGACTATGGATTTAATGTTTTGATAAATTTTATTTTTTATGGTTTAAGTATTCACATTTCGTTTTCTAGTTTTAACACGAATGTTTATGTTGATTGTAGTTCATCACCCATTTCATATGAAGACTAAATTAGACTTAGTTAGTAATGGGTAAGGCCTAATGTTGCCTCTTGATTCATTGGCAAGTCACATGAGATAAACTAGTTTTGTTTTTTATCTATTCATGTATGGTTTTTTACGTGAATCCATGATGACATGTTTATGATGTTTGACATTTTGAATTCCCTTATTTTGATATTAGTTATTGACATTACATGGGATTATTTGATTAATATTATATCCATGGTTGTTTTTTATAGTTCATGTGATTATTTTTTATGGTATTTTTATTCTTGCTATATTATGCTCATGATTTTTTTAATGGTATTTTGTTTTAGTTATACACCTTCCCTTTAGGTTTATAATTATATAATCTATAATTTCTTCTACCATATTATTACCCTTATTGAGCATTTCATCTCACCCCTTTCTCATGTTTTATTTTTCTAGGATGTCAAGATGTGTATTGTGACCCATTTACAGGGTTAATATTGGATATTAATGGATTTATCAAAGGATTATATATGTTTAATTTTATGTTTTGAATTTTATTATACGATTTATGTATGTAATATATATTCCAATATAGAAAAACTAATTAGTCCTCTAGGATTTGACAGTTGTATCTATGCCAATATAATAAAGTAAGACATCAACTCTAGGATATTGGGGTTGGGGTTATTATAGTTGTTAGTAGAGGAAGTTTTTTAGCTACCTTAGTAGTAGATTTAGAAAACATATATTAGGGAACATAACTATAAGATAGAATATTAGGATTAGAATTGAAGAACATATTATTATTTTGGTATGATAGGGATTATTTGGGTTTTCTAAGAAATACTTCTCTATCTGGATATTACAGGTGAATATGGTTTTGGAACAAATGTACCTTGGGGTATTATCTCCTACAAGGTGCATCGGGCCTGACTCAACATAACCTCATACATGACAAAGATCCTTACCATGCGCCTAGTTTGAAACTCTAGAAATATATTCTTAGTACATTTAAAATTTTATTTACAAACCAATATATATAATTTTTAATTAGATTAATCCCCAAAGAAACCATGTTTATGATTTAAAGATTAGTTATAAATAAATGTTCAATTTAGGTTATGTGATTCACTATTTCATGGATTATACATTATGTTTCATAATATGATGATCTAATATAGTTTATGAAATTATTTAAAAATGGTGCATTGTGGAAGTAATGTAAATCGTGTTGATGCACATAATCCATATAGGGATTTCCCTATAATGAAATATAATGATGTTGGAGATGGAGCTGCAACTGGTGCTAAACAACTTATAATTGTACTGGGATAGTTCACTAAAGTTAGGAATAATAATCTTGCCAATTTGGAGTAGCCTGGTTGACAACATATAGTAATAATATTAGATCAATTCATGACACAACAAACTCCAACATTAAATGGGGATAAAAATCCATTTGTGTCAAAGAAATGGATAAGTTCCATTGAAACATTATTTCTTGATTTGGGAAGTAAGGATAGGGAGAAAGTTCTCTTTTCAGTTTTTCACATTTTTAGAGATGTAGATCAATAGTTGTTATTGATTCAAAACACTAAGGAGGGATGAATAAATTGAAAACAAGGAATTGAATGATTTTAAGAAAATTTTCATTATAAAATATTTCCATCGTGAACAACTAGAGGATATTAGGAGGAAATTTTTAATTTTATAGGAAAAGGATGATTAGAATGTTAATCAATATGAGGAAAAATTTACAATGTTATAAAGGCATGTTATGGACTACATACATATCCCAAGGAGATTAATTGGTAATTTATTTGATGTGTTATAGTCATTACTCAAAAAGAAATTTGTCTCTGAATCTTTCTCAACTTATGAAGATATATTATCACGTGTTTTCAATACTAAGAAATAATTATCTATGTGTTATGAATTTAAGGGAGAGAAAGAGATGAATAGAGTGGTGGAGAAATATACAGATAAAGGGACCAAGGGAAAGAAGGATTTTCCCATGTGTGATAATTATGGTAAGAAACACCCAGACACTTTCCTAAAGAGAATGAGAGTTTGCTACAAGTGTGGTGAAAAAGGTCACCAGGATCCTGATTGTAAGGGAAAGAAATAATCTATGAATGGGTAATGTTTCAACTATAAGGAGATGAGACAGAACACAAATAAACCACCCAGACATCAAGGAAATATAGCTCAGTAAAAATAAAAGGGATCAAGGTCAATATTATGATGTCACTACAGTCTAAGTGGAATAATAAATGTATTTTTGTTTCTAGATTCATGAATTCGGTTATTATATTCTTGTTATAATAATAATTTTATAAATAAGGATTTTTATTCAGTACTTATTTAATATAGATTTGGAATCATTAATGTTTTCATTATGATTTTATGGTGATCAATGTATTCAAATATCTGGTATGTGACTAAAAGATCAAAATTATACTGCCAGGGGAAAGTATGATGATATGTTGATTTCTAAAATTCATTAACCATCATTTTTATGTTTTGGATCATAATATTACGGAAAAAGTAAAAATTTATAAAATTTATTAAGATGATATTTGGAAAAGGATTAAGAAATGTATTTATTACATCACTGTGTAATGAATAATATGCTAAGAAAAGAAGTAGAAATAGTTGAAGCCATAACCTAAGGATAAGATTGTGTTTACAAATGTGTATATTTATAGATATTCTTATATAGTGAAAGAATTAATCAAATATAAAAAAGGGTTTTTTGAGAAAAATGTTTTCATTGTACCATTTTTCGGATGAATCAAATGGTCTTAGATCGTCGTAGATATACAGCTTCGTGATTGTTAACTTTCTCTTGATCGTGTTCTCTATCACTCTCTATCAGAACATGATGGTTAGATTTATCTTACATGTACATGTTTTCCTAAGTAAAACCCTATTATGTGTAATCTTTGATGACCTTCATACTTATATTACTTTATTATAAAGTGGATGTCTCATTAATACTTTTTCCGATGTGAGAATTAAATAAAGATATTTTGAAAAGTCAAACCCCTAGTTTTTGATCCCAAGTATAAATTGCAAGAACACAATTTATTGAAGGAGGGGAAAATGTAACACCTCAAGATTTTTTTTTTAGTAAACTTAATTTTGTTACTAGATTGATTTATATGCAAAACCATGTTACGTTTACATTATAGACAAAAATGAGTTGTCTTGCATTACACGCAATACTGAGACTTACCAAAAAATAATATATTATTAAAATATAGTTATTTAATGTAATAAGAAATAACATAGCCATTAATTTGGTGGTTATGAATAGTATTAACTAACTTATGATGATATATGGTTTAATTAATTGGTTTAAAATTAATTAGATTTTAATATAGGAACAAACTAATTACATATGAAATTTTTTTATGAAGAACTATTTTTATGCTCACAAAGTCATTTTGTCATAATAAATTAAATTAATTACTATAAGTGAATGGTATTAATGAAATATATATGTTATATATTATATCAAATATTTTTTATTAAAACAATATATTTGACAGGCATAAGATAATAACAAACCCAATATTACACATAAAAACCTATATTTTTGTTAAAGTAGTTTTACCACCTTTTAATAGAGAACCTATTTTGAATACAATTTATGAAGATTTTATTTAATTTATTTTAAATAAATAAACTTATTATTTTAAATTTATATATAAAAATTTATTTTGGTTCAATTATTATTATTTTTCTCATAAGTTTCATGTTTCGATGAACAGTGAAACATACTAACTTTTAATTGAAAATAAATTTCTTCATAAAAATAATTTATAGGGTTAAATAATATTTTTTAGTGGTTTTAATGTATAAATATATTAATTTCTTTTCATTGAAACCAATTTAAGAAATTTAAATAAATTTTATATGAATTTAGATATAAAAATGTTTCAAAAATTTTCACGTTTAAACCTTAATAAACCATTTTCACACCCCATCAACGGGGTTAATATTAAATTAATTACAGAAAATTTTATGATTTAAATTTTTTAAATTGGATTAAATATTTGGAAGAATTGTTTTCAAATCATTTAATTGGGATTGTTTTTTTGGAGAATGAATAGTAACCTTAGTAACATTAATTATTACCAAAGTTAAGGGAAAATCAGGCTATTAAAAGAAAAAATTATATTATAAATATTATAAAATTACCCTAACACATTTAATAATTTCATTAAATGATTGATTTATACAATAAAAACCCTCATTATGAAATTATATCCTTTTTAAGCCACTTGGGTTAGATTGTGACATTTATTATATTTTATTTAATGATAAGTTAAAAATGTCAAACTCATATTTTTCATTACAATACACATTTTAATATATCTCAATAAAGATGGTAAATTCAAATATAAATTGTAATTTTAAATATAAAATTTTTATCTACACTATGAAAATTTATTTATAATTTTCATTGATAATATAATTAAATTTAATGGTGACACCATGATTAAATATTAATTCTGTAATTAATAAAAGAATGAAATATATGATATTAAAAATATTAAAATAAATATATTTTGAGATATTTAATGATATAATAGAATTTTTTTATTAATTTTATATACTTGTAATGTTTTATAATTCTTGGTTCAAATTTATCTTGTCTTTTTTTTCTTATAAGACTTAATAATGAATAGTGTCAGAATTGACATTATTGATATTTTATATGAAATAATGTTTTATTAAATGATATAAAATATCTAAAAAACTATAATTTGACCACATTATTTGTATATTTTTTAAAATTTCATCAATGAATCATTTGAGGTTTTTTGGTATTTTATTGTAATAATATTAACCCTTAATGTATAAATTACATGATATCACTGTAAGTGTTAAAGGTGTTAAATAAGGGTTAAAAAAAAATTTTAAGGACTATAAACAAAATAAAAACTTTTCCAAAAATTATTGGAAGAATTTTATTCCACTCTTATCACCATAAGATCAAATTTTTGTTCTTTAATGGACACTTGTCTATGAAAATAACTTATATTTTATTTAACGTCAAAGATAGTTGTAAAATATCACTCTCTTGTATTTTAAATCTTTTATGTCTCCATATTGGGGCTAAATCAATATATGAAAGACTATAAATGTCTATTTCTATCATAATGATATTAATTTCATTATATGTTTTTTTTAATTTTTATAAATTATATAATTACCTTAAATGCTTCATCAATGTTAAAACAATATTTATTTAATTAAAAGAAAATTAAAAAATTGATTTTAATAATATTTATTTTTACACATTTTGAAAGGATTATATTGAATAATTAATATTATATATCTAAAAGATATATTATATATGTTTGAGTCTATTGTATTCGAATTACCACCTTTTCTTGATGCATTTAATGTTATATTAAATTAATAGTATCAAATTTTATAATAACTACATTTTACTAAATTAATATTTATGGTAAAAAAAGTCTTCCCCAATTTATTTATATCTCATTTGGATGTTTTAGACACTAAAAGAACCTTATTGTATTTTAATATTTTGAGGGTTTTTAAAAGTTCCCTTCACCACTGTTTTGAAAAGGCACCTAATCCCTCACACCCTGACACCACATTGAGAATTCAAGATTTACCAAACCCAACCAATTTATCCTCCCAAAATTCTTAGTAATTTTATTGAGGTCTTGGTACACCAAAAATTCAATACCATGTGTCCCTGATAAGATATCCAAAGAACTCCATTGAAGAAGAGTTAATTGTTTTTCCAATTCATTTATGTTCATTTCTTCTTCTACTTCCTCTTCCTATGTTGTTTCCACACTAAAGTAATAACTATAGTATCACATATATTCTGGGATATTATTATGATTATGGGAAAAATATATTCCTCCTTTTATTCATCATACCAAAAACTATATGACCATGTGTGTGTGCGTACGACTTACCATCTCCACGCTGTGGTGGAATTTGTTTTCATCACCACTTTATTTGGATGGGTATAATAATTATTATAATTGATAAATTAATAAATATGACATGATATTGATTATTATAATTAATATAATATCCAATTACTTATAACTTTACCATTAATGGAAGGATATCGTTGCTCATGTGTACGTATGAGCTTGTATCTCTACGACACAATGAGATTCATTCTCTATGTTAGCTATTCAAGAATGATTATAAAAAATATATATGTGATGAGTGGATATAATATTTTTTAACATAATAACATTAAATATATAAAGTAAATATATTCATTTCATTTGAAATAAGACTTACATGAAAAACATAAACATATGAAAATGAAGTGGTTAATACGCGAAACAATGGTATTAATGGAATATTATTAACAATATGATATAAGAAAATTGTATATGAAATCATAAATATGGATATAGTTTTGGTGTAATTAAATAAGATACCTTTACTATTATATAATAGTTTACCACACCCTCAACTTATTGAAAGTACAATGTAAGTATTTATTTCACAACCTCATTATTATTCAGTATTGTTTATACATAAGTATTTCTTGGGGAATATTTATCATCAATGTCCATGTTTCAGAAAAAATAATTCAAAATATTTTTAATGTTATACTACAAATTTATAAATTATTTAACCCATTTTTTATTTTTTATAATTTTTTTTAAAATTAATAATTTTTTTCATTTTCCAAATGGTGTACTTTTTGGATTTTTTTTATGGAAGGAATGTTTGTTTTTAACTTTTTTGGCAAGAGTGGATTTTTCTACCATAATGATACATTAATTTTTTTAAGCTTCCCTTACAATATTAAAATGTTATTTTTAAAGGAAATTTTATCTTTTATAATTGAATCTCTTTTAAATAAATTCCTCCAATGTAAAAAAGAGTGATTAATCTAAAGATATTTTTAATGATTTTATTATAGTATTTTCATCTATGTAAATATATTTTGTTGGATCCTATGAATGATTTAGGTTGATATCTTATTATATAATATACCACATTTTTTTGAATTTTTTATGATTTAATTTTATTGTGGATGTTCTATTTTGATAACATTCATAGTTTATGGTTTAAGTATTCACATTTCATATGGTAGTTTTAAAATGAATGTTTATATTGATTATGTTTTATCACCTATTTCGTATTATTAATGCATTGGACTTAGTAAGTGACGAGCATGGCCCTCTATATCCCCTCGATGAATCAATTGGTATCTTGAGACAAACTAGCTTATGTTTTTACCCATATATGTACGGTGTCTTGGAAAATGTCTTGACGGTATATTTATGATGTCCAACATTATAAATTCCATAATTATAAGATTGTTTATTGATATTATATGTGATTATTCAATGATTATAATTTAAATGGATATATTTTCTATATAATTTGATTATTTTAAATGGTATTATTTATTTTTCTATATTATTATAAATATTATGTTTAATGTGCTTGTGTTTTAGTTGTACACCTTGCCTTAAAGTTTATGATTATTTATTTATTATATCTTCCGTTGTAAGCTAACTCTTATTGAGCATCTATGCTCACCCATTTATTATGTTATATTTTATCAGGATGGAATGATGTGTATTAGGATAGATATGTAGAGTTAATCTAGAAGATTAAAGGGATTCTCAAAGGATTATTTATGTTTTATTTTAGGTTTTGTATTTTAATGTAAGGTTCATGTATGTAATCTATTTTCTAAGACTCTTGAACTGATCGGTCCTTTAGGATTTGAGACTAGTATATATGCCAATATAATAAAGTAATTCATTGGGTTTGAGCTACTGGTGTTAGGTTTGTTTCATTCAAAATTTAAATGGGGTTTTATATACATATATAAATAGAATAAATGTTCCTTACATCATGAAATGTCTCAATGAAAGGATACTGAGATGAAGCCCCTTACATTGATTCATCTTTTCAAGTGTGTATTTGTCTTCCTGAATAATAAACATATGTTAATTATTTAATTGACTCAGAACCATTTTTAAGTTTATCATTAATTTTATTTCACTTAATAAAATGTTGTTTATAACTATATAATCGATAAATTTTATGTCAAGTGTTCGGACAGTATTTGGTTTTTTTGTTAAAAACGAAGAAGGTTGGTTAAATATGGTGAAAGGGGTCATTATATAAAAATATCTAGAATAATAATATTTATCATATTTATACATCAATTATACTTTTAAAACCAATAATTAATGGTGTTTATGAAAAATGAACTAATGTAGCAATCGTATATATGGTAGGCCATATTTACACATGAGTAGTGTTTTCATTTCTCAATGATTATTATAAAAACAAGAAAGTAAAATTTATATTTATATAATTGTGATTATATCATAAATATAATATATTTAATAATATATAATTATATATATAATCCTTGTGAAGTATAAGTAATCACATCGCATTGGGGAGGCTATAGTCCACACATCCACGAATGATCTTATTACATTTTTTAATTTGTGAATATAGTAAAAAAATATGATATATTAATCAAATATAATGACAATTATATAATTAATATAATATAGATATTATGTAATTGAAATCTTTTTATTTTATCCATACTTAATACATTCGATGTAATGTGTCAATTTGTCACATCACTATGAGGAGGAGATAGTCCACACATCCACAAACGATGTTATCATATTCCAACAAAATGGAATGTGTGAAGGTATGTTTTATATAATAATTAATGTATTTATAATAAATAATATATATAATATATATAATATTAAAACCATAATTAAATAATTATTAATAAAAATAAAATATCATAATGTAAGAACGAACGACGTCAGTTCGCGTTGCGGTAATATGTATCACTCAAGAATAATGATTGTGTATCCCATTTGATTGAAATGTGTGCATATGTAGGTAAAATAATTTTTTATAAAATATCATTATATTTAGGGTGCTAATGATTTTATATAATCATTCAATATAGATAATAATATTTTTAGATCAATAAATAAAACATTAATGAACATTGAAGTATGTTACCTATTTTTATTGTAACTTCTTTTGGATTGCAACAAAGGGCTTATTTCGTTGGATTTATACCCAAGAGAGTATTCTATGATTATAATAGGGATATTGGGAGATTATTTGGGTGGGATTTGGGAAACCCAAGTGGCATGATAGATTTGAATAAATGGGGGAGTGTGAGTGCCTTTTTATAGTGGAGGGAGAGTGACATTCTTCTATATATAAAATGGAAAATGATATTGGGAGGTCTCCATTACATCACGGGCCTCCAATAATGATCTCATTTTGATAAAATAGAGTAAATGGTGGAATAATTTCCATCTAATGTTATTTGTAAAAGGGTCTCGGTTGTTTTCCCACTTAAGATTAAGCTTTAACCACTGAGTATACTCATTTATACCTTATTCTCTATAATTAGTTTTAATTTATTTCACTAATATTTCATGATAAAAAATAATTTGAAACTATGATAAATGATAAATTATTATTATTATAAATATAGAATAAATTTTTCCAAATTACAAACACAGAATTAGAAGAAATTAATTTATAAATAATTCAGTAGACTGGGTGACAAAAAAGGATTTTTAAAGTGAATATGTTAAAGTGTTTTCTTTTTTTTATCTAATTTCAAGTTGAAAATGATCATAATGAATTAATTATATTAATAGATGAAAATTTGAACTAATTATTATATAAAACGATTTCATAACATAATTTGACAATATAAAATATTATGACAAAAAATAATTTTTTGATTAAAATTTATTATTATATACTACTCATCAAAATATGAAACTTCTCATAAAAATATAAAAAACTAGTACCTCACCCATGAATATGCATGGAAATATAATTCAAATCTAATTTTCAAAAGTGCTCTAAAATTTTGAGTAGTTAATGATGAAAATTAGTTAAAATTATGTTAAAATTACATCTTTAGTGATAGATAATAATGAAAAGAAATGATAAATAATAAAATGTATCATAGATTATATATAGAAAGGAATGAAAAGAAAAAAACATTATTTAAAAAGATACCATAAGACATGATGTATGAAAAAGTATATAAAAAGAGAATTCAACATTATTTTAACCTAAGAGGCATAAAAAATCACGATGTATCAGACATTTGTAATAAGAAATACTAAAAATAAACATTGAATCATGAAAATTGAAATTATTATAGTAACATATTACAGATTTTTTTGAATCATAGGCCATATAATAACATGTCTATAGAGAAGGATTTCTTTTCAAAAATATGAGTGACAACTATAAAAATGGGTACTATTTGTAATGTATGTGTGGTGTACATCGTAGTCAAACAATGTGAGTTACATCTCTATTATTAACAGCTTAACAGAAGTTCCCTATGTTGTTGCTTCAATGACGAAATCCGCATTTATCATTTGAAATGATAAAATTCTATTCACATCCTGATGAATGAGATTTTTAAAAGATAGAGATTGCAAAGTGGTTTCCAAAAATGATCACATTTATGCTGCAACGCTCACATACTAAGGACTAAAAAGTGGTTTACCATAGAAGTTCATTATATCTCATAAAAAGAAATATTAAAATTTGGTCACTGATCATTAATTGACCTTCCAAAATGATAGAAATATTTCTTATATGTGTTGTTATAGGTTTTATGTATACTTTAATAATAGTGGATTTAAAAGTGGAAGTATAAATATAAACAATAATATGAACACAATAGATTCAATAATGTTTTTCCATTACCATACAATCATAGAATCTCATTTCATTCAGTTTTATAAGTTTTTTTGTTATTCTTTTCCTTCAAACGGGGAAACACATCTTTGAATTGGCTTATATTTACTATAGTGTCTCTAGAGTTTTTAAAATTTAGTTGGACCACGTCTGAAGGTTACGAGCGCAGCGAAAGCCCGTGGGTGGATGTTCCTACTTGGATTTTTGTCATTAGCAATGATCAATCCAGGATCAATATGACGATAAACGCCAGTCTCCATGGATCGAATCACAGAAAAAGAAAAAGAAGAAGGTTTGTCCTAGAACCACAAACAAGGATCATTACAGGTTGATTATAATTAATTTAATTAATTATAAAGAAATACCTTTTGGGTGTTCTTTATTTGTTGATGTTCTTGATCACGTTGTCGATGTGATCCATCGTTGCGTTGTAGAAGCCAAGTGTAGACTCCCTCTAGCGGTGATCCACACGTGTACCTCGTATCTCTGGACGTCGCCGAAAGATTCTCTGGGTGCTAGCGTGGAGAAGCCTTTCCTTGCGTTGTCCGCTTTAGATCTTCTAGATCCAATGAAAGAGGATCTCTCGCGGTCTTGAGAGCGTTCTTGGAGGGATAGGTTCTTTCGGCCTTGAAGGAATTCTCCAGAATTGTTGTGTGTGGTGTAGGAAAAGAGTTGGGGTTGTGAGGATATTTATAATCAGGTTTGAGGTTATAGAGTTATGACAATAACTAAATGCGTTATGCGTTTTATTCATTTCATTTAATCTTATTTAAAACCCCCATTCCAAATATTTAATTCCTTGACATGCGCCCATGCTGATTATAATAAATATCATTTAAAACAATATTATATCCTCAAAATCCCAACTGGAAAAACTACATGGAATGTATTAATAAATACACGGCATGTACTTGTTTTTCATTGAAAACTACATGGCGTGTACATTCAATGTACACGGTGTGTATATCTTGTTTTCATTTATTCATTTCCTTTCCATAAAGAAAACTGCACGGTGTGTTGTTATTAATACATGGTGTGTACTTGTTTTCCATGAAAAACTACACGGCATGTAATATTTAATACACATCGTGTATATCTTGTTTTTCAATTCCTTCTTCCTCCATCATAAAAATTATTTAGGCTTCCTTGAATAATTATTAAACCACGTACGGGAATAATCTTTATTATACCTGAGATACTTGAATACACTGAGTGTCTGACCCTCTATGCCTCTTTCCCGTTGGCATTAGGCGGGATTTCCTAAAGTCCAAGATTACTGTCTAGAAATGGGTCAAGGCACCCAAAAGAAAGAAGTTGACGCCGCATTGACGTATCACCTCATACAAATGCTTACTGTATAATTTAATCCCTTTGTCTCAATATCTTATCAAGCAGGTTTCATGACAGTGTCATAAACCTATATGCTTGATCCGTCATTCTTTGACTACCTGAAATAAACTCGTCGTTTACACCATGGCCATGGAATTTAATGCGACAGTTCCATTTCAATCAAAGGGCCTATATATCAACTTCCATAAATAGAAGGGACAAATCCTTCCTCGACTTATCTATTAACAACATGTCACTCTTAATGCACCTGACGTACCCTACTTCCCACCAACTATCTGTGTTATGGTTTTTGTCAGTAAATCTAAGTGTGAGAGTCATGACATGAGTTAATGATAATCTTCCAGTCTAAGGACCATTACACACGCTCGTATATAGCAATGTCTGATGACACCAAGACATGCAGAATTGAAAATGGCGGGTCTGTTCTCATAATCTCCCATCTTGGAGATTACCAAGTGCAAACTCCATGAGAGAGAGTCTCGTCTTCTTATGAGTACTATCCCATGAAGGTCTGTACACTATGTGTCCTATCATAGTATGTCATCCAACCGCAGAACATTATTTAAGAATATTGTTATAGCATTTAAAGGTTCTCATCATAGCGGGGATCTTCCATGACCTTATCAATTCAACAAATATTCCATGACATTATTATATTATAGTCATACAGAACAATGTACAATATATAATAAGTGAACATTCATGTCATCAAAGTACAAAATAGTTGGTTCCCAAGACACCAACCCTTACAAACTCCCACTTGGACTAGATCCAACTGCCTACAACTTTTAGTCTGCTAGACCTCACATGATGATCATGTTTCTGCTGAGTCAAGGCTTTAGTCAAGGGGTTCTCCACGTTTTCTTCCGTGGAAATACTTCTCACTGCAACTTCACCTCTCTGAGAAAAATCCTTCAAGTGATGATACTTTCAAAGTATGTGCTTTGTCCGCTGATGTGACCTTGGCTCTTTTTCAAGTGCCACCACTGCAGTATTATCACAATAGTGTGTGATAGGATCTTTACTGCTCAATACCACATCCAGCTCTTGGATGAAGCTTTTCATCCATACTACTTATTTAGCTGTCTCAGAAGCTGCGATATACTCAGACTCCGCTGTAGAATCTACCACCACACTCTACTTTGAGCTCTTCAATCTCACTGCACCTCCATTCAAACTGAAGATGTATCCAGTCTGTGACTTCATATCATCTTGATCATTCTGGAAACTAGCATCTACATGTCCTCTGATGACTAGTTCCTCATCTCCACCAAAAACTAGGAACATATCCTTAGTATGCCTCAGATACTTAAGGATATTCTTGACTGCCATCCAATGGTGGTCTCCTGGATCAGCTTGATATCTACCTACCACACTTAATATATAAGCAACATCTAGCCTCATACATAGCATAGCATACATGACTGACCCAATCACGGATACATAAGGGATCCTTTCCATTATCTTTTTTTCCTCATGTGTCTGAGGACACATTTTCTTGGAAAGATGAATTCCATGTGACACTGGAAACAATCCCATCTTAGATTGTTCCATATTGAATCTCTTCAATATCTTGTCAATATATGTACTATGACTCGGGCCCAACATTCTCTTGGATCTATCATGATGGAACTTGATCCCAAGAATATATGCAGCCTCGCCTAAGTCTTTCATAGAGAAGCATTTATGAAACCATGCCTTAACTAACTGTAAGACATGTACTTCGTTTCCAATTAGTAATATGTCATCAACATATACTATTAAGAAAACGACTGCACTCCCACTAAACCTCTTATAGACACAAGGATCACATTCATTCTTAACAAATCCAAATTATGTTACAGCTTCATAAAAATGAATGTTCCATGACCTTGATGCTTGCTTTAATCCATAAATGGATTTATGCAACTTGCATACCTTGTTGGCATCCTTTGGAGTCACAAAACCTTCAGGTTGTGTCATGTAGACATCTTCCTGGAGGTTCCCGTTAAGGAAATCTGTTTTGACATACATTTTACAAATCACATAGTTATGGTAAGCGGCAATGGACAATAGGATTCTGATGGATTTAAGCATTGCAATAGGTGAAAATGTTTCATCATAGTCAATTCCTTGATGTTGTCTAAAACCTTTTGCAACCAGTCGTTCCTTGTAGGTGCTAACTTTCCCCTCCATGTCCAGTTTCTTCTTGAATACCCATTTATTACCAATAGGCTTTACATCAACTAGAGGATCTAGCAAAATCCAGAATTGGTTTTGGTTCATGGAATCCATTTCAGAATTCATGGCTTCTTGCCACTTGGAAACGTCTGTGCCTTCAACTGCTTCCTTGTAGGTAAGAGGATCATCATTATCAACCAATAATGAGTCACCATCCTCGGTGACAAGAAAACCATATCATTATGGTTCTCTCACCTCTCTTATGCTCCAACGCAGTTCTTGTGTCTCTGGAACAGATTTTTCTTCCACGGGGCTTTTTGGAATCTGTTCTTGTACCAACTCATGTGTATCTTGAGCCTCGACTTCATCGAATTCTATCTCGCTCCCACTATCTCTTTTTGAGATGTGCTCCCTCTCAAGGAATATAGTGTGTCTTGCCACTGTAACCTTTTTGTCTGAGGGGTTGTATAGGTAATATCCCCTTGTTTCCTTGGGATATCCTATAAAGATACACTTTATGCCTTGGGATGCAAGTTTGTTACCTGAAGAGGCCATAACAAATTCTTTACTACCCTACACATGTAAATTTGATAACACGACTTTGCGTCCACTCCAAAACTCATATGGAATACCATTTATCGATTTAGTTGGTACTTGGTTTAGTATGTGTGCTGCTGTTTTTAATTCATATCCCCAAAAGGATAATGTAAGACTCGCATGACTCATCATTGATCTCACCATGTCCAACAGGGTGCGGTTCCTCCTTTCACTTACACCATTCCACTGAGGTGTGTAAGGAGGATTGAGTTGAGATAGAATCCCAAACTCCCATAAGAAATCAATGAAGTCTTGATTAAGATATTCTCCTCCTCTGCCTAAGTGGAGTTTCTTAATCTTCTTACCAAGCTGGTTCTCAACATCATTCTTGTATTCTTTGAACCGATCAAATGAATCTGACTTATACCTCATTAAGTAGATATATCCATATCTACTAAAATCATCAGTAAAAGTTATGAAGTATGAGAACCCACCCCTTGCCTCAACTGGAAATGTACCACACACATCTGTGTGAACTAATTCTAGAAGCTCTTTAGCTCTTTCACCTTTCCCACTAAATGGGGCATTGGTCATTTTTCCTTGTAGACACGCATGACATACACCAAGTGGTTTTAGTTCGAAAGAATCTAAATACCCATCTTGATGTAATTTTGTCAAACGTTTCTCATTGACATGACCTAGCCGGTGATGCCAAAGTTGGGTGTGGTATGAGTCATGTGAATTAACTTTGTCATTGATTTCCATTACTTGGTTTGTGTAGTCTAACACATAAAGGCCATTATATAAATGTTCCCTACCAAAACAAATTCTATCTTTATAAAAGTAGCAACATCCATTTCCAAACATAAAGATTAATCCATCAGTATCTAATCTTGATACTGAAATAATCTTTTTGGTTACAGAAGGCACATAATAACAACCCTTTAACACCAAGATCATTCCAGTTGGCAACGTGAGGTGGTAGTCTCTGACAGCTACAACAGCAAGTCTGGCTCCATTGGCTGCTCGTAGATCTACCTCCCCTCAATCAATATTCTTGAATCTACTTGGTTCCTATATTTGGATACAGATGTGAGCACCACAAGCAGTATATAATACCCAATTTGTAGAAACAGATAGATTTCATTTGATGACAAACGCACCTGAAGCTTTCCCTTTCTTCCTTGGCTGGGTGCAGTTTTTCTTCCAGTGGCCCTTCTTGCCACATGCGAAACAAACAGTATCCTGTTCTCATGCCTCCCCTTTGATCTTCCTTTTCTTGGAAGGCCTTGAAGATGTTTTGGTCTTAAAGATCTTCGCCTTCCCTTTCCTTTTATTCACCATAAGGACAGAAGGATTTTCACGCTTCATGTCATTATCTACTTGGAAAATAAGGATAAGAAGATTAGATAGATACTTCTCCATGTTGTTCATGTTGAAATTAACAACAAAGTTTGAGAAGATCTAGGAGAGTGATGCAAGAATGAGATCGGTGCCCAGTTCATCGAGGAGTTTAAAACCTAGAACCTCCAAGTGCTTAATGTATCCAATGAGCTTGACTACATGAAGCCCAGCTAGGGCACCCTCTCCAAGATTTCTCTGAAATGGAGCCTTAGAGATCACAAACCTTTCCTGTCTTTCTCTCTCCTGGTATAGACCACATAGGTGCTCGAGCATTCTATAGGCATCCATGTCTTCATGAGACTTCATGAGCTCACTAGACATAGATGATAGAATCAAACATTGAATGTCGAGAGAGTCGTTCAAATTTTGATCATAGACTAGGAAATCTTCATCACTCGCCCCTGGGGTAGGAGAATCAGGAAGTGAGGACTCCAGCACGTAAAACTTTCGTTCATGGAATAGGATAACCCAAAGGTGCCTAAACCATTTTTGAAAGTTACTGTCGATGAGGATGTTGTATTTATCCAGAATTGATCGTAGAGAGAATGTGGTTGACAAGTTTGTCATTTCTATTCTACAAATTAAAAGAGTAGATTTATCAGTACTTTCTTGATTACATTTTAGGAAAAATAATAAATGAATTTATTAATTCTCCCACTATTTTATCAAGTCCCAATGGCCCTCACCATTGAACTCAGAATGTTCAGTTGCTTTGACACTCTAGTGGCAAGGATCCATATTCCCCTTTGTATAACCCCAACAAGGGTTGGTCAAGCTATTTGAAGGTATTTAGGTAGGAAGGTCTTTGCCAACTATGATCTTACAGTTCCTTGATCTGTTGAGTGGACTCCCCAATCCTGAAATCCTGACTTGGATTTCTTCAACTCTTGCCTCCAATATTACACCAAGTCTAGCAAGGGCTACTTCTCTTGATGTAATATGCTTAAGTCAACCTGAAACCTTTCATAAGGGATTCCTTTATAAAATTAAGTGTCCCAAAAAGGGTTGGTCAAACACATAGTTTTATTGAGTCTTTCCCTTAATCAGGTAATGGAAGGCTTGGTCTGACTTAATATGGTATTGAGGGATTTTATTCCTTTATGCATAGTTTCTCGTTATCACATGCTTGTTAATATTAAGTGATGCTTTCCTAAGTGATTGGCCATGTTCTCAAAATGTTTATGCATAGTCCGATTTTTATTTTATTCCATCTTTGCATTCTTGTTCATTTTATTAATTATGTGAACGCGACAACACATACATAATAAATAAACCATGCAATCAGACAGAAATAAAATAAGATGGAATGATCATTAGATTCTATTGGTTAGCTTATCTAGTGGTTTTGATAAGCTAAACATGACCTAGGGAAAACACCTTGAACCTTAGGGTTCATGTTTTGCAGCTCCCACCTATCCACCCTTGTATATTCTTGGGTTGGTTTCTCCACAGATTCGGATTTCGAACCGTCTCCTCTGGCTTGGGAGATCCTCCATTTACATGGGTTTACATTAAAGAAACCATGGGCACGCAGGCCCTACATTTTATTGGAAGAAGGGTCTAAAGACAACAAATTTAAATTAAAAAAATTAAAATGAAACCATACACACATACAAAGGGTCTTTGGTCTAGCTCATGATCATCCATAGCATGCAACGACATTTATGCATATTTAGAATTCAAATTCTTTTAATATTTCTTTCATTTAAGATAAGTCGTGCTTGAATTCAATTAATTATTATCTTATAATTAATCAATTATTTATCTTAAATTCCTTTCTGAATTTCCTTGATATTCTTCTCATACATATTCCTTGTACGGGTCTTTGTACATTGGAGAAAACCTGGTGAAATTCCATTTCTGGAAAGTACACGGTGTGTAGTTTATAAGTACACGACATGTATTTCTTTTCACCTTTTATCCAAAGTGCACGCCAGGGGCTTTGGCGTGTTCTTTGTACTTTGGAAATTTTGGAGTACACGACATGTAGATGAATCATGCACGGCGTGTACTTCCTTGTTATGCGGTAACCGGCCTAGCGATCCCATGTACGTAGTACGTGGCTTATCTTTGTACATGGTTTCACCTAGGCCGGAATGGACTACACAGCGTGTTTCTCCAACATACATGTCGTGTATTCTAGTTCCATGCACCATTCAATTTTGGTCAACGCGGTGTGATTAATACTCAGGAATATTCAATTTACACGGCGTTTTTTGGCGGACTAGTGCTGGTTCATTGAACCTAAGTACACGACATGTAGTTTTAATTACATGTCGTGTAATCTCGTGTTGTACAAACAGAAAGAGCGGCTCCTCCGGATGAGTTCCTCCTTTTTATTTTAATCAAAAATTAAAATTAAAAGGTTTTTTCTGTGATATGAATCGAGAAACGAAGGAGGAAGAATAGATCTCGTTTATTCGGATTAATAGAACGATATATTTCGAATTGAATCAAATATAAATGCATAAATTATCAACAAAAATTAAATAACTATAATCAACATTGTAACCTCCCTCTGATACCATTTGAAGGTTCCGAGTGCAGCGAAAGAACGTGGGTGGATATTCCCACTTGGCCTTTTTTCATTAAAAATGATCAATCTGGGATCAATACGATGATAAATTCCAGTCTCCACAGATCAAATCACAGAAAAAGACAAAGAAGAAGTTTTGTCCCGGAACCACAAACAAGGATCGTTACAAGTTGATTATAATTAATTTAATTAATTATAAAGAAATACCTTTTGGGTGTTCTTTTTTTGTTGATGTTCTTGATCACGTTGTCGATGTGATCCGTCATTGCGTCGTAGAATCCAAGTGTAGACTCCCTCTAGTGGTGATCCACATGTGTACCTCGTATCTCTAGACGTCGCCAAAAGATTCCCCTGGTGCTAGCGTGGAGAAGCCTTTGCTTGAATTTTCCACCTTATATCGTCTTGATCCAATGGAAGAGGATCTCCCTCGGTCTTGAGAGCGTTCTTGGAGGAAGAGGTTCTTTCGGCCTTGAAAGAATTCTCCAGAATTGTTGTGTGTGTGGTAGGAAAAGAGTTGGGGTTGTGAGGATATTTATAATCAGGTTTGAGGTTATAGAGTTATGACAATAAATAAACATGTTACACATTTTATTTATTTCATTGACTCTTATTTAAAACCCCCATGTTGAATAATTAATTCCTTGACATGCGCCCATGCTGATTATAATAAATATCATTTAAAACGATATTATATCCTCAAAATCCCAACTGGAAAAACTACATGGCGTGTATTAATAAATAAATGGAGTGTACTTTTTTTTCATTGAAAACTACACGGCGTGTACATTCAATGTACACGGAGTGTATATCTTGTTTTCATTTATTCATTTCCTTTCCATAAAGAAAACTACACGACGTGTAATTATTAATACATGGAGTATACTTGTTTTCCATGAAAAACTACACGACGTGTAATATTTAATACACGGCGTGTATATCTTGTTTTTCACCTCCTTTTTCCTCCATCATTAAAACGATTTCGTCTTGCTTGAATAATTATTAAACTACGTACGGGAATAATCTTTATTCTACTTGAGATACTTGAATACACTTAGTGTGTGACCCTCTAGGCCTCTTTCTCGTTGGCATTAGGCGGGCTTGCCTAAAGTCCAAGATTACTATCTAGCAATGGGTCAAGGCACCCAAGAGAAAGAAGTTGACGCTGCATTGACGTATCACCTCATACTAACACTTACTGTGTAATTTAATACCTTTGTCTCAATATCTCATCAAGAAAGTTTCATGGTTGTTTCATAAACCTATATGCTTGATCTATCATTTTTTGACTACCTGAAATAAACTCGTCGTTCACACCATGGCCATGGAATTTAATGAGACAGTTCTATTTCAATCAAAGGTCCGAGATATCAACTTCCATAAATAGAAGGAAAAAATCCTTCCTCGACTTATCCATTAACAACATGTCACTCGTGACGCACCCAACATACCCTACATCCCACCAAAAATCTGCATGACAATTTTCTTCAGTAAATCTAAGTGCGTGAGTCATGACATGAGTTAATGATAATCTTCCAGTCTAAGGACCATTACACACACTTTTAGATAGCAATGTCCGATGACACCAAGACATGCGGAATTGATACTAGAGGGTATGTTCTCATAATATCCCATCTTGGAAATTACCAAGTGCGAACTCCATGAGAGAGACTCTCGTCTTCTTACGAGTACTCGAACATGACGGTCTGTATACTATGTGTCCTATCATAGTATGTTATCCAACCGCAGAACTTTATTTAAGAATATTTTTATAGCATTTCAAGGTTCTCATCATAGCTGGGATCTTCCGTGACCTTATCAATGTAACAAATATTCTAGGACATTATTATATTATAGTCATGCATAACAATGAACAATATATAATAAGTTAACATTCATGTAATAAAAGTACAAAACAGATGGTTCTCAAGACACTAACCCTTACAACTTCATCAGCATCAAACTCACCCAGTAGATTTTTCAACATCAAAAAATGGATTCAATCAATAAGTAGAAATAAATAGTGTCAAAAGTAATCATTAATGTAGTAATTTGGTGTTTACAGATTGGAAATCAGAATAAAAAATGAAATGTGTTTTAATGATATAATCAATGTAAATGAAATATGAAAAACAATTAATGTCCAATACAATGATGTAATTAAAATAAAAGTCAATAAAGCTAAATATCTTAATACCTGAGTGGAGGGAAAAATATTAGTTGTTGTAACAAATCCTATGTCATTGTTGGATCTAACTCCAAAACATCCAATGATTTCATGTTCCTACAACACACTTTAAAAATTAATAATCACTAACCAAGTATTAAATAAGACACAATTTCATAAATGACATAGTACAGATGAAGATACAACCTATACTTTTTGGGAATTATGGAAATTTTTTAGTCCAAGTGGTGATTTGTTTAGTTGTAGAGAAAATACTCTTTTTTCATGTGTATAGTGAAATGTACTTCAAAAAACTCCAATATGAAATATTGGAAATATCATGTTTACAGTGAAAAGTGGATTTTCATCAAAAACCTCTAATCTGATAAAAATTAATTTGGATAAAGAAAGTTATATAGGAACATGAAATATTATAAATATCATGCGTATGGGTTTTTAAAATATTAGAAATATTGGAAATATCAACACCTTTGGATCCCTACATGAAATTGAAATCTACAAGATCATTTCAACTAAAATATACTTCAAGACCTCTAGATCTCTGTATGAAAATATGAACGAAGAAATTAATGCTTTTTGAACACATATAGAACTAGTATTTCCCTATAGTAAAGAAAAAGTCCAAAGAAAGGAAACTGAGAAGATGATCACCCCCAATATGATTATTTAGTAGATGGAGACAACAAAGGGATTCTCCTGGTACCACTAACTCCCAAATTAATGATACAATAATTAAATGATGGCTTAGAATTATATTGATATGCAATATTGAAATTATAAGGAATATATATATCATACCTGAAATTATCTGCAATATTACCAAATTATTTCTTTTTTAGGTATGCATCATCGTATGGTCCTAGAAGATGGAACCATGTGTTTGTAATAGGCCACCTATACCTACTGTTGGGATTTATATGAAACAATATCCATTTATAGTGAAATAAAAAGTGATGACAAAAAAAAGAGAAGCAAGTTGTTTTAATAATCAATAAGATAAAAGATAAAATGAAAAATTCTATTAGACAATGACAAAAAATCAACCAAAGATTAAAGAAAAAATATTTATGCCTCAATTTTTATCATTGATTGAATTTTGGTTGAAGTTGTCGAATGAACAAATGAGAATGTACCCTTTTACTGAATCCTGAATGTTAATAGATTCCACCACTTTTTCATTCATACACAATAATAATTAAAAATAATAAGAAATATTAAAGAATATTGAAATTTGAAAATTTAAATCTTAAATATTAACATAAAATAGATGAACAAAACCAAGATAAGATAATATAATTTTTATTAACCATTCAATTTTTTACTGAATGCTTACAATATGAAATGTTGCACGCTGAAAAAATATTTTAGAAATTGAACATTTATACACAAGAAAGAACAACAAAAACAACACATACTAACCAGGGATATTTGTTTTTGAGTATCATCAATACAATATAGTACTCAAGCTTGAGCTTGAGCTTGAGCTCAATACACAACTCAATCTTAGTTGATTAATTGTTTTAAAAATTCAAATTTGATTTGATTTATAAATTGAATAAATCAAACCTGCCTAGTTGAGCACTACTAAAGTAGTTTAAATTAAAAACAAAAAACATATAAAAGGACAATATTAATATTTTAAAATAATATATATAAAGTCTCTATAATTTATATAGTTTAAAATATCAATTTTTTTTATTAATCTCACAAACTATTTAATTAGTTTGAAACGTTATATCTAAACATATATTAATAAATACAAATGTTATAACATACCTAAAAACTAGAACAATATTAAAAATCTTTAACATCATGAAAATGATTCTATCCATTTTATCATAAAAGCTGATACTTTTAAATGGATAAGTGTACAACATCATCAAAGGGAATACAGAGAACCAAACCTAGAGCTTAAAAAGAAAGGGGAATTCCACATGGGGCACCAATGAAGAGAACCCAAAAGCCTTCATGCGCCTGATGTTCTGCTAGTAGGGATTATGATAAGATAATCCTCTACAATCTCCAAGTATAACATCTGATATCTCAGACACCACATGATCATGAATTGCACTTATGACACTCATTGAGAAAAACCACTATAGGATATGACCCCAAAAACCATAAGCAACAAAAAAACCACTACTCTAAAATAAGGATGCATCATCAAATTAGTAGAAATCATTAAGAATGATGACATACTAAATCTGATTGGTAAAAGTAAAAAATAAAGTAAAACCTAATCCACTACACCAAAATTAACTAATAATTGATATAAAATATAATAAAATGGTCCACTGATCAAAAAAAATTTCATGTCATATTTTGTTGAACTAATATAACTATCTACTACTCTAAAAATCATGATCGACTACTCTAAAAAATGATTCATTTATTAAATAAAGAAAATGATCCACTGCTCAAACAAATCACATTTTCTACTAAACAGAAAAACTAATAAATTATATAAAATAGAATAAAACGTTCCACTAATCCAAAAAAATAGTCATGTCATATTTAGTTGAACTAATATAACTATCTACTTCTCTAAAATGCATTATCTTCTAATCTGAAAAATGATTTGTTCATTAAGTAAAACAAATGATCCACTACTCAAACAAATCACATGATCCACTATACAAAAAAAATGCATGACTACAGTTCAAATAATAACCAGGTTCCAATGCTCAAGAAAATGATCTAGTACTAAAATAATATACATGTAAAAATTGATCCACTACTCTAAAAAATTTCAAGTCATAAATAGTAGAATTAAAGGTACATAATCACATTTGGATGTTAAATTATTGATGAACAAGATGAAAAAATTTCAAGATAATAATGATGTTATCGTACCAAGATCTTTAGTTATCAGAAGGAGTTATAGTGGTCGAATAAGAAGCAATAATCCAGGAGCTTAGCACCTAAACATTCATCCAACATGTTTACATGAAGATACAATAATATTTAAAAATAACAATACAAACTAATAAATAATTAATTTTCCATATCATGTAGTCAAAAATAAAATCCTATAGGTATTCACTCAGTAAATAAAAATGTTGAATAGTAAACTATCTATATCAACCAATTATAGTGATCATAAGAAATCTGGAAACACATGCATAAGCAATCTGGAAATAGTTATGAATAAGAAATAAAAAATTTAAAATTGTCTCCTACCATATTGAGACTGGGGGTTTTTGAAGATTACATTTTCTATTTCATGTATTATGATGTGTTCCGAGGAGATATTGTGTCCCGATACATCCATTTTAGTAAAATCCCTCCAGTAGTTGTGTGAGTAGTTTCTGTAGTGGAGACTATATCATGGATAATGGGTTCATAGTGTTGGCGAAGACATAAATAGAAAGTATAGGTGAGAAAAAAATACTATTGAATAAGTTATACTTAGTAATAAGAATATCGAAAGGAGTATCTTACCAAACCCTAGATTGTAGATATCAGAAGAGGTGAATATGGAGTGTCAAAAAGAAGAACTGACTTTTGATTTTAGAGGACAATATTGGGGAAATCATCATATGAGTAGGTAGGAAAAATGGTGGAGGTTTTCAAATAATTGAATCAGAATAGGTAACTCATGAATGGGAGGATATCAGTTGAGGTGAATATGGAGTAGTGAAGTTTTGATGGGGTGGAGATTGGATGAGGGGAATATTGATTAGTGATATGCAGCACAAACTATAGATTTGAGAGGTTGATTTCGGTGAAATCATTGGATTACAAAGAAAGGAAGATCAGTGGATGTTTTAAAACTATAGAAATGGAAGAGTAAAGTCTTGATGGGGATATAGGTTAAGAAGAAGGAATAATTATAGAGGGTTATGGGATAGTGGAGGGAGTTGATGTGGGAGTGACATGTGGAGGAAAAATGCCAACTTTAGTAATTATATAAATTCTCCAAAAAGTTAATTTTGATATTAAAAATTTCAAAGATAAATTTTATTTTTTCATATAAAAATTATTAACTTTTCAAAATATATTTTTAAAATAGGTGTGCGATTAAGTGGTGATGAAACTGCTATTTTGAAAAATAGATCTTTTAAGCATAAAACAATATTTATTCAAATCTTATGCCTAAAAAATCTACTAGATGAATGTAAAAAATTTATGAACTTGTGTAAAAATAATATATTTCTTATTATTCACACCCTCAATTAAAATTAATAAGAGTTAAATTCCATATTAAATAATACTATCAATAATATATTGTTGTTCGGTAAGACTCGACCTTACATGTAACACAAATTATCAAAGAAACTCAATTTTATATGCAATGAAAGGTAAAAATTGTGTTTCATATAACACCCTATAAAATTTGAATTTCATGTAGCTAAATCTATCAAATAATTTAAATAAATTTGAAAGAATATATTTTATAAAATCTCAGGATGTTTCATCAAATGCTTAATAAGGGCATCGATTCAATGAATGCTATAAATAAATATGGAATAATTAAAAATTAATACTGAATAACTGAAAAAAAAATTCCATTTAATAAATAACAAGAGTATAATATTTTATAAATAACTTATAGTCAAATAACCAAATATAAGTAATCACAAAAACTTGAAACTGAGCCATAGATATTATAGAAAATCGAACAATCACTTGGAATATCAATAACGGAATTCATAATGATGGAATGAATAACTGTATAAATATAAAACATACCATCAAGTCATTATGCCAATAAATATTTACACCTCCATGTCCTCATGCTAAGAAATATATTTAAGTGGGTATGGATTTAGCCAAAACCTATTATAGTTTGTCTCCTGAGACATACCGATGCATAAAGGGCCTATAGTTGGTCACGTCAAACACTTACTAATTTTAATTGATTTCTCATATGAAATGGGTGAATCATAATGCACATAACAAATCATATTTAAATGAGAATAATATATTAAAATACTTATACCTATCAATAAACATAATCCTAAACCATCTATAGTAAAATTAATGGTATAAACATTCCAAATTTCTAACCAAAATAATCATAGATCATCCCAAGAAATAAGAAGGATGGTATGATTGTATTATATTCTAAATAAATAATAAGTAAAATCAAATAATCTATTATTAAATCGAAGATAAAATTTAAAGATCACTTGGAAAATTTCTAGAAGAAAAAAAAATAACCCTTTTTATTTTAAAACTAGAAAATTCATAAAATATTATCGCCTTTCATTTCATTGAAAAATAAATTTCCAAAACTATGAATTTATATAATATAAGGATTTTAAAAATAAACTTGTTAATGTGAAATGTATTCATCAATTAAGTGAATATCATGATAATAGGTAAATATATACAAGTCATATAAGATAAAAAGTACATTCTTATCCAAATGTAAAAAGGTTAGAAAGGTAACTTGTTCATGAAATGACAAGAAGATTCCATTAAATTTTTCTTAAAAATAAAAAATGGTAAAAAAAATATTTAATAAATCATTTTAAAAATTATAAAATAATTTTGGAATCATTTTTAGAAAACATGGTGTTGTAACAAAAATGATTTTCAAATGAAGATTTAAATATAGTCATGTTTTATTAAAGATATTTTATTTGTAATTTTATGTACCAAAATGTTGATAAAATGGTACTATTACTTTAGAAAGTTAATGAATTACCATAGGAGAATAAAATAGATTTATTTTAATATATAAATATCATATAATTCTCTCAAGGGATACATAAACAAAAAAATCATGAATAATGATGACATTATGAATTAAATAATTATCAATAAGGTACACATTCAATATGGTGTGTGACGCATGGAAGTAAACTTGAGATGGGTAACCGTTACCTTTAGTGAAAATCATCATGTATGTTATTTATTATGATGAAAAATAAACTAATGTTAATTATTTAATTTATTAATAACATTTTTCAAGTTCAACATTAATTTTTATTTCCCATTATTACCTTGTTATATATGATTACTTAATTAATTATGTTTACATTTTATATTTCAATGATATTTTAATTATGTGTCAAAAAAAGACATGGTTAGGTTGGCTAGAGTCAAATTGGTCATTATTCAAACATATCAGGAATAATAATTATGAAATAATTGACATATTAACACATTAATTTTACTTTTAAAACCAATCATGAAATATTGTTGTGAAAAATTAACTATGTTACAAACTAGAGACAACCCGACATACGTAAGCATGAGTAATGTCAATTTTTATTGATAATTTTGGAAATAAGTTAAATAATAATTTATCATTTTAGAAGTATAATATTATAAAAATACCTTATTAATTTTTAAATATAAATATATATTCTAATAATTTTTTGTGCTTTTGAAAAGAGAGTCACATCGCTTTAGGAAGGTTGTAGTCCACAAGTACATGAATGACATTATCATATTTCACTGAGTGAAAAGGTACAAAATAAAATTATGTATTTTCTTGAAATAATGTTAAATATTGTATGATTATCATAATTATTTAATGTATATCACATAAATTAATTAAATTTCCTTGTATCGTCTTCCATTTGAAGCATTACGGGAAGAGAAATCACATCTCTTTGGGAGGCGGTAGTCCACCGTACCCACGAGCGACATTATCGTATCACCAAGAGAATGAAATGTAAAAAGGTTTGTATGATATAATTATTCAATATTGATAATTATGTTATAAATATAATATATATATATATATATATTATCCATTATCATACCCAACCGTGATAGGTGGAAATGGAAAAACAAATGACATCAGTTCGTGAGGTGACAGCCCACCATACATATTCTTGGGAATAAAATGTATGTCAATTGTAAAATCATACACCACATGTTCCAGAATGGTATGGAAATTATAGTAGATCCATCATATAATAAATACCTGAAGAAATTATTTCTATAATGAGGATACAAATTAATTAATTTTAATTGGAAATCTCAGTATTTATTTAACTCTCAAATAAAACACTAGTGATTTTCTCATATTTATAAATAAATTTTCAATAAATTCTGAAGTGTATATACCATTTGAAAAAAAAATTATAAATAGTTTAAATGAAAGTATTATTTTAATAATAGATGACTTTAGTCATGAATTTGTTTCAAAATTAACAATTTTCAAATCATATATTATATAAAAAATATCACATGTGAAACCATTATGAAGGCCATAATAGTTTTCATGTTACAGGTTTAAGTGAAAAATAAATATCTAAATTCTACACCTCTTAAATAAAATATTCCCATCTCAAAAACCCAAAAAAAATCATCTGAAATAGTTTATTCTCTTAACTATAGATTAATTTTTTCCATTTAATTTTTTACCAATCATGATCAGGTGATAAGAATTGATTTCAATTGTAGAATATAATGAATTTTCATGAAAAATAGCTATATCTATATTGAAACATACCATGATAGTTTTGGAAAAGTTATATCTTAAATATTTATTATTATCCTATGATATAATACTTATAAAATATGTTTTAGGTGACTATGTCATTCCAATGAAATTATTAAAGAAAACATGAATGCATTTTTTACAAGTAAACTATGTGACACTACAACAACATGGGTTGAGAACTACTTTTTCAGAGAGAATTCAATTACGGATGAATTTATTTTTTTTGGATTAGAATTATATAACATGTATAATAATTTTATAAGGATAATTTAGAAAAATTATACATCAAAAAATTGAAATATATTGAATCATTAAAAAAATTTATTTGGATATACCATATTATCATTAAAATCCAATTATAAAAAAATCATAAAATATAATTTAATATTTTTTAATAGTTTTGAAAACATAGAGTGAAGAATAATTATAATAATAAAATTAAAACCAACCAAATGATTGATACCCCCTATAAATATCAATACAGAGTATGAAAAATTCAATTAAATTATTGAATCTCATAACAACTATCAAAAAAAATTCTTTAACTAATTATAATAAATCACACATAAAACTAATAAAAAATTCAAGTCCCTAATAAAAACCTAATAAAAACAATGAAAAATATATCCATAACTAATTTAAAAATTAATAAATCAAATTAGAAAATTTATTTTGACCCAATAAGACATAAATGAATGTTTTAAATCAGTAAAAATAATTGAAATCACAAAAATAATGTATTCTAATCAAAATAGTGAAAAATTATTTTGAAACACAGAACCCCGGACATTACTAACCCAATAAATAGAAAATAGATGTATTATAATTTATATTTATAAATCACTAAGGAAATCACTAAAAAAATATCCCACTTATTGAAGGGAAAAAAGATTATGAATTATAAAAGAATATAAAAGAAGAGAATAAGGATATTACCATGAAGTTGGTCTTGAAAAACCACCCTGGGAAGAAGTCTTGATCATATAAGGTGAAGGATACATTAATTTATATAGGGTAAGTGATTTATAGAACATTAAAATGTGAGGAAGGATATAAATTCTAATGATATCCCAAAGGTGGTTGAGTGGATAGGGAAAAATTAATCATTTTCTCTAATTTTAAAATGAATATAATAATGTGAGGTCAATGGGTATCTAGTACACTTTCAAGTGACAAGGGACTTATTCCTTCACACTAGGGGCCTTGAATAACCAACCAAGAAAATTTTATCACCCAAATTCTTAGGATTTCATGTTACACAAACTCGATCATTCCTAAATACTCAATCGTAACACTAAAACCACAAAAAATGTCTAAAAACTACTAATATCATCAAAAAAATAATCTTGGATATCTAAATCATAAAATAAAAAAACAACCTTTAATTGGATCCCAAGATTCAATGCCACACACCCTTCCATCACTAAAACTCCTCATGTTTGACTTAAATTAAATTACATGGACATTTCCCATTATATGTACTAATCTAATGTATGACTCAAATTATGGTATTATTTCCATGTATTTTTTCATAGTCATATTTTGGTTCCCTTATGGAATTCCACTATATAGTTATTATTATACACTCTATTAACAATATTATGCCTTTAATTTACCATCATTCCTTTGGGTATGTACTTTTCGTTATGTTTCTCATATTTTTATTTTTTAAAAATATTCCTTGTTTTGAAATATGTTAAACACATCAAATTGATTTCTTCCTCTACTTAATGATTTTATATTGGTTCTTCTATCAGTATCCTCATGTCCATGATGAATAACCCAATAATAAATATCAATATTTTCCATAACTATACAATATGATATTTTCCCCTTGTCGAGATTTTATAATCATCCCATACTTAAGGATCTGAAGATGACATACACTACAATGATAAGTGAAATTTGAAATATATGGGTGAATATTGGAGAAAACATGAAATATTATGATGTTTATTTTAAAATTTTACATTATATTCCAAATCTCTCAACATCACTAGACCACTATTTTTATTGGATTACTTTGTATATTTATATTCATGATGATGTAAAACTATGTGAATGTGATGTGTTTTATAATATCAATAGAGGTTGGAATGTTTATTATGTGTAGTATCTAATAGAGTGTTTACCTTGGGGTATAGGGTAGGAAGAGCTTGTGTGATCGATGATTTTACTTGAGGGAGGAAGAATATTGTGGATTAGATGATAATATTATGGTGATCTGATGTTTATTTTTGAGAAATAAATTTCTAAAAATTCAGTGAGCATTTTTGTATGTAATTTAATTTTTTAGTATATTTTAGGATTGAGTACATCATATAAACAATGCTTGAGCCATGTAGGGTATCAGATAATGTTAATTATAAAGAATTCCATTTAAGATGATTGGTTTGCAAAAAATAGGGATATAACTAGTAAAAAACAATAATAGTAAGTGGAATTATATTTTTATAACCGGATAAAGTATTGGGGTGTCAACACAAAATTTTCTCAAGGTTGGAATACCCCATGGTTGTTAATTTTTAAAACCATTATCATTTCCTATTTATGAATTTTAGGAAAATATTAAATTCATTCCCTAAAATAGGGGGGTTGTATAATCTATATTAAATTTTGAATTACAAGGTTTCAAGAAATTTTAAGGTATTTTTCTAGTTTAATTCTAGGTTTTTTATTTGATTATAGTGTTTAATAGAAGATTTTATCACGTGTTGATATATGATATAGTTTTATTTACCACATGGTACCTATTGGTTTTATAAGAGTGAATGAATTAGTTATATTTCAACTATATGGATATTAGAACTCCACAATCAAACTAGAAGATTACTATATTCTTGGTGGTAGGAAAATGTTTTACCATTTTGTTATATTATTATCAATTAGTATAGGTATGTTGAAATTTTCATTTGTGATCTACTTTAGTTCATCAACATATATGGGGAAGGTGAAATGTGTATTAAAAATTGAATCTTCTCTATCGTAATCCCAAAAAATTGTGACGGGAAAAATGAATTTCTATAAAAAAAAGTTATGTATCTTTCCACTCCTCTGAAAATTGTTATTTTTTACTATGGTTGTTAGATTATTTTAGTGGTATTAGTTTTTGGTTTACAAGAAAACTAAACTTGAGAAATGTGGAAATTTCTCAAACCTAGGGGCATTGTATTTTAGGGGATAAATGAGAACACATACTAATTAACACGCGTTTTGTTTCTAAGATTTAGTTAATGTTTGATTTTTAGTGTATTTACATTTGAATCTTGGTATATTTTTATTAAAATGGAGGTTGGTTAGATGTTATGTGACGAGTATTTAAAACTGAGGTGCTAATTGTGTGGCATAAACCATACACATTTCATAGGTTATGTTTTTGATGAAACGGTTTTTACTGGAGAGATTTTAATGGTTAAACCCTTTCTAGGTAAATATTTAAAATAAATATAAATTATATTTTTATGAAATGGGATAGGGGCTCAGGATGTTTGTCTTCTTTGGTGTGGTTATGGTTGAGGAATTGAAAAGCTTTTCTTATGTAGTATAAAACTATATAATTTATGTTTTTCCATTAATAAATACACACACACAAGTGAATTTGTAACGTACCGGTTCCGGAAGCCACCCAGAGGCACCCTGTACCCGGTTGGTCATATGGCCTCAAGCGCATTTCTCTAAATGCCAGAGGCTGCTGAATATCAGCGATGGAATTGGGTGTGATAGTGGGGAAGCTATGCACTCATTGGAAGACTACACAGTGGAAGTAATTAAACATCAAAGAGAATAAGCAGTAAATAATCAAAAATAATAAACAAGGGAAGACTAAATCCGAAAACAACTGGAGCACATATGTATATATATGAAATGATGCATGATACATATCTAGGAAATCAGCCAAACAAGTCACAATTTTGAAAAATAAAATAGTACCAAAACAATTACAAAACAAAGTAAACAGCTCCTCAGCATCGGAAGCCAAAGATTGGTCCCATGCTCTCCTGCTCCATGCAATCAAGTATCAGAAGTCAAAGGGAAATTGCCCTTGTCTATACCTGCAACAACATAGTTAGTTTGGGCCCAAAAGCATGAACCAAACTAGGTGTGAGACAAAATACCAGTAGGCAACCACCCGAAGATATATGCCTAACAGTTAGTGAGTATATGACAGGTAATAGTACATTAAACAGTACTAGTAGCAGTAACAGCAGGCAGTAATCAGTAAGCAGTAAACCAGTTGATATACAACAATGATCAATCCCCAGAACCACAAGAAGAAGTGAAGCAACAGCTAACACACAAACATGAAACCCTCTTGTAAGTACTCATAGACATCCCCTCTGGTCCTATCCAAGAAGTACCACAACCGTCTAGGAAGTTCACTCAGCCTAACCCCTCTGGTTTGGTCATACAAATTTATAAGGCTCTATGGGGATGCTCACTCGGTCAATTCCCCTTACAGTCTAGGGTAGTCAGGGACACTCTGAGGGAGATCACGTGGTCTAACCCTCTTGGCCCCAAGGTCTAGAGACTCTCTGAGGAAGCTCACTCGATGAATCCTCCTATAGCCTCAGGTATACCACCGACTCTCTGAGGAAGCTCACTCGGTCAATTCCTCCTATATCCTGGGATGGTTTTAAAGACATTCAAACAAGGTAAAGACTCTTTGAGGAAGCTCACCCAGTCTAACCACCTGTAGTCTATAATAACTAAGACTCCCTGAGAAGCTCACTCGGTCTATCCCCTGTAGTCTATAATGACTAAGACTCTCTGGGAAGCTCACTCGGTCTATCCCCTATAGTCTATAACATCCAAGACTCTCTGGGAAGCTCACTTGGTCTATCCCTTATAGTCTATAGCACTAGGTTCTCACAGACCTGTGCCAGTCAGTGCATATTAATACTATAAGGCCAAAGTACACCTATAGAGCTACTTGTCTAACCAAAGTACACCTACAGAGCTACTTGGCTAAATAGTCTACAAAGCAACAAGAATGTTAACAACATCATTCCATCCTACAATCAAACGGCATGGAAACTGGTATAACGCCCAAAGGTTAACGAGACCCAAAGGTTGAAACAAGAACAAAGCTTGGGAAAAACATCCAAGAACGAAAAATATCCACAAACATGGTCAATTTACCTCTACAAAAGCATGCAATCAGGGTAGGAATAACCATAAGGGAAAAAATTTAAACACGCAATACCCCGTTCACAAGTATTGGTGGAATTTTCACATAAAACTCAAAGACATCGAAATGTAAGGCACAATCCACCTACCTCGATCCTAGGAGAATGATATACTTGAACCACATGGCTTGATTCTCCTCAGAACAACATAGATCTATGAAAACGCACAAAACATTCAACCCATGATAACATAATAAAGATGAGGAATTGGAAAACAAGGCTCTAGGAGAAGGAATAACTCACCACTGCGGTTCCAACGCAATCAAGGGCGGTCGATTCCGAGAACGGATGGAGGCACAGGGGCTCGGAGAAGTTCCACGACCGTACGGCTTCTCTTGGATGAAGAAACCCTAGAAGAAGCAATTTCTGTCCATCAGGCATGACCTCGGTCCATTTAAAGAAAAAAAAGAAAATACACGGTGTGTAGTTCTTGAGTACACAGCATTTACTCTAATTTTCCATACTCTGCTTTAAGCGACCTCCACTTCACCCCTACACACCATGTGTGTGGCCCGAACATGGCCAGCACACGACCATGCATGGAAAGGGAGTACACGATGTGTACTCATAAAGTACACAGCGTGTACTTCAAAAATTTCTAGAAACTCTTATTTTCTCAAAAACTCCATAAAAAGGAAAGACATACCTGAAAACAAAGATCTGGGTTCTTACAAACTTCCCCCCTTAAAGAAATTTTTCCCTGAATTTCCCTAGCATGGAATAGAAGAAGAAACCCCAAACAGCTCTTGCCACTCTGATCATACATCAGCCTCCCTCTCCCAAGTCTCGTCCTGCACTCACTCATGCTGCCATAACACCCATAGTAGAGGAACAGACCGGCCACAGAGAACCTTCGTACTGCGATCGACAATTCAGATGGGATGCTCCTCAAATGACGCATCCACTTCAAGCTCAACCTCCTCGGGTGGAAAGACATGAGACGAGTCTGAAAAGTAATATCAGAGGTGGGAAACATGGAAGAAATCATGCATAGCCCAGTACCTATGAGGTAACTGTAATCGATAGGAAACTGGACCAACTCTATCCAATACCTAAAATAGCCCGACGTACCATGGTGAAAGCTTACCATGTCTCCGAATCCTCTTGTGTCCCAACCTCGGTGTGGCACGCTAGAAAACCTGATCACCGACCTCAAACTTCAGAGGTCCTCTCCACTGATCAGCAGAAGACTTCTGTCGAGACTGCGTTGTATCTATCCACTTCTGAATCAACTCTATCTGCTCTGAGGTCTCCTGAACAAGATGAGGTCCCAGCAAAGCTGCCTATCCTGCCTCTAGCCAACATAAGGGTGATCAACATGGCCTACCTTACAAATCCTCATAAGGTTCCATATGAATAGTCACCTAAAAACTGTTGTTATAGGAAAAATCTACAAGAGGTATATGCTTCTCCCAAGAACTGCTAAAATATAGAATGCAAGCTCGGAGCATATCCTCAACCACCTGGATCGTGTACTCAGACTGGACATCAGTCTGGGGATGGTATGCTGTACTCAAAAGTACCTATGTACCCAAAGCCTTCTGAAGCCCCTGCCAGAACCGAGAAGTAAAGCGTGCATCCCTGTCTGAAACAATGGAGTGTAGAACTCCATGTATATGTACAATATAATGGATGTACAACTATCCCAGATCATCAACGCTGAAGGTCTCCTTGATCGGAAAGAAGTGAGAATCCTTTCATAATCCTGTCGACGACAACCCAAACAACATCACTCCCTTGAGGTGACCTCGGCAACCCGGTCATGAAGTCCATCATGACATCGTTCCACTTGCACTCAGGAATGGGTAACTGCTGTAAAAGGCTTGCTAGTCGCTGATGCTCCAATTTCACCTACTGACAAGTAGAACATATCATTAAAAAACCAGCAACATCTCTCTTCATACTTGGCCACCAGTACTGGCGGTGTAGATCACGATACATCTTGGTGATGCCAGGATGAACTGCCAAAACTGAAAAATGAAAATCCCACATCATATCCTCTCGTATGTCTGCTAGAACCCATACATGTCCCTGGAAATGCTAGATCTCATCCTCACCCACTGTCCATCTGGGAAGAGGGTCCTCTCCTTACACACTCTCCCACAAGACTAGGCCTTCGGAGTCTAATAGCTGCCTCATCCATACCTGATCAAGAAGTATAGAGGTAATAGCTACAGAAGATAGGTGAGTTTGTCCCTGTCTGTCGTGCACCTCTAGATGCATCTCAGAGAACAGGTCCATAAGCTGCCACTCACTACTGGCCTTCTGAACTGCCTGAATATGAGTTCTCCTGCTCAACGCATCAGCCACTGCGTTGCCCTTCCCCGGTGTATAGGCCAGATCGAAGTCAAAAGACTGAAGATACTCGACCCACCTGCGCTGTCTCAGATTCAGATCACGCTGAATGAAGATATACATGAGACTTTTGTGGTCAGTGAAAACCAAAAATTTCTCTCCTAGAAGTTAGTGTCTCTAACAGCGTAAGGCATGAACAACAGCTGCCAATTCCAGATTGTGCGTCGGGTAGTTCCTCTCGTGTGGACTCAACTGTAGATACCCGTAAGCAATGACCCAATCTCTTTTCATAAGCACAACTCACAAACCGATACCTGAAGCATCACAGTAAATAGTATAGCCCTTTCCCAACTCTGGAAAGACCAGTATCAGTGCTGACGTAAACCTACCCTTCAGCTCCTGAAAGGCTGACTCACAAGAATATGACCGTAAGAACTTCACCCCTTCTTGGTCAGACCTATTAGCGGTGCCGCTAGGCCTGAAAAGTCTTGTATGAAATGCATGTAGTATCGAGCCAGCCCTAGAAAACTCCGCACCTCAAAGACATTCTTCGGCTACTCCAAAGAAACTACTGCTCTCACTTTCTCTAGGTCCATTGATACTCCTGACTCTGAGATGACATGACCCAATATGTGAATCTGATCCATCCAAAAGTGGCATTTCGAGAGCTTAGAATATAACTGATGCTCTCTCAGTGTACTCAAGATGATCTCAAGATGGGTAGCATGGTCATATCAAGTGTGAGAGTACACCAAGATTTCGTCCAGGAAAAACACCATGAAGGAATCCTAGTATGGATGGAACACTCGGTTCATCAGTTCCATAAAAAATTCTGGCGCATTCATGAGACCGAACGGCATGACTGTATACTCGTATAGAACATACCTGCTCCTGAAGGATGTAAGAGGTATATCTGATGGTCTAACGCGCAAATGATGATAACCAGACCTCAAATCGATCTTCGAGAACACCCGGGATCCTCGTAGTTGATTAAAGAGGTCATCGATCATCGGCAAGGGATATCGATTCTTGACCGTCAACTGGTTCAGCATCTAATAATACACACAAAGCCTAAGGATTCTGTCTGCCTTCTTCGCAAACAGGATAGGCGAACCCCAAGGAGAAGTACTGGGTCGAATGAAACCCTTTGCCTGCAACTCCTCCAACTGCTTCTTGAGCTCCTGCAACTCAGTTTTAGCCATCCTATAAAGAGGAATGGAAACCAGTGCTACTCTTGGTACGAGCTCAATAGAGAATTCTACCTCACACTCTAGAGGAAAACCTGAAAAGTCCTCTGGAAATACATCCCTGAAACGATCCACCACTAGAGGAAAGTCTAACTGTTAAGTCCCTTGGTCATCCAGATAGAGACTGGAAATCTGGGATGTAACTCCTCCTAGCCCATGATGCTCTGGTCCAGCTCTACCTGCCTGGACATCCCACTCACCTCTATAAAGGAATTATTCGCCCTCTTGTGATACGAAACTCACTCCGCGGCGATAGCAATCGATGAATACCTAGAAGGGAACCAACCAGTCCATCCCGAGAATGACGTCATAGTTCTTCATCTCTAGGAAATAGAGGTCCCTTAAGAAAAGAAATCCTGGAACCTCAAGAGGTCACTCTCTGCACTGATGTACGCTAAATGTCCTCATTCCCAACGGTGTGTCAAGAGTCAAAAAGTCGACAGACGAAAAGATACAGAGCCCAAGGCTCTCCAGAATAGCAATAGAGATAAAACTATGCAATGCACCAGTATCGAAAAGGGATGAAGATAAAACCAAGGAAACAAAGATCATACCTCAAACTGTAAAATGTCCGGGATCCTGCTCCTGATAAGTCTGCTCCATGGTGAAAGTCTGGCCTGCACCGCGGCCCTGCACCCCTGACTGACCACTCTGAGATGACCCACTATGATGTCACTGGTAACCTGGTGACTGACCACCATGGCCGCGACCTCCACCTCGGCCTGAACGGCCGGAAGAACTCCAGTTCCCAGACTGGTGAGAAACTGGCGAAGCATCTCCTGAACACAGGGTCAGAGAAGAACCCCTACCACCAGCTGAAGGGGAGAAGATCTGACAAAATCACTGAAGATGGCCCATCTTGCCGCAAGATCGGCACTCCATCGTGTCCCTCTGGCATTGAGGCCTAGTATGCCAACTCCAACCGCACTGGTAGAATACGACCTAGGTGCCCGAAGATACATCTTGCCTACTCTAATCTCCTCGAGAAGACTCTCTATGGTGATTTCTACTATCCATAGGAGGAACACCAACTCTGGATGTCGAACCTCCCTGGATCACTGCTCCAGAATCCCTCAGGTTGCACTTAGTGATCAGCGCCTAGTTGAAGATAGAGGATATTGAAGTCAACCTGAAGATATTGATCTGGGAATGAATCTCCTTCCTGAGATCATCCTTGAACTTCCTTGCAAGGAACAACTCACCACCTTCTGGGATCGGCGTGAAGCACTGCAACTCGGTAAAGCGGGACACGTACTCCATAACGGAAAGAGTACCCTACTGTAGGCTCAAATAATTCCGGGCTCAGTCAGCCCTCAAGGTATCTGGGTAAATTTAGTCATATAATGTGCACCGAAAATCATACTAAGACATACTCTACTGGCGCCCTGACCGTGAGATCACCTCCCATCACCTCTTGGCGGTGTCTCGGAGCATATAAGTGGCCAACTTTAGCCTTTTCTCTGGGGGTATCTCCAGATGCTCAAATATTTACAGCATGGCCTCTAACCACGACTCTGTAGCCAGGGGTCCTCCATCCCCTAAGAATATAGGAGGATGCTACTGCTAAAATACCCGCATCTATTCGACCATCGACGGGTAAGGAGGCAGCGCTCCCTGAAAGGTCTCCATCATCCTCCGGAAGTCCTCCCTAAACTGCATATCGGAACCTGCGATAGGTATGAATGCTGATGCCAAGGCTGGAACAACAGGAGGATCTGTAGAAGGTCCCTGATCGGCCATATCCGGTGTCTAATCACCATCTGGCAACTGACATACAACCAGAAGACATCTCAGAGGCATAGCTCTGAAAAGATCAAAAGCACACCTTAGATCAGGATTATCAAGACTGAGAACACAAGAGTAAAAAATGTGAACAGGGGGAGGAAACAGTCAATTTTACAAAACACGACCACACGGTGTGTATAAAAACTACATGACGTGTTCACTTAAACCAAATACATTGGCCTGTACTCCTTCCACCTCTGGTCATGTAAAAACCCAACTACATAGCGTGTTGTCCCCACGCACAGCATGTACGTGAACTCTATTCCCCTTCCCGAGTCTCTTTACACAGCTAACCCACACAGTCTTCTTAAACTGAGACTACACGATGTGTTCCCTGTGGACTCGGCATGTAGTAGGCAAGGTTTCAGTGACCCGTGTTGCTAGTTACACGGCTGGCTACACGGTTGACCCTTACACAGCGTGTTCCGAACAAACATGGCGTGTATAGAAGAAGATAACACCAACCCATGTTGTTCATGACACGACCGGGTACCTGAAACAAGACTACACGGCGTGTTCCCTACCAACACGGCGTGTTCTACTCGAGCTTCCCCGGCCTGTGTTGTTAGTGACACAGCCGGGTACATGGCTCTATACTACACGGCGTGCACCTACCATACACGGCGTGTTCCTAAGGACATTTACTCAACCCCATGTTCCTGCTCACACATTCAGTGACACAGTCTGAAACTACACGGTGTGTAGTCATAAAGTACACGCCGTGTATTCTGGGGTTTTCCGGGCAGTAGCTTAGAAACTGTATTGAAACCCAGAAACACAGAAAACAAGGCATGAAGGTTCCAAATTCTAATCCGCAAGGGCCCATACTCCTCACGAACCAAATCTTGGCATCCAATACAGTCATATATAAGGAAAAAAAGATCAATGATTCACCAATTTCCAATTCAATTGGGCCCATAACCCACAGGTCGGAGGATTGAAACCTCCCTCTGACACCACTTTTTAACGTCTTGGTTCTGGAAGCCACCTAGAAGCACCACATACTCGTTTGGTCACATGGACTCAAGCGCATTTCCCCAAAATCAAGAGGTTTCTGACTAGTAGTGGGGGCCTTGGGTGTGATAGTGGGGAAACTATTCCCTCATTGGCAGAGTACACAATGGAATTACATAATCATGCAAGAGAAAAAGCAGTAAATAATCAACAATAATAAACAGCGGAAGACTAAATCAGCAAACAACTGGAGAACATATGTATATATATGAAATGATTCATGATACATATCTAGGAAAGCATCCAAACTATTCACAATGCTGAAAAATACAATAGTACCAAAACAAGTAAAAAATAAAGTAAACAGATCCTCAGCATCGCAAGCCAAATCTTCGTCCCAAGCTCTCCTGCTCCAAGAAATCAAGTACCAGAAGTCGAAGGGCGCTTTCCCTTTTCTATACCTGAAACATCATAGTATTATTTTCTCCCAAAACCCTGACCCAAACAGGGTGTGAGAATAAATCCCCGTAGGCAACCACCTGAAGATCTGTGCCTAACAGTCAGTGAGTACATGGCAGGTAATAGTACAATAAACAGTAATAGTAGCAGCAATAGTAGGAAGTAATCAGTAAGAAGTAAATAGGTTGATATACAACATTTATCAATCCATAGAACAACAAGAAGTATTGAAGCAATAGCTAACACAAAAACAGGAAACCCTCTGGGAAGTACTCACAGCCATCCCCTCTGGTCCTATCCAAGAAGTACCACAACCCTCTGGGAAGTGCACTCATCCTAACCCCTCTGGATTGGTCATACGAATTTATAAGGCTCTCTGGGGATGATCACTTGGTCAATTCCCCTTATAGTCTAGGGTAGTCAGGGACACTCTGAGGGAGATCACGTGGTCTAACACTCTTAGCCCCAAGGTCTAGAGACTCTCTGAGGAAGCTCACTCAGTCAATCCTCCTATAGCCTCAGGTATACCACAGACTCTCTAAGGAATCTCTCTCGGTCAATTCCTCCTCTATCCTGGGAAGGTTTTAAAGACATTCAAACAAGGTAAAGACTCTCTGAGGAATCTCACTCCATCTACCCTACTATAGTCTATAATAACTAAGACTCTTTGGGATTCTCACTCGGCCTATCCCTTGTAGTCTAAAATGACTAAGACTCTCTAGGAAGCTCACTTAGTCTATCCCCTGTAGTCTATAACATCCAAGAATCTCTGGGAAGCTCCCTCGGTTTATACCTTATAGACTATAGCACCGGGTTCTCATGGTCTCATGCCAGTTAGTGCATATTAATGCTATAAGGCCAAAGTACACCTATAGAGCTACTTGGCTAACCAAAGTAAACCTACAGAGCTACTTAGATAAACAGTCTACAGAGAAACAAGCATGTTAACAAAATCATTCCATCCTACAATAAAACGGCATGGAAACAGGTATAACAGCCAAAGGATAATGAGACCGAAAGGTTGCAACAAGAACAAAGCATGGGAAAAACATCCATGCACGAAAAATATACACAAACATGGTCAATTTACCTCTACACAAGGATGCAAGAAAGGCAGGAATAACCACAAGGGAAAAAAAGGTAAACACGCAATACCCCGTTCACGGGTATTGGTGGAATTTGCACATAAAACTCAAATACATCGAAAGGTAAGGCACAAAACACCTACCTAGATCCTAGGATATCGATATACTTGAACCACGAGGCTTGATTCTCCTCATAATGGTGCAGATCTACAAAAACACACAAAATGTTAAACCCATGATAACTTAAGAAAGAGGAGGAATTGGAAAACAAGGCTGTAGGAGAAGGAAGAAATCAACACTGCGGTTCCAATGCAATCGACGACGGTCAATTCAGGGAAAGGATGGAGGCACAGGGGCTCAGAGAAGTTCCACAGCCGTACGGGTTCTCTCGGACAAAGAAAATCTAGAAGAAGCAAGTTTTGTCCGTCAGGTGCGAGCCCAGTCCGTTTAAAGAAAAAAAAAAGAAAATACACTACGTGTACTTATTGAGTACAAGGAATGTACTCTACTTTTCCATACTCTTCTTCAATCAGCCTACACTTCACCCCTACACACCATGTGTGTGGCCCGGACACGGTCAGAACACGGCCAGGCTCGGCAAGGGAGTACACGGCGTGTACTCATAAAGTACACAGTGTGTACTTCAAAAATTTACAGAAACTCTTCTTTTCTCAAAAACTCTAGAAAAAGGAAATACATAACTGAAAATGAAGATCCTGCTTCTTACAAACTTCCCCCCTTAAAGAAATTTGTCCCCGAATTTCCCTAGAGAGGCGTAGCAGAAGAAACCCTGAACAGCTCCGGCCACTACGATCGTACATCGACCTCCCTCTCCCAAGTCTCGTCCTGCACTCGCCTGTGTTGTCATAACACCCATACTAGAGGAAAAAAACATCCACAAAAAACCTTCGTACTGTGATCACAAATCTGGATGGGAAGCTCCTCAAACGACGCATTCGCTTCAAGCTAAACCTCCTCGGGTTGAAAGACATGAGACGGGTCTGAAAAGTAATGCCGAAGCTGAGAAACATGGAAGATGTCCTGCATAGCCCAGTAACTCTGAGGTAACTGCAAACGATAGAAAACCATCCCAACTCTCTCCAACACCTCAACCGGCCTGAAGTACTGTGGTGAAAGCTTACCCTATCTCCGAATCCTCTTGTGTCCCAACCTCGGTGTGACACGCCGGAAAACCTGATCACCAACCTCGAACTCCAGAGGTCGTCTCCGCTAATCAGCATAAGACTTCTGCCGATAATGTGCTATAGTCATCCTCTTCCGAATCAACTCTATCTACTCTGAGGTCTCCTGAACAAGACGAGGTCCCAGAAAAGCTGCCTCTCCTGCCTCCAGCCAGCATAAGGGTGATCGGCATGACCTACCATACAAAGCCTCATAAGGTGCCATCTGAATAGTCTCTTGGAAACTGTTGTTATAGGAAAACTCCAAAAGAGGTATATGCTTCTCCCAAGAACCTCCAAAATCTAGAATGCAAGATCGGAGCATATCCTCAACCACCTGGATCATGCGTTCGGACTGGCCATCAGTTTTGGGATGGTATGCTGTACTCAAAAGTACCTGTGTACCCAAAGCCTTCTGAAGCCCCTACCAAAACTGAGAAGTAAAGCGTGCATCCTTGTCTGAAAAAATGGAGTATGGAACTCCATATAGATGTAAAATCTCTCAAATGTACAACTGTCCCAGCTCATCAACGCTGAAGGTCTCCTTGATCGGAAAGAAGTGAGAAACCTTCGTAAGCCTGTCGACGATAACCCAAACAGCATCACTCCCTCGAGGTGACCTCGGAAACCCGGTCATGAAGTCTATCACGAAATAGTTCCACTTCCACTCAGGAATGGGTAACTGATGTAAAATCCCTGCTATTCGTTGATTCTCCGCTTTCACCTAATGAAAAGTAGAACATCTCATGAAAAAACCCAGCAACATCTCTCTTTATACCTAGCCACTAGTACTGGTGGTGTAGATCACAATACACCTTGGTGACGCCAGGATGAACTGCCCAAACTGAGGAATGAAAATCCCGCATCAGATCCTTGCGTATGTCTTCCGGCACCCATACACGTCCCTAGAAACACAAGATCTCATCCTCACCCACTCTCCATCCAAGAAGAGGGTCCTCTCCTAAAAAACTCACCCGCAAGACTAGGCCTTCTGAGTCTGATAGATGCCTCATCCGTACCCGATCAAGAAGTGTAGAGGTAACATCTACAGAAGATAGGTAAGTCTGTCCATGTCTGTTACGCACCTCCAGATGCATATAAGAGAACATACCCATAAGCCGCCACTCACTGCTGGCCTCCAGAACTGCCTAAATCAATGTTCTCCTTCTCAAAAAATCATCCACTCTGTTTCCCTTCCCTGGCGTATAGGCGATATTGAAGTCGAAAGAATAAAGATACTCGACCCACCTCCATTGTCACAGATTCAGATCATACTGAGTGAATATATACTTGAGACTCTTGTGGTCGGTGAAAACCACAAAGTGCTCTCCCAAAAGGTAGTGTCTCCAACAACATAAGGCATGAACAATAGCTTCCAACTCCAGATCATGTGTCGGGTAGTTCCTCTCGTGTGACCTCAATTGCCGAGACCCATAAGCAAAAACCCCATCTCCTTGTATAAGCATAGCTCCCAACCCGATACCTGAAGCATCACAGTAAATAATATAGCCCTTGTCCGGCTCTGGCAAGACTAGTATCGGTGCTGACGTCAACCTCCCCTTCAGCTCTTGAAAGGGTGACTCACAAGAATCTGACCATAAGAACTTCACCCCCTTCTTGGTCAGACCTTTCAGCGGTGCTTCTAGGCGTGAAAATTCTTGTATGAAACACCTGTAGTATTCAGAGAGCCTTAGAAAACTCCCCACCTCAAATACATTCTTCGGCTTCTCCTAGGGAACTACAGCTCTCACTTTCTCTGGGTCTGCTGATACTCCTGTCTCTGAGAGGACATGACCTAAGAAGTGAATATGATCCATCCAAAAGTGGCATTTCGAGAGCTAAGAATATAAATGATGCTCTCTCAGTGTACTCAGAATGATCTCAATATGGGTAGCATGGTCATGTCGAGTGTGAGTGTACACCAAGATGTCGTCCATGAAAACCACCATAAAGGAATCCAAGTATGGATGAAACACTCGGTTTATCAGTGCCATAAAAACTGATGGCGCATTCATGAGACCGAACAGCATGTCTGTATATTCGTATAGACCATAACTGCTTTTGAAGGCTATAAGAGGTATATCTGATGGTATAACGTGCAATTGATGATAAACGGACCTCAAATCGATTTTCGAGAACACACATTCTCCTCAAAGTTGATCAAAGAGGTCATCGATCATCGGCAAGGGATATCGGTTCTTGACTGTCAACTGGTTCAGCTTCCGATAATCCACGTAAATCCTAAGGGTGACATCTGCCTTCTTCACAAATAGGATAGTCGAACCCCAATGAGAAGTACTGGGTCCGATGAAACCCTTTTCCTACAACTCCTCCAACTGCTTGTTGAGATCCTGCAACTCATGTGTAGCCATTTTATAAGGATGAATTGACACCAGTCCCGCTCCTAGCATGAGCTCCATTGAGAATTCTACCTCACGCTCTAGAGGAAAAACTAAAAAGTACTCTGGAAAGACATCCCTGAAATGATCTACCACTAGAGGAAAGTCTAACTGTGAAGTCCCCTGGTCATCCAGATAAAGACTGGAAATCTGGGCTGTAACTCCTCCTAGCCCATGATGCTTTGGTCCAGCTCTACCCACCTGGACATCACACTCACCTCTAGGAAGGAATGATCTGCCCTCTGATGATACGAAACTCACCTTACGATGATCGAAATCAACGACTGCCTGGAAGGGAACCAACCAGTCCATCTCGAGAATGATGTCATAGATCGTCATCTCTATGACATAGAGGTACCATAAGAAAAGACACCATGTAACCTCAAGAGGGAACTCTTTGTACTGACGTACGCTAGATGTCATCGTTCCCAACAGTGTGTCAAGAGTCAACAAGTCGGTAGATGAAAAGATACAAAGCCCAAGTCTCTCCACAACAACAATAGAGATAAAACTATGTGAAGAACCAGTATCGAAAAGGGATAAAGATAAAACTGAGGCTACTAAGATCATACATCTAACTGTAGAAGGGTCGGGATCCTGCTCCTGATAGGTCTGCTCCATGACAAAATTCTGGCCTCTACTGTGGCCCTGCACCCCTGGCTGACCACTCTGAGCTGACCCAATCTATTATCACTGGTAACTTAGTAAATGACCACCACGACCGCAACCTCCACTGTTACGACCCGACCCTACCCGGGCTCGAGCCGCAACTACCCCAGGCCCGCCTCCATAGGCCAGGGGCTGGAGACCAGCGCCGAAGGCACAACAACTCAGGGATGCCTTTTCCTAAGTTCCATTACACACACACAGCACACTCAATGAAAAAGTGCATAGTAAAAAGAAAATTTAAGTACCAACTGCTATAAATAAACCACAATGTGCATCGACCTCTAAAAGTAAAAAGTAAAAGCTGAAGGTAAACTGAAAATAAAAGGGTAAAAACACGCGCCCAAATAGAAAAGTGCCACAACCTGGGAACAGGTAAGAAAAAGAAAAATAGTTGGAAGGGTCCCCCACCTGGAACCCGACTCCAACTACCGCACGTGGTCCAAGCTCCCAAACTCTTAAGCTCCGCTGAAGTCACCACCAACCTGTCCGTCGTCTGCAAGGGCACACCAAGTGCGGGCAAATCCCAAGCAGGGGTGAGTATAAAAATACTCAGTAGGATAGCCCAAAGGCTCGAGGGAGAAACAAAGGAGGTACCGAAGGGTGAGCAGTAGATCGAGTAGGAAAAAGTAAAGGAGTACAACCGAGAGTGCAGTAAAGAGTAACAGTAGAGAGTCCAGCTCAACCCAACAAGGGGAAGGAGATAAAATCCTCCAGACACAAGGAGCTAGAAATGGTGAGAAGATGAACTTCTCGTCAAGTCTTTTCTACCTATAGCAGGAGAGTAGACTCGTCCAACCACGAGAGGATAGACACAGAAATCACGTGACATACCCTGCGCGTCTTCGCCTCTCCTGGAAGGAGAGTATCCAAGACCCAAGGAGTGGTTACTGGAACAAGGTATATAAATATCCATATGCTCAAAAAAGAAGCCCGAACAAGATCGTAAGGGGATCTCTATCTCATAGCTCATCCCAAGAAAGTGAGTAGCCAACAGTCCCAGAAGTAAACACCATCGATGCCCATAATCCCGCACGTCTGCCCCGAACTGCAAGTCAAGGGCTCAAATCACCACACCTCGAAACTATCTGCTTTGGGCGGTACTGACTACCCACACGGTTTTAGGTCGCATCTCAAGGACGCATCTCGGTGGGGAAAGCGCCCCTCGTACTTGAGAGTTCTGGGGGAACATCAAGCCAAACCTCTTCAATGCCCCACAGTCAAGAGGTCTCCTCAAAGTCGACAGGCGACCCCCTGCCCAGCCCCGCTGGAGGGTAATCCCTGGAAGTCGATGAGTTCCCACTGGAGGGAGACCCGACAAGAGTCAATGAGTGCCATACTTCCCAGTCCCATGAAAAGGTAATCCACTGGAGGGCTACCCGGATAAAGTCATGGATGAGTCCCAATGCCTAGTCCCGTAAAAGGGTACTCCACTGGAGGGAGGCTCAGAACAATCATCAGGGACCACTTCCCAGCCAAGCTGGAGGTAAACCGGGCATTGGGGACCACTTCCCAGCCCAGCTGGAGGTAAACCCGGCATCGGGGACCACTTAATATCCCCACTGGAGGTAAGCCCAGAACTGCTCTAGCCATCCCTACTGGATGGTACTGCTCGGTGAACACCGCTGTACTGGTCATCCCTGTTGGATGGTAACCATTGGCCATCCCTACTGGATGGTAACCCACTGGCCATCCCTGCCGGATGGTAACCCACTGGCCATCCCTCCTGGATGGTAACCCACTGGCCATCCTTGCTCGATGGTAACCCATTGGCCATCCCTGCTGGATGGTACAACCTCCTGGCCAACCATGCTGGAAACAACCTCCTGGGTAGAGGATCAGTGCCCGCGTAATGCGTTGGTCACCCTGAATCCACAGGAACTCTACCAGGGAACACGAAGAAACTCTGCCTCCCAAACCATTGAGAACTGAACCATGGAAAACCACTTAACCCTACTGGTCGAAACCATCGTGAATAGGACTAGGGGGAAACCCACTCAACCCTGCTGGTCAAACAAACGAGAACTGAACCGTGGGGAAACTCAACCCTGCTGGTCAACAACTGAGAACAGAACTAGGGGGACACTCAACCCTGCTGGTCAACAAATGAAAACATGACCAGGGTAGAACTCAACCCCACTGGTCAAACAAACGAGAACAGAGGAACCCTCTACTACGCGATAGGTCAAAAGTACACAAAGTAGAACACGATGTGCACATGGGGCCCACATGACCTATGGCTCCAAGTCAACCCCAACCAAGCGCACAAATGTTCTCAGGTACAAACATCCACATGTACCTCCCAGCGTTCTCTCATACTCCCAGAGTATGCCACGTCTCCAGCCCAAAGGCTAACAGGCACATGGCACCCATCATCAACGCAAAGGCATAAACGTAACAAATCCAACCTGCCACCTCAACGGCTAAGGCACGACCAACCACATCTCTTTAAACACCAACTTCACTCTCCCAAGAGTGAATGCGATCACACGCCAAGGGTTCCCTACAAAAACCGCATGAAGAGCCACCACCGGTACATATTTCATAATTCCACATTTAATAAGATCGTGCAAAAGGCACCGCACTCCTGAAAAAATTACACAGTTGTAGTCCTCATGGAAAAACACATGAGATAGACTACTTACTCGCCTCAAATGGATATCCGACGGAAAAGTAACCAACACCGCCTTATGTCTGAACAGTGTCCCGTGATCCCGAGCCTCGGCCCCGAAAATAGTCAGGCAGATCTTGTCTCCCCCATGGGGTCGCACGCCGTGACCCCGATGCTCCGAGTCATCCAACCGGCATAGCTGGCCGGCTCTTCCGCTCTGCACCGCGCGAAGCCGCCGCGGATGAGGAGCTCGTCGTCGTGCCAAAGGGCGCCCGGAGCCGTCGTCGAAGCCGAACGCCCTACCACCGCACCACCCGCCTGATCCATGGATGCCGCCGCCTGGAAGACCCGTGCCGTCGTCTCTTGAGTGCTGGAACCACCGGAAAACCCCAAAACACATCCAAACTTCACCGGACCAGTGCGGGAGCTCAGAACTCAGAAATTCAATCCGAAACAAGCGTTAGAAAGATCATAAAAAGTAATACGCAACCATGGGATTTTCTCAGAAATTAAACAGAAATTCGACACAAATAAATGGGTTCAAAGAAGGTGCGAAAGTTTAAAATAATAAACGCACGAATCCTACCTCTTGGGCATTGCCCGGAGCTTTGTCATCGATCTGACAGAGCTGTCGCACCTCGCCTGAGCAGTCACGCCTCACCGGAGAGGTGGAGGAGAGGAGGAGTTCCTCCTTGGGAGCTCCTACCAGGGGGTGAAAAAATGGGGAGAGGGGGGGATTAAGTGTTTAAATAGAAACACACTTAACCACCCACCCGTCGGCCCGAACACGAACATCCGATGGGGTCGAGATTAAGCCTCCCCTAGGCCAAACACCGCCTCCCGAGCACAACGTAGGTCTTGGAATTTTAATCCAAGGCCCCGTTCAAAAGTTATTAAACTCAACGCCCGAGGCCGCTAAATTACGAAAATGCCCCTGGGGCCATTTTTCATAGACGGACCACGCCCGCAAAGATTACACCCCTCATAGGGTAAACGGCACGTTCCGGACTCAACGGTGCCCTCAGTTTTCCAATCCGAGCCACTGTTTAATGGATACTTGATTTTAACCATTAAAAGAATAAATTAATTATTTAATTTATCTGTTTCAAGTTCCGATAGTGAGCGAGGGGTCCAAACGTCCCGTGCCGAAATGCTTTATGTTGTTCCTAGGGTAAAAACCACATTCCGGAACCATCCGTGCACTCAGATCTCTGATTCGGATCACCGTTTAGGAGTTACCCCATTTATTTGGTGTTCCCAGTGTGAATGCACTGAAAACTTAATTCTGGCCACACCGGGGCTCGGAATCACACGCCGTCTAAAGGTGCTTCTATGGAACAATATAAAGAATATTCCCAAGTATTTTATAGCCAAAAACCGTGTTCTTACATAATTCCCTCCTTCAAGATTTTCATCCCCGAAAAGCAAAACCAGTGAACAACTCAGGGTACTAAGCCTGCACCTGGCTCTCTCGTACCTAGAAGAACTCTTGCACAGTCCCGCATCACCGCGCACAGACCAAAGGGTTTGATATGTTCATGCGAGGTCCTCCCTTACTGATGACGTGCATAGGAGAACGCACACATCTCCTCAGGTGAGCCACGCAGGAGACATCGTGCACCCACTCCAGACCTTGGGGGGTTAGGACAAGGTGGTAGGGAACCTCTCCATTCCTTCACACGGTCAAAAATGGACCGAAGGATCTCGGGGTTAGCTCATGTCCCCGACCAAACCTCTACGTCGCACGATGCTACTAGAATCACTACCCACACCAGGAACAAGGCCCAGTGATTACCTCCTTCGGAATATCCATATGGTGGAACACCCAAGGATATCTGGTCATGCAAGATTTCCCAGTCGATGTCCCACAACCAAGACCCTCTTACACGCTCAGAAGAGAAGGAGTCAACACCATCGACTAAAGAGAAAGGTCTCACTCCTTTTACCTTACCAACACAGGGTTACACTGACGCCCCGCGCCACTCTGGTAACATCTCAAACAAGGAGCAGAGAGAAAATTCATTTCACACATGGAGTCTTACAATTCTACTGAAAAAATTAGAATAGTTGTAGAGCGTACCTCTTATCACCTCTTGCTCTATAGGATCGTAGAAATTCAAGGCTCGTGGCTATCCGTGGTCCCAACTGTCAGCTCCTGGAGCCTGACATGGACCACCTAGTGGTGATGGTAAGATCCCGTAAAGTCGTCCCCCACTACCATCTCCTCCCGCTCCTCTGCTAGCACCACCTCTTTGGGTGCTACTTCGATCATGGTGATGCCTCTATCATGGTGGTGCACCTGCTGCGTGCCTGATATTCTCAGCGTGCCTAGTCGGGCAGTCCCGTGCCAAGTGACCTCGCCAGTCCCAAGAATAGAACCAACACTCTCTGGGCTGAACTGGTGCCCTCCGGCACCACTGTGGTGTACGACCACGCCCCTGGGTCTGGCTGTCAGAAAGCCACATGCGTCGAGGTTCTGCTTGCCGACGCCCACTAGATGTGGCAGACATCTCGGCTCTGTCGAGCCTGCTGCCACCACCGACTATAGAACGCGACAGGAAGCCCTCTATCACCAGTGCCTTCTCTAGCACCCCAACATATGTGGAAATGCACAAGGGTACTATGACATCACGAATCTCTCTGCAGAGACCTTGATCAAACTTCTACGCTTGGATGTTGTCTTCATGGACCAAGTCTGGGTAAAAGTGTGCACGGTCTACGAAAGTAGCCGCATACTCAGCCACAAACATCCCTCCCTACTGAAACTGTAGGAGCTCCTGAATTTGAATGGAGCATAAGCAGGAGGGGAAAAACTCATGAAACGACAACTGAAAGTCACCCCACAAAAGTGACGACTCGTCAAGAAACTAAGTCACTAGACTCCACCAATTCCAAGTTGCTCCGCGAAGAAGTTTGGTGGCCAAATCCACCATAAGATCTGTCGGTGTATGCACAAGCCTGAAAAGGCGAACCACTATCTCTAACCAAACCTCTACTGCTTGAGGATCTGGCTCACCACCGAACCTCAGTAGTCTCTGCCGCTGGAACTCACGGAGCACCCTCAACCTGCGCTCAATATCAGTCTACTATGATGAAGCTATCTGCTGCTCAATAGGTGGGGGTGATGCTACCTACCCACCCAAAGAAAGGGGCTCACATGATGGGTCCTGGAATGTGGCCTCGTAGCTCACAGGGTCGTCGTCACAAACCAAAGTTGGTATCCTGTCTGGTTGTCTTCACGGAGACATCCTGAATATTATCAAGTAGTGTCATGATCAGATGATCATATATGTATATCACAATAACAAAAATGGGGAGCTGACTCAAGAAGGACATTCAAAGACTCAATCCTATGTGATTCACAACCAATTTTCCCTACAACGAGTGTCTCAGCATGCCGAGTCGACAAGCAATTTATTAGGGTACTGGTGAATGGATATGTCGGCTGTCGTACCATCACTGGACTCCCTGGTCTGAGAGCCGCTCTCGAGACACGTTAACACTGTTTCCCTAAATCCCAACCAATTCCTTTTATTTTAGGGATGTCCGAACATCATCCAAAGGAACGAACCACCTCTGATACCACTTTTTCATGTCCCAACCCAACCTGAGATCGAGCTGCAACTACCCCAGGCCCGACTCCATAGGCTAGGGGCTGGAGACCAGTGCCGAAGGAACAACAACTTGGGGAGGCCTTTTCCTAAGTACCTATACACACACACGCAACACACTCAATGAAAAAGTGCAGAGTAAAAAGAAAAGTAAAATACCAAATGCTATAAATAAACCACAATGTGCTTCGACCTATAAAAGTACAAAGTAAAAGATGAAGGTAAACTGAAAATAAAAGGGAAAAAACATGTGCCCAACCAAAAAAGTGCCACAACTCGACAAAAGGTAAACAAAATAAAAATAGCTGGAAGGGTCCTCCACCTGGAACGCTACTCTGACCACCACACGTGGTCCAAGCTCCCAAACTCCTAATCTTCGCTGAAGTCACGACCAACTTGTCTGTCGTCTTCAAGGTCACACCAAGTGTGGGAAAAGCCCAAGCAGGGGTGAGTATAAAAATACTTAGTAGGATACCCCGAAGGCTCGAGGGAGCAACAAAGGAGGTACCAAAGGGTGAGCAGTAGATCGATCAGGAAAAAGTAAAGGAGTATAACTGGGAGTGCAGTAAAGAGTAACACTAGAGAGTCCAGCTCAACCCAACAAGAGGAAGGAGGTAGAATCGTCCAGATACATGGAGCTGGAAATGGTGAGAAGATCAAATTCTCATCGAGTCTTCTCTACCTATAGCAGGAGAGTAGACTCGTCCAACCACGAGAGGCCAGACACGGAAAGAACGTGGAATACCCCGCGCGTCTTCACCTCTCCTGGAAGGAGAGTAGCCAGGACCCAAGGAGTGGGTACTAGAACAAGGTATATACATATCCATATGCTCAAACAAGAAGCCCAAAAAAGATCGTAAGGGGATCTCCATCCCATAGCTCAGCCCAAGAAAGTGAGTATCCAATAGTCCAATAAGTAAACACCATCGATGCCCAGCATCCTGCATGTCTGCCCCGAACTGCAAGTAAAGGGATCAAATCACCGCACCTCGAAACTATCCACTTTGGGCGGCACTGACTCTCCCACACGGTTTTAGGTCACGTCTCAAGGACACGTTTTGGTGGGGAAAGCACCCCTCGTACTTGAGAGTTCTGGGGGAACGTCAAGCCACACCTCGTCACTGCCCTGTAGTCAGGAGGTCTCCTAAAAGTCGACAGGCGACCCCCCTCCCAGCCCCACTGGAGGGTAATCTCTGGAAGTCGACAGGTTCTTACTATAGGGAGACCTGAAAAGAGTCGACGGGTGCCACACATCCCAGTCCCGTAAGAGGGTAATCCACTGGAGGGCAACCCGGCTAAAGTCGTCAAAGAGTCTCAATTCCCAGTCCCGTAAAAGGGTACTCCACTAGAGGGAGGCTTGGAAACGTCATCAGGGACCACTTCCCAGCCCGGTTGGAGGTAAACCCGACATCGAGGACCACTTCCCAGACCAGTTGGAGGTAAACCCGGCATCAGGGACCACTTCCCAGCCCCGCTGGAGGTAAACCTAGAACTGCTCTGGCCATCCCTGCTAAATGGTACTACTCGGTGAACACTGTTGTACTGGTCATCCCTGCTGGATGGTAACCCACCGGCCATCCCTGCTGGAAGGTAACCCATCGGCCATCCCTGCTCGATGGTAACCCACTGGCCATCACTACTCGATGGTAACCCACTGGCCATCCCTGCTGGATGGTAACCCACTGGACATCCCTCCGGGATGGTAACCCACGGGCCATCCCTACCAGATGGTACAAGCTTCTAGCCAGCCCTACTGGAAACAACCTCCAGGGTAGAGGATCAGTGCCCGCATAATGTGTTGGTCACACCGAATCCACAAGAACTCTAACAGGGAACACAAAGCAACTATGCTACCCAAACCATTAAGAATTGAACCAGGGAAAACCACTCAACCCTGCGGGTCGAAACCATCGTGAACAAGACCAGGGGGAAACCCACTCAACCATGCTGGTTAAACAAATGAGAACAAAACGAGGGGGAAACTCAACCCTGCTGGTCAACAACTGAGAACAGAACCAGGGGGAAACTCAACCCTGCTAGTCCACAAACGATAACAGGACCGGGGGAAAACTCAACCCCACTGGTCAAACAAACGAGAACAGAGGAATCCTCTATGTCAAAAGAGGTCAAAAGTATGCAAAGCAGAACACGACACGCACATGGGGCCCACAAAACGTGTGGCCCCAAGTCAACCCCAACCATGGGAACAAACATTCTCAGGTACAAACATCCACATGTACGTCCCAAAATTCTCACATACTCCCAGAGTATGCCATGTCTCCAGCCCAAAGGCTAACATACAGACGACACCCATCGTCAATGCGAAGGCGTAAAGGAAACAACTCCAACTTTCCACCTCAACGGCTGAGGCACGACCAACCACGTCTCTTTAAACACCAAGTTCACTCTCCTAGGAGTGAATGCGATCACACGCCAAGGGTTCTCTACAAACACCGCAGGAAGAACCACCACTGGTGCACCTTTCATAATTCCACATTTAATAACATCGCGCAAGAGGATCTGCATGCCTGAACAGATTACACTGTTGTAGTCCTCGCGGAAAAACACGCGAGATAGAATACTTACTCGCCTGAAATGGATATCCGACGGAAATCTTACCAACACCGCCTTACACCCGAACGACATCTCGTGATCCCGAGCCTCGACCCCTATAATAATCGGGCGCATCGCACCATTTCGATCCCCTCAGGAAAACACGTCAAAAGGACTTCTCACTTGAGTGCAATAGATATCCGGAGAACAAGATGCATTCCGACATACAAAACGTGAGCGGTGTTGCGTGGGACCCATATCCCAGTCCCGAAGCGCTGCCAACAGATTGCACCGTTGTGATCCTATCAAAAAAGTACACAAGTTTGACTATTCACTTGTCCAAAATGGACACCCGGTGATAAAGCTGGAAAATCACCATCAACTCTCAAAACAGCCCTCATGGGGCCCGCACCATCGTTCAGAATTTAAGCGGGCAGACTACGCCAATGCAATGCCCTCAGAAAAACACCCAAAATCGACTACTCGCACGCCCCGAACAGACATCTGATGAAAAAGTTACAAAAAGTTGTGTACTGCTCGCAGGATGGGCTGTGGGGCCCACGCCTCAACTATGGCTTCAAAGCCCAAAACCAAACCGGAAAACTCTGGCTCGATTCCAGGGTCACAACGCCACTGACGACGATCCAAACGAACATCGGATGTGCCCGCGCTGTCGAAAACAAGAACTCCTGGAAGAATGCCCGTCCACTTAACGGGCATGCCGTGCCCCCGAGTCCCTCGTCTCGGGAATTAAAAATTCATGAGACCATCTCAAAAAGTCTGTCTCGTCGATACGGTTCCACTGCCGTAGACTGCATGCAAAATGGTCACCCGTAATGAAAATTACGGGCATCCGAATGGGGGGGGGGGACGGATCCCCTTGGGCTGGACCGGCCTGGGCCGGCCGGTCCGCCCGGCCTGGCCCTGCCCGCCCTGAGCCGTAGTCCACCGTCGACCGACCCTCGTGGGGTCGGTCGTCCCGCCGCATGAATACCCACCGAAGGCGGGTCTTGTCTCCCCCGCGGGGTCGCGCACTGCGACCCCGATGCTCCGAGTCAACCGTCGAGCACAGTCGGCCGACTCTTCTGCTCTGCGCCGCGCGAAGCCGCCACGGCTGAGGAGCTCGCTGCCGTACCAAAGGCCACCTGGAGCCTCCATCGAATCTGAACTCCCCCCCACCATGCCACCTGCCTGAGCCAAGGCTGCCACTGCCTGGAAGACCCACTCCGCCGCCGCTGGAGTGTTAGAACCGCCGGAAAACCCCAAAACACATCCAAACTTCGCCGGACCGGTGCAGGCGGCTCGGAACTCGGAAATTCAATCCGAAACAAGCATCGGAAAGATCATAAAAAGTACTACGCAACTGTGGTCTCTAATCGTAAATTAAACAGAAATTAGAAACATATAAATGGGTTCAAAGAAGGTGTGGGGGTTTAAAATAATAAACGCACGAATCCTACCTCTTGGGTGTTGCCCGAAGCTTTGTCGTCGATACGCCAGAGCTGCTGCGCCTCATTGAAGCTGTTGCACCTCTTCAGGGAGGTGGAGGATAGGACGAGTTCCTCCTTGAGAGCTCCTACCATGGGGTGAACAAAATGGGAGAGGGGGGGGGGGTTAAGTGTTTAAATAGAAACACACTTAACCACCCACCCGTCGGCCCGAACCCGAACTTCCGGCGGGGTCGAGATTAAGCCTCCCCTAGGCCAAAAACCACCTCTCGAGTACAAAGACTGTCTCTGAATTTTAATCTGAGGCCCCGTTCAAAAGTTTTTAAACTCAACGCCTGAGTCCGCCAAATTACAAAAACGCCCCTAGGGCCATTTTTCACAGACAGCCCGCGCCCGCGAAGATTACACCCCTCCTAGGGTAAACGGTATGTTACAGACTCAATGGTGCCCTCGGTTTTCCAATTCGAGCCACCCTTTAAAAGATACTTGAGTTTAAGCATTAAACGAATAAATTAATTATTTAATTTATCCATTGCACGTTCCGATAGTGAGCGAGGGGTCCAAACGTCCCGCACCGACATTATTTATGTCGTTACTAGGGTAAACACCCCATTCCATACCCATCCGTGGAGTCAGATCTCTGATCCGGATCACCATTTAGGAGTTACCCCATTTATTTGGCATTCCCAGTGTGAACGCACTGAAAACATTATTCTGGCCACACCGGGGCTCGAAATCGCACGCCGTTTCAAGGCACTGCTCTGGAATAATATCAAGAATATTACAAAGTATTTTATATCCAAAAACCGGGTTCTTACATCCACATCGGCCCAAACGATCAGAAGAACTCCAGTTCCCATACTGCTGAGAAACTAGCGAAGCATCTCTTCAACGCGGGGTCAGAGAGGAACCCCAACCACCAGCTGAAGGTGAGAATATCTGACAAAAGTGCTGAAGATGGCCCATCTTTCTGCAAGATCGGCACTCCATCGGGTCCCTCTAGCACTGAGGCCTAGTATTCCCACTCCTACCGCACTGGTATCATATGACCTGGCTGCCCGAAGATACATCCCGCCAGCTCTGATCTCCTCGAGAAGACTCTCTGCGACGCTTCCTACTATCCATAGGAGGAACAATAGATCTGGATGTCGAACCACCGTGGATCACTCCTCCAGAATCCCTTAGGTTGCGCTTAGTGATCAGATCTTGGTTGAAGATAGAGGATATCGAATTCAACTTGAAGTTATTCACCTGGGAATGGATCTCCTGCCTAATACCGTCCTCGAACTTCCAAGAAAGGAACAACTCATCACCTGCTGGGATCAACGTGAAGCGCTTCATCTCGGTAAAGCGGGACGAGTACTCCATAAAGGAAAGAGTACCCTGCTGTAGACTCATAAACTCTCAGGCTCGATCAGCCCTCAAGGTCTCTGGGTAAAAGTAGTCAAAGAAGGTGTGCCGAAACTCATCCCAAGAAATACTCTTCTAGCACCCTGACTACGAGATCACCTCCCACCACCTCTTGGCGGTGTCTCGGATCATATAGGTGGACAACTTTACCCTTTTCTCTGGGGGTATCTCCAGATGGTCAAAGATCATCAGCGTGGCCTCTAACCATGACTCTATAGCCCGGGGTCCTCCATCCCCTGAGAAAGTAGGAGGATACTACTACTGAAATACCCGCATCAATTCATCCATTGATGGGGCAGGAGGTGGCGCTCCCTGAAAAGTCTGCATCATCCTCAGGAAGTCCTCCCTGAACTATGTATCAGCGCCTACGATGGGTATGACTAATGGTTCCAAGGCTGGAACAGCAGAAGGATCTGCAGGAGGTCCCTGATTGGCCATATCCGATGTCTGATCACCATCTGGAAACTTACATACAACCGGAGAATGTCTCAGAGGCATAGCTATGAAAAGATCAAAAGAACACCTTAGATATGGATTATCAAGACTGAGAACACAAGAGTACAAAATGGGAACAGGAGGAGGAAACATTCAAGTTTACAAGACATGACCACACGGAGTGTATAAAAACTACACGGCATGTTCACTTAGACCAAAGTCATGGGCATGTACTCCTTCCACCTCTGGTCATGTAACAACCCAACTACACGGTGTGTTTTACCCACACACGGTGTGTACGTGAACTCTATTCCCCTACCTGCGTCTCTTTACATGGCTAACCCACACAGTCTTCTTAAACTAAGACTACACGGCATGTTCCCTATGGACACGGCGTGTAGTGGATAAGGTTTCAGCGACCCGTGTTTCTAGTTACACGGACGGCTACATGGTTGACCCTTACATGGCGTGTTCTCAAAAAACATGGCATGTATGGGAGAAGATAACACTAACCCGTGTTGTTCGTGACTCAAACGGGAACCTGAAACAAGATTTAATGGCGTGTCCCCTACCAACACGGCATGTTCTACTCGAGATTCCCCAGCCCGTGTTGTTAGTGACCGAGCTAGGTACACTGCTTTATACTACATGACGTGCACTTACCGTACACGGCGTCTTCCTAAATAAATTTTCTCAAAACCGTGTTCCGGCTCACACATTCAGTGACACGGGATGAAACTACACAGCGTGTAGTCATAAAATACACACAGTGTATTCTGGGTTTTTCCGGGCAGTAGCTCAGAAACTGCACTGAAGCCCAGAAACGCAGAAAACAAGGCATGAAGGTTCCAAATTCTGATACATGAGGGCCCATACTCCTCAAAAACCAAATCTTGGAATCCAATACAGTCATATATAAGGAAAAAAGTAAAGGATTCACCAATTTCCGATTCAAGTGGGCCCATAACCCATAGGTAGGAGGATCAAAACCTCTCTCTGATACCACTTTGTAACGTCCCAGTTCCGGAAGCCACTAAGAGGCACCCCATACTCAGTTGGTCACATGGCCTCAAGCGCATTTCCCCAAATTCCAGAGGTTGCCGACTAGTAGTGAGGGCCTTGGGTGTGATAGTGGGGAAACTATGCCCTCATTGGCAGATTACACAGTGGAAGTAAATAAACATGAAAGAGCGGAAGCTGTAAATAATCAACAACAATAAACAGTGGAAGACTAAATCAGCAGAAAACTGGAGAACATATGTATATATATGAAATGATGCATGATATATATCTAGTAAAGCATCCAAACAAATCACAATGCTAAAAAATACAATAGTACCAAAACAAGTACAAAAGCAAGTAAACAACTCCTCAGTATCGTAAGAAAAAACTTGGTCCCATGCTCTCCTGCCCCAAGAAATAAAGTATCAGAAGTTGAAGGGCACTTGCCCTTGTCTATACCTGTAACAACATAGTCTGTTTGGGACCAAAATCATGACCCAAACAGGGTGTGAGACTAAATCCCAGTAGGCAACCACCTGAAGATTTGTGCCTAACAGTCAGTGAGTATATGGAAGGTAATAGTACAATAAACAGTAACAATAGCAACAACAACAAGCGATAATCAGTAAGCAGTAAATTGGTTAATATAAAATAGTGATCAATCCACAGAACAACAAGCAGCAGTGAATCAACAGCTAAAAAACAAACAGGAAACCCTATGGGAAGTACTCGTAGCCATCCCCTCTGGTCCAACCCATGAAGTACCACAACCCTATGGGCAGTGTACTTAGCCTAACCCCTCTGGTTTGGTCATACGAATTTATAAGACTCTCTGGGGAAGCTCACTCATTAAATTCCCCTTAAAGTCTAGGGTAGTGAGGGACACTCTGAGGTAGATCATGCAGTCTAACCCTCATGGCCCCAAGGCCTAGAGACTCTCTGAGGAAGCTCACTCGGTCAATCCTCCTATAGCCTCAGGTATACCACAGTCTCTCTGAGGAAGATCACTCGGTCAATTCCTCCTCTATCCTGGGAAGGTTTGAAAGACATTCAAACAAGGTAAAGACTCTCTGAGGAAGCTCACTCGGTCTACCATCCTATAGTCTATAATAACTAAGACTCTCTGGGAAGCTCACTCGGTCTACCCCCTCTAGTCTATAATGACTAAGACTCTCTGGGAATATCACTAGGTCTATCCTCTATAGTCTATAACATCCAAGACTCTCTGGGAAGCTCACTCGGTCTATCCCATATAGTCTATAGCACCGGGTTCCCACGGTCCCATGCTAGTCAGCACATATTAATGCAATAAGGCCAAAGTTCACCTATAGAGCTACTTGGCTAACCAAAGTACAACTAAAGAGCAACTTGGCTAAATAGTCTACAGAGCAACTAGCATTTTAACAACATCATTCCATCCTATAATCAAACGGCATGGAAATAGGTATAAAGACCAAAGGATAACGAGACCCAAAGGTTGCAACAAGAATAAAGCATTGGAAAAACATCCAAGCAAGAAAAATATCCACAAACATGGTCAATTAACCTCTACACAAACATGCAAGCAAGGAAGGAATAACCACAAGGGAGAAAAGGTAAACACGCAATACCCTGTTCATGGGTATTGGTGGAATTTTCACATGAAACTCAAATACATCGAAAGGTAAGTCACAAAACACCTACCTAGATACTAGGAGATCGATATACTTGAACCACGAGGCTTGATTATCCTCACAACGGAATAGATATATGAAAACAAACAAAACTTTCAACCCAAGATAACTTAATAAATAGGAGGAATTGGAAAACAAGTCACTAGAAGAAGGAAGAACTCACCGCTGTGGTTCCAACGCAATTGACGTTGGTCGATTCAGAGAACGGACGGAGGCACGGGGGCTCAGATAAGTTCCGCGGTCATACGGGTTCTCTCGAATGAAGACGACCTAGAAGAAGTAAGTTCTGTCCATCAGGAACGACCCCGGTCCCTTTAAATAAATAAAGAAAATACACAGCGTGTACTTATTGAGTACATGGCATGTACTCTACTTTTCTATACTCTGCTTTAAGCAGCCTCCACTTCACCCCTACACACCGTGTGTGTGGCCCAGACATGGCCAGCACACAGCCAGGCATGGCAAGGGAGTACACGGCGCGTACTCATAAAGTACACAATGTGTACTTAAAAAATTTCCATAAACTCCTCATTTCTCAAAAAATCCAGAAAAAGGAAAGACATACCAGAAAATGAAGATCAAGGTTCTTACAAAATTAATTTTCATTTAAAGCATATTCCTTGTGATTTGTGTTCTAACTACGTGAATTTTATTATGGTGACTATCACGACCCGACCATCCATGGGCCATAGACCTAGTAACTTGAACTATGGTTCTCCCTATAATACCTTATTTTCCTTCCCATAAAACCACACAGTATTACCGAATGGGGTCTCTTATCAGACTAATGAATATCCCCACATTCCAAAACATGTTCTGAAAATGTGATTAGTTCTCACTCACACACCCTAAGAAACATCCCATGAGGTCACACATTCTGATCACTACTCAAGGAAAAGAATGCTCAGAAATGGAGTTCCAGTATGGTCGTTCCCTAGAAAGAATAGAGTCCCTTATTAACATGGTATGTAACATTTACCCTTTTGAAGTATCAGTTTTCTGGGGTTCTATACTCTCCACCACATTAAAAAAAATCTATCATTGTAAACCCCAATCCTCAAGACCAAGAAGTGCCTCTACACTTCTTGTAAGGTATTGGCTCTAATATAATTTTTCATAACCTGGAATTCCCCAAGACATGAACCTTATCACCTGACCCTAAGGTTATCCCAATAATACAATGGTTACATTCTGAACTCACTGTTGGGTATTATCCACTAGGGTTACTTATAAGACTAATGACAACCTCAAAGGATAACATATGTTATTTCAATGTTTTTTTTCTCCACTCACACATACCTTGGGAAGCATCCTAAGAGATCACCCATCACGATCAATACTACAAAAAACACACTTAACTATGGAGTTCTATTCAGGTAGGTTCCCAAATATAAAGGTTCACCTTTTTAACATGGGTAGTAACATTTGTCAATTTTATGCCCCACTTTTCTAAGGGTGTTATAGAGACTCAATGGTTTAAATAATAAGAGTTATACTATGTAAAATCCTTTTAATAATTAATAGACTATACCATGAAATGTTATAGATTTCATGCATGCCTCGAGGCTATGCCAATAAGGGGATAAATATCTAAAACTCAATACAGTACCATAACATAGGTTTGGATTGTATTATAAATGGGTAGTTTAATATATTGAATCCTCTTGAGTGGGATGATTAATTATAAGTATTTACTCATTGGGTAATATTTTTAGTCATTTTTGAGATTTTGGACTTGTTTCATAAGGGTTATGTGGGTATCCTTAGGGCCATGAAAATCTTTTTGTGAGAGGAGTATGAAATTTAAAATGGGTCTTCTAGGTTATTTTTATCTAATTTTAATGTTATATATGTGTTTTTACATGTTGGGAGAGGTTATAAGCTATCCTTATGTGTTTCAAGTATATATTAGGGATAATAATGTTGTGGAATGGGCCTTTAGGGTAATAGAGGCCCCCATGGTGTTGTCTTATAATGTTGGAAGATCTTTTACAAAAATTGGGATAACATCAGAGGCATGACAAGTGTGGGAAATTTGATACATAATAGTTTCTAGTATAGACTTTAGGGTGTGATTATTAGTGATGGAACCATGAGTGGTATGTATTAATTCATCATTGGACTTGGTGCATGGGGAGGTTATAGAATGAAACTGAAAACACCATATTATGGTTCTTATGATATCATTTGGTACTAGTGTTAAAATTGTTTTGGGGGTAGAGATTGGTATTTATTACACAAGGAAATAGGGGGTTGGTCATGTCATTAGAGGGGAATATTTAGATTTTGTGGTTAGATATAACATGAGAATCATAATTAAGGGTTCATTATTGACTAAGAAGATTAGTACACCATGGTTGTTGTTTAGGTGTAGTTTCTATTGAGATTTGTGATACTAGTGATGTTAGTTTATAAAAAACAATTTTACTTTGAGTAAGTCATGGGACCTAACCCATAGTGATATAGTACTGACTGTGATTCAATTATGAGAACGAATCTGAAGTGAGTGGGTAGTTGTAAAGATTTGGTTGTGAGGAACTAACTGTGGTGAGTGTGTAATGGTCATTCCTTGGTTATAAGTAACTACATAGAATGTTATAATATAGGTTGATACTTTTTTTGGTTCATTATCTGATTGAGAGAATATTAATTGAAAATAAGTTATAGGGACCTACTCTGAGAAAGAGGGAAATGGATGGGAGTTTATTTTAGACCTCACCTCGACTAATATGGTGCTAGTAGACTTCTATAATAAGGGTCACAATATGTAATGGTGTGTTGGTATGAGACTCAGAATTATTGATATTACCTTAAATAATTTATTAGAAGGAAAATATATTTTATGGGTGTATTCCCAGAGTAATGGATCATGGGCCATGATCTATGATGTGAGATAACTTCTCTCCCGATATTGAAAAATTATAGTTTTCCTAGTGTCATGGTGGACTGTATATCTCCAGATGAACTGACATTATTGGTTGAATATTATATACAACTTATTGGATTATTTTCACTATATACATACACTATATATGATTTTCTATATAATTGGTGTGTTGTTCTATCCTTATTGAGGCATATGAATATAGAAAAGATGGGGGTCACAGTCCATGATTATACTATAATGTTCACATATAAGTGTTGGTTTTTACCTAGAATAAAGAAGGATTTATTGGATAGATTTTGTGAGAAATGTATAAGGATAGAGTTAGTGAAAAGATTATTTTGTCACATATTTTCTATAAATTATTTATGTACTTGGTTAGTGTGGAATACTAGCATGTCTTACTCATCAAAAGTATCCAAATTGAGGCTGCATGGACTCAATTGTGTCTCCCTATCTTCTAGAGTTTGTCGACAAGAAGCACATGTTTATAATTGTATGGTGGGGAGACTATACCCTCATGATCAGATTGTGGAATAATGGGAACATACTAACATTGAATTGAAGAAGATTAATAAATGAATAAATAACATGAATTAGAAGATGTAAATCATTCATATATCATAAATAAACAAGTATAAATCTTATCCAATATTATATATAGAATGATGCTGACCATGTCTTGCTGATATAAAAAAATGGGAAAGTATATTGGAAGAGGTAAAAAAAGAATATACAACAATTTATACAAAAATTTTAAAAAATCACATGATATCTCTAATAGAATCATATGTCTATTCTCAGTCCTCTAATCTCACACCCTATCCTAGCATATGAAATATGATGTCCAAAATAACACCCTTTCTTTTCTCCCAACATATAATAAAGAATATTTTCCAGGTACCCATTACCATCCCACATATTGTTTGAGATACACTCAGTAGGCCACCTACAATGTTGTCTATTACAAATCCACTCAATTCATATATGTTGTAATATCATGTATTTACAATAGGAATACAATTATAAATTAATCGATGTGATCCATAATATAATTAAATTCTATAAAAATCTATCTATACATTTTAAAAAACATTATATAAGATTAAATATCCATTTATGGCCTATGATGACATATCATGTGTCAAGAAAATAGGGAAAAAAATAAATATATCAATATCATACCTATATTGTCTTTGAAACCTATTTGATAGGCCCTAGTGCCTCTTAATGTCTACATAGATCTTCTATAACAAACATGGTTTAATGTAGATATATATAGTCCAAAACAAAAATCCATCGATGAAGGTATTCTCTTAGAATCCACAGAGTCTATCCCTAGAAAACACGGAAATGGATTTGGTGGATCCTAAGGAGTATATATGAGGGGGTCCAAGAAATACAGAACCAAGGTAACAATCCAATGCGTACAATGTAAAATATATAAGTGGGTCATCACTTCTATACTAGGCCAACCATTATCCACAGTATTTATATATGGATTTAAGGGTCCATGTTAGTGTCTACTCCCTTAATTAATTTAATAAATCCTAATAAGGTTATTATCATTCTACTTATAAGTTATAATTAGGTATTCCATGTTAGTAAGGATTCCATATTAGTGGCCTTATGGGTTTTATGGCCTGCTATATATCATAAAAACCCCATAAAAATTTTATTTTCAATATAGTGAAATCTAGTGAATCATATATACATAATTATTATATTGAAATTATATGATTTTCAAAGTAATATATATACTATTTTGGGATATTTAGAAAAACTTTCAAGGTTTAATAACTATTTTCAAATTATTTATTTTATCAAATTAACTAATTGATAATGTTTCCATAAGAAATTTATTTCCAAATTATTGTAAAACCCCTAACATGGTTAACAAATTCTCACCCTATAGTTCAATTTTTTTCACTAGATCAGTAGAATATATTTTTTATATTTTCCTCACATAAGGAGACATAAATCCTGAATACTTTAGATTAATTTTTTTGTAAAATTTGTTAATTTGTAATGTATTTTTCCTAATTTCCAAAACCTAGGCCAGAAATCTCTTGGTATGTAAAATTCTATGGGTATTTTTCTTTTTATTTTATGAATAAAATACAATAAATTATTAGTATTGAATCTCGAATCACAGGTTTAGGGATTTTTGATTGGTATCAGAGAAATGGTATTGATAATTAATAAAAATAAGTTCAATATAATAATTTAAATATTCCTCCTTTATAATTTTTTTTGTTTAATATTGTCATAAATAAGGCATAAAGACCTAAAGAACTATTTTTTTACTTCTATAATAATTACACAAAAAGATAATTCTAAAATCAACATTAAATGATTTGAAACCCTTTGAAAATCATCAAATCTCTTGTAAATGTCATTACAAGATATTGAGCACACTGGATATAATCAAAATAATTCTCTAGTTTAGTTTTTTATATTATGTCATTGTGCATAAACAACATCCATCTTATGCACGAAAATGATAATATAATGAGGTTCATTTTAAAAAAATTACTCTATCTGATCAGTTTGAGTCATTAGAGGGAATTTTGGAAGATTCAGAAGTGGGTGACATTCACTCAGCCTATCTATGTCATGCTTTGTGGTTTTGTTTTAAAGGGGGACTCAAAAACATTGAAAAATTAGAAGTCTATTCTATTCGATTGTTCTATAGGAATCTAGTCCACTTTGATGTCTTTGAAGTATATATTGGTCATACTTCTTTCTCAACATGTTATCAATATTTTCAGAAGTCTGACCCATATAAATGATGTTTCATATGGGAAAAATAAGTCAAGGATCTTGAAACTACTCCAAAAATCAATTTTATTTGGGGAAACATGTAATTTTGTGAGAGTCACAATCATTGATGATTCTAATGGAGGTGTCAATTAATATGTAAAAAATAATTTTATTATTTAGTAAATAATAATGGTGTCTATGTAGGAACACCAAGGTTGAAATAATAATATGTGGGGAGTGTGTAAGAATGAATTGCGATGGATCAATTGAATTAACGGGGATGAATGTGACATCCGGAATATGGGATGTATTATTTTATTTTTTAGTAAATATTGTAAATATAGTAACTAACAACAAAATAGGAATATTTTTATTGATAAACCAATAATGTTATTACATTTTAAAAAAATTGAAAACCATGGATAATTCAAAATGCACACAATTAGTTCTAGAAGCATAACTCAAACACCTAATGTTAACATAATAAGGCAGAATGTGCAGTGGGATTCCTTTCAATCAACGATAATTAATAAATTTACTATTAAAATAATATAAAATATAATAAGAAAAATAGGAATGTATAACACCATTATGGAAGCACGAAATGAGCTTTGTAGAAAATATCATATGTTTAAAATTAAATGAATAATAGAGTGACATATGCATTTGGAAGGTTAATATGTTAATCTAAAATAGAAATATTCAATGGTAAAAAGGAAATTTGATAGTGTTACATGGAAAGTTATTTTTAAATTGACATAACTATACAAATTTAAAATATATAATTATATAATAATTATAATGAGATATGAGATATAAAGATATAAACACATTTATAAATATAAAAATACACAATAATATAAAAAAGGTGTTAAAAATGTTTTATTGAGATAAATAAAAAAATTAATATTCAAATAACATTGAATAAAAAAATACTTATAATAATAATAATTAATTTATAAGAATAAATTTAAAAATAAAAGAATAGTTAAATTATAGAAATGTAATTTCATAAGATATAATTAGTAGGTAATTTAGTATTTCAACCGAAATAATAGAAATATAAAAGTAATTATAATTCAAACACATACTAATTGTATATAATTAATCGTGTATAACAAATTTTCCTTTTATAAAATTGTATTTAATTAATATATATAAATATATCCATATATATATTCTATATATATAAATTAAAATTTATATCTTATATATATATATGAATATGAAAACCATTTGATAGAAAATAAATAATAATAAAACATGAAAGAAAATTCTAAGAGGCGGACATCTTCAACCCCCAAATAATGGAGTTTTCATCACCGACCATCAATACCAATACTTTTGTGTCACCCAGTCCTCTTCATTATGCGATATTGTACCCGATGATATCCACTACAACCATATTAACCCTAAAAACAAATTCACACCAACTCCATGACCACCTATCCATCTTCATCTTTATCCCCCAACATCATCACTCACTCTTGATTTTTTAAGTAAACCTTCAACATCGCCGATGACAAAAATTAAGGACAGTATGTTAGTGGTGGTTGGCATAAGGGTATCAGGTTTTTGGGAATCCAAATTTCACTGGACATTCTATTCTGATTATTTCATAAAATGGGGGAGTGAGTTGTCAAAACAAGTCACACACCCACACAAAAAAAGGACATAACTAATGGTGTAAACTCCTTCCTTCAGGAATAAGGAATTCAATTTTTTTTAGGGATCCTAAATACTAAAAAAAATCTCTTAAAAAGTTAGCACACCCAGTATTTTTTATATATACAATATATGTATATATATATTATTAGTTATGGTCTGACTATATAAACTAATCCATTCCCATGTTAATTCTAGTAGTGGCTAACTGCCATGCCATAATTTTGAAAATGAAAGTATGAATATATTTTTGAAAATGAATTCAGGATGAAGCGGTATAATAGAAGTCATATTTTATTATAATTTAAGGGGATGAATTATTTTTTAATTATTAGATTACTTATTATTGAAACACTTAATTTCGTAAGGCATGTTTTTATTTTAAAACAAATATAATCCGTGTTAATTTTTAAATCCCCTATCATGGAAGAGAATGTTTCTTTTTTAAATTCTTCTATTATGGTTTAAAAATCCATATTGAAAAACTATAATTTAATTTATATTATAATTTTATTACAAAATCATTCTCTTTCAAGAATATGATCCAGATGAGGTTCATGTCCAAGATTTTTCGTAGTTTCATGGCTTTTTGGAATCAGATGTTTGAGAGGGTATGGTCGTGTCCATCGGTACCATGCCCATGCTCTTTGGTACGGGACAACATTCCATGTTGTGATGAATCAATGTAAGCTGGTCTTAATGGTTCCTTTTTATAGAAGGAGCTTCTATATTTTAGTTATTACTTCTTTTGATCTTGAGATTTGGTTGGTTAGAGACTTGTTTATTTTGTTTATGTCTTGTTGTCTTGATGGTTTTCCCCTCATCCCTTAAAAGGGGGTTTATATCAATAAAAAATTATTTTTAGTCATAAGAAATTTTTTTACTGTACTAATTTATTTATTTAAACTATATATATATTTTGAAATTATTATGTTATCTATGCAAATGAAATTTTAAAAAAACTCATTTTAAAATTATTTATGTTCATCTAGAATGGAAATTTAATTTTCATTATTCAGGGTTGAAATGGAAATAATCGAGATTAAAATTTTATTTATGAAGAATTATTTATATCATCAAGTGTTTTTGTTTTATGCATAAATTTTTTATTAATAACTTTATATGTTTCAAATAAATATATGTATGTCCATGCACTACGTATGTCCATAGAAGTCCATGCATACTTTAAAATGTTTTATTTTCCTGTTGTTCAATTTCTTCCTACTCAGTGAATGATTTAATATCGATGTATATATTTTGACATATATTTACATATATATATATATATATGTAAATATATATAAATGTGTGTGTAATTATTCATTGTTATATTTTCAAAAGTAAATAACATGATGGATGAATAATTATGGATCAATTTAATACTATTTTATAATAAAATTAATCTCTTTGACTTTTTAAATAGGATAAGGGTATGGGAAGTGAATGAAAACATTGAAGATATCTAGGCCTTAGAAAGAAATCAATGTTTTATTGGGATGCAATTTTTTTCTGAAATAGAGATTTATTTTTCTAGAAAATCACACGGTTATTTTTTTATGAAAAAGTATTTATATTTAAATTTTTAAAATATATTATATATTGAAATGAATGATTTTTTCAAAGAGATATATATTTCTAAAATTTATTATATTTTTAAATACAATTGATTTTAAATGTAATATTTATTTCCAAATGTTTTTGAAAATTATTTTCTATGGGTATATATTTTTAAAACCCTATGTGGGACAAACCATGCTTTAAGAAAAGGTACAGTTCCAAGGGAATCTGAATTTTGGCATTTAGTGGATGTGAAGTACTATGAACCAAGCATCAGAATGTAATTATGTGAGTTTTAACACTATAAAGTGTTATTTATAGATTTCGTTAATGACCCTATGGGATCCTTGGGTGTTTAATATACTTTCAGGAGCACTGGTTCTCAAAAAATCATGTTCGTTTGTAATGTTAAGGGCTCACGTTTTAACCAAAACTATATGGACCACTAGTGAAAACCATCCGACTTCTGTAGTTGAGAAGAACTGATCCATATGGGTTGTGAAAAACCTCCAAAACCTTGCACCCAATCCACATGCTTAGTTCTATTTGGGTAGTGTGTGTGCACTATTCAACACATGGTAAGTGCATGGTTTTTTAAACTGTGTGGTACAACCATGTGGGGTATGGTTCTCAAGAAGTCAGAGCCATGAATTTTGGTCACAGCTTAGCCAAACCATGTGGGAAAATCGTGCGACCCAATTTTGAATGTTAAATGACATTTTTTCTAATAATGAATCTCTTAAAACTTTTCCCCTTTTACTCCTACCATTCCACCAAGTGTCTCCTCCTTCCTCTTTTATGAGCTTCCTACTAATATTATCCTAGAATTTGATCCATATCTCACAACAAAAGTTATATTAGAATATTTTCAATCACATTGGATCCACACCAATATGCTCTAGAATCCCCTTACTTCCTTTCTACGTTTCTCTTTACCAGTGTTGTGCTATTTTAGTGTAATATCACTCACTCTATTTTTAGGGAAAATGTCAGTTTCATCAAATTACTCCAATATAGATCAAACAAAACCATGATAATTGACAATTAGAGCTTCCTAAGCATGAGGTAGGTGTCCTATTGCTTTTAACCATGTTTACATTGATTTATAAATTTCACTGTTGTGCTGTGCAACTTAAATTTCCATGCATCAAACTAAAATTTATTTCCTCTTCCTAAATTGGATTACACACCTTTTCATAATCATGGGAGTTTGTGTTATTTAATAAAATGATATGAAACCCAATCATGGACACCCTTGGGTGTGTCATCCTAAATTTACCCTTGATAGTTAATTAATTAAAAATCCAAAAATTCCTTCTAAGAATTTGAGTTGGATTAAAAATGGAATTACCCTTTTTAGCTAACATCCTAATTGAGAATAACACCTCTTAAGATCCATTTTGAACCTTGTATTAGTTTTTTCATGTTTTTAGCCTTATAAAATACTTCTTTTATATAAATGTTGTTATGAATTTCTATGTTTTGAATAGTTTTTCTAAATGAAATATTTTTTAAACAATTTCCTGGTTTATAATAAAACCCATGGGATGAGTTTTATAGTATTATAAACTAAAAAGTTTTCATTGTTTATTTAAATCATGCATGGACTTATTACATTGGTGATTTTGATGCCTTTTCTTATTATTAGTTATATGAAATTCTTAGTGCATGTTCATGATTGGAAATCTTAAATGAATTAAATAAGAGGGAAGGCCTTCCTTGTGACAAATTATTTCATAGAAAAACTAAATTCTATGTGGTTGGAATGAATTTACTATATAAAACCTTACATTGAAAAATGAGCTGGATTATTTAAGTTGAATGGTTTAAATTAAATTAAATTGAATTATGTGGTATGACCACTCTACAGGATATTATTAAATAATCATGGTTTCTATAAATTTAATTAAATTTATTTTCTTGTATCATGGTGAAGTTTCTTACTAAAATTAATTAAATAGATAAATGGAATGGATTTAAGGGCCATGCCTCTGAATTTTTTAAAATTTAATATGAATTAAAATTCCCTTGGTTATATCTGGGATTGATGAATATAAAGGATGAGAGAAAATTCCTTATGGATATTATTATAAATATGATTATTCCTTTGATATAGGATGTGTAATGATGGTAATGGTTATTTTGAGCATGATGATTCACGCACCCTTAAATTGGGGGTTGATCATGATGTCTCGCACCAGTGGTACTATTTCGATGGTGGGCATGACACACCACTTCCCATGTTTCATGTGTTAACATAAAGACACAATCACCATCTCGAGTGAAGATCATGACATCTCCAACTCATTATTATATTTAGGGAATGTACCCTCTGTTGGAGTGTATAGGCTAATTCAAAATTGTTATGAATGACTAATTTTTTCCCTAGTTGAACCAACATCAACTATAGTAGATATATAGCCACTTACATCAACATGTACTTGATCCATATTACTATATGAAATATATTACTATACAATGCTATATATATTATTACTTTATATCTATAGTTACTGATTAAAAACTTGTTCCAGATTTAGTTTAAAGCTGCTAGAGTCAAACAAGTTTCCTGTTTGAACGTAATCTGACCAATATTTATTTATTCAGCTTTTTTTATTATTCAATATACCATCACACCACAATAATTTAAATTCATAGGGTGGATTAGGCATTTGAAACTGTTGGTGGTGGTCTAATGGGATTATATCTACCTCCCTATTCGAGCCACCATTTTACTAGGTTAGCTGAGAAAATGTTACATTCATAGGACCACTGATTATTACTCACACTACCAGGCTTCTACATTGGAGTTAGGATGACATGAGTGAGATAGGGTTTAGTATTCTCATGGAGAAATCCCTTAGGGATTTCATTTCTTTTCCTTATCCATGTATTTCACTGTAAAATTTAGAATAACATGTGTATATTATTTTATTTTATGTATCATCTTTCATACATTCGTGAATTATTTTAAATTGGACTTGGCCATTTATATTCTGTTTATATCATTCTTCCACTACTCTGTATTTTTTTTATTAGAACAAATTTTATTGTATGATATTTTTCTTTGATATACCATTATTATACTATGATCATGATGGTATAGTCTACCCAAAATTACCTCTTTAAACCCTCACTACTAGTCAAAATCCTCTAGTGAATGAGGAGGTGCACATGAGGCGATGTGGAAACTGGTCTTGACACCTGTTTAGTGGTTAGTCTAGTCGGGATGTAATGAAGTGGTATCAGAGAAACTTTTTTCCATTGTCTTACTATTTTGGGATATTAGAGAAGAGATTAGGAATGTGTATTCACTTGGTAAATATCCATTTTTTTGATTTATCACCCCACCCATAGGGAATAATCCATGTGGCTAGGGATGAGATTGTTGTTCATGTTGTTTTCTATTACAACTAAATATGAATTCATCTTGAGTGAATGGTTTAATTTTTTATTCTTATTTATTTATGAAATTTATGGAATTTTTTAAATGGAATTTTATGGAAATCAAGTGGAATTACATGAATCATTATAGGCACATATATATTCTCAAGTCATTCATATTCCATGCCATGTAGATGCATTTGTATACTTCCTGTGGATTGTGATGATTTTCATTAAGAGTTATCTTCCTACCTATTATATACCTTATTAGGAAATTTACTGTCATGCTTATTTTTGATCATATTTATGTATTTATTTAGAATGAATAAACATATAACAAAATTGGGTGAATTATTCGACTTGTTAATCTACTTCCATGATTATGTAATTACATTCAATGCTGCCTGATTATTTAGAGTTTATTTTCTAATATATTGTGATTATTTGATTATTAGAAAGTTACTTTGTGTTCAATACTTGTGAGGACATACCTCATTATTATTTTTATATATAATTGGTTTCATCGGTTAAACATATTGGTTGCAATTGAATGGGATCCAATATTTTGTTGTATATTGTATGGGCACCTTATAATTAGGGAATAATTACCCATGAACTCAAACCATCTTTTGGAAATGTATTGAACTAGATATCATTTTTAAAATGTGAAATATTATAAATTTATAATTTTAGATTGAATTGATTTCGATTAAATGGGTTGTAGTCTACAAACCATAAAGTGTATGAGATTTTTATTGATTGGAAGATGAAAACTCATGTAATAAACCAATTAAATATTCCCATTATATGTTTTGAAATTGTAATAAATGTAAAATTGGATAAAACCCATTATGGGTAATTTTAAAAACATAAACTGTTGATGGTTGCCTTTATAAGGGCTTGTGACTCTATAACATGGGTCTACTGATCAATATGATTACATTCTAAAATGTACAACTGCACACAAGTAGGTCATTTTGGGAATTTCTCTTATGCTTTAACCCTCTACATAGGTTTCAAAACATTGAAAATAAAGTAACTACTATTGTGTTCTATTCTGATAAACGTAGGTTGGCATAGTGGGACCCTTATAGGTCACCTTATTTTTTATGAAGTGATTTTTTTTGTGTTTGGTACTTTATATTCTAATTTTAATCTTTTAAGTGTTCCAAAATTGAATTCAAATCAATCCAATGAATTAAAATGGGACCTCAGGTGGTATCCTTTGTTTAAAATTTCATTTGAGTTGACTTGGAATTGAAAAGAGTGTGTTTTCCATATTCATTTTTTTGATTTATAGAAAGGATTAACTGCTATTGATAGTTCATAGTGTAATCTCTTTGGCATGACCTCGTGACAGGTTCAACACTTATTCTTTTCTATGGGGCTAGACGATGGATTTTTCAACCTTATAGCTTAAATTTAATATTAAATGATGTGATTTTTCTAATGTATGGTGTTGTTCAAGTTTCATTGTATGAAATATGACTCTCATCTTTTAAATGATTCCCATGTTTGGATGAGTTATCATGTTATCTGTGACCTTTTTTTATAATCATCTTCATTATTTAATGCTCGGTTTTAGCAGGTTAGACGTGCTTATGGAATGGTTGAACACTTAGTAGTTTTTGTGACCCTGTCTTTGTCATTAGAGATAGATGATTTGTAATTCCTTCATACAATTTAGTGGTTATATAGGAAAATAAGGCTCTGGGATAAATCTCTTGTATGTACAACCTAATACTTGTATACATATGGTAGAAAACCTATGTGGAGTATCAAGGATATGCCTTCGTGCTTCTAAAAACCTCGGTGTTGATTGTGTGGTATACATTATACCCATCAAGATTCTAAATGATATAGTGAACCATTTGAGTTCATTGGAATCACTTAAACTTATGATGTATAGTATGTTCTTGGGCCATCTATGGAGTAGAGTTACTTTGGTGTTAATGGAATCAGTTCATCCCAATTGTCAGGATGGTGTCCCAAGGGGATCAAGGGTTTTGACATTCCATTCAGGTTGGATTTGGATTTCATTCCAAATTTAATGACCTTAGTGATCATAAATTAGAGAATTGTCACGTGTGTATTTGAGATGAATATGACCTAATACTCTTATAAGTGGATAGTATAGATTTTTTTTGATAATTAAGACACTTATAAGTTAGGGAGCTTGGTGTCAATTCTAATGAATGTGTGTCCTTCCATGCTAAAGGAACTGAACCAAGGATGGAAATTGGAAATAGTTGATAATTATTCATTTCCCATGATGCTTATTAGTTTTGAATTATGTGAGTGGTTTCTCTACATCATGAATTTGATGTGGTTGGTTATGTATGTAACCCCTGATAAACACCACTGGTCATGGATGTACATTAGTCGGTATGTTTGAGCGACCAAGGGATTCCTTAGGAGGTACGGGTAATTGGATCAGTTAATGATGGCACATCAGAAGGTGAATCTGAGCTCCTTCTTAATTTAGTTGATCATTAGTGGTTTTACCACTCTTCTTTTGGGATGTTAGCTATGATAGGTTGGGTACTGTCTAATTAATCTATCTAGACATGATGGATGTGCCTCTAATCTTCTTGGTAAACTTTGATATCCTCTTAGTGTACTATTTATTAGCTATAAGTATCTACCCTATCTTGACTTCATCCTTGATACAATAAGAGAGTTTTGGTTATATTCCATGATAAAATTCATCAAATGATATTCCATACCAATAAATATGCTTTATTATAGTTTCACGTTGGAAAATGGTTTCAATGGCGGCATGGTTAGTCCAAAGTGATAACTGGGTTCCTGTGTCAGAACTCCCGTGATATATTCTTAGACACCATCTATTTTTGGCTGGGTTTACCACATGGTAGATGTTAATCTAGTCTTAATCAATGATCCAATATGGACGTCTTGACCCTTTTCCTATGACTCAATTGCAGACACAGTGTATATACTACCTGTTCTTAGTCCCATGGGATGTAGTTTACTAAATCCAAGGTTATCCAAAACTTTTTTTCATGCTCACAAGTGATGTTTAATGGGTGAGGATTCTAATGGGATGGATCTAGGTTATAGCCTTGTTTGTGCTGATAAAAGAATGATTAAATGGTTAGGTGATGTTTTGATTAGGTAACAACCTCAGAAGTCAGGTATGTGCTTTGGCCAATGTTCTCTTGGTAAATGTGGGATTCCATGGTTGAAGGTGTTGTTGTTTAATTTTAATATGTCATCCATCTAAGACTATCTTTTTTTGGAATGGTCGAATAGAGGTGGCTTGATTTGTTCCCTTTGGTCTTAAGGAATACAGTTGGTGAGGAACTATTTCTATCATGTCTTCATGTGGAGAGGAGTGTTGTACATTTTGGCCATGGATTGTCCTGAAAATCCATCTTGACTTGGCTTAATGAGTACAGTGGGGAATCGATCATTTGACCAATTCAAAATCATGACAGGCTTATCATTAGAAATTTTAGGGTATTATTATTAGGAAATTTTCTCAGCTAAGGTACCGTGGATCAGAATTGACACCGTTTTAATATAAAACCCATTTGTGGGGAGAACCATCAACCAGATGACTAAAGATACGATGAATTGATCATGTATCTAGATAAAGGGTCTTGGATATGCATTGTTTTGTTGTTTTAGTTGGAAAAAATATCTTTGCCTGAGTTTTAATGGATTAAGTTTCATAAGATTAGTTAATGATTGGAGGTGTGTTGGGAGTTTGGGAATGGATTGTGACCATTTGTCATAGACTTAATGACCTTCATATGTCGAGTTAGGTTTTCATTGCTTCCCTAAGGATTCTCATGGATGAAAAGTTCTAGGCGGGGAGGGTATAAAGACCTGCATTTTGAGCCATGGTAGAATTCCAAGGGAATTTGAATTTGGGAATGTTGTGGATGTTCCTTTTTTGAATAGAGATTCAGAATGTAATTCCAAGGAATTGAATGCTCTAACATGTTGTTTTTAGACTTGGTTAAAGGCCCAAGGGATTCCTTTGGTATTCCTTTGATTTTTAGGACCACCAACCCTAGAAAACTCTTGTCTATGAGGACTAGTAAGGGTGCAGAGTTTGTTAAAAAACATATGTCCCACTAGTGAAAACCATGAAACCTTTATTTGTGAGGAGAAGTGATCCTCATAGGCTACTGATGGTTTCCATAATAGTGTGCCTAGCCTACACACATAGTTCCTTTTGGTAAGTGTGTGTGCACTATTCATCGCACAATTGGTGCATAGTTTTTCGAACCATGTGCTACAGCCCTGTGAGGTGTTGTTCTTGCGGTGTAGGAGCCACCATGTTAGCCCACCTTTCGGCTAATCCTTACAGCCTCACCATGAGACTCAATCTTGAGTGTGAAATGAAATTTCCCTTAATTAATATATTAAAACTTTTTCCACTTTTCCTCCCTCTATTATAGTAGGTGGATCCTCCCTCCTATTTTATAACCTTCCCCCCAATCCTTATCTAAGATTTGATCGATCTCCCTTGTCTGAAGCCAGATTTTAACACTTTCAGTAACATTGGATCTACATCAGTAATATATTGAATACTATCACTTCCTCTATATGCTTCTATTATCCTCAGTTGCAAAATTTTGTTGCGAACTCATTCACATTTTTTTAGTGAAGATGTATGTTTCTCCCATTTCTTCTAAACTAGATTGAATAAAACATTGATATTGGATGATTAGAGCATCCTAAGAATGAGGTAGTTGATATATTCCCAATTTCCCATTGATTTATAACTCTCTTGTTGTTCTACCCTACAACCATTGCCACTCATCGCCCAGAAAATGATTTATTCATTATAAATTGGTTTATACAGCTTGTTATATGCCTAAAGGTCATCGTTATGTAATTAGAGGATGCTAAACTCAATCCCAGACTCCCTTGGGAGTACCATCTTGACGTTCCCCTTTATAATTAATTAAATAAAAATTCCAAAATTTCTTATAAGCATTCATATTGGATTATAAATGGAATTTATCCTTGTAAGTGACTGCCCAATTGCGAATATGACATCCTAAGTTCCATGTTTAACCTTTTTTTTCATGTTCTTTTGCCTTCTAAAATGATTATTTTTTAAAAATTGAGTTATTCCTTTTTATGTAAAGCATTGTTGTGTTTAATGAACTATTTATTAAATAATTTCATGTTTTATAATGAAACCCCTCAGATGAGTTTCTCTATCATATAAACTAAAAATTGGTGATTAGTAATTTTTATAATGTTTGAAATTATAGCATTGATGATTTTTTATTTCTTTTGTTATTGTCAGTTATACTCAATGATTAGTTCATGGTCTTGATTTATAATGTTAAATGGATTGAATTAGGGCCCATGGAATTCCTAATGAGCAATTATTTCAATGGAAAATCACCTCCTAAATGGGTTTTCATGAATTGACAATATAATACATTAATTTCATAAATTATATGGATTGATTAAATTGAATGGTTTAGATTAAGTGAAATGGAATTGGGTGGTATGAACACTCCACTAGATACTATTAAATAAGAATAGATTATGTGAGTTGTATTAAATTAAATGGAACTTATTATGGTTGTTTTCCATAGTAAATTAAATTAAATGGATAAATGGAAAGACTTTAAAATCCATACTGCTTATGTGTTTTTAATTTAATATGAATTCAAATTCCCATGGTCATATCCATGCTGGATAAATATAATGTATGAGGGGAAATTCCTCATAGATATTATTATAATTATGAATATGACTTTGGCATGGGTTATAGAATGATAGTAAATGTTCTATTGGACATGTCAATTCAAACTCCCTTATATTGGGTGATGGGCATGGCATCTCACACTAGTGAAACTCTTTGGATGGTAGTCATGACACACCATGTCCCTCATTTTGAGTGTTGACATGAAATCATACACACCATCTTTAGTGATGATAATTAAGTCTCCCATGAATTATTTGATGTAGGTAATATTACCTATATTGGAGCTTATTGGTTTATTAAGACTGGTTATGGTTCACTGAGTTAAGACCTGATCTAGCTAGAATCTAGTATTCTATGTATATGGACACCTACATCTACATGCACTTAGTTCATATAGGTGCATGGAATATATAACTATAACAAATATATTATTACTATATATATAGTTACTATACATACACTCATTTTGTCCACGGTCCAAAGCATGTTGAGTCAGATTGGTGCCCTGTTGAAACCTGTCATGACCAATATTTTTTATTCAGCATTGTTTATTATTCTTTATACATGCACACTACTCTACATTATATTCACACAAAATATTTAGAGGTATAAACTCTTGGTGTTGGCCTAATAGTATTATATAACAAGACCTTTTTAGGCCACCATTTCACTGGGTCACCCAAGAAGATATCGTTTTCATGGGACAATGGTTTATTAGTTGATATTTCATTCTTGTATCTAGGTGTTAGGAGCACAAGACTGAGTTGGAGTTCATGATTCTTGTGGAGAACACCATTATGGATTTTATTTTCTTTCAATATCCATGTATTTAAGTGTATCATGTTTCTTTCTATATGTCTACTATTTAGTTTATATATCATCATTTGGACATGAATTCATTTTTTTTATAATGGTGTTGGCCATTTCTATTCAGTTTATATTAATGTTATGCTACTTTACCTTACATTTATTATTACCTATGATATTTTAAATTTTTTAGTTTTTGATATACTACTATATTACTCTAATATTAAGGTATAGTCTCCCCACTATCACATCTGTAGACCCTCACTGCTAATCGGTAGCCTCTAGTGAATGGGGAGGCATGGTTGTGGCCACGTGGAAAATGTTCCTCCCACTGGTCAAGTGGCTAGTTGGGTCATGTTATTACTCTATGTCTATATTTTGAATATTTATTTATCAAATGTATTATATTTGAAAAAGTTGAAAATTTTTTAAACTTTTTTTAATTCTATTTATAAAATTATTTTCATTGGATTTTAAAACCCATTACTGGATAATTTAACTCTCACCCTTCATTTTAAAATGTTTTTATAGGACCATTAGATGTTCCAAATCAGTTTATATTTATTAATAAACTATAAAAAGTGATGTAAAAAATATATTTTTATTTATTAATTGTGTAAACATAGATATTTTGAAATTATTTGTCCTTTTCCACCAAAACCTAGATATGAAATGATCATTGATTTGGTAAATTCCTACCTATTTTTCAGTTACTTATTAAAAATATGATTTTATTCTTTATAAAAAAATATTGGAGAGTTTGTATCAAGCTTTTATAGTGGTTATTGTGGGATTTTTGTGCATTTTCAATTGGATCAATCTGTTTCACGAGTGGTAGTTTCTAGAGTATAATGGGATCACTGAAAGTTATCTTACAGTGTGGTTCCTTAGTGTCTCCCATTCCATTATTTGTTTTGTATGATTTGTGTGGAAAATAATCATTTGAGAGTTATATAATGTACTTGTATATTCTTTTTTGGCCTGTTATATTTCCTGTTTGGATGATGGAATTTTTCTGAGGAGGTTCAGTGTGGGTTCAGTTGGGCTGGAGTTATGATTTTTTTTGTAGTAGGTTGTTAAAAATATGAATACATATTCATGTCATGAGATGTTTATTCACATCATAGAGGTCGATGATTCATGAAATCATTTTTTAGTCAGGGATTTGTGCCTAATAAACTAATTATAATAAAATACAATTCATGATGTTAATTTAACAATGGATTACTCACCATGACAATTAGATGTTTTTCATCGAGTTTATATATAGAGGAGTCCTTGGATTAACCAGTATTAATGACATAAAATAGAGGGACTCACAAAAACATATGATGTGAATAATAGATTAATGATGTGAATGCTGAAATATCTAACTTTTAAAAAAAATATTAGCAGTCACATAGATTCTTTTTTCTTATCCCATTATCACTGATCCTTTGGAAAAACCTCAAAAAAAATTCAACGATATTCAAACACCATTCCTCATTATTTGATCTTTGAATTCTGGATGTTGATTATTAGTAATACGAGGTGTGTTCTCTGCATTATCCCATAATTTCATTTCATTATTATTATAAAGATTCAAAATAGTGATGATTTATTAAAAATTCTAACCTTGGGATGTGATATTGATGATCATTTAACATGGATCAGGTTAATATATGGTTTACTTGTGTAGTTGTATTTTTTGGATTATTTCTCATTCCCCTCCCTTGTATTCAGAGAATCTGAAATATTTATTGATGTATTGGATTCTATTTATCTCCTTATTTATTTGAATTTATGGGTATTACATTCCCTTCCTTTCATTGGGTGGTTTTTATATTTCATCATATATATATCATTAATTAGATTAATTTTAAATTAATTTGAATGTTAGAGAAGTCACATATTTTTTTCTTTGATAATTTTTCCAGCGGGTTTGTGAATGCATATCCTAATTAATAAAAATTATGGATGTTGGGAGCCTTTCTTGTGGTGGAATAGATATATTTGTGAGACCCTTGATGTGTTTTTTTGTTTGATTACAACATGAATTAGTAGACAAGAAAATATATATATCTAATTAATTGGTTTCCCATGGAAATCAATAGTTGTGTGAGAATACCTATGCTAAATAAAGATGTAGAGTAATGAAGCCTTTAATACTAAATTATGGAAGATGAAATGTGACACCATTTGTGGTTGTACTTATTTTTTCTCAATGAGTGATATGGTTTGTTATATAAATAGGGTTTTGATGGTATGGGTTGTGAATTTTTTTGGGTAGTGTAGTGATGATGGGTTTTAATGTGATGTTATGTGGGTAGTTATATAATGATAGTGACGTGTGGTGGTTGTGTTGGGAGGTGGTTGTGATTTATAATGGTTAAGATGAATTCTTGGTATAGTGACAAGACATGGCCAACATAGGGTTTTAGTGATGGTTGATGTGAGTTGGAGAGATTTTATATGGTTTAATTATGTCAGTTTCCTAGTTAGATAAAGAAAATTTATAATTCTATGAGATAATTAACAAGGGATGGTAAAGGAATTGTAATGTGTTAATGTTGATGTGTGGAAATTGTCTTAAATGAATTTAATGACAATTCAATGGGTTGTGTAAATGTGGTTGAAATATTCTAGTAAGTGGAAATCAATAGAATCTCATTAATATCTAGAAAATATTGTATGATATAAATGTAATTGGAAGTTTGTGCCCCTGTATTGTGGTTCAATTATGTGTTTGATTAAATTTTGTTAGTTATTGGGGAAGATATTTTATAGTGTAGTGATAATGATGCAGTGTATGCTAGTGTAGTGTGTGACATCTCGAGATTTTAAATTGAAACTCTATGTGCTTAAATGAGCTACTAAATACTATGTGACATTGTAATTAAACAAAATTATGTCACTTCTATGTTTTGAATTTTGAAAAACAGACATACGTGGTTGTGATCAATAAGTTATTTGGAGTCTGATAGATACAACATAATTTATAGTGAATAGTAACCAACCCTTAGGAATAGTATTGCTACCCTTATGAATAGTAATATGACTTTTCTAAATAGTAAAATAGCTAAAAGAATAGTAACCTCTCTAATGAATGTATAATAAAAAGGAATCTTATAAGTGAGAATATGATCATTATTTAAGTGTTAGTATTTTGATAGGTACTAAATATTTAATTTCAATTTAATGATTAATTAAATAATTTTAAAGAAAATTTATTTTCACAAAATTTAATCATAAATTTTTATTTTATTTTCTTATGTTTGTAAGATAATTTTATGAGACCATGATTAATTTTTCAAGGTGTTATAAAATGAGTTATAGTTTTAAAATCATTATTTTTTGAATAAATTGTGATTTTTTTAAAAAATTTAATTAAAAATATTTAGAAAAATATTTTAATGAAATGATGTAAATTTTATAATTCTAAAAAAATTTAAGGATGAGTTTTTTGTTTTTTTGTGTGAAATATTTCATTTTTTTATTAATATTGGAATATGGTAATTTACAGTATATATACATTATATGTTAAATACACTATTACTGGCATCGTGGATGATGTAAGAACCCATGGTTTGAACTCACTATCACTCTTTGAAATTTTGGGTCACATGAATCAAGACTATTCAAAATCTTGAGAAAATATTTTAAACTAATGTTTAAAATAATAGAAACCCCTCCTCTCCTACACTATAAGTACCACCCTAACCCCCCTCATCCTCTCACCCTTTGAAATCTTTGATAATTGTATAAATTCTACCCAAACCACTTCCCAAGGCTCATACACATATCCAAGACCTATTTTTCTCAACAAAAGGCCAATTCTAAAGGCCATAAGAAGGATCTCAAGGAGAATACATCAAGAAGAAGAAAATCATCTTTCATTTTCCTGTGGTTTTCTATTCAATTCTTTTATTTTCTTACAATCTATTCACCTCCCCTTATCCAAGAGGAATGAAAGATTTGGTATTATATATATTAAGTATTTTATCATGTTATGGAATAATTAATCACCATTATTTCTATCCTCTTCCTCTTATTCTAAAAATAAAAAAAAATTGTCTGTGATTTGTCGATTAACCGACATCATGGATGATGCATCTTCAATTTCCATTACAAACTTCAAATCTAGTAAAATAATTTAATGGTTATAAAATATTTTATTGTGTATTATATGACCTCTATTATGTTTTTTAATTAACGTTTATGCATAATATTAAAGGTATATGATGAAACAAGTTCATGATTATAGAAAAACCGCCAAAATGATCTAAACATCATTAATGTTTCAGATAATTATTCATAATAATATTTCATTATAAAATGATTTATGGTGTCATTTAATGCTCTAGAAACATATTAATAACAAGTCATTCCACTTCAGGAGTTTCTTTCCCTTTCCACAAGAAAAATACATTATGAACGACCATGGAAATCATTTTAAGAACGCACCCGAAACAATGGAACAAACAAAATATTATAAATTAATGGGTGGAATGATGTTATAAAATGATTATATAAGATGTTATAAAAACCAATATTTTTCTATATAATATTAATAACACACTTTTAAATATTTTATAGTAGGTTTAATTAGATTTTATTTAAGACGAAACCGAGGTAAGGGAATTCATAACCCAATTTCAATTCTCAAAGTTATCCTTATACATTATTTATTTTGTCACGCTTAGATCATTTATGAAATGAATATATATTTTATTATATTGTATTATGAGGATTTATTGTGAGTATACATATTCATTTCATTTTATTAGTTCTTGATTTGATGATATGGTATATGTAAGGGACTCTTCTTTAAAATATATACTCTTTTAAATTTCTATTTTTTTCCAAATTCAAAAGGAATGTTTTTATCCCATTATTCTTGTTTTAGGAATATGTTATGGTTAATTGGAATTTTTTATGATGAATTGTGGGACCTATACCTATCTCTCAAATGCATTGGGTATGATTATATTGGAAGTAGACTGTACAGCTACTCCATGTGTAACTGTGATGGTTACATTGTAAGGTAGTCATGGGGGTAACAATGTAAGGTAGCTATGAGGGTTACATTGTAAGGTAGCAGTGAGGGTTACAAATCATCTGGTAGCTGTGAGGGTTACAATACTAAGTAATTAATTCTCAATGTAACCAATATGTTTTATTTATACTTTAAATGATTTTATGGGAACCTCTTGTTTTCATAAGTGATGTTATAAAGTTTATGTTCAAATGAAAATTATTTATAAGTATTTATAGACTGACAGTTTCTTTGCTTCTTTTTATAACCCTTACTAAGATATTGGTGAACATCCTGTGTTTTTAAAAAAATCATAGGATTCTATAGAAGTTCAAATGACAGTTGAGGTGTTAATGTAGCTGAATCCAATCAGTTATTTTGTAATTATTTTTGAGAAGTATGACTTAATATATGGTCTGCCTAATCCTATAAAACCTTGTCTAGAAAAGGACCAAAAATGTATAATTTACTATTTATTTTTCAATTATCACTTATAAAAAAATACACAGCATGCTTTAGTACTGAATCTGGAAGAGCGGGTTTAGGGAATTGTAGTTTTTATTAGAGGAACAGTCTATACAACTTTAGAGATTAGACTTCTTCATTTCTAGAAAAAATTGTGGTTGAATTTAATTCTTAACATCTAGTTAATTAATTACACATAATAAAATATTTCTTTAGAATTATTGATATATAAATTCAGAATTAAAAGTACAATGAATGAATTTTGAGGGAATAATTCATTTAAAGGGGAGAATTTAACATCTTGAGATTTTAAAAGGAAAAACAATGTGATTAAATGAGTAACCTAATACTATGTGAAAAAGTAGATAAGAATAATTTTTCCACTTCTGTGCTTTGAATTTTGAAAAATGGGCAACCACCGTTGTGATCTATAAGTTATTTAGAGTCTGATATAACCAACTTAATTTTTGATGAATAATATCCTACTCTTATTAATAGTAATTTTACACTTATTAATAGTAATATGACCCTAATGAATAGTAACAAGGCCAAAATAATAGTAACCTCACCAATGAATATGTAATAAAAAGGCATCTTATATGTGGCTATACAATCATTATTTAAGTGTTGGTATTTTTGGTATGTCATATATATTTAATTAAAATTTAATGATTAATTAAATAATTTAAATGAAATTTTATTTTTCTAATATGTAACCATAAATTGTTAATTTATTTTTCTTATGGCTATAAGATAAATTTATGATACCTTGATTAATTTTTCAAGGTGTTATAAAATGAGTGATAGTTGTAAAATTGTTATTTTTCTAATAAACTATGATTTTATTTAAAAATTAAATTATACATATTTATAAAATTATTTTTATAAAATGGAGTTCATTTTTTAGTTCTTCACATCGAAAAATGGTTAGGGTGAATTTTATAGATTTTTCTGAAATACTTTAATTTTTGATGAATAGTGAAATACGATAATTTACTATATATATACATTATATGTGAAATACACTATTTCTAGAATCATATATTTTCTAAGAACCTTTTTTTCTAAATCACATGATCTCTTTAATTTTTTTGATCACATGAATCTGGGCTATTCATAGTCTTGAGAAAAGATATTAATTAAATGATTAAAATAATGGAAATCCCCTCCCCTTCTCCACTATAAATACCACCCTCACCCCCCTCTTCCTATCACTCCTATAAAGCATTGAATGTTATCTAAATTCTACAAAAAAAATCTTCCCAAGTATCTTACCCTTGTCCAAGACCTACTTGTCTCACAAAAATACCAATACCAAAGGCCTTAAGGATGATCTCAAGGATATGAGATCAAGCTGTAAAATCCTCTTTCATTTTCTTGTGTTTTCTTTTAATTTTTTATTATTTTATACTCTCTTCACCTCCCCTTATCATAGAGGAATGAAATATTAATTATTATATATTTTATATATTTTTATCATGTTTATGGAAAAATTATATATCATTCTTTCACTCCTATTCCTCTTATTTTAAAAAATAAAAGCACCGTATGTGATGTGTCAATTTACCGACATCGTGGGCGATGGTTTTACATATCCTTTAAATCCATAAAATATTACTTTAAAATCATTTTAATGGTTGAAACATATTTCAATGTTTATTATGTGACCGCACTTATGTTATATAATTAATTTATATGAATAATATTAATGTTATATGATGAAACAAGTTAGTGATTATTGAAGAACCGCCAAAATGATATCGAAATCATTAATATTTTTTCTAACGATTCATCATAATATGTGACATAAAATGATATATGGAATAATTTAATATTATGGAAACATATTTAAAACAAATCATTCCAATTTTAGAGATTCTTTCTCTTTTCAAAAGAAAATCCATTATGGACCGATCATGGAAATCATGTAAAGAACGCACCTGAAACAATGGAATGAACGAAATATTATAAATTAATGGGTGGAATGATGTTAAAAAATGATCATATTAGGTGTTATAAAAATGAATATGTTTCTATAAATTATTAATAACACTATTTTAACCATTATTCATGAGGTTTAATAACATTTTATGTAAGATGAACCTGAGGTAAGGGAATTTTTAACCCCATTTCCATTCATTGGGTTATCCTTCTAATTCATTGATTTTTTCATTATAATATTATTTGTGAAATTAATTTATATTATATTATGTTGTATAATGTGTATTTATAGTTAGTATACATATTAAATTCATTATATTAATTCTTGATTCAGTGATATGGTATGTGTAAGGGACTCTTATTTAAAAAATCCTCCTTTAAAATTTAATTTTTACCAAATTCAAAAGGAATGTTTTTATGAAATTATTCAAGATTTATGAATATGTTATGGTTGTTGGGAATTTTTTATGATGAAGTGTGGTACCTATATCTCCGTCCAATTCATTGGGTATGATTATGTTGGAGGTAGATCATATGGTTACTCCTACTATAACTGTGATGGTTACATTTTATGGTAGATGTGAGTGTTATAATGAAATGTATCCATGATAGTTACATTTTGAGGTAAGTGTGAGGGTTAAAATAATATGGTAGTCGTTTGGGTTACAATATGAATTAAGTAATTCCTAAATTTACCAATAAGTGTTATTTATAGTTTTGATGCTTTTGGGGGAACATCTTATTTTCCTAAGTAATGTTATTAAGTTTTTGTTCAATGTAAATTATTTTATAATTATTTATATAATAATAGTTTATTTCTTTGCTTTTATAAACCTTACTAAGATTTTTTTTCTCATCCCATGTTTTTAAAATATTTTTCACAGGATTCCTTAGATGTTCAAATGATAGTTATGGTGATAATTCATATGAATCTAATTAGTTATTTTGTAATTATTATTTTTAAACTCAAACATAATGTATGGTTTGTCTAATCGTTCAAAACCTTGACTGGAATAGGTCCTCAAATGTATAATGTACTGTGTAATTTTTTTATCTCTTAAAAAAAATATACAACATGTTTTAGTACTGAATTCGGAAGAGGGGGTTCAGGGTGTTACATTTGGTATTAGAGGAATGGTCTAGAAAAATTTGGAGAGTATATTTTTTCCTTTTTAATAAAAATAGTGATTGAATTGTATTTTGATAATCCATTTAATTAAGTACACTACAGTAAATAGTTTTTCATAATTATCGATATGTAAATTCAGAATTATAAGTTCAATGAATGAATTTAAAGAGGACTATTCATTTAAGGGGGGTGATTGTAACATCCCTATATTTTAAAAGGAAACACTATGTGATTAAATGATCTACTAAATACAATTCGGCCTGGCATTTAAACATAATTGTTTTTATTTTGTGTTTAAAATTTTGAAAAACGGACATACACTATTACGATCGGAAATTTACTTGGAATCTAATAGAACCAACATACTTTTTTTTGAATTTTAACCTACAATTATGATTAGTAATTTTAGGTTTATGAATAGTAATATGACACTTATGAATAGTAAAATAGACAAAATAATAGTAATATATCCATTTAATGTATAATAAAAAGGCATCTTATAAGTGACAATATGATCATTATTTAAGTGTTCGTATTTTTGGTAGTTCATAAATATGTAATTACAATTTTATGATTAATTAAAAGATTTATATGAAAATTTATTTTCACAAAATGTAATCACGAATTATTATTTTATTTTATTATGTATGAAATATAATTTTATGAGACCTTGATTATTTTTCTAAGTGTTATAAAATGAGTTATAGTTTTAAAATTGTTTTTTTTTCAAATAAATTTTGAATATTTTAAAAATTAAATTAAAAATATTTAATTATTGAATTACAAACGTTGAAAACTTGTTAAGGATAAGTCTTGGGATTTTTCTGAAATACTTGAATTTTTTATGAATAGAGAAATACGGTAATTTACTGTATATATAGATTATATGTTAAATACACTATTCCTAGCATCATGGATGATTTAATCAATATTTTTTCAAACATACATGATCTCTTTAATATTTTAGTTTAGATGAATTAAGACTATTCATAGTCTTGGGAAAAATATTAAACTAATGATTAAAATAATGGAAAACTACTCCTCCCCTCCCCTATAAATACCACTCTCACCCCCCTCCTCCTCTTATAACTCTAAATAATTTATAATTGCCTTAAATTATACCAAAATACCTTATCAATGATCTTTAACACTTATAGTACCTATTGGTATCACCAAAAGGTCAATACCAATGTCCTTAAAGAGGATCTCAAAAAGAAGAGATCAAGAGGTAAAAATCCTTTCATTTTCTTGTGTTTTCAATTCAAATATTTTTTTCTTATACTCTCTTCACCTTCCCTTATCCAAGACAAATAAAAGATCCATTATTATAAATATTCTCAAATTTGATCATTTTTATGTAAAAGTTCATCATCATTATTCCTCTCCTCTTCCACTTATTCTAAAATTAAAAACAATGTTCGTGATGTGTCGATTTACCGACATTGTGGAAATGTGTCATAAATTTACTTTAAATCCTTAAAATATGGTTATAAATCCATTTTAACGGTTTAAATAGATTATAAATTTTATTATATAACCTCTCTTGTGTTCTGGAATTAACTTATTTTCATAATATTAAAGGTATATGATTAAATAATTCGTGATTATCAAAAAAGTGTCACAATGATCTAAACATTATTAATATTTTATATATTGATACATCATAATATATGATAAAAAATAAATTATATAATCATTTCATATTCTTGAAATATATTACAAACAACTCATTCCACTTTGGGAGTTTTTTTTCCTTTTGATAATAAAATCTATTATGAACTGACCATGGAAATCATGTAAAGAACAACCCAAAACAAAGGAACGAACGAAATATTATAAATTAATGGGTGGAATTATGTTATAAAATAAATATATAATGTAATATAAAAATGAATATCTTTCATTAAAATACTAATAACACTCTTTCAACTATTACATGGGAGGTTTAATCATGATTGATGTAAGGCTAACCTGAGGTAAGGGAATTCTTAACCCAATATCCATTCTTTGAGTCATCCTTCTACTTGATTGAATTTTTTATTCTAAGATTATATATGAAATTAATTTATATTATATTAAGTAGTATTATGTGGATTTACAGTGAGTATATATATTCATTTCATTTTATTAATTCTCGATTCAATGATATGGTATATGTAAGGGACTCTTCTTTATAAAATATTCTTTTAAATTTATATTTTAAAAAATATCAAAAGGAATGTTTTTATGAAAATATTCATGTTTTATGATTATATTCTGGTTCTAGTACATTTTTTATGATGAATTTTTGGACCTATATCCCCCTCTAATTTATTGGGTATGACTATGTTAGAGGTTGACCATATGGTAAGTCCAAGTGTAATTGTGATGGTTACATTGTAAAGTTACCATGATGGTTACATTGTAAGGTAGCTGTGAGGTTTACATTGTAATTTAGTTATGAGGTTTACAAATCATATGGTATCCATGGGTGTTACAATATTAAATTATTAATTCCCAAAGTTACCAAAAGGTTTTACTTATACTTTTGATTCTTTTATCAGAACCACTTATTTTCTTACGAAATGTTATTAAGTTTATGTTAAAAGGAAACATTTTTATATAGATTAATGGATTAATGAGTTATTTCCTTATTTTTGTAACCCTTACTGAGATTTTTTTTCTCATCCCATGTTTTAAAAATGTTTTCTATTGGATTACTTAGAAGTTCAAATGACATTTAAGGTGCTAATGCCGATGAACCTAATTAGTTATTTTGTAATTAATTTTGTAAACTCATACTTAATGTACAGTTTTCCTAATCCTCCAAAACCTAGACTAGATATGTTCTAAGAATGTAAAATGTACTATGTATTTTTATATTATCTCATATAAAAAATTACACATCATGTTTTAGTTCTCAATTCAGAAGATCAGGTTTCGGGCGTTACATAGTTAATGTGAACCAATATGTGGGTATTGTGTGTTGCCTCTTTATCAGGTATTTTCTATTATTTTATATGAATCCCACCAGAGTTGGTTTATTTTACCAATTCCATAAATATTTGAGTTTTATGTGTTTTCCCCAAACTCTAGGTATGTGGTGATACAAATTATTGGATACCCACTCTTCAATTATCTTCATTCAACACAAATTATATGGGTATGTGTTGTAGATTACAAGCAATAATATATATTAGTGTTGGAGATTACCCAGTGATGACTTGGTTCGATGTTTTTTATTAACAAATGGTGATGATGATGTGATATTTGGTGGGGAAATTGTGTTGTGGTAGGAGGTAATGAGTCTATAATCCTTTATCTTTGAGATATCCTAATACCCTTGTTATGTGATGAGACATGCTTAGGATTTGATGTGATGATGAATGATATTGTCACCTGATCATCCAACGATTCACTATGTCATTTTCACCCTTACACCATTGTATTAAACTGAATTTGTATTGTAAATTACAAAAATAATAACAAATTGAATTACATGTTTGAATCCTTTATTTTTTTATTTATATTAAAAAGTCCAATGTTACTTGTCTTGAAAATTTCATTGAAGGTGAAGGTGATTTGGAGGGCCCATGATGATGTCCAAGAAAAATGGGTCAAACTGCGCAGGATCCAAGCACATCAGTGGGTTAATCCGCACACTACTACTCGACCGTGCATCCAATTGGGCTGGAATATTATGGTCTGGTAACAAACTCCTTGGTCTACATTTCATATGAAGAAACCCAAGACTGATTCTGCCATCTGATGGCCTTGACGACCTGATCTGTCCAGCTCACCAAATCTGCACGGATTCAAAAGTGGTGTGATGTGATCTGTCCATATCACTGGATATAGGTGTCCAAAGTGAGCTGATCTTTCGGTGGAGACATCTAAGATGTCGGGATAAAACTTTTTTATTTTATAAAAATTGAAATAATTCTGTATGGAGGTCGAAACACCTGTGACAAGTGGTTTTAAAAATTCTGTGTGCTCAAAACCAACTTCCCATTTCCCTATAAAATGGAACCATGGGATCCTCATTTGTAAGTTCGACCATGAGGAAAAGATCTAGTATTTTGGAGACCCAAAGGAGTTATATCCTCTTACTTGAAGTTCTGGATGCCCCAATCCTCATAGGAGAACCAAGGATGAAGAGGGAGTTCCACCCGATCCTTCTCCTCCTCTCGAAGGCGAGCTGAACGGTGGAAGATCATTTCGAGGGAGCTAAACATACTTGGGAGGGAGTTCTGGCACTTTATTCTCTACTGGTTTTGTGTAATTTGTGTTTAAATTATTTCAATTATGTTTTATCTAGACATGTTTCTCCTCTGAGTTCATATTTGGATTTAATTAAGTGAACCTCTTTTCATTTCAACACCGATTGGGTTGACATTTCAAGTGGGAAACTTGAGTTGTTCTGATTGGGCAACACAAGGATCCTCTTTCTCTCACTCATAAAAAAGATATTAGTATTCTTTGGTAGCCTTTAATCTGTTCTTTAATTCAAAACCTTGACAACACGTTTTTTGTGTCAAGGGTTGGTACTTTATGCAACGTTTATAGAGGCAAGAGGGGAATCACGATCTTGACAACCCTCAACCAAATAATTAAACGAAACCATGTGAAATTTTCAGAAAAATGAACTATCCAAGATGTGAAATGAACATTAAGTGATCTCCTTATCTCATAATTCTTAATCCTACACCTTATTCTATCAACTATTGAACTCTTTATGTTAAGTTATTTTCTTAAAATTGTTTTCAAAATCACCCCCCTCTTTTTGTAATCTTTATTATAAATACACACTATAATCCACCAAATCTCCTTTAAAGATGACCTAGGGTCTGCCCTAAACTATAAATCAACCTTAAAAACATAATCAATTTGACGTGTCACGACAACGCGGTCAAATTTTGGCGTCGTTTCCAGGGAGAGCTTTGATTTTTAGTGAATGTTTTTGAAAAACATTTGTAAATTTTGTGAATATTTATTTGTTATATATTATACCTTTACCTATATCTTTTTTTCTGATCTATTTGTTGTGTAGGTTTGGTGCACGATGCGTTCTACTCCGGGAGACTTACAACCTTTCTAACCCGAACCAGATATGACCCTACGTCAACTACACCGAGGCACACAAGACAACACTTTGAAGGACGACACACAAAACATCAACACGCATCTTGATCCTTCTTCTTCTTCTTCGAGAAACCACATAAAAACTAAAATTAACATGAATAAAATGGCTGAAAACAATCAAACACTAAAATAAATAACCTCACCTGATGTTGATATTAAGCCCACACACATTCAATTACAGGGCGAGGCATCCAATTTTGACCTAAAATCTGGCTTAATTCATCTATTACAAAGATTCCATGGACTTCCTGAAGAGGATCCACACAAGCACTTAAAATAATTTCATACTATTTATTCAACATTAAAACCTGCTAATGTGGATGAGGAACAAGTAAATCTTAGAGAATTCCCATTTTATTTGGAAGACACTGCGAAAGATTTGTTATATTATGTTAATTCCCTAATAAGAGGTCGGGCGGACAAGAAACGCCTTTTTCTTGAAAAGTATTTCCCATCCTCTCAAACTGCAACAATAAGGAATGAAATTTGTGGGATAAGAAAATCTCAAGGGGAAACACTTCATGAATATTGGGAATGCTTTAAAATATTATGTTCAAGTTGCCCACACCACCAAATAAGTGACCAACTTTTAATACAATATTTTTATAAAGGTTTAATCCCTATTGATAGAAATATGATTGATGCTACTGCAGGTGGTGAACTGGTAGATAAGACCCCAATTGCTTCAAGGACCTTAATCGAGAACATGGCACAAAACACTCAACAATTCGGTACAAGGTCTAGCATACCCATTCGTGGTGTTCATGAGGTACAAAGTACTGAATTCAAGAAGAAGGTGGACACAAAGTTCGAAGAGGTAAGTACCCTTCTTATACAAATTTCTCTTTCCCAAGGGAAGTTCCAATCTCCTCCTCCTATCCATTGTGTTATATGTTCTTCTGACACCCACTACTCTGACCAATGTCCTCAATTGAGGGAAACATCTGAGAGTTGGGAGGAAATATTTCCAGGCCGTCCCTATAACCAACCCTTTAGGCAAGAACCTTACTATCCATCCAACCCTGGGTGGAAAGAGAACCAAGCCTATAGGCGAGGGGGTATTCAAACAAACCTAAACAATAATGGAACCAACCGGGGAAGAGTAGTCATCAACCAACACCACCTAGAAACCCTCAACCACCCCAAAGGCCTTTCCAAAAAACCCCTCAAAAACCCGAGCCTAGCCTAGAAGATATGATGAAACAAATGGCTGCAAACAATATCCAATTTCAACAAACTACTCAGGAAGCCATACAGGACCTCAAAATCCAATTAGGCCAACTAGCTAACTCAGTGGGTGAAATTAAAAGTCATGGGTCAGGTAAACTTCCCTCTAAACCAATAGTTAACCCTAGGGATAAAGTAAATGTTAGTGTCATCACCCTTAGGAGTGGAAAACAACTAGAAAGTAAGATTAATCCTCTATTAGAGTCATCCCCTCCTAAGGAAACCTCCATCCCAACCATTAAAAATGTTCCAAATGTTGATGAACCTTGTCTTGAGAGAAGCCCTACCAAAGGAAAGAGTGTGTACATTGATGAGTCACCTAGCCCAACCATTCCTCTTCCATTTCCTCAAAGGCCCACCCAACCAAGAAAACCAAAGGAAACTGATCTTGATAAGGAAATATTGGATATTTTTAAGAAATTTCAGGTTAACATCCCATTGATTGATGCTGTGAAGCAAATTCCACGATACGCCAAGTTTCTAAAGGAGATGTGTACACACTGAAGGCGACTTAGTGGAGATGAGAAGGTGAGTTTGGGGAGGAATGTTTCAGCATTGATAGAGCCATCACTTCCCACAAAATGAAATGATCTTGGAACATTCTCAATTCCATGCACCATAGGGGAGTATTCTTTTTCTAATGATATGCATGATTTAGGTGCCTCTATTAATGTGATGCCTCACTCTATTAACTCTACATTGCTGGTCGGGGAACAGAAGCCCACTAGAATTATTGTTCAACTAGCTAACCGGAGTACTGCACACCCCTCTGGTGTGTTAGAGGATGTTATTGTGAGGGTCCAAAATTTAGTTTTTCCTCCTGACTTTTATGTGCTTAAAATAGAGGATGATTGAATGCAGGGACATTCCCCGATTATATTTGGGAGACCTTTCTTGAAAAATTCCAAAACCATATTTAATGTCCACAATGGTACATTATCTATGGAATTTGGTGGTGACATAGTCCATTTCAACATCATTGATGCCATGAATCACCCCTCAGAAGAACATTCCTCTCTCTCTGTTAAGTCAATTGATGTACTCCCTACCTCTAAAAAAATGTTTTTTCCCCCAATCCCCTTTATGAGTTTTCTTCATTGATAGAAATGTTAATAAATGATTCATGCATTAATTATTGTAGTGTTCTAGAAAAGTGTCATGCATGTTCACTGACTAATGATTTCTTGAACACTGATGCTCCACTGACCATCGATGATTTCTCTATGCTTGTAAAATCTCATTCCTCATCTGAGGTTGATACCATTGAGCAGTTATATGAGATCAGTGACCTCTCACACACACTCCCATCAATCCAAAATCTACCTAAATTGGAACTAAAACAACTGCCTCAAGATTTAAAATATTCATATCTTGAGAATATAAACAAGTTGCCTGTCATCATTGCTAGTTCACTCCCTCCTGAGCATGAATTGCGACTTCTTGAACTTTTGAGTGAGTATAAACAAGCTTTGGGATGGACACTTGCTGATATTCCTAGTATTATCCCATCAATTTGTACACATCACATTTTGTTAAATGATGAGGCTAAACCATCGAGGCAGCCACAACGTTGACTGAACCCAAACCTCCTAGAAGTTGTGAAAAATGAAAACAATAAATTGGTTCCAACTCGTGTGCAGAATAGTTGGTGTTTCTATATAAACTGTCACTGACTAAACCAACACACGAGGAAGGACCATTTCACTTTTCCATTCATTGACCTACTGCTAGAGAGGATAGCGGGTAAGTCCCACTACTATTTCCTTGATGGGTATTCTGGATACTTTCAGATCCATATTGCCCATGAGAATTAGGAAAAGACAACCTTCACTTTCCCCTTTGGCACATTTGCCTATAGAAGGATGTCATTTGGTCTGTGCAATGATCTGGGTACTTTCCAACGATGTGTGGTTAGTATTTTTTTTGGATTACCTAGATAATTGCATTGAAGTACTCATGGATGATTTCAGTATTTATGGGTCTTCTTTTGATGAATGTTTGATTAGTCTTGGTTCAGTCCTACGTCACTGTATTGAAAAGAATCTTGTATTAAATTATGAGAACTTCCATTTCATGGTGCTACAAGGTATAGTTTTGGGGCATGTCATTTCTGGGGATGGTATCCTAGTAGATAAATCAAAAGTAGATGTCATTTCTTCCTTACCATTCCCCAAAAATTTACGGGATGTGTGATATTTCCTAGGTCATGCTGGATTTTATCATCGTTTCATTCGTGACTTTAGTAAAATTGCACTCCCCCTCTCCCGATTACTCCAAAAAGAAAAATAATTTTTTTTGATAAAGAATGTTAGGAGTATTTTAATAACTTTAAATGGAGTCTCACCTCACCCCTAGTAATCCAACCTCCTTAGTGGGATTTACCATTTGAGCTCATGTGTGATGCCTCTAACTATGCAGTTGGGGTAGTTTTGTCACAAAGGGTCGACCAAGCTGCACATGTCATAGCCTATGCCTCACGTACTTTGGACCCTGCCCAAGCAAACTACACCACAACTGGAAAATAATTCCTTAACATTGTGTTTTCCTTGGACAAATTCAGGTCATACCTTTTGGGGTCCAAATTCATTGTGTTCTCAGACCATGTATCCCTCCATTACCTCCTTAAGAAACTAGAAGCCAAACCACGTCTCATTCATTGGATGCTCCTCCTTGATGAATTCAATCTAGAAATTAGAGATAAAAAAGCAGGAGAGAATGTGGTGGATGACCATATCAGTAGGATTCAAACATCCTCAAACATTGACTCATACCCCTGTATTCCCATAAATGAAATGTTTCCTGATGAGCAGCCGTACCGAGTGGCAGATGTTATTCCTTGGCATGCTGAAATTGTAAATTATTTAGTAGCATCTTGTATTCCTACTGATTTCAGCAAAAACCAAGCCAGTCGTATAAAACATGAGTCATGTTGGTATATTTGGGATGACCCCTACCTTTTGCGCACCTGTAGTGATCATGTCCTTAGGATTTGTGTTCTCGATAGTGAGTTTCAGTCCATCCTTATATTCTTCCACACTCTTTCTTGTGGGGGCCACTTTGGTCCCCAAAGGACTGCTCGCAAGGTACTTGATTCGGGTCTATTTTGGCCAACACTTTTTCGGGATGCCCATGATTTTTTCAAATTTTGTACTCATTATCAAGGAATGGGGAAAGTCTCTAAAAGAAATGAAATTCCACAACAACCGTTGCTCTTTCATGACATTTGTGATATTTGGGGTATTGACTCTATGGGGCCATTTCCCAATTCCTTTGGAAACTTGTACATTCTTCTTTTAGTTGATTATGTTTCAAAATGGGTAGAGGCACGAGCTACAAGGACTAATGATTCTAAGGTAGTTATAGAATTTTTGAGAACCCAAATCTTCTGTAGGTTTGGCTTACCTAGTTTCATCATCAGTGATCATGGTTCTCATTTCTACAACTGAACAATGAAATCAATTTTACATAGGTATGGGGTCGGTCATCGAGTTTCTACTGCATATCATCCACAGACCAATGGTCAAGCTGAGGTGTCAAATAGGAAGGTAAAAAAAGTTCTTTAAAAAATGGTTCAACCCAATAGAAAAGATTTGAGTCTTCAACTTGATGACTCATTATGGGCCTACCGTACTGCTTTCAAAACTCCCATTGGAATGTCACCCTATCGTCTTGTGTTTGGAAAGAGTTGTCACCTCCCTATTGAGATTGAGCACCGGGCCTATTGGGCCATCAAAAAATACAATTCTAATCATTCTGGTGCAAGTTCCCAAAGGAATTTGCAGATTCATGAGCTAGAGAAAATGAGGAGAGATTCATATGAAAACTCCAGGATTTATAAGGGGAGAACGAAGGCTGTCGATGACCATCTTATCCTTCATCGTCAGTTCCATATTGGGCATAAGGTTATCCTTTATAATGCAAGGATGAAGTTGCATCCTGGTAAGCTTCGTTCCCGCTGGTTTAGACCATACACTGTTACTAACGTCTCTCCATTTGGTGTTGTCCAGGTTCAAAATGAAGAAACCAAGCAAACATTCATAGTCAATGGCCAGTGGATGAAGCACTTCCATGAATCCATTCCGGAATCCTTGAGGGAGGAACTCCATGTTCAAGAAGCAATCTATGAATGAAAATCACCAGGTTTTATCCTTCCTTTCTACACCCTCTTTTCTTACAGTGAGGACTCCGCACATTCTAGGTGTGGGGGGATGGGTACATTCCTAGCTTAGATAGAAATTTTAATCATTTTCTCTTTTTCACCTTCTTTATGGTATTTTCACTTTTTCCTATATTTTTGAGTTCATTAGGTTTTCCATTGCCTTTCTTCTTTCTTCTCTTTTTCGCCTTCTTTATGGTATTTTCATTTTTTCCCCATCAAAAATTTTAAAGTTACATGATTCAGTGACCATAAAGTGGGGAAAGTAAAAATACCATAAAGAATGGTGAAGAAGAGTATCTATATGAATTTAATATCAGGGAGTGATTTTTAGTGAATTGGTTTTCTGTCAATGATATAAATGGTTGTATCCCTGTGAAACATTTGAGATGATTGATGCCCCTTGTTTGAGTAGTTTTTGGAAAACTATGTCACTAATATGTCCATACATTTTTGAACCAAACCATGAAGTATGAATATTTCTTACTTAATATAAAGTAAATATATTTTAGGTTAATATTTTTCATCTTTAAATGATATTTTCATTAGTTCGTTCTTTATCAGATCTGTTTCATTACTCTACCAGGTTGACCTATGCGTGTGTACCTAATTTCTGGCTTTTGTACACCCTGAAAAAAAATTGTGTCTTGTGCAGGTCAAAAACCACTCCTCCTCAACCTTTGATCTTGTTATAACTATTGTAATTAGTGTCATGAGGAGATCCAACAGGGGTTGAGAGATGAGTGTGAGATGTGTTTCAAATGAAACTTCACAAAAAATTTATAATAAATGAGGGGAGTGATGAAATGTGCAACATATGGGGATATATAGGTCAGGATCTTATAGTTTGACTTCTGGGAATGCTTAAGTGAGTGGGTCTTGAAATATGATTGCAAAGGATGTAGGACGGGTTTGGTGAAAAATCATTTAAAGATGAATAATGTTACAATAACCTATATTTATTTGATGAAAAGTGGAATGAATAGGATGGAATGGTTTTAACACACACACATGGAGATTTAGTGGAATTTTTGACTTTTTAATTCCTTTCTCATGTTGGTTTCATGAATCTTTTTTAATTTTATTGTGATATGATTTATGACACATCTTTTTCCATTTTCACTAGGAAAAACTCCTTGGTGTGGTTCGTGCATTGATCACATTACTTTAGTGAATTTAAATTTCCTCAAATGTTAAACTTTCATGAAGTTTGGAATATATATTTATGCATCATATTATTTGGATATGTTACTTTTCCCAGGAGTTCCAATGTTTAGGTGTGGGGGTGTGATCGTCCCACGATTCACTGTGTCATTTTCACCCTTACACCATTATATTAAACTGAATTTGTATTGTAAATTAAAAAAATAATAACAAATTTAATTACATGTTTGAATCCTTTATTTTTTGTTTATTTATATTAAAAGGCCAATGATACTTGTCTTGAAAATTTCATTGAAGGTGAAGGTGATTTGGAGGGCCCATGATGATGTCCAAGAAAAATGGGCCAAATTGCGCAAGATCCAAGCACATCAGTGGGTTAATCTGCACACTGCTACTCGACCGTGCATCCAATTTGGATGAAATTTTGTGTACTAGTCCTAAACACATTGGTCTACATTTCATATGAAAAAACCCAAGACTGATTCTTCCATCTGATGGCATTTCCAAACTGATCTGTCCAGCGCACAGAATCTGCACAGATTCAAAAGTGGTGTGATGTGATCTGTCCATATCATGGGATATAGCTGTCTAAAGTGATCCAAACTTTCTGTGGAGACATCAAAGAGGTGGGGACACAAATTTTTTCTTTTATACAGATCGACATAATGCTATATGGAGGTCAAAACACATGTGACAAGTGGTTTTAATAATTCTGTGTGCTCAAAACCACCTTCCCATTTCCCTATAAAATGGAACCTTGGGCTCCTCATTTGTAAGTTCGACCAGGAGGCAAATATCTGGTATTTCGGAGACCCAAATAAGTTATATCCTCATACTTGAAGTTCTGTAGGCCCCTATCCTCATAGGGGAACCAAGGATGAAGAGGGAGTTCCACCCGAGCCTTCTCCTCTCAATGGCGAGCTAAACAGTGGAAGATCATTTTGATGGAGCTACACATTCTTGGGAGGGAGTTAAAACACTTTATTCTCTACTGGTTTTGTGTAATTTGTGTGTGAATTATTTCAATTATGTTTTATCTAAACATTTTTCTCCTCTGAGTTCATTTTTGGATTTAATTAAGTGAACCTCTTTTCATTTCAACACCGATTGAGTTGAAATTTCAAGTGGGAAACTTGAGTTTTTCCGATTGGCCAACACAAGGATCCTATTTCTCTCACTCATAAAAAAGATATTAGTATACTTTGGTATCCTTTAATATATTCTTTAAGTCCAAACCTTGACCACATGATTGTTGTGTCAAGGGTTGGTACTTTTGAAACCTTTAGAGAGGCAAGAGGGGAATCAAGATCTCGACAGCCCTCAACCAAAGAATTAAACAAAACCATGTGAAATTTTCAGAACAATGAACTATAAAAGATGTGTAATGAACTTGAAGTTATCTCATTATCTCATAATTCTTAATCCCCCACCTTATTCTACCAACTATTGAACTCTTTATTTTAAGTTATTTTCTTAAAATTATTTTCAAAATCACCCCCCTCTTTTAGTAATCTTTATTAAAAATACACACTATAAGTCACCAAATCTCCTTGAAATATGACCCAGGGTCTGACCTAAACTATAAATAAACCTTAAAAACATAATAAATTTGACGTGTCATGACAACGTGGTCAAATTTTGGCATCATTTCTGGGGAGCGCTTTGATTTTTAGTGCGTGTTTTTGAAAAACATTTGTAAATTTTGTGAATATTTATTTGTTATATATTATACCTTTACCTATATCTTTGTGTTCTGATCTATTTGTTGTGTAGGTTTGGTGCATGATTCATTATACTCCGGGAGACTTACAACCTTTTGAACCCGAACTGGAGAGGACCCTACTTCAACGACACTAAGACACACACGATAACACTTTGAAGGAAGATGCACAAAACATCAACACTCATCTTGATCCTTCTTCTTCTTCTTCGAGAACCCACATAAAAACTGAAATTAACGTGAATAAAATGGTTGAAAACAATCGAACACTAAAATAACTAACCTCACCTGATGTTGATATTCAACCCACATACATTCAATTACAAGGTGAGGCACCCAATTTTGAACTAAAATCTGGCTTAATTCATCTATTACCAAGATTCCATGGACTTCATGGAGAGGATCCACACAAGAACTTAAAAGAATTTCATACAGTTTGTTCAAAATTAAAACCTGCTAATGTGGATGAGGAACAAGTAAAGATTAGAGAATTCCCATTTTCGTTTGAAGACACTGTGAAAGATTGGTTATATTATGTTAATTCCCCAATAAGAGGTTGGGCGGACATGAAACACCTTTTTCTTGAAAAGTATTTCCCAGCCTCTCGAACTGCAAAAATAAATAAAGAAATTTGTGGGATAAGAAAATCTCAAGGGGAAACACTTCAAGAATATTGGAAAAGCTTTAAAATATTATGTTCAAGTTTCCCACACCACCAAATAAGTGACCAACTTTTAATACAATATTTTTATGAAGGTTTAATCCCTATTGATAGAAATATGATTGATGCTGCTGCAGGTGGTGCACTGGTAGATAAGACCCCAATTTTTGCAAGGACTGTAATCGAGAACACGACACAAAACACTCAATAATTTGGTACATGGTCTAGCAAACCCATTCGTGGTGTTCATGAGGTAAAAATTACTGAATTCGAGAAGAAGGAGGACACAAAGTTCGAAGAGGTAAGTACCCTTATTCGAAAAATTTCTCTTTCCCAAGGGAAATCCTAATCTCCTCCTCCTATCCATTGTGGTATATGTTCTTCTGAAACCCACTACTCTGACCAATGTCCTCAATTGAGGGAAACATATGAGAGTAGTGAGGAAATATTTCTAGGCCACCCCTATAACCAACCCTTTAGGCAAGAACCTTACTATCCATCCAACCCTAGGTGGAAAGAGAACAAAGACTATAGGCAAGGGGGTATTCAAACCAAACTCAACAATAATGGAACCAACAGGGTCAGAGTAGTCATCAACCACCACCACCTAGAAACCCTCAACCACCCCAAAAGACTTTCCAACAAACCCCTAAAAAACCAGAGCCTAGCCTAGAAGATATGATGAAACTAATGGCTACAAACAATATCCAATTTCAATAAACTACTCAGGCAGGCATACAAGACCTCAAAACCCAATTTGGCCAACTAGCTAACTCAGTGGGTGAAATTCAAAGTCATGGGTCAGGTAAACTTCCCTCTCAACCAATAGTTAACCCTAGGGATAAAGGAAATGTTAGTTCCATCACCATTAGGAGTGGAAAACAACTATAAAGTAAGATTAATCCTCCAATAGAGCCATCCCCTCCTGAGGAAACCTCCATCCCAACCCTTAAAAATGTTCCAAATGTTTATGAACCTTGTCTTGAGAGAATCCCTACCAAAGGAAAAGTGTGTACATTGATGAGTCACCTAGCCCAACCATTCCTCTTCCATTTCCTCAAAGGTCCACCCAACCAAGAAAACCAAAGGAAACTAATCTTGATAAGGAAATATTGGATATTTTTAAGAACTTTCAGGTTAACATCACATTGATTGATGTTGTGAAGAAAATTCCACGATACACCAAGTTTCTAAAGGAGATGTGTACACACCGAAGGTGACTTCGTGGAGATGAGAAGGTGAGTTTGGGGAGGAATGTTTCAGTATTGATAGAGCCATCACTTCCCACCAAATGCAATGATCTTGGAACATTCTCAATTCCATGCACCATAGAAGAGTATTCTTTTTCTAATGCTATGATGGATTTATGTGCCTCTATTAATGTGATGCCTCACTCTATTTACTCTACATTGTAGCTCGGGGAACTGAAGCCCACTGGAATTATTGTTCAACTAGATAACCGGAGTACTGCACACCCCTTTGGTATGTTAGAGGATGTTCTTGTGAGGGTCTAGAATTTTATTTTTCCCGCTGACTTTTATGTGCTTAAAATAGAGGATGATAGGATGAATGGACATGCCCCAATTATATCAGGGATACCTTTCTTGAAAACCAAAAAAACCATAATTAATGTCTATAATGGTACATTATCTATGGAATTTGGTGGTGACATAGTCCATTTCAATATCCATGAGGCCATGAATCACCCCTCAGAAGAACATTCCTCTCTCTCTGTTAATTCAATTGATGTACTCCCTACCTCTAAAAAAAACTTTTCCTTCCCCTGATCCACTTTCTGAGTTTTCTTCATTGATATAAATGCTAGGAAATGATTCATGCATTAATTATTGTAGTGGTCTAGAAAAGTGTCATGCATGTTCACTGAATGATGATTTCTTGAACGCTGGTGATCCACTGACCATCGATGATAATGCTAAGCTTGTAAAAGATCATTCCTCATCCGAGGTTGATACCATTGAGTAGTTAGATGAGATCAGTGACCTCTCACACACACTCACATCAATCCAAAATCCACCTGAATTGGAACTAAAACAACTGCCTCAAGATTTAAAATATTCATATCTTGAGAATGGAAATAATTTTCCAGTCATCATTGCTAGTTTACTCCCTCCTGAGCATGGATTGCGACTACATGAACTTTTGAGGGATTATAGACAAGATTTGGGATGGAAACTTACTGAAATTAATGGTATTAGCCCATCAATTTGTACACATCATATTTTGTTAAATGATGAGGCTAAACCAGTGAGGCAGCCACAACGTCGACTAAACCCCAACCTCCTAGAAGTTGTGAAAAATGAGGTAACAAAATTATTGGCTTCTATAATCATTTACCCCATCTTTGATAGCCAATGGTTCAGTCCCATTCAAGTGGTTCCTAAAAATACTGGCCTTATAGTAATTAAAAATGAAAACAATGAATTGGTTCCAACTCGTGTGCATAATAGTTGGCGTGTCTGTATAGACTATCGCCGACTAAACCAACACACACAGAAGGACCATTTCCCTTTTCCATTCATTGACCAAATTCTAGAAAGGATAGCGGTTAAGTCCCACTACTGTTTCCTTGATGGGTATTCTAGATACTTTCAGATCCATATTTCCCTTGAGGATCAGGAAAAGAAAACCTTCACTTTCCCCTTTGGCACATTTTCCTATAGAAGGATTCCATTTGGTCTGTGCAATGCTCCGGGTAATTTCCAACGATGCATGGTTAGTATTTTTTCAGATTACCTATAAAATTACATGGAAGTATTCATGGATGATTTCACTGTTTATTGATCTTCTTTTGATGAATGTTTGAGTAGTCTTGGTTCAGTCCTACGTCGCTGTATTGAAAAGAATCTTGTATTAAATTATGAGAACTGCCATTTCATGGGGCGACAAGGTATAGTTTTGGGGAATGTCATTTCTGGGGATGGTATCCAAGTAGATAAATCAAAAGTAGATTTCATTTCTTCCTTACCATTCCCCAAAAATTTATGGTATGTGCGATCTTTCCTAGGTCGTGCTGGATTTTATTGTCGTTTCATTCGTGACTTTAGTAAAATTGCACTCCCCCTCTCTCGATTACTCCAAAAAGAAAAAGAATTTGTTTTTGATAAAGAATGTGACGAATATTTTATAAAGTTAAAATCGAGTCTCACCTCACCCCCAGTAATCCAACCTCCTCAGTGGGATTTTCCATTTGAGCTCATGTGTGACGCATCTAACTATGCAGTTGGGGTAGTTTTGTCACAAAGGGTCGACCGAGCTCCACATGTCATAGCTTATGCCTCACGTACTTTGGACCCTGCCAAAGAAAACTACACCCCAATTGAAATAAAATTCCTTGCCATTGTGTTTTCCTTGGACAAATTTAGGTCATACCTTTTGGGGTCCAAAGTCATTGTGTTCTCAGACCATGCATCCCTACATTACCTCCTTAAGAAGCTAAAATCCAAACCACGTCTCATTCATTGGATTCTCCTCCATTAAAGAATTCAATCTAGAAATTAGAGATAAAAAGGGAGTACAGAATGTGGTGGATGACCATATCAATAGGATTCAACCATCCTTAGACATTGACTCATACCCCTGTATTCCCATAAATGAAATGTTTCCTGATGAGAAACTGTACCGAGTGCAAGATGTTATTCCTTGGTATGCTGAAATAGTAAATTATTTGGCAGCATCTTGTATTCCTACTGATTTCAACAAAAACCAAGCCAGTCATCTAAAACATGAGTCATGTTGGTATATTTGGGATGACCCCTACCTTTGGCACACCTATAGTGATCAAGTCCTTATGCGTTGTGTTCCCGATAGTGAGTTTCAGTCCATCCTTAGATTCTACCACACTCTTGCTTGTGGGGGCCACTTTGGTCCCCAACGGACTGCCCGCAAAGTCCTTGATTCTGGTCTCTTTTGGCCAACACATTTTTGGATGCCCATTATTTTTTTCAATCTTGTACTCATTTTCAAAGAATGGGGAATATCTCTAAAATAAATGAAATGACACAAAAACTGTTGCTCTTTCATGACATTTTTGATGTTTGGGGTATTGAATTTATGGGGCCATTTCCACAATTCCTTTGGAAACTTGTACATTCTTCTGGTTGTTGATTATGTTTAAAAATGGGTAGAGGCACAAGCTATAAGGACTGATGATTATAAGGTAGATGTAGAATTTTTGAGAACCCAAATCTTTCGTAGGTTTGGCTTAAATAAGTTCATCATCAGTGACCAAGGTTCTCATTTCTGCAACCGAACAATGCAATCACTTTTATGTAGGTACGGGGTCAGTCATCGAGTTTCTACTGCATATCTTCTAGAGACCAATGGTCAAGCTGAGGTGTCAAATAGAGAGGTAAAACAAATTCTTCAAAACGGTTCGACCCAATAGAAAAGATTGGATTCTTCGACTTGATGACTCATTATGGGCCTACCGTACTGCTTTCAAAACTCCCATTGGAATGTCACCCTATCATCTTATGTTTGGAAAGAGTTGTCACCTCCCTGTTGAGATTGAGCACTGGGCTACTGGGCCATCAAACAATGCAATTCTAATCATTCTGGTGCAAGTTCTCTAAGGAAGTTGCAGATTCATGAGCTAGAGAAAATGACGAGAGATGCATATGAAAACTCCAGAATTTATAAGGAAGGAAACAAGGCTACCCATGACCGTCTTATCCTTCATTGAAAGTTCCATATTGGGCATAAGGTTATCCTTTATAATGCAAGGCTGAAGTTTCATCCTGGTAAGCTTCGTTCCCGCTGTTTTGGACCATACACTGTTACTAACGTCTCTCCATTTGGTGTTTTCCAGGTTCAAAATGAAGAAACATAGAAAAAATTCACTGTCAATGGGCAGCAACTGAAGCACTTCCATGAATCCATTCCGGATTCCCCAAGGGAGGAACTCTATGTTCAAGAAGCAATCTATAAATGAAAATCACCAGGTTTTATCCTTCCTTTCCGCACCCTCTTTTCTTAAGGTGAGGACACTACACATTCTAGTTGTGGGGGGATGGGTACATTCCTGGATTAGATAGGAATTTTATTCATTTTCTCTTTTTCACCTTCTTTATGGTATTTTCACTTTTTCCTATCTTTTGAGTTCATTAGGGTTTCCATTGTCTTTATTCATTCTTCTCTTTTTCACCTTCTTTATGGAATTTTCATTTTTTCCCCATAAAAAATTTCAATGTTCCATGATTCGGTGACCATAAAGTTGAGAAAGTAAAAATACCATAAAAATGGTGAAAAAGAGTATCTGTATGAATTTAACATCAGGGAGTGATTTTTAGTGAATTGGTTTTCTGTCAATGATATGAATGGTTGTATCACTGTGAAACATTTGAGATGATTGATGCCCCTTGTGTGAGTAGTTTTGGGGAAAACTATGTCACTAATATCTCCATACATTTTTTCACCAGACCATGAAGTATGAATATTTCTTACTTAATATAAGGTAAATATATGTTAGGTTAATATTTTTCATCTTTAAATGATATTTTCATTAGTTCGTTCCTTATCCGAACTGTTCATTACTGTACCAGATTGACCTATTCGTGTGTACCTAATGTCTGATTGTTGTACGCCCTCAAAATTTTTTTTGTCTTGGGAAGGTCAAAAAACACTCATCCTCAGGCTTTGATCTTGTTATAACTATTCTAATTAGTGTTGTGAGGAGATCCAACATGGGTTGAGAGATGAGTGTGAGATTTGTTCTAAATGCAACTTAAAAAAATATAATAAATGAGGGGAGTGATGAAATGTGCAACAAATGGGGATATCTAGGTCAGGAGGTTATGGTCTGACTTCTGGGAATGCTTAAGTGAGTGGGTCTTGAAATATGATTGCAAAGGATGTAGGACGGGTTTGGTGAAAAATCATTTAAAGCCGAATAATGTTACAATAACCAATATTCATTTGATGGAAAGTGGAAAGAATAGCATGAAATGGTTTCAACACACAAACATGGAGATTTAGTGGAATGTTTGGATTTTTAATTCCTTTCTCATGTTGGTTTCATGAATCTCTTTGAATTTTATTGTGATATGATTTATAGGACATCTTTTTCCATTTTCACTAGGAAAAACTCCTTGGTGTGGTTCGTGCATTGATCAGATTACCTTAGTGAATTTAAATTTCCTCAAATGTTTATTTTTCAAGATTTTTGGAATATATATTTATGCATCATATTATTTGGATATGTGACTTTTCCTCGGAGTGAAAATGTTTAGGTGTGGGGGTGTGATCGTCCCACGATTCACTGTGTCATTTTCACCCTTACACCATTGTATTAAACTGAATTTTTATTGTAAATTAAAAAAATAATAACAAATTTAATTACATGTTTGAATACTTTATTTTGTGTTTATTGATATTAAAAAGTCCAATGTTACTTGTCTTGAAAATTTCATTGAAGGTGAAGGTGATTTGGAGAGCCCATGATGATGTCCAAGAAAAATGGGCCAAACTGCGCAAGATCCAAGCATATCAGTGGGTTAATCCGCACTCTTCTACTCGACCATGCATCCAATTGGGATGAAATTTTGTGGGCTGGTCCAAAACAAATTGGGATACAGTTCATATGAATAAACCCAAGACTGATTCTGCCATCTGATGTCCTTGCTAACCAGATCTGTCCAGCGCCCAAAATTTTCACTAATTCAAAAGTGGTGTGTTGTGATATGTCCATATCTTGGGCTATAGGTGTAAAAAGTGAGCCAAACATTCGTTGGAGACATCTAAGATCTCGGGATACAACTTTTTTAGTTGATACAAATCGATATAATGCTTTCTGTAGGTCGAAACACATGTGACAAGTGGTTTTTATAATTCTGTGTGCTCAAAACCACCTTCCCATTTCCCTATAAAATGGAACCTTGGGCTCCTCATTTGTAAGTTCGACCAGGAGGAAAAGCTCTAGTATGTTGGAGACCCAAAGGAGTTCTATCCTCATACTTGAAGTTCTGGAGGCCCCTATCATCGTAGGGGAACCAAGGATGAAGAGGGAGTTCCACCCGAGACTTCTCCTCCTCTCGATGGCGAGCTAAACGGTGGAAGATCATTTCGAGGGAGCTACACATACTTGGGAGGGAGTTACAACACTTTATTCTCTACTGGTTTTGTATAATTTGTGTGTGAATTATTTCACTTATGTTTTATCTAAACATGTTTCTCATATGAGTTCATTTTTTGATTTAATTAAGTGAACCTCTTTTCATTTCAACACCGATTGGGTTGAAATTTCAAGTGGGAAACATGAGTTCTTTTGATTGGGCAACACAAAGATCCTCTTTCTCTCAATCATACAAAAGATAATAGTATTCTTTGGTAGCCTTTAATCTGTTCTAGAAGTCCAAACCTTGACAACAAGATTGTTGTGTCAAGGGTTGGTACTTTGTGCAACGTTTAGAGAGGCAAGAGGGTAATCCAGATCTTGACAACCCTCAACCAAAGAATTAAACAAAACCGTGTGAAATTTTTAGAACAATGAACTATCCAAGATGTGTAATGAACATGAAGTGATCTCATTATCTCATAATTCTTAATCCTCCACCTTATTCTATCAACTATTGAACTCTTTATGTTAAGTTATTTTCTTAAAATTGTTTTCAAAATCACCCCCTCTTTTAGTAATCTTTATTAAAAATACACACTATAAGCCACCAATTCTCCTTGAGAGATGAACTAGGGTCTTCCCTAAACTATAAATAAACCTAAAAAACATAATCATTTTGACGTGTCATGATAACGCGGTCAAATTTTGGCACCATTCTTGGGGAGTGCTTTGATTGTTTGTGCGTGTTTTTGAAAAACATTTGTAAATTTTGTGAATATTTATTTGTTATATATTATACCTTTACCTATATCTTTGTGTTCTGATCTATTTGTTGTGTAGGTTTGGTTCATGAGGCGTTCTACTCCGAGGGACTTACATCCTTTCGAACCCGAACCGGAGAGGACCCTACGTCAACGACACAGAGACACACAAGACAACAATTTGAAGGAAGATGCACAAAACATCAACACTCATCTTGATTCTTCTTCTTCTTCTTCTTCGAGAACACACATAAAAACTGAAATTAATGTGAATAAAATGGCTGAAAACATTCAAAAACTAAAAGAACTCACCTCACCTGATGTTGATATTAAACCCACATACATTCAATTACAAGGAGAGGAACCCAATTTTGAACTAAAATCTGGCTTAATTCATCTATTACCAAGATTACATGGACTTCCTCAAGAGGATCCACACAAGCACTTAAAAGAATTTCATACTATTTTTTCAATATTAAAACCTTATAATGTGGATGAGGAACAAGTTAAGCTTAGATAATTACCATTTTCTTTGAAAGACACTGCAACAGATTGGTTATATTATGTTAATTCCTCAATAAGAGGCTGGGCGGACATGAATCGCCTTTTTCTTGAAAAGTATTTCACAGCCTCTCAAACTGAAAAAATAAGGAAAGTAATTTGTGGGATAAGACAATATCATGTGGAAAAACTTCATGAATATTTGGAATTATTTAAAAGATTATGTTCAAGTTTCCCACACCACCAAATAAGTGACCAACTTTTAATACAATATTTTTATGAAGGTTTAATCCCTATTGATAGAAATATGATTGATGTTTCTGCAGGTGTTGCACTGGTAGATAGGACCCCAATTGCTATAAGGACCTTATTCGAGAACATGGCACAAAATACTCAACAATTTGGTACAAGTCTAGTATACCCATTAGAGTTGTTCATGAGGTACAAAGTACTGAATTCGAGAAGAAGGCGGACACAAAGTTTGAAGAGGTAAGTACCCTTCTTCGACAACTTTCTCTTTCCCAAGGGAAGTCCTAATCTCTTCCTCCTATCCATTGTGGTATATGTTTTTCTGAAACCCACTACTCTGACCAATGTCCTCAATTGAGGGAAACATCTGAGAGTTGTGAGGAAATATTTCCAGGCCGCCCCTATAACCAACCCTTTAGTCAAGAACCTTACTATCCATCCAACCCTGGGTGGAATGAGAACCAAGCCTATAGGAAATGGGGGTATTCAGACCAACCTCAACAACAATGGAACCAACCGGGGTAGAGTAGTCATCAACCACCACCACCTAGAGACCCTCAACCACCCCAAAGGCCTTTCCAACAAACCCCTCAAAACCTGAGCCTAGCCTAGAATATATGACGAAACAAATGGCTGCAAACAATATCCAATATCAACAAACTACTCAGGCAGCCATAAAAGACCTCAAAACCCGATTAGGCCAACTAGCTAACTCAGTGGGTGAAATTCAAAGTCATGGGTCAGGTAAACATCCCTCTCAACTAATAGTTAACCCTATGGATAAAGGAAATGTTAGTGCCATCACCCTTTGGAGAGGAAAAAAACTAGAAAGTAAGATTAATCCTCCATTAGAGTCATCCCCTCCCAACGAAACCTCCATCCCAACCATTAAAAATGTTCCAAATGTTGATGAACCTTGTCTTGAGAGAAGCCCTACCAAAGGAAAGAATGTGTACATTGATGAGTCACCTATCCCAACCATTCCTCTTCCATTTCCTCAAATGTCCACCCTACCAAGAAAGCCAATGGAAACTGATCTTGATAAGAAAATATTGGATATTTTTAAGAAAGTCCAGGTTAACATCCCATTGATTGATGTTGTGAAGCAAATTCCACGGTATGCCAAGTTTCTAAAGGAGATGTGTACACACTGAAGGTGACTTCGTGGATATGAGAAGGTGAGTTTGGGGAGGAATGTTTCAGCATTTATAGAGCCATCGCTTCCCACCAAATGCAATGATCCTGGAATATTCTCAATTCCATGCACCATAGGGGAGTATTATTTTTCTAATGCTATGCTTGATTTAGGTTCCTCTATTAATGTGATTAATCACTCTATTTACTCTACATTGTAGGTCGGGGAACTGAAGCCCACTGGAATATTTGTTCAACTAGCTAACTGGAGTACTACACACACCTCTGTTGTGTTAGAGGATGTTCTTGTGAGGGTCCAAAATTTAATTTTTCCTGCTGACTTTTATGTGCTTAAAATGAAGGATGATAGGATGAATGGACATGCCCCGATTATATTGGGGAGACCTTTCTTGAAAACTTACAAAACCATAATTAATTTCCACAATGGTACATTATCTATGGAATTTTGTGGTGACATAGTCCATTTCAACATCCTTGATTCCATGAAGCACCCCTCAGAAGAACATTCCCCTATCTCTGTTAATTCAATTGATGTACTCCCTACCTCTAAAAAACAACTTTTCTTTCCCCCGATCCCCTTTCTGAGTCTTCTTCATTGATAGAAATTCTTGGAAATGATTCATGCATGAATTGTTGTAGTGGTCTAGAAAAGTGTCATGCATGTTCACTAACTGATGATTTCTTGAACACTGATGATCCACTGACCATCGATGATACTACTAAGCTTATAAAAGCTCATTCATCATCTGAGGTTGATACCATTGAGTAGTTAGATGAGATCAGTGACCTCTCACACACACTCCCATCAATCCAAAATCCACCTGAATTGGAACTAAAACAACTGCCTCAAGATTTAAAATATTTATATCTTGATAATGGAAATAAGTTTCTAGTCATCATTGCTAGTTCACTCCCTCCTGAGCATGAATTGCGACTGCTTGAACTTTTGAGGGAGTATAAACAAGATTTGGGATGGACACTTGCTGACATTCCTAGTATTATCCCATCAATTTGTACAAATCATATTTTGTTAAATGGTGATGCTAAACCATCAAGTAAGCCACAACGTCGACTAAACCTCAACCTCCTAGATGTTGTGAAAAATGAGGTAAAAAAATTATTGGTTGCTGGAATCATTTACCCCATCTTTGACAGCCAATGGGTCAGTCCCGTTCAAGTGGTTCCTAAAAAGACTAGCCTTAATGTAATTAAAAATTAAAACAATGAATTGGTTCCAACTCGTGTGAAAAATAGTTGGTGTGTCTGTATTGACTATTGCCGACTAAACCAACACACACGGAAGGACCATTTCCCTTTTCCATTCATTGTCCAAATGCTAGAAAGGCTAGTGGGTATGTCCCACTACTATTTCCATGATGGGTATTCTGGATACTTTCAGATCCATATTTACCCTGAGGATAAGGAAAAGACAACCTTCACTTGCCCCTTTGATACATTTCCCTATAGAAGGATGTCATTTGGTCTGTGAAATGCTTCGGGTAATTTCCAATGATGCATGGTTAGTATTTTTTCAGATGAACTAGAGAATTGCATGGAAGTATTCATAGATGATTTAAATGTTTATGGATCTTCTTTTGATGAATGTTTGAGTAGTCTTGGTTCAGTCCTACATCGCTGTATTGAAAATAATCTTGTATTAAATTATGAGAACTTCCATTTCATGTTGCGACAAGGTATAGTTTTGGGGCATGTCATTTCTGGGGATGGTATCCAAGTAGTTAAATCAAAAGTAGATGTCAATTCTTTCTTAGTATTCCCCAAAAATTTACAGGATGTGTGATCTTTCCTAGGTTATGCTGGATTTTATCGTCGTTTCATTCGTGACTTTAGTAAAATTTCACTCCCCCTATCCTGATTACTCCAAACGAAAAATAATTTGTTTTTGATAAAGAATGTGAGGAATCTTTTAATAAGTTAAAATGAAGTCTCACCTCACCCCCAGTAATCCAACCTCCTCAGTGGGATTTACCATTTGATCTCAGGTGTGACGCCTCTAACTATTCATTTGGGGTAGTTTTGTCACAAAGGGTCGACCGAGCTTCACATGTCATAGCCTATGCCTCACGTACTTTGGACCCTGCACAAGAAAACTACACCACAACTGAAAAATAATTCCTTTCCATTGTGTTTTCCTTGTAAAAATTCAGGTCATACCTTTTGGGGTCCAAAGTCATTGTGTTCTCAGACTATTCAGCCCTCCGTTACCTCCTTAAGAAACTAGAAGACAAACCACATCTCATTCGTTGGATGATCCTCCTTAAAGAATTAAATCTAGACATTAGAGATAAAAAAGGAGCCGAGAATGTGGTGGATGACCATATCAGTAGGATTCAACCATCCTCAGACATTGACTCATACCCCTGTATTCCCATAAATGAAATGTTTCCTGATTAGCAACTGTACCGAGTGCAAGATGCTATTCCTTGGTATGCTGAAATTGTAAATTATTTTGTAGCATCTTTTATTCCTACTGATTTCAACAAAAACCATGCTAGTCATCTAAAACATGAGTCCCATTGGTATATTTGGGATGACCCCTACCTTTGGCACACCTATAGTGATCAAGTCCTTAGGCGTTGTGTTCCCGATAGTGAGTTTCAGTCCATCCTTAGATTCTTCCACACTCTTGCTTGTGGGGGCCACTTTGGTTCCCAATGGACTGCTCACAAGGTACTTGATTCTGGTCTATTTTGGCCAACACTTTTTCTGGATTCCCATTATTTTTTCAAATCTTGTACTCGTTGTCAAAGAATGGGGAATGTCTCTTAAATAAATGAAATTACACAACAAGCGTTTCTCTTTCATGATATTTTTGATGTTTTGGGTATTGAATTTATGGGGCCATTTCCCAATTCCTTTGGAAACTTGTACATTATTCTCACAGTTGATTATGTTTCAAAATGGGTAGAGGCACGAGCTATGAGGACTGATGATTCTAAGGCAGTTGTAGAATTTTTGAGAACCCAAATATTCTGTAGGTTTAGATTACCTAGGTTCATCATCAGTGACCAGGGTTCTCATTTCTGCAACCGAAAAATGAAATCACTTTTACGTAGGTATGGGGTCGGTCATCGAGTTTCTACTGCATATCATCCACAGAACAATGGTAAAGCTGAGGTGTCAAATATAGATGTAAAACAAATTCATGAAAAAACGGTTCAACTCAATAGAAAGTATTGGAGTCTTCCACTTTATGACTCATTATGGGCCTACCATACTGCTTTCAAAACTCCCATTGGAATGTCACCCTATCGTCTTGTGTTTGGAAAGAGTTTTCACCTCCATGTTGAGATTGAGCACCAAGCCTACTTGTCCATCAAACAATGCAATTCTAATAATTCTGGTGAAAGTTCTCAATGGAAGTTGTAGATTCATGAGCTAGAGAAAATGAGGATAGATGTATATGAAAACTTCATGATTTATAAGGAGAGAACCAAGGCTTCGCATGACTGTCTTATCCTTCATCGTCAGTTCCATATTGGGCAGAAGGTTCTTTTTTATAATGCAAGGCTGAAGTTGCATCCTGGTAAGATTCTTTCCCCTTGGTTTGGACCATACACTGTTACTAACGTCTCTCCATTTGGTTTTGTCCAGGTTCAAAATGAAGAAACCAAGAAAACATTCACTGTCAATGGGCAGCAACTGAAGCACTTCCATGAATCCATTCCAGATTCCCCGAGGGAGGAACTCCATGTTCAAGAAGCAATATATGAATGAAAATTACCAGGTTTTATCCTTCCTTTACACACCCTCTTTTCTTACAGTGAGGGCACTACACATTCTAGGTGTGGGGGGATGGGTACATTCCTGGCATAGGTAAGAATTTTAATCATTTTCTCTTTTTCGCCTTCTTTATGGTATTTTCACTTTTTCCTATCTTGTTGTGTTCATTAGGTTTTCCATTGTCTTTCTTCTTTCTTATCCTTTTCTCCTTCTTTATGGTATTTTCATTTTCCACATCAAAAATTTCAAAGTTCCAAGATTTGGTGTCCATAAAGTGGGGAAAGTAAAAATACAATAAAGAATGGTGAAAAAGAGTATCTGTATGAATTTAACATCAGGGGGTGATTTTTAGTGAATTGGTTTTCTGTCAATGAAATAAATGGTTGTATCACTATGAAACATTTGAGATGATTGATGCCCCTTGTGTGAGTAGTTTTGGGAAAACTGTGTCACTAATATCTCCATACATTTTTGCACCAAACCATGAAGTATGAATATTCATTACTTAATATAAGGTAAATATATGTTAGGTTAATATTTTTCATCTTTAAATGATATTTTCATTAGTTCGTTCCTTATCCGATCTGTTTCATTATTGTACCAAATTGACCTATGCGTGTGTACCCAATGTCTGTCTGTTGTACGCCCTGAAAAAAAAATTGTGTCTTTTGCAGGTAAAAAAACACTCCTCCTCAACCATTGATCTTTTTATAACTATTGCAATTAGTGTCATGAGGAGATCCAACAATGGTTGAGAGATGAGTGTGAGATTTGTTCCAAATGCAACTTCAAAAAAAATATAATAAAGAGGGGAGTGATGAAATGTGCAACATATGAGGATATCTAGGTAAGGAGCTTATGGTTTGACTTCTGGGAATGCTTAAGTGAGTGGGTCTTGAAATATGATTGCAAAGGATGTAGGACGGGTTTGGTGAAAAATCATTTAAAGCTGAATAATATTACAATAACCTATATTTATTTGATGGAAAGTGGAAAGAATATCATGGAATGGTTTCATCACATACACATGGAGATTTAGTGGAATGTTTGACTTTTTAATTCCTTTCTCATGTTGGTTTCATTAATCTGTTTGAATTTTATTGTGATATGATTTATGAGACATCTTTTTTCATTTTCACTAGGAAAAACTCCTTGGTGTGGTTCGTGCATTGATCACATTACTTTAGTGAATTTAAATTTCATCAAATGTTAAATTTTAATGATGTTTGGAATATATATTTATGCATCATATTATTTGGATATGTGACTTTTCCCAGGAGTGAAAATGTTTAGTTGTGGGGGTGTGATCGTCCTACGATTCACTGCGTCATTTTCACCCTTACACCATTGTATTAAACTAAATTTTTATTCTAAATTACAAAAATAATAACAAATTTAATTACTTGTTTGAATCCTTTATTTTGTTTTTGTTGATATTAAAAAGACCAATGTTACTTGTCTTGAACATTTCATTGAAGGTGAAGGTGATTTGGAGGGCCCATGATGATGTCCATGAAAAATGGGCCAAACTGCGCAAGATCGAAGAACATCAGTGGGTTAATCCGCACACTGCTACTCGAACGTGCATCCAATTGGGCTGAATTTTTTTGGCCTGGTTCAAAACGCATTTGGATACATTTCATATGAAGAAAACCAAGACTTATTCTTCCATCTAATGGCCTTGCCGACCTGATCTGTCCAGCGCAACAAATCTGCACAGATTCAAACGTGGTGTGTTGTGATCTGCCATATCACGGGATATAGGTATCCAAAGTGATCCAAACATTAAGTGGAGACATCTAAGAGGTGGGGCTACAACGTTTTTGTTTTATAAAAATCGAGATAATGTTTTCTGGAGGTCAAAACACCTTTGACAAGTGGTTTTAATAATTCTGTGTGCTCAAAACCACCTTCCCATTTCCCTATAAAATGGAACCTTGGGCTCCTCATTTGTATGTTCGACCAGGAGGCAAAGATCTGGTATTTTGGAGACCCAAAGGAGTTCTACCCTCATACTTGATGTTCTGGAGGCCCCTATCCTCATAGGCGAACCAAGGATGAAGAGGTAGTTCCACCCGAGCCTTCTCCTCCTCTCGATGGCGAGCTAAACGGTGGAAGATCATTTCGAGGGAGCTACACATACTTGGGAGGGAGTTCTGGCACTTGATTCTCTACTGGTTTTGTGTAATTTGTGTGTGAATTATTTCACTTATGTTTTATCTAAACATGTTTCTCCTCTGAGTTAATTTTTAGAATTAATTATGTGAACCTTTTTTCATTTCAACACCGATTGGGTTGAAATTTCAAGTGGGAAAGATGAGTTGTTCCGATTGGGAAACACAAGGATCCTCTTTCCCTCACTCATAAAAAAGATATTAGTATGATTTGGTAGCCTTTAATCTGTTCTTGAAGTCCAAAACTTTACAACACGATTGTTGTGTCAAGGGGTGGTACTTTGTGCAATGTTTAGAGAGGCAAGAGGGGAATCAAGATCTTGACAACCCTCAGGCAAAGAATTAAACAAAACCATTTGAAATTTTCAGAACAATAAACTATCCAAGATGTGTAATGAAATTGAAGTTATCTCTTTATCTCATAATTCTTAATCCTCCACCTTATTTGATCAACTATTTAACTCCTTATGTTAAGTTATTTTCTTAAAATTATATTCAAAATCACCCCCCTCTTTTAGTAATCTTTTTAAAAAATACACACTATAAGCCACCAACGCTCCTTGAGAGACGACCTAGGGTCTACCATATACTATAAATCAACCTTAAAAACATAATAAATTTTGCGTGTCATGACAACGCGGTCAGCACCTCATACTAGACCATGCGGGGGTGTGGTGAGTAGGGATGTATCATAACCCACATCAATTATTTCCATCTATGTGACAATATTTTTATGAATGAGAAGGGAGAATAAGAAATTTTTTTCTAGGGTGTGGGGGTGGAAATTTAGTGGGGACGTGGCTGTGGGGTGCTTTTAATTATTCTTTTGATATTATGTTGAATAATTAATGTCTGGTTTGGTGAGAATTCCATGGTGATGATGTTATTTTTTATTTTTCCATTTTAGGTGCATGATGGTTTTTCTATTAGTTCACTGGAACATTAGTATTCTAATTTCACGTGTTCACTTTAGACCATGTGTATGATCCTACTATATATATATGTTATGATCACCCTATATATATATATTGTTTTTGGATTTCAAGGGTACTTTAGGGACTATGTTGTACATTACTAGCTCTGGTTTTGGAATGATTTCCGAGATTATACCATAAGACTATCTTTTGGAATTTACATAGAAGTTTTTCTTTGTATTTTTTTAACATATTTAATTAATTTTGTTTTGTTTTTTTTAGTTTTATATTATGTGTTAGAGTTACTCCTTGGTTGTTGGTCCTATCTCAAAATTCTATATTATTATAGAAGTCGATTACTATCATACTAGAACTTTCTATAACATGGGTGATTTTTTCCAACTAGATCCAACTAGATGTGGGACTTGGGGATCTTCATCTCAATTATTTCTTTTCTATCCTTGGAGGGTTACCATTGGGAATAAGTGTCCAGTACAGATTGCATCCAACTTAACATGATCTATAAACCCATATCACCATAGAGTCTCTCTGTAAATATATATAAAACACAAATATAGTATTGTATAAAATATATATTTATAGATAACCTTAACCCAATTCACCATAAATCTAGTAACCCGCAAATCACCTGGTCAAACATTTTAGTGCTCTATAATATTCCCAAGTGTTGTAGACAACTTCCTTATATTGAAACCTCATTTCTTAGTGACATACCATAGTAACATAACACAAATATATACCCTACCGAATATCGCTTCCTAACAGATCCACATAAACAACCATTTTAAAAGGGGGTATAGGATATGGTGAATTTTAATTTATACATTTCCCCCATATTTTTGGTATTGGAGGTTTTTATAGTACACAATACCTTATAAGGTAATCAGTTCGGTTATTTCACTTAGATGGTGGAGTGTGACTATAAAAAAACATAAAATGATATATAACATCTCAAAAATCACATCCTTGTGTCTACATGTTTTCAATAAACCCCTCAAAACATCTCATAATCAATACTTCTCCCCCTTTCAATCACTATTAATAATTCCAACCATACAAAGAATATATATTCATCTACATAATCTGGTTTTGATCATCTCCATCAATCATCCCATATTATTAATCACTTATTTATTATCACATCATTCATTACCTAAATTCATAATTTTTATTAACATCGTATCAACCCACTTCCTTCAATATAATCCAACACATTAACCCTATTGAGAACTAACTACAGTTTTTATGAATTTAATAGTATCACATACACATTAATTCCAATTTTTATATTGAAAAGTTCATTTCATATTAATATCTAGGGAATAATTCTCCCCCAAATCCTAAATATAAAAACTCAGAACATGAACACCACACCAATTTCATTCAATAATAAGCACAAAAAACATCCCTTTTTTTGCAATAAAATACTACTTGAAAATATTTTAAATGAAAAAATCAATATAGAAATATCTAGTTAAGAATATAATTTTTTATAAAATTGTAATACTATTAAGTTAATTTTATGTTTTACATTTAATTATTCAAAATAATATTTTCATTGGAAAATAAGCATGTATGTTTTATATTAATAGTTTTAAAATAATGAAATATATTGAATTATTTCCCATGAATCAAGGCATGAGTCAATGGATGAAAAAGTAGTTGTATTATGTAACTAAATATCCAAATTCCCTTCATTAATACATAAAAAATATAAAAATATTCAACATATATAAATCTTATATCAACCACCTCCATTTTATAGATATGAAATAAAATATTAATAAAAGAATATAGATTTATGAAAGGATTATAGTTGAAAATATGATTTTAGTTTCTCAAATTATGGAAGTCATTTATTTCAAATAAATACTATATAGATCATGTGGAAATAAAATGAATTCCAAGGGTCATAGGGAGGATAATAAAGGGGTTTTGATTTAGATAAAGAATTTTATTTTACAATAAAAATAAGGAATCAAAAAAAGAATATATTTTGTGCATCATTATAGAAAAATAAGTTTCATCTCATCATAAATTAAAAAATCATCACACTCTTCTACCATATCTACCCATATATATCATATACACAAATCATTCAAATATAATTATATAAATTTCTCTTATTTATTTTGATATTCCATTATATAATTATTTACATTCTTGAAGGGATTTTATATGTTTCATGATGTAATATTCTCTACATTTCTAAAATTAATATTCACACCCCTTTAATTAAATAAAAATTGAAAATGACTGTCACAAGGAAAATATTTTAGTCTAATTACTTATGATCAAAAAAACAATTTCTTAATTAAAATATAAAGTAATAATCATCCTATAATAAAATTTTGTAACACAACAAAAATTATATATTACTCATTATAGTGTTTTATAAACCATCAATATGAAATGATATAAATGATGACTGATGAAGCATACAAAAATAACTAATGAAGAAACCCATATTTATCATAAATACATAAAACAATACTCTCTTTATGAAAAAATTATTCCAAAAAAACCACATAAGCATTTAAATTTTGTATAAGATATAAAATCATCAAAATTTTCACTCTTATCTAGACACCTACTAATAAAACCACAAACACCCAAAATATGACATGTATTGAATAGTGGGTTCCTCACAATATAAAAAAATCATTTGGATTCATAAAATATTAATATAAAAATTAATAAATATATAGAGAGATATATACTATGATTACTAACCAATACATTGGAAATTTCAAACCTCTTAAATAGATTACACAAAAAAATTATGAGGATTTATCTAAAAAAATTTAGGAAACAAAAATGTTTTGGGAATTGAATAACAAGAAGCGTAGGTCTTTATAAGATTGATTTGTTTAATCTTGATGAAAAATTAGAGAAAAATATTTTTTCACATCAGTTATAGACCCCCTTAACCCATTAGTTTTAATCTAAACCCCTTAGTTTTCCAACATGATTTTTTGGGAAGAAATAATGTTAAGAAAAATTCATCAAACATATTTTGAAATTCAATTATCTTAATTATGTCATATATATTTAATACTTTACCATATTCCACTTTATTTATTGTATCATTAATTTAGTTCAAAAAGTGTAATATTTTCACCTTATTCATTTTTAAATAATTATTTTAAATATGAAATATATTATATCAAATTCAACTTCTATTTATGAGAATCATAAAATTTTTATTAAGTGTATTGCATTATATAAAATATTAATTATTTAATTGAGTAAATTTCATTATCCAAAGAAAATACACATTATCATAAAATAAAACTCTAGATATATGAAACCATATTTAATGAAGATGTCATATTACAAATATGATTGAAATCTTTAGAGAAGGATGAATGATTTTTTATAGTATATGTGGTCATATATATTAATATCATATGGTCGCTTGTTATATTGATTTTGGCTATACACCTATTAGATATATGGGGGTTGGATATTTGGTCAATGGATATACACGAATTAAATTTTTTTAATGAGATAGGATGAAAACAGGAAATATTAGAAAATTTTAATTCATATAGATTAGAAAATTCATTAATTAAAAAAATGGATGATAATGCGTTGGTATAAATATTTTAATTTTCAAATAAATGTTTATTTTTAGGTTATATATTTTTCTCTCACAATATAGTATTAATTTCCGTTAATGATAATGATAAAATTTTATTAGTGATTTCAGCAACAATATAATGATAATATTTAATAAAAGGGTTTTAAACAAATAATAAATTCTATTGCAGTATGACTATAAACATTTATTTTTAAGAAGAGATATTTTCAAATAATATTTTTCTAAATGAAGTTCATTTCTATATTAATAATTTACATTGATCTCTATAAAATATCCTATTAAAATAAATATTTTATAAAAATATAAAAAAATAATTAGAAATCCATTTATTTTATAGTACATTGTATGAAATATGAAATAATCTATTTTAACTATTAAAAAAATTATTATTATACTGTTTGTTTGAGTTATGAAATTTTTTAGGAAAAACTAAATATAGGATGGTTAATTATTAATTAGAAAGACATTTAATTTTTATGTTAATAAAAAATAGAATAAAAATTATTTAATGATTATAAATTGATAAGAAATAAAAAAGTACTCATATAAAAAATTAATTTTCTATTAATTTTATTCCAAATATATATTATTTTTCAATTAAAAATATATATTTGTCATAATTTAAAATTTAATTAGATTAAATAGAGTCTGAATTTTAAAATCGCTTATCAAAATTAATAAAGTGTTGTCTGAATATTGTTTTAGTAAAAAGTATTTTTCTATATAAAATCATTGAACAAATTAAATTGATCTAAATTGAGTTAAAATAACATAGAAAACATTTAGGGATATAAAAACCTTATTTAGAAATTATATAAGACCAATTATTATGTGTGATTAAATCCAACAATTCTAACTAACATGTCCATACCTAACTTTCTGAAGACCCTTGTGATTTATAACATGTTTTTTGAAATCATTAATCCTCTTTAAACATTCAATTACATGATCTAACACATTCATTAATTAAACCATGTTCTTTTTTGGCTTAGTTTCACCACAAAGTTGAATGATGTTTTAAAATTATATAATAGAATGATTAATAACTCATTATTATAATAATATATAATTTAAATTATTTTTTTCTATTATAATTTCTATTATAAATAACTACTATCATTAATAAAATCAATTATTATTGTTGATATAGTATTCACAAAAATGAGGGTTTTTAACATTTATTTAAAACTACCACCATAAAATGTATGAGAAAATATTTGAAATATTTAACACTGTAATATAAATATATATCATATCCATGAGAATTTAGAAGTTTATTAATACATGACCAAGGTATATGGACAAAGGTCAACATCAAAATGATTTCATATAACTGACGGGATAATTGACACACAAACATTAATTTTTGAATTTGAATAAATAATAAATTTATAATAATAATAATAAATAATGGAAATGAATTGATTAAAATAAAAATAAATAATGTTTTTATAATGATAAATAATAAACCTAAACTGATTATAAAATGAGTTGGTGCACATCTAAATTTTGGTAACCCAAGGAAGGGGTTCTCATTAAAATTTTCCTATATTAAGAAACATGGTGTATTATAAAACTATTATAATTTATTTTTGTTATATAAACCTTTATAGAAATATTTTAACATAAATATATATTAATCAATGGATATAATGTTCCATTTCATGTCTTTTAATTTTATTTTCAATTTCTTCATTCATTACAAATGTTAAAAGGATTTTGTTAACTCCATTTACATTTCCTTGGGTCAGGATTTTTCTTCCTTGATTATTTTATTCTATGCTTTTTTTTAATTTATATGTTTCACTTTTTTGAAATATTTCTTACGTTCATATTATTTATTTATATAAAAATATTCTTTATCAACATATTTTTTACTTTGAAATAAAATTATATGATGTTAAGAATAATTCAAAGCCACATTATTCACTATTTTCCTTCCCTAAAGATATTCTTATTAAAAAAATTTACTTATATATTATAAAAAAAATATCTATTAATTTTCATACCTTTTTATATTCATTTTTTCGTTATATTAATTATAAAATTTATAATAGTGTTTATTGATGCAAGTTTTCTTAAAATGGTAAAAAATTATTAAAAATGTATTTCTTTCCATTTTCATATATTTTATATTTTTAATTTCACATTTCATTAAATAATACTAATTTTAATTTATGTAACAATATTTCCTAGATTTTTTTGTAATATTTTATTTAACATTCATAGATATAATTATTTTAGAATGTATTTTCATTTAAATAAATCATCAGTGTCTAAAGATTATGTTTGAAAAAAATAAAAAACAAAATGGAACAATCCATTAATTATATATGGTAGAATATCACATCAAAAAAGTAAATATGAAATAATATGATCGAATGAAAAGAAATTATTAGAATAAGAAATGTAATGAAACCCAATGTAAATAAAAAAACCACAGGGTTGAAATTCTCATCACCATGAACTACTATGGAGATCATAGTACCAATTTTAATAATAAAAAGAATAAAAATGGTAGAAATATGACAAACACTTTAAAAATAAATTATTGAAAAGAATTCATGATATTATAGATTCTTTATGGATATATATTTGAATGTAACATTACCATTATTTATATAGTCATTGGTTGAATGGTAGATATGAATGTGTCCATTAGACATATTGTCATTGGATATATTATCGATAAATATACTTGAATAAATTAGGTATATTAATGTTGTATATTTGTTAGTGAAAAAAAATATAATTCACATATAATAAATAATTGAAGAATTAAATTAATAATGAAAATTATTTAAAATTAATTATTATAAAGTTAGAAATTTTTATTCATTACATATTATTATTTTTGTTGTTTCTGCTATTAAGAGATGATTTAATGTTTATATAAAATAAAACAAAATATTATAATACCAAGGTATTGATAAAACAAAATAGTTAGTAAAATATAAATATTTTTAATTTCAATTGATTAAAATAATTTAATATTAAAAAGAGATATTTTTTATGATTTCAATTTCTTTTTAGTACAGACTATTTTTTCATTAATAAAATTAATTGATCAGTTCTAATGGTGGAATATAATAATGTGAAAATTTTCAGTAAAATTATGTATATTGAAAACTATTTTGGTATTAATTGATAAGGCAGAAGATAAATAATACTTAATGTTTAAAAATGTCGGTTTTCTATAAAAACATAATTTTCTATATTTTTTTGTTATATTAATTTAGAAATTATGTTTTAAACTTTTATAAATTGTATTAAATTATATTTATTATAAAATTTTAATATTCGTGTCTGAATAAATTTAATGGTTCAAATTGATTTTATTGGAAAAATATAAGTAACTGCGGTAAAAACTGAGTACCATAGTAATAGTTAAATGAGGTAATATGGTTAAATTAATCGATAAATACCTAAAATATCTACAAAACTATATTTATAATATTTTTATTATAGTTTTCATGACCCATATCAATTATTACTCCACTTTGGATCTACCATCCCTAAAATTTAATATTTTCAACTTTGGGAATAATTATCTGGGGGAATACCACTCAAAACTAACATATCAAAGTAACCATCCAACACCCCTCCAAAAATACTAATTTTCCTCACTTAAAGAAGAATCATTTCCAAATTACACCCTAATAAAGAATTAGTAAATATTTTTTTCCTTTGGTTTCAACAAAGAGAACTAAATTATTCATTCTAACATAAAGCTATTTTTAGGATGGAGAAAAATCATTAATGTTAGAACCTAGATCTTCAACATATTTTTCAAATTCATTATTATTTAGATACTTAAAAAATATCACTCATAAATCCATTAAGTTATATTGATATAATTATACTTTTATCAGAATGATTTTAAAATTATATAAATCTATACTTTAACTTTTTCATTTGTTTAAAATTCACTTTTTAGGTCAGCTCAAATACTTACATGATTGATTATATACAAAAAAATAATTTTCATCATGGATGTGTTTTGATACATTAACACAAAATATATATGAAATTGAAATGTATTTTTTATAGTGAATATGGTAATGTAAGTGGAACAAAAATGAATGGGTATTATCATTAAAGTCATCACATTGAGAAAATTATTTGAAATATGATTGTTATAAATTATACACTAATGAACCATACAAAAAATTAAATAAATTAAAAATATGAATGAAAAATTAATTGAAAAAATATTATTCCACTACCATGAATATTATAGGATTTATGAAATTTTAATCATTGAATAGGGATAATTTTTTTTACTATGAATCATTTATGAAACAATAGAAATTGCTATCATTATATGATGTAAATAATCAAAAACAAACTTATATATATTGAGTAAATGGTTATACAATATGGTAATGAACCTATAGGGAATTAAATAATAAATATATGCTTTTCTTATCCATTATCACATTAATATCAATATTTTTTATGTATAAATTACTATTTGGGTGAAATGTTATGTAATTTCTCTTTAGAACCCCATATATTTTATAATCCCATATTTATTCCCTGGGATTAGGTGTCTTTTATCCATTTCACCTCACTTTGGTACATTATTCAAACTAAAGGATTCATGATTATGGAGTAAACCTTATCTATTATTTCAGTCAGTAGTCTTTCTTCTCGATGTACATGTTTTTGTTATTTAATTATTGATGTACATATTTCTGAATCAATGATTACTTAATGTAATTTTCTATTTATTAAGAATTTCTTTTGGAAATTATGAATGAATTTTTTTAATGATCTCTAGAAGATTAGTTTCACTTGTTTTTTTATTCAGTATACATTAAAAACAATCAGTTAAATAGTTTCATGATTTTTAAATGAAATAATTTTTTACATTGACTATAATTTTAAATTAATTAGTTTATAAATAATTTATTATAATTTTTATTTATAATCAAAGGGATACCTCTATTTTTATATGAAAATTTTATAATGATCCTGTAATGTGTTTTTAATATCTATCAGTATCTTTATTTTATACTATGTCCCAATGGGGATATGTTATTATAGATTCATCAAAATTGATTATGTATATAAATCAATTTTATACCTTATAATTATTCCTCTAAATCCTATTTCATTACCATAGGTAATTATTCTATAATAAAAATTTGCTGGATTTTACGGTCTAGTGGAACACATATAGTATAGTTTTTCATTATATTGAATGTGGACCCATGATTTTTTAATTGTCTAATTCTATGGGTAGTTATTTAAATCTCATTAAATGAAATTGATGGGACCTATTAGTGAATTAATATATTATTATTTTCTATCCATAATTATTATATAATTGAGGAGTAAAAACAATCAATTTTTGGAACCTTTCCATGACATTTGTATTAGTGCAGGGTAAACCAAATCCATTATGGGAATCTTTCTACTATGTGACAATGGTCATGGATGTGAGACTTGATATTTGATATGGTTTTCTATTTTTATATATCTGAATATTCATATGTCACTTTCCTTTTTCATTCCACATCTCTATGTTATTTTCCAATGGATTAAGATAGTTTTATCTTTATATTAATCGTCAATTACCCAATTAACATAATATTCTAAAATAATTCCTTCATGATTCACGAGTTGTTATCTGTATTTTAATTGGTATGATTAACATATGTTATGCTAATGTACCTTTATTTTATTCTTGTACAAACAAGTTTATCTTATGATCATATATGATCTTCAGTGGGAATATAATGTATTCACCCATTATTGAGTATAAATGCTCAGCCTTTATTTTTTATCCATTTACCTTTTATTTATAAATAATATTTTGTATCTTTTTCTTATAAGTTTATCACGTGAATTTTTTTTTTGAAGTTATTGAAGAATTATTTTAAGTCAGTTAGTTATGTATCTAATGTTTAATGAAACTAATCTTATTTGAATTTAATTGTGACATATTTGAATTTGAAATGAAAATTCATGTAAAAATATCTAATATGTATATATGTTATTGTTGGGTGAGCTAAAAATTATACATTTAATCTCTTAAAAAATAAATTGAAACAAGTTTCTAACATCATTTTTATGGTAACATTACAAAAGGCATTAAGGAAATTATTTTTGGAATTTTGATTCAATTTCAAACTCTATATTTAAAATACATATCTACTCAAGATTAATATATCATATATATAACCCTAAAAATTAACATATTATATAAATAAATTCGATTGATCAAATTTTAGTGATCATTCAAAGACATTCATGATTTCTTATTATACGACACCATTTAAAAATGTTATGTATCCAATTTTACTTCCATACATTAATTAATCCTTCATTTATTTTTGAAATCATGTGGAACACATATGCATGGTTTATTATTATGAGATGGGTGATCCCGGGATTATATGTGTACACTATGTGTTGGGAAATTATTATAATCAAAAAAATTACTACAGGACATGAGTCTGAATACTTGATCCATTATGTTTGGGGACATTATTAGTAACCCCTAATTGAATCAATTATTAGAGGTGGGTAGGGATTCTAGATCCACATATTAATGATGGTATTTATTATTATCCTTTGTATATATATATATATGTATGTATATATTCATACTATTTTATTTATCTTATACGACATTTCATAGTTATATTCAATGGATACTAGTTGTTTTATAAAGTTTAATCATTCATATTCCATGATATAAGTCATGATTTCATGGAGACCCATTGATTTTATATTTCCTTATTTCCAAATAATTGTTATTTTTTCATGTATTTTGATCGAATGAAATTGTTATATGTTCCTTTTAGTCAATTATTCCTTCAATTATTATGTTTTTTAATATGTTTATGATTTAATTTAATGTGACTCATTGATATGTTTATTCAATATTAAACATTTTATCACACTCCTTATATCTCTCATTTAAATATGAAATTTTATGTGGGGCTTTGTCTTAGAGGAAATCTATTATGGTGAATTATTTTGGAGATTTTGAGATTTTATGGTGAAATAATATTGTTTAATAGTTAATCTCCTACTACACAAATCCATTTGTTAACGAGAGTGTATTTTTTGTGATATGTTATGTGTAATTATGGGAAATTATGTATGATATATCTATTTTATGATGAGTTCCCATCAATATAATAATTGATTCATAATTTTATATTTATGACGTTTTATGAAAATTTCATAGGAATATAAAACTATCCTTATCCTATAATGGTAATGTAAAATATAATTATTTTATAATTTATAACAAACTGATCTCCATATTTTACATGTCATGAAAGTACCACAAAAATTAAAAGGGTTTTTTTAATGTAATAGTTTTACGGTTTCACGGAGCCCATATCCATTAGGCCAATATTTTTTTTATTTCTATTATCCCATTATATGTTTATCATTAAGTAAAAGAAGAAGGGTTATAAGGTTTGTGAAAATATTAAATGTATTATATATAATGACATTAAGTTTAAAAATATATATTGTTTTTCATTTTATAATTTCACGACTATTAATAATTGATCATTTATATGACTAATGTATCCTGATTTAAATTATTTTAGACACATTATTAAATTTTGTGTCGGACATAATAATATGGATTATTTGAAAATAAATAATATATTTCAAAATATAAATATTATTCCTTTTGTATGTTAAAAAATGTGTGAATGTAGTATTATAATAAATTATTATAATATAATATATGATATACTTGATTAAGAGAATATTCCCTACAATATAAAAGTATTATTTAAGATCCATACACCTTATGTATTATTAAAACAATATCACATATTATATAATATGTTCGAATATTATACCAAACATATTTTTTGGTGTAAATATAAACTGTATTGGAAATGTTATGAAATAATATCTCATATATTTGGCCGAACCTTGAAACAAACCTTTCCATGTTTGCAACGTTGTAGACAAGATGTGTGCCACATCTATGCTTAGGTGTGCCTCCAAATAAACTCAATGTTGTCAAATAGTTTTGGTTGACCAAGAATAATAGTAGGGAGAAGATAACCTCAATTTCTCAAATATATGATAAATAAATAATATATATAACATATATATCCTAGAACAATTCATCAAGAAACACCATTTGTATTTTTTAATAAAGTGCTTCCCAAAAAAATAAACACACCAACATGAAAATTCAAAATAAAAACATGATATATATAAAGTCAAAAATTCCAAATTGGATCCCCCCGTAGAATAGATATATTCATAAGAAAAAAAGTAAAATTTAAAAAAGAATATATTCCAATAATCAATAATGATCCTCTTGATAGTGATATCTAACAGATCTTATCATTCTACTCTAAGCACATCACCCGTATAAGGGGCATCACACTACTTTAATGGGAAATAGGAGGATTGAATTTCCACTTTTGTGAAAATATAATATATTAGAGTAAATCATAAAACAACATTAAAGAGTTTTCTTTGATTATAAATAATGAAATAACATATAACATTCATGAACAAGTGTGAGATCATAGTATAAAAATAAGGATAAGAAAAAACTTGACCCCCTCCATCTTTTCCCTATGTTACATATTCATTTCTACCATATATCTATATTATACTTGGGTATACCATGGTATCCAAACTGGGAAACTAAGAATTAATTTAACAGGATTAACTCAATTCCATTGAAACGTTTCCCTAAACAATAAGGCGTAGTTCCTGTTTATTTATATGAGAATAGTATATAGGTGGAGAAACTAAATTATAGTGGTTCCATAAAAATTCTACTTAAGGGTGAGAAAATATTAATATACACTTAAAAAAATATATTATATTTATATATCCCAACTTATATCAATATCTTAAAAAATAGAAAACAAGTAGAGGACCCCACCAATTGTTTCCCCCCAAGGAAGAGATTATTAGAGGGGGAATTAACTCATTTTTGTCCCCAAATAAATATAAATCAAATTAAGAACCCAAGATGTTATCTTCCAAAAGTACCATAATGAATATTGAAGGTGATTAATGTCATCAACTAACCTATTTAAACCTGAAACATCTACTTATATGGCCCATTACAGGATTCAAGTCCTGCTCATGATAAACAAAAGTAAGAAACAAATACTAGTAAAACAATGTTCCACCAAAAAAATTAGAAATTTAGTTACAAGTAAAAAATGTATAAGAACTTTAAATCTGAAAAAAACTATTCCTTGAAATATAAATAAAATATTAACTATATAAAATTAATTAATATACTAAAAATCATTATAGATGAACTTAAAACTAGAAAATTACTAATGTTAAAAGAATATAGAATGTTGGACGTATTTTAATTGAGATAAAAATATGATATATATGTAAAACTCCGACTTGAACAATTGAGTTTGGTCTAGTGTTGGCACACAATGTCATTCACACCTCCCCATATTCAACAGGTTTTAAAATAGTGGTGAAGATTTATAAAATATCACGATGAGATAATTCCCTTAGTACTAGCTATCAATAAATGAAAAATGAAGGATGCGATATAATAAAACCTGATTCAATAATGAATATTAATAAAACACCATATTAGAATCATATAAAAACAAAATAACCCGCATAATAACAGTATTTAATTTCATATACAATTCCCAAAACTAAACAAAGCTTCCAAATTATGAGATAATTTTACTAATAAAGAAGAAATAGATACCCATCCTAAAATCCATCGACCAACATTATCATTATCCTTCTAATCTTCTCAACCACACATGATAGAGACCATTCCATTTTCTAGATCCCTGGTTATGAAATATATTATTTTAAAAAAAAATCTTGTGTATGGTGTTATTATAAGTCTAATAAGATACCATAATGACCCTTAGAATAATTCCATATTACATACAGGTGAATGGATTGAATGTAATCAAAACAGATAGAAAACATTCTCAAACAAGTATAAAAAGTATGTATGGACCTCAATGAATGGGTCAACCTGCTTTGGATACATTCATGAAGGAACATCACATGACCATGTTTGACACATCCCCCCCATTCAATATTATAGTTCACAAGAATCATTTGACATATTCCTCTAGAAGTGATATCCCATGTACATTCCAATCAATATCTTACAAATTCCATTGGGGGGATAGTCCATATGCCACAATCTGCATAAACAAGATAAAAAAGGGGGAATAACACATGAAATCTTGTGTATAGAATGATATATCAAACATCACGTCATAAAAAAGTAATAATTACCACTCTAAAAACATATTCCTTAAAACATCAAACATTGTTTCTATTTTCCACCCACACACACAATACATGTGACCAATAATTAATCAGTGGTCTCAAATATATATATATACTAATAATCATGAAAATAAGTCATAAAAAACATGTTCTAAAGTCAAGGGATTCCTCCCTCATGTTTTATAATGAAGAACTCCAAGGTTAGACAAGGAATCATTACCTGAAACATGTCTATGTAATAAGAAGTTCAAACCTCTTTCCAAGAAAAACTATAACTAATTCCAAATGTTATATTTTTCAAATAAAATAAAACACCACCTTTCATAAAAATTTATATCTCCTTGATGATTTCCAAATTTTAAATATTAGTTTGTTCTAACCAATCTCTTTACTAATTAGTAATTATAGTTTAACATGGGATAATGTTCTATCACGCTAGAATAATTTGACATAGGAATGATAATTATTATTTATCAATCATTGATAATTTATAGTACAATATGATTTCATAAATAATTATCCATTTTCAATAAATTTTTTAAAATCACTAATGATGATGGATAAGAGGAATATAGATTACAACATGGAATTATCCTTTTAACACAACACATAAAAATAATAGAGGAGAATGAGAGTTATTACATTCCTTGAAATGAGTTAAATAAATATTTTATATCAATTAAGAATTCACCAATAATTTTTTATTAATTCTGAGTCCCCAATTATAATAAGGAATCTAAATATGAAGGAATATAGATTTTGAAAATATTAAGAAGAAACTCATGTATTGGTTCACAAAAATAAAAACTGAAAATTGAATTTATATTTTTTATTTTTATTATACTAAAATATTAAATGGAGTTAGTTTTGAATCATCATTAATATAAGTTACAACCATCAAATTAGTAAATATAATTTATAGTTTAGATCTTTCTATTTTAGATCCTCAAAATGAATTTTTGAATTGTGATGTGGATAAAGATGTGAAAATAGGGTTCTAATTTTTTTTCCGAAAAAGGTGTTTCATAAGGGTAACATGGTTTTACACTTATAATGATCATAGAAATCACTTAAAGGGAAGGATTTAAACCCTTTTTGGTTTCTCATACCCATATACAGTTCATTGAAAAGCCAATATACCCTTAAAAGAGTAGACGATTATCCTTATACAATCATTGAATCTCAATAGTCCCATTTATATAGCGAGAATACTATAAATATGTGGATCACACCAACCTATACCCAAAAACTAGGTTACCCTGATGGACCCTCTGTAATTTTGGGGATAACCTTACATAACCCATTGATAATTAGTCTTATCTTTCCATAATATAAGGAAACATCTCCGAACCATTATGAAATGATAATGGCAACCTTATGGATCCTTTGGAAAAAAATATTTACCCTTTCATAGTGTATATAAATATATATCTACCTTTAAACATTGATGTTTTTCATTAGTTACTTAACAAATTATTTACTACCTTTAAACCGATCTAAAAAACCATTCTTTTTATTTGTAATTGGGATTTACCTTTATGTATGTATTGTTCCATACATAAGGATAAAAAATCAAAAATAATACTTTCCCATAAGAATAAATTACAAAATATAACCAAAAGTGGGTTTAAAGAACATTTATAATTAATTATATTAGGATTCCCCCACTATAATCACTTATCATCCAGGGGAAATGTCACCAGAAGTCTTGCTCAAACAAAATAGCCCACTGAGATCAAATGTATGCATCTTTCTCCCACATCTCCTCCTAGATTCATCCCTTCACATATAAGACTAAACAAGTGTTATAATATTTTCTCACAACTCTTTCCCACTCTAATATAAAATACGCTTGGGGTTCTACTCACAATATTCGTATAGATGGAGCTCAATTTTCTCATAGTCTATAACATGAACCTGATCTAGCTTGTACCTATAAACTTGAGAGACATGGAGCACATCATGTTTTCCTAGATGATGTGAATTAAGTTATACATGTTGTTCCCATTGATAAATATTTTTTATTTCTATAGGGCCTAAAATCATGGTTCCAGATTCCCCAACATCCACAAATGATGATGTCTTAACTATGATGACAATCAAAAGAAAACTCAATCCCCAATATTGGACTCCAAATGTTGACTCCACTAGTCTTTGTATAGTCACTACCTGTTCTAATCTACATCCAACCATTTCCCAATCAACTTACCCCACTATGTGGTCTCAAATACCATACTTATCCTAAATGAATAATTCTCACCAACCTCAAGCTAGAACCGTGGTGAATGGAATGACAATCAATATAAAGCCTCAAATTGAGACACTAGAGGTTAAGACTAAATTCTATTTTTATAGGTAACATCCACTAGATCCATGTGATCAACCCCAGACCCTCTATATTTTAGAATACATTTTCAAATAATATATTATAACTTTGGGATCATTCAATATGATTTACCATAATTATAAGAATGAAACTCCTTACTCATCTTCAGCTGAGTACCCATAACCTTCTTTATGTCATTCCAAAACCATGAGATTAACTATTTGTTCTTCTGAGATACCATAATCAAAAGAACTATGTGATGTCACATGATCACTTGAATGTAGAGACTTCCTATATTATTCCTAGAGTTCATCTCTAGAATTATTTTGAATTGATCAAATTTAATTAATAAATGGTATGTCAACCTCTCATATTCCTGAGAAAAACTGTCATGATGTTTGTTGTAACCATATCCCACTACTATACCGACACTATAATTGGCTGATAACCCTCTATATCTCTAATTATCAACCTAGATTATTTTACAAGTCATATAATGGGAGAAAAATATTATTATTTCTCCATTTATTTTTGGCCACTAAAAATTCTTCTTTGCAACATGAAATATCTTGGTAGACCCCGGGTGCAATGTCCATTATGTATAATGAGAGGCACTCATTAGTTCCTCTTTTAAGGAAGATGAAACCATTACTATTGCTTGAAATGGAATCTCTACATATTTATCCACTACCCAAAATAATGTAGAACCACTTGATTCCTACTTGTCATGCATTATAAGAACCCGGGTTTTTAGAACGGGTCAAAATCCCGACCCTGTTTCAATTTTTGACTGGTTTCTGAGGAAACTGGAGAAAATGCAGAGTTTCTGGAAATTTCCAGACTACACGCCATGTACTTTAAGTACATTTCGTGTATGTGTAGGCGAGTGACCGGCCGTGTGCTCGCTGGGTACATGTCGTGCAGTGACCGTGTAGAATTTTCCTACCATACGACATGTAGTTTTGAACACACCGTGTATACCCCCAACCGTGTGAAGCCATACATGGAGTGTAGGCCTGTTGGCCAGGTAGAACTGAGGACACTCTGTGTTCCCTTTGGTCACTCCATGTAGTCTGTCCATGTATGAGGAATATACATGGCGTGTGGTTATGTCGGTGAGGAAGAGAAGAGGAACCCGGTACACGCCGTATACCCCTAGGTACACGCCGTGTACTCATGTCAGTAGGTTCGGAAAGTAAGTCGGTGGAATCAGCCATCTTTTGAACAGTTAAATGAAATATACACGACATGTAGTCCTAAAGTACACGCCGTGTACTTTCCTTTTTTCGCTTAAATCGGGCAGTAGCCTCGTTTTTGAGGTAGAACACACCTCCTCTGCCCGGATACGTGAACCAAGCCCGCTGAACCTTCATTTTCATCCCGGTTCTTCGTCTGAAGTCCGATTCGATCGATGATTAGTACGTTAGAACCCCCTCAGTAAGGCCTAGATTCCTCTTTGGTCATTTTTTCTGATTTTCTTTCTAGAACGTGTTATAGACCTTTGAGCGGTTTTGAATATTTTGTAGATTTACCGTGTTTTAGACCAAATTGGTGGGTGTTACTGGAGGAGTAGCATCGTGCGAGTCTCAGGTAGGTGGTGCATAACTCATTTTTTGTTTTCATGGTTGTTCGGGTGACGCGGCTTTCAGCGTGTTTTCAGGTATTTTGAGCGGGGCCCGTTTTATCTGCTTTTTCATACTGTATTGTTTATGGGACATCTGGGATGCCTTTGGGTATTCCCGGTTACCAGTTTGCGTGAGAAGGGCCGGGTGAGGGGTCATTGCTCGTTGGGGCATTTTGGCCGGGAAACGCCAAAAGGGTCTAAATTGAAATGTTATTGTTATAAACTGTTTAGTTTAATTTTTTTAAAGCCTGTTAAATTGTTAGAGTCATTTAAGACCTCTCTGCTGGTATAGGACAACACCTGGTATAGTGCAATTTGACTGTTTAGTTGGTTTTTCCTATTTATGCTTTCTGTTTACATATGTTATATATGCAATTTTAGAATTTCATCTGCTGGACCCCCTTTGGGTTGTGTTGGGCTTGGCCCGGTTACGCTTGAGTGATGCTGGTCACAGGTTGGGGCTTTGCCCGGGTTACTTTAGGTGGTTTTGACCACGGGGATTGGGCGTCATGGACGTTGGATTGAGGCAGTGTGACTGTCGGGTTGGGCATGGCCTGGGTTACATTGATGGTGAGGCCATCGTACTTGAGTGACATGGTCGCAGGGACACGAGGTGTCAGATGTTTTGGTGGCTTAGGACTATTTTGGGTGATTACCGCTCACCAGGACTTTGAGTAGTGTGCACACAGAGATACTCCGTGATGAGGTAGTTTTGACCACTCGTGTGGGTAGAGGCCCCCGTAGCTGCGGTTAGATATTTTTGGTTGGGGGTGCTTGCTGTAGAAATCCACGTGGGAGGTGAGGAGGCTTCAGGAAAATGCGTGCCTTCGAGACATCAGTACTTGAGACACGAGGTGTCATGAGGCACATGGTGCCAGATTACTATTTTGTGCATGCCTTCGGGACGTCGGTACTTGAGGCACGGGGTGTCAGGAGGAACATGGTACCAGGTTACTATTTTGGGCGTGCCTTCGGGATGTCGGTACTAGAGACACGAGGTGTCAGGTGGCACGTGGTGCCGGGTTACACGACAAAGATTCCGGCGTTGGCTGAAGCAGGTGATACTCCATGGTGGCTGTTGATCACCAGTGTAGTTTGTGTTTACTTGTGCATAGTATTGTTTACCACTTTCCTTGAAATGCATGACTGCTTAAACACATATATTTGGTACGCACCGTTGGGTGGTATCCTACTGAGATTTGTCTCACACCCTGCACGAGCCCTTCAGGATGCATGCAGACTTTATGGATTTACGTGCAGGAAAGAGGCCAGCTTCAGGATCTGGGTTATGTTAGTTGTTGCAAGGATATGGTATGGACCTTGAGGTCATGCCTAGCTGGGATTACTTTTCTTTGTTTACTTTTCTGTATCGGCATGCTTATTGTATCTACTATTGGTTAGCCATTGGTGCCCTTTTTATATTCAGTTGTGTATGACCAACTTTGGATGCATGCATTACTATTCAGTTATAGTTACATGATATCAGCATGCTTTTGAGTTTATTTTCGCTGTTGTTGTTATATTTACTGCTTCCGCTGTTTATCTATATTGACTATGCTTCCGCTCTGTGGGTATGGTTTGAGTCTGCTGAGTCTTTATTTTCGCTGCATCTTTACTGTTATACTTGGACCGATACCCTTATTGTGATCCTTCGAGAGGGTATAGCCTCCCCACTATACCTAACAGACCCTCGCTGCTAGTCGGCAACCTTTGGCGTTTGGGGAGGTGTGCCTAAGGTAGTAACAGTCGACCCGTTCGGCACTGTTCGGGTGGCTGGCCTGGTCCGGGATGTTACAAAGTGGTATCAGAGGAGATCTTGACAAGGATTTAGTAGCAGTGTTTTTCTGGATACTAATGAGATTGAGACTTCTCTTTTTATTTCTGCTGGTTTTACTATTTGGGATATGGTAGACTGTAGATAAGTTGTGGTTACTGGGACTGGGTTTTTTAGCTTGTGCTTGGGTTCCTGCAACCCTAGGTATGAGGGATGGATCTAGTTTCCATGGGTGGGAATTGCTATTTTCTTTTGCTCGGATTAAGGTTTATACGATTTCCACCTCAGTGGCTCACTTGGTGTTTGATGTTCTGCATTGTGATACGTGACCCTTGACCCAGTGTGGTAAGGGAGAATTGGACCTTGGCCCGGTATGGCAAGGCTTGTTTCTTCGCTTTTGATAGGCACATTTTTAGGGTATTTCAATTTCATAATTGCACGTATGCTTTGTGAAGTGATAATACCATGTGAATAAAACAAATCAATTTCCATGCTTTATCTTCTTTGAAATGTAAAATGGTGAAATTTTTGATAGAATTGATAGTTGTTGCAATGTGTATTCCATGATTTATATTTTGTAGAATTGCATGTTGTAGGATTTTGGGTCTGACACTTATGAGAGCAGGCAGGTACTATGACTGAGGCAGTGTAACTGTCAGGATTGGGCGACTCGGTCGTCAGTTTGAGGCAGCATGAGTTGTCGGGACGGGCATGGCCTGAGGTACATTTGATACTTGGCTTTGATGAGGGCGGTTAATGAGGCCATGAGGCCGGGATACTGTGGGGTATGGGTTGCGGTGATGGGGATTAAGGGTAATTATTATGCACTGCCTTTTACTGCTTTCCTTATCTGCATAGAATATATTGTTATATATCTGTATGGGTTGTCCGACCATTTATGGTATTTAGCGGGTTACTCCTTCACGACTCGATGGAGCCTCAGGCAGGAGATGTTACAGTGCCGTAGGATCAGGGTCATAATTCGGTACAGGAAGAGCATGAGCCGCAGGTGCAGGCTCAGGGATAGGATCAGGTTCAGGATCCAGTGCAGGCAGGACAACAGCTGGGATTTGCATCGTTCAGGTCGTGGCTCGACAAGAAGCTCCGGGCGAGCCTAGTACGCGTCTTGCAGGGTATGGACAGTGGCGTTCAGGGTGCAGAGCCTTCTATGGTGTATTTGGCACGAGAGTTCCATTCGCAGCACCCGCCACTTTTTCAGGGAGAGGATGGTCCAAAGGCGGCTGAGAACTGGATAGAGAGTATGCAGATGATATTCGAGCAGCTCGAGACGCCTCCAGGGCGGAGGGTCAAGATGGCGACGTACATGCTGAGAGAACCGGCGAAGCGTTGGTGGGACATACATGTTCAGGCTCGTAGACACGAGGGAATGGCATGGCAGGACTTCGAGGGCAGGTTCTTTGAGCACTTCTACCTGGAGACACTGAGGGAAGAGAGAGCTTGAGAGTTCTTGAGTCATCAGTAGGGGGACATGTCCGTCATGGACTATGCATCTACTTTAACAGTGTTGTCTCGCTTTGCAACTGGTATGGTGAGCGATGATGCGGCTAGGGTGAGGCACTTCGAGGATGGCTTATGACACACCATTCGGTTCCAGGTGAACATTTTTAGGCTGGGTTCTTTTTCCAAGGCGGTGAATCATGCGCTTATAGCCGAGGGAAACGAGAGGGAGAAATATCACTTGGGCAGGATGCTAGCTTCAACTGATGGTTTGGACAGCATGAAGCAAGGACGAGATGAGTTCTAGTAGGGCAGTCAGGCCAGGGATTCAGCTAAACCACCTCGTGGGAGTTCTTCGGTGATTTGCTTCCAGTGTGGACAGCCGGGACATGTTCGGACACAGTGCGACAGGCCTTCGAAGGAGTGCCGGGCATGTGGATAGGACGGGAATCTGGAGAGGTTTTGCAGGCAGCCTTCTCAAATAGCTGGCAGGCAGGGACCGGGACAGACTGCAGCGTCTGGAGTTGGTTCAGGTTCGGTACCCGGAGAGGGTAGTCGAGGTTCAGCTGTGCGCAGAGGCCGTGACAGAGACAGTGGGACCCAGCTCAGGGGTTAGTGGTCAGTGACTGGAGCAGCACCATAGGGAGGACAGACATCAAGAAGTTGTGTTTCAGGCCAAGTGCATGTCGTGGAGCTGCTAGAGGCTGAGCAGGCCGGTGAGCCGATGACAATTAGTGGTACACCGCGGTGTGACCGTGATCTCCATGTTTCGTTTTTGGCATGACCTATAGAGGTATGTCTGTTTAGAGTACACGAGGTGTACAGGATCTTTGTAGACTGACTAGATACTAGTCAGTGGGTTGGCACCATCTCGGGTGTGTGATATATATATATATATATATATATATGTATGAGGTGTCGTGGGCATCGGGGCATCGTGGATGCGGGTTACATGAGGTTCCATGGGCATCGGGGCATCGTGGATGCATGTTACTTGAGGTTCAAGGCACCAGGACCTCGTAGAGGCGGACACCGATGTGGTGCGGGATACTTTGGGTGTCGGAAGCGACACAGGAGCACCAATGAGGTGCAAGGGTGAAGATGTGTCACGGGAGTATTTTTCTTCTGGAAAACATGTTAGTAAACCCTGTTTGTTTTACATTTTGTTGGGTTGAGACCGGGTAAGGCAATTCCTAAGGTGGGGAGCCCCCTTAAGAAATTTAGCTAGAACCTTTGAGACCGGGGTAGTCCAGGTTGTTTAACTAGGATGGGCGTGTTCGGTACCATCTCCTGGTTTTTTTGGTAGCTCGGGGACGAGCTATGTTAAGCTGGGGAGTTTGTAAGAACCCGGGTTTTTAGAATGGGTCAAAATCCCGAACCTGTTTGAATTTTTGACTGGTTTTTGAGGAAACTGGAGAAAATGCAGAGTTTCGGGAAATTTCCAGACTACACGTCGTGTACTTTAAGTACACGCCGTGTATGTGTAGGCGAGTGACCAGCCGTGTGCTCACCGGGTACATGTCGTGTAGTGACCCTGTATAATTTTCTTACTACACGGCGTGTAGTTTTGAACCCGCCATGTATACCCCCGACAGTGTGAAGCCATACACGGCGTGTAGGCCCGTTGGTCGGGTAGAACAGAGGCCACGCCGTGTTCCCTTTGTACACGCCGTGTAGTCTGGCCGTGTATGAGGAATATACATGGCGTGTGGGTATGTCGGCGAGGAAGAGAAGAGGGACCCGGTACATGCCGTGTACCCCTAGGTACACGCCGTGTACTCATGTCGGCATGGTCAGAAAGTAAGTCGGTGGAATTATCCATCTTTTGAACAGTTAAATGAAATAGACATGGCGTGTAGTCCTAAAGTACATGCCGTGTACTTTCCTTTTTTCTCTTAAATCGGGCAGTAGCCTCGTTTTTGAGGCAGAACACACCTCCTCTGCCCGGATACGCGAACCAAGCCGGCCGGACCTTCATTTGATTCCCAGTTCTTCGTCTGAAGTCCGATTCAATCACTGATTAGTTCGTTAGAACCCCCTCGGTAAGGCCTCGATTCCTCTTTGGCCATTTTGTATGATTTTCTTTCTTGAACGAATTATATCCCTTTGAGCGGTTTTGAATCTTTTGTAGATTTACCGCGTTTTAGACCGAATTGGCGGGTGTTATCGGAGGAGTAGCATTGTGCGAGTCTCAAGTGGGTGGTGCATACCTCATTTTGTGTATTCGTGGTTGTTTGGGTGACGCAGCTTTCGGCATGTTTTCGGATATTTTGAGCGGGACCTGTTTTATCTGCTTTTTCATATTGTATTGTTTATGGTACCTCTAGGATGCCTTTGGGTATGCCCGGTTACCAGTTTTCGTGAGCAGGGCCGGGTGTGGGGTCGTTGATCGTCTGGGCATTTTGGTCGGGAAACGCCAAAAGGGTCTAAATTGAAATGTTATTGTTATAAACTGTTTAGTTTAATTTGGTAAAGCCTGTTAAATTGTTAGAGTCATTTAAGACATCTATGCTGGTATGAGACAACACCCGGTATAGTGCAATTCGACTATTTAGTTGGTTTTTCCTATTTATGCTTTTTGTTTACATATGTTATATATGCAATTGCTGAATTTCATCTACTGGACCCCCTTTGGGTTGTGTTGGGCTTGGCCCGGTTACGCTTGAGTGATGCTGATCACAGGTTGGGGCTTTGCCCGGGTTACTTTGGGTGGTTTTGACCACAGGATTGGGCATCATGGACGTCGGATTGAGGCAGCGTGACTGTCAGGTTGGGCATGTCCCAAGTTACTTGGATGGAGAGGCCATCGGACTTGAGCGTCATGGTCGCAGGGACACGAGGTGTCAGATGTTTTGGTGTCTTAGGACTATTTTGGGTGATTACCGCTCACCGGGACTTTGAGTAGTGTTCACACAGAGATACTCCGTGATGTGGTGGTTTTGACCACTCGTGTGGGTAGAGGCCCCCATAGCTGCAGTTAGGTATTTTTGGTTGGGGGTGCTTGCCGTAGAAAGCCACGTGGGAGGTGAGGATCCTTCAGTAAATGGGCATGCCTTCCGGACGTCGATACTTGAGACACGAGGTGTCAGGAGGCACATGGTGCCAGGTTACTATTTTGGGTGTGCCTTCAGGACGTTGGTACTTGAGGCACAAGGTTTCAGGAGGCACATGGTTCCGGGTTACTATTTTGGGCATGCCTTCGGGACGTCGGTACTAGAGACACGAGGTGTCAAGTGGCACGTGGTGCCGGGTTACACGACAGAGATTCCAGCGTTGGCCGAAGCAGGTGATACTCCATGGTGGCTATTGAGCACCAGTGGAGTTTGTATTTACTTGTGAATAGTATTGTTTACCGCTTTCCTTGAAATTCATGACTGCTTAAACACATATATTTGGTACGCACCGTTGGGTGGTATCCTACTGAGATTTGTCTGACACCCTACACGGGCCCTTCGGGACACGTGAAGACTTTATGGATTTACGTACAGGAAAGAGTCCAGATTCAGGATCTGGGTTACGTTAGTTGTTTCAAGGAGATGGTATGGACCTTGAGTACATGCCTAGTTGGGTTTACTTTGCTTTGTTTACTTTTCTGCATCAGCATGCTTGCTGTAGCTACTATTGGTTAGCCATTGGCGCCCTTTTTATATTCTGTTGTGTATGAACTTCTTTGGATGCATGTGTTACTATTTAGTTGTAGTTATATGATATCAGCATGTTTTTGAGTTTATTTCCGCTACTATTGTTATATTTACTTCTTCCACTATTTATCTATATTGATTATGCTTCTGCTCTGCGGGTCTGGTTCGAGTCTGCTGAGTCTTACTTTCCGCTGCATCTTTACTGTTATACTTGGACCAGTACCCTTATTGTGATCCTCCGAGAGGGTATAGCCTCCCCACTATACCTAACAGACCCTCGCTTCTAGTCGGCAGCCTTTGGAATTCGGGGAGGTGCGCCTAAGGTAGTAACACCCGACCCGTTCGGCACTGTTCGGGTGGCTGGCTGGGTTCGGGACGTCACACGCATCTCGCTACACTCTTGATTAAGGTACGGACTAGACTTTAGTCACTATACCCATGGGGACATGATCACCAAGGTTTTAAAAGCTGCTACACCCAGATTGTTAGTAATGAAAAACTTCTATTCTAAAAAAAAATCCATAAGCTCACATCCTTTTTATAACATTGGTTTTCCAACTTCTTTTGTATTTGTAAATGATGATTTTTCAACTACATTAACTTTCCCCATAATATATTTCATAACAATATTGAAAAAATTCATGTATTCAGCCAATTCCTCTGATGATGATTTAGGTAACGTTGGGAGAAAATAAAACACATTCTCTTATGTTCTATATACTTGAAAAATACCCCACCAAATAGGTAGTTTTACTAATAATTCAATTCTCTTACCACATCCTCCATCTATAATTAATGATTAAGGAAGGTTTTCATCTTGGTTCGTAACTATTCAGACCCTTAATCAACCACCATGTCACCAATATTTAGAAAAGATCATAGTAAAACTCCACATGAATCACAGTAAAATTAATACATAACTTAAGAATCAAGATGTGTCAGGAGAAGATATGAAAAAATTACTACTTCATCTTTATAAATACTTCCTCACAGAAATATCTCTACTCAATCATGTTTCCATTCATTTTTAGTACAGTCATTGGCACATCCTAGCAAGGAATGTTCTGAATGAATCTCATGTCATACCAATCAAAGAAGAGAAAACATCATATCGAAAAGAAATTTATCTTCCATTCCCAAGGTATTACTACAATAACCTTCTCTAGATCAACTAAGATTCTTACATTAGAAACTAGGTCTCTAAGAAGTAAAAACTCATACATCAAAAAGTGACACTTTTAGTACTTTGTGTAAAAGAAATGTGCCTGAATCATACTCAAAATAATATATAGGTATTTATATTGTGATACTTATGTCTTTATATAAATTAATATATAATTAAAAATAATGAAAAAATAATACATATATGGGTTAAAAATATTGATCTTGAGGCCTATGAACATTTCCAATGTTTTCATCCAAAAATGAATATTGAGATACTCTTACAACCCATAACTTCTCCAAAGAAAGTTATTTTTATGTATTCCTATCTAAATTGAAGTTTACAGTTCCCAAAAAAGTATATAAATATTTGAAAAGAAAATTGAAACACTCAATTTATCATGCAAGTCCAAAATTCTTGGAAATGGGTTTTTGTTGTTCACGGTGATCTGATTCAACTTTAATAACTCCAGACAAAGGAAAAGACTATGATCCACTGTCAGATTGAACAACACTAGAGAACCCAAATGGGATGCACTCATTATGATGAATCCTTTAGTATGAATAATATAAAGCTACACCTTTTTCTATTTCAACATAGTTGAATCCATGTGTGGAATTGGCATGGGCCAGGTATCATGCACAAGCTTTCTCTCAAACTCAACTCTCCAATGTGGACCAAAACATTTTAAATCATTAAGAAAGGCTTCTTAGTATAGGTCCACCACTTTTGGGAAAGATGAAGGATTCATCATATGATCCTTTATAAGGATCATACTTCCCACTTATAAAAAAATTACTTCCCTATAATGTGGGTTTATTCCAAATCCAACTTCCCCAACAACCCATTTGTTGGTCATCATTACCTATTTACCATTATGTGATATGATAGTTACTCATATCTAAAAATAATGTATATGTTTGATGAAACTGGTCAACCAGTCCATACTAAGGATCACATCAAAACACTTCCTTTTTATAATAGAGAATCTCTAAACATGTTTGATAATAATAACCACCATTAGATATTATTGACATAAATGAGGATTATCGACTTTTATACATTTGGATGTATGGATAGAAAACAAGATCCGAAGATAATTTAATATATAAATATAAATCATAGACCACTTGCATTGATATGAATTAATGAGACACTCCTATATCAACCTAAGAAATAGATAGAGTACAAGAAATTAGGAACATAATGCAAATAATGGAAGTCCCTCCACTATAATATTCTGATTTCTAATCAACTTAATAATCCCAAGAAAAAAACTAATGTGTAAGACCCTAGTGGATCATGATCCACAAAATTCACTAACCATTAAGGGGTCTTCACCTTTTATTGTGGGAATGTGGCAAACTATTCTACTTTCATCCTTGAATCATTATTATAGATCCACTTTAGATTTATACTCTTTCCACATGGGTGTAATCTCTTGAGAGATACCAGACACTCTTTGAGGATGTGACCCTTCCTCCCATAATTATGACACATAGAATAGTCATTTAAAATATATGGATTCTAAGACCCCTTATAATGGTCTGATAATCATTTGTTTCCCAAGAATCTATACATTGGATTCAAATTCTTATACCTAGAATAAGAATAAAATATACCAATAGAGAAAATATATATCAACCCACTAATATATAGGGTATGTAATTCATCTCCACCTTCTTCAAATAACCTATTGATAGTTAGTACCTTATAATGTACATTATAATATGTCATTATATATACATTCTAGACATGTTGTTTAAGTTTTCGGTGAAGAAATATCTGAAAATTTATGGCCTTCTCCACCTTGATCTTCTCTAGAAGAAGAGAAAAGCGAATCATCATTGTGAATAAAATTGAGTAGAGAGACACCATTTTCCTCCTCTACTTCCACCCTATAAACTCTTGAATATGATCCAAATTTAGTGAATTAATGTAAAAATCCTCGAACATGATATCGATGATGGTTTTCCAATCCATTCCTTCCAATCAAAGAGCCTTTACCATGACATCCCACCATCATCTTGTTATTCCATTAAGCAGGATAGTTTAAGTCTGAACCATACGATCTTATGGGGTATTAATTGTGCCATAAATCATCTCATTGATCTATATCCAATATTACATATACTAGGGGTCTCAAGTAACCTGATGGATGGAGGATTATAAAGATGCTAGTAGTTAGAATAATTGATGTTCACCAACCCATACATACATGATCCTCCTCCATGAAAGGTCTCTCAGTGAAAGAGTCATAATAGGACAAATTCTATATCTTGATCCACTATATCAACTATGGGGGCATTCTTGGTTTCATCCTTCTATGACAAAAGTGGTGCTACCGATTTGACATTGCATTTTTCAGGTTGAATTATCTAAAATTATAAAAAAGGCTTGAAAGATGGAATTAGCCAGAATAAGGAAAAATAAAACTACATCGACACACACAATGGTTCAGAACATGGTTCAACCAAAGTGACCATCCAAAACAAAAAGGAAACCACTTAAGAACTTCCCAAAATATAATATAGGGATCATGTTCCAGAAAATTAGTCATATCCATATATATACACTCGACTATGGAACATGACATGTTCAAATAAGGAATGTTAGAAATAATAATCAAAGTATATATCATAATTTCAAAATTATTTTAATTAATTGTTCAATATATAATGAATGAAATAGGTATATGGAATGTGATCCTACATGCATAACATGATTCATGAACTCACACAAAAACCAATAAATTCATACACCAGAATCTTATGCATCACCAATAGTGAATATAATCAATAGGATCACCAAATAGTTAAAAAATAAAATCCCACTCTTCTAGTAACTCAATGGTTCACCATATAGTTATGGAAAGGCCACAAAATAATCTACCTTCCCAAGCCCCAACAATCCTAACATTTTCTAACATTTCTAAAAACATGGAAAATAGAAGTGGACTATTAGTTAACTTGGTGCTCTGATACCATTTTTTGAAACCCTCTCTTGAGCCACCATGTCTAAGACAAGGGTGTAACCTGACCTGAAGCACACCTCTTTATACACAAGAGGTTCTACACTATAAGTGAGTGTCTATGGAACATCATTTGGTTACTATGACCTATGTACAAATTAAACATCAGTTTAAAAAATAGATACAATAACCAAAAACTACATAATGGATACAATGTATAAGATAAATCAATTAATAATGTAATAATGATCACCTATCCTAAACTCAATCCAATAGCATAAGAACTCTCTTTATTTCCTAATCAATCATCCAACACATGGCCCCGTCCCCTTTCCAGAACCGCAGTCATGAAATCTAAATGTTCACAAAAATGCCTTAACTTGGGGGTGAGTATATTACTCATTGGGACACCACCAAAAAACCTTCACATAAATTTATAAGAGAGATAATTTAATTCTATAAATGTAAAAAAAAGAATAATAAAAAATATCTCACACAATTACATGAAATATTTTGTATCTTCAAAGATCGGATCTACGTACATTAGAACCATACTAGAATGAATTTCATTCGAATCTATCTCAAAAATCCACTCATTGATATGATAGTTCATAAAACATTTTCCAGATATCTACTCATACGGGACAACACATGTACGTTCCAATCAAAATCTCACACATCACTCTAGGTGAGGGGGGTAGTCCATATTTAAAAACCAACATAAATTAAAAAAAAAGGGAACATCACATGAAAATATTTTTAAAAAATGATGGTTCAAACATCACATTATTACAGGAAATATTTCAATCCATAATAATAAAAATGCGATAAATCATCAAACAAGGTTCACACGGGCAAAAAATACACAACTCATGTGATCAATCATTAGACATAGGTCTCATTGGGTTACACACTTTGCAAAAATCAAGCATATAACCCAAATAAATCGATTTCTAATATAAATGTATTGATACTTTAAGTTTATTGATGACTAAATCTTGGTTTTGTTAATGAATCATAACCCGAAATGAGTCCTTATATAAATTGGATGAAACCACTCTCTATGAATTTATAGATCCAAATAAAAATATTTTATTTCCAAAATAAATAGAAACAACACATGTGATAATAGTTTTATCTCTCTAAGATAATTACCTAATTATATATTTTATCATGTCCATAATAGATTATTTCTAGATTAATTATTATAAATTGAAATGTGATATTATTCTATCTCTCTATAAAATCTTAGAAAAGAATGATAATTATTCATTATAAAACATTCATATTATTGGGTTATATAACATTTGAGAAATTTTTATCCTTTTTTAAAAAATTATCACTAATATCTAAAGAAGAAGGAGAATGGGAATATATATTCCTATAGGGAATTATTCTTTTGACATAGTACCTAAAACGAGGAAAGGAAAAGGGGGTTATACCATTCAGGGAAAAACGATAAAAAAATTCATATATATTGAAGAATATTTCATTGATCTTGAGTATAAGAATTCTATACTTCTTGGAGACAACAAGGTATTAAAAAATAATTGCAGTAAGATGCATATATTTTTATGAAGGTACCCATTTACCGGATTATAGTAACAAAACCTAAATTTTAATTTAACAATCATAATTTGAATTTTAATCAAATAATGAATATAGATTATTTAGTGTATTAATTAATATGATTAAAAAAATAAATGATTTAAAATGGATAAATTCCATGATATTTGGATCTTAAAGTGCTCAAAACATGTTTTTGAAACAATATGAGGATGATGAAGAGAAATCTGGGATTTTAAAAAAAATTCCACAAAAGTGAACTACATAAGGGTTACATGGTTTTACCTTGACATAGATCATGAATGTCACATAAGAAAAAGGGGTTATAACCATACATAGGTCTCAAACCCTTATATAGATAATATAAAATCCTACATACCCTTTCACGTGTAGAATATTACCCACGTAAAGCCTTTGAAACATACAAGTTACCTTCATACAGTGACGAAACTACCCTTACATGAATCACTCTTTCCCTTACACATTATCAAGGATACCATTATAGAACATTTGTGACTCTTGGTTTCCCCTTATTTAAAACCTAAAAAATAATACATATATTTAAGCGGAATAAATAAACTTCATACTATCATAACACACTTACATATGTACCCTTATGAATAATTTTTTAAAATAGAGTTACCCATATATTTCCTATTGAAATAAATATATACCCTTATATTGTGTGGGTCTACCCTTACATAACCCCCAAAAAATTTCGTCTTAGATCTATGAAAATCCATAAAACTAAACTAGGTATAGGTAAAATTGATTTTTCTTTACATATTTCCAATACCATATATAAATAGAAAAATAAAATTTAAAGTTATTAACTATTCACAAAATAAATTTATAAAATATAACTAAATGAAGGATTAAATATGATATAAAAGTAATTATTTTTTAATTCTCCCCCTCTTACAACTACTAATCCTTATGAAGTTTATCAATTTGTCTTTATTGAACAACATAGTACATGAATCTTGAATATATAACTCTTGCTCCCATGTATCCTTCGAGATCCATCCATACTACCATAAGAATTAAAAAATTGGGATAGTATATTCCCAAAACAAATTCTAACACAGTTCTATAGTCTAAATAAGGATTTTCTAATAATATTATCCTAGATTTAACTAAACATATATACATACGATAACATGTGTAGGAATGAGTGTGTAACTATGAAACTAAGAAATGTGGAACACATCATATATACCTTAATATATTGGTAGAAGGTCTAGAAGGTACACCACAATCCCAAACCATTTTTTGATTTGAATGGTAAAACAAACCATTGTTCTAGAATCCCCTACATCGATAAATGATGATACCCAAGAAGTTGTAACACACATATGAAAACCAAGTCATGAATAGAAAAATACATAGGTTGTCTTTGGAAATATTTAAACGATCGATGTAAGTTCTGAGTTGTGACTGTCCATTTTTTAATAAACTACACCATCTTGGAGGTCTCCTATACCATTCATGGTCAATTTTTTTTTAGAATCACCAATATCTAGGTAGGAAAGTTCTGAAAAACGTGTCTACCCATATATAGCCTCAAACATATCCATATGAATCAAAAAATAAGAGATTATACAATATGGAAAATTCACTAGATCCATGTGATTTTCCCTAGATCCTATAAAATCATTAATTATCATTTTAATATAATCTGCTAATGTGCCCATATTTATCTTTTATTGACTATCAGCATGAGGATGAAATGTTTTACTGCACATCAATTATGTAACCTTCACCATATGTATTCCATACCAAAACCATTGGGTAAACTGGGAGTCTCATCCCAATACCTTACTTGATGTCACTCTGTGAAGCCACAAAATATCTAAAACATAGAGATTAAATAACTCATTCACTATGTTCATCTCTTGGATTTGTATAAAGTGAGCCACATTATTCAACCTATATACTTTTAACCAATTAGTGTTTCAACCTATTGGGTTCCTATGTAACGCAATCACCATGTTTTTACTTACCATATCCTACTTCTATTAAAAACTTGAATTGCCTAAGGTAATCCCCCATTTCCCAGATATATATCCTTAATCCTCAGACATGTTAGAAAATGGGAGATGAAGCCTGTAATATCTCTCTTCATGTTGGACCACCAAAACTGCCTATTTGAACAATGATAAATCATGGTAACCCATAGGTTTACTACCCACTATATGAGAGTCTCTCATCATCTCCTCCCACATGGAATATGGAAGCATTATCCTACCATGAATTCTAATCACACCTCATCTATCTAACGAAACTCCAAAAATAGAACCACATACTTGATACCACTTGGGAATCTCCCCACACATCAAATCTTTCTTCTGAATGGATCTCAATTTTTTTATCTAATGATTATGTGATCACCAATGGTCAAAAAAAATCTTCCCCATTATTATAATTCATGAAATCATACTAGTATTCCAAAAAAAACTAGGATCCTCCATCCTTCTTCTCATGTATATTCTACCCCATCTACCATCTTAATTCCTAGTAAATCCACCACTAAATTACATTTCCTAGAATAAAATTAAATCTCAAAGTAATTTTTTTTAATATTACACCAAAATAAACTATCAAATACTTAGTCCATACTTGGAGAAAATATACTGAAAACTCTTATAGTCTGTATACAAGAAACAATCTCTCACTGAAGTGGTGGTGCTACTAATATTTAACTACATGGACAACAAACTCCATATTCAAGTCATGTGTAGGTCAGTATTTCTCATGGGTTTATAAATGTTAAGGCCCATAAGAAACAACCATGGTTGAATGTGTCCAGATAGCTCGTAAGACAATTCTATATGCATCACAATAAACTACAAACCTAACTCCAAGATCAGGAATTATTACGTTGAGAGGAAACATATTCCTCTTATTAATCTCTATGAATACTTCCTCAAATAGATTAGTCGACTCAAACATTAATCCATTAGTTTTTGGCACAGTCATGGGAACTTTTAGGTGAGAAAAGTCAAGAATGAATATCATATAGTACCGAACCAATCCAAGGAAACTGCATATCTCAAATACATTCTTCATCCACACCCAATACATGACTGAATCAACCTTATTATGATTAACTTATATCCCCACCTAAGAAACCACATTCCCAAGAAATAAAACCTCCTACAAACAAAAGGGGAATATTATGTGCCCATCATAAAGGAGATGTGGTAAAATTATACCCCACATGTTAAATAAGAGTCTATATTGTGATTCCATTGTCATGGAATATATGAGGATTTTGTTAATGGACATAATAAAAAACAAGCCCATATATGGGAGAGAGATGTTATTCATAAATCTGTCGATCATTATAAGAGTATTCATCATACCAAATGGAATAACAATAAACTCATATAATCACTACCTAACAATAAAAAATGTATTATGTATGCCTTCAACATTGACATCTGGCTGATGGTTTCCAAAATGTTGATCAATATTTTAAAACAACCAGGATCCCCCAATTGATCATAATAATTTTCAATTCTTGGAAATATGTACATGTTATTCATGGTAATTGGATTTATCTTATAGTATTCTACATAAATATGAAGAGTAAAATTCATATTCTAGGATAATTACACTATATCACTCTATGGGGGAGTTATTATTAATATTAAGACATTATCCTCGTGATCATCCTAATACACCTTGAGATATTTCAACATAGTTGGTGTAATGAAATTCAATGGAATACACGTGGTTTGTGCATATATCAAAAGAATTATACCAAACTCAACTCATCTATTTGGAGGAAACATTAAGAAATATTCTAGAAATGAAAAGAAAAACTGGTTTACTAATATAGATAATGATAATGGATTCAACTTCTAATCATACATGAGGATTATAGTACACACTAAGATTTAAAATAATTCCATATAATGTGGGTTGTTCCCACTCTGCCTACATCAACATACCATTCATTGTTCACCACAAAATTTTCCCCTCTTGTGACATTGAAGTTATTCATCTACTATAGAAATCAATTTCCAATTAGAAACTTGTCAAATATTCCATTCCAAGGATCATGTCAAAACCTATCATCTCTAAAATTGATAATCTCTAGACTTACTCAATCCTAAAAAACATGGTCGAATAATATGGATAGATATGAAGATGATACAATTTCAGTCATAGTGGAATATTGGAGAAAAAATACCATATGATATTTTAGCTGGTAAATCCAACCCAAAAACTATATTAGATGATATGATAAAATGGGATTCTCATGTTTCATGAAAAGAAATAGATAGGGTTAAAGAAACCAGGATGGTAAATATGAATATGGAAGGTCCATATCCACCATCAAATGAGACATGATCAACTATATAACCCCTACTAATAATTACTATTTGAAACCCTATAGGATCATGATCCACAAGATTCAATAACTCATGATGGGGTTACACTATCCCCTACGATCCAATTCTGAGCTTTTGTTGTGTATCATCAAAGAATTATCATAGAACCACTTTTGATGAATTTTCATACCACACTACTAACATGTCTCCAGATATTCTTGGAGGTCCTTATTGATGTTTACCTTACTCCTATAGTTATAACACCTGGTATAGTCATCTACTATTGAGGTTGCTAAAAACCCAAGACCCGGTCTGATTTCCATCTTCCACCCTCATGCCCATCATTTTACTACATCTTCTTGTACCCAGAATAGGTAGATTGGACTAGAATGATGTAAGTAACTATATATCCTATGGAATCCAAAATAAGTCCTAAAAATAATTCATGTTAAAAAACCTACTTAGTCGTTAGTGAAATAAGAAGAACTGCAATATAGTTTGTTAGGTTGAAGATTAATTCTTGAAGTTTTAACTGTGGGTGAAGGCCAATCTTGAAATTTCTTCCCTTCTATGCCTCATTCAATAGTAGAAGTGGATTAAATAGATTCAAATCAATAAAGTGGAATGATTTTGTGGACACCATCAAACTCCCCTAATTCATCTCCGTAAAATCTTGAGCATAATCAATATTCAGTGTATTGGGTAATAATTCCCCAATTAATAGTCCTTAAAGGCAACATATGTCATCCTTTCCTATCTATGAACCTTCAGTCTAAAATCCCACCATCACCCAGTTATTCCATGAAGTGTGAATTATATAATATTAACCTTATGATATTAGGACACTAATAGTTTAAAAATCTACTCAATGATACATAACAAATCCTCCAATACTATTATTCTAAAGTGACCTAGAATGATGGGGGAAGCTGTAGATGGATGGCCTGAGAATAATAAACCATCTTTTTCCCTACCCATTGTGATCCTCCAACATTCATAAGAACCATTTGAAAAATCATAGTGGAGATGATTTTAAAATATTGACTCACTATAGAGACTAAGGGATCATGGTCAGTTGGTTCCCCTTACGAGACATGTCATGAGATGAATCTATTCGCCATCAAAACCAGCACCTGACCCAGCTTTTGGTAAGTCCTGAAGGGTGTTCCCTATACCAACAAGCTAGAAAAAGTTCCTCGATATCATAAACAATGGTTTGGGAATGATTTACCCAATATAGGATTCATAAAACAACCAATAACGATGAATAAACCTAATCTAAAAATTAATGCCAAAAAATCCTTAATTAAAATTCAGAATTGAATACAAGGATTTAAACAAGACACAAGTGGTCCAAAACTAAAAATATTAGTAGAAAAAATATACCATGTACCTCCACATGACAAGGGCTCCAAACCCATGAGACATCTCCACAACACCACAACACGGAAGTAACTAAAAACTTGAATCGTTGTCTCCAAAGGCATTTCCCTTAACTATGTCAACATAATCAAGTATACTTGAACCCAATGGTATAATTAGGGTGTGGGCTTAATACAAATAGGGTACCACCCAAATATTCGAAATGAAAAACATTATTGATAAAAATATTTTAGGTGTTATAAATAAGAAATGGTAGCCATAATTTATAGGGGATACAACCTTTAAATGAAAATAGTTTTCAAGGGGTAATATTAAGGAGTGAATAATTTTAAATAAAACATAAAAGCTACTTAATTTCCCATCTAAACACACCCTAAGAAAAAGATAAATACCAAATAGTAAATGAGCACTAAACATGAAAACACCCCTAGGTAGTTGTTAGTTGTGACCCTCAGATACCACACATCACGATGTGAAAGTAACCATACCAATATTTGTTCTCTTACACGATCCACTAGTATGGAACATACCCATGACTGGGTGGTACCCAATCATCACCATTATAGTTTTTTCAGTTTTTTCAATGTTAAACATGTAAAGTTAAACAGAGACACAACCACTCCGGATCACTAGTGTACTAGTACATGCCCACCCACCTAGATTCTAGGGTTTCCCTCTTTGAGGACAAAAAAGCTTCAAAAGATAAAAAATTATATTTTCAAATAAAACACTAGTTCGGTTCATACACACACAAAACAATATATAAACATCATTTTCACCTTTTGTGCAATTCAATAAACCCTTTATAATTTTCATAAAACAATTTCAAGACATACAACCATTCTTTACACATAAAATCCATCTAAAAACTCTCGTTTGAAAACAAATTAATCCCAAAAAGACACCAAACTAGAATTGTAAGCCCTAAAACCATTTAATAAGATCATTTCCTGAACTATAAAACAAACCAAATTGACAAAACATGGAACACACAAGAAAAAACCTCATTTTTGCACAAAAAATCCACTTTAAAATCTACGACTTAACCAATGCTAACAAAAAAAATTTCACACCAAAATAATGGAAAATGAATATTCTGAAATTTTAAATCTAGCAATGTTAACTCTTCAAGGGATACTTACACATGGAATACCTACCATATATATAAAAAACCTTGAATCCTTGTGTGAAACTTCATATGCACCATGGAATCACCAAAAGGGAGTGAAAAAAACCTAAAACCAAAATATTGAACCATAAAACACAAAATCAAACACTAGGTACCAAACCCTAGTTGTTGGACCTTTGGAACATCAAGAAAGAGGGGAGAAACCCAAAAAAAATGAAGGAACAAGAGTTTAATTTACTTACTAAATAAACTTTGATGAAATTTCCCAAAATACACCAATAGTTGAATCTCCATGTATCCAAAATGGAAAGGGATGTTTGTATAAAACTGAGGAGGTCTATTGGGGACTGAAATGGTGGGAAAAGAGTAATAAATGATTGATGTATGAAATAATCAAATTACCTTTGCAAATTTGGATGATTTGAGAAAACTTGAGGAAATTCATGATAATCCACAATGAATATGATCTCCAAAGAGGTAAAATGGAATATTGTGGTGTTAATAGGGTCTATGGTCTCGATTTAGAGGTTTAATGACCATAAAATGTTAAAAACTAAATGAGATAAAAAGAAATAACATATTTTTTTAATATGGAAATGGGATCACGGGTTGGCCCAATGCCGGAATAAATCACCAAAATCTACCATGATTATGTGTTATTATGGGGTAAAAATGGATATTGTGGTTTAAATAGATAAGGGAGGCCATGTGGGAAGTGGAATGGGTGAATAATATTTAAAAAATAAGGATTTATTAAATTAAAAAATTTTGTTTTTAAATTTGGAAATGGGCTTAGGGTTTGTCCCAAATCATGAATAACCAGCCCTTTTCTCCAAAAACTTATGTCAAACACCTATAAAAAAGGAAATAATTTAAAGTACATGAAAAAAACCTTTAAAAGAGGTCATGGATGTGGCAATTCTCCCCACCCTAAAAACTTTCCACCCTTAGAAAGTCAGCTTGAAGCCTAATCAGATAAGAAAAATACAAACTAATCTTCAACAAAAGACTTTGTCTCCCATGTCTCATGCTCATCAATCCCATGATGAAATAGGACTCAAACTAGAAGAATAGTATTTCCTTAAAGAAAATTTTCTTGGGGTCCCACAATACACACTGGTCACTCACCGATAGACAGATCTAGTTCCATGTCCAACTCTTCCCAACTCAAAACATGTGACCGGTCTGGATTGTATTTATTTAGATGGGAGACATGAAACACATCATGGATCAATGTCAAATGAGGGGGAAAATATAATCGGTATTCCATCATACCAATCTGATCAATGATTCAAAAAGGACCAACATACATTGGTGTTATCTTCCCTTGGTTACCAAGATGGTGATGACCTAAGCGAGGTGCCACATTCAAGAATACCTGACCACCCACAAAAAAATTCAAATCCCTAAAACTCTAATAAGAATAAAAATTTTCTCAATTATGTGTTATAAACAATTGTTTTCTAATAAAAGGATCCGAGTATTATGTCTTCTGCACAATACTCTAACCCATCTGTGAGTTCTGACCCACCTCCACCCAAAACAATGGAGATCAACACGGCCGACCATAAATCACCTAGAAGGGTTCCATCTTGATTGTGGATTGGTATCTATTATTATAGGAAAACTCTACCTATCCCAAATGATAATATCATGAACCACCTAAATCCAACACACATACATGAAGCATGTCTTCCAGAATCTGATTAGCTCATAACATCTGACCATCCATTTTATGGTGGTATGACCTAGACAAATTAATCTATGACCCTAATACCTTATGAAGTCCACTCTAAAAACAAGAGGTAAAATGAGGGCCCCTATATGAAACGATGGTCGATGGAACACTATGTAGCCTCAAAAATTCCTGCATATACAACCAGCCCAATTCCTCTACTTTGGTCTAATATTTGATCAGAATGAAATGGGAAAATTTTGTTTGACAAACAATCACCCCCAAGATATCATTATTTCCCCAAGGTGTACAAGGAAATCCAACTATGAAATCCATAGAAACCTCACCCCACTTCCAGGTATGAATGGGTAACGGGTGAAGTAAACCAGATGGACTCTAATGCTCTAATTTCACCTGCTGACATGTATAGAATCTCTATACAAAGTTAGCTATGTCTCATCTCATTACAAGCCAACAATACTGGGGAAAACATCATAATACATCATGGTTTCACCAAGATGGAGAGCCCACTAAGACTAGTGTTTATCCAACATCACCACTTTTCATAGAGAAAAAAGCACCATTAAGTGGACCTTAAAGCACAAGATACACTCAGGGGAAGAATAACAATCAGAATATGTCTCCCCACCATGAATAAAATACCATGAACACTAACATAGTTCATCACCAGGCTACTCCCACTGAATCATCTCTACAAGATAAGGGTTTAATAAAATTCTCACCAAGAATGCTCCTCTACAGTGCTCCTTGGTCTCCACATGCATATGAGTGAGGAGCCCCATCAGAGTCCACTCATCACATGACTTCCTCCAATCCAGCACTAATACTCTACCGCTCAAGGCATCTACCACCATGTTACAATTCTCTAGGTTGTAAATGATATTGAATTAAGACTCCTGCAAGTACTCGATCCAATGTTGTTGCCTCATATTATGATCCTTTTGTGAGAAGACGTACACTAATCACTTATAATAATAATATACCACAAACTTCTCCCCAAAGTGATAGTGACACCATGATTTCAAAGCATGCATCACATCTACAAGCTCCAAGTCATGGGTAGGGTAATTCTTTTCATGTGGTCAGATTTGGAGGGATCTATACACCACCACGTGATCATTATACATAAGCACGCACCCAAGATCCATACATGAACTGTTACAATACACCCTAGATCCATTTCCAAATTCTAGAATGATCAACAAAGGGGATTTAGTAAATCTCCTCTTTAACTCCTCCAAGGATTCCTGATATTTTGTGCCCCAAACAAACTTCACCCCTTTCCGGGTGAGTGTGGTCATTGGAGAAACAAGTTGAGATAAATCTTGAACAAACTGCCAACAGTATCATGCCCAATCGAGGAAACACCTAATCTCAAACAAGTTCTTCCGCTTCTACCATGACATAATTGCACTGATATTCTTAAGATTCACCAAAACTCTCTTCTCTGAGATCATATTCCCTAGAAACATCACCACTCTGATCTAGAAGGTTCATTGGGACAACTTTTCATAAAAGGTGTGATCCTGAAAAGTGCTCATCACAATCCACAAATGATGCTCATGCTCCTCCTCTGATCTAGAGTAAACCAGGATATCATCCAAGGATACCATAAAAAAAAGAGTCGAGATACAGGTGGAACACCCTATTCATGAGTTCCATAAAGACATATGGAGTATTGGTCAATACAAAGGGCATGACCAAGTATTCAAAGTGGACATACCTAATTCAGAAGGTTGTCTTCGAGATATCTGACTGTTTCACCCTATTTTAGTGGTATCCCGAATGAAAGTCTATTTTAGAAAATCACTTTTCCCCCTTCAACTGATCAAAAAAGTCATCTATTCATGGAAATTATATTTGTTCATAATGGTTACCTTGTTCACCTTACAATAATAAGTACCCAATCGGAGGGATCCATCATCCTTCTTTGCAAACAGAACAGGAGTGGCCCAAGGTGAGACACTCAGGAGAATGAATACTTTGGAATCTAAATCATCTGTTTGTATATTTAATTACCTTATCTAGGTTGGTCTATATGATACAAGGGAATAGATATAAGTTTTCTTTCCAGAGGAAAATCGATCAAGAACTCTACATGTTTCTTCGGGGGAAATCCTGAAAAATCATCTGGAAATACCTCTAGGAACTCATCAAACACATTCGGTAACCCAACCTCAGGAGCATGACCAGCATCCCCTATAATGAGTGAAAAAAACTAGAAGATAATATTTCACAACTTTGGGAGTGGAGGTCCCACACAACCTGACCGAGGAACCCTTTCCCCATGAAAAACCCGAGGATTTCCATCAGGTGTCGTGAAACTCACATACCACCTATAACAATCAGTGTGTGCCTGAAAGTTTACCAGCCAATCCATGAAAAGTATTATATCAAATAGATCCATATCTAAAACCAGGAGGTCCCACTCTATCTCAACCCCTGACACTGAAAGTGCACACGACAGGCACCTAAGACCCTATTCCATCTTCTTTCCCAATGGAATCACCATCTCCATCATGAAATACAAAAGATCGGTTTGAAAATTAGGCATGATCATAATACAGCCAGATATAAATAAAACAGATGAACTAGTCTTGAAAAGAGTAGCATTCCACCAAGATTAAATCAAAATGGTACCTCTCACCATCAATGGCCTTGCATCAGATCTCGTTGGTGCCTACTCTATGACACGAAGATGCCTTGTCTCTACCTGAGAACAATTGCTCATTTGTGCCTCTTCCCTGAACTAGATCTACCTAGAAGATGATCCATCATTTCCACCATGACCGACAGACTAAGATCCCCCAGTCCTCAAAAGATCTTACTGAGCTGATACTCTTTTGGAGGACCCTGATCCTTCTCCACTTTGAAGTAAACGTTCCATCCTACAAAGCACTTAAAGTGTCTCATACCTCGACACTAATAATAGGGATTCATAGGAAATTTTCATGATGGTTGGATGTGTCATGGCCACCCACACTGGTGGCACATGAGGAACCTTGCATTAGAAGCTGTTGATTAATGTTTCCTAGAACATTGGCCTGAACAACCACCTCTTTTCTTCCCCTGGTCATCCGACTTATTTTTCTTTTTAGATGAAGTACTACTTCCCATCACTGATACTATCCCATATTAATCAAACCTCCCCTTTTAGTCAATCTCCACCATACACACCAATTCATCCACCTCATCATAGGTCTTCATCTAAAACAGCAACACCTAGGAATAAATCTCAATCCAAAACCCCCTTTCACACTTTTGGACCTTCACCGCCTCATTGGAGACCATTTATAGTGCATAATGAACCGGATCAGAAAAACGGTTGGTGTACTCCATCACGGAATGATCCCCTAAACATGTTCCATAAACTCTTGGGATCTAGCATATTCCAGGACTTCAGGTTAGTAATGGTCCTTGAAGACTACCATGAAGTCCTTCCAGATCATCTGTTCACGCTTCCCAGCTTGAAGCACTGGTCTCCACCACTTATTATTGGGACCCTATAATAGAAAAGAGTCACATTTAACCATGACCTCCTCAGGCATGTCATGGAACTCAAACATGTTCTAGATCTTTTCGAGCTATTCCTCTACTTCTTGGGGTTCAATGCTACCTTGAAATGTAGGAGTATTGTTTTTTAGAAAGTCCAAGGATTTCTTGTTTCTAGGAATAGGTTTATCTTCTCTAACTAGAGTAGGAATATGATATTATTCCTATCCTAGAGCTTGGACTGCCCTAACCACAACTTCCACTAACCTCTGATCAAGTGATGAGGGAGAACACTCTTCGACTTCCTCCTATTGGTTCAAGAGAGCTTTCTAGGGAGGCAAGTTTCTAAAAAAGGAAATAGTCACAATGTAAATCATTATAACAATAGTTCTGAAATATTCCAGCAATAACATAAAATATAAATAAATGAAACTCAACACAATTATAAAATAAATGACCACTTCAATCCCACTCAACGTCCACATGCAGTCTGCATCCCGCACGTCCCACCTGGAGGAGAATTCAATCAAACCATTCCATCATCCCGTGGTGACTCGAGGTCTATTATGAGAGGTTTGCAGTAGGAACCTTACTTATGTCAAGAATTCTAAGCCTCAATAGTCCTAGCTCTCATCTAAGTAGACTCATCCAAAAACAAAACAATAACCCAAAAAAATAACCTACCTCTAATACCATGTTTCCACAAACTGAATCTTGTCACCATCGAAAGTAGTACCGACCCTAGCCCATTCCAAGGCCTGAAGGTCATTCCCTATCACCCTGGCCTGGCAAAAGTTCCCAGGTATCATAAACAATCGTTTGGGAATGATTTACCTGAGTTAGGATACATAAAGTAACCAATAATGAAGAATAAACCCAATCTAAAAATTCATGCCAAACAAGCCTTTATTAAAATTCAGAACGGAATACAAGGTTTTAAGCAAGGCACAAGAGTTCCAAATCCAAAACATTAGAAGAAAAAACATCCCAATGATAGCCACTTGACAAGGTTTCATCATCCATGAGTTTTCTTTACAACATTGCACCACTGAAGCAACTAACAACCCGAACATCTGTCTCCAAAGGAATTTCCCTTACCTATGTCAAAATAAACAAGTCTACTTACACCCAATGGTGTATGAACGGTGTGATCCTAATCCCAATAGGACACGACCAAAATATTCCATGTGACAAACATCATAGTTAAAAATCTTTCTGATGTGGTAAATAAGAAATGGTAGCAATAATTTCTAAGGGATGAAACCTTTAAATGTAAATAGTTTTCAAGGAGTAACATTAAATAATGAAATATTTTAAATAATACATGAAATCTACTTAATTTAAACTCCAAATACACCATTATCCATTGATAAATACCAAATATTCTATGATCACTAAACATAGGAACACCCCTTGGCACTAGATAGTTGTGAACCCTAGGCACCTCGTATCTAGGGGTGAAAGTAACCATATCAATATCTGTTCTCATGCATGAACCACTAGTAGGGAACATTACCATAAACTAGTGGTCCCCAATAATTACCATTATAGTTATAGTTAGGGTTTGGCTTAGTGGTAATCACCCCATGGGGTGCAGGCACTATAACAGTACTGTAGTAGCAGCAGTACTGTTGATCGTCAAGTACTGTAGCAGCGACATGATACTATAGTGGGGGCAGGGTACTGTAGTAGTGGCGGGCACTGTATCAGCTAGGTTACAATTCACAGAATGGGCCTTAGGCCAAAATTTGGGCCTATAGGCTATGTAATGTGCTACAAGCCCACTGGGCCTTCGGGCTATTTAATGGGTCTCCCTCTACCTAGTTAAAAGAGGTATTTGCTTTTCATTAATAATTAAATGAGGCTTCGGCCCCAACCATTTAAAAAAACAATTATATTTTAGTTAGTGTTGTCATCTTAAAACTTGATATGTGAAACATGGAAAAAACCAGTTCGGCTCACTAGCATACTAGTACACATCTTCCAACCTAGATACTTGGGTTTCCCTCTTTGTGATCAAACCAGTTCAACATGCTATAATATTTCATTTTCACTTAAAACACAAGTTCTATTCATACACACTCAAAACAGTTTCTAAACATTCTTTTCACCCTTGGTGTAATTCAATAAACCCTTTAGTATTTCCATAGAACAATTTTAAGAAGTACAACCATGATTTTCACATAAAATCAATCTAAAACCCCTCTTTTAAAATCAAATGCATACCAATATCAGTCCAAAACATAATTGGTAGCCCTATAACCATTTAATAATATCATTTCATGAACCATAAAAGAATCCCATTTGATACAACATGGAACATATGAAAAAAAAACTCATTTTTGCACAAAAATGACTCTTTAAAATCTACCCCTAAACCAATTCTACCAAAAATGGTTTTCACTCCCAAAAAATGGAGGAGGAATATATTGAAAATATAGATCAAGGTAAGATAACTCATAAAGGGATTCTTACACATGGAATCACCAACCATATATTCCAAATTCCTCAAATCCTTATGCAAAATTTCAACTACAACGCCGCCACATCGCAGGGGAGTGAAAATGAAAAAAAAACCACAATATTTGACCAATAACTAAAAATAAAACCCCAAGTACGAAACTCTAGTTGTTGGACATTTGGAACTACATATAGAAGGGGAGAAACCCTAATAAAAATGAAAGAATAAGAGAGTAATTTACATACTTGAGAAAAATTGAATAAATCACCCCAAATACACCAATAGTTGAATCTCCAATCCGAAAAAATTGGAAGGGAGGTTCGAATAAGGAGGAGGATGTTGAGTGGGGACTGTAATGGCGGGAAAAGAGTAAAAATGAATAATTTATTATTGAAACAAATTCCCTTCACCAATATGGATGATTTTAGAAACCTTGAGTAAATTCACCCTAATCCATGATGAAGATGAGCTCCAAAGAGGAAAAATGGAACATGGGGGTACGCCTAGGTTTTGTGGGATCGAATGAGTGTAGGAATGACAAAAAATGTTAATAAATGAATTAGATATAATAGAAATAATTTTTTTCCATAAATCGGGAGATGGGATCATGGGTTGGCCCAATTCCCCAATAAATCATCTAAATCCACCCTGATTATGAGTTCCTAAGGGTCTAAATAGATATTTTGGTTTTAATAGGTCAGGGGAGACCAAGTGGGACGTAGAATGGGTGAAAATGTTAAAAATTATAGAGTTATAAGAGAAACAAATTTTGATTTTAAATTAGGAAATGAGATCACGGTTTGGACCAAACCTTAAAGAAACCACCCTTTTCTCCCGAAATTCCTGGGAAACCCCCCAAAACAAAGAAAGAATAGAATGTAAATGAAAAAATAACTTTAAAATAAGTCATAGATGTGATAACAAAAGGGGTTAAACCAGCTTCATATGAAGTTTATGAGGTGAAATTTCTTGAAACTCCTAAACACCTCTGAAAATGACTACAGCTTAAAAAACAAAACTGAATACCACATAGGAACACACAAGTGTTCAAAAAAAAGATCATACTAATAAGATACCCCTAAGAACAATTTTTAAACCCCTATTAACTTCACAATACTAAATAATAGCTTCAGTTTCCCACACTTTAGTCACAACCACACATATACGCTCAGGAATATATTACATTATGTTCAAAATGGAATGTAATAAATAATTCACCAAGAACAAATGATAATTTTAAAAAATAATAAATTATTTGGCATCCATACAGTGCAAGAAATACTTATTTAGGATGTGATCTAAAGATCCTATCAGGATGCATGAATTTACATTAAAACCCATAAATTTGTACACTAGCATCATTTTTATAACCCGATGTGATTTTAATAAATCATAAAATCAAACAACAAAAACATAAAATCATGATTTCCTATTAACTATCATGTCTAACATACAATGTTGGTCCATCCCAAACATAGTTCCCATGTACAAATAGCAACCATCCTAACTCATATCTATCCAATTCCAAATCAAATAAAATAGAAGAAAAAGGTTAGTGGAAATGGTGTTATAAAATGATTTTGTTCCCACACGACTCGAACCACTAAGTCTAGGCAAGGGATAAAGCATGGACTCATACTTATATCCCCATACACATGAGGATTATTACTAGTAAAAAGGGCCTTTGAAATATCATGGATAAAATATTTCATCAATACTAGGAAAAAATCAGAGTATAAATAAGGATGTGATTCAAAAGTTCATCAATAAGAAACAAATTACAATAAAACATCACAGTAGTGGAACAAATAAATAAAATAGCCCATGATTTAATAGAATGATATTATATATAAAATATCCAAACCCAAACAAACAATTAAAATAATGAGATAAATCTAGTAATAATGTGGAAATAGACACCCTCCCCGAACTCCATCCAGAAACGTCCACATCCACTTTATAACATACTGAAGCATCCACCATAGTGAACTTTCGATTAACTAGAACCCCATTCCTAAAATGTACATTCTCCCTAACATTCCTATGTTTTGTGGGAGTAGACGACTTAGTGGGAAGCAACTAATGAACTTTAATAGATGTTCATAAGAGATCCATGTGAATTCTGCAAAATTAAACAGAATATATAAAAACAAATATCTTCCACATGTACAAAACATATACTGGCTCCTCAGATATCAACTCTACCTTCATCGATGTCATTAGAGAAGGAATTTCAAAAAACCATGTATAACACATCCCATCTTGGAAAATATATATCACAAAACCTATTTAACACATCCCACTGTAAGGGATAGATCATGTACGTACTAATAAATATCTCATACAACCCTCTAGGGGGGTTAGTCGGTATGACACACCAATATTTTCTGCAGAAAATAAAGGGAAAATAAAATGAAAACATCTGTACAAAATAGTAGATTTAATATCACATCATAATAGGAAATTTTCACAACTATAAAAAAATCATATGAAAGCAAACATTAAACATTATTTCCATCATTTACATTCAAAATGCATGTGATCAATCATCAAAAATAGGACTCAAAGGGAACTTCACACACACACACCGCCAACAATATTTCTAACAACCCATTTAAAATTTGAACTAAATTAATGGGATTCCTACCTCATTATTGTTGATGAATAACTCTAAAGACCAATAAGTAATCATCAAGTAGAAAATGTACACATATTAATCATCTCAAAAGACTCACAAAATATTCCAAGAGCTATTTTCAAATATTTTATTTATAAAATAAATAAAAACACATAACATGATAATAATTTTTCCCTCCTATATAATATCAATATTAAAAATTCTAGCATAATATAAATAGTTCCTTTCTAAAGGAATTATCTTTATTTCACATGTGATAGTATTCTCTCCCTCTAGAATAATATGAGATATTAATGATAATTATCATCTAAAATTTATGATAATTATATTTTATTTATAAATAATTAAATATTAACCCTTTTTATGATATTTTAAAAAATAGTTCATGAAAAAAGTGATTATGAATATAGATTCTTACTTGAAATTTTTCTTTCAACACAATAACTTAAAATTGGAGATGAAAATGATAGTTTTACCACACTAAAGAAAATATACGAATAAATATTATAAATTTATGACTAAATAAATATTCTTGGGTTAGGAAATCCATGACTACTCGAAGACAAGAAGGGATCTAAAAATTATGGTAGCAAGATTCACATATTTTTATGATGCCACCCACATACCAGTTTTTCAAAATTATGAAATATAATTAAATTAATAATTTTTATTTTTATTATATTTTTATTTTGATTTTGAATCATTCATATTATTTAATAATATGATTTACAAACATTAACCATGTAAAATTAATTAAATACCATCTTTTTTTGACTTATTAAATAATCAAAACTCATTTTTGAATGTTGATGGGGAGGAATAAGTGAAAGGTGTATTTTTAGAAAAAATTTCTACCAACAAAGGTTTTGTTAAGGGGAAAATTGATTTCTTACGATATATCTCATATCTACCAAATAGATAATGTTACAACACAAATGATTTAAGACAAAAAACAAAATCAAACAATAAATTATATATATTTTATAGGAAAGAGAATTCCATATGATGCATTCATATTCCAAAACCAAATATAATATTATCAAGATAAAAAAAGTGATTCCAAGATTAAATATGTATCACGCATGGAATACAGTAGATCCCCTTAAAGGATTATTTTGGGTGAGAAAATCTGACCTGTATTATGCCACCTATGAAACGTTTCATCAATTTACCTTTACATAATATGCATTTTTTTAGAGTTTAAAATACTAAAATGAGAAATACCACTTTTCCCATTTCAATAAAATTAATATACTCTATTGTCACACACAAAATTCGTAAATAACCATGGTATTCACATGACATAATGTTTTGTAATGAAATTATAATTGTAAATGGATCTATAAACTGTGAAATCCATGTGTCATTGGAAATTCAGATGCAAAAAATATCCTTAATATTGAATGAGTCATACCTTTTTAAAAACAACCATAATTTTAGTTTAACAAGAATAAGAAAAGGGTGTACACAAATGATCATTTTAGAACTATTTGGATATATAATAATCTCAAATTATATTAAAGTACTACCAATTTAAAAATTAATAAATGAGTAAACATTTTACAGTTTGAAGAATATAGGATAATATTTTATTTTATAAATTTTATAAAATTGAGTGTTTATTTCTAAACAAGTATCATTTTTTAATATAAACCTCTATCAAATAATATAATGTTCCAATTTAAAAAAACAAGAAGGGATTATTTTGAAAAATAATATCAATATATAGACTAACCATAAAGATGAAGGAAAATATTTTTTATAATTAAAAATATTATTATTCATCCAAATAATTTTTAAAACTATATAATAATAGTATATATAAATTAATATTTATAATTATAAAATTAATGGAAATAAATGATAAAAAATTTGAAGGTGAAGCTCAAAATATCAACTTTAAATAATCAATATGGAAAACCCTATTATCCTTAAAAAATCTAGGACAATATAACAACCAAATCCATTTAATCAAAATAATTGACATGATCTAGTGACCCAAGCACTCATTTTTACCCTTCATTCCCAAACTATTTAGCGAAATCCACTAATATGATCATATTCCTAACTCAAAGCCACTAGTCAGAAAAAATCATAAAACAGAGTTTCACCAGTACAATGATTTACCACTTTTCTCCAAATGGCTTTCCCTGACAAAAATCAGTGATTCAAAATAAAGTAAAATACATAATAACAAAGTATGGTAAGGCCTCAATCCAAATCCCACCCTCACTTATGAATACTCTAAAAATAAATAAACTTGTTGGAAAATATAAATAACATACTAATAATAACCATCATCAATGGTGATTCCCAATTACACCGTCAAACATCTTGATATTATCCACTTTTCATACAAATTATATAAGGGGGATATTTTTAGGGTGTGTATGAAATTAATTTCAATGAAAACATAGTTAATATGAATTTTTTTTATAAATATAATAATGATTATAAAATTACACATTTATTTAAACAATAAAAACCTATCATAACTATAAATATAGACAACGATGTCATAGTTTTCCTAGAAGAACATGTCAACATTAAAATAACCAAAAAAACTATTAATCTTTGAAAATATTAAACAAATCATAATAATACATCATAAATTATATTTGTTCAATTGATGTAAGTCATATTAAATAATTCATAATAAATCAATATTTACCTTTTATAAAAAAATTTTGTTCCCTAGTTTCATATAAAGAAAACATACAACTTTAAATTTGGAAACCATTGTTGATGGATACGAAAAACATGTGGATAGAAATTTTAAGATCACATATAAAAAATGATAAAATTAATAAATCTAATTTCGCATTTTAAAACCATAATTAAGAAATTTAATGATTTATTTTCCCATAAAAATTGATAAATACCCAAATCCACATACTTATAATGACCAATCATTTAAAATATTGGTAATTTAAGAAATAGAGGAAGGGATTGAACCTTATAAGACCAGCCCATTTTGTAACATGGAGAAAAAAAATGTTGAACCTATTAATGAATGATCCATATGATTCTATGATAATTATAGGGAATGAAAAGGGGTGGAGAGAGGAGAAGAAGAGGATATGAGATGATCTTGATAAATAGACATTAATGAGACACTAGACATTGGAGAAATATAACAATTAATGTCATAGAAAATAAATAAAAAATTATGGTCACTTCCTAATGGATACTAAATTGATCTATGGAGAAATTGGAAGTGGAATCAAAATAAATTTAGTTGGAAATATAATGTTTCTTATGATTTAAAATGATATACTATTTTTCTTTTAGGGTTTATAAATTCATACAAAGACCTTGCAGGGGATACTAGAATTATATTTTTGGGTTGTATAAATTTGAAGATTTTACTTCATAAAACATTATTTAACCATTCATCATATGATATTATTCAATTGATTGAAAATAATCACACTAAACACAACGTAAATCCCCCATTCAATAAATATATGAAATATAAAAAAAATAGATTCTTCTTAGGTTTCACAATTCACCCCTGCAAAAAAACAATCATCATCTATAAAGTATTTCAAATTTTCATTAGGGGAGCTTTAAATTGAAAATTTGGAAGACACTATCGAAACAAAAAAAATATTATGAAATTTATACATCAATAACTTATGTGGTGTTATCTCATCCATAATAACTTCCACATAAACTATTGAAATATTATATCATAGATTACACTTAATTAAATGGTTGATTAATGGAAAATTTATTAAAATAGTTTTCATACAAATCAATTGAAATTATAAACAAGCCACTTAGATAGATCAACAAAAACTCAATATCATCTTCAAATTAAAAGAAAACCCAATTCATAAAATATATACTCTCAAAAGGATAAATTTCCAATTATAAAAACTCTTCAATATTAAAAAATTATTAATGATATAGTGCATTTTTATCACAAAAATTATCTATAAAATAAATCAAGACAATTAAACCATAGGTTTCAGATCATAATAATTTTTAAGACCTAAAAATACATTGGCATAACAAAAGAAATATAATTTTTGAAATGATTAAAAATTAAAAAATGGAAATTTAATAAAAAAAATAGAACACTAAAAAGAAAACAAATCAAATATATATATATATATATCCACCAATTAATAGATGGAAACGCCCTTTAAAATAATAATGTTTAAATTTTAAAATAACTAGAGGTGGAAAATATATATATATTAATATTCTATGTTTTCAAATTCAGGTTTGAGGACATTGAAAGTTTTCATATTTTTAAAACATCACAATAATAAAAATTAAATCCAAAAGTATTACTACATTTGAATCCATTAAAACAAATACCCATAATTTTAAATTAAATTATAATGTTTTACGTTCATAAAAAATTGAAAATAAAATAATATAGACAAAAAATTCAGAAATATCATTTAAAAATCAACCCCCTTTTCTTATATCATCAAAATACATTTCTTTAAAACACTTTAACATAATTGTTTAAATCGCATGTATTCTAAAATATATATTATAAGTCTTTTACATAACCATTTTTCAAAATGATAGAGATCATATATAGATGCTTCATTTATAAAATAAATTACTATAAAATACTCTAAGAGGTAAAATATAACTTGAAGTATGAATAAAAACTATAGAAATAAAATTAAATTAAAACTAAGAACATTCTAATCATCTAAAAAAAGGTAAATTTCAAAATATATATTTTATTATAACTAAAACAATTTAAACAAAAAATAATTTAAATTATTAATATAAAATATGGATAATATAAATTTATTTAATATCATTATAGGTATATTTTAAACCAATTCTCTTACATTTAAATATGCATGGTTCATTTTCATGTTTTAGAGAACAATTTCTTTCCAATAGTAACACCTATAAATTCCTAGAGTTTTTATTCATGGTATGTAGCTCATTACCCTCAACCAATCATGCATATAATGTTCCCAAAATATAGATGATAAATCCAATGTATATAGATATAAATTAAAAAAACAATAACCATTTATAAACATCAAGTAAATCCAATGGTAATTTGAGTCTCATCATGAAAAAAAATTGAAGAATAACATACATGTAACCAATATCTTATGTTCCAAAAATCTAATCTATTTTCCTCTAAACCTTCCTACTAAAAAAATAGCCCTAGATTATATTTTTAATTAAAAAACCTTGTCCATCTAGATATGTCACCCAAGAAGGCCCGTCACTAGGTGTAATGAACATTCCCAATCCCCAATAGATTAGAACTAGTAATAGGTAATAAAACAAAAATCATTAATGTATGCATTTCCTAGTTAAAAAAAATTAAATTATAGCTTCCACTAAGATTCCCATCATGATGTCCCAATATATCGATAGTTCACAAATATGATATAGTAGTTTTGAAATTTATTCATAGAGAAACAAGGTATAAGAATATATACAGTAAATAAATATTTCACATAACACCACTAATAAATAAATCTCACTCAAAAAATGGTATATAAAACATCACTCCATACATGAACTTGACCATGGATAGGAGATGATGATAATATAAAATAAATATAATAATTATAGAAAATCTATATATAAATGAAATTCATAACCGATTCAAGATTACAAAAATACCCAATACTAATATATCTCCATTTAATTAAAATTCAACTCCACTTGACACCAATATATACCCAAACCCCAACTAATTATCACTTGATACAAAAAAGAAATATAATTATACCTCCTATATCTATAAGGCCCCAGCCTTAAACCTTACTTAATCTTGAGTCATTACAAGATTACACATTGAGGATCTTTTCAGGTTTAGAGTTTTAGAGAATTAGATCATGAAACTTGCATTACATTCCACTTTTAAACAAAGTGGTTACATAAAAGACAGTATTCATTCTTCCCATCAACGGAAACATATTTAAAATATAACACAGATTATTTCTTGACACATCCTTGACACTATCATCACATCATGTACCTTTCCCTTGACCTGTGAAAAACATTTCAAAAACTTGGGATGAGAACAAAAAGCTCAGTAAGGGATATAAAAATATGAAAAGGAAACATGGGTACACATATACATAAGAATGAGTTCATACTTTACCCATAAAACATAAGCACTTTATCATACCTCATCAAATCTTGAATAAATCATAGAAAACATAAGACATAAAGGAAACTTGAGGCATTCATAACATTCTTACGTAGGGAGTAACCCTCTTGGTTATGTATGGAATACCCATCACAGTATATTCCCTAAATCTCTTTGGAGAAACCTTAACGTTTTACTCCTTCGCGTTACCCAATGCATTGGAGAGCTATATCGGGCTCACCCACCCTTAGTTTATCACGGAACCACCCGTTCTTCATAAAAATGCACAAGAACCATAACATAATCGTATCACATAAACATGAATAAAGGAAACATAACATTTCCACATTTCAATCACAATATAACATTTTAGGATATTGAAATAATGAATCCATTCAAAAAGAAACCATTTCCAAAACCATTTAAAACATTTAATAAAGAGATTTTTGAATCAAAGTGTCCCATACCACCTTCAAGCTTTTAACATTTTAAACCATTAATATCCATATAAATAAATCCTTAAAACCATTTTGAAAACATGGATATTAATAAGAACAAATAATTAAAACATTTAAAACGATATTTTGGTTAAAGGGGTTTTACCAAAATTAGAGACACTTGAATACAATAATCGAGGAATAAAATTTAGTCAGAACTTTATAATATCATGAGAATAAAAGGATTCATGATATAATACTCCAAAGGATAGTATATACACCATATAAGAGTGAATTGGTTCATAACAACAATGAACCCTCAATAGAAATGTCAAATGTGATGAAATCTTTTATAAAGAAGGTATCCTTAAATTAAGGACAAATAAATCTCAAAAATATGTGTGAAAAATATATATACACCCAATATAAGTGGATATTAAGTTTAAAACAATAAAAGTTCATTCACACATATTCAATGGATGACATATTCAATGACTACAAGTTGAACCCAAAGAAATCGAAATTGGGTTAAAAAGTTCCCTTGACAGCCTAACGGCATCACATCAAAATGAGTTTATGAGAGATAAAAAGTGTATCTCATCACTTGGACATAAAATTTACATCAATAAGAATGTATGAGAACATATCCCATCATAAAAATATGTAAATTAAAAGACCCAATAAAAGAAGTCTTTTAAAAAAGAGGAGGGTGAAAGGTTCCCTTACCGACTTGGGTATCTTTCAAAACATACACCCCATGAAAGAAAGACAATAGGTAATTGATGTAAATACTCATAAACAAAATTATATTACACAAATAGTAGAATAATGGGCAGTACATACACCACTCAATGGAATTTGTGGCAAATGTAGCATAAATCTCACGGGAATAAAAGTGAGATGAAAAATCCCTTACGAAAACTCGGCAGCCTAACGACGCCACATAAAACTTCCGAATATGGATTGATGAGATCAAATTGAGTATCCCATCATATTACAATATAATTTATAGCAAGTGGAATATAAAAGAAAATCCCCCAACATTGCAAGGAGGAGTTTAAAAGAAGTGACATAAAGGAGAGTACTTAAAAAGAAAGAGAGAGGTTAGATCTCTTACGAAAGTTCGGCAGCCTAACTGTGCCACTCAAAACTTCCAAAATGGATTGATGAGAGAGAATGGGGTCTCTCATCACATGAACATAAAAATTACAGTAAATGTAATATAAAAGAACATCCCAATCATAAGAAATATGAGCGTAAAATAAATGACATAAAAGAGTGTACTTAAAAAGAAAGAGAGTTGTAGGATCCCTTACCTCGGGTCCGACTTGACTCGATCGTTCTTTAATCTCCTGAATAATAAACTTGAGTTAATTTCTACTTCCTTAAAAACCTTTTCCAAGTTCATTATTCCTTTTATATCTATTATTGACATGTTATAAACATTATGTAATCATTCAAGTTAATAATGTTCATTTTGTCGGTATTTGGTTCTTAAGTCGAAAGCGGAATTCTTACAATTACATGTTGTTCGTGTGGACAAATGTTTATTATAAACATAATTTTATTCATGATGTAGATATCATATATGTCATATATATCCATTACATGCATGCATTTATAACATTACATAATCATTTAGAGGTAAGAAATGAAATGCACCGTTCATGGAGACGGTAAGCCGTACGTACGCATGAACGCTACTTCCATTTCTATTTCGTTGTTTATAGAATGGAATCATAATGATATAAAGGTATATTATAATTACAGTATAATATCATATATAATATCATAGTTCCATCCTTTATACGTCCCACATATGATATTTAACGAATCAAATCACCTTGAGGGGGCGGTAGTCCGCACTTCCTTAAATGAAGATATCGCGTATACCTATAATGGAAGCCATAAAGGTAAGACACAAATGAAAAATACAGAAGCATAAGTAAAACATTAACATATTATATATCATATATAAAAATAGTGACATCATAATGGCCACCTTTGAAGGTGTTAAATGAGTATTGAAAAATCATCGTTTCGGGAGGCAGAATTTCTCCATCCACGGAAACCGTATGTTCTTTAACCATTTGATGTAGTTGTGTGAGAGTGTAGCTCGAATAAATCTTATAACAACATCCTAGTATATTGAAGATACTGGTGTTGTTACAAAAGAAGTAAATAAAAAGAGTTTAGTGGGTTGGAGAAGCAAATTAAAACAAATGAACATGAGAGAATGAATTACCTTTAAAAGTGTAACTCCTTTTGATTTGAGCCTAAAGGCTTCCTTTGAAAGTATTCTGCCCAAAGGGAATCCTCTAGGATGAAGAGAGGGATGTGGAGAGAGTAAATGGGCAGGGGTTGGCCGAGCAAAAGGCTTGAGGAGTGTGGGAAAAGAGGTAGAGGTGGGGGCCTTTTATAAGAGGAGAGGAGGGGCACTTTTGGAAAGTAAGAAATATTACTTTATTTGAAAATGTGTTTCGGTTTTAAAAGGTCCCACATTGCTATAAGTCATGGATAAGGTGATAAGGCTTTGAAATCCACTCATCCAATAAGTTTTGGACATGTTTAGTTCCTAGATTTTACATTATCTTTGCATTTTATTTAAATCGTCAAATAATGATGTCATCGCTGCATCATTATTATGTCATAAATAATTTAATTTATTTAATGTCTAAAAATTATAAAAAAAAATACTATGATGTAGGAAAGCTTTTTAGATTTCCAATTACTATTTATAATAAAAAATATGACTTGTATAACCCCACTTAAAAATTGTTTCAGTAAAACATATCATGTTTGTGTCATTTTTACTTTTACATTAAATAAAAAGTTATTTGTGTCATTTCCCAACCAAAGTGGATCCATGGGGTCCCCAAGTTGGCCCATGGCTTGTCTTGGTCGGCCATGACTCACCCAATAGGTGTAGGACAAGTGTCATGGTGTTTTCACATTCTTATAATATCATTTTTACCTTAAATTACACTAATTACCACTAATCGCGATTAAAAACATAATAAGTTACTATTCACCAAAAAATTATTTTCATCCCATTGAACCACATTTTACATACTAATAACAACCATGTATGTCGGATTTTCAAAATTCAATACACATTAGTGGTAAACTTTCATTTAACTGAAAAATCAGTTTGCTTGATTACCACTTAGTGGTTTCACTATTCATCAAAAATTGGAGTTTTTCAGAAAAATACCAAAACTTCACCCTAAGCTATATTTGATATTCCGAATTCAAAAATGAAGTCCGTTTTAAAAAATTCAAAACATATTAGTCTCATTAATTAATTTAATAATTAATTCCCACTGTCAGAGCAAATAGCGTGTTTTTATAAAACAATAAGTATCAAAAGATTGACACTAGTTTAAGTCGGATTTCAAAGTGAAATTAATTCCAATGACCACTATTGGATTTAATGGTAAAAACATTTTCTAATTTCACTTTAAAACAAATTCAAAATATAATCTAATCATATAAATAAATTAGATTAAAAAGAGGTTTTGAATTAAAATACAACATTTTACACTATTCATTAAAAAATGAACATTATCGGAAAGATACCAAAAATTTACACAAAGTAAATTTTGATGTCCCAATTCTTAAGAAGAGTTTTATTTGGTTCAATAGAATGTATAAGAGTGAACAAAACTATATTTAATGATGGTTCGCCATCAAAAGGTGATAAGTGAACCTTTAGTGAAAACTAGGGCATATATGCCTAAAATTGAATTCTTTCCATATTTTAAGCCTCTATCCTTTATTGGATAAATGTAAAAACATTTAAAAACATATATAATCATATTTTAGTTATTTCTATCCATTCCCGCCATTACAACGGCTACATGTTAACTACCATTTAAAATAATATTATTTTATTATTAGAGTGCAACGTAAGATTCCCAAGAAACTCGTTGTTGCGTGTTGGGTACGCCATCGAGCATAGCGTCCCCTTTAAAGTCATTTAAATATTTTATTCACAAATATGGATAAATATGAAATGTCATATTCTTTATTTACCTGGGGTGTTACATCCTTCCCCCCTTTTGGGAATTGCGTCCTCGCAATTTTAAAATTGCGCTTGGAAACATCCTTGAAAGTCCCACATCGGAACAAAAGTCGGTAAAACAAACACTTTAAAATAAAGAGAGATAAGTACAAAGGTCACCCGAGTTAACCCATACTAGGATTCCATGTATGAAAATATGGACATGGAGGAAAAAAAGGGTCATGTTCTGATGGAGAGTGATAGAAAACATGTTTAAGAGAAAGTTAACTACGAGAAAATCACAAACTTGTGATGGGTTAAACGGTGTTGGGTTCCCCAGTAGGAAAAGTTAATAGACAACATTTTTGTTTTAAGTTACTTTTTATTGAGGAATTTATTCATAAGGAAACATAATCACTTATCATAGTGACTTTCAACTTTTATTAGATTCCTTACACAAACTCATATTTTCTCCAAAAGACGTGTATTTAGGAAGACTTGTTCACATTAAGAGTATTATAATCAACTTCTAGAGAATCACCTAATCCACAAAAGAGAACTATATACATCCCATGTATTTAGACTTTAACCAAAACCAAAACCAAAAAGGCTAGTACAAGATCAGATAATCCAGAAAAAGATAACCCCTTATAAAAAGAAAATCTATTCTTAATCTCCAAAATTTGTCCAACAAAACCCAAAGTTCAATGAGGACCATCCGATAAATAATTTGTCCAAAAAATTCTTCAAAGTAAACCAATATAAGATTGAAACCCAAATATTTGAAGGATTTAGTCACATAGTCTTCCAAGTTAAATCGTAACATTTATCTCCAAACAACATTAGTCGCTCCTAAAGTCTCGCATTGAAAAGTAATTATCCTAATCACATATCCTCCATGATAGGGTAATCATTTTCATAAATATCCCAAAATCAACTTACTCTTAATTCATAAAATCATATAACTATAAAGAATCAGTCAAACTAACCAGGGACTTCACGTAGTCCAGTGGTAGGCGATAAATACCAGTCGCACTTTGGTTGTGGGTTCTATTCCCGCAGCTTTGTCCGACGCGACGTGTAGTCACACGGTCTGTGTGTTGTCCTTTTTCCAAAACTATATAATTCTTAAAAAATTCCCCAAAATGAGATAAAATCTTCAAAGATGATAATAACATATTTTAACCTCAAGTGTATCTCATGCCTTTCATTTTCCATCATAACATATAGTAACCCATAATTACCTCAAAAGTAAGGATCATATAAACCCAAATGGTTACCTTAATAATTATTACCTGAATTTCCACATCGAGTTGGCCATTTCATACATGATGCATTAGAGAACTCACCAAGGTTGAAGTGGTTGATCATGACTCCTTGATATTTGGTTTAGAACAACCACGAGTTTCCTCATTGAATCCTCCATTTTATCTAGTATCTTAATCAGAGAACCACCACAGTTTCCTTCAAACCTGTTGTCTCTTTGGTGACTGCTAGATCCATCCATTCACTAAAAATAGAAATGTCAGTGTGAGTATATCAACAAAACCATCATGTACTAATGAGGAAGGTAAACACTAAGATACACTTACTCATTCACTTTATCTAAAACTAGGACTCTTTCTGAAATCCTAACCATTATGGTAATGTCACTTATGCTTAAAGAATACCCTAACCTCTAAAGTTATCTAAACCGACCTTTGATACCAACTATAAGGCCCCAGCCTTAAACCTTACTTAATCTTGACTTATTACAAGATTACACATTGAGGATCTTTTTAGGTTTAGAGTTTTAGAGAATTAGATCATGAAACTTGCATTACATTCCACTTTTAAACAAAGTGGTTACATAAAAGACAGTATTCATTCTTCCCATCAACGGAAACATATTTAAAATATAACACAGATTCTTTCTTGACACATCCTTGACACTATCATCACATCATGTACCCTTCCCTTGACCTGTGAAAAACATTTCAAAAACTTGGGATGAGCACAAAAAGCTCAGTAAGGGATATAAAAATATGGAAAGGAAACATGGGTACACATATACATAAGAATGAGTTCATACTTTACCCATAAAACATAAGCACTTTATCATACCTCATCAAATCTTGAATAAATCATAGAAAACATAAGACATAAAGGAAACTTGAGGCATTCATAACATTCTTACGTAGGGAGTAACCCTCTTGGTTACGTATGGAATACCCATACAGTATATTCCCTAAATCTCTTCGGAGAAACCTTAACGTTTTACTCCTTCGCGTTACCCAATGCATTGGAGAGCTATATCGGGCTCACCCGCCCTTAGTTTATCACGGAACCACCCGTTCTTCATAACAATGCACAAGAACCATAACATAATCGTATCACATAAACATGAATAAAGGAAACATAACATTTCCACATTTCAATCACAATATAACATTTTAGGATATTGAAATAATGAATCCATTCAAAAAGAAACCATTTCCAAAACCATTTAAAACATTTAATAAAGAGATTTTTGAATCAAAGTGTCCCATACCACCTTGAAGATTTTAACATTTTAAACCATTAATATACATATAAATAAATACTTAAAACCATTTTGAAAACATGGATATTAATAAGAACAAATAATTAAAACATTTAAAACGATATTTTGGTTAAAGGGGTTTTACCAAAATTAGAGACACTTGAATACAATAATCAAGGAATAACATTTAGTCAGAACTTTATAATATCATGAGAATAAAAGGATTCATGATATAATACTCCAAAGGACAGTATATACACCATATAAGAGTGAATTGGTGCATAACAACAATGAACCCTCAATAGAAATGTGAAATGTGATGAAATCCCTTATAAAGAAGGTATCCTTAAATTAAGGACAAATAAATCTCAAAAATATGTGTGACAAATATATATACACACAATATAAGTGGATATTAAGTGTAAAACAATAAAAGTTCATTCACACATATTCAATGGATGACATATTCAATGACTACAAGTTGAACCCAAAGAAATAGAAATTGGGTTAAAAAGTTCCCTTGACAGCCTAACGACATCACATCAAAATGAGTTGATGAGAGATAAAAAGTGTATCTCATCACTTGGACATAAAATTTACATCAATAAGGATGTATGAGAACATATCCCAACATAAAAATATGTAAATTAAAGGACCCAATAAAAGAAGTCTTTTAAAAAAGAGGAGGGTGAAAGGTTCCCGTACCGACTTGGGTATCTTTCAAAACATACACCCCATGAAAGAAAGACAATAGGTCATTGATGTAAATACTCATAAACGAAAGTATTTTACACAAAGAGTAGAATAATGGGCAGTACATACACCACTCAATGTAATTTGTGGCAAATGTAGCATAAATCTCACGGGAATAAAAGTGAGATGAAAAATCCCTTACGAAAACTCGGCAGCCTAACGACGCCACATAAAACTTCCGAATATGGATTGATGAGATCAAATTGAGTTTCCCATAATATTACAATATAATTTACAGCAAGTGGAATAGAAAATAAAATCCCCCAACATTGCAAGGAGGAGTTTAAAAGAAGTGACATAAAGGAGAGTACTTAAAAAGAAAGAGAGAGGTTAGATCTCTTACGAAAGTTCGGCAGCCTAACGGTGCCACTCAAAACTTCCAAAATGGATTGATGAGAGAGAATAGGGTCTCTCATCACATGAACATAAAAATTACAGTAAATGTAATATAAAAGAACATCCCAATCATAAGAATGATGAGCTTAAAATAAATGACATATAAGAGTGTACTTAAAAAGAAAGAGAGTTGTAGGATCCCTTACCTCAGGTCCGACTTGACTCGATCATTCTTTAATCTCCTGAATAATAAACTTGAGTTAATTTCTAATTCCTTAAAAACCTTTTCCAAGTTCATTATTCCTTTTATATCAATTATTGACATGTTATAAACATTATTTAATCATTCAAGTTAATAATGTTCATTTTGTCGGTATTTGGTTCTTAAGTCGAAAGTGGACTTCTTACAATTACATGTTGTTCGTGTGGCCAAATGTTTATTATAAACAGAATTGTATTCATGATGTAGATATCATATATGTCATATATATCCAGTACATGCATGCATTTATAACATTACATAATCATTTAGAGGTAAGAAATGAAATGCACCGTTCATGGAGACGGTAAGCCGTACGTACGCATGAACGCTACTTCCATTTCAATTTCGTTGTTTATAGAATGGAATCATAATGATATAAAGGTATATTATAATTACAGTATAATATCATATATAATATCATAGTTCCATCCTTTATACGTCCCACATATGGTATTTAACGAATCAAATCACCTTGAGGGGGCGGTAGTCCGCACTTCCTTAAATGAAGATATCGCGTATACCCATAATGGAAGCCATAAAGGTAAGACACAAATGAAAAATAAAGAAGCATAAGTAAAACATTGACATATTATATATCATATATAAAAATAGTGACATCATAATGGCCACCTTTGAAGGTGTTAAATGATTATTGAACAATCATCGTTTAGGGAGGCAAAATTTCGCCATCCACGGAAACCGTATGTTCTTTAACCATTTGATGTAGTCGTGTGAGAGTGTAGCTCGAATAAATCTTATAAAAACATCCTATTATATTGAAGATACTGTTTTTGTTACAAAAGAAGTAAATAAAAATAGTTTAGGGGGTTGGAGAAGCAAATTAAAACAAATGAACATGAGATAATGAATTACCTTTAAAAGTGTAACTCCTTTTGATTTGAGCCTAAAGGCTTCCTTTGAAAGTATTCTGCCCAAAGGGAATCCTCTAAGATGAAGAGAGGTATGTGGAGAGAGTAAATGGGCAGGGGTTGGCCGAGACAAAGGCTTTAGGAGTGTGGGAAAAGAGGTAGAGGTGGGGGCCTTTTATAAGAGGAGAGGAGGGGCACTTTTGGAAAGTAAGAAATATTACTTTATTTGAAAATGTGTTTCGGTTTTAAAAGTTCCCACATAGATATAAGTCATGGATAAGGTGATAAGTCTTCGAAATCCACTCATCCAATAAGTTTTGGACATGTTTAGTTCCTAGATTTTACATTATCTTTCCATTTTATTTAAATCGTCAAATAATGATGTCATCGCTGCATCATTATTATGTCATAAATAATTTAATTTATTTAATGTCTAAAAATTATAAAAAAACTACTATGATGTAGGAAATCGTTTTAGATTTCAAATGAATATTTATAATCAAAAATATGACTTTTATAACCCCACTTAAAAATTGTTTTATTAAAACATATCATGTTTGTGTCATTTTTACTTTTACATTAAATAAAAAGTTATTTATGTCATTTCCCAACCAAAGTGGATCCATGGGGTCCCCAAGTTGGCCCATGGATTGTCTTGGTCGGCCATGACTCACCCAATAGGTGTAGGACAATTGTCATGGTGTTTTCACATTCTTATAATATCATTTTTACCTTAAATTACACTAATTACCATTAATCGCGATTAAAAACTTAATAAGTTACTATTCACCAAAAAATTATTTTCATCCCATTGAACCACATTTTACGTACTAATGACAACCATGTATGTCGGATTTTCAAAATTCAATACACATTAGTGGTAAACTTTCATTTAACTGAAAAATCACTTTGCTTGATTACCACTTAGTGGTTTCACTATTCATCAAAAATTGGAGTTTTTCAGAAAAATACAAAAACTTCACCCTAAGCTATATTTGATATTCCGAATTCAAAAATGAAGTCCGTTTTACAAAATTCAAAAAATATTAGTCTCATTAATTAATTTAATAATTAATTCCCGCTGTCAGAGTAAATAGCGTGTTTTTATAAAACAATAAGTATCAAAAGATTGACACTAGTTTAAGTCTGATTTCAAAGTGAAATTAATTCCAACGACCACTATTAGATTTAATGGTAAAAACATTTTCTAATTTCACTTTAAAACCAATTCAAAATATAATCTAATCATATAAATAAATTAGATTAAAAAGAGGTTTTGAATTAAAATACAACATTTTACACTATTCATTAAAAAATGAACATTATCGGAAAGATACCAAAAATTTACACAAAGTAAATTTTGATGTCCTAATTCTTAAGAAGAGTTTTATTTGGTTCAATAGAATGTATAAGAGTGAACAAAACTATATTTAATGATGGTTCTCCATCAAAAGGTGATAAGTGAACCTTTAGTGAAAACTAGGGCATATATGCCTAAAATTGAATTCTTTCCGTATTTTAAGCCTCTATCCTTTATTGGATAAATGTAAAAACATTTAAAAACATATATAATCATATTTTAGTTATTTCTATCCATTCCCGCCATTACAACGGCTACATGTTAACTACCATTTAAAATAATATTATTTTATTATTAGAGTGCAACGTAATATTCCCAAGAAACTCGTTGTTGCGTGTTGGGTACGCCATCGAGCATAGCGTCCCCTTTAAAGTCATTTAAATATTTTATTCACAAATATGGATAAATATGAAATGTCATATTCTTTATTTACCTAGGGTGTTACAATATCATTCAAGGACATGTTTATAAACCCCGGATGAAATATGTAATCTGTGGAAGATATTTCCTAGAATGATTCCACCTAGAAAAAGAATTATAATATTTTATATATAAATTAAGAATTTCACTTCTTCCTTAACATATAATTGTGAATATACAGTTTTTACCATTTCAAGATAACCAAAATTATAAGTTTCCATGTAAAAATATTTATAATAATCATGTTTTTAAAATAAGATAATGTTATATTAATAATTTAAAAAATTAAATGGGGATATTAATAATGATTTATATGTGTTATTTTATATTCATATGATAATAAATTCATTTAAATTAAACAATTCACCCATTTTTATAACCAAACATTATAATAGTTTATCAAGAAGATAGAAATATCATATAGAAGTAATTATTTTTAAACCATTCCAAGATATATTGACCTGTAATTTTATTAAAATACTTCTAATTTATAAATTAAAATATGTAAAAAATATATAAGTTTAGAGATGTGTAAATAACTAGTTCAATGAATTGAATTATAAATCAGTGAGTTTTCCATAAAATAAGTATTAGTTTTAATGTAACAACTTTTATCAAGTTACACAATAGTACCGTTTTTATAATAGTAATAAGTTAATGTGATGTAGAATAACATAATTAATGGAAATATTATTGAAAATTAAAAGAAATAATTTGGATCTTTAAAAATAATGATTTGTATCTAAATAATATTTAGTATCATTTAACAAATTTAAGTGTATGAAATTTTTTATATAGTATGAATAGAAAAAATAAAAAAATGATAAATAATATCTTATAGAAAAAAAACTTCATCTATAATCAATCATCATTTGATCACATTGGAGCACCTAATATCATCTTGGACAACCCATTAATGAAATACATTCAATTTTCTTGCCTGATGTAATCTAATTTCCAAAACACTCAGTTTACTCTACCTAGACTAACTAAGAGGAAATATACACTTACAAATGTGTCATTCTATAATGGTTCACTATTTTAGAGAGGAAATATAATCTAATTTTCCATTCATTTTATAATTTATCATCTAGATTACAATAGATTCACACAATTCAAAATGAATGTTATCCATAATGTTCAATCGAAAAAAATATCCTTAGGTAATGAATTAATCCTAATCCCATGCCCACATTTGAGAACATATCAAAGAGAAAATACATTTTGATAAATTTAATTAAATATTATTAATAGATCTAATCTATGATGAATCTCATTAACAACATTTTATATATTTAAATAATTTATTTTTCCATGAAAACAACATAAGTGTAATATTTTTAATCATTATAAGAAATAAATGTCTTTAAAAATATAGATAATCATATATATAAAATATAAAATAGTGAATTATAATAAAAATTATGAGATTCCAAATTTTTTATCACAATGACAACCTTTATGATTCATAAATATGTAAAAAAATGGAATGGTTTTCTTACAAATTAAGTAATGTTTAATGACATAATGAACCCCTGACCAAAGAAATATTTAATTAAAACATGATAGTAAATATATATATTATTAATGTTCTATTCATGGAAATCCCATTAAATTTTTAATTAGAAATGAATGTTGGAATTTTGAAAAACACTTTTTGTGCTCTTGGTTTATATAAAGGATTCATAAGACCTTATATATGAAAACACTAAGGGATATAAAATAAAAACTATTGAAAAAACATTATATTAATTTTAATAAGATATATAATAAATAAAAAACATATCTCAACAAGAATTTTTTTTGAAAACTCAATCATTTATAGTTAAATATATAAATATAAATACATGAAGCCGCAAACCGATAATTCTGAATATATAGAAAAGATGTGATATTTCAGAAAAGGAGGAACATATGGAACCATATAAAAAACCAAGACCTAACCTAATGAAACTCTTCGGTAAATCTATAAAAGTTGAAACATAAGGTCTTTCTGACCAATATTTTTGAGGAAAAGGTTGTGGAGAGGTGATAACATGCTATAAAGAGAAGATATCTATAAATAATTCTTTATGAATCACTACCCTTTAGTGAATATTAATCATGAAAATTATTGAAATTTTGGATAATTTAGTTATCAAATATTGGTGGATAACTAACCGAGGGGGGATGGGTGGTGGTATCACTTTAATCGATGTTAAAATTAAAAAATTATTTACAATTTAAACTATTTCATGGTTTTAATAAATGGAATAAAAAACGATTTGGAATCCATATTAGGGATACCCAAATCATAATTTAGAGGATACATGGATTGAATAAACATATTAGGGAAATATATTTTGTTCACACAACCTATAAAACATCAAAATATCTTCAGAATTATACTCTAAACATGAAGGAGATCCATCAAAATATCAATAGATGAAATATGTATCAAATATCTTTTTCATGGGTACTACAATATATTCTCAGAAACAAATTAAAAAAATATAGAGTCTATATAGAAAATAAAAATCAATCCCATATCTCATTGAACACATAGCTAGTTCTTTTAGAGTGACCATGAGAAGACTATATCTTGCCAAGAGAAATTCATCTTCAGTTCCTTCTCAAAGTAGAATAATAAATACTAGAATTAATCATATAGTATATTTACCACCAAATATCGAAATCACTAAGTGAACACGAAGACCATAATGGGACATAATACCTTCCTCAAAATCATATATCCCACTAATGCTCCATCAATCTTCATGGACTTGATAAATAGTGTCTTTCGGGATTACCTCAACAAATCTGGGGTAGTCTTTACAGATGATATTATGATATACTCCAAAACCATGGAGGATCATGAGGAGCATATAATAACTATACTGGAGACTATTTTGAAGTATAATCTCTATGCAATGTACAACAAGTGTGAGTTCTGGTTGAAGGATGTCTCATTCTTGGGACATATCATCACAAGAAATGGGATATCTGCGAATCCCTCCAAAATAGATGCAATTGAGGGATGACTGAGGCCAACATCGGTAACAGATATCCATAACTTCTTGGGGTTAGCTGGATATTATCGATGATTTGTGAGAAATTTCTCACGATTGTCCAACCCTCTTACCAAGCTAACTCGAAAGGGAGTAAAGTTTTTTTGGAGTGTTGAATGCGAAGAAATATTCAAGGAGTAAAAAAAGAGGATTATCACTGCACCTATCCTCACATTACCCAAAAATGGAGAACTTTTTGTGTTATTCAGTGATTCTTCGAAGAAGGGAATGGGCTGGGTGTTGATGAAAAATGACAAAGTCATTACCTATGCATCAATGAAATTGAAAGTTCATGAGAAGAATTATCCAACACATGATTTGGAGTTGTATGTGGTGATCTTCACCTTAAAAATTTATCGGCATTATCTCCATGGGTAGAAGTGTGAAATATATACAGACCACAAAAGCCTCAAGTATATATTCACATATAAAGAGTTGAACATGCACCAACGAATATGGTTAGAGATAATCAAAGACTATGACTACTCAATCCATTACCACCCTGGGAAAGCGAACAAGGTGACAGATTCTCTAAGTAGAGAGGACCCAACAATTATATCATTGATAAGAATTGAGATGGATCCAATCTTCTTAGACATGATGAAGATGGACATTGGAATAATAAAGAATGGAACATCATCAGTCCTTTCACAAATGATTGCTCAACCATATCTTTTGGAAAGGTTAAAGGATGCTGAAAAGTATGATGTGGGAATTCAAAAAAAGTAGAATCTATTAGAAAAGGGAAATATTTGGAGTTCAATGTTAATGAATAAGGAATTGTGAGATTTGGGAAAATACTATGTGTTCCATCAAGTCTAGAGATGAATAAGGAAATTTTGGATGATGCACATAGTTCAAATATTTCTTTTCACTCAGGAAATGCAAAGATGTATCGAGATCTCCAAGAGCATTATTGGTGGGATAATATAAAGAAGGTGATCGCCGAGTATACATCAAAGTGCCTGGTGTGTCAGCAAGTGAAGTCAGAGAGACAAAAGACTAAGGATATGATGTAACCATTTCCCATACCAGCATAGATTTGGGAGAACATCACTATGGACTTTGTCACCATACTTCCAAAGACATCAAAAGGAAACAATACAATCTAGGTTGTTGTAGATCGTCTTATAAATTCTAAACACTTCATTACAATTCGGTAGGATTTCCCATTGGATCAACTTGAATGAATATATATCAGGGATGTCGTAAGCTTGTATGGAGTACCACAGTATATTTTATCCGATTGAGATCCAAGATTCACCTATAAGTTTTGGAAGATTATTTAACATGCTCTGGATACTGAAAAGAACTTTAGTACTGTCACGACCCGACCCTACCCCGGCCTCGAGCCGCAACTACCCCAAGCCCGCATCCATAGGTCAGGGGCTGGCGACCATCGCCGAAGGCACAACAACTCAGGGAAGCCTTTGCCTAAGTACATGTACACACACACGCAGCACACTCAATGAAAAAGTGCAGAGTAAAAAAGGAAAACAAAGGGAAACTAATATAAATAAACCACAATGTGCATAAACCTCTAAAAGTACAAAGTACATGGAAAGATGAAGGTACACTAAAAAGTAAAGGGGAAAACATGTGCCCAAACAGAAAAGGTTCCACAACTCGGCAATAGGTAAACAAAAGAAACAGCTGACGATCTCCCACCTGGAACCAGGATACGACCACCGCACACGGTCCAAGCTCCCAAGCTCTTAAGCTCCTAGGCTCCACTGAAGTCACGCTCCACCTGTCTGTCGTCTACAAGGGAACACCAATTGATGGAAAAGACCAAGAAGGGGTGAGTATAAAAATACTCAGTAGGATACCCCGAAGGCTCGATGGACAAACAAAGAAGGTACCGAAGGGTGGGAAGTAGAGCGAACGGGGAAAAGTAAAGGAGTACAACCGAGAGTGCAGTAAGGAGTACAGTAAAGAGTCCAGCTCAACCCAACAAGAGGCAAGAAGATAGACTCATCCAGACACAAGGAGATGGAAATGGTGAGAAGATGAACTTCTCGTCTAGTCATCGCTACCTATAGCAGGAGAGTAGACTCGCCCAACCACGAGAAGCTGGACACGGAAAGCATGTGGCATACCCCCCGCGTCTTCGCCTCACCTGGAAAGAGAGTAACCAAACCCAAGAAGTGGGTACTAGAACAAGGTATATACATATACATATGCTCAATAAGATTCCCGAACAAGGTCGTAAGAGGATATCCATCCCGTAGCTCAGCCCAAGAAAATGAGTAGCCAACAGTCCCAGAAGTAACACCATCGATGCCCATCATCCCGCACGTCTGCCCCGAACCGAAAGCTAAGGGGCTCAATCACCACACCTCAAAACTATCATCTTTGGGCGGCACTGACTTGCCCGTATGGTTTTAGGTTTCATCACAAGGATGCGTCTCAGTGGGGGAAAAGCGCTCCTCGTACTTGAGATTTCTGGGGGAATGTCAACCACAACTCGTCATTTCCCCGCAGTCGAGAGGTCTGCTCAAAGTCGACAGGCGACCCCCTACCCAGCCCCACTGGAGGGTCCCTGGAAGTCGATGGGTTCCCACTACAGGGAGACCTGGAAATTCGATGGGTGCCACACCGCCTAGTCCCATAACAGGGTAATCCACTTGAGGCTGACCCGGAAAAATTCGGCGACGGGACCACTGCCCAGCCCAGCTGGAGGTAACTCGGCATCAGGGACCACTGCCCAGCCCAACTGGAAGTAATCCCAGCATCGGGGACCACTTCCCAGCCCCGCTGGAGGTAATCCCGGCATCGGGGACCACTGCCCAGCCCCGCTGGAGATAAGCCCGACATCGGGGACCACTGCCCAGCCCCACTGGAGGTAAGCCCGACATCAGGGACCACTGCCCAGCCCCACTGGAGGTAAACCCGGAACTGGTCTGTCCATCCCTGCTGGATGGTACTGCTCGGTGAACACTGCTGTATTGGCCATCCCTGCTGGATGGTAACCCACTGGCGAGCCCTGCTCGAATCAACCTCAGCCCTGCTAGAAACAACCTCAGCCCTTCTGGAAACAACCTCAGCCCTACTGGAAACAACCTCCTGGGTAGAGGATCGGTTCCCACATAAAGTGTTGTTCACACCGAATCCGCAGGAACTCTACCAGGGAACACAAAGAAATGGGAGAAACTCCCCAGGACTCTCAAGGTAAACCCGCTCCAATCCGCTGAGTCACTGTCGAAGAGGACCGAGACAACTCATCCCAGAAAGTGGGGAAAAACCCCACTCTGTATGAACACTAGTAGTCGCAAATGGTGCCGCAGTCTGGTGAAAGGGCATGGTACTGAAACCCCTCACTGCTGAAGAAACAGAGGAAATGAACCATCTCTGTCCGCCAAACCATCGAGAACAAAACCAGGGGGAGACCACTCAACCCTGCTGGTCAAACAAAAGAGCACAGAGGGACCCTCTACGTCGCGAGAGGTCAAAGGTACACAAAACAGATCATGGCAGGCATGTGGGGTCCACACGACGTGTCGCCCCAAGTCAACCCCAACCGAGCACACAAACGTTCTTAGGTAAAAACAACCAAATGTACCTCCAAGTGTTCTCGTATACTCCCAGAGTATACCACGTTCCAGCCCAAAGGCTATCTCGCACACGACACTCATCGTCAACACGAAGGTGTGACGTAACAACTCCACCTCAAAGGCCCAGGCATGGCCAACCACATCTTGTGAATCATTTATATCACTCTCCCAAGAGTGTGTGATCACACGCCAAGGGTCCTCTATAAACAAGGTAGGACGAACCACCATCAGAGAACCTTCTATGCTCCACATTTAATAAGATCGCGCAAGAGGCTCTGCACAGTCAAACGGATCTTACCGTTGTAATCCTCACGAAAAAACACGCGAGATCGACTACTTACTCGCCTCAAACGTATATCCGACAGAAAAGTCACCAACACCACCTCACGCCCGAACGACGTCCTGTGATCCCGAGTCTCGACCCCGAAAATAGTCGGGCGCATCGCACCATTGCGATCCCCTCGGGAAAACACGTCAAGAGAACTACTCACTTGAGTGCAATAGATATCTGGAGAAAAAGACACATTCCAGCTCCCCGCACACGAGTGGTACCACGCGGGGCCCAAACCCCGGTCCCGAAGCTCTACCAACGGATCGCACCGTTGCGATCCTCTCATAAAAGCACATAAGATAGACTATTCATTTGTCCAAAACGGTCACCCGATGATAGAGTTAGAAAATCACCGTCAACGCCCAGACGGCCCTCGTGGGCCCCGCACCATCGTGCCGAAATACAACGGGCAGACTACGCCAATGCGATGCCCTCGGAGAAACACCCAACATCGACTGCTCGCACGCCCCAAACGAACATCCGATGAAAAGTCGCTAAAAGCTGCACACAGCTCAAAAGACGGGTCGTGGGGGCCATGCCTCAACTCCGGATTCAGCGCCTGAAACAATACTGGAAAATTCCGCCCTGACACCAGGGTCGCAACGCCACAGACGGCGCTCAAAACGGGCGTCGGACGCATCCATGCCGTCCAAAACAAAATGCACCAGAAAACGCCAAACTGCTTAACGCACGTGATGCGCCTCCGAGTCCCCCATTTCGGGAGTTAAAAACCCCCGAAACCATCTCAAATCATACCTCTCATTCCGAGGAACCCGCCGCCACAGACGGCTCGCGAAACCGAACCCCGGTTTATGATTTATTAAAATATAAATAATAATAATAATAATACTATATTATTATTATTATTATAACCCATTTTTTTATTTTATTTTCTGTTGTTTTTTTTATATATATAGAAATCAGACCGGCCATTCAGCCAGTCTTCTTCTTCCCACAGGACCCGCAAAAGGCGGGTCCTGGTCGGCCAGCCGGGGTCTGTAGACCATGGTCTCCTCTCGCTGCACGCCGACCGGCCGTCTGCGTGGCGGCCTCCTCTGATCACTGCCGCCCCGCTTAGGGAGCCCGCGCCTCCGCCTGGCTCTCGCTTGCCGCCTGTGAGCCCCGGCCAACACCGCCGGAAGCCCGCATCCAAATCCGCCTCCTACCTTTAGAAGAACCCATTGCTGCCACTTCGGACCGGAGTGGTGCCGCCCTGGAAATCTCACCGGAACGCCCCGGGTTGCCGGAACACACCCAAAACCCCCCAAATTTCCGCAACCTTCGGCAAACGATTACAAACACATCGGAATTCGAATTTCATATCCGAAATAAATGTTTGAAAGCTCAAAATGTGTACTATGAAACCATGGTATTTTATCAAATAAATAGCAAAAATTCGACAATATAGTTGGGGTTCAAAGGAGGCTCAGGAATTAAAACGAAACAACTACCGCCTACCTCGATGGGCTTCGCCCGATGCTCCGCCGCGATCCGTCGGAGCCGCACCTCGCCGGAGAGGAGGAGGAGAGGAGATGGGAGGGAGACCTCCCATTGGTTTCTGCCTTCCACCAGAGAACGAAAAAGGGAGGGAGATGGGAGGGGGTTAGGGATTTAAGTAGAAAAATTAATTAAAAACACTTAATTAATTTAAAACTCCCAAATTCACCTGTATCTAAAATGCTCGACAGGGTCGAGGTTAAGCCTCCCCTAGGGTAAACAACACCTCCGAAGCACAACTTTGGTCTCATAATTTTAATCTGAGGCCCCATTCAAAAGTTATTAAACTTAGCACCCGAGGCCGCCAAATTACGAAAACGCCCCTGGGGCCATTTTTAACAGACGGCCCGCGCCCGCGAAAGTTACACCCCTCCTAGGGGAAACAGAATGCTCTGAACTCAATGGTGCCCTCATTTTTCCAATCTGAGCCACCGTTTAAGAGATAATTGAGCTTCACCCTTAAACGAATAAATTGATTGATTAATTTATCCGTTTAACATTCCGAAAGCAATCGAGGGGTCCAAACATCCCGCACCGACAAGATTTATCTCATTCCTAGGATAAACACCCCATTCTGGACCCATCTGTACACTTGTATCTCTAATCTGAAGCACTGTTGAGAAGTTATCACATTTATTTGGTGTTTCCAGTGTGAACGCACTTAAAATTTTAATTCCGGCCACTCCGGGGCTCGGAATCACACGACGTCTGAAGGCGCTGCTCTAGAATATCATCAAGAATATTCCAAAGTCTTTCACAACAAAAACCTGGTTCTTACAAGTACGGACTATTATCCTCAAACTAAAGGACAATTTGAGTGAACTATTCAGAAACTTGAGGAAATGTTAAGATCATGTTATATGGTCTTCAAAAGTGGGTGGGACCAACATCTTCCACTAGTTGAACTCTCCTATGATAACAGTTTCTACTCGAGCATCTGAATGGAACCTTATGAAGCCATGTATGGGAAGAGGTGAAGAACACTGACATGTTGGGATGAAGTCGGTGAGCGTAAGCTGCTAGGACCAGAAATGTTCAGGGTGAAAACCATTCAGCAGCATATCAAGGTAGCCCCGAGTCGACAAAAGAGTTATGTAGATAAATATCGATAAGACATTGAGTTAACATTTGGAGACATGGTATTTCTACGCATATCTCCATGGAATAAGGTAATGAGTTTTGGAAAGTTAGGGAATTTTTGTCCTAGGTACATCATCCCCTTCGAGATTCTTGATCGCATGGGGGTTGTGGCCTATCGACTAACGCTTCCACCTACCATGGCCAAAGTACATGATTTCTTTCATTACCCCTCTTAAGAAAGTACATACCAGACCCTTCATATTTACTCTCTTCAGAGGCAGTATAGATTGAGGGTGATCTTTCTTATGAGGAGAAACCAATGAAGATCTTAGATCGTAGAGAAAAAGCTCTATGAAATAATACAATGACCCCAGTCAAGGTGCTATAGAAAAACCACAAGTTTGAAGAAGCGACATGACAATCATAGGAAATTATGACGCATAGTTACCCACATTTTATTTAGAGTGGGAAAAGGAAATTTCGAGGGTGAAAATTCTTAAGGGGGAAATATTGTAACGACCCAAACTTTCATTAATGGAAATTCCTCTTGATCAAATTAAATTTCTTATTATTATTATATATAATGTGAACTTCTTTGGTTTATGTTTATATATTTTAGAATACCTTTATGAATTGTGACCATTTCTATTATATTCATTGAAAAGTGATCACATGATTAGTATAAATATATGGCTTTAACAAATCCAATTTACTCAGAAAAAGGAAGTGATGGCCTCATCCAACAGACTTTCCCCATATAAAGCCCATTTTTCAGAGCTCTAAAGGGAGGTGGCATCATTGGGATTTGCTCTTGACAAAGACCAAACCAAACATGAACATGTTAAGCTTGAGTGGAACTGACTACGGGAGAAGTAGAAGTTAATAGAAATTACCACCCGAGCGATGTTATCTGAGCCACCCCAAGAGTCTGTGACCATCGCACACCTTACCCTTCGGTATTATGAGGGTTTTATAAGGGGTTATATAACAAGACCATATCACTATGACTATGTACATTATTTTTGTATAAATAATGTGCATTCATTTTTTTATTGTCACTTGTTAAATATTTTTTAAAGCAGAAATAGTACTTTTAGTCAATATTCAACTAAGAAATCAATTTTGATGAATTAATGGGTTTTGAATTAAATAATATTTTAATAAAATATTATAATAATTAATTTAATTCTTATTAAATATAAATGATCATATAGTTTTATGAATGCAATTGTAATTTTTATTAAGGTTTGAAAGTTGTTTTGTCAAAACCCATGAATTTTTAGTAAATGTCGGGTTTTTTAAGTAAAAATTCACATATTTATAAAATTATTTAGATTAAATGAATATAATTTTTTGAATCAGGATGTTGAAATTATCCAAGGGTGAATTTATCATAATTTTCTGAGACAGTCGAATTTTTGGGTAAAAATAAAATACCGTTTAATTATATAATGTGTTTTATGAGATTATAATGACCCAATAGTGATGTAATAAAATAATATAGACATTATGTTCGTCCAATATATGTTTTACCATAAAAATAATGTAATTTTTTGTTTGTTGGATTTATTTTAGAAAGCTTTAGTGGACTCTCTAAGACTTATAAAACATTTTTCCTTTTTAATTTTTTTTACTTGAGAGTGTGAATCACATCCACATAAGAAAGCCTATTATTTTAAGAAGTTATAAAATTGGACATATAAAATATTTTTTTTCCACTCCCCTTTCTCAAAAAAATTGGGAAAAACCATGTGATGGTTTTTGGTATTGATTAGTTTAATGTGTGGTGAACCAAACCAAAATAATAAAGAATTCCCTCTCCTTTACTATATAAACCCACCCCAAGATCCAACTTCCTATTCACTCAAAGCCTTTGGAGTTTGACCAACCCCTACCCTCCTCTCTCTATAATCACCCCAAGGTGCCCTAAGCTCCCAATAATCCTCTCTCAATCCCCTCCCAAGCCTTTGGGATCACACTTCCAAGTAAGGGATTTCTTCCTTTCTCATTTTTGTCCAATTTTCTTTAAGTTGTTATGCCCTTTTTTTCAATTAAAATGTTGGGGTATGATTTATCACCTCCCCCATACTGTCCTATTTATATTTTGATGATGGTAGACCCCTTTCTAGCTCATTAATGCCTCCCATGTACACCTGTTACCATGTTGAAATTCCATGAGCGATTTCTCTCTCCTCTTTTACATCCAAGTAATTCTTTTATATTTTTCATCTAATTTTTATTACTTTTTTTGGGACATGTATCTATATTACCCCCTTAATGTCTATTTAATGTATATATGATGAGACACCCTTTTCTCTCTCATCAACCATTTTCATGAATCCTTATGTCATGTCGTTATACTGCCGAAATTGCACCGCATTTTTCCAAGACAAGATCATTATGTTGTGAATGTCGTACCCATGTCTCTATGAAGGGTATTCACCTTTATACACATATAAATATTGAATAGTAGTTTCATTTTTTCCTTCCACATTACTTAATCTTGGAATAACTTATGATGCTGATTTATTCCATGATCCATGTGACACACTTATGCATGATATGAAATGTTTAAGAAGGTTCTGCCCTGATAGCGCTCCAATGCATTGGGAAAAGTATAGTATTATGATACGTCATGTCAATGGGTGTTGACTCATGATAATTCAAGTTTAACTAGGTTTTACTCATTCTTAAGGTGGAATGCGGGTTTACTCATTCTCCCTATGCATTGAGCCTTGGCTCATGCTAGTTCCATGTTAAGTGTTGTTGCCACATTTCCATGTTATTATTATCATGCTTTATCATGCCTTTTTGTTAATGTTTATATTGTGCTCCATTGATATGTCTATTTTCTAACATGTATTGTATTCCTCATGTTATTCGGTATTTATTCCATTACTGGGCTTTATATCTCACCCTTTTCTTATTCATTTCATCAGGTTATCCCATGCAATGCTAAGTACAATGGAATGTAGTGGTCATGTAAAGGAAGTTTTCAATAAAGATTTTGTGTGTTTTATGTTATAAGATATTATGTAATGTTCCTAATCCCAAAAGATAATAGACCACTCGATCTTCCATGTTTTATCAAGTGAAGAGTTTATGTAATAAATCATTTCCAAGTGTGTAATAAAGAGCATGGTTGTTATAGAAAAATACTGATTTTTATTGAAAACTGTATGTACATTCAAATAATTTACAAATCAAAATTTTTTTTTGGATTAATATTAAACCATAAATTATTCAATTTTAATTTAAAATAATACAATTATTATTTTATAAATTGGATTTATGCTATAATTTTGTATAAAAAAAATTAAATTTAGAAGGGAATTTTTTGAATAAATGTTTTCATCACATTTTTACTTTTTAATTTGAAATTCAATTATTCCACTTATATGTTAGGAATTTTAAAAAATATATTCCATATTTTTAATTAGGTGGTACAAATTTGATAAATATTTCCCATTTATTTTTTGAGAATTTGAATATTATCCTTAGTAATTTTTGTTACCACTTTAAAGGGTAAATCAAGGAATTTAATTTTAAATTAATTGGATAAAGACTAAAAAATGACCTTAACACTTGAGTTTATGTTATTGGATGAGTAAATATAATCTTTAATCACACAGTGTTCACAATAATACAAATAGGGCCTTTAATAGTGTTATTAAAAGTGTTTTATCTGTGCTAAAAAAGTGCTCATATTCTGAGCAATGTATAAGGACAACATATATCAGTTCTAAAAAAAGATATTATGATGGGTTACTTTAGTTATTCTAAAAATAATAATATTAAATCCACCCTCTTTCAGTTCTTTTTTTAAAGAAATTAAAAACTTAAAAAAATAATTATTTCTTCCTCACACCCACACACCCGTTCTCAGTGCTTGAAGTCCCCCATTCATAGAAATTTCCACTCCCCAAGGGACATGACATGCCCCCACCCCCTATGCATGGCATAATAAAGCTCCCCCAATTACCAACTTATTCCTGGATTTGATCCCATGACCTCTCTTATGTGACTAGATTCTTTTACCACTCTTCCATGTGTTTTTGTTTTATATTTTATGACATTTCTATTTATTGGTATATATTTTGAAATGTGTGATATATATATATATAATTATATTTAAAAAATATATATTATATATTAATATTCATCTATATATATTTGAATATATATATATATGTGTGTGTCTGTGTCTGTGTGTGTGTGTGTTTATTAATACACACATATGTATATATAATCATTATATATACATATTAATGCATTTTTATAAAGTAAAGAAAACTAATAATTTGTTAGGTTAAATAAAATGAATAATAAATATCTATTTCCATTTTGTTTATATATTTAAAAATAAATTTTTATTTAGATATGTTTAAATTTCTATTTATCCAATTGATTTATTATAAGTAAATATAGAGAGATATGCATATATTTAATAATAAATAAAACTGCGTTGTGATGAACAATAAATATTAAAACCATAATATCAATATTAATGTAATCCCTGGTAATACATTTAGTCTCTACCAAATAAAGACAACAAGACACCCTTAAACGAGGCTAAAATTCCATAGAATGCCAAAAAAATGGGAAATACTGACTACAAACTCATTATTGGAGGACTTCTATGCCTTTTTCGCATTGGAAATGGGACTGGGGTTTCATGGGTCACCATAATTTAGTGTGCATCACCATAACAGGTTTGATGTGTGGTAGATCCCATACGGACACCAGGATCAAAAGTTATGACTATTTGAAGTTTAAGACATATTTTCAACTTATCTAAGACCATTCATTAATTCAATCAATTTTTATGTCATCCAATTATTATAGAATTATTATTACATGATAATAATTATCAAATTATTAATTAATATTGTTTTTTAATTATTTATAATCCATTTTCTCTAAATATATTATATATTAAATGTAAAAAAATATTTATCTTTATTTAAATCATATTTTAAAAAATATATTATATTTATTTAAATATTAATATATTAAAATTTTAATATATTAATATAATATTTTTAATGAAATATTTTTTTATTAAATATTCCTTTTATCTACGTTAGAAAAAAAAGCATTAATAAAGGCCCCCACTTTATCAGCTTTAGAAAAAAGTTTTAATAAATCCCCCCCCCCTTATCGGTTCTTTTATTATAGCAGTGATAAAAGGGATATTTATTAGTCATATTAACTTTATTTCAATTTTGATGTAATTATGACTTTTATTATATTTTATGTAAAGAAAAGAAAAAATGTCACTCTTTTTTTTAATAACTTTAATAATTTTTACATGGGGATAACCATAGGATATGTTGGGTTATAATTATTATTTTGAAATATAAAATATTTATATTCATTGTGATAATTTGTTTAGTGAATAATAATAACCATAAATTCCCAGACAATGTTTATGAAGTAATTATAAAATTAATTGAAAAAATAAATAAATGATACTAAATATAATAAAAGTAGCATAATTTCATTCAATTAATGTGAGCCTCAAATTTTCTAGGTAAAAATTACATATTATAGAGGTGTGTATTCATTGTATTCTAATTCCTTTTTTCATGATGTTATTAAATTAAAAGTAAATGAAAAATTATAAAAGTGACATTAATGATATTTGATAATAAATAATATATTATTAAATAATTAAAAATCCTAAAAAATTAATATTTCTCAAAATTAAAGGGAAAATGGTTCATTAAAAAATCATGGTCCATTTATAGGTCATTTTTCATTTTAAAGTAACATTATTATCCATTTAAGTGTCGAATACTTTAATACTACTGTAATTGTTAAAACGTATAACAATGGGTTAAAACCAAAAGATAAAAATTTGATCTAAACTAGTCCAAATTTAATATAGGATATTGTTTACTATAATCCTCATATTAAATTATAATATTAAAATTTTTTCAACATTTTTACAAAACAAATAATTTATATAAATTTATTATTTTCGGTAATTCCAAGAGTTCCCCTCCCCTCTTCTACATAAGGTCATCTATTCTTCTCATTTAAACACAAATTAAGAACCATTTTGTTCATAAAATACCGACCCAAATACATTATTTTCATCCCTAATCGCATCCTATATTATTGTTTTGATCAAAAAACCAACCTAGAAAATATTTTGGTTTAAACTGTAAGAGGTTTCCGAATAAGAGGTATCATTAATGAGTGACCATTTTTGTTTTAATTCATCTTCCATGTCATTAAAATATTTTTCAATAATGATGAGATATTAACACCAATATCTCACATATACTTATTTTCTATTGTAACGTCCTGGTTCGAGAAGCCACCCAGAGGCACCCCATACCTGGTTGGTCACATGGCCTCAAACACATTTCCCTGAATGATAGAGGCTGCCGACTTGTAGCGAGGGCCTTGGGTGTGATAGTGGGGAAACTATGACTTTATTGGAATAGTATATAGCAGAAGTAAACAATACATACAATAGTGGAAGTAGTAAATATCCAACAATAGTAACAATGGAAGACTGGAATACTAAACAACTGGAGCACATATGTATATGAAGTGATGAAAGATAAATATGTCTAGGAAAATAGCCAAACAAGTAAAAATGCTGGAATACAATAGTACTAAACTGAAGTGTAAAATAAAACAGATAAATTCCTCAGCATCGGAAGCCATAGCTTGGTCCTATGCTCTCCATCTCCACAACAAGTCAGGTACCTGAAGTAGAAGGGCGCTTGCCCTTATCTATACCAGCAACAATATAATCTGTTTGGTCCCAAAAGCACGACCCAAACAGGGTGTGAGACTAAATCCCAGTAGGCAACCACCCGAAGATCTGTGCCTAACAGTCCGTGAGTATATGGTAGGTAAAATTAAAGAAATAAGTAAACAGAAAATCACTAAGAAATAATCAATCCATATTTTAAAGCATTCAAATTACCACATAGCATACAATAGCTAAACAAGAAGATAACACAACATGTAACCCTCTGGGAAGTACCCATAACCTATCCCCTCTAGTCCCACCTAGAAACTCAAGCAAGAAGCTAAAAACAAGGTAACCCTCTGGGAAGTACTCACAACCTATCCCCTCTAGTCCTACCTAACAAGACAAGCAACCCTCTGGGTAGTACACTCAGTCAAACCCCTCTGGTTCAGCTTAAGCATAGACTCTCTGAGAAGAACTTGTTGTAAATTCCCCACATAGTCTCATATAAGTACTAGAGGCACTCTGAGGAAGCACTCAACGTCTCATTTCCACTATGGCCCGCGTCGAGGAACTACAGACACTCTGGGGAAGAACTCATCATCAATTCCTACTGTGGTCTCACATTGTAAATTATAAAGACGCTCTGGAGAAGCTCTCATCATCCATTCCCCCTATGGTCTATACTCCAGGTTCTCTCAGCCCTGTGCAAGTCAAGCAAGTGTAGCAATGCATAACGGCGAAAGTAAACCTCAAGAACTACTAGGCTATCATTCTAGAGAACAACAGGATAACAGTATAATAGTCACACCATCCTACAACACTTGGCATGGGAAAGTAAACAACAGCCTAACAGGAAAACAAGGCCTAAAGGTCAAAACAGAAAAAACATGCAAGGGAAATACATCCAAATCACTACAATTCACCCTATTCTCAAACAAATCAACTACTCAAGAATACCAGCATAGCATAAAAACAATATGGTCAAAACGGTAAACACGCAATACCCTGTTCAAGGGTATTGGTGGAAATTGAAAATAAAACTCAAAGAATTTCAATAAAAAGGCACAAAAAACCTACATCGGGGTTAGCATATCAATATACTTGAACCTTGAAGCTTGACTCTTCTTATAACATCGTAGATATACGAAAATTCATAAAACGTTCAACCCACTATAACTTGGAAAAGAGTGGGAATTGGAAAATTATTCTCTAGAAGAAGATAGAGCTCACTGATGTGATTCCAATGCAATTAACGGTACTCAAATCATAGGATGGATGGAGGATTGGGGTCTCATTGAAGATTTGCAGATACTCAACACTCTTGGATGAACGAAACCAAAAATAAGTGGTTTATGTCTGTCAGATGTGACCTCGGTGTGTTTAATGAAAAAAAGAAAGTAAATGACATGTACTTTTGAAGTACACGATGTGTACTCAGCTTTTCCATACTCCTCTTTAAGCGGCCTCTAAGTCACTCCCACATGGCCACATATGCAGCTACTACATGGCCAGCACACGGCCTGCTGTGGAAAAGAAGTACATAGCGTGTACTTATAAAGTACATGGCGTGTACTTGGAAAATTTCTAAATTTTTTTCTTTTTCCCAAAAATGACCAGAAAAGGAAAAACATAAATGAAAAGAAGGTTTGAGTTCTTACTAACTTCCACCATTAAATAAATGGGTCCTCGAATTTCCCTAGCGTGGTGTAGAAGAAGAAACCCCGAACAGTTTCGGCCACTGCGCTCGTACATCAGTCTCACTCTCCCAAGTCTCATCCTAAACTCACCCGTGCTGCCATAGCACTCATACCAGAGGCATAGACCGGACATGGAGAACCTTTTTACTATGATCCACAATCCGGATAAGATGCTCTTCAAACGATGCATCCACTTCTAGCTCAACCTCTTCAGGTTGAAAGACATTAGACGGGTCTAAAAAGTAATGTCGGAGCTGATAAATGTTGAAGACATCATGCATAGCTCAGCACCTCTGAGGTAACTGCAACCAATATGCAACCATAACAACTCACTCCAACACCTCAAATGGTCCGACATACCTCGGTAAAAGATTACCCTATCACTTAAACCTCTTTTGTCCCAACCTCGGTGTGACGCGCAGGAAAACCTGATCCCCGACCTCGAACTCCAGAGGTCATCTCCATTGATAAGCATAAGACTTATATTGAGACTGTGTCGTAGCCATCCTCTTTCGAATCAAATCTATCTGCTCTGAGGTCTCCTGAACAAGACGAGGTCCCAACAAAGCAGCCTCTCCTGCCTCCAGCCAACATGAAGGTGATCGGTATGGCCTACCATACAAAGCCTCATAATGTTCCATCTAAATAGCTGCATGAAAAATATTGTTGTAGGAAAACTCCACAAGATGTATATGTTTCTCCCAAGAACCTCCAAATTCCAGAATGAATGCTTGGAGCATATCCTCAAGCACCCGAATCGTATGCTCAAACAGGTCATCTGTCTGGGGATGGTAAGCTGTACTCAAAAGTACATGTGTTCCCAAATCCTTCTGAAGCCCCCACCAAACCTGAGAAGTAAAACGTGCATTCCTGTCTGAAACAATAGAGTGTGGAACGCCATATAGAAGCACAATATCATGGATATACAACCATCCCAGCACATCAACACTGAAGGTATCCTCGATCAGCAAGAAGTGAGCAACCTTCGTGAGTTTGTCAATGACAACCCAAACTACGTCATTCCCTCGAGGCGACCTCAGAAAACCACTCATGAAGTCCATCGCGTTGTCATTCCACTTCCTCTCAGGAATGGGTAACCACTGTAAAAGCCCTGTTGGTCACTGATCCTCCACCTTCACCTGCTGACAAGTGGAACACCTCATAATGAAACTAGCAACATCTTTCTTCATACATGGCCAAGAATATTGATGGTGTAGATCATGATATATCTTGGTAATGCCAGGATGAACTACCCAAACTGAGGAATGATAATCCTGCATCATCTCTTCACGTACATCTGCTGGCACCCATACATGTCCCTAGAAACACAAGATTTCATCCCCACCTATGGTCCATCGAGCAATAAGGTCCTCTCTTGAAACTCTTTCCCATAGGACTAGGCCTTCATAATCTGATAGCTACCTCATTTGAACTCGATCAAGAAGAGTAAAAGTAACATCTACAGAAGAAAGAAAAGTCTTCCCCTGTCTATTTTGTATCTCCAAATGCATCTCAGAGAATAGATTCATAAGCTTCCACTCACTGATGGCCTCCTGAACTGCCTGTATCTAAGTCCTCTAGCACAATGCATCAGCCACTGCATTGACTTTCCCAGGCGTATAGGCAAGATCAATGTCAAAGGACTGTAGGTACTCAACCAACCTAAGCTGTATCTAATTCAAATCACGCTGAGTTAAGATGTTCTTCATAATTTTGTGGTTGGTGAAAACCACAAAGTGCTATCCTAGAAGATAGTGTATCCAACAGCATAGGGAATGAACAATAACTTCCAACTCTAGATCATCCATCAGGTAATTCCTCTCATGTGACCTCAATTGTCGAGGCCTGTAAGCAATGACTCCATCTCCCTGCATAAGCACATCTCCCAGACCAGTCCCTGACACATCACAGTAAACAGTATAAATCTTTCCTAGCTTTATAAAGACTAGTATCTGTGCTGAATTCAACCACATTTTTAGTTCTTGAAAGGCTAACTCACAAGAATCTGACTATAATAACTTCGCCCCCTTCTTGGTCGGACCTGTCAGTGGTGCTGCTAAGCATGAGAAGTCCTATATGAAATTATTTAGTATCTAGCCAGCCCTGGAAAACTCTTCACCTCAAATAAGTTCTTTGGATACTCCCATGAAACTACAGCTCTCGCTTTCTTGGGGTCTACAAATACTCCTACGTCTGAGATAACATGACCCAGGAAGTGAATCTGATCCATCCAAAAGTGGAACTTTGAGAGCGTATCATGTAAATGATGCTCCCACAGTGTACTCAAAATGATCTCAAGATGGGTAGCATGGTCGTGTCGAGTGTGAGAGTACACCAAGATATCATCCACAAATACCACTACGAAAGAATCCAAGTATGGATGGAACACTCGGTTAATCAGTGCCATGAAAACTGCAGGCGCGTTAATGAGACCGAACGGCAAAACCAAGTACTCGTATAGACCATACCTACTCATGAAGGCTGTAAGAGGTATATCTGATGGCCTAATGCACAACTGATGATAACCGGACCTCAGGTCAATCTTCAAGAACACCCGGGCTCCTTGAAGCTGATCAAAGATATCATCAATCATAAGTAAGGTATATCGGTTCTTGACCGTCAACCGGTTCAATTTTAAACAGTACACACAAAGCCTGAGGGTACTTTCTGCCTTCTTCTCCAACAGAATAGGCGAACCCCATGGAGAAGTACTAGCTTGGATGAAACTATTTTCCTGGAACTCCTCCAACTGCTTCTTGAGATCCTGAAACTCAAATGTAGCTATCCTATTAGGAGGAATGGACATCAGTGCCACTCCTGGCACAAGATCAATAGAAAATTCTACCTCACGCTCCAGAGGAAATCCTAAAAATTACTATAAAAAGACATCTCTAAAACGATCCACCACTGGATTAAAGTCCAACTGTGAAGTCCCCTGGTCATCCAGATAAAGACAAGCAATCTCGGGTGTAGCTCCTCCCAACCCATGATGCTCTGGACCCGCTCTGCACATTTGTACATCCCCAAAAGGTTTGTATGAACCTTATAAAACTCTCTCGGAACTATGCATCAATACTTGTGTCTGGAATGACGGCTAGTTCCAAGAATGGCACAACAGGAGGATGTCTCGGTGGCATGAATCTCCAAGGTCAAGTGCACACCTTAGGTAAAAATTATCAAGGACTGAAAACAAGGAGTGTAAGAAGGGAACAGGAGAAATAGACATTCAATTTTACAAAACATGAATACACGGCGTTTACATTTACTACACGGTGTATTCCCTGAAGTCATTTACAAGGGCGTGTACTCCTTCCTAGACTGGTCGTGTAACACCCCAGACACATGGTGTATTGTCTTAACACACAGCATGTACTTGAATCCTTTTTCCTTTCTCGAGTTCTTCAACATGGCTAAGAAACACGACTCTCCTTAAGTCAAGACTATACAGCGTGTAAAATTCCTACACGGCGTGTACTAGCCAAGATTCACCTGGCCCGTGTTGTTAGTGACACGGGCTGACACACGGCTCACACTACACGGTGTGTTCCAGTCAGACATGGCATGTACAAGAAAGGGGGACACCAACCCGTGTTGTTCGTGACACAGCTGGGTACCTGGATCAGACTACACGACATGATTAGATGGCACACAACATGTATTATACACAACTCTACCAACCTATGATGTTGGTGACATGGGTGGGCATGGGGCCGACTCTACACGGCATGTATGGATGACACACAACATGTTCACTCCATACTTCCCCATCCCGTGTCTCTGCCCATACGGCATATGACATGGTAAGACACTACACGACGTGTATATAAAGTACACGGCGTGTACATAAGAAAAACTATTTCTTCCCGAACAGAAGAATATATGGAGTGTACTTAGAATTACATAGCGTATATTCTGGGTTTTCCAAATATTAAGCATCAGAAACTACTCTGAAACCCGGAAAACATTGAAACAAGTACAAAAGGTGCCAATTTCCAATCCGTGAGGGCCCATACTCCCCGCAAATCAATTTTTGGAATCTTATACACATTATAACTTAGAAAAAAGGTAATGATCCACCAAAATCCATCCAATGAGGGCCCATAACACCCCAAGAACCAAAGTTTTTCATTCATTCAAGAAAATATCTACACAAAAATACCCTATTAAATAGAAGGTATTTTTATCAAGGAAAGTATCACAACAACATGCATATTTTACACATCATCTACCACAACAACATGCAATAACTATTCCATCCTAGATGGCATGGCAAAAATGCATGACATTTGATTTCTAGAAAGTGCCTACATGATGCATGAGATGTCATACTCTCATCTCATTGGGTTGCAACGAAAATAGAACCTCAATAACTTCAACAATAACAGCGCAAATCATGTGAATCACTCAAGGTGAAATCAGATCAACTGTAATAATTGAAAACCCTGAAAAATTGCAATTAAACAAGGTAGATTGTCTTTTCCCTATACACGGGCTAGCTACTCCCAGTCACAGCTTATTACCAAGTACCTATTCTGTCCTATCCCTGCCTAAGGATCCAAATAGTAATTCAAGAGAAAAGAAACCCTATGATAACACTTTGTAACGTCCCGGTTCCAAAAGCCACCCAGAGGCTCCCCATACCCGGTTGGTCACATGGCCTCAAGAACATTTCCCTGAACACCAGAGGCTGCCGACTAGTATCAAGGGCCTTGGGTGTGATAGTGGGGAAACTATGCCCTTATTAGAATAGTACATAGTGGAAGTAAACAATGCATACAATTACAGAAGTAGTAAATATCCAACAACGGTAATAGCGGAAGGTTGGAATACTAAACAACTAGAGCACATATATATATGAAATGATGCATGATACATATGTCTAAGAAAACAGCCAAACAAGTCACAATGTTGGAATACAATAGTACTAAACCAAATTGTAAAATAAAACAAATAAATTCCTTAGCATCTCAAGCCATATATTGGTCACATGCTCTCCAGCTCTTCAACAAGTCATGTACCTGAAGTAGAAGGGTGCTTTCCCTTATTTATACCTGCAACAATATAATCTGTTTGGGCCCAAAAGCATGACTCAAATAGGGTGTGAGACTAAATCCTAGTAGGAAATAACCTGAAGATATGTTCCTAATAGTCATTTAGTATATGACAGGTAAATGTATAGAAAGCAGTAAAAAGGAAAGCACTAAGCAATAAACAATCCATAGTTTAAAGAATTGAAATTACCACACAACATGAAAAATCTAACCAAGCAGATAACACAACAGTTAACCCTCTGGGAAGTACCCACAACCTATCCCCTCTGGTCCTAACTAGAAACTCAAGAAAGCATCTAAACACAAGGTAACCCTATGGGAAGTACTCACAACCTATACCCTCTAGTCCTACCTAACAAGACAAGCAACCCTCTAGGCATTACACTTAGTCTAACCCCTCTGGTTCAGCTTAAGCATAGGCTCTTTGAGGAAGCATTCACTGTCAATTCCCCCTATAGTCTCGTATCGGTACTAAAGGCACTCTTGGGAAGCACTCAACATCTCATTCCACCTATGACCCGCATCGAGGAACTACAGACACTCTGCAGAAGCACTCATCGTTAATTCCCCATGTGGTATCGCATCGTAAATTATAAAGACACTCTGGAGAAGCCCTCATAATCCATTCTCCCTATAGTCTATAAACCAAGTTCTCTCATCCATGTGTACAAATCAAGTGTAGCCACATGTAACGGCCAAATTAAACCTCAATAACTACTTAGATAGCATTCTATAGCACAACAGGATAACAGTATAACAGTCACACCATCCTAAAACACTAGTCATGCGAAAGTAAATAGCAGCCTAATAGGAAAACAAGACCCAAAGGTCAAAACAGAAAAAACATGCAAGGGAAATACATCCAAATTACAAAAATTCACCATATTATCAAACAAATCATCTACTCAGGCATACCAGCATAGCAGAGAAACAACAAGTTCAAAACGGTAAACACGCAATACCTCGTTCAAGGGTATTGGTGAAATTTTAACATAAAACTCAAATGATTTCAACTAAAAGGCACAAACCACCTACCTCAGGGTTAGGAGATAAATATACTCGAACCTAGAAGCTTCAATCTTCTTATAAAGTTATAGATCTATGAAAATACATAAAATGTTCAACCCACGATAACTTGGAAAATTGGAGGAATTGTAAAATGATCCTCTAGATGAAGAGAGAGCTCACTGATGCGATTCCAATGCAATCAACTGTGCTTGTATTGGATGAAGGACATAGGATCAGGGGATCGTCGAAGATCCATAGATACTTGGCACTCTCGGATGAATGAAATCTAAAAAGCAGTGGTTTCTGTCCGTCAGACGTGACCCTGGTGCGTTTAATGAAAAAAAGAAAGTACACAGCGTGTAATTTTGAAGTACATAGTGTGTACTCATCTTTTCTATACTCTAATTTAAGCGGACTCTAAGTATAAGGACCTGGCCTTAAACCTTACTTAATCTTCAGTTATTTCAGGAATACACATTGATGATGTTTTTAGGTTTAGAGTTTTATAGAATTATATCATAAATCATGCATTACATTCCACATTTAAACAAAGTTGTTACATAAAAGATTGTATCAACGGAAACATATTCAAAATAAAACATGGATATTTTCTTGACACTTCCTTGACACTATCATTAGTACATGTGTACATAAGAATCAATGAAATCATACTTTACTCATAAAACATAAGCACGTTAACATAACTCATGAAATCATAAGATTTATGAATAACTCATAGATATCATAAGACATAAAGGTAACTTGAGGCATTCATAACATTCTTATGTAGGGAGTAACCCTCATGGCTACGTTTGGAATACCCATCACAGTATATTCCCTAAATTGCTTCGGAGAAACCTTAACGTTTAACCCCTTCACGTTACCCAATGCATTGGGGAGCTATATCGGGCTCACCCGCCATTAGTTTATCACGAAACCACCCGTCTTCATAAACAATTCCCAAGAACCATAGCAAAATCATATGACATAACTTAATCATAAAGGAAAGATAACATTCCCACATTGAAATAACAATATAAAATTTTAAGATATTGAAATAATGAATCCATTCTAAAAATCATTTTCAATCCCATTTAAAACATTTAATAAAGATATTTTTGAATCAAAGTGTCCCATTACACTTTGAAGATTTTAACATTAATATCCATATAAATAAATCCTTAAAACCATTTTGAAAACATGGATATTAATGATAAATATTTATAAGAATAAATCATTAAAACATTTAAAGCGATATTTTAGTTAAAGGGTTTTTAACAAAATGAGAGACACCTCAATACAATAATTGAGGAATAACATTTAATCAGAACTTTATAATATCATGAGAATAAAGGGATTCATAATATAATATTATAAAGGAGAATATATACACCATATAATAGTGAATTGGTGTATAACAACAATGAAGTCTCAATAGAAATGTAAAATGAGATGAAATCCCTTATAAAAAGGTATCTTTAAATTAAGGATAAATCAATCTCATAATTATGTGTGACAAATATAAATAAACCCAATATAAGTGGATATTAAGTGTGAAACAATAAAAGGTCATTAAAACATATTCAAAGGATGACATATTCAATAACTACATGTTGAACCCAAAGAAATCGAAATTGGGTTAAGAAGTTCCCTTGGTAAAATTCGACAGCCTAACAGCGTCACTTTAAAAATCATAAAATTTGTTGATGAGATAGAAAATGGTATCTCATCACTCGGACATAAAATTTACATCAATAAGGATATATAAGAACATATCCCAACATAAAAATATGTAAATTAAAAGAAATAACAAAATACGTCTTTTAAAAAGAGGGGTGGGAATGGTTCCCTTACCGATTTGGGAAACTTTCGAAACTTACACCCCATGAAATAAGGGTCATAAAATGAAGATGTAAATACCCATAAATGAGAGTATATTATACAAATAGTAAAATAATGGGCAGTACATACACCACACAAAAGTAAATAGTGGCCAATGTAGCATGAATCTCATGAAAATACAAAGTGAGATGAAAATCCCCTTATGAAGATTATGCAGCCTAACGGTGCCACATAAAACCTCCAAAAATGGATTGATGAGATCAAATAGGGTCTCTTATCATATTAACATAAAATTTACAGCAATAGTAATATAGAAGAACATCTCCCAACATACTAAAGAGGAGATTAAAATAAGTTACATTAAAGAGAGTACTTTAAAAGAAAGAGAGAGGTTAGATCCCTTACCTCAAGTCCGACTTGTCTTGTTCATTCCTTTATATTCCTGAATAATAAACTTTGGTCAATTTATAATTACTTAAGGACATAATTTAGATTTTATTATTCAATTAATATCATACATTGTCATGTTATAGTAATTAGTTAATTATGTGAGTTCATATCATACGTTTTGTCGATGTTCGGTACATTAGTAAAAAATAATCTTGTTTGAAAAGTATTATCAATGTAGTTGTATGTACATGATATCCAGAATAGTATTAATGATGTAAATATAATATATATCCTGTATATATTCGTTTTAAACTTATCCCATAATATTTGTAGATAAAAAGAAATGAAATGCACCGTTCATGGAGACGGTAGGCCGTATGTACGCATGAACACTACTTTTATTGCTTTGGCACATTAATGAAATTAAAAATATATGAGATATATATATATATATTATAATTAAATTATAAAATATATGTTATATAGGTCACATATGTTCATTAATTTCATTCTTCATACATTCCATGTATTGCATGAACGAGTCATATCACTTGAGGGGGCGGTAGTCCACACTTCCTTGTATGAAATTATCGCATTTTCACAACTTGAAAAGCATAAAGGTATGTTTTAAATATAAAATAAATATTCATATAGAAAACCTAAATACCATATATATCATATATAAAATACAGTGACATCATAATGGCCACCATGAAAGGTTTTAAAAGAAGATTGAACAATAATCGTTTCGTGAGGCAGTAATTTTCCATCCACAGAAATAGTATGTTCTTTAACCATTAGACGGAGGTGTGTGTAAGTGTAGCTCAAATACATAAAATAAAAACATCCTAGTATATTGAAGATACTGTTGTTGTTAAAAAAAAGAAATAAAAATAGTTTAGCGGGTTGGAGAAGAAAAATAAATCAAAAGAACACAAGTGAAGACATTACCTTTAAATCGGGTAACTCCTCTTGGTTTGAACCAATAGGGTTTCTTGAAGAGCTTTCTGGAAATGGTAAGGCTCCTAGGATGAAGAGAGGAATGTGGAGAGATGAAATGAGTAGAGTTTGGTCGATCCAAAGGATTGAGAGGTGTGGGTAAGGGGGTAGAGGTGGGGGCCTTTTATACGAGGGAGGAGGGGCACTCTTGGAATGTCTTGAAAAGTTACGTTATTATAAAATGATTTTCGGATATTAAAGGTCCACAAATTATATATTTCTAGGATAAGGTGATAGGGGTTCGAAATAAACCCATCCAATAGGTTTTTTACAAGTTTATGTCTTATATTTTACCTTATCTTCTCATTTTATTTAAATCATTTATTAATGAGGTAATCGCTTCACCATCATGGTGTCATAAATAAATTAATTTATTTAATGTCTGAAAATTATAAATAAAATACTATGATGTAGGAAATCGTTTTATCTTTCTAATGGATATTTATATTCAAAAATATGTCTTTTATAACCCCATGTAAAAATTGTTTTAGTAAAACAATACATGTTTGTGACATTTTTATTTTAACTTTAAATAAAAAGTTATTAATGTCATTTTCTGACCAAAGTGGCTCCATGGTGTCCCCAAGTTGACCCATGGATTTTCTCGGCTGAACAAGACTCATACAATAAGGGTAGGACATGTGTCAAGGCCATTTCATACTATTATAACATTATCTTTACCTTAAATTACACTAATTACCTTTAATCACAATTAATAAAACTTCAAAGATACTATTCACCAAAAAAATAGTTTAATCCCACTGAACCATATTTTAAATCCTAATGACAACCATGTATGTCGGATTTTTGAAATTAAAATAACAGAAGTGGTAAATTTTCATTTAAACGAAAAATCAGTTTTTTAACTACCACTTAGTGGTTTCACTATTCATCAAAATTGAAGTTTGTCAGAAAAATAACAAAAATCCACCCTAAGCTATATTTGATATTCTGAATTCAAAAATGATGTCCATTTTACAAAATTAAAAACATATAAGTTTCATTAATTAATTTAATAATTAATTCCTGCTGTCAAAATAAATAGCGTATTTTTTAAAAACAATATCTATTAAAAGATTGACACTAGTTTATGTCCAATTTCAAAGTGAAATTAATTCCAATGACCACCATTGGATTAAATGGTAAAAATATTTTCTAATTGAACTTTAAACCCAATTCAAAATATGATCTAATCATATAAATAAGTTATATTAAAAAGAGGTTATGAATTAAAATACAACATTTTTCACTTATTCATTAAAAATGAACTTTATCGAAAAAATGAAAAAAACATATACAAAGTAAATTTTGATGTCCCAATTCTAAAGAAGGATTTTATTTAGTCCTATATAACATATAAAATTTTCAAAAAGTGTATTTAAAAAAGGTTCGCCATCAAAAGGTGGTTAATCGACCTTTTAAAGAATATTAGAATATTTACACTTAAAATTGGGTTCATTCGCATTTTAAGCCTCTAACATTTATTGGATAAAAGTAAAAATATTTTACAAACATATATAATCATTTTTTAGTTAGTTCTGTTCATTACCGCCATTAAAATGGCTAGGCGTTAACTACCATTTAAAATAATATTATTTTATTATTAGAGTGCAACATAAGATTTCAAAGAAATTCGTCGTTGCGTATTGGGTACGCCATCGAGCATAGCATTCCCTTTAAATTAATATTAACATTTTATTCACAAATATGGATAAATATGAAAAAGTAATATTCTTTATTTACCTAGGATGTTACATCCTTCCCCCCTTTTGGGAATTGCGTCCTCGTAATTTTTAAAATTAATCTTGGAAAATTCATTGAAAGCCCCACATCGGAAAAGGGGTAAATTAAACTGTCACTTTAAAAGAAAGGGAAGTACAAAGGTCACTCGAGTTAAACCATACTAGGATTCCATGTAGGAAAACATGGATATGGAAGAAAAGACAAAGGGTCATGTTCTAAGGGAGAGTGATAGAAAACATTTTTATGAGAAAGTTATCCACTAGAAAATCACAAACTGGTGATGGGTTAAACGGTACTTGATTCCCTAGTAGGAAAAGTTAACAGACAAAATTTTTGTTTTTAAGTTACTTTTCATTGAGGAATTTAATTATGATCCAAACTAAATAATAAGGAATCATACTTACTTGTCTTGTAGACTCTCATCTCCTACTAGATTTCTTACACAAACTCATATTTTCTCCAAAAGACGAGTATTTAGGATGACTTGCTCACATTAAGAGAGCTATAATCAACTTCTACCGAATCACCTAATCCACAAAAGAGAACTATATATTTATTATTTATTTAGACCTTAAACAAAAAAAAATTGTTAGAACAAGATCAGATAATCCACAAATGAATAATCCTTTATAAAAAGGAAAATCTATTCTTAATCTCCAAAATTTGTCCAACAAAACCCAAAATTCAATGAAGACCATTCCATAAACAATTTGTCCATAAAATTATTCAAAGTAAACCAAACTAAGATTGAAACCCAAATATTTGAAGGATTTAATCACATAGTCTTCCAAGGTACAAATTAACATTTATCTCCAAATAACATCAGTTGCTCTTAAAGTCTCATATTGAAAAGTAATTTACCTAATCACATATCCTCCATGATAGGTTAATAATTTCCATAGATAACCAAAAATCAAATTACTCTTGATTCATAAAATCATATAACTAAAAACCATTAGTCAAACTAACCAGGGACTTCACGTAGCCCAGTGGTAGGCGATAAATACCGGTCACACTTTGGTTGTGGGTTCGATTCCCACAGCTTTGTCCGACGCGACGAGTTATCACACGGTCTACGTGTTGTCCTTTTTCCAAAACTATATAATTCTTAAAACATTCCCCAAAATGAGAGAAAATATTAAAAAATAATCATGACATATTTTAACCTCAATTTTATCTCATGCCTTTCATTTTCCATTATAACATATAGTAACTCATAATTACTTCAAAATTAAGGATCATATAAAACCTAATGGTTACCTTTATAATTATCACCTGAACTTCCACATCGAGTTGGTTCTCTCGTACAAGATGCATTAAAGAACTCACCAAGGTTCAAGTGGTTGATCATTACTCCTGATAGTTGGTTTAGAATAACAACGAGATTTCTCATTGAATTCCCCATTTCATCCTGTCTCTTAATCAAACCACCACAGTTTCCTTCAAACCCATTTTCACTTTGGTTCCTGCTAGATCCATCCATTTACTAAAGCAAAAAAGGTCAGTGTGAGTATATCAACAAAATCATCATGTACTAAAGAGGAAGATGAACACTAAGATATACTTATCCAAGTTATCTCAAACTCATTCCATCATTCAAAAATAACAATGACTGTATCTAATATAATAACCATTGTAGTTATACACAACTTGTCACATATGCTTAAACAAAACTCTAACCTCTAAAGTTATCTAAACTGACCTCTAATACCAACTATAAGGACCCGACCTTAAAGCTTACTTAATATTGAGTTATTTCAAGAATACACATTAAGGATCTTTTCAGGATTAGAGTTTTAGAGAATTAGATCATAAATCATGCATTATATTCCACATTTAAACGAAGTGGTTACATAAAAGATAGTATCAACGGAAATATATTTAAAATAAAACATGGATTCTTTCTTGAAACTTCCTTGACACTATTATCATATCATGTACCTTTCCCTTGACCTGTGAAAAACATTTCAAAAACTTGGGATGAGCATGAAAAGCTCAGTAAGGGATATAAAAATACAGAAAGGAAACATTATTACATATATACATAAGAATCAATGAAATCATACTTTACTCATAAAACATAAGCACTTTAACATAACTCATGAAATCATAAGATTTATGAATAACTCATAGATATCATAAGACAAAAAGGTAACTTGCGGCATTCATAACATTCTTACGTAGGGAGTAACCCTCATGGTTATGTTTGGGTTACCCATCACAATATATTCCCTAAATCTCTTCTTATAAACCTTAACATTTAACCCCTCCGCATTACCCAATGCATTTGAGAGCTATATCGGGCTCACCCGCCCTTAGTTTATCACAGAACCACCCGTCTTCATAAACAATGCCCAAGAACCATAACATAATCATAGAACATAACTTAAGAATAAAGGAAAGATAACATTCCCACATTTCAATAAATATATAACATTTTAAGATATTGAAATAATGAATCCATTCTAAAAACCATTTTCAAAACCATTTAAAACATTTAATAAAGATATTTTTGAATCAAAGTGTCCCATACCACTTTGAATCTTTTAAAATTAATATCCATATAAATAAATCCTTAAAACCATTTTTAAAGCATGGATATTAATGAGAAATATTTATAATAAATAATAATTAAAACATTTAAAACGATATTTTAGTTAAAAGGTTTTTAACAAAATGAGAGACACTTGAATACAATAATTGAGGAATAACATTTAATTAGAACCTTATAATATCATGAGAATAAAGGGATTCATGATATAATATTCCAAAGGACAGTATATACACCATATAAGAGTGAATTGGTGCATAACAACACTGAAGTGTCAATAGAAATGTAAAATGATATGAAATCCCTTATAAAGAAGGTATCCTTAAATTAAGGGTAAATCAATCTCATAATTATGTGTGACAAATATAAATACACACAATATAAGTGGATATTAAGTGTAAAACAATAAAATTTCATTCACACATATTCAAATAATGACATATTCAATAACTACATGTTGAACCCAAAGAAATAGAAATTGGGTCAAGAAGTTCCTTTGGTAAAATTCGACAGCCTAATGGCGTCACTTTGAAATTCATAAAATTAGTTGATGAGAGAAAAATGGTATCTCATCACTTGGAAATAAAATTTACACCAATAAGGATATATATGAACACATCACAATGTAAAAATATGTAAATTAAAATACATAACAAAATAAGTCTTTTTAAAAAAGGAGTGTGAAAGGTTCCCTTACCGATTTGGGAAACTTTCGAAACGTACACCCCATGAAAGAAGGGTCATACAATGAAGATGAAATAACCCATAAATGAGATTATATTATACAAATATTAATATAATTATCAGTACATACACTACACAAAAGGAAATAGTGGCCAATGTAGCATGAATCTCACGGGAATAAAAAGTGAGATGAAAATCCCCTTATAAAAATTCAGCAGCCTAACGACGCCACATAAAACATCCAAAAATTGACTGATGAGATTAAATAGGGTCTCTCATCATATTAACATAAAATTTAAAGCAAGATTAATATATAATAACATCCCCCAACATAAGAAATAAGAGCCTAAAATAAGTTACATAAAAGAGAGTACTTTAAAAGAAAGAGAGGGGTTGGATCTCTTACCTCAAGTCCGACTTGTCTTGTTCATTTCTTTATATTCCTAAATAATAAACTTTGGTCAATTTATAATTGATTAAGGAAATAATTTAGAGTTTATTGTTCAATTAATATCATAAATTATCATTTTATAATAATTAGTTAATTATTTGAGTTCATATCATACGTTTTGTCGATGTTCGGTACATGAGTCAAAAATGATCTTGTTTGAAAAGCATTGTCAATGTAGTTTTATGTAAATCATATCCAGAATAGTATTAATGATGTAAATATCATATATATCCATTATATATTCGTTTTATACTAATTCCATAATATTTCGAGATAAAAAGAAATGAAATGCACTGTTCATGGAGACGGTAGGCCGTACGTACGCATGAACGCTGCTTTCATTGCTTTGGCACATTAATGAAATTAAAACTAGATGAGAAATATATATATATTATAATTCCAGTATAATATATATTTCATATAGGTCACATATTTTCATTAATTTCATTCTTTATACATTCCATGTATTGCATGAACGAGTCACATCACTTGAGGGGCGGTAGTCCACACTTCCTCGTATGAAATTATCGCATTTGCACAACATGCAAAGCATAAAGGTATGTTTTAAATATAAAATACAGAAGCATATAGAAAACATAAATACCATATATATCATATATAAAATATAGTAACATCATAATTTCCACCATGAAAGTTGTTAAGAGAAGATTGAACAATCATCGTTTCGTGAGGCAGTAATTCGTCATCCACAGAAACAGTATGTTATTTAACCATTAGACGGAGGTGTGTGTAAGTGTAGCTCGAACAGTTCACATAACAACATACTATTATATTTAAGATACTGTTTTTGTTACAAAATAAATGAATAAAAAGAGTTTATGGGGTTGGAGAAGCAAAATAAAACAAAAGAACACAAGTGAAGACATTACCTTTAAATCAGGTAACTCCTCTTGGTTTGAACCAATTGGGTTTCCTGAAGAGATTTCTGCCAAAGAAAAGTCTTATAGGATGAAGATAAGTATGTGGAGAGATAAAATGAATAGAGTTCGGTCGAGCCAAAGTCTTGAGAGGTGTGGGTAAGGGGGTAGAGGTGGGGGCCTTTTATAAGAGGGAGGAGGGGCACTCTTGGAATGTCTTGAAAAGTTACTTTATTATAAAATGATTTTAGGAAATTAAAGGTCCCACAATTATATATTTCGAGGATAAGGTGATAAGGGTTCTAAATAAACCCATACAATAGGTTTTTGACAAGTTTAAGTCTTATATTTTACCTTATCTTCTAATTTTATTTAAATCGTTTATTAATGAGGTAATCACTGCATCATCATGGTGTCATAAATAAATTAATTTATTTAATGTATAAAAATTATAAAAACATACTATGATGGAGGAAATCTTTTTATCTTTCTAATGTATATTTATATTCAAAAATATGACTTTTATAACCCCATATAAAAATTGTTTTAGTAAAACAATACATGTTTGTGACATTTTTATTTTAACATTAAATAAAAAGTTATTAATGTAATTTTCCTACCAAAGTGGCTCCATGGGGTCCCCAAGTTGACCCATGGATTTTCTTGTCCATACATGACTCATCCAATAAGGGTAGGACATGTTTCAAGGTCATTTCATATTATTATAACATTATCTTTACCTTAAATTACACTAATTACCTTTAATCACGATTAATAAAACTGAAAAGATACTATTCACCAAAAAAATATTTTAATCCCATTGAACCACATTTTACATCCTAATGACAACCATTTATGTCGTATTTTTGAAATTCAAATCACAGAAGTGGTAAAATTTCATTTAAATGAAAAATCAGTTTTTCAACTACCACTTAGTGGTTTCACTATTCATCAAAAATTGAAGTTTGTCAGAAAAATACCAAAAAATTGACCCTAAGCTATATTTGATATTCTGAATTCAAAAATGATGTCTATTTGACAAAATTCAAAACATATAAGTTTCATTAATTAAATTAATAATCAATTCCTGCTGTCAAAACAAATAGCGTGTTTTAAAGAAATAATATCCATTAAAAGATTGACACTAGTTTAAGTTCAATTTCAAAGTGAAATTAATTCCAATGACCACCATTGGATTAAATGGTAAAAATATATTCTAATTTCACTTTAAAACCAATTCAAAATATGATCTAATCAAATAAATAAGTTAGCTTAAAAAGAGGTTTTGAATTAAAATATAACATTTTTCACTTATTCATTAAAATGAACTTTATCGAAAAAATAAAAAAAACATACACAAAGTAAATTTTGATGTCCCGATTATATAGAAGGATTTTATTTGGACCAATATAATATATAAAATTTTCAAAAAGTGGATTTAAAAAAGGATTCTCCATCAAAAGGCAGTTAATCAACCTTTTAAAGAATATTAGAATATTTATGCTTAAAATTGGGTTCATTCACATTTTAATCCTCTAATATTTATTGGATAAAAGTAAAAATATTTTACAAACATATATAAAAATTTTGAAGTTAGTTCTGTTCATTCCCGTTATTACAACGGCTTGGCATCAACTACCATTTAAAATAATATTATTTTATTATTAGAGTGCAATGTAAGATTTCAATGAAACCGGTTGTTGCGTATTGGGTATGCCATCTAGAATAGCGTTCCCTTTAAATTAATATTTAGATTTTATTCAAAAATATGGATTAATATGAAAAAGTAGTATTTTTTATTTACCTGGTATGTTACATCCTTCCCCCCTTTTGGGAATTGTGTCCTCGCAATTTTTAAAATTGGTCTTGGAAAATTCATTGAAAGCCCCAAATCGAAAAAGGAGTAAATTAAACTGTCACTTTAAAAGAAAGAAAGAGAAGTACAAAGGTCATCCGAGTTAACCCATACTAGGATTACATGTAGGGAAACATGGATATGGAAGAAAAAACAAAGGGTCATGTTCTGAGGGAGAGTGATAGAAAACTTGTTTAGGAGAAAGTTAACCACCAGAAAATCACAAACTGGTGATGGGTTAAAGGTATTTGATTCCCCAGTTGGAAAAGTTAACAATTTTTTTTAAAGTTAATTTTCATTGAGGAATTTATTTATGATCCTAACTAATTCATAAGGAAACATACTTACTTGTCGTGTAGACTCTCATCTCCTACTATATTTCTTACACAAACTCATATTTTCTCCAAAAGACGAGTATTTAGGATGACTTGCTCACATTAAGAGATCTATAATCAACTTCTAGAGAATCACCTAATCCAAAAAATAGAACTATATATTTCTCACGTCTTTAGACCTTAACCAAAAAAAATTGTTAGAACAAGATCAGATAATCCCCAAATGGATAATCCTTTATAAAAAGGAAAATCTATTCTTAATCTCCAAAATTTTTCCAACAAAACCCAATGTTCAACGAAGACCATTCAATAAACAATTTTTCCATAAAATTCTTCAAAGTAAACCAAACTAAGATTGAAACCCAAATATTTTAAGGATTTAATCACATAGTCTACCAAGGTACAAATTAACATTTATCTCTAAATAACATCAGTTTCTCTTAAAGTCTCATATTGAAATGTAATTGACCTAATCACATATCCTCCATGATAGGTTAATAATTTCCATAGATAACCCAAAATAAACTTACTCTTGATTCATAAAATCATCTAACTAAAAATCATTAGTCAAACTAACCAGGGACTTCACGTAGTCCAGTTGTAGGTGATAAATACCAGTCGCACTTTGGTTGTGGGTTCGATTCCTGCAGCTTTGTTCGACGCGATGGGTTGTCACACGGTCTGCGGGTTGTCCTTTTTTCAAAACTAAATAATTCTTAAAACATTCCTCAAAACAAGATAAAATCTTCCAAAATAATCATAACATATTTTAACCTCAAGTTTATCTCATGCATTTAATTTTCCATCATAACATATAGTAACTCATAATTACCTCAAAAGTAAGGATCATATAAACACTAATGGTTACCTTTATAATTATCACCTGAACTTCCACATCGAGTTGGTTCTCTCATACAATACGCATTAGAGAACTCACCAAGGTTCAAGCGGTTGATCATGACTTATGATAGTTGGTTTAGCATAACCACAAGATTTCTCATTGAATCCTCTATTTCATCCTGTCTCTTAATCATAGAACCACCACAGTTTCCTTTAAACCCATTGTCACTTTGGTGCCTGCTAGATCCATCCATTTACTAAAACAAAAAGGGAAGTGTGAGTATATCAACAAAATCGTCACGTACTAAAGAGGAAGATAAAAACTAAGACATAATTATCCATGTTATCTCAAAATCATTCCAATATTAAAAAGTAACAATGACTCTATCTAATATAATAACCATTGTGGTTATACAAAACTTGTCACATATGCTTAAACAACACTCTAACCTCTAAAGTTATCTAAACTGACCTATGATACCAACTATAAGGACCCGACCTTAAACCTTACTTAATCATGAGTTATTTCAAGAATAGACATTGAGGATCTTTTCAGGTTTAGAGTTTTAGAGAATTAGATCATAAATGATGCATTACATTCCACATTTAAACAAAGTGGTTACATAAAAGATAGTATCAACGAAAACATATTTAAAATAAAACATGGATTCTTTCTTGACACTTCCTTGACACTATCATCATATCATGTACCATTCCCTTGAACTGTGAAAAACATTTCAAAAACTTGGGATGAGCATGAAAAGCTCAGTAAGGGATATAAAAATAAGGAAAGGAAACATTAGTACATGTATACATAAAAATCAATGAAATCATACTTTACTCATAAAACATAATCACATTAACATAACTCATGAAATCATATGATTTATGAATAACACATAGATATCATAAGACATAAAGGTAACTTGAGGGATTCATAACATTCTTACATAGGGAGTAACCCTCATGGTTATGTTTGTAATACCCATCATAGTACATTCCCTAAATCTCTTCATTGAAACCTTAACGTTTAACCCCTTCGCATTACCCAATGCATTGGAGAGCTATATCGGGCTCACCCGCCCTTAGTTTATCACGGAACCACCCGTATTCATAAACAATGCCCAAGAACCATAACATAATCATAGCACATAAATTAAGCATAAAGGAAAGAAAACATTCCCACATTGCAATAACAATATAAAATTTTAAGATATTGAAATATTGAATCCAGTCTAAAAACCATTTTCAAAACCATTTAAATCATTTAATAGAAAGATTTTTGAATCAAAGTGTCCCATAACACTTTGAAGATTTTAACATTTTAAACCATTAATATCCATCTAAATAAATCCTTAAAACCATTTTGAAAACATGGATATTAATGAGAAATATTTATAAGAATAAATCATTAAAACATTTAAAATGATATTTTTGTTAAAAGGTTTTTAACAAAATGAGAGACAATTGAATACAATAATTGAGGAATAACATTTAATCAGAACATTATAATATCATGATAATAAAGGGATTCATGATATAATATTCCAAAGGACAGTATATACACCATATAAGAGTGAATTGGTGCATAACAACAATGAAGTCTCAATACAAATGTAAAATGAGATGAAATCCTTTATAAAGAAGGTATCCTTAAGTTAAGGATAAATCAATATCATAATTATGTGTGAAAAATATAAATACACCCAATATAAATGGATATTAAATGTAAAACAATAAAAGGTCATTCACACATATTCAAATAATGACATATTCAACAACTACATGTTGAACCCAAAGAAATCGAAATTGGGTTAAGAAGTTCCTTTGGTAAAATTCGACAGCCTAACGCCTTCACTTTAAAATTCATAAAATTAGTTTATGGGAGATAAAATGGTATCTCATAACTTGGAAATAAAATTTACATCAATAAGGATATATAATAACATATCCCAACATAAAAAGATGTAAATTAAAAGACATAACAAAATAAGTCTTTTTAAAAAAGGAGTGTGAAAGGTTCCCTTACCGATTTGGGCAACTTTCGAAACGTACACCCCATGAAAGAAGGGTCATACAATGAAGATTTAACAACCCATAAATGAGATTATATTATAAAAATAGTAAAATAATAGGAAGTAAATACACCACACAAAAGGAAATAGTGGCCAATGTAGCATGAATCTCACGGGAATAAAAAGTGAGATGAAAATCCCATTATGAAAATTCGGCAGCCTAACGGCGCCACATAAAACTTCCAAAAATAGATTGATGAGATAAAATAGGGTCTATAATTATATTAACATAAAATTTAAATCAATATTAATATATAATAACATCCCCCAACATAATAAATAGGAGCTTAAAATAAGTTACATAAAAGAGAGTACTTTAAAAGAAAGAGAGACGTTGGATCCCTTACCTCAAGTCCGACTTGTCTTATTCATTTATTTATATTACTGAATAATAAACTTTGGTCAATTTATAATTGATTAAGGACATAATTTAGAGTTTATTATTCAATTAATATCATATATTATCATGTTATAATAATTAGTTAATTATGTGAGTTTATATCATACGTTTTTTCGATGTTCGGTACATGAGTCAAAAATGATCTTGTTTGAAAATCATTGTCAATGTAGTTGTATGTACATCATATCCAGAATAGTATTAATTATTTAAATATAATATATATCCAGTATATATTCGTTTTATACTTATTCCATAATATTTGTAGATAAAAGAAATGAAACGCACCGTTCATGGAGATGGTAGGTCGTACGTACGCATGAACGCTACTTTCATTACTTTGGCACATTAATGGAATTAAAAATAGATGAGATATATATATATATTATAATTAAAGTATAATATATATGTTATATAGGTCACATTTGTTAATTAATTTCATTGTTTATACATTCCATGTATTACATGAACGAGTCAAATCACTTGACGGGGCGGTAGTCCACACTTCCTCGTATGAAATTATCACATTTGCACAACATGCAAAGCATAAAGGTATGTTTTAAATATAAAATACAGAAGCATATAGAAAACATAAATACCATATATATCATATATAAAATACAGTGACATCATAATGGCCACCATGAAAGGTGTTAAGAGAAGATTGAACAATCATCGTTTCGTGAGACAGTAATTCTCCATCCACAGAAACAGAATGTTCATTAACCATTAGACGGAGGTATGTGTAAGTGTATCTCAAATCCATCACATAAAAACATCCTAGTATATTAAATTTACTGTTGTTGTTACAAAAGAAATGAATAAAAAGAGTATAGGGGGTTGAAGAATCCAAATAAAACAAAATAACACAAGTGAATACATTACATTTAAATCGGGTAACTCCTTTTCATTTGAACCAATAGGGTTTCTTGAAGAGCTTTATGCCAAAGGTAAGGCTCCTAGGATGAATAGAGGGATGTGGAGAGGTAAAATGAGAAGAGTTTGGTCAAGCCAAAGTCTTTAGAGGTGTGGGTAAGGGGGTATAGGTGGGGGCCTTTTATAAGAGGGGGGAGGGGCACTCTTGGAATGTCTTGAAAAGTTACTTTATTATAAAATTATTTTCTGATATTAAAGGTCCAAGAATTATATATTTCTAGGATAAGGTGATAAGTGTTCGAAATCCATCCATTCAATAGGTTTTTTTACAAGTTTAAGTCTTATATTTTACCTTATCTTCTCATTTTATTTAAATTGTTTATTAATGAGGTAATCGCTGCATCATCATGGTGTCATTAATAAATTAATTTATTTAATGTCTAAAAATTGTAAAAAAATACTATGATGTCGGAAATCATTATATCTTTCTAATTTATATTTATATTAAAAAATATGACTTGTATAACCCCATGTATTTTTTTTAGTAAAACAATACATGTTTTTGACATTTTTATTTTAACTTTTAAAAAAAGTTATTAATGTCATTTTCCTACCAAAGTGGCTCCATGGGGTCCCCAATTTGACCCATGGATTTTGTTGGTCGGCCATGACTTATCCAATAAGGGTAGGACATGTGTCAAGGTCATTTCATATTATTATAACATTATCTTTACCTTAAATTACACTAATTACCTTTAATCGCGATTAATAAAACTTAAAAGATACTATTCACCAAAAAAATATTTTAATCCCATTGAACCCCATTTTACATCCTAAAGAAAACCATATATGTCATATTTTTTAAATTCAAATCACCAAAGTGGTAAAGTTTCATTTGAATGAAAAATCAGATTTTTAACTACCACTTAGTGGTTTCACTATTCATCAAAAATTCAAGTGTGTCAGAAAAATACCAAAAATTCACCTTAAGATATATTTGATATTCTGAATTCAAAAATGATGTCTATATTAAAAAATTAAAAAAATATAATTTTAATTAATTAATTTAATAATTAATTCTCGCTGTCAAAACAAATAGCATGTTTTTAAGAAACAATATCTATTAAAAAATTAACACTAGTTTAAGTCCAATTTCAAAGTGAAATTAATTCCAATGACCACCATTGGATTAAATGGTAAAAATATATTCTAATTTAACTTTAAAACCAATTCAAAAGATGGTATAATCATATAAATAAGTTAGATTAAAAAGTGGTTTTGAATTAAAATACAACATTTTTCACTTATTGATTAAAAATGAACTTTATCGAAAAAATAAGAAAAACATACACAAAGTAAATTTTGATGTCCCGATTCTAAAGAAGGATTTTATTTCTTCTAATATAACATATAAAAGTTTCAAAAAGTGGATTTAAAAAGGGTTCTCTATCAAAAGGCGATTAATCGACCTTTTAAAGAATATTAGAATATTTATGCTTAAAATTGGGTTCATTCGCATTTTAAGCCTCTAACTTTTATTGGATAAAAGTAAAAATATTTTACCAAAATATATAATCATTTTGTAGTTAGTTCTATTCTTTCTCGCAATTACAATGGCTAGGTGTTAACTACCATTTAAAATAATATTATTTTATTATTAGAGTGCAACGTAAGATTTCAAAGAAACTCGTTGTTGTGTATTGGGTATGCCATCAAGCATAGCATTCCCTTTAAATTAATATTAAAATTTTGTTCACAAATATTGATAAATATGAAAAAGTAATATTATTTATTTACCTGGGATGTTACACCAAGTCACTCCCACACGGCCATGTTTGTGGCTACTACACGGCCAGCTCATGGCCTACTGCGGCAAAGAAGTACACAACGTGTAATTATAAAGTACACGACCTGTACATGGAAAATTTCTAGAATTTCCTCTTTCTCCCAAAAATGACCAGAAAGGGAAAAACATACCTGAAAATAAGGGTTGGGTACTTACATCTATTATTCCTATGGGCTAACCTATATACATATCTAGCCTCCATCAAATCGGAAAGTAATTTATCGTTCATGTGTGTGGTGGACTGACATCTCTAAGATTGATGTATTTAGTTTTCCATCACCATATCTCATGTATTTTTATGAATATGAAATTAATATTTATATATTATATTCATAACAAATTTATTACAATGAAAATATTATAAATCATTTACTTTCTTACCTTTACATTCACTGAAAAATGATAACATTGTTCATGCATATGTGAGGGATACCACCTCTACGAAGCGATGCGAGCCATTTTTTATCGAAAAATAACATTAATAAAATATATCAGTTTATTTAAATAATAATAATAATAATTATTATTATATTATCATTATATAAATATATAATAATGCTTAACTTATCTCCATAATGATAGTTGAAAATTTGAAATGTTACTCATGTGTGTGTATGAACAACCATCTCCATGTTTTTAACATAGTTCATTTTTCATAAAAATATGTAATTATTATTAATAAAAGTATAATTATGTTTAAAATGATAATTATTTCTTGATTATTATTCTTTAAAATATGTGTTGATGGCCTATTTGACTATAATCAACCTACTGAATACATTTTGAACATATGAGTGGAATATAATCAAAACGTTTAGCATGAACTTAAATAATTAAGTATTGTTATATGAAATTTAAATAAGTAAAATAAAAGGAATAAAAAAATTGATAAATGTTATAAAAAAATTAAATAATTAAAATTATTTTATTATTTAAGAAGATAAGAAACATACGTGGTGATTCGTACTAAAGGTAAGGGACTTTATTTTAAAAATAATTTTAAAATATTCCCTCACAACTGTCTTTTACTTCCATATCTGTAACACCCCAAGCTTCCATGATACGCTTCTCTTTGAATAATACAGTAGCGTGTGTTGTACACAACTTCGAGTTCTAACACACACCACAACCAATCAAAGTAGCCATTATGAATAGTAATACCCACTTTTTGAAATTTTATACATTTTATATTTCAAAATAGACTTCATTTTTGGATTTGGAATATCGAAATTAGCTTAGGGTGAATTTTTGGTACTTTTTGGATAACTTTCATATTTTGATGAATAGTGAAAATTACTAAATTTTAAATAAAAACAAAATTTTTAATCGAAATAATTAATAGTGATAATTTATGAATTTGAGTGATTTTAGAGTATAATTAGACTATATTTTTATCATTTAATCCAATTTTGATCATTGGACATAATTTCACATTTAAAGTGGACATAAGAAAGTGCCAATCTTTTGATAGTTATTATCACTTAAAAACACGCTTTTTGTTTTAACAACGGGAATTAATTTTAAATTATTTTCTGCCACTTCTGTGTTTTGAAATTATAAAAATGGATTCCATATTTAGAATCAGGAGGTCCAAATTGTGTACATAGGTAACTTTTATTTTTAGACATTTTGAATAATTACTTCAGTAAATATTTTATTTACCATGGTTAATGGGTAAATCTGGTAAATAAGGGGAAAAACAATATTATAATAATACTAAATTACCCTAAAATGTGTCCTAACCCTATTGGTTTATACATTTCCGAACATGGACATCTTTGGGTTGATTTTAGGACCCCATGGATATAATAACCCATACTTTACATACATTGTTAATACTTCAAAATTGAAGTACACTTATTACAATATATAACAAAACCATGAAAGGACCGTATAGGTATAGTGTCTTTAGAAACTGGGAAACATAAATAACTGGTTCATAAATCATTTACATTTTCTCCCATTTATTTCATCATATCTAGAGTCCCTTTTTGGAATATCCTACTTAATAACCTTCTTCCTGGCTTGGGGAAAGAAAACATACAAAAGGGTGAGCTCAAATGCTCAGTAAGGGTAAACAAAATCTTAAACTGCAAAAGAGATCATAATTTCATAACATGGGATAAATCATAGTAGTGAAATGTAATCCCAATAATCCTAACTTAAAACATGAAACTTTGTGGCATACACATATAATCATAGAGAATCATTTCTTAGTAGTCAAGACTCATTGCCAAGACTATCTTAGCGGACAAAGTCCATTTCTAAACCGAGTTCACTCCTCGTTTCAGTCCTGTTTCACTGAACCGGTTTAACCTTTCGTTCCAGCCATGTCTATCTCATGAGATATAAATCTTTAACCAATACATTGGAGGGAGATATAGGTCCCACCCATCTCATAATGATACCATTCTTATGTGTGCCACAAAATCATAAACCATACATCCTAGCATAACCCATGTAATAAAAATGGGATTCTTAAACATCACGTCATGATAACATAATCCATAAAAGGATATAGTAAAAATAATTCCATAATAACATAATAAAATCAATTTAAAAATATGGATATTAACCGAACCCTATATTATCTTATATGGAAAATAATTTTGATAAAACACTTGAACTCCATTCTTAAGGAAAATATTCTTTCTACTTCAAAAACATTTTCCTTTCTTAACATGCCATATAATTTTGAACTAAAAGAAGTTGATTAAAAATAAACTTGAAAACTTGTAAATGAAGCTTCATGGAAAAAAATTTCTAAAAACCCATTCATGCTGTATAAGTTAAAAAAACATTATTCCCGTACTTTGGTCAGAAAAGTCAAAAAGTACCTCGTATGAAAAACAACAAAAGATTCCTTTCATATATTTTACTAAAAACTAACCGAAAGGTAAAATTGTATTTAAACAATTTTAGGTGGATGTAAATAATATTACATATTAAGGAAACATGGATGTGGATGATAAATATTCCCCAGTAAATTATGAAGTATAAACAATCTCGGATAAAAATGATATTGTGAGATTTTCCCTTACCTTAGGTTCGATTTGCTTCGTAAGTGTCCGAACCTCCTATATAATGATTTAAATAATGTCATTTACTTATTCCAGAATCATACTTATTTTTATGATATCATATATGGTCATATTATTAGCTTCTTATTAGTAATATTTCATTGTTACTTGTTATTCGGGTGTTTATTGCTTTTTGTTCTTATGCGTGTTTTGTCAAATAAATTATTCTTATTCTTTTTAGGTTATAGATACCTCATTTACATAATGGTATTTGGGTAATAAATATAATATTTATTCACTAAATTCATTTATGTGATCATTATGCAATGAAAATCATGTAGAACGAGTCGCATCACATCGTGGAGACGGTATTCCGTACGCACGCACGAGCGATGATATCGTTCCCATGATAATGAAATTGTATTGTAGTGTATTTATACTATTTCAGAATTAATATCACTTTACAATAATCATATATAGTTATTATTTACACCATTATACCCATCCAAGGAAGGTGGTGGTGGAAAATTGATCACACCACAGCGTGGAGACGGTATTCTGTACGTACGCACGCGCGGTGATTTCGTTTTCCGTAGGATGGATAGATGGTGAAATAGGGTTGTTTCATACTTATAGTAACATATCAGTATATTATTGATACTGATTTTATTACTTCATAATGAAACAACTAAATAAGAAAAAGTGGAAGAAGAAATAAAGTTGAAAGAATCGGTAACGAATATTACCTCTTCTTTGAAGCGCCTCTTTGAGACCTCCTCTTAGGGAACTAAAATTGGTCTTTGAAGAAGACCAGGACATCTAGGATGTTTCGAGGGAAGTGTATAAGAGAATTTTGAAGGGTTTTTCCGAGGATGAAGGCTCAAAGTTGTGTGAGGAAGAGAGGGAGGAGGTGCCCTTTTATAAGGGGGGGAGAGGGGCACCTTTGGAAAAACTAAAAATATTATTTTATTATAAAGTCATATTCGGTTTTTAATAGCTCCAAATTGATTTATTTCTAATATATGGTTTGTATGGGTCGAAATAATCTCATATAATATAATTTAGACAAGTTGAGGTATCTATTTTAACCTTATCATTTAGATTTAACTTTAAGTTAGAGAATTTAACTTTTACCGTGTATTCTTGTTTTCTTACAATATAAGGTTAATAAACTTACTATAACAAGCCAAATGAACCCCAAGTTGTTTATTATTAATATATATAACCGTATCTAAGTCATTTGGCCGAACCTTATATTTTTAGGAAGAAAATAACAATTAATAATATAATATTTGTTTTAAAGACTATTTTATGTCAATTTTGACACTATTTGGTAATTGATTTTTGTGAGAATCATAACAGAAATATTAGTTCGAAAAAAGATAATTAAATAAATACTAACAGTTCATATTAACATATAAAATTATTTTAATTCATAAAAAGTCTCAAATTACATTTATTTGGGTATTTATAACATCAATTATGTCAATATTTCATTAATAATATAATTACTGTATCATCATTGTGTCATAAATAAATTAAATTATTTAAATTATAAAAATAAAAAATAAAATACAATTATGTAGGAAATAGTTTTATATTTCTAATGAATATTTATAGTCGAATATATCTTATGTATAACCCTATATTAAAAATGATTTACATATTAAACTTTGATTTAACTATTTTAACCCTTCTTTAAATAAATTAATATTAAATGTCCTAATCTAATCCAAGTGGGCCTAAATGGTCATATTTTATTAATAAGGTTGTTTTTGGTAGAATTACACTTATCCAATAGAATTATTACATGTGTTAGGGTAATAATAATATCATTTTTACCCTTAATTACCCTATTTACTTTTAACCGTGGTAAAAAAAGTAAAAAGTTAATATTCACCAAAAATTATTTTCATCTCATTGAACCACATTTTAGACCTTGATATTAACTGTGTCACTTGGATTTTCTAAGTTCCACTCATAGAAGTGGTAAAATTAAGTTTTATGTGAATTTGGAAATTCTCCTAGGAGGTGGGTAAAAGACGGTGAAAAGTTCAATAAAATTTTTATATATCAAAAATTATTATAAAACAACTCCAATGAATTGCATTGAAATTATATTTGTATTATGTATCAATTTTTACCTAAAATAAATTTAAATAAAAATTCGGTTTTTAAATAGTAACCCAGTGTTTTAACTATTCATCAAAAATCGAATGTTTTCAGAAAAATACCAAAATTTAACCCTAGGCTAATTTCGATATTCCAAATCCAAAAATGATGTCCATTTTGAAAAATAAATTTTTTAAAATTTCAAAAAATGGGTATTACTATTCATAACGGCTAGTTTTAATAATATTTTTATAGCATATCGTTGTTTAGTGAAACTCGGTATTGCGTACGATGCAAGCTATCGAGGAAGGTCACGATTGCGTGTAAATAAAGCCAAGATAGTGTTGTGTGTAGTGAAAGATTCCTTTGATGATTTATATAACATAAAAACAAAATATTTCTCATAAAAGTCTCGGGTGTTACATTCCTTCCCCCTTAAAATGAATTTCGCCCTCGAAATTCGTCACTTTGTAACAAACAGATGAGGATACCTCTCCCTCATCATATCCTCAAGCTCCCATTTAGCTTCTTCCAATTGGTTGTTCCTCCATAAAACTTTCACCAAGATAGTGGTCTTGTTTCGTAGGACTTTCTCACTATGATCGAGAATCTCTATCGGCTGTTCTTCATAAGAAAGATCTTGTTTCATCGGTACAACTTCTGAGCTGAGTACATGTGAAGGATCAGGTATGTACTTTCTTAGGAGAGATACGTGGAACAAATCGTGAACTTGAGAGAGATTCGGTGGAAGCGTCAATCGGTAAGCTACCTTCCCAACATGATCCAGTATTTCGAAAGGACCGATATATCTAGGGCTCAGCTTTCCCTTATTTCCAAATCTCATTACTCTCTTCCAAGGAGATATTTGTAAGAACACTTTATCACCCACTTCAAACTCTATGTCTTTTCTTCGATTGTCGGCATAACGTTTTTGTCAACTATGAGCTGCTCTTATGTTTTTTTGAATAGATCTGAGCTTTTCTACCATCTCATCAACAAGATCAGGTCCTAATAGCTTTCGTTCCCCAACTTCATCCCAGCAAGTTGGAGTCCTGCATTTCTTTCCAAAGAGAGATTCATAAAGATCCATCTAAATACTGGAGTGAAATCTATTATTATAAGAAAATTCCACCAAAGGTAGGTGTTGATCCCAACCACCTTTTAAATCCATAGAGCGAGCTCTCAAAATATCTTCTATAGTTTGAATTGTCCTCTCAGACTGACCGTCTGTCTGAGGATGATAAGCAGTACTGAAACTCAACTCTGTATCTAGAGTATGATGAAGACTTCGCCAAAACTTTGAGGTAAACCTCGGATCCCGATCAGATATAATAGAAAGTGGTACTCCATGAAATCTTACCACTTCCTTCACATATATCCTGGTAAGATGATCCAGAGAGAAATCCTCTCTAATAGTGATGAAGTGTTCCAACTTTGTAAGACGATCAACTATGACCCAGATAGCATTATTGTCTTTGGATGTTTTAGGAAGTCCAGTGTCAAAGTCCATAGTGATGTTTTCCCATTTCCATTCTGGTATGGGTAATGTTTGTAACATCCCCTTAGAATTCTGTCTCTCAACATTAACTTCTTGACAAACCAAGCATCGAGAGACATATTCAACAACATCTCTTTTCATGTCATCCCACCAGAAGTACTCTTTCAGGTCCCTATACATCTTCGTGCTTCCAGGATGAATATAGAATGAAGAACTATGAGCCTCATCCAGTAACTCCTTTAATTCTGGGATGGGAGAAACACAAACCTGATTCCTGAACATTATTATCCCATCATAATCAAGGTTGAATTCAGGAACATTTCACACCTTCTTTTGTAACTCTACATATTCTTTCTGTGCCTCTTTAATCTTCACATGTATAGATGGTTGAACATTCATTTGAGAAAGATACAATTTTTCCCCATTCATTATAATTCCAAGATCCATCCTTTGTAAATCCATAAATATTGGAAATTTTGTGATCCTCAACATGGATAAGCTAGCATGGTCTTATCAACTTAATGCATCTGCCACCTTGTTTGCTTTCCCAGGGTGGTAATGAATTTAGCAGTCGTAATCCTTAATCAGCTCCAACCATCTTCTTTGGCGCATATTCATCTCCTTTTGTGTGAAAACATACTTTAAGCTTTTATGATCATTATAAATGTCACACCTTTCTCCATAAAGATAATGCCTCCAAATCTTTAATGCAAAGATTACCGAAGCTAACTCCAAATCATGAGTTGGGTAATTTTGCTCATGGATTTTCAACAGTTTTGAGGCATAAGCTATCACCATATCATTTTTCATAAGAACACACCCCATCCCCTTCTTGGATGCATCACTGTATATCACAAACCTTTCTCCACTACAAGGAAGTGTGAGTACAGGTGCACTGGATAACCTTCTTTTCAACTCCTTGAAATTCTCTTCACATTCCGTCATCCAAACAAACTTAACTCCTTTCCGAGTCAACTTGGTGAGTGGATTAGATAATCGTGAAAAATATTTCACAAAACTTCGATAATATCCAGCCAAACCAAGAAAAAATCGGATCTCAGTTACTATTGTTGGTCTTGACCATCTTTTGATAACCTCTGTTTTTGATGGATCCATAGATATCCCCTCTTTTGAGATTATGTGACCCAAAAATGCAACTTTTTGAAGCCTAAATTTACACTTGGTAAATTTGGAATAAAGATTCTCCTTTCTTAGGGTCTTCAATACAATTCTCAAGTGATCTGCATGTTCTCCTTGCTATTTGAATAGACAAGAATATCATCTATAAAGACTACCACAAACAGATAAAGATAGTCTCTAAAGACTCTATTCATCAGATCCATGAAGATAACAGAGGTATTAGTAAGACCAAATGGCATTACTATAAATTCATAATGTCCATACCTTGTACGGAAATCCGTCTTTGGTATATCATCCCTTTTGACCCTTAATTGATGATACCCTGATCGAAGATCAATCTTGGAAAAGTATTAAGCTCCGCGTAGTTGGTCAAATAAGTCATCAATGCGTGGGAGAGGATATTTTTTCTTGATAGTGATCTTGTTAAGTTCTCGATAATCAATGCAGAGTCTCATTTATCTATCTTTCTTTTTAACAAACAGAACTGGTGCTCCCCAAGGTGACACACTTGGGCGTATGAATCCCTTATCAAGATTTTCTTGCAGTTTCTTCTTCAATTCCTGCAACTCAATTGGGGCCATTCTCTAAGGTGTCTTTGAAATAGGCAAAGCACCCGGAACGAGATCTATTGAAAACTCTACTTCATGATTTGGTGGAAGAGCCAAAAATTCCTCCGGAAAGACATCATCAAACTCCTATACAATGGGCATATTTTTAATCATGAGTTTCTCACCCACCATTTGAGAAAAATAACCTTCATTTAGTGGAATCAAGACCCATAAGATGGAATAAATTTCCACTGGAAGGTTATGTTCATCCTTGCATCGATAGACGATCATATATTGACCTGGAATATGAAATGTGACTTCCCTTATTTGGCAATTGATATGAGCTCCATATAAAGAAAGCCAATCCATGCCAAGAATCACATCAAATTCCACTATAGGAAGGATCAAAAGATTTTCAGGAATCACTTTCCCCCAAACTTCAATCGGAGAAGAATTATAAACTTTTGATGCAACTATTATGCCATTATGGGTTGTCACAGCTAACTCAACATCTAATTGTTGAGTCAATATGGTGATACCCTTAGAAAATTATTCAGAAATAAAAGAGTGGGTGGATCCAGAATCACATAAAACAATTTCTACTTTAGAGTGGATGGTAAGTGTACCTTTCACCACTTTGTTATCGTACTCCACATCGCTGATAGAAATTGCATGTGAATTTCCTTTTTCTTTAGCCTTAAGAGTTTTTTGATGTCTATCATCATCAACAGCCCTTGGATTAGGGCATTGATTGGCATAATTCCCCATTTCCTTGCATTTATAACATTGAAGTGTAGGAGGTACACTCTGTGTATCCTTTTCTTTGTTCACATCACTAGACATCTTCTTCCCATCATTGTGGCATTCAAATGCCTGATGAACTTCCTTTCCACATTTGAAACATTTACTTGTCCCTTTAAGACAACTCCCTCCATGTTTCTTTCCACACTTTTGGAATAAGGGAAAACTCAACATCTTTTCAGTGTGCTCTTTATATTTTCCTTTGAATTCCATTTTCCTCTTCTTATCAAACCCATATGACTAATGGGTTACTCCAATCTCCATCTCAACTTTGAGAGCACATCGAACAATTTCCTCATATCTATTGAAGTCCCTTATGGTTAACACTCTTCGAAGACTTAGTTTTAAGCCACTAAAGAATCAATCGATCTTACTCTCAGGTTGGATAACAATACTAGAAGCGTACCTTGCAAGTAATGTAAAATTTGCTTCATATGTACCAACAGATTCATCATCCTTCTGCTTCAGTTCAAGAAACTCCTTCTCCATCTTTGTTCGAAGAATATAAGGGAAGTACATATTGAAAAATAAGTTCTTGAACTCGTCCCATTCCATGTACTCAATTTCATCCCTTTGCCTCGTATTCTTAATAAGATTCCACCATTGATCAACATCACCTTCCAAACGATATACAACTAAGATGACTTTATAATGTTCAGGACATTGAAGAACTTAAAATATCTTTTCAGTGGTACTGATCCACTGTTAAGCCACTAATGGATCAGAAGACCCGCTGAATGAAGGTGGACGCTGCCTCATGAAGGATTCAACAGAATGTTGCTCCTTCCTTTGCTCATTTGGAAGTCCTGCATGATTTATAGCTTGAGAAAGTTGTGTGAGCATGGCTACAAGATTTTTCATTCCAGCTCCCATAACGTTTGGTTGCTCAGGGGGACAATCATTGCATTTCCCGTCGCATTCCACATTAATATGGTTCCTTCGGGTTCCAGCCATTGACTAAAACCAAGAAGAATAGTGTGATAAACACTAATTATAATAGGAAAAACACATAATCAAGAATAAAATTTTACACTTAAGGTATTATCATAGGTTGTTCATGGCCATTTCTAGAACGAGTCGCATCACATCATGGTGACGGTATTCTGTACATATGCACGAGCGATGATATCGTTCACATGATCGTGGAATTGTATTGGAGTGTATGTATACTATTTCAGAATCAATATCCCTTTAAAATAATCATATATAGTTATTATTTACACTATTATACACATCCAAGTAAGGTGGTGGTGGAAAATAGATTACACCACGGTGTGGAGACGGTATTCCGTACGTACGCACGCGCGGTGATTTCGTTTTCCGTAGGATGGATAGATGGTGAAATAGGGTTGTTTCATACTTATAATAACATATCAGTATATGAGTGATACTGATGTTATTACTTCATAATGAAACAACTAAATAAGAAGAAGTGGAAGAAGAAATAAAGTTGAAAGAATCGGTAACGGACATTACCTCTTCTTTGAAGCGCCTCTTTGAGACCTCCTCTTAGGGTACTAAAATTGGTCTTTGAAGAAGACCAGGACCTCTAGGATGTGTCTAGGGAAGTGTAGAAGAGAATTTTGTAGGGGTTGGCCGAGCTTGAAGGCTCAAAGTGGTGTGAGGAAGATAGGGAGGAGGTACCCTTTTATAAGGGAGGAGAGGGGCACCTTTGGAAAAACTAAAAATATTATTTTATTATAAAGTCATATTCGGGTTTTAATATATCCTAATTGATTTATTTAGAAGATAAGGTGGGAAGGGGTCTAAATACTCTCATACAATAGAATTTATACAAGTTTAGGTATCTATTTTAGCCTTATCATTTAGATTTAACTTTAAGTTAGATAATTTAACTTTTACTGTGTCTTCTTGTTTTCTTACACTATAAGGTTAATAAACATACTATAACAAGCCAAACGAACCCAAATTTGTTTATTATTAATATATATAACCTTATCTAAGTCATTTTGACGAACCTTAGATTTTTAGGAATAAAATAACAATTAATAATATAATATTTGTTTTAAAAGCTTTTTTATGTCAATTTTGACACTATTTGGTAATTGATTTTTTGTGAAAATCATAACAGAAATATTAGTTAGAAAAAAGTCACTTAAATCTATACTAACAGGTCATATTAACATAAAAAATATTGGAATTCATAAAAAGTCTCAAATTACAATTATTTGGTTATTTATAATATCAATTATGTCAATATTTAATTAATAATATAATTACATCATCATCACTGTGTCATAAATAAATTAAATTATTTAAATTCTAAAAATTACAAATAAAATACCATTATGTAGGAAATCTTATTATCTTTATAATGAATATTTATAGTCGAATTTATCTTATGCATAACCCTATATTAAAAATGATTTACTTATTGAACTTTGATTTTAACTATTTTAACCCTTCTTTTAATAAATTAATATTAAATGTCCTAATCTAATACAAGTGGGCCCAAATGGTCATATTTTAATCCTAAGGTTGTTTTTGGCCGAATTAAACTTATCCAATATAATTATTACATGTGTTAGGGTAATAATAATATCATTTTTACCCTTAATTACCCTATTTACTTTTAACCGTGGTAAAAAAAGTAAAATGTTACTATTCACCAAAAATTATTTTCATCTCATTGAACCACATTTTTGTCCTTTATATTAACCGTGTCTCTCGGAGTTTTGAAATTCCACTCAAAGAAGCAGTAAAAATAAGTTTTATGTGAATTTGGAAATTCTCCTAGGAGGTGGGTAAAAGACGATGAAAAGTTCAATAAAATTTTTATATATATAAAATTATTATAAAATGACTCCAATGAATTGCATTCAACTTATATAGGTATTATGTATCAATTTTTACCTAAAATAAATTTAAATAAAATAAATGATTATTTAAATAAAAAGCATGTTTTTAAATAGTAACCCAGTGTTTTCACTATTCATCAAAAATTGAAAGTTTTCAGAAAAATACCAAAATTTCACCCTAGTATAATTTCGATATTCTGAATCCAAAAATGAAGTCCATTTTGAAAAATAAAATTTACAAAATTTCAAAAAGTGATTATTACTATTCATAACGGCTAGTTTTAATAATATTTTTATAGCATATCTTTGTTTAGTGAAACTCGATATTGCGTACGACGCAAGCTATCGAGGAAGGTCGCGATTGCGTGTAAAGCAAGACAAGATAGTGTTGTGTGTAGTGAAAGATTTCTTTGATGATTTATATAACATAAAAACAAAATATTTCTCATAAAATTCTTGGGTGTTACAATGGATCCACTTGTAAGTGATAATGACAGTTTATATTAATTAATTTAAAGTAAATACAAAAATGACATAAGAATATATCTTTTAGAAAAAAAAATTTTACATAGGATTATATATGTTATATTTTATACTATAAATATTAATTAGAAATATAAAAATATTTCCTACATAATAGTATTTTATTTATAATTTTTTGACATTGAATAATTAAATTTATTTATGACACAATAATGATGCAGTATTTTCCTTATTAATGAAAGAATCAAATAATTAGTATTATAAATGTTAAAATAAAAATAATTGGAATGTTTTTATTACATACACGAATTTTATTGGTTAATATTACGTGTTAGGATTGAGTAAATAAATTTGGTTCGAATTAATAATGTTTTTAAGACTTTAACAAAAATAAATTATTAAATATTATCTAAATTGGCATAAATGAGTTTTTAAAAAAAATATTATATTATTAATTGATATTGTATTCCTCAAAATCTACGGTTTTTCCAAAGGACTTATATAATGATATTTTTATTATTAATGGACCACTTGGGGTTCGTTAGGAAGTTTATCGTAAGTTTATTGACTATATAATATAAAAATACAAAGAGACAAAGTAAATGTCAAACTATTTAACTAAGAGTTAAATCAAAAAGATAAAGTTAATATAGTGACCCAAACCTATCTAAAACCAATTGGTTGAGTGGTTTTCTACCTATCCCCACCTTAACCTTTAAATAATCTACTTTGGAGTCATTATAAACCGAATATGAATTTATTATAAAATAATATTTCTAGCTTTTCCTAAGGTGCGTCTCACCCCTCTTATAAAAGGGCACTTTCCCTTCCCTCTAATTCACACCTTCAAAGCCTTTTGGCTGGGCCAACCCCTACCCAAATATTCCCTCAACTTCCCTCACTTCAACCAAGAGGCCTTAGTTTGATCATAAAGATAACCTAATGAGCCCTTTTGATCAAATCAAAAGGAAGAACCCGAAGAAGAGGTAATGTTTTCACCACATTCTTTCAAGTTCCTTTCTTCTTCAACTTCTTCTTTCTTTGTCATTTCCATTATAAAATTATAACTCTAGTATATTCTATATAATGTGATGTTATTATAAATATAGTAAAACCATATTTGTTATTGTATCCATCCTTTGAATGACATGTCAACATATTTGCGTACGTACGACTTTCCGTCTCCACGTCGTGGTGTAATTGTTATTCAAAACATTATTATTTGGATAGGTATGATAATGATGTGTAATTGATGTAAATAATAAATATAATATGATAATGAATCTGTATATATGATATACCATCCAATTATATATTATTTTAAAATCAAAACAATGATATTGTCACTCGTGCGTACCTACGGACTACCGTCTCCACGAACGCGATGAGATTCATTCTCCATCGTATCCATTCAAGTCTAATTATCATTTGATGATTAAAAATAATTTTTAAGGACTTGATATCATTCTGTATATGAATAAGATACAACCTATCCATAACAAACACGACTTACGTAACAAAACATATAAAAGAAAACAAGTAAGTTAACACCCGAAACGACGATAATACTAAGATATTATTAACAAATCAATGTTAAAAGATCATATATGATATCATATTAATGTATATGATTCTTGTATAATTTAATAAAAATTATTTCACCATTATACAGGATGTTAACCTACCCTCGACCAAGGAAAAGTACACCGTAAGGGTTTATTTTACAATCTCTTCATTATCTGAGGTTGTTTATACGCAATTATCTACTGGGAACTCTTTATCATCCACATCCATGTTTCTTAAAAATGTATTTCAAATCATTATAACTATTTTTTTTAGACTATGGTTTAAAATCATTTATAACGTTTTTTGACTTTTTATAATATGTTTATAAAGTAATCTTTCTTTCATTTTCCAAACAAGGTCATTTTTAACCTTTTCGACAAAATTAAGGTAAGACTGTATTTTTTAACTTATATGGTGGGTGCTGCTATTTTCTTCCATTATAAAATCTTCAAATCATCCCTTAAAATAAAATAAGAATATTTTCAAATTAAATTTTTTATTTCATGATTATGTTATTTTTAAATGATTTAAAAAAAAGATATATTTCTCTCAAATAGTTTTGATTTAATCTATGTCAATATCCTTTGATGGATTTTAAGATTATTTGAAGTTTATTTATTATGATAAAAAACTTCCATATTGTATTGAAGGTTTTGTGATATGTTTGACTATGGATGTGTTATTTTTATACCATTCATGGTTTATGGAGAAATTATTGACATTTCGTATGCTAGTTTTAATATGAATGTTTATGTTATGTTTAAACCTGTTCATATGAGGAATGAATTGGACAAAATAAGTGACAGGTAGAGCCCTCTATAGCTCGTCAATGCATCGGTAGCTCTCATGAGACCAACTAGTGTCTTGGAACAAGGCCTTGAAAAAAAATCTTATTTGTAGTCTTGGCACAAGGCCTTGACTATGTGGTTATGATAGTCTGGCATTATGCCTTCCATCATTATGAAAGTGGTTATTGATATTGCATGTGATTATTCAATTAGTATAATATCCATGTGAATAAGTAAATGAAATTATTTCATTTTATTTCTTCCATATTATGCTAAAGTTCAAGTTTGAAAGGCTTTTGTTTCAGTTATACATTGCCTTAAATTTTTATGTCTATTTATGAAAGTTTCCGCAATATTGTTATCCTTACTGGGCATATGAGCTCACCCCTTTCTATGTTTTATTTTTCCCAGGATGTGAAGAAGTATTTTATGAATGACCTTCAGGGATATTATAAGGGGATATGAGTGTGGAGACAATATGTTGTTATAGTTTTCATTTTATGATGTAATGTAACCTTTATGAATGTATCTAGTGATTCCAAGGCTACTAAACTAATCAGTTTTTGAGACTTGAACATTTGTTATCATGTCAATGTTATGTAATAATGCACCGACTCTGGATAACTAGGGTCGGGGCGTTACAGTTGGTATTAGAGGAGGTTTAGTACAAACCTTGGGAGCTATATTTAGATAAAATCTGATTAGAGCACATAGACCTAAGATGGACTTTGGTTATTAGTATATAATAACATAATAAAATTTTGGTATTGTAGAGATTTTGTGAGTTTTCTGAGCAATAATTCCCTGTTTGGATACGAGCAGGTAGAGGAAGCTCTGGCACATATGTACCTATGGGTAAACCCGAAAACACCTCTTTGAGCTAGACTCGAACAGGAACCGGTTCACGACAACGGTCCTTGCTGCACTCTTGGTTACAACACTCCTAGGGGATATGCTTAGGATAATTCTCATTTTCTTTACAAACCATTTTGAAGGGTTTATGAGTATATACTTACTTAAAGAAAACATTTTTATGATTATGCATTATATCCATAAACTGTTTAATTTTTGATTTAGAAGTTTGGATTTATGTATTGTGATTCATAAACTAATCTAGTGTATTCTATAGTTTTGAAATTGCACCTAGTGGAAGAAGTGGAACTGTATCAATGCATGCAATCCATGTAGGGATTTAACTCCTGATAAAGATAATTATAGTTTATCTGGTGATGCAAGCAGTGTTGATCATCTAATCACCATACTGGGACAACTCACTCAGGTTATGAATAATAACCTTACCCGTATGGAGCAACCTGATCCGTAGCGTGGAGGATCAATGTTAGACCGCTTCATGAGGCAACAACCACCAACATTCAATGTAACACCCCAGGTAAATAAAGAATATGACATTTCATATTTATCCATATTTGTGAATAAAATATTTAAATGACTTTAAAGTGGACGCTATGCTCGATGGCGTACCCAACACGCAACAACGAGTTTCTTGGGAATCTTACGTTGCACTCTAATAATAAAATAATATTATTTTAAATGGTAGTTAACATGTAGCCGTTGTAATGGAGGGAATGGATAGAAATAACTAAAATAAGATTATATATGTTTTTAAATGTTTTTACATTTATCCAATAAAGGATAGAGGCATAAAATACGGAAAGAATTCAATTTTAGGCATATATGCCCTAGTTTTCACTAAAGGTTCACTTATCACCTTTTGATGGCGAACCATCATTAAATATAGTTTTGTTCACTCTTATACATTCTATTGAACCAAATAAAACTCTTCTTAAGAATTGGGACATCAAAATTTACTTTGTGTAAATTTTTGGTATCTTTCCGATAATGTTCATTTTTTTAAGGAATAGTGTAAAATGTTGTATTTTAATTCAAAACCTCTTTTTAATCTAATTTATTTATATGATTAGATTATATTTTGAATTGGTTTTAAAGTGAAATTAGAAAATGTTTTTACCATTAAATCCAATAGTGGTTGTTGGAATTAATTTCACTTTGAAATCAGACTTAAACTAGTGTCAATCTTTTGATACTTATTGCTTTATAAAAACACGCTATTTGCTCTGACAGCGGGAATTAATTATTAAATTAATTAATGAGACTAATATGTTTTGAATTTTGTAAAACGGACTTCATTTTTGAATTCGGAATATCAAATATAGATTAGGGTGAAGTTTTGGTATTTTTCTGAAAAACTCCAATTTTTGATGAATAGTGAAACCACTAAGTGGTAATCAAGCAAACTGATTTTTCAGTTAAATGAAAGCTTACCACTAATGTGTATTGAATTTTGAAAATCCGACATATATGGTTTTCATTAGTATGTAAAATGTGGTTCAATGGGATGAAAATAATTTTTTGGTGAATAGTAACTTATTAAGTTTTTAATCGTGATTAGTGGTAATTAGTGTAATTTAAGGTAAAAATGATATTATAAGAATGTGAAAACACCATGACACTTGTCCTACACCTATTGGGTGAGTCATGGCCCACCGAGACAAGCCATGGGCCAACTTGGGGACCCCATGGATCCACTTTGGCTGGGAAATGACATAAATAACTTTTTATTTAATGTAAAAGTAAAAATGACACAAACATGATATGTTTTACTAAAACAATTTTTAAGTGGGGTTATACAAGTCATATTTTTGATTATAAATATTCATTGGAAATATAAAAAGATTTCCTACATCATAGTATTTTTTTTATAATTTTTAGACATTATATAAATTAAATTATTTATGACATAATAATGATGCAGCGATGACATCATTATTTGACGATTTAAATAAAATGGAAAGATAATGTAAAATATAGGAACGAAACATGTCCAAAACTTATTGGATGAGTGTATTTCGAAGCCTTATCACCTTATCCACGACTTATATCAATGTGGGACCTTTTAAAACCGAAACACATTTTCAAATAAAGTAATATTTCTTACTTTCCAAAAGTGCCCCTCCTCTCCTCTTATAAAAGGCCCCCACCTCTACCTCTTTTACCACACTCCTCAAGCCTTTTGCTCGGCCAACCCCTGCCCATTTACTCTCTTCACATCCCTCTCCTCATCCTAGAGGATTCCCTTTGGGCAGAATACTTTCAAAGGAAGCCTTTAGGCTCAAATCAAAAGGAGTTACACTTTTAAAGATAATTCATTCTCTCATGTTCATTTGTTTTAATTTGCTTCTCCAACCCCATAAACTCTTTTTATTTAATTCTTTTGTAACAAAACCAGTATCTTCAATATACTAGGATGTTGTTATAAGATTTATTCGAGCTACACTCTCACACAACTACATCAAATGGTTAAGTAACATACGGTTTCCGTGGATGGAGAAATTCTGCCTCCCGAAACAATGATTGTTCAATACTCATTTAACACCTTCAAAGGTGGCCATTATGATGTCACTATTTTTATATATGATATATAATATGTAAATGTTTTACTTATGCTTCTGTATTTTTCATTTGTGTCTTACCTTTATGGCTTCCATTATGGGTATACGCGATATCTTCATTTAAGGAAGTGCGGACTACCGCCCCCTCAAGGTGATTTGATTCGTTAAATACCATATGTGGGACGTATAAATGATGGAACTATGATATTATATATGATATTATACTGGAATTATAATATACCTTTATATCATTATGATTCCATTCTATAAACAACGAAATAGAAATGGAGGTAGCGTTCATGCGTACGTACGGCTTACCGTCTCCATGAACGGTGCATTTCATTTCTTACCTCTAAATGATTATGAAATGTTATAAATGCATGCATGTACTGGATATATATGACATATATGATATCTAAATCATGAATAAAATTCTGTTTCTAATAAACATTTGGCCACACGAACAACATGTAATTGTAAGAAGTCCACTTTCGACTTAAGAACCAAATACCGACAAAATTAACATTATTAACTTGAATGATTACATAATGTTTATAACATGTAAATATTTGATATAAAAGGAATAATGAACTTGTAAAAGGTTTTTAAGGAAGTATAAATTAACTCAAGTTTATTATTCAGGAGATTAAAGAACGATCGAGTCAAGTCGGACCCGAGGTAAGGGATCCTACTCCTCTCTTTCTTTTTAAGTACACACTTTTATGTAATTCCTTTTAAAACTCATATTTATTGTTATTGGGATGATATTTTATATTACACTTACTGTAATTTTTATGTTCATGTGATGAGAGACCCTATTCTCTCTCATCAATCCATTTTGGAAGTTTTGAGTGGCGCTGTTAGGCTGCCGAACTTTCGTAAGAGATCTAACCTCTCTCTTTCTTTTTAAGTACTCTCCTTTATGTCACTTCTTTTAAGCTCCTCTTTGTAATGTTGGGGGATGTTCTTTTATATTCCACTAGATGTAAATTTTATTGTAATGTGATGATATACCCTAACTGATCTCATCAATCCATATTCGGAAGTTTTATGTGGCGCCGTTTGGCTGCCGAGTTTTCGTAAGGGATTTTTCATCTCACTTTTATTCCCGTGAGATTTATGCTACATTTGCCACAAATTCCATTGAGTGGTGTATGTACTACCCATTATTATACTCTTTGTGTAATATAATTTCGTTTATGAGTATTTACATCAATGATCTATTGTCCTTCTTTCATGGGGTGTATGTTTTGAAAGATACCCAAGTCGGTAAGGGAACCTTTCACCCTCCTCTTTTATTAAAAGACTTCTTTTGTTGGGTCTTTTAATTTACATATTTTTATGTTGGGATATGTTCTCATATATCCTTATTGATGTAAATTTTATGTCCAAGTGATGAGATACACTTTTTATCTCTCATCAACTCATTTTGATGTGATGCTGTTAGGCTGTCAAGGGAACTTTTTAACCCAATTTCGATTTCTTTGGGTTCAACATGTAGTCATTGAATATGTCATCCATTGAATATGTGTGAATGAACTTTTATTGTTTTACACTTAATATCCACTTATATTGGGTGTATTTATATTTGTCACACATATTTTTGAGATTTATGTGTCCTTAATTTAAGGATACATTCTTTATAAGGGATTTCATCACATTTGACATTTCTATTGAGAGTTCCTTGTTGTTATGCACCAATTCACTCTTATATGGTGTATATACTGTCCTTTGGAGTATTATATCATGAATAAATTTATTCTCATGATATTATAAAGTTTTTACTAAATGTTATTCCTCAATTATTGTATTCAAGTGTCTCTAATTTTGGTAAAACCCCTTTAACCAAAATATCGCTTTAAATGTTTTAATTATTTATTCTTATTAATATCCATGTTTTCAAAATGGTTTTAAGGATTTATTTATATGGATATTAATGGTTTAAAATTTTAAGCTTCAAGGTGGTATGGGACACTTTGATTCAAAAATCTCTTTATTAAATGTTTTAAATGGTTTTGGAAATGGTTTCTTTTTGAATGGATTCATTATTTAAATATACTAAAGCGTTATATTGTGATTGAAATGTGGAAACGTTATGTTTCCTTTAAGCATGTTTTATGTGATACATTTATGTTATGGTTCTTGGGAATTGTTATGAAAACGGGTGGTTCCGTGATAAACTAAGGGCGGGTGAGCCCGATATAGCTCTCCAATGCATTGGGTAACGCGAAGGAGTAAAACGTTAAGGTTTCTCCGAAGAGATTTAGGGAATATACTGTGATGGGTATTCCATACGTAACCAAGAGGGTTACTCCCTACGTAAGAATGTTATGAATGCCTCAAGTTTCCTTTATGGCTTATGTTTTCTATGATTTATTCAAGATTTGATGAGGTATGATAAAGTGATTATGTTTTATGGGTAAAGTATGAACTCATTCTTATGTATATGTGTACCCATGTTTCCTTTCCATATTTTTATATCCCTTACTGAGCTTTTTGTGCTCATCACAAGTTTTTGAAATGTTTTTCATAGGTCAAGGGAAAGGTACATGATGTGATGATAGTGTCAAGGATGTGTCAAGAAAGAATCCGTGTAATATTTTAAATATGTTTCCGTTGATGGGAAGAATGAATACTGTCTTTTATGTAACCACTTTGTTTAAAAGTGGAATGTAATGCATGTTTCATGATCTAATTCTCTAAAACTCTAAACCTGAAAAGATCCTCAATGTGTAATCTTGTAATAACTCAAGATTAAGTAAGGTTTAAGGCTGGGGCCTTATAGTTGGTATCAAAGGTCGGTTTAGATAACTTTAGAGGTTAGGGTATTCTTTAAGCATAAGTGACATTACCATAATGGTTAGGATTTCAGAAAGAGTCCTAGTTTTAGATAAAGTGAATGAGTAAGTGTATCTTAGTGTTTACCTTCCTCATTAGTACATGATGGTTTTGTTGATATACTCACACTGACATTTCTATTTTTAGTGAATGGATGGATCTAGCAGTCACCAAAGAGACAACAGGTTTGAAGGAAACTGTGGTGGTTCTCTGATTAAGATACTAGATAAAATGGAGGATTCAATGAGGAAACTCGTGGTTGTTCTAAACCAAATATCAAGGAGTCATGATCAACCACTTCAACCTTGGTGAGTTCTCTAATTCATCATGTACGAAATGGCCAACTCGATGTGGAAATTCAGGTAATAATTATTAAGGTAACCATTTGGGTTTATATGATCCTTACTTTGGAGGTAATTATGGGTTACTATATGTTATGATGGAAAATGAAAGGCATGAGATAAACTTGAGGTTAAAATATGTTATGATCATCTTTGAAGATTTTATCTCTTTTTGGGGAATGTTTTAAGAATTATATAGTTTTGGAAAAAGGACAACACGCAGACCATGTGACTACCCGTCGCGTCGGACAAAGCTGCGGGAATCGAACCCACAACCAAAGTGCGACTGGTATTTATCGCCTACCACTGGACTACGTGAAGTCCCTGGTTAGTTTGACTGATTCTTTCTAGTTATATGATTTTATGAATTAAGAGTAAGTTGATTTTGGGATATTTATGAAAATGATTAACCTATCATGGAGGATATGTGATTAGGATAATTACTTTTCAATACGAGACTTTAGGAGCGACTAATGTTGTTTGGAGATAAATGTTACGATTTAACTTGGAAGACTATGTGACTAAATCCTTCAAATATTTGGGTTTCAATCTTATATTGGTTTACTTTGAAGAATTTTTTGAAAAAATTATTTATCGGATGGTCCTCATTGAACTTTGGGTTTTGTTGGACAAATTTTGGAGATTAAGAATAGATTTTCTTTTTATAAGGGGTTATCTTTTTCTGGATTATCTGATCTTGTACTAGCCTTTTTGGTTTTGGTTTTGGTTAAATTATAAATACATGGGATGTATATAGTTCTCTTTTGTGGATTAGGTGATTCTATAGAAGTTGATTATAATACTCTTAATGTGAACAAGTCTTCCTAAATACTCGTCTTTTGGAGAAAATATGAGTTTGTGTAAGGAATATAATAAAAGTTGAAAGTCAATATGATAAGTGATTATGTTTCCTTCTGAATAAATTCCTCAATAAAAAGTAACTTAAAACAAAAATGTTGTCTATTAACTTTTCCTACTGGGGAACCCAACACCGTTTAACCCACCACAAGTTTGTGATTTTCTCGTGGTTAACTTTCTCCTAAACATGTTTTCTATCACTCTCCATCAGAACATGACCATTTGTTTTTCCTCCATGTCCATATTTTCATACTTGGAATCCTAGTATGGGTTAACTCGGGTGACCTTTGTACTTATCTCTCTTTATTTTAAAGTGTTTGTTTTACCGACTTTTGTTCCGATGTGGGACTTTCAAGGATGTTTCCAAGCACAATTTTAAAATTGCGAGGACGCAATTCCCAAAAGGGGGGAAGGATGTAACACCCTAGGTAAATAAAGAATATGACATTTCATATTTATCCATATTTGTGAATAAAATATTTAAATGACTTTAAAGGGACGCTATGCTCGATGACGTACCCAACACGCAACAACGAGTTTCTTGGAAATCTTACGTTGCACTCTAATAATAAAATAATATTATTTTAAATGGTAGTTAACATGTAGCCATTGTAATGGCGGGAATGGATAGAAATAACTAAAATATGATTATATATGTTTTTAAATGTTTTTACATTTATCCAATAAAGGATAGAGGCTTAAAATACGGAAAGAATTCAATTTTAGGCATATATGCCCTAGTTTTCACTAAAGGTTCACTTATCACCTTTTGATGGCGAACCATCATTAAATATAGTTTTGTTCACTCTTATACATTCTATTGAACCAAATAAAACTCTTCTTAATAATTGGGACATCAAAATTTACTTTGTGTAAATTTTTGGTATCTTTCCGATAATGTTCATTTTTTTAATGAATAGTGTAAAATGTTGTATTTTAATTCAAAACCTCTTTTTAATATAATTTATTTATATGATTAGATTATATTTTGAATTGGTTTTAAAATGAAATTAGAAAATGTTTTTACCATTAAATCCAATAGTGGTCGTTGGAATTAATTTCACTTTGAAATCAGACTTAAACTAGTGTCAATCTTTTGATACTTATTGTTTTATAAAAACACGCTATTTGCTCTGACAGCGGGAATTAATTATTAAATTAATTAATGAGACTAATATGTTTTGAATTTTGTAAAACGAACTTCATTTTTGAATTTGGAATATCAAATATAGCTTAGGGTGAAGTTTTGGTATTTTTCTGAAAAACTCCAATTTTTGATGAATAGTGAAACCACTAAGTGGTAATCAAGCAAACTGATTTTTCAGTCAAATGAAAGTTTACCACTAATGTGTATTGAATTTTGAAAATCCGACATACATGGTTGTCATTAGTATGTAAAATGTGGTTCAATGGGATGAAAATAATTTTTTGGTGAATAGTAACTTATTAAGTTTTTAATCGCGATTAGTGGTAATTAGTGTAATTTAAGGTAAAAATGATATTATAAGAATGTGAAAACACCATGACACTTGTCCTACACCTATTGGGTGAGTCATGGCCGACCAAGACAAGCCATGGGCCAACTTGGGGACCCCATGGATCCACTTTGGTTGGGAAATGACATAAATAACTTTTTATTTAATGTAAAAGTAAAAATGACACAAACATGATATGTTTTACTAAAACAATTTTTAAGTTGGGTTATACAAGTCATATTTTTGATTATAAATATTCATTGGAAAGATAAAAATATTTCCTACATAATAGTAGTTTCTTTATAATTTTTAGACATTAAATAAATTAAATTATTTATGACATAATAATGATGCAACGATGACATCATTATTTGACGATTTAAATAAAATGGAAAGATAATGTAAAATCTAGGAACCAAACATGTCCAAAACTTATTGGATGAGTGGATTTCGAATCCTTATCACCTTATCCACGACCTATATCAATGTGGGACCTTTTAAAACCGAAAAACATTTTCAAATAAAGTAATATTTCTTACTTTCCAAAAGTGCCCCTCCTCTCCTCTTATAAAAGGCCCCCACCTCTACCTCTTTTCCCACACTCCTCAAGCCTTTGGCTCGGCCAACCCCTGCCCATTTACTCTCTCCACATCCCTCTATTCATCCTAGAGGATTCCCTTTGTGCAGAATACTTTCAAAGGAAGCCTTTAGGCTCAAATCAAAAGGAGTTACACTTTTAAAGGTAATTCATTCTCTCATGTTCATTTGTTTTAATTTGCTTCTCCAACCCCCTAAACTCTTTTTATTTACTTATTTTGTAACAACACCAGTATCTTCAATATACTAGGATGTTGTTATAAGATTTATTAGAGCTACACTCTCACACAACTACATCAAATGGTTAAAGAACATACGGTTTCCGTGGATGGCGAAATTCTGCCTCCCGAAACGATGATTGTTCAATACTCATTTAACACCTTCAAAGGTGGCCATTATGATGTCACTATTTTTATATATGATATATAATATGTTAATGTTTTATTTATTCTTCTGTATTTTTCATTTGTGTCTTACCTTTATGGCTTCCATTATGAGTATACGCGATATCTTCATTTAAGGAAGTGCGGACTACCGCCCCCTCAAGGTGATTTGATTCGTTAAATACCATATATGGGACGTATAAAGGATGGAACTATGATATTATATATGATATTATACTGGAATTATAATATACCTTTATATCATTATGATTCCATTCTATAAACAATGAAATAGAAATGGAAGTAGCGTCCATGCGTACGTACGGCTTACCGTCTCCATGAATGGTGCATTTCATTTCTTACCACTAAATGATTATGTAATGTTATAAATGCATGCATGTACTGGATATATATGACACATATGATATCTAAATCATGAATACAATTCTGTTTGTAATAAACATTTGGCCACATGAACAACATGTAATTGTAAGAAGTCCACTTTCGACTTAAGAACCAAATACCGACAAAATGAACATTATTAACTTGAATGATTACATAATGTTTATAACATGTCAATAATTGATATAAAAGGAATAATGAACTTGGAAAAGGTTTTTAAGGAAGTAGAAATTAACTCAAGTTTATTATTCAGGAGATTAAAGAACGATCGAGTCAAGTCGGACCCGAGGTAAGGGATCCTACTCCTCTCTTTCTTTTTAAGTACACACTTTTATGTAATTCCTTTTAAAGCTCATATTTATTGTTATTGGGATGATATTTTATATTACACTTACTGTAATTTTTATGTTCATGTGATGAGAGTCCCTATTCTCTCTCATCAATCCATTTTGGAAGTTTTGAGTGGCGCTGTTAGGCTGCCGAACTTTCGTAAGAGATCTAACCTCTCTCTTTCTTTTTAAGTACTCTCCTTTATGTCAATTCTTTTAAGCTCCTCTTTGTAATGTTGGGGGATGTTCTTTTATATTCCACTTGATGTAAATTTTATTGTAATGTGATGAGATACCCTATCTGATCTCATCAATCCATATTCCGAAGTTTTATGTGGCGTCGTTAGGCTGCCGAGTTTTCGTAAGGGATTTTTCATCTCACTTTTATTCCCGTGAGATTTATGCTACATTTGCCAAAAATTCCATTGAGTGGTGTATTTACTACACATTATTATACTCTTTGTGTAATATAATTTCGTTTATGAGTATTTACATCAATGATCTATTGTCCTTCTTTCATGGGGTGTATGTTTTGAAAGATACCCAAGTCGGTAAGGGAACCTTTCACCCTCCTCTTTTTTTTAAAAGACTTCTTTTGTTGGGTCTTTTAATTTACATATTGTTATGTTGGGATATGTTCTCATATATCCTTATTGATGTAAATTTTATGTCCAAGTGATGAGATACACTTTTTATCTTTCATCAACTCATTTTGATGTGATGTTGTTAGGCTGTCAAGGGAACTTTTTAACCCAATTTCGATTTCTTTGGGTTCAACATGTAGTCATTGAATATGTAATCCATTGAATATGTGTGAATGAACTTTTATTGTTTTACACTTAATATCCACTTATATTGGGTGTATTTATATTTGTCACACATATTTTTGAGATTTATTTGTCCTTAATTTAAGGATACCTTCTTTATAAGGGATTTCATCACATTTGACATTTCTATTGAGAGTTCCTTGTTGTTATGCACCAATTCACTCTTATATGGTGTATATACTGTCCTTTGGAGTATTATATCATGAATCAATTTATTATCATGATATTATAAAGTTTTGACTAAATGTTATTCCTCAATTATTGTATTCAAGTGTCTCTAATTTTGGTAAAACCCATTTAACCAAAATATCGCTTTAAATGTTTTAATTATTTATTCTTATTAATATCCATGTTTTCAAAATGGTTTTAAGGATTTATTTATATGGATATTAATGGTTTAAAATTTTATGCTTCAAGGTGATATGGGACACTTTGATTCAAAAATCTCTTTATTAAATGTTTTAAATGGTTTTGGAAATGGTTTCTTTTTGAATGGATTCATTAGTTCAATATACTAAAGTGTTATATTTTGATTGAAATGTGGAAATGTTATGTTTCCTTTATGCATGTTTTATGTGATACATTTATGTTATGGTTCTTGGGAATTGTTATGAAAACGGGTGGTTCCGTGATAAACTAAGGGCGGGTGAGCCCGATATAGCTCTCCAATGCATTGGGTAACGCGAAGGAGTAAAACGTTAAGGTTTCTCCGAAGAGATTTAGGGAATATACTGTGATGGGTATTCCATACGTAACCAAGAGGGTTACTCCCTACGTAAGAATGTTATGAATGCCTCAAGTTTCCTTTATGTCTTATGTTTTCTATTATTTATTCAAGATTTGATGAGGTATGATAAAGTGCTTATGTTTTATGGGTAAAGTATGAACTCATTCGTATGTATATGTGTACCCATGTTTCCTTTCCATATTTTTATATCCCTTACTGAGCTTTTTGTGCTCATCCCAAGTTTTTGAAATGTTTTTCACAGGTCAAGGGAAAGGTACATGATGTGATGATAGTGTCAAGGATGTGTCAAGAAAGAATCCGTGTTATATTTTAAATATGTTTCCGTTGATGGGAAGAATGAATACTGTCTTTTATGTAACCACTTTGTTTAAAAGTGGAATGTAATGCATGTTTCATGATCTAATTCTCTAAAACTCTAAACCTGAAAAGATCCGCAATGTGTAATCTTGTAATAACTCAAGATTAAGTAAGGTTTAAGGCTGGGGCCTTATAGTTGGTATCAAAGGTCGGTTTAGATAACTTTAGAGGTTAGGGTATTCTTTAAGCATAAGTGACACTACCATAATGGTTAGGATTTCAGAAAGAGTCCTAGTTTTAGATAAAGTGAATGAGTAAGCGTATCTTAGTGTTTACCTTCCTCATTAGTACATGATGGTTTTGTTGATATACTCACACTGACATTTCTATTTTTAGTGAATGGATGGATCTAGAAGTCACCAAAGAGACAACAGGTTTGAAGGAAACTGTGGTGGTTCTCTGATTAAGATACTAGATAAAATGGAGGATTCAATGAGGAAACTCATGGTTGTTCTAAACAAAATATCAAGGAGTCATGATCAACCAATTCAACCTTGGTGAGTTCTCTAATTCATCATGTACGAAATGGCCAACTCGATGTGGAAATTCAGGTAATAATTATTAAGGTAACCATTTGGGTTTATATGATCCTTACTTTGGAGGTAATTATGGGTTACTATATGTTATGATGGAAAATGAAAGGCATGAGATAAACTTGAGGTTAAAATATGTTATGATCATCTTTGAAGATTTTATCTCATTTTGGGGAATGTTTTAAGAATTATATAGTTTTGGAAAAAGGACAACACGCAGACCCTTTGACTACCCGTCGCGTCGGACAAAGCTGCGGGAATCGAACCCACAACCAAAGTGCGACTGGTATTTATCGCCTACCACTGGACTACGTGAAGTCCCTGGTTAGTTTTACTGATTCTTTCTAGTTATATGATTTTATTAATTAAGAGTAAGTTGATTTTGGGATATTTATGAAAATGATTAACCTATCATGGAGGATATGTGATTAGGATAATTACTTTTCAATGCGAGACTTTAGGTGCGACTAATGTTGTTTGGAGATAAATGTTACGATTTAACTTGGAAGACTATGTGACTAAATCCTTCAAATATTTGGGTTTCAATCTTATATTGGTTTACTTTGAAGAATTTTTTGGACAAATTATTTATCGGATGGTCCTCATTGAACTTTGGGTTTTGTTGGACAAATTTTGGAGATTAAGAATAGATTTTCTTTTTATAAGGGGTTATCTTTTTCTGGATTATCTGATCTTGTACTAGCTTTTTTGGTTTTGGTTTTGGTTAAATTCTAAAGACATGGGATGTATATAGTTCTCTTTTGTGGATTAGGTGATTCTCTAGAAGTTGATTATAATACTCTTAATGTGAACAAGTCTTCCTAAATACTCGTCTTTTGGAGAAAATATGAGTTTGTGTAAGGAATCTAATAAAAGTTGAAAGTCAATATGATAAGTGATTATGTTTCCTTATGAATAAATTCCTCAATAAAAAGTAACTTAAAACAAAAATGTTGTCTATTAACTTTTCTTACTGGGGAACCCAACACCGTTTAACCCATCACAAGTTTGTGATTTTCTCGTGGTTAACTTTGTCCTAAACATGTTTTCTTTCACTCTCCATCAGAACATGACCCTTTGTTTTTCCTCCATGTCCATATTTTCATACTTGTAATCCTAGTATGGGTTAACTCGGGTGACCTTTGTACTTATCTCTCTTTATTTTAAAGTGTTTGTTTTACCGACTTTTGTTCCGATGTGGGACTTTCAAGGATGTTTCCAAGCGCAATTTTAAAATTGCGAGGACGCAATTCCCAAAAGGGGGGAAGGATGTAACACCCCAGGTAAATAAAGAATATGACATTTCATATTTATCCATATTTGTGAATAAAATATTTAAATGACTTTAAAGGGGACGCTATGCTCGATGGCGTACCCAACACGCAACAACGAGTTTCTTGGGAATCTTACGTTGCACTCTAATAATAAAATAATATTATTTTAAATGGTAGTTAACATGTAGCCGTTGTAATGGCGGGAATGGATAGAAATAACTAAAATATGATTATATATTTTTTTAAATGTTTTTACATTTATCCAATAAAGGATAGAGGCTTAAAATACGGAAAGAATTCAATTTTAGGCATATATGCCCTAGTTTTCACTAAAGGTTCACATATCACCTTTTGATGGAGAACCATCATTAAATATAGTTTTGTTCACTCTTATACATTCTATTGAACCAAATAAAACTCTTCTTACGAATTGGGACATCAAAATTTACTTTGTGTAAATTTTTGGTATCTTTCCGATAATGTTCATTTTTTTAATGAATAGTGTAAAATGTTGTATTTTAATTCAAAACCTATTTTTTAATCTAATTTATTTATATGATTAGATTATATTTTGAATTGGTTTTAAAGTGAAATTAGAAAATGCTTTTACCATTAAATCCAATAGTGGTCGTTGGAATTAATTTCACTTTGAAACCAGACTTAAACTAGTGTCAATCTTTTGATACTTATTGTTTTATAAAAACACGCTATTTGCTCTGACAGCGGGAATTAATTATTAAATTAATTAATGAGACTAATATGTTTTGAATTTTTTAAAACGGACTTCATTTTTGAATTCGGAATATCAAATATAGCTTAGGGTGAAGTTTTGTTATTTTTCTGAAAAACTCCAATTTTTGATGAATAGTGAAACCACTAAGTGGTAATCAAGCAAACTGATTTTTCAGTTAAATGAAAGTTTACCACTAATGTGTATTGAATTTTGAAAATCCGACATACATGGTTGTCATTAGTATGTAATATGTGGTTCAATGGGATGAAAATAATTTTTTGGTGAATAGTAACTTATTAAGTTTTTAATCGCGATTAGTGGTAATTAGTGTAATTTAAGGTAAAAATGATATTATAAGAATGTGAAAACACCATGAAACTTGTCCTACACCTATTGGGTGAGTCATGGCCGACCAAGACAAGCCATGGGCCAACTTGGGGACCCCATGGATCCACTTTGGTTGGGAAATGACATAAATAACTTTTTATTTAATGTAAAAGTAAAAATGACACAAACATGATATGTTTTACTAAAACAATTTTTAATTAGGGTTATACAAGTCATATTTTTTATTATAAATAGTCATTGGAAAGCTAAAACGATTTCCTACATCATAGTAGTTTTTTTATAATTTTTAGACATTAAATAAATTAAATTATTTATGACATAATAATGATGCAGCGATGACATCATTATTTGACGATTTAAATAAAATGGAAAGATAATGTAAAATCTAGGAACTAAACATGTCCAAAACTTATTGGATGAGTGGATTTCGAAGCCTTATCACCTTATCCACGACTTATATCAATGTGGGACCTTTTAAAACCGAAACACATTTTCAAATAAAGTAATATCTCTTACTTTCCAAAAGTGCCCCTCCTCTCCTCTTATAAAAGGCCCCCACCTCTACCTCTTTTCCCACACTCCTCAAGCCTTTGGATCGGCCAAACCCTGCCCATTTACTCTCTCCACATCCCTCTCTTCATACTAGAGGATTACCTTTGTGCATAATACTTTCAAAGGAAGCCTTTAGGCTCAAATAAAAAAGAGTTACAGTTTTAAAGGTAATTCATTCTCTCATGTTCATTTGTTTTAATTTGCTTCTCCAACCCCCTAAACTCTTTTTATTTACTTCTTTTGTAACAACACCAGTATATTCAATATACTAGGATGTTGTTATAATATTTATTCGAGCTACACTCTCACACAACTACATCAAATGGTTAAAGAACATACGGTTTCCGTGGATGGTGAAATTCTGCCTCCCGAAACGATGATTGTTCAATACTCATTTAACACCTTCAAAGGTGGCCATTATGATGTCACTATTTTTATATATGATATATAATATGTTAATGTTTTACTTATTCTTCTGTATTTTTCATTTGTTTCTTACCTTTATGGCTTCCATTATGGGTATACGCGATATCTTCATTTAAGGAAGTGCGGACTACCGCCCCCTCAAGGTGATTTGATTCGTTAAATACCATATGTGGGACGTATAAAGGATGTAACTATGATATTATATATGATATTATACTGGAATTATAATATAACTTTATATCATTATGATTCCATTCTATAAACAACGAAATAGAAATGGAAGTAGCGTTCATGCGTATGTACGGCTTACCGTCTCCATGAACGGTGCATTTCATTTCTTACCTATAAATGATTATGTAATGTTATAAATGCATGAATGTACTGGATATATATGACATATATGATATCTACATCATGAATACAATTCTGTTTGTAATAAACATTTGGCCACACGAACAACATGTAATTGTAAGAAGTCCACTTTCGACTTAAGAACCAAATACCGACAAAATGAACATTATTAACTTGAATGATTACATAAGGTTTATAAAATGTCAATAATTGATATAAAAGGAATAATGAACTTGGAAAAGGTTTTTAAGGAAGTAGAAATTAATTCAAGTTTATTATTCATGAGATTAAAGAACGATCGAGTCAAGTCGGACCCGAGGTAAGGGATCCTACTCCTCTCTTTCTTTTTAAGTACACACTTTTATGTAATTACTTTTAAAGCTCATATTTATTGTTATTGGGATGATCTTTTATATTAAACTTACTGTAATTTTTATGTTCATGTGATTAGAGACCCTATTCTCTCTCATCAATCCATTTTTGAAGTTTTGAGTGGCGCTGTTAGGCTGCCGAACTTTCGTAAGAGATCTAACCTCTCTCTTTCTTTTTAAGTACTCTCCTTTATGTCACTTCTTTTAAGCTCCTCTTTTTAATGTTGGGGGATGTTCTTTTATATTCCACTTGATGTAAATTTTATTGTAATGTGATAATATACCCTATCTGATCTCATCAATCCATATTCGGAAGTTTTATGTGGCGTCGTTAGGCTGCCGAGTTTTCGTAAGGGATTTTTCATCTCACTTTTATTCTCGTGAGATTTATGCTACATTTGCCACAAATTCCATTGAGTGGTGTATGTAATACCCATTATTATACTCTTTGTGTAATATAATTTCGTTTATGGGTATTTACATCAATGATCTATTGTCCTTCTTTCATGGGGTGTATGTTTTGAAAGATACCCAAGTCGGTAAGGGAACCTTTCACCCTCCTCTTTTTTTTAAAAGACTTCTTTTGATGGGTCTTTTAATTTACATATTGTTATGTTGGGATATGTTCTCATATATCCTTATTGATTTAAATTTTATGTCCAAGTGATGAGATACACTTTTTATCTCTCATCAACTCATTTTGATGTGATGCTGTTAGGCTGTCAAGGGAACTTTTTAACCCAATTTCGATTTCTTTGGGTTCAACATGTAGTCATTGAATATGTCATCCATTGAATATGTGTGAATGAAATTTTATTGTTTTAAACTTAATATACACTTATATTGGGTGTATTTATATTTGTCACACATATTTTTGAGATTTATTTGTCCTTAATTTAAGGATACCTTCTTTATAAGGGATTTCATCACATTTGACATTTCTATTGAGAGTTCCTTGTTGTTATGCACCAATTCACTCTTATATGGTGTATATACTGTCCTTTAGATTATTATATCATGAATCAATTTATTCTCATGATATTATAAAGTTTTTACTAAATGTTATTCCTCAATTATTGTATTCAAGTGTCTCTAATTTTGGTAAAACCCCTTTAACCAAAATATCGCTTTAAATGTTTTAATTATTTATTCTTATTAATATCCATGTTTTCAAAATGGTTTTAAGGATTTATTTATATGGGTATTAATGGTTTAAAATTTTAAGCTTCAAGGTGGTATGGGACACTTTGATTCAAAAATCTCTTTATTAAATGTTTTAAATGGTTTTGGAAATGGTTTTTTTTGAATGGATTCATTATTTCAATATACTAAAGTGTTATATTGTGATTGAAATGTGGAAATGTTATGTTTCCTTTATTCATGTTTTATGTGATACATTTATGTTATGGTTCTTGGGCATTGTTATGAAAACGGGTGGTTCTGTGATAAACTAAGGGCGGGTGAGCCCGATACAGCTCTCCAATGCATTGGGTAACGCGAAGGAGTAAAACGTTAAGGTTTCTCCGAAGAGATTTAGGGAATATACTGTGATGGGTATTCCATACATAACCAAGAGGGTTACTCCCTACGTAAGAATGTTATGAATGCCTCAAGTTTCCTTTATGTCTTATGTTTTCTATGATTTATTCAATATTTGACGAGGTATGATAAAGTTCTTATGTTTTATGGGTAAAGTATGAACTCATTCTTATGTATATGTGTACCCATGTTTCCTTTCCATATTTTTATATCCCTTACTGAGCTTTTTGTGCTCATCCCAAGTTTTTGAAATGTTTTTCACAGGTCAAGGGAAAGGTACATGATGTGATGATAGTGTCAAGGATGTGTCAAGAAGGAATCCGTGTTATATTTTAAATATGTTTCCGTTTATGGGAAGAATGAATACTGTCTTTTATGTAACCACTTTTTTTAAAAGTGGAATGTAATGAAAGTTTCATGATCTAATTCTCTAAAACTCTAAACCTGAAAAGATCCTCAATGTGTAATCTTGTAATAACTCAAGATTAAGTAAGGTTTAAGGCTGGGTCCTTATAGTTTGTATCAAAGGTCGGTTTAGATAACTTTAGAGGTTAGGGTATTCTTTAAGCATAAGTGACATTACCATAACGGTTAGGATTTCAGAAAGAGTCCTAGTTTTAGATAAAGTGAATGAGTAAGTGTATCTTAGTGTTTACCTTCCTCATTAGTACATGATGGTTTTGTTGATATACTCACACTGACATTTCTATTTTTAGTGAATGGATGGATCTAGCAGTCACCAAAGAGACAACAGGTTTGAAGGAAACTGTGGTGGTTCTCTGATTAAGATACTAGATAAAATGGAGGATTCAATGAGGAAACTCGTGGTTGTTCTAAACCAAATATCAATGATTCATGATCAAGCACTTCAACCTTGGTGAGTTGTCTAATGCATCATGTACGAAATGGCCAACTCGATGTGGAAATTCAGGTAATAATTATTAAGTTAACCATTTGGGTTTATATGATCCTTACTTTTGAGGTAATTATGGGTTACTATATGTTATGATGGAAAATGAAAGGCATGAGATAAACTTGAGGTTAAAATATGTTATGATCATCTTTGAAGATTTTATCTCATTTTGGGGAATGTTTTAAGAATTATATAGTTTTGGAAAAAGGACAACACGCAGACCGTGTGACTACCCGTCGCGTCGGACAAAGCTGCGGGAATCGAACCCACAACCAAAGTGCGACTGGTATTTATCTCCTACCACTGGACTACGTGAAGTCCCTGGTTAGTTTTACTGATTCTTTCTAGTTATATGATTTAATGAATTAAGAGTAAGTTTATTTTGGGATATTTATGAAAATGATTAACCTATCATGGAGGATATGTGATTAGGATAATTACTTTTCAATGCGAGACTTTAGGAGCGACTAATGTTGTTTGGAGATAAATGTTACGATTTAACTTGGAAGACTATGTGACTAAATCCTTCAAATATTTGGGTTTCAATCTTATATTGGTTTACTTTGAAGAATGTTTTGGACAAATTATTTATCGGATGGTCCTCATTGAACTTTGGGTTTTGTTGGACAAATTTTGGAGATTAAGAATAGATTTTCTTTTTATAAGGGGTTATCTTTTTCTGGATTATCTGATCTTGTACTAGCCTTTTTGGTTTTGGTTTTGGTTAAAGTCTAAAGGCATGGGATGTATATAGTTCTCTTTTGTGGATTAGGTGATTCTCTAGAAGTTGATTATAATACTCTTAATGTGAACAAGTCTTCCTAAATACTCGTCTTTTGGAGAAAATATGAGTTTGTGTAAGGAATCTAATAAAAGTTGAAAGTCAATATGATAAGTGATTATGTTTCCTTATGAATAAATTCCTCAATAAAAAGTGACATAAAACAAAAATGTTGTCTATTAACTTTTCCTACTGGGGAACCCAACACCGTTTAACCCATCACAAGTTTGTGATTTTCTCGTGGTTAACTTTCTCCTAAACATGTTTTCTATCACTCTCCATAAGAACATGACCCTTTGTTTTTCCTCCATGTCCATATTTTCATACTTGGAATCCTAGTATGGGTTAACTCGGGTGACCTTTTTACTTATCTCTCTTTATTTTAAAGTGTTTTTTTTTACCGTCTTTTGTTCCGATGTGGGACTTTCAAGGATGTTTCCAAGAGCAATTTTAAAATTGCGAGGACGCAATTCCCAAAAGGGGGGAAGGATGTAACACCCCAGGTAAATAAAGAATATGAAATTTCATATTTATCCATATTTGTGAATAAAATATTTAAATGACTTTAAAGGGGACTCTATGCTCGATGGCGTACCCAACACGCAACAACGAGTTTCTTGGGAATCTTACGTTGCACTCTAATAATAAAATAATATTATTTTAAATGGTAGTTAACATGTAGCTGTTGTAATGGCGGGAATGGATAGAAATAACTAAAATATGATTATATATGTTTTTAAATGTTTTTACATTTATCCAATAAAGGATAGAGGATTAAAATACGGAAAGAATTCAATTTTAGGCATATATGCCCTAGTTTTCACTAAAGGTTCACTTATCACCTTTTGATGGAGAACCATCATTAAATATAGTTTTGTTCACTCTTATACATTCTATTGAACCAAATAAAACTCTTCTTAAGAATTGGGACATCAAAATTTACTTTGTGTAAATTTTTGGTATCTTTCCGATAATGTTCATTTTTTTAATGAATAGTGTAAAATGTTGTATTTTAATTCAAAACCTCTTTTTAATCTAATTTATTTATATGATTAGATTATATTTTGAATTGGTTTTAAAGTGAAATTAGAAAATGTTTTTACCATTAAATCCAATAGTGGTCGTTGGAATTAATTTCACTTTGAAATCAGACTTAAACTAGTGTCAATCTTTTGATACTTATTGTTTTATAAAAACACGCTATTTGCTCTGACAGCGGGAATTAATTATTAAATTAATTAATGAGACTAATATGTTTTGAATTTTGTAAAACGGACTTCATTTTTGAATTCGGAATATCAAATATAGCTTAGGGTGAAGTTTCGGTATTTTTCTGAAAAACTCCAATTTTTGATGAATAGTGAAACCACTAAGTGGTAATCAAGCAAACTGATTTTTCAGTTAAATGAAAGTTTACCACTAATGTGTATTGAATTTTTAAAATCCGACATACATGGTTGTCATTAGTATGTAAAATGTGGTTCAATGGGATGAAAATAATTTTTTGGTGAATAGTAACTTATTAAGTTTTTAATCGCCATTAGTGGTAATTAGTGTAATTTAAGGTAAAAATGATATTATAAGAATGTGAAAACACCATGACACTTGTCCTACATCTCTTGGGTGAGTCATGGCCGAACAAGACAAGCCATGGGCCAACTTGGGGACCCCATGGATCCACTTTGGTTGGTAAATGACATAAATAACTTTTTATTTAATGTAAAAGTAAAAACGACACAAACATGATATGTTTTACTAAAACAATTTTTAAGTGGGGTTATACAAGTCATCTTTTTGATTATAAATAATCATTGGAAAGCTAAAAATATTTCCTACATCATAGTATTTTTTTATAATTTTTATACATTAAATAAATTAAATTATTTATGACATAATAATGATGCAGCGATGACATCATTATTTGACGATTTAAATAAAATGGAAAGATAATGTAATATCGAGGAACTAAACATGTACAAAACTTATTTTATGAGTGGATTTAGAAGCCTTATCACCTTATCCTAGAATTATATCAATGTGGGACCTTTTAAAACCGAAACACATTTTCAAATAAAGTAATATTTCTTACTTTCCAAAAGTGCCCCTCCTCTCCTCTTATAAAAGGCCCCCACCTCTACCTCTTTTACCACACTCCTCAAGCCTTTGGCTCGGCCAACCCCTGCCCATTTACTCTCTCCACATCCCTCTCTTCATCCTAGATGATTCCCTTTGGGCAGAATACTTTCAAAGGAAGCCTTTAGGCTCAAATCAAAAGGAGTTACACTTTTAAAGGTAATTCATTCTCTCATGTTCATTTGTTTTAATTTGCTTCTCCAACCCCCTAAACTCTTTTTATTTACTTCTTTTGTAACAACAACAGTATCTTCAATATACTAGGATGTTGTTATAAGATTTATTCGAGCTACACTCTCACACAACTACATCAAATGGTTAAAGAACATACGGTTTCCGTGGATGGCGAAATTCTGCCTCCCGAAACGATGATTGTTCAATACTCATTTAACACCTTCAAAGGTGGCCGTTATGATGTAACTATTTTTATATATGATATATAATATGTTAATGTTTTACTTATTCTTCTGTATTTTTCATTTGTGTCTTACCTTTATGGCTTCCATTATGGGTATACGCGATATCTTCATTTAAGGAAGTGCGGACTACCGCCCCCTCAAGGTGATTTGATTCGTTAAATACCATATGTATGACGTATAAAAGGATGGAACTATGATATTATATATGATATTATACTGGAATTATAATATACCTTTATATCATTATGATTCCATTCTATAAACAACGAAATAGAAATGGAAGTAGCGTTCATGCGTACGTACGGCTTACCGTCTCCATGAATGGTGCATTTCATTTCTTACCTCTAAATGATTATGTAATGTTTTAAATTCATGCATGTACTGGATATATATGACATATATGATATCTACATCATGAATACAATTCTGTTTATAATAAACATTTGGCCACACGAACAACATGTAATTGTAAGAAGTCCACTTTCGACTTAAGAACCAAATACCGACAAAATGAACATTATTAACTTGAATGATTACATAATGTTTATAACATGTCAATAATTGATATAAAAGGAATAATGAACTTGGAAAAGGTTTTTAAGGAAGTAGAAATTAACTCAAGTTTATTATTCAGGAGATTAAAGAACGATCGAGTCAAGTCGGACCCGAGGTAAGGGATCCTACTCCTCTCTTTCTTTTTAAGTACACACTTTTATGTAATTCCTTTTAAAGATCATATTTATTGTTATTGGGATGATCTTTTATATTACACTTACTGTAATTTTTATGTTCATGTGATGAGAGACCCTATTATCTCTCATCAATCCATTTTGGAAGTTTTGAGTGGCGCTGTTAGGCTGCCGGACTTTCGTAAGCGATCTAACCTCTCTCTTTCTTTTTAAGTACTCTCCTTTATGTCACTTCTTTTAAGCTCCTCTTTTTAATGTTGGGGGATGTTATTTTATATTCCACTTGATGTAAATTTTATTTTAATGTGATGAGATACCCTATCTGATCTCATCAATCCATATTCGGAAGTTTTATGTGGCGCCGTTAGGCTGCCGAGTTTTCGTAAGGGATTTTTCATCTCACTTTTATTCCCGTGAGATTTATGCTACATTTGCCAAAAATTCCATTGAGTGGTGTATGTACTACCCATTATTATACTCTTTTTTTAATATAATTTCGTTTATGAGTGTTTACATAAATGATCTATTTTCCTTCTTTCATGGGGTGTATGTTTTGAAAGATACCCAAGTCGGTAAGGGAACCTTTCACCCTCCTCTTTTTTTTTAAAGACTTCTTTTGTTGGGTCTTTTAATTTACATATTGTTATGTTGGGATATGTTATCATATATCCTTATTGATTTAAATTTTATGTCCAAGTGATGAGATACACTTTTTATCTCTCATCAACTCATTTTGATGTGATGCTGTTAGGCTGTCAAGGGAACTTTTTAACCCAATTTCGATTTCTTTGGGTTCAACATGTAGTCATTGAATATGTCATCCATTGAATATGTGTGAATGAACTTTTATTGTTTTACACTTAATATCCACTTATATTGGGTGTATTTATATTTGTCACACATATTTTTGAGATTTATTTGTCCTTAATTTAAGGATACCTTCTTTATAAGGGATTTCATCACATTTGACATTTCTATTGAGAGTTCCTTGTTGTTATGCACCAATTCACTCTTATATGGTGTATATACTGTCCTTTGGAGTATTATATCATGAATAAATTTATTCTCATGATATTATAAAGTTTTGACTAAATGTTATTCCTCAATTATTGTATTCAAGTGTCTCTAATTTTGGTAAAACCCCTTTAACCAAAATATCGCTTTAAATGTTTTAATTATTTATTCTTATTAATATCCATGTTTTCAAAATGGTTTTTAGGATTTCTTTATATGGATATTAATGGTTTAAAATTTTAATCTTCAAGGTGGTATGGGACACTTTGATTCAAAAATCTCTTTATTAAATGTTTTAAATGGTTTTGGAAATGGTTTCTTTTTGAATGGATTCATTATTTCAATATACTAAAGTGTTATATTATGATTGAAATGTGGAAATGTTATGTTTCCTTTATGCATGCTTTATGTGATACATTTATGTTATGTTTCTTGGGCATTGTTATGAAAATGGGTGGTTCCGTGATAAACTAAGTGCGGGTGAGCCCGATATAGCTCTCCAATGCATTGGGTAACGCGAAGGAGTAAAATGTTAAGGTTTCTCCGAAGAGATTTAGGGAATATAATGTGATGGGTATTCCATACGTAACCAAGAGGGTTACTCCCTACGTAAGAATGTTATGAATGCCTCAAGTTTCCTTTATGTCTTATGTTTTCTATGATTTATTCAAGATTTGATGAGGTATGATAAAGTGATTATGTTTTATGGGTAAAGTATGAACTCATTCTTATGTATAGGTGTACCCATGTTTCCTTTCCATATTTTTATATCCCTTACTGAGCTTTTTGTGCTCATCCCAAGTTTTTGAAATGTTTTTCATAGGTCAAGGGAATGGTACATGATGTGATGATAGTGTCAAGGATGTGTCAAGAAAGAATCCGTGTTATATTTTAAATATGTTTCCGTTGATGGGAAGAATGAATACTGTCTTTTATGTAACCACTTTGTTTAAAAGTGGAATGTAATGCAAGTTTCATGATCTAATTCTCTAAAACTCTAAACCTGAAAAGATCCTCAATGTGTAATCTTGTAATAACTCAAGATTAAGTAAGGTTTAAGGCTGGGGCCTTATATTCAATGGGAGTACAAATCCTATAGTACCTAAGAAATGGATAAATTCCTTAGAGAAAATATTCCATGCCTTGGGGAGTAGTGAAAGGGAAAAAGTTATCATGGCAGTTTACTGCCTCAATGGAGATACTGACCAATGGTTGTCATCGATTCAAAACACAAAGGAAGATGATGAAGTATCAAATATGGAGTAGAGGGAGTTCAAAGATATTTTCTTAGAAAAATACTTTCCTCGTGACCATCGAGCAGATATGGAAAGGCAATTTATGAGTCTGAGACAAAAGGAGGATGAGAATGTCTCAAAGTATGAGGAAAACTTTACAAGGTTAGAAAGGTATGCTGGATATTATATATGTAACCCAATAAGTAAGATTTATCATTTCTTTGATTGGTTAAAACCATTTCTTCATCGAGAATTAGTGTCACAATCCTTCTCTTCATACGAAGATATTGTCTCATGTGCTATGAAGATAGAAAAAAATTCTCTAAGTCTTACGACATTAAGCATAGTAAGAGAATAAGAGATCAGATGATCACTCTATAAATGGAAATAAAGGGAAGAAGGGAAAATTTGATTGTCTATCCTGCAGTAAATGTGGGAAGAAACACCCTTGTACTTGCTTGAAAGGAATGGGAGTCTGTTACAAGTGTGGTGAAAAAGGCCACCAAGCTTGTGATTGCAAGGGGAAGAAAGAATCTACCAATTTTCAATGCTACAACGGCAGGGAGATGAGACATTATGAAAATTAATGTCCTACGCGTCAGGGGAACTTACCTCAGAAAAGGCCAAGGGATCAAGGCCATGCTTATTCTATCACTACTACTAAGGTAGAAGCTCTGAAAGACGTGGTGGCAGGTAATTTAATGGTTTCCTCAAGTTTAGAAAATGCGTTATTTGATTCTGGATCATCACATTGTTTCATATCTTCCCAGTTTTCTTAGAAAATTATATATTTGTAATTTGATTTAATAGGGGAGTTGTTAGTTAAAACCCCTAAGGGAAGTATCATTGCTACAAAGTTCTATGGATCTGTTCCCATTAGGGTATATAAATGTTCTTTATCTGTTGATCTCATCATCATACCTGTGATTGAGTTTTATATAATCCTCATTATGGATTGTCTTTTGGACCATGAAGAGAAGATTTATTGTAAGAATAAGGAGGTTAAATTTTTTGATGATGATGATAAAGAACACCTTATCTTTATAGCAGAATCATCACCTCCTGATTCTTATCTAGATCCACCCCCAGTAGTTCATATAAATTCAATTATCAGGGAGGAATAGAATGAAATAATTGTGGGTGAGGAAAGGAATGTTCAAATAGATGATGTAACTATTGTGAGAAAAATATGTTGATGAGTTTTCGAAAGATTTACCTGGACATCCTTTAGAACGAGAAATTGAGTTATCCATTGATTTAATTCCTGGTTCAAGGCCTATATCAAAGACCCATTATTGAATGGCCACTGTGGAATTAGTTTAACTAAAGAAACAACTAGAGGAATTGAGTAATAAGGGATTTATTATCCCTAGTGTTTCTCCATGGGGATCGCCTATCCTTTTTGTTAATAAGAAAGATGGATCTATGAGGTTATTTATCGACTATAGGGATATCAATGCTATAACAATAAATAACAAGTATCCCCTGCCTCGCATTGATGATTTATTTTACCTAATAAATGGAGCTCAATAATTTTCAAAGATTTACCTTCGATCTGGATACCATCAGTTGTGTGTGAAGAAGGAAGACATTCCGAAGACAGCATTTTGAACCAGATACGGGCATTACAAGTTTACAGTAATGCATTTTTGGCTGACTAATGCACCCTCTATTTTCATGGATCTAATGAACAGAGTTTTCAAGGAATATCTCGATGATTTTTTAGTGGTATTTATTGATGATATCTAGATATATTTCAAAATCTATGAAGAAAATGAAAATCACTTGCACATTATCCTGAAGACTCTAAAAAGACATGAATTATATGGGAAGTTTAGAAAGTGTGAATTCTGGGTTCAGGAGATCTCTTTTCTTGGCCATATTTTCTCTAAGGATGGAATCTCTGTTGATAATTCTATGACCAAGGTGATCCAAGAATGGCTAGCACTGACTAGTATAACTGAGGTACACTGTTTTATTGGTTTAGCAGGTTATTATCGGTGTTTCATCCAGAATTTTTTCCGATTGGGTAACCCATTAACGAAGCTCAGACGTAAATGGGTTAAATTTGTTTAGACAAAAGAGTTTGAAGAATGTTTTGAATAACTAAAGATTAGATTAGTCAATGCCCCTATATTGACTCTACCATCGGGGAATGATGGGTTCGTTATTTATAGTGATGCATCGAAGAACAGACCTGGTTTCATCCTTATGAAGAATGATAGAGTTGTCGCCTATGCATCACAATAGCTAAAAAATCATGAGAAAAACTATCCTACTCATGATCTTGAGTTAGATACTGTAATCTTTTCTTTGAAGATATGGATAAATTATCTCTATGGTGAAACATTTGAGATTTATACTGATCACAAGAGTTTGAAGTACATTTTCTCACAGAAAGAACTCAACATGAGGCAAAGGCGATGGCTTGAACTACTAAAGTATTATGATTGCACGATACACTACCACCTGAGGAAGGAAAATAAGGTGTAAAATGCTTTGAGTAGAATGGATCATGGAGTTTTGAACAAGATGAGAGTTGAATGGGATCCTAATTTCATGGGTTTAGTAAAGATGGATATGGGAATCACCATAGAAGGTGAAGCATCAATACTTTTTCAAATGGTTGCCAAACCATCTTTACTAAAAAGGATAAAGAGTTCTCAGACCGATGATGAAGAGTTTAAAAAGAGGATTAGAGCTGTGAATGATGGGAGATTGAATGACATTGTGTATGAAGATGGAATTTTGAAATTTGGGAAGAGACTTTGTGTTCCCGATATACCTGATGTAAAAAGTGAATTGTTGGACGATTATCATAGTTCCAATTTCTCTATACACCCTAAGACCACCAAAATGTATAGAGATTTGAAGGAACATTTTTGGTGGGACAACATCAAGAGGGAGATTTCTGATTTTGTGTCAAGATTTATGCTTTGTCAACAAGTGAAAGCTAGAAGGAAACATCCTAGAGGAATCATGCAACCTCTCCCCATACCTGAGTGGAAATGGGATAATATCACGATGGACTTTGTCATGGGACTACCAAAGACTCCTTGAAGGAACGATGCAATATGGGTCATTTTTGATCGTCTTAACAAGTCAGCACATTTTCTTTCTATAAGAGAAGATCTACCACTTGAACGTCTAGCAATAATATATATTAATGAAGTTGTGAGACTTCATGGAGTACCACAATCGATTGTTTCTGATCGTGATCCCCATTTTACTTCAAGATTCTGGAAAATTATTCAGAAATCCCTGGATACTGAACTTCGTTTGAGAACTGCCTACCACCCCCAAACTGATGGAAAATTAGAATGGATGATTAAAACCTTAGAAGACATGTTGAGATCATGCTCACTTGACTTTCAGGGTATGTGGGATCAATATTTACCTCTGGTGGAATTTTCCTATAATAATAGCTTCCATTCAAGTATTTAGATGGCACCATATGAAGCATTATACGGAAAGAGATGTCGCACACCAACATTTTGGGATGAAGTTGGTGAAAGAAAACTTGTAGGCCTATAACTGATGGAGGAAATGATAGAGAAGGTGAAGGTAATCCAAAACCACATCAAAGCAGCTCAAATTAGGGAAAAGAGCTATGCTGACAACCGAAGAAAGGATTTGGAATTTCAGGAAGGAGATCATGTTTTCTTGAAGGTATATCCATGGAAGGGAGTTATTTGTTTCGGTAGGAAATGTGAATTGAGTCCCAGGTATATAGGACCTTTCAAAATTCTAGAATTAATTGGGGTTGTATCTTACCATTTGGCAATGCCTCCATGTCTCTCCAAAGGTCATGATGTGTTCCACGTATCACTGTTGAGAAAATAAATGCCTAACCCAATGCATGTACTCACATATGAGGAATTAGAACTGGAACCCGATCTGTCTTATTGCGAAGATCCTGTCAAGATTATTTATATGAGAGAACAAGTGTTGAGAAACCAGACGACTCGTCTGGTAAAAGTTATATGGAGAAACCATAAGATGGAAGAGGGAACGTGGGAACCCGAGGAACTTATGATGAAGAACCACCCAAGTCTTTTCATGTAGTAGTATTCTAGAAATTTTGAGGATGAAATTATTTTAAGGAGGGGATAATGTAACACCCCAAGCTTCCACGATATGCTTCTCTTTGAATAATACAGTAGTGTTTGTTGTACGCAACTCCAAGTTCTAACACACACCACAACCAATCAAACTAGCCGTTATGAATAGTAATACCCACTTTTTGAAATTTTATACATTTTATCTTTCAAAATGGACTTCATTTTTGGATTCGGAATATCGAAATTAACTTATGGTGAATTTTTGGTACTTTTCGGATAACTTTCAAATTGTGATGAATAGTGAAAATTACTAAATTTTAATTAAAAACAATTTTTTAATCAAAATAGTTAATAGTGATAAATTATGAATTTGAGTGATTTTAGAGTATAATTAGATTATATTTTTACCATTTAATCCAATTTTGGTCATTGTACATAATTTCACATTTAAACTGGACATAAGCAAGTTCCAATCTTTTGATAGTTATTATCACTTAAAAACACGCTTTTTGTTTTAACAACATAAATTCATTTTAAATTAATTTCTACCACTTATGTGTTTTAAATTTTTAAAAATGGATTCCATATTTAGAATCGAGAGTTCCAAATAGTGTACATAGTTAACTTTTATTTTTAGACATTTTGAATAATTACTTCGGTAAATATTTTATTTACCATGGTTAAAGGGTAAATCCGGTAAATAAGGGTAAGAAAATAATATTATAATAATATTAAATTACCCTAAAAAGTGTCCTAACCCTATTTTTTATACATTTCTGAACATGGACATGTTTGGGTCGATTTTGGGACCCCATCGATCCACTTGTAAGTGATAATGACACTTTATATTAATTAAGTTAAAGTAAATACAAAAATGACATAAGCATATACCTTTTAGAAAAAAAATTACATAGGGTTATATATGTTATATTTTAGAAAATAAATATTCATTAGAAAGATAAAAATATTTCCTATATAATGTTATTTTATTTATAATTTTTATACATTGAATAATTAAATTTATTTATGACACAATAATGATGCAATATTTTCCTTATTAATGAAAGAATCAAATAATTAGTATTATAAATGTTAAAATAAATATAATTTGAAAGTTTTGACGACATACACGAATTTTAATGGTTACTATGACATGTTAGTATTTCTTAAATGAATCTTTTTCGAATTAATAAAGTTTTTAAGACTTTAACAAAACTCAATTATTAAATATTGTCAAAATTGACATAAATGAGTTTTTAAAACAAATATTATATTATTAATTGATATTCTATTCCTAAAAATATAAGGTTCATCCAAAGGACTTATATAATGATATTTTTATTATTAATGGACCACTTGGGTGTCGTTAGGACGTTTATAGTAAATTTATTAACTATATAATATAAAAATACAAAGAGACATGGTAAATGTAAAACTATTTAACTAAGAGTTAAATAAAAAAGATAAAGTTAATATAGTGACCCAAACCTATCTAAAACCTATTGGTTGAGTGGTTTCCACCTATACCCACCTTAAAATTTAAATAATCCAATTTGGAACCATTATAATCCAAATATAAATTAATTCTAAAGTCAAATTTCTAGCTTTTCCTAAGGTGCCACTCACCCCTCTTATAAAAGGGCACTTCCCCTTCCCTCTAATTCACACCTTAAAAGCCTTTTGGCTAGCCCAACCCCTGCCCAAATATTCTATCAACTTCCATAAATTCATCCTAGAGGCCTTATTGTTATCATAAATCCAACCTAAGGATCCCTTTTGATCAAATCAAAAGGAAGAACCCGAAGAAGAGGTAATGTTTTCACCACCCTCTTTCAAGTTCATTTCTTCTTCAACTTCTTCTTTCTTTGTTATTTCCATTATAAAATAATAACTCCAATATCTTCTATATACTGTGATGTTATTATAAATATGGTATAACCATATTCAGTATTCTATCCATCCTTTTAATGACATGTCACCAAACGTGCGTACGTACGGCTTACCGTCTCTATGTCGTGGTGTAATTGTTATTCAGAACATTATTATTCGGATGGGTATGATAATGATGTGTAATTGATGTAAATAATAAATATAACATGATAATGATTCTATATATATGATTTACCATCCAATTATATATTATTTTAATATCAAAATAATGATATTGTCGCTCATGCGTACGTACGAACTACCGTCTCCACGAACGCGATGAGATTCATTCCCCATCGTATCCATTCAAGTCTAATTGTCATTTTATGATTAAAAATAATGTTTAATGACTTTATATAATTCTTTATATTAATAATATACAACCTATCTATAACAAACATGGCTTACATAAAAAAACATATAAAAGAAAACGAGTAAGTTAACACCCGAAACGACGATAATACTAATATATTATTAACAAAGCAATTTTAAAAGATCATATGTGATATCATATTAATGTATATGATTCTTGTATAATTTAATAACAATTATTTCACCATTATACAGGAGGTTAACCTACCCTTGACCAAGGAAAAGTGCAAGGTAAGGGTTTATTTCACAGTCTCTTCATTATCTGAGGTTGTTTATACGTAATTATCTACTGGGACCTGTTTATCATCCACATCCATGTTTCTTAAAAATGTATTTCAAATCATTCTTACTATTTTTTAGACCATATGTTAAAGTCATTTATACCCTTTTTTGACTTTTTATAAGATTTTTATAAAGGAATATTTCCGTCATTTTCCAAATAAGGTCCTTTTTAACCTTTTCGACAAAATTAAGGTAAGAATGTATTTTATAACTTATACAGTGGGTGCGGCTATTTTCTGCCATTATAAAATCATCAAAGCATCCCTTAAAAGAATATAAGAATATTTTCAAAGTAAATTTTTAGTTTTATGATTATGTTACTTTTAAATCATTTTAAAAAAAGAGAGATTTCTCTCAAATAGTTTTGATTTCATCTATGTCAACATCCTTTGATGGATTTTAAGATTATTTGATGTTTATTTATTATGATACAAAACTTCCATATTTTATTGAGGGTTTTGTGATATGTTTGACTATGGATGTGTTATTTTTATACCATTCATGGTTTATGGAAAATTTATTGACATTTCGTATGTTAGTTTTAATACGAATGTTTATGTTATCTTTAAACCTGTTCATATAAGGAATGCATAGGACTTAATAAGTGACGGGTGGAGCCTGTTATAGCTCCTCGATGCATCGGTAGGTCTCATGAGACAAACAAGTGTCTTGTCACAAGGCCTTTATATAATCTTATTTTTAGTCTTGGCACAAGGCCTTGACTATGTGGTTATAATAGTCTGGCATTATGCATTCCATCATTATGAAAGTAGTTATTTCTATTGAATTTGATTATTCGATTATTAGAATATCCATGTGAATAATTAAATTACATTATTTCATTTTATTTCTACCATGTTATATTGAATTTCAAGTTTAAAAGTATTTTTTTTAGTTACACATTGCCTTAAATGTTTATGCCTATTTATGAAAGTTTCCGCTATATTGTTATCCTTACTGGGAATCTGAGCTCACCCCTTTCTATATTTTATTTTTCCCAGGATGTGAAGAAGTATTTTATGAATGACCTGCAGGGATAGTAAAAGGGGATATGAGTGTGGAGACAAGATTTTGTTTTAGTTTTCACTTTATGTTGTAATGTAACCTTTATTAATGTATCTAGTGATTCCAAGGCTACTAAACTAATCGGTCTTTCGAGAATTGATCTTTCGTGATCAAGCCAATATTATGTAATAATTCACCAACTCTAGGTAACTAGGGTCAGGGAGTTACAATATCCATATTTTAGAAATTATTTATGCGTGTATTTATGTTTAAATTTGTGAATTATAACGGAAAATTTATATTTATTTTTAATTTATTTCGAAGGATTTCAAAAGGAATCCTTTTATGAAGTGTTTTAATATTCTTTCTAAAAAGACAAAAGGAATGTTGTGTTTTAGCAAATACTACAATATCCTTTGTCACCATCATAACCATTATTTGATTTTTGGATTCCATTAAAATATTTCTTGTTTCCTAAAAGAAAACCCCTCTTTACCTATGTTCTATTTATTTTTAAAAAGGTTTCAAAATGGAATTTATAAATAAACATATGAAAATGTTTTATTATCGGAGAAAAGAACATTTTTTATGCATGATTTTATGAATTATGTTATGGTTATTTAGAATTTTTTATGAGGGTGAGTGGTTATATAATAAAAAAATTGGCCCATTATAGATCTCCAATTCATTTATTAAAGGGATTTAGTTAATCAACTAGGTTTCTCCTAATAGATTATGGGAATATACTATGTTGGTTTTTTCAATTGTAATCATGATGGATATTTTATGTATAACTGTGATCATTAGTATCTATGAAACCATTAATGTTATACCTTTTTTAAGGGAGATATGAAAATTATTCTGTAATTTAATTAAATATTTTATCTATTATTGATATGGACTTTATAGAAATATTATGATTTCACAAGGAAAAGTACATGCTATATCATATTGTTAAAAGAAAATTGAAGCGTTCGGCTAACACCATGAATAGGAAACAAATTCTTACCATGGAATCAATTAAATGATATAAATGTGGGGAATATAGAAATTATACAAATTGATGTCCCCGGGGGAAATATCAAGAATGGGATTATTCATACCATATTGATGAATGTTTAGTAATACCTAATGCCATTATTGATAATGATGAAGGGATTGAAAATGAAATATAAAAATTAAGGATCATATCATGGATTATGCTTTTATATTTTTTAATATTAGGACATTATTCATATTTTGTATGTTGGAAGGAAGTATTGAAGAATAATATTGAATAGTTGGGTTAATAAATAATGTTGAATTATTAAGGTTTCAAAAAATAGAAATTTAAGAGTTAATATTTAGTATAATATTTAAGGTTTATCATAATTTCAAAGGCTTATAAACCCGTTTTTTTTGTTTTATATGATGGTAAAATTTTGGGATACATTCATTAAGTTTGGGTAGATGATTGAGGTATATGTAATCCTTAAGTATTACATATGAAAAATTTATTTTATGAGTAATTATATTTTAATTTTTTGGATATAAGTTTAAAGGTTTAGATAAACATTAGGGTTAATATGATTAATGATATTTTTGAGGATATTCATCATATTTTGGGGAATGTAATAGGAATTATATAAATATAGTATTATTTTCAGCGCAAATCCCATGTAGGGAATTAACCCATTACCTAAGACAAGGTTATGGAGATTTTACCCGCAATTAATGGGAGATAAGGGAACAACACCTATAACTATACTATATGACGTCCTGAGATAAACATGGGATTGAAAATAGATTTGGGGATTAGGTGATTAATTTTCATTCAAATGTAGTTCTCTATTTTAGGATCCTTATTTGATCAAAGTAAAAAAATGTTATGGTATTTTATTGAATTATTTTTTGGAATCATATATTATTTTAATGTGCCTTATGGTGATTCTGGTTATTTAGTAAAATTACTAGAATATTATAGAGATCTATCATTAGAGAATATACATTTTTACGTATATGACATTATGTTGATTGGAAAAAAATGATAAACTTATTTTGGAAGAATATGGGATCAAATCTATATGATTTTTTGGATTCAACCTTTGTTTAGAATAATTTTAATAATTTTATGGTTAGGTATATATAGAATTATAAAATTTATATTTTTGGTGTTTTCATCGATGCTTTGGAGATTAATTTAGCCAGAATGGCCTGAAGGCCTTCTTTTTTTTATTGATTTTTTATAACCCCCCTTTCAAGGGATAAGGGGACGACCTTAGATAGACCATAGGCTTAGATATTACATGATCCTTAGGAATTAAGAATTATATAGACTATGCTTTGGAACTCCTCCTCACATCTTCTTCATCGTGATATCATCTTTCCCCCTTCGCATGGTTGTTTGGCTAGGCTTCCCATGCAAGAACAGGCTAGTCCCGATTGCAATTTCATACCATCTATTTATGAAAAATCATATTAGCTTCTACTTTGGTGAATGTGACTACACTGATCCAAATTTGGATTCTACTCCTTGTAGAGTCTCTCTGATCATGGAGCACAATTTCAGGTGTCCTAAAGGCCTTGAGGTGGCCCGAAAGCCTTGTGGTGGCTCGAAGAACTTGAGGTTTCCTAAAGGCCTTAATGTGTCCTGAAGGCCTTGAGGTGGCCCAAAGGCCTTGAGGTGGCCAGAAATCCTTACTGTCCTGAAGGCCTTGGGTGGCCCAAAGGCCTTAAAGGAACCGAGGCACAAACTAGTGGCTCGAAAGCCCAAACGGATGAATAGTTTCGGCTACTACAGTACCGAATAGTATCTACTACAATAACTACTAAAATACCTGCTAAGGTAACCTAGAAATATGTCTCCACCCAGTTTTGAACTCGTGTCTCTTGGATGGACTTTTCAAGTCCTCACCAACTGGGTTGAGGCTCTTGTATGCTTTGGAGATTAATTTGTTATTTCTTCTAATAAATCTTTAATCTTAAGGGGAATTATCTAATATTTTTCTAACCATTTTGGATTTGGTTATATCTAAAGATAATAGGAATTTATTTTAGCTACATTTTTAAGTATAGTAACAGATAAAATTTGATTTTATCTCTTTAGGAATAAAAAAAAATAATCCTTAATACTCATAATTTCAAGAAAAAGTTGTGATTCTGGTGGAAATTGATTAAATGATGAAATTATAATTAACAAATAAATTTATATCCTTTTTATTTTAGTCTATATGTTAATTTAATTCCTAAACATTAGGAATGGGATCCCAAAATAAAAAACTACTTAATTACCTTCATCTTCGATAAATCAATGGTCTCTTCACCCATCCTAGATTTATGATCTTATATTTGTATCTTTATCCTAATAATGTTTTATATCATTTTCTATCAGTACATGAGTGTTATTTTTATCTTTAATGTTCATATTTAAACTTCTAAATAATTATTTCCCACCTTAAACAATTTTTTTGTGTTATTTATATGACCTTCATATTTCTCTTTCCATCTTTTGAAGAGGAAGTTTCATTAACCCTTTTTATAATGTAGAATTTTAAAAAGTGCATTTTAAAATTTCAACCTCTAATTAATGAGATAAATATAAAATATTTTAGGATGAAATATCTTAAATTTTTTTAAACATAATATACCATGATTTTAAAAGAACAACTATGTTCAATAGCGTATAAAATACACAACACTAAGTGTAAAGGAACTATGAAATATTCTTATTTAAATATGACTGTTATAACCTAGTCATTAACTTGGAGGTTATGAATATAAGTATCTACATTTTAAAACATATAAATAAATATTATAATAAATATAATGTATCAATTAATTCTTTTTAAATAAGCACTCAATTTCTATAAAAGCCATTTTATTCTTTAATGGTCTGTTTTTTTCAAAAAACATTATTGCTTTTTGTGAGAAAATGATATTATTATTTTATGGAAGTTTTTGAAAAACATTTCAATAAAATTAGTATCATTTTCTAAATCCAAATAAAAAAAATTATCCTTTGGTAATATTTTTATTTTTTTTCTAAAAAAGTTTTATTTTCCAGTGAATAGTGAAAAATATCATTTTTATTGAAAACCATTTTTTCTTTTAAAGTATTTAAAAATTAAAATTATATTTTGTATTAGTTTTAAATTATAAATTACTTATTTTATATTCCAAATAATCTTACTCTGGTTTTTTAAAATAATTTTACACTTGAATTTAGTATATAATATATATTTGAAAAGGTCATTTTTTTAAAACCTGTTTTTTGTCGCATTTTTTAGTTTAATTATAAATTAAAATCAGCCAATTATGTGTTTTTAATTTTGAAAAATGGATTTCATATTTTTAATTATGTGTCCCATAATTTTTAAATATTTCCCTTTAATTTATTTTCAAAATGACTAGTATCCTTGGTAATTTTTGTTACAACGATAAAGGGTAAATCAGGTAATTAAAGTTGAAAAATAATATGACAAGTATTAGAAAATGACCCTAACACTTGACTTAATTTAATTTTATGATTCTATTTTATTCATAATCATCCGTGATTCAATTATATGGAATTTTAGTACTAATGGTATGTGAATATGGACTTCATAACATTTTATGTAAAGAAAACTCAAAAATGCCACACACTTGTTTTTAATAACTATAATTATTTTTACATGGTAAAAATAGAGGATATATTCATTTTCAAAATGTCTTATTAAAGATAAAATATTTATCTTTATCATTTTATTTTATTTTTTATTTTTCAGTGAATAATTAATTACCTTAAATTTTTAAAAAATGCTAACACATTAATTATTAAATTAAGGTAAAATAAAAATAAATGATATTAAAGATATTATAAGTAGTATAATTTGAAAGAATTAATGTGACCAATGAATTTTATAGATAAAAATGACATATTATATAGACATGGATGCATTGTATTTGAATTACATTATTTTAGTGATGTTATTAAATTCAAAGTAAATGAATAGTTCTAAAATTGACATTAATGATAATTTATAATAAATAATACTTTATAAATTGATTAATAATTCATAAAGGGTAGAATACATTAATTCTACGATAATTTTCAAAAAACAATTAATGAAGGTTTAAAAATGATAAAATTAAGATCCAAACTTGCCCAAAATGTTTTTTAGGGTATTTCGACTCATCCACATATTAACATTGAATCTCATCAATTAAATCCAATTTTACATCAAAATTAATTTATATTAATTTAATATTTTATGAAATTCCTAGAGTGCCCCTCCCCTCTCTTATAAAAGGGCACCTCTTCTTCTCATTTCAACATATATAAATAACAAATTCTTTTATCTAATACCTAAAGAAATACCTTCCTTATACCCCTAATCACATACTAGGGGATTTTTTTATATAAAAACCACCTTATCAATGCTTTTGGTGTAATCCTTAAGTTATTTTCTGAAGAAGAGGTTCCATCCTTAACTGGTCATTTTTATTTTATTTCTTCATCCACATCCTTAAAATATTTTTTAACCATTTTAAGTTAATAAAAACAATATATCACTTATACTAAGATGTTTTTAAGTTAATTGTATAACCTACAACCATTTATAACCTCCATGAAATGGGAAAGGAATCCATTTTCATGTGTTTGGGGGACCACCGACTCATTGACTATTATAATTGTTTTCCATAAAAATTTCTCACAGTAGGTTATAATGATGGAATTAATATTTATATATGACATTAATTAAATATTTTTCATTTAAAAAAAATAATATATCACTTAATTACTTACCTTTCAATTCAATGAATAAGGATAACGTCATTTCTGCGTATGTATGACTACTAACTCCACGAAGTGATGGGATTTGTTTTTTTATTTCAAAATCATATATAGGATATATATAAATTTATTTAAATAAATAATATGATATTCAGGATATCATTATCATTCATTAAAGATTTGACAATTCTTACCTTCTTTACATAATGATCATTGATAAATTGAAACGTTTCTAATGTGTATGTACGACATAGAATCTCCATGATTGTAATGTAGTTAATTTTTCATAACTATATTTTATGACTGGTTATACAAGTATAATTTATGTATAAAAAACAAAATAATTTCATTATTATTATTTGGGGGATTTTGGGTAATGGACACTTGGACCATAGTCAATATACCGAATCCATATTAGGCTTATGAGCTGAATATATTCAAAACCTCGAATTTGAACATAATATAACACCGTAAATAGTGAAATAAAAAGAATAATATTATTTTAAAAGGTTATCAAGAAATTAAATAATTAAAATATGTTTATTATCCATGAAGATAAAGAATATATGTAACGGGTTAGACTTTGTGTATAGAACTTTTAAAAAAAATAATATTTTAATGGTTCCCTTAAAAATTTCTTTTTCTTACATATATATATTTTTAAAATTATTTTATGGATGTATTTTTATGTTCATAATTGAATTATAAATGAAACTTTATTTTTCTTTCTAACTTCATTCAATTGTTTTCAAAGGGAATATTTTTATAAAATTCTTTAACATTTATTACAAAAAAAAATAATGTTCTATTTTAATATATATAGAGACAATGATGTTTCCCGCTTCCATAACTATTATTTTATTTTCGGAATACATTACAAGATTTCATGTTTTCGTAAAATAAAAAACCTCCTTCCCTATGCTATGGTTATATTTTAATTTTTTTTTAAAATGGAATGTAAATATCAATATCTGACATTTTTTCTTATGGGTAAAAATAACATTTTTATTAGACATGATTTTTTGAATTATGTTATGGGTAAAAATAACATTTTTATTATATGGGTAAAAATAACATTTTTATTATATGGGTAACCATAATGGTTATCCCATTTATAAGAGTGATATAATAATTATTCTCTAAGTAACATATATGTTTTATCCATTTTTGATATGGATTTTTTATGGAAATTTAATGATTTCTCCAGGTAAAGGAATGTATATTCTACTTCATATGGTTGAAAGGTACAAATTTTTGAAACAATTATTACAATTTTTCAGAATTTAAAAGAAAAATAATCATTTTTATTTTTAATTTAATATTTTTATGAAATTTTTTATAAAATTATTTGTATAAATAATGTGATTTATTGAGTAAGAAAACATTTATTTTGAGGCCTAATTTTATTTTGAAAAAGGTAAATGTTTATAAGTATTCATGGATTAACAATTAATTTCTTTCTCTGTCCCTTACAAAGCCTTTTGTCCTCATCCCACATTTAAAAATGTTTTTCACAGGGTTTAAGGAAGGATAAATAAAAATAAGAATTAAATTTGAATATTGTGAAGATTTTTTTATGAAAAGAAGAATGTTTTATTTTAAAATTTTTATTTTGTTAAAAAATTGGATACCGTGTAGAAATGTCCACCTTTTGATATATGGGTCATAATGTAAGAGTTATGATCAAATTATCTAAAAATATAAAACAAAAATGGTCTTTATTAATGTAATAATTTAATTCATGTTTAAATGCATTTACATTTGACATGTATAAGGCTAGGTACTTTCACTATGTAAGGGAAACTTATTATCTTTTAATAGTAAGTCCAAATATTTTCATAAAATATCATTCTTAACACTTATAAAAGTGGTCTATTACCACCCCTTCAAGACAAATTATAAAATTTATTTTCCATATAAAAATCAACCCATTATCATTTCTTTATAACACTCTTCCATGTCCTTTAGACTCTTTTCATATGATATTATCTTAATACCACCATTTACAAGGAGTCAACTAATGGAAATATGAAGTCCTCAACCAGAGTACTTTTTACCAAACTTCTTTTATTTTATTTTTTAGTTTCCCAAACATAATTTTATAATTATTGCTAAATTACATAATTATCCTTTCTTTACTAAATTTTATTATTCTAAAATAATAATTATTAACCACATTTCCCTATTTCAATAAATAAAAACAAAACCAGTATTCCTACGTCTTGTGGGATACCGCCCCCCCTAAAGTGATGAATGTTTTTTTTCACCACCACCTCTCTTCTGGGTGGAGACGTTTTTCCAGTACTGTAGCAATACTATTGTAGTTTTGTAGGATGCACTATAGCATGTACTGTAGCAGTTACAGTTAAGTATTGTAGTAGTGAGTACTATTCATCAAATTGGGCCTTTGGCCCACCGGTTTGGGCCTCAGGTATCTCAAGGCTTTCAAACCACCCAATGTCATCGAGCCAGTTGATTCTCAAGACCTTCGGGCCACCTTAAGGCCTTACGACCCCCCCCCCCCCCCCAAGGCCTTCGAGCCACTTGAATTCAGATGTACCAGTTTGACTACAAGGAACATGGCTTTAGATGAGGATTCAGGGCACATGCCTTCACTAGAGTAGATCTAACTAGATTTAGAAGAATGAGAGGGTATGGATATGCCATCGGTACCAGGCCTATGTAGCTTTGCATAGAACATCTAGCCGACTAGCCCTGCAAAGGTGGAATGCTGATATCATGAAATATGCTTGGGAGAAGAAGTTCCAAGTTGTCTTGTATGGGTTATTCCCTATAAGACCTATGAATCATGTAATTATCTCTAATCCTTTAGGCCTTGTAAGGGTTCCACCTCACCCCTTGAAAGGTGGATTATCAAAAAAAATCCTTCAGGCCATTCCAACCGACCATGCATTATGCGGACTACAGCCTCCACAGAGTAACATATATAGTTTTTAATCTAGTTTCATTATTATTTATTAAACACTATTCAAATATGTTTCACCAAATTAAATGTATCTAAATAATATCATTATACTTATACAATAATCAAACTATTACCAAAATAAAACAATTTCATAATCATAATAATCCATTGATTACGGTACTTCCATTTTTGGGTCTGTCTAAACGGCTACTTGAATAATTCTACAAAATAATATCATGTACGACTATGAGAACATATTTACTGATAATATTTGATATAAATATGAAATTAGACATTTAATTTTGTTTTCTGAATGGTAATACTATTTTTCATCTCATTAATTATGAAACCAATGTATGTTCATTAAAAATCCCTGAAACATACTCATTACTGATTTTATCTTTAAGTATCCTAACCAAAATTACAATAGAATGAAATTAGAAAATTTTAAATAAATATGAAAAATAAAATCTAGTAATTTTTATTATATGGTAATGATGAGTGTTGGGTGAATAATGAAGAAGAATACCTCTATTACAAAAAAACTAATTCAAAATGATCAATATTACTCACACCCAATATCAAAAATAGAAAATAACTAACTAATATAAATGTAGAGAATAATTATAAATGAATTTTATAAAATTTAATAGATGTTAAAATAGTTCTGAAATGGGTGATCAATATAGTTATTTTTGTAATATATGAGTTTATAGCACATATCGACTAAGCAGAAATTAAGGTATTCATTTTTACTAACTCAATTTTCTTCCATTGAGTTATTTTTTATTGAAAAATTATTTTTCCAATATTGATTTATTTATCTTAATGAATAATTGGTATTGTATTTCATCTTTATTTTCTAGGATTCTATAATTATTCCTAATAACATCATTATCAAATGATTCTTACCTCAATGATTAAGCTAATTGTAAGGGTTTTTTGTCTCAAATTTTAATTACTTGAGACATAATAATTTTATAAAATTTGATTTCTATTTTATTACATACTTACTACACCTTTTATATTTTATATCATGATTTTATAATTATTCATGGTGTTTAATGGTCCATTTAAAATTATATCCTTCAAGGGGTTTTGATTCAAAATTTTATAAATCCATAAGTGTCGTTTGCCTCTATTTGGAATTCCATGAGACATGTTTAACTTTACACACCATATTTTCCTTCATATGGTGAATTAAATAAAAATATATCTTCATGTAAAATAAAAATATTTATTTTAATTAAATATAAATTATATTGTATTCATCCATTGTTATTTTTATTCTTATGTCACCATTACCATAATGGTTTTTGTATATAAATTTTTCCTTATTGAGATATGATTCATATTCAATACTTATTTTATAGATATATTGTGCATGTATTAAATTCTAAATTCTCTCTTACCATTTTATTTTGTGGTATTAAACTCACATAAATCTATCACTTCCTTTTTCATTCCAAATAATCCTTTATTGCATGTATAAATTTTCTTATAATGCTTTTACTTTGTGAACACTCTATATTTTATTCCTTTGATTAATGAATTTTAACCTATATTTCTTACATAGATTGATTTGGTAAATTATTAGCTTAAATTCATACCGCTTTCAATATATGATTTTATTATAAGGGATACTTACATGGAAATGTATTCCATTTATTTATTGGTGAAATATTGTAAATCTATATACATGTTATTCTAATAAGGATGTTTATTAATTATTAAGTAATATTTTCTTTGTATAGAATAACATATTCATTACTTTATATGACGAATAAATTGGACATAATTAGTGATATTTTGGGACTATAATAGCCCCTCGATGCATCGTTTGGTTTCATGAGACAAACTAGATTGGTTGTTTCGGTATATGCCTTCTGAGAATAAAATATTTCTTAAACAGAGGGACATAATGGTAATACCATGATATCTAAGATCATAATGGTGTGTGGCCATACAGAACATAATATTTATTAATCATGGGGTCTTTACAGTAATACCATGATTTCTAAGATCATGATGTCTGGTCTTTGGGCCTAGAAATAGCTATCTATAATTATGAATTTTGTATATAAGGAGTTATCCATGTGATATTTTCATTTAGAATGTTATCAATAGGTATATTTTTCATTTAATTTCATTCCATTATAGAATTTATATTGGTTATCTATTCATTCCATATTGTTCATTCTCATCTTATGCTCACTTATGATCATTGATTTTTATTGCTTAATTTTACCCAAACTGAGCATTTGACATCACCACTTCATATTTTTCAATTTCTTGAGGTTATGAAGAAAATTATTTCATATGATATGTATATATTAGTATTATGTGTGAATAATTTTTTTAAGTACATTTAAATTGATGTGTTTTTTCTTGGAAAAAGGTTAAGATGGTTTTTGAAAATATAGGATTAAATTCTCTTTATGTTTAGAATATTTTTAAGAAAGATAGTGATATTTTTGGGATAGTAAATTTTGGGATTAGTCTAACAAGTTCAATAGATCAAAAATTAAGAAATGTATATTAAACTATAAGTACTAGAGAATAAAAAGGAGGATTCATTTGAGAATAAAACTTTCATAATCCACTTCTGCATGATGAGGCAAGGGATAAAAATATGTCAAGACCTTACTTCCTCGTGATGAAGGAGAGATAATGACCCCCGAGTCCTACCTATAATAGGCCTTGGGGTGGAAACCAACACCAAGGGTATAGAAATATCACAAAAATGGGACGCTTTACACTTTTTATAGTAACTAATATCGGCAGATAAGATGTATCAACCTCAAACAACTCCAAGATAAATATATATAAAGAAAACAAAATCCATCCTGCCTGCAAGTTTAAAGTAAAATTGCTAGGAATACAAATAAAACTCCAAGGTAAGTAAAAAAATAAAACTAAGAAGAAACACATAAACTATCCCCAACGTCTGAGCTAGTAAGGTCCATCACGACCCATGTAGTCTCCCTAGAAACCTAAAAATAGTTCTATATACATAGGGTGTGTTTAAAAGTATACTCATTAAGAAAATACAACATAACATGTGCACAATTGAGAGAATCATACTAACACCACTATGATAAAAGGGAAGAAACTCAAAAGAACCTAAAAATTTATACTATACACCCCAACCACACCAAGTCATGCTCAACAAATAACACAAGTCAAGTAAAGTAGAATAGTAAGAACATCATTATTTCAGTACCATGCACCACTTTTCACTGGTTTACTACTCATCCCTAACAGTGAACATCTTGATGATACCATGCTCTTCCACAAGCCCTATTGTCACAACCCACCCCCCACACACCTGGGAAACAAACCACACACAAACTTCTTGCAGACACCGGGTCCACAACCACCACACGTCTCACCCAAAAACACATGGGTCTCATTTTGAAGACACCTGGGAAGCAAACCACCTCTCACAGAGCCAATACAATAAGTCTAGTATTAAACCTCATCCCATTACAGTATTCTTAAAGAGTCTTGGGACATCTATTTCTAGAAGATGGAGTATTGTAAAGTTAGTAATCATCCATCCATCCTCCCATTTGGATGTTGGGAAAGACACTCTCCCCCATAAAAATGGGTATGTTCAGCACAAAGTGCTCAACATGGGTGGGATGCATATAGAAAACATAAATAACTAAATGATTATATATATAGATAACAAAAACTCATCCCATCCTAAGGGATTCAAAATATAAAACCAGCCCACTCACAACCTCCTTTTCTACTACCCCAACATGCACGTACCACCACGAACGACGGGCACATAAATTCCACTTCACTACAAGCCAAAACTCAAAACATACCCCCATACAATTCATTAAACCAATTATCATTATGAATTATCAAATCATTCATTTATTTATTACCATCCCTACCTAGTCAACTAGAAAACACTGAAAACAGTATATGGTGAAGTAACCATACCAACCACTAACAAGTCCAACAAAAATAGAAACTACTAGTAACCTTTTCAATGTTATCCTAACCAATTCATCCTCTCACAACCAAACATGGCAGCCCTGCTGCACAACAACACCACACCCAGCACTTCCATAAACATTGAATCATTACACAACCCTATCTTGAAGCCCCGCTACCCAACCACTGCCAGATGCAGTCCCACTACATAATAATTCCATCCATTCCACAATCAGTCAATCTCTCAACCAGAGAGATCATCACATTGTCAGCACTACCAAATACACACAATAATATCCCCAACCATAGCACCACACTACCAACAAAGATACAAGGCCAAACATAGCAACATAAAACACACAGCCATGCCAAAAAGGAAAAGTCTATTTAGATTTTGGAGCACTCATTCTTTAATTCCACTTGATAAAATAGGGGTGATCACAAAACAGATTCAATGCTAGGGAATCAATTTCTTTAACCAAATATATGTATTTTAACCAAAATACAATTTTTTTAGAAATTATTCATAGATCATATAGGTGCGCAAAATGAGACCACCAACAACCATAATTTTCAGAAGAACACAACCCATGCGATTCACAACATGGATCAAGGATAACATATAAAATAAAACTATCATTACCATCATGCACCCACCCCTGGTTTATTTCTTCTTATTTTATTCTTTAAATTTGGATTCATTCATTATCCCAATGAGGCATCATTATACCAAACCTCATGATACACAATTAAAAGTGTGATGAATGAAATCTCTTCCTGGAAGAATAGGTGACCAAAGCTCCTCCTTGCACCAAAATAGGGGGTGCATGACTAGTAGAAAAACTCCATTTAAAAAACCAAGGAAAACTGGATAGATGGATATAAAATAACATGAGAATACATGGGAAGGTAAGGATCTAGGAACACCAAGATAAAAGAGAAGAGATGACCTTATCTTTAGGAAAATCCGGATCTTATATCAACAGAGTGGGAAACAATTTCAAGGGCCCTTAAAGTCGGATCATGGACAAGACCATGCAGTTTGACTATTTCAATATCCCTAGAGCATTATCATATTAAAGATATAATTATTATCCTTTTAAATTCCTTTATAAATTCTCAAATAAGGCTATAAACTCTATTTACACCAAATAAAATGTAAGAGGGAAGAAACTGGAAAAAGTGGGAAAATGGAAATGAGTCACCGATGGGTGAGTCAATGATAGCAAGCCACCGATTGCAAGTCACCAATGATGGGATACCAAAACCGATCCACAGAAGAGACCTATCGATGTCTGACCTACCAATTCTTCGACTCACCGATTCACTGACTCATCGATACCATAACTCTCCAACACCTATTCTCGGAGTCACCAACATCGATTCCCTGATTCACCAACACCGACACCCTAAGTCACCAACACTGATGCTCAGAGTCAGTGATATTGATGCCCTTATTCACCAACACTAACACCATAATTCACTGACACTGATTCCTTGAGTCAGCGACATTGACGCCCTGAGTCACTAACACCAACACCCTGAGTCACTGACACCAGTGCCCTCAGTCACTGTTTCCTCTCAAAAGATCCCAAACACTATATTTTGACAAAGTAATTGACCATAGAAGTCATATACATTAAATAGAATACCCCTCAAACTATTAATTCCCTAGAGAAATTAAAACCAACCTAACTATAAAAGGGGGTCCAAAAAACCACCCGTAAGATTCCACTCAAGGATAAACCATCCTATATTGTTTCAAAGATGGAGTGAAACCTCAACATCCAAAAACACTTATTCCCACATCTTCTAACACAAGCATTTAACAGATAACCCACATAAGAACCAATTGTCTCGAATTATGAATAATGTAATTTAATAATATATATAAATATATTATCCGCTTTGGTGACACTGACTGTCTCGCATAGGTTTAATCACATACACATTCATGTGTCTCGATTAGGGATCAGGTCCCCCTCTCCTCATGGTTAGAACTTTATCACACATCACATAACAAGGAAACTACTCATATCATAGAATCAATGTTAAATAATTAAATCACAAAGAAAAACACTTGAGAAAAACTCAAAACAATTTTAGGTACAGGGCATGCATCTACTCAACCCTTTCCCAAGAACACTCTTAAGGCCACCATGCCTCCACAAAACATTATCTAAGGGTATTTTTTTCGAGCAAGAACCTTCTCCCGATGATACTGAATCTCCACTGGTCTCTCCACAAAGGTTTTGTCATCCTTGATATGAAACTCTCCCTAGTCAATGACATGGGAGTTATTATGAAGATAATGATGAAGGTGAGATACATGAAAGACGTTATAGATTCTCTCTAACTACGGTGGAAATTCCAAATGGTATTCCACGTCACCAACTCATCCCAACACCTCAAAAGGTCCAATGATCATGGGAGAAAGGTTACTACCTCTTTTGAACCTCCAATGCCCATATTGAGGGGAAACCTTCCTGAATACGTGGCCCCCTACCTCAAACACCAAAGGAATTATACTACGATCGGCATATGACTTCGTTCGGTACTATTCTACCTTCATCCTCTCATGGATAAGTTTCAACTTCTATGTCATACACTACACCATTTTGGTCTAAAAATAGTTGTCTCCCTAACTTCAATCTATCACAAGGGGGAATGACACGGTCTTGCGTATAGAGATTTAAACAAATTAGTGCTAGTGGAAGAGTGATACTTATTTTTGTAAACAAACACTACAAAGGGAAATTCCATAACCAAGACCCCCTAAAGTGTAGAACACATTCCTGCAACAAGTCCTCAAATGTATGGACGGTCCAATTTGCTTCTCCATCTATATGAGGGTGGAAAGTAGATTTGAGGTGTAACTTAGTTTTAAAGGCATGTTTCTATCCTATCCAGACTCGTAATGTAAAACATGTATCCCTATACGAGAAAATGGATTATATAAATCAATCAATCCACCCCACTTAATCCAGAAACCTATGTTCTAAGGCATCCATTGTGCTCGACTCCTTGATCACTACGATTAGAGCCGATTTTATTGACTGATACACTACTACCCAAATAGTATTGCATCCACCCTAAGCCCTGAGTAATCCTGTGATGAAATCTACTAAGATGTCATCCTACTTCCACTCATGGACATCTAAGGTTTGCAACAAACTATCAAAAACACTAGGGGTGAGAAAAGAAACCCACAGTGAACATCTTTGCGAATTTCCACTGGAAGAAACAACTTCTCATGGAATAAAATCCAATTATAACCATCCTCTGACCATACCCCCGTATCATTACCCTAGTTAATGCGATCAGGAATCACCACCACCTCTGAGTCTCCCCATTGAGACTTCCCCACCTTCTTCCTCTGAGATGAATTTACTATTATCCAAAATAGACAGCCTCTATCACCATCCATTCATGCATCTAAGGGAAAGGTAGCCAACCCCTCCATCACCCTCCAAACATCTGCAGATTCCCAAAACACTTCCTTTTGTAACTTTCTAATCATATAATTGGCCGAAATATTCCCCTTTTATAAGGTGTAGGAGATCTCAAAATCATAATCCAATAGAAACTCCATCCACCTATGTTGTCTCAAGTTCAGATCTCACTGGGAAAAGATGTACATCATGATCTTATGATCTATGAAGACCACAAAGCGCTCTCTAATAAGGTAATGTAACCACATATTCAGTGTGAACATGACCACTACTAGTTCAAAATAATTGGTGGCATTGTTACATTCATGGGGGAATAACTACCTAGACTCATAGGAGATCACTCCTCATTGCTTCATTACTACACACCACAAGACTAGATGGAATCACCGAAAAACACCGCGAACATCACCCATTCCTCTAAAATCCTAAGCACTGGATCACTAACCATCTTCCACTTCAGATATTCGAATGTTACTTAGCACTACACGTCCCACACAAAATATTTCCCTTTTCTAGTCAGAGCCATCAAGAAAGATTTTACGTAAGAGAAATTAGGTACAAACCTCTGGTAGTAGCCTTATAGACTGAGAAAACTGCGAACGACTGCCACATTATTAGGTTCTTCCCAAGAAATAACTACCCCGACCTACAATGGGTCTACTACTACACCATAATGAGACACCATATTTACAAGGAAGTGGACCTCTCATGTCCAAAAATTTCACTTGTATAACATTATGTAGAGATGGTGGCATTGAAGGACTACTAAAACAGTCCTGAGATACTCCGTATGATCATCCTCTAACTTCGAGTAGATCAGGACTTCATCATTGAATATGTTGACGAACTGGTCCATGAACTCATGAATGATGGAGTTTATAAGACCCATGGACATGGCTAGAGAATTCATAAAACCGAACGACATATCCATAAACTCCAAGTTCCCATACCTTCACCATAAAAAAGTCTTCCAGATTTCACCCTCCTTTACCTTTAACTTATGATACTCATACCGCAGATAGATCTTAGAGAACCAACCTTCCTCCATCATCTAGTCAAGAAGATCATCTATTCTTGGTAGAGGGTAACAGTTCTTGATCGTAACTTGATTAAGTCTCTAGCAGTCTATGAAGAGCCTCATAACACTATTTTCCTTCTTCACAAACAAGACTAGAGTACCCCACGGTGTCAAATTGGGTCATATGAAACCTTTCATCATTATATCATCAATATGAATCTACAACTATCCCAACTCAGAATGTGCCATATGATAAGGAACCATCAAGATCAAATGAGTACTGGTTTGTAAGTCTATCCCAAAATCAATGTCACCTCACGGGGGAAGAGTTACAACCTCCTCAGGGAAGACATAAAGAAACTCTCCGACAAATCCCAGAACCTCCACTATCTCAACATCCATAGATCGCACTAACAGTTCATCTAATAATGAAATAAGAGGCTTCATACCCAGGATAGCCACTTGACATGTCTACTCACCAATGAAAGCTACACACTGGCCTTTCACATCTAAAAACACAAATCTTCTCTAGAATCAGTCGATAACAACATGCATCGAAAAAAACCATTCAATACTAAGGAAAAATTCAAACAACTACATAAATAGAAGAAAGATATCCCCACTGGATAGATGCGGCACCAACATCAATCTCCATCCCCATCAAACATCAAATAAGCTGGTTTGACATCTGAATAGTGTACTCAGCACCAGGGGTATGGAAAATCTCTCTAGTTTTATTACCAAGGAATGGGTTACACTGGGTGAAATGAAGTAGTGTGAAGCTCTTAAATCAAAAAAGGCACAATCAATCATACTAAACCAACTGATCGTACCATGAAAGATCTCCGGCTCTACTGGAACTGCTTTCTCTACAGCATGAAACTTCCCACGCCCTGCTCCTCTACCCCTTAGTTGTTAGTTTCCTCCTTTATCACGCCCATTTTGAGGTCCCTAAAAAGAACCCTGAGGTCAGCCTCCTCCTGCACCATCTACCCTTACTGATGTAGGGGCCTAATGTCCCTGCTACTAGAAAGGCCTGGCTGAAAACTACTACTAAGGAGAGAACTAAACCTTCCCACCTCCACCATATTGATATCAACTTGGGAACTGTCCGTGGTTGTTCTCACATCCTCTTCAATAAAAACACCTCATCCCCAGACCCTTGGCAGGAGAGCGAGGAACGATGGGTCAAAACTGAAACTACTAGGGTTGCCTCCCCACTGGACAAAACTTGGAAGTCCCTAACGCCAAAGGCTTTATACAAATGGCCTTCCCCTTTTAATAAATCTAGTGAATTCCATCTCATGTCAAACCTCCTCACTAGTGCATCCTTTCTACCACCTCATCATTCTTATGAACCTCTATGTATGTCGATAGGGTGAAAGGGGTAACTAAAAACTAAATAGAAGCACAGAGTGAATCCTATACATGTCCCTCCTGAGAATCCTCATCGGGAAACAGATCCGGTGAAAATGTTGGAGATCCTTGATCTTGATCCACAATTCCCTCACCAACAAACTCCCTTGCCAGAGTGAGATTTTCTCCTCTTTCTTATCATATTTCATCATGAAAAAAAGTAATTCTCCCCTGAAATCCTTCTCAAAGTCATACCACAAAACAACAGTCTCTTTCCTCTCCCTAAGGTAAAGAATCCACCACTGAAGTGCTTCTACCCTCATCTAGCTCACCGCCAGAGGAACCTAGTATTCTTTCGGAGCCCGGATCAAGATAAAAGTGATAACCAACTCCTTGATCCAATTATTCATCTCAATGTCCAAGACACTTCTCTCATACTTTCCCAGATTCTACCACCAGAAATCACGAAGTGTCTTCTTCGATTGTTCATCCTCCTCCATTTGGTTAACCATCCTCCAACCAACTAGATTAGCCTAATGACCCTACATTTCTCATAACACACATGGGAGATGTCCGAGATCCATAACTGAAAGGAGAATATGGAAATCCTAAGCCTGGATTGTATATAATTAAATTATGATTTATTTTAACTCAGTGTTTATTTTAATTTCCCATAAATTCATAAAAAAAACACAATTCATCATTATGAATGTACCTTTCCTAAGGACTCTACCCCACAATTGGTGTTTCCTTACTTGTTCATTCAGTAATCATAGAGTCCCTGCATTAGATCATGGGGGGCCTAAAATCCTATTTCCTACCTAGTCTTCTCTGGCCTATGTTATGCACAAAGATCAACAAACACTATTTTCCTACAAACCCAAGAAATCCTCACTTTGACTAACTCCAAAAGTTTATCCTACCTCTCAACCATAAACCTATAAAACCAAAACTATTAAATTATGAACCAACTCCTTTAAGTTGATGTAACAGATATCAAGATGCCAAGACCTTCATTCCTCAAGATGAAGGAGAGATAATGACCCCTGAGTCCACCCTCCAATAGGACCTGGGCTGGCGAACAGCACCAACGGTATAGAAATATCACAAAAATGAGAGGTATTACCCTCTTTATAGTAACCAAGATAGGGAGATAAGATGTAAAAAACTGAAAGAACTCCAAGGAAGATGTATATAAAGAAACCAAAATCCATCCCACATGAATGTTTAAATTAAAACTGCTAGAATAGTAATCACATCGATATTTGGGTACCCCACACAACTTCTCATTAGTTGACTTCTCATCCCAATTGGAGAACATCCTGATGCTACTGCATTCTTCCATAAGACACACTTTCACAACCCACATGCACAAACCTCATCCAAAAACCATAGACATACCTCCCTCACACACCTGGGCCACTACTGCCACACGTCTCGCCTGAAAACACCTCAACCTCATCCCAAAGACACGTGGGAAACAAACCACCTCTCTCACATCTAGTACCATAATTCTGGTATTAAACCTGAAGCCATTATAGGCTTCCCAAAGTGTCTTGGGAGATCAATTCAAAGAAGAGGGAGTAGGGTAAAGTGAGTAACTGGTCATCCATCCTCCCATCGGGATGTTGGGAAAGACACCCTCCCCCATAACAATGGGCTTGTTCCGAACATATTTCTCAACACGGGTGGGGTGCGTATAGAAATCATAAATTACTAAAAGTTTATATATATAGGTAACAAACACTCATTCCATCCAATAGTATTCCAAACATACAACAATCCCACTCAAAACTAACTTTGTTTTTACCCCTACATGCATGTACCGCTACGAACGATGGTCACTTGAATGCCGCTTCACTACAAAACCCACGTCAAAACTTACCCCCATAAAATTCATTTAACCAATTATCATTCTACTTTAAAAAATCACTCAATTATTTATTTCCATACATACATAAGAAATAACCAAACACTAAAAACACAATAAGTTGAAGCAACCATACCAACCAATACCAAGAAACACAAAGGAAGAAACTTCCAACAACCTTCTTCAACATTATCCTACCCAATTAATACTCTCAAAACAACACTTGGATGCCCTACTGCATAAAAAAACCACACCTAGCACACCCATAAACATGAAATCATGACACAACCCAATATTGAATCACCGCTATCCAACGACTACCCAGATCTAGTCCCACTGCATAACAAGTCTATCCATTCCACAATCAATCAATCTCTCAACTTGAGATATCGTCACACAGCCATTACAACCCAAACACACAATCACACCCCAAACCATAGAAACGCACTAATACCATAGACTCAAGGCAGAACAAAACAACACATAGCACACAACCACACAAATAAGGAAAATTTTATTCATATTTTGAAACACTCATTCCTTAATTAGACTTGATAAAATTGGGGTGATCACAAAACAGATTTGATCCTGGGGAATCCATTTCAAAAACTAAGTATATGTAATTTAACAGGATACCTATTTTAATAGAAGTGATTCACAAATACTAAATGTGTGAAAATAGAGACCCCAAACATCCATTATTTTTAGAAGAACACAACCCATATGATTGACCCCATGGATCAAGGATAGCGTATAAAATAAAAACATCATTAACATCATGCTCCCACCCCTAGTTAATTTCTTCTTATTATCTTCCTTAAATTTGGATTCATCCATTATCACATGGAGGAATCATTATACCCACCCCTCAGGATATATAATTAAAAGAGAGATAAAGGAAATCCCTACCTGAGAAAACAGGTGACAAAAACTCAACCCTACAATAACACAGGGGGTGTGCAAATAGTAGAAAAACTCTAAGGAAATCTCCAAGGAAAACTGGATTTATGGAAATAGTACAACACGTGACTCCACAGGAAGGGAAGTATCTAGGATCAATAAGAAAAAAGATAAGATATGACCTCATCTTTTGTAATGTCCCAGTTTCGGAAACCACCCAGAGGCACCCCATACCTGGTTGGTCACATGGCCTCAGGAACATTTCCCCAAATTCTAGAGGATTCCGACTAGCAGTGAGGTCCTTGGGTGTGATACTGGGGAAACTATGCCCTCATTGGCAGAGTACACAATGGAAATAAATAAACTTGCAATAGCGGAAGCAGTAAATAACCAACAATAATAAACAGCGGAAGACTAAATCAACAAACTGGAGCACATATGTATTTATATGGAATGATGAAAGATACATATCTACCAAAGCATCCAAACAAGTCACAATGCTAAAAAACACCATAGTACCAAAACAAGTACAGAAGAAAAGTAAAGAGCTCCTCAACATCGCAAGCCAAATCTTGGCCCTCTGCTCTCCTGCTCCAAGAAATCATGTACCAGAAGTTGAAGGGCGCTTGCCCTTGTCTATACCTGCAACAACATAGTCTGTTTGGGCCCAAAAGAATGACCCAAATAGGGTGTGAGAATAAATTCCATTAGGCATTCACCCGAATATATGTGCCTAACATTCAGTGAGTATATGGTAGGTAAATGTACAATAAGCAGTAAACAGCAACAGCAAGCAATAGGAAGCAATAGTTAGCAGTAAAGCAGGATGATACAACAGCAATCAAACCACAACCAAAAACAATAGTGAAGCAAACAGCTAACAAATAGGAAACCCTCTGAGAAGTACTCACAGCCATCCCCTCTGGTCCTATCCAAGAAGTACCACAACCCTCTGGGCAGTGCACTCAGCCTAACCCATCTGGCTTGGTCATATGAATTTATCATACTTTCTGGGGAAGCGCACTCGGTCAATTCCCCTTATAGTCTAGGGTAGTTAGTGTAACACCCCGAGATTTTATGAAAAATATTCCTTTTTAATTTCACTAATGTCTTGTGTTGTACGCTACACCAAAAGGATCTTGCACAACACGCATCCTTGACTTGCCTTGCATTACACGCAATCGCAACCTTCCTCAATAGCGTGTGTGGTACGCAATACTGAGTTTCATGAAACAACGATATGCTTTAAAATATTATTAAAACTAGCCGTTATGAATAGTAATAACCACTTTTTGAAATTTTGTAAATTTTATTTTTCAAAATGGAATTCATTTTTAGATTCGGAGTATCGAATTTAGCCTAAGGTGAAATTTTGGTACTTTTCGGATAACTTTCATATTCTGATGAATAGTGAAAATTTCTAAATTATAATTAAAAAAAACTTTTTTAATTGAAATAATTAATAGTGATAAATTATTAATTTGAGTGGTTTTAAAGTATATTTAGAATATATTTTTATAATTTAATACAATGTTGGTCATTGGTTGTAATTTCACATTTAAACCAGACATAATCAAGTGTCAATCTTTTGATAGATATTGTTTCCTAAAAACCCACTATTTGTTTTAACAGCGGGATTTAATTATAAAATTAATTAATGAAACTTCTATGTTATGAATTTGGTAAAATAGACTTCATTTTTGAATTCGGAATATGAAATATAGCTTAGGATGAAATTTTTCCATTTTTCTGAAAAACATCAATTTTTGATGAATAGTGAAACTACTAAGTGGTAGTTAAAAACTGAATTTTTCATAAAACATAATTTTACCGCTTCTGTGAATGGAATTTCAAAAATCCGAGAGACACGGTTGATGTCAGTAAGTAAAATGTGGTTCAATGAGATGAAAATATTTTTTGGTGAATAGTAACTTTTTACTTTTATTTACCACGGTTAAAAGTAAATAGGGTAATTAAGGGTAAGAATGATATTGATATTACCCTAACACATGTCCTAATTCTATTGGACAAGTGTATCTCGACCAAAAACAACCTTAAGTGTAAAATATTATCATTTAGACCCACTTGGATTAGATTAGGACATTTATTATTATTTAATTCAAAGAATAGTGAAAAGAGTTAAAATCAAAGTTTATTTACTAAAACATTTTTCATATAGGGTTATACATAAGATAAATTCGATTGTAAATATTCATTAGAAAGATAAAAAGATTTCCTACATGATGGTATTTTATTTATAATTTTTAGACATTAAATAGATTAATTTATTTATGACACAATTATGATTCAGTAATTATCTTATTTATGAAATATTGACATGATTGATGTGATAAACACCAAAATAAATGTAATTTGAGACTTTTTATGAATTCCAATAATTTTCTAGGTTACTATGATATATTAGTGTTGATTTAATAAACTTGGTTAGAACATATAATTCTGTTATGACTTTCACAAAAATCATATATCAAATAGTGTCAAAATTGACACAAAATAGTTTTTAAATAAAATATTATATTATTAATTGTTATTTTATTCCTAAAAATCTAAGGTTCGGCCAAATGACTTAGATAAGGATATATTTATTATTAATAAACAATTTGGGGTTCGTTTGGCATGTTATAGTAAGTTTATTAACCATATAGTGAAATAAAACAAAAAGACACGGTAAAAGTTAAATTATTTAACTTAGAGTTAAATATAATTGATAAGGTTAAAATAATATCCTAAACTTGTCTAAATATTATTGGATGATAGTATTTCGACCCATCCCCACTTTATCTTAGAAATAAGACCCTTTGGAACCATTATAAACCGATTTTGACTTTAATATAAAATAATATTTTGAGATATTCCTAAGGTGCCCCACTCCTCCCTTATAAAAGGGTACCTCCTCCCCCTCCTCCTCACACCAAATTGAGCACTCAAGCTCGGCCAACCCATGCCATTTTCTCCTCTCCACTTCCCTAGAATAATCCTAGAGGTCCTGGTCTTCTTCAAAGACCAATATTAGTTCCCTAAGTGGAGGATTCAAAGAAGCGTTCCAAAGAAGAGGTAATATCCATTACCGATCTTTTCAATTTCTTTGTTCTTCAACTTCTTCTTCTTTAGTTGTTTCATGATAAAGTAATAACATCAGTATTACTTACATACTGATATGTTATTATAAATATGAAACAACCCTAATTCACCTTCTATCCATCCTACGGAAAAATGAAATCACCGCGCGTGCGTACGTACGGAATACCGTCTCCACGCCGTGGTGTAATCTATTTTCCACCACCACCTTACATGGATGGGTATAATGGTGTAAATAATAACTATACATAGTTATTATAACTTCATATTGATTCTGATATATTGTATAATCCACTCCAATTCAATTCAATAATTATGGAAATGATATCATCGCTCGTGCGTACGTACGGACTACCGTCTCCACGACGCGATGAGATTCATTCTTAATAATTAACCATTCATGAATGATTATAAAGTATATATAATAAGTACTAATGAAATATATGACCTAATAATGATACTGGAATTATTTATATTTATATGTATGTCATCTACTTAATTCCATTCAATTCAATAAGGAAACGAAAACATCGTTCATGCGTACGTACGGACTACCGTCTCCATGAACGGTGTATTTCTTTCCATTTACTGATTTATTATATATGTATATTCTGAATATATATATATAAATCATGTTTTATATTCTGGAATTAAGTAATCATGATCTAAGTAATCATATGAATAATTACAAGTTAAAAACACGAACGACAAATGAGACGGTTTTACCCAAAACGCTACATTAACATGAATTTACAAAAGAACGGGTAATATAAAGTCATAAGTGGACCATATATGATATAATAACAATGAATATGATTCTGGAATAAGTCAATAACATGATTTAAATCATTATACAGGAGGTTCGGACACTTACAAAGCAAGTCAGACATAAGGTAAGGGAAATATCACAATCTCATTTTTATCCGAGATTGTTTATTCGTAAGTATTTACTGGGGTGTATTTTATCATCCACATCCATGTTCCTTCAATATATAATATTGTTTCCATCCACTTACAATAGTTTAAATCCAATTTTACCCTTCGGTAAGTTTTTAGTAAAAGATATGAAAGGAATCTTTTGTCGTTTTTCGTACGAGGTAATTTTTGACTTTTCCGACAAAAGTACGAAGAATGTTTTATTTAACTTATACGGCAAGAATGGATTTTTAAAACATTATTTGCAAGAATCTTTATTTATAAGTTTTCAACTTTATTTTTAATCAACTTCTTTTAGTTTATAATTGTATTACATGTTAAGAAAAGAAAAGTGTTTTTGAAGTAGAAAGGATATTTTCCTCAAGAATAGAGTTCAAGTATTTTATCAAAATTATTTTCCATCTAAGATAATAAAAGGGTTCTGTTTTTATCCCTATTATTACATGGATTTGATTATGTTGTGATGGAAATATTTTTATGAATTCCTTTATCTTATATGAATTGTTTTATGATGTCACGATGTTTAAGATTCCCATTTTTATTACATGGGTTATGCAATGATGTATGATTTAAGATTTTGTGGCACACATAAGAAAGGATTCATTATAAGACGGGTGGGACCTATATCTCCCTCCAATGCATTGGGTAATGATTTTATATCTCATGAGATAGACATGGCTGAAATGGTAGGTTATACCGGTTCAGTGAAACAGGACTGAAACGAGGGTTACTCGATTCAGAAAGGGACTTTGTCCACTAAGATAGTCTTGGCAATGAGTCTTGACTAACAAGAAATGATTCTCTATGATTATGTGTGTATGCCACAATGTTTCATGTTTTAAGTTATGATTATTGGGATTTCATTTCAGTACTATGATTTATCCCATGTTATGAAATTATGCTCTCTTTTGCAGGTTGCGATTTCCAAAAGTTATGTTCTTATGAATATGATGTGATTGATTTTTCTTTTGTATACCCTTACTGAGAATTTGAGCTCACCATTTTATGTTTTATTTTCCCCAGGATATAAAGAAAGGTTTTAGGTAAAAAAAAGGGAAGATCTTTATGGGAGATATTGAAGATCTTTCACCTCGATTAGAAGATTACGTTCCGAGTTTCCAAAGACACTAAACTATTACGATCCTTGTGTGTGTGTTTTTGTTATGTACTAAGTATTCTGCAAATGTAATGTAATATCCATGTACGTCAGGCTTCGGGTCTCTACAGTTGGTATCAGAGGAAAGGTTTAGTCAACCTTTGGAAACTAGGATGCGAAAACGTTAGTGAGATCCCTAGAGATATTTCTACGGTATGTCTAGGGATGTCCCTAAGGTTAAGTATACGTATAGGTTATAGTACTAGAATTACGCTAACGATCATAGAATTAAACCTAAGATGTTAGATATTGAAGGTACTCCCCCTTTATTATGTTGTTTTCCCTAGCATGATTTTTGCCTCTCACACTATTCTTTTTGGGTTTTAGATGATGGCTGGAACCCGAAAGAACCTTGTTGATCAATGCAATGGACAATGCAATGATTGCCCTCCTGAACAAACAAATGTTATGGGAGATGGAGTGAAAAATCTTATTGCTATACTTACACAAGCTATGAATCATTCTGGACTTCCAAATGAGCAGAGGAGGGAACAATATTCTATTGAGTCCTTCATGAGGCAACATCCACCTTCTTTCAGTGGGTCTTCTGATCCACTTGTTGCTGAACAATGGATCAGTACCACTGAAAAGATATTTTCAGTTCTTCAATGTTCTGAGCATGATAAAGTCATCTTAGCAGTATATCGTTTGGAAGGTGAAGCTGATCAATGGTGGAATCTTATCAAGAATACAAGGCAAAGAGATGAAATTGAGTCCATGGAATGGGACGAGTTCAAGAACTTATTTTTCAATAAGTACTTCCCTCGTATTCTTCGAACAAAGATGGAGAAGGAGTTTCTTGAACTAAAGCAAAAGGATGATGAATCTGTTGGTATATACGAAGCGAATTTTACAAGACTTGCAAGGTATGCATCTGGCATTATCATCCAACCTGAAAGTAAAGTTGATCGATTTTTCAGTGGCTCAAAACCAAGTCTTCGAAGGGAATTAGCTATAAGAGACTTCAGTAGCTATGAAGAAATTGGGCGTTGTGCTATCAAGGTAGAAATGGAAGTTGGTATTACATATCCATCTCATGGTTTTGACAAGAAACGAAAGATGGAGTTCAAGGAGAAATCTCAGAATAATGGTGAAAAGAAGATGAATGTTTCCTTATGCACAAAGTGTGGAAAGAAGCATGGTGGAGATTGTCTTAAAGGGACTAGAAAATGTTTTAAGTGTGGAAAAGAAGGTCATCGAGCAGCTGAGTGTCGAAGTAATGGAAAAAGGGTTTCTAATGATGTGAATAAAGCAAACACTGCAGAGAACGCACCACCAACACTTCAATGCTTCAAGTGCAAGGAAATGGGGCATTATGCTAATAAATTCCCTAATCCAAGGGTTAGTGATGATCAACATGAGCAACCACTGAAGGCAAAGGACAAAGGGAAGTCACATGCGATCACTATTGGCAATGTTGAATATGACAACGATGTGGTGGAATGATTAAGTGTTTATGTAATGGGATTCCAAAATAATGTTGTATCATTGAGTATTGCAATATTTATTGATGTGGTATTCAAAGTGATTGAGATATTTTTTGGAAATAAGATGATATGCGCATAATGAAGGGAAAACGAGAAAATGAAATGTTTAACAGTATTCATGAGCTCATGATTGATATAATGACTAAGTGATATCATTGTTTGAGTATATAGAATTTTGAGGATTTTGGTATGTGGAAAGTGTTAAATTTTAACTGCATTCATGTTTTCACTAAGTTATTCAAGAGAATACATGATTAATGCCTTTGAATGTTTGGAATGTGACCAATAAGACATATATATGGGGATTAACGATAGTATTAAATCTCTGGTAATCGTTTTCACTATATTATGAGAGTGGACTGCAGTATTATGGATAAGCCTAAAGATTAGAATGGATTATGTTGGACCTAAGTTAGTATTGTTTAAGGATAGAAGATTTTCGATATTATTAATGGGATGTTATAGTATTATAGTTTTAGAAAAAGGACAACCTGCAGGACGGGCGACAGCCCATCGCTTCGGACAAGGCTGTGGGAATCGAACCCACAACCGAAGTACGACTGGCCTTTATCACCTACCACTGGCCTACAGGAAGTCCCTGTTTAGTAGAAACTAGTTTTATTTTATTAAGCGGTATGATATACGAAGTATAAGTTCATTTTTGGAACCATATACGATTAATCTAACCATAAGATGAACTTATAACTTTTCGAACCTTTTGTTTGAGATAGATGGAATGACCCGTCATTCTATCACATGATCTGCTAACACTTCACGAATAACAAATTAAACTTCATTTATTTAAGAGATGAATTAGAATTTTTTCAATGCACGAACAACAGCGAGATTGTACCAAAATTAAGTAAGTATTTATTCTAATTCAAACTCTTCAACTTTAGGGAAACGATCTTGAAAACCAAAAATGTTGTCCTAGTGCTCTTATACCTGATGAATCAGATGGTACCTTATATCACCACAAATCTATGGATTTGTGATTACTGGCTTTTCCATAGCCATGTTCTCTACCACTCTCCATCAGAACATGATGGTTAGATTTCTCTTCCATATCCATATTTTCACCTATGTGGAAACCCAGTGATTAGTTTATTTGGGTAACTGTTAAGTTTCATACTTTTGTTTTAAAATATTGGTTTTGGTATTCCTTTTTACGATGTGGGTTTCTATTAAATAAACTTTCTAATAGTAAACCATTTATAACCCCAACGAATTTCGAGGGAAAAATTCATTTTAAGGGGGGTAGAATGTAACACCCCGAGATTTTATGAAAAATATTCTTTTTAATTTAACTAATGTCTTGTGTTGTACGCTACACCAAAAGGATCTAGCACAACACGCATCCTTTACTTGCCTTGCATTACACGCAATCGCAACCTTCCTCGATAGCGTGTGTGGTACGCAATACTGAGTTTCACGAAACAACGATATGCTTTAAAATATTATTAAAACTAGCCGTTATGAATAGTAATAACCACTTTTTGAAATTTTGTAAATTTTATTTTTCAAAATGGAATTCATTTTTAGATTCGGAGTATCGAATTTAGCCTAAGGTGAAATTTTGGTACTTTTCGGATAACTATCATATTCTGATGAATAGTGAAAATTTCTAAATTATAATTTAAAACAACTTTTTTAATCTAAATAATTAATAGTGATAAATTATTAATTTGAGTGGTTTTAAAGTATATTTAGAATATATTTTTACAATTTAATACAATGTTGGTCATTGGTTGTAATTTCACATTTAAACCAGACATAATCAAGTGTCAATCTTTTGATAGATATTGTTTCTTAAAAACACGCTATTTGTTTTAACAGTGGGATTTAATTATAAAATTAATTAATGCAACATCTATGTTATGAATTTGGTAAAATATACTTCATTTTTGAATTTGGAATATGAAATATAGCTTAGGATGAAATTTTGGCATTTTTCTGAAAAACATCAATTTTTGATGAATAGTGAAACTACTAAGTGGTAGTTAAAAACTGAATTTTTCATAAAAAATAATTTTACCGCTTCTGTGAATGGAATTTCAAAAATCCGAGAGACACGGTTGATGTCAGTAAGTAAAATGTGGTTCAATGAGATGAAAATATTTTTTGGTGAATAGTAACTTTTTACTTTTATTTACCACGGTTAAAAGTAAATAGGGTAATTAAGGGTAAGAATGATATTGATATTACCCTAACACATGTCCTAATTCTATTGGACAAGTGTATCTCGACCAAAAACAACCTTAAGTGTAAAATATTATCATTTAGACCCACTAGGATTAGATTAGGACATTTATTATTATTTAATTCAAAGAATAGTTAAAAGAGTTAAAATCAAAGTTTATTTACTAAAACATTTTTAATATAGGGTTATACATAATATAAATTCGATTGTAAATATTCATTAGAAAGATAAATATATTTCCTACGTGATGGGATTTTATTTATAATTTTTAGACATTAAATAATTTAATTTATTTATGACACAATTATGATTCAGTAATTATCTTATTTATGAAATATTGACATGATTGATGTTATAAACACCAAAATAAATGTAATTTGAGACTTTTTATGAATTCCAATAATTTTCTAGGTTACTATGATATATTAGTGTTGATTTAATAAACTTTTTTCGAACATATAATTCTGTTATGACTTTTTCAAAAATCATATATCAAATAGTGTCAAAATTGACACAAAATAGTTTTTAAATCAAATATTATATTATTAATTGTTATTTTATTCCTAAAAATCTAAGGTTCGGCCAAATGACTTAGATAAGGATATATGTATTATTAATAAACAATTTTGGGTTCTTTTGGCATGTTATAGTAAGTGTATTAACCATATAGTGAAAGAAAACAAAAAGACACGGTAAAAGTTAAATTATTTAACTTAGAGTTAAATCTAATTGATAAGGTTAAAATAATATCCTAAACTTGTCTAAATCTTATTTGTTGATATTATTTCGACCCATACCCACTTTATCTTCGAAATAAGACCCTTTGGAACCATTATAAACCGATTTTGACTTTAATATAAAATAATATTTTGAGATATTCCTAAGGTGCCCCTCTCCTCCCTTATAAAAGGGTACCTCCTCCCCCTCCTCCTCACACCAAATTGAGCACTCAAGCTCGTCCAAACCCTGCCATTTTCTCCTCTCCACTTTCCTAGAATAATCCTAGAGGTCCTGGTCTTCTTCAAAGACCAATATTAGTTCCCTAAGTGGAGGATTCAAAGAAGCGTTCCAATGAAGAGGTAATATCCATTACCGATCTTTTCAATTTCTTTCTTCTTCAACTTCTTCTTATTTAGTTGTTTCATGATAAAGTAATAACATCAGTATTACTTACATACTGATATGTTATTATAAATATGAAACAACCCTAATTCACCTTCTATCCATCCTACGGAAAAATGAAATCACCGCGCGTGTGTACGTACGGAATACCGTCTCCACGCCGTGGTGTAATCTATTTTCCACCACCACCTTACATGGATGGGTATAATGGTGTAAATAATAACTATACATAGTTATTACAACATCATATTGATTCTGATATATTGTATAATCCACTCCAATTCAATTCAATAATTATGGAAATGATATCATCGCTCGTGCGTACGTACGGACTACCGTCTCCACGACGCGATGAGATTCATTCTTAATAATTAACCATTCATGAATGATTATAAAGTATATATAATAAGTACTAATGAAATATATGACCTAATAATGATACTGGAATTATTTATATTTATATGTATGTCATCTACTTAATTCCATTCAATTCAATAAGGAAACGAAAACAGCGTTCATGCGTACGTACGGACTACCATCTCCATGAACGGTGTATTTCTTTCCATTTACTGATTTATTATATATGTATATTCTGAATATATATATATATATAAATCATGTTTTATATTCTGGAATTAAGTAATCATGATCTAAGTAATCATATGAATAATTACAAGTTAAAAACACGAACGACAAATGAGACGATTTTACCCAAAACGCTACATTAACATGAATTTACAAAATAATGGGTAATATAAAGTCATAAGTGGACCATATATGATATAATAACAATGAATATGATTCTGGAATAAGTCAATAACATGATTTAAATCATTATACAGGAGGTTAGGACACTTACAAAGCAAGTCGGACATAAGGTAAGGGAAATATCACAATCTCATTTTTATCCGAGATTGTTTATTCGTAAGTATTTACTGGGGTGTATTTTATCATCCACATCCATGTTCCTTCAATATATAATATTTTTTCCATCCACTTACAATAGTTTAAATCCAATTTTACCCTTCGGTAAGTTTTTAGTAAAAGATATGAAAGGAATCTTTTGTCGTTTTTCGTACGAGGTAATTTTTGACTTTTCCGACAAAAGTACGAAGAATGTTTTATTTAAATTATACGGCAAGAGTGGATTTTTAAAACATTATTTCCAAGAATCTTTCTTTATAAGTTTTCAACTTTATTTTTAATCAACTTCTTTTAGTTTATAATTGTATGGCATGTTAAGAAAAGAAAAGTGTTTTTGAAGTAGAAAGGATATTTTCCTCAAGAATAGAGTTCAAGTATTTTATCAAAATTATTTTCCATCTAAGATAATAAAAGGGTTCTGTTTTTATCCCTATTATTACATGGATTTGATTATGTTGTGATGGAAATATTTTTATGAATTCCTTTATCTTATATGAATTGTTTTATGATGTCACGATGTTTAAGATTCCCATTTTTATTACATGGGTTATGCAATGATGTATGATTTAAGATTTTGTGGCACACATAAGAAAGGATTCATTATAAGATGGGTGGGACCTATATCTCCCTCCAATGCATTGGGTAAAGATTTTATATCTCATGAGATAGACATGGCTGAAATGGTAGGTTATACCGGTTCAATGAAACAGGACTGAAACGTGGGTTACTCGATTCAGAAAGGGACTTTGTCCACTAAGATAGTCTTGGCAATGAGTCTTGACTAACAAGAAATGATTCTCTATGATTATGTGTGTATGCCACAATGTTTCATGTTTTAAGTTATGATTATTGGGATTTCATTTCACTACTATGATTTATCCCATGTTATGAAATTATGCTCTCTTTTGCAGGTTAAGATTTCCAAAAGTTATGTTCTTATGAATATGATGTGATTGATTTTTCTTTTGTATACCCTTACTGAGAATTTGAGCTCAACCTTTTATGTTTTATTTTCCCCAGGATATAAAGAAAGGTTTTAGGTAAAAAAAAGGTAAGATCTTTATGGGATATATTGAAGATCTTTCACCTCGATTAGAAGATTACGTTCCGAGTTTCCAAAGACACTAAACTATTACGATCCTTGTGTGTGTGTTTTTGTTATGTACTAAGTATTCCGCAAATGTAATGTAATATCCATGTACGTCAGGCTTCGGGTCTCTACAGTTAGGGAATCTCTAAGGAAGATCACGTGGTCTAACCCTTTTAGCCCCAAGGTCTAGAGACTCTTTGAGGAAGCTATCTCAGTCAATTCGTCCTATGGCCTCAGGTATACCACAGAATCTCTGAGGAAGCTCACTCAGTCAATTCCTCCTCTAGCCTGGGAAGGTTCTTAAAGAGATTAAAATAAGGTAAGAATCTCTAAGGAAGCTCACTCCGTCTACCCTCCAGTAGTTTATAAAATCCAAGACTCTCTAGGAGCGCACTCGGTCCATCCCATGTAGTCTATAATATCTAAGACTCTTTGGGAAGCTCACTCGGTCTAGCCCTTATAGTCTATAGCTCCAGTTTCTCTCATCTCCATGCTGGTCAGTCCATAATAATGCTATAAGGCCCAAATACACCTATAGAGATACTTAACAAAACAGTCTACAAGGCAACAAGCATGTCATGAGTTTAACTTCAACCTATTACCGCAAGGCATGAAAACAGGCATAGCAGCCAAAGGCAAACAAGACCCAAAGGTCATAAACAGATCAAAGAAAGGGTGAATACATCCAATCACAACAAATTATCCTCTAACATGGTCAATTCACCTCTACAAAAGCATACATTCAAGGCAGGAAAACAACAAGGGCAAAAAGGTAAACACGCAATACCCCGTTCACGGGTATTGGTGGAATTTGCGCGTAAAACTCAAAGACTTTGAATGGTAAGGCACAAACCACCTACCTCGATCCAAGGAGATCGATATAATTGAACCACGATGAATGATTCTCCCAATAACGTCACAGATCTGAGAAAACACACAAAATGTTCAACCTTAAAAAACTTGAGAAGGAGGAAGAAATGAAAAACAAGGCTCACGCAGAAGGGAGAACTCACCGCTGCGCTTCCAACATAATCGACAGAGCTCGAATCAGAGAACGGATGGAGGCTCGGGAAATCCAGAGAAGTTTCACAGTCGTAGTACATCTCTCAGTCGAACCAGACCTAGAAGAAGATGTTTATGACGATGAGGCACGACCCCGGTCCGTTTAGTGAAAAAAATAAAAGTACACGGCGTGTATTTTTAAAGTACATGGCGTGTAGTGCGTTTTTTCGTACTCTGCCAAAATCGGCCTCCAGGTCACCCCTACACACCGTGTGTGTGGTCCGGACACGGACAACACACATTTTCGAGCTGGAAAAAGAGTACACGGCATGTACTCAGAAAGTACACGGTGTGTACTTCAAAAATTCTTAGAAACCTTATTTTTCCAAAAAAACACTAGAAAAAGGAAAACATACCTGAAACGAAGATTCAGGTTCTTACTTTGTAACATCCTAGTTTCAAAAGCCACCCAGAGGTGCCCCATACCTGGTTGGTCACATGGACTCAAGAGCATTTCCCCAAATGCTAGAGACTGGCGACTAGTAGAGAGGGCCTTGGGTGTGATAGTGGGGAAACTATGCCCTCATTAGCAGAGTACACAACGGAAATAAATAAACATGCAATAGCGGAAGCAGTAAATAACCAATAATAATAAACATTGGAAGACTAAATCAACAAACTGGAGCACATATGTATATATATGGAATGATAAAAGATACATATCTAGGAAAGTAGCCAAACAAGTCACAATGCTGAAAAACACCACAGTACCAAAACAAGTAAAAAAGAAAAGTAAACAGCTCCTTAGAATCTAAAGCCAAAGCTTGGTCCTTTGCTCTCATGCTCCAAGCAATCAAGTACCAGAAGTGGAAGGGCGCTTTCCCTTGTCTATACCTGCAACAACATAGTCTATTTGGGCCCAAAAGCATGACCCAAACAGGGTGTGAGACTAAATCCCAGTAGGCATTCACCCGAATATATGTGCCTAACAATCAGTGAGTATATGGAAGGTAAAATTACAATAAGCAGTAAACAGCAATAGGCAACAATAGTTAGCAGTAAAGCAGGATGATACAACAACAATCAAAAGACAGCCAACAACAGCAGTGAAGCAAACAGTTAACAAACAAGAAACCCTCTGGGAAGTACTCGTAGCCATCCCCTCTTGTTCTATCCAAGAAGAACCACAACCCTCTAGGTAGTGCACTCAGCCTAACCCCTCTGGCTTGGTCATAAAAATTTATCAGACTCTCTGGGGAAGCGCACTCGGTCAATTCCACTTATAGTCTAGGGTAGTCAGGGACTCTCTGAGGAAGATCACGTTGTCTAAACCTCTTAGCTACAATGTCTAGAGACTCTATGAGGAATCTATCTCGGTCAATTACTCCTATAGCCTCAGGTATACCACAGATTCTCTGAGGAATCTCACTTAGTCAATTCCTCCTCTATCTTGGGAAGGTTCTTAAAGAGATTCAAATAAGGTAAGACTCTCTGGGGAAGCTCACTCGGTCTACCCTCCTATATTCTATAAAATCCCAGACTCTCTGGGATCTCACTCGGTCCATCCCCTGTAATCTATAATATCTAAGACTCTCTGGGAAGCTCACTTGGTCTATCCCTTACAGTCTATAGCACCAGGTTCTCTCAGCCTCAGTGCATAATAATTCTATAAGGCCTAAGTAAACCTATAGAGCTACTTATCTAAACAGTCTACAAGGCAACAATCATGTCATGAGTTTCACTTCAACCTATAATCGCAAGGCATGAAAAAAGATTTTGCAGCCAAAGGAAAACAAGACCAAAGGTCGTAAATTGAACAAAGCAAGGGAGAATACATCCAAGCACAACAAATTATCCTCAAACAAGGTCAATTTACCTCTACACAATCATACAAGAAAGTCATGGAAGCAACAAGGGAAAAAAGGTAAACACGCAATACCCCATTCACAGGTATTGGTGGAATTTGCGCATAAAACTCAAAGACTTTGAACGGTAAGGCACAAACCACCTACCTCGATCCTAGGAGACCGATATAATTGAACCATGATGACTGATTCTCCCTAGAACATTGCATATCTTAGAAAACTCACAAAACGTTCAACCTTAAAAAACTTTAGAAGGAGGGAGAAATGGAAAACAAGGCTCAAGAAGAAGGGAGAACTCACCATTGTTCTTCCAATGAAATTAACAGAGCTCGAATCGGAGAATAGATGGAGGCTCGGGAAACCCGAGAAGTTTCATGGACGTACGACATCTCTCGGTCGAACCAGACCTAGAAGAAGACATTTATGATGATGAGGCGTGACCCAGGTCCGTTTAGTGGAAAAAAGAAAGAAAAGTACACGGTGTGTATTTTTAAAGTACACGGCATGTAGTGGGTTTTTCCGTACTCCTCCAAAATAGGCCTCCACGTCAGGCCTACACACTGTGTGTGTGGTACGGACATGGACAACACACGATTTTGAGCGGGAAGAAGATTACACGGTGTGTACTCAGAAAGTACACGGCGTGTACTTCAAAAATATCCAGAAACCATATTTTTACCAAAAACATTAGGAAAAGGAAAACATACGTAAAATGAAGATCCGAGTTCTTACAAACTTCACCCCTTAAATAAATTCATCCCTGAATTTCCCTATAGGGGCGTAGAAGAAGAAACATCGAACAACTCCAGCCACTGTGATCGAACCTCGGACTCCCTCTCTGAAGTCTCGTCCTGTACTCACCCATGCTGCCATAGCACTCGTACCAAAGGAATAGACCGGCCTCAGAGAACCTTCGTATTGTGATCGACAATCCGGAAAGGATACTCCTCAAACGACGCATCCGCTTCGAGCTTAACCTCCTCGGGATAGAAGGCATGAGATGGGTCTGAAAAGTAACTTCGGAGATGAGAGACATGGAAGACGTCGTGCTTATCCCGATACCTCTAAGGTAGCTGCAATCGATAGGAAACCAGCACAACATTCTCCAACACCTAAAACGGCCCGATGTACGACGGTGAAAGCTTACCCTGTCTCTGAATCCTCTTGTGTACCAACCTCAGTGCGACACACAGGAAAACCTGATCTCCGACCTCAAACTCTAGAGGTCATCTCTGCTGATCAGCATAAGACTTCTTCTGAGATTGTGATGTAGCCATCCGCTTCCAAATCAGCTCTATTTGCTTTGAAGTCTCCTGAACAAGACGTGGTCCCAGCAAAGCTGCCTCTCCTGCCTTCAGCCAAAATAAGGGTGATCGACATGGTCTACCTTACAGAGCCTCGTATGGTGCCATCTGAATAGTAGCCTGAAAACCGTTGTTATAGGAGAACTCCACCAGAGGTATATGCTTCTCCCAAGAACCGCCAAATTCTAGAATGCAAGCTCAGAGCATATCCTCAAGCACCTGGATCGTGCGTTCGGACTGGCCATCAGTCTGGGGATGGTATGCTATACTCAAAAGTACCTGTATACCCAAAGCCTTCTGAAGTCCTTTCCGGAACCGAGAGGTAAAGAACACATCCTTGTTTGAAACAATGGAGTGTGGAACTCCATGTAGACGTACAATCTCTCTGATGTACAATCATCCCATATAATCAACACTGAAGGTCTTCTTGATCGGCAAGAAGTGTGCTACCTTCGTAAGCCTATTGACGATGACCCAAACATCATTACTTCCCCAAGGTGACCTCGGTAACATGGTCACGAATTCCATCGCGACATCGTTCTACTTCCACTCTGGAATGGGTAACTATTGTAAAAGCCCTGCTGGTCGTTCATGTTCTGCTTTCACCTGCTGACAAGTCGAACATCTCATGACAAAACCAGCAATATCTCTCTTCATACCTGGCCACCAATACTGGTGGTTTAGGTCACGATACATCTTGGTGATGCCAAGATGAATTGCCCAAACTGAGGAATGAAAATCCCGCATCAGTTCCTCGTGTATGTCTGTTGGCACCCATACGCATCCCTGGAAACACAAGATCTCATCCTCACCCATTGTCCATCCAGAAAGAGGGTCCCCTCCTGACACATTCTCCTGCAGGACCAAGGCCTCTGAGTCTGATAGCTGTCTCATTCACACCCGATCAAGATGTGTGGAGTTAATAGCCACAGATGAAAGTAAGGTCTATCCCTGCCTGTCGTGCACCTCCAAGTGCATCTCAGAGAACAGAGCCATAAGATTCCACTCACTGTTGGCCTCTATAACGTCCTAAATATGAGTTCTCTTACTCAACGCATTAGCCACTATGTTTCCCTTTCCCGGCGTATAGGAAAGCTCGAAGTCGAAAGACTGCAGATACTCGACCCACTTATGCTGTCTCAGATTCAGATCGCACTGAGTGAAGATATACTTGAGACTCTTGTTGTCGGTGAAAACCACAAAGTGCTCTCCCTGAAGATAGTGTCTCCAATAGTGCAAGTCATGAACAACTGCTGCCAACTCCAGATCATGTGTCGGTTAGTTTCTCTCGTGTGGCCTCAACTGCCGAGACCCATATGCAACGACTCCATCTCTATGCATAAGCACATCCCCTAGACCAATACCTAAAGCATCACAGTAGACAGTATAGCCCTTTCCCGACTCCTACAAGACTAGTATCGGTGCTAACATCAACCTCCCATTCAGCTCCTAAAAGGTGGACTCACAAGAATATGACCATAAAAACCTTTCCCCCTTCTTGGTCAGACCTGTCAACGGTGCTGCTAGGCATGAGAAGTCTTGAATGAAGAGTTTTTAGTAGCAATACAACCCTAGGAATCTCTGTACCTAAAAAACACTATTCGGATACTCCCAAGAAACTACAGCTCTCACCTTCTCTGGGTCCACTAAAACTTCTGTCTTTTAGATCACATGACCCAAAAAGTTAATCTGATCCATCCAAAAGTTCCACTTCGAGAGTTTAGCATACATTCGATGCTCCCTCAGTGTACTCAGAACGATCTCAAGATGCATGGAATGGTCGTGTCGAGTGTGAGAGTACACCAAGATATCGTCCATTAAGAGAATGAAAAAGGAGTCCAAGTACGGATGGAACACTCAGTTCATCAGTGCCATGAAGACTGCATGCGCGTTCGTGAGAACGAACGAAATGACTGTATACTCGAAAAGACCATACCTACTCCTGAAAGCTTTCAGAGGTATATCTGATGGTCTAACGCACAACTGATGATAATCGGACCACAAATCGATCTTCGAGAACACCTGGGATCCTCAAATCTGATCAAAGAGGTCATCGATCCTCGGTAAGGGATATTGGTTCTTGACCATCAACTGGTTCAGCTTCCGATAATCCACACAAAGATGAAGGGTACTGTCTTCCTTCTTCGCAAACAAGACAGGAGAACCCCAAGGAGAAGTATTGGGACAGATGAAACCCTTTGCCTTCAACTCCTCCAACTGCTTCTTGAGCTCCTGCAACTCAGGTTTAGCCATCCTATAAGGAGGAATGGATACCGGTGCCGCTCCTGGAATGAGATCAATCGAGAAGTCTACCTCACACTCTGGAGGTAAACCTAAAATGTCCTATGGAAAGACATCCCTGAAACGATCCACCACTGGAGGAAATTATAACTGTGAATTCCCCTAGTCGTCCAGATAAAGACTGGCAATCTGGGCTATAACTTCCCCTATGCCATAATGCTCTGGCCCAGCTCTATCCACCTGGACATCCCACTCGCCTCTATGAAGTAAGGATCCTCCCTCTAGTGATACAAAACTCACCCTGTGGCAATAGCAATTGATGACTACCTAAAAGGGAACCAACCAGTCCATACCGAGAATGACGTCATAGCCCGACATCTCTAGGACATAGAGTTCCCGTAAGAAATGACACCCCACAACATCAAGAGGGAACTCTTTGCACTGATGTATGCTAGATTTCCTCGTTCCCAATGATGTGTCTAAAGTTAACAAGTCGGCAAACAAAAAGATACAGAGCCCAAGGCTCTCTACGACAAAAACAGTGATAAATCTATGGGAAGCACTAGTATCGAAAAGAGCTGATGATAAAATTGAGGCTACTAAGATCGTACCTTGAACTGTGGAAGGTCTAGGATCCTGCTCCTGATAGGTCTGCTCCATGGTGAAAGACGGGCCTAAACCACAGCCATGCGCCCCTGGCTGACCGCTCTGAGATGATCCACCCTGCTATCGCTGATGACCTGGTGACTGACCACCACGGCCGCGACCTCCACCTCGGCCCGAACAGCCAGAAGAACTCTATTTCCCAGACTGGTGGGAAACTCGTGAATCATCTCCAGAACATGGGGTCATAGAGGAACCCCTACCACTAGCTGATGGTGAGAAGATGTGACAGAAACGCTGAAGATGGCCCATCTTTACTCAAGACCGGCACTCCATCAGATCCCTCTGGAACTGAGGCCTAGTATGCCCCCTCCTACCGCACTGGTAGCATACAACCTAGCTTCCATAAGATGCATCCCGCGAACCCTGGTCTCTTAAAGAAGACTCGCTTCGATGTTTCCTACTATTCGTAGGAGGAACACCAGCCCTGGATATCGAACCGCCCTGGCTCACTGCTCCAGAATCCCTCAGATTGCGCTCAGTGATCAGCGCCTGGTTGACGATGGAGGATATAGAAGTCAACTGGAAGATATTCACCTGGTAACAGATCTCTTGCCTGAGTCCGTCCTCAAACTTCCTAGAAAGGAACAACTCATCACCTACTAGATCGGGGTGAAATGCTGCAGCTCAGTGAAATGAGAAGAGTACTCTGTAACAGAAAGATTACCCTACTGCGGACTCATAAATTCCCAGGCTCAATCGGCCCTCAGGGTCTCCGGATAGAAGTATTCATAGAAGGTGTGTTGAAACTCATCCCAAGACATATCCTACTGACGCCCTGATCGTGAGATCACCTCCCACCACCTCTTGGTAGTGTCCCGGAGCATATAAGTATCTAGATTTACCCTTTCCTCCGGAGGGATCTCTAGGTGCTCAAAGATGGTCAGTGTGGCCTCTATCCACGACTCTATAGCCTGGGGTCCTCCATCCCCTGAAAAAGTAGGAGGAGGAGGATGCTGGAAAACCCGCGTCAACTCAGCCATCGATGGGGCAAGAGGCGGCGCTCCTTGAAAGGTCTGCAACATCCTCAGGAATTCCTCCCTAAACTGCGCATCGGCGCCTGTGATGGGTATAACTGTTGGTGCCATGGATGTCATAGCAAGAGGATCTACAGGAGGTCACTAATCAACCATGTATGGTGTCTGGTCACTGTCTGGAAACTGACGTACAACCGGAGGAAATCTCAGAGGCATATCTCTGAAAGATCAAAAGCACACCTTAGATCAGGATTAATAAAGACTGAAAAAACAAGAGTACAAAATGGGAACATGGGGAAGAAACTATCAAGTTTTACAAAACATGACTACACGGCGTGTATAAAAACTATACGACGTGTCTGCTTAATCCATTAACATGGGCGTGTATTCCTACCGTACTGGTCATGTAACACCCAAAACTACACGGCGTGTTGTCCCCATACACAGTGTGTACTTGGACTCTAAACCCCTACCCGAGTCTCCTTACACGGCTAACCCACACGGTCCAAACTAGCCCCATATTACACGGCGGGTTCCCAAGGGACACGGCGTGTACTAGACAAGGTCTCGGTGGCCCGTGTTGTTAGTTACATGGCCGTCTACACGGCTGGCCCTTACACGGCATGTTACGAACAAACAAAACATGTATAGGAGAAGGTGACATTGTCCCGTGTTGTTCGTGACACGGCCAAGTACTTGGGAAAGACTACACGGCGTGTTCCAAAAGCAACACGACATGTCTAAGAGAAGGTAACGCTGAACTGTGTTGTTCATGACATGACCGGGTACCTAGATAGGACTACACGGCGTGTTCCTTTACAAAACGGCATGTTCTACTTGAGCTTACCCGACCCGTGTTGTTGGTGACACGGCCAGGTACACAGCTCCAAACTACACAGCGTGCACCTACCGTACACAACGTGTTCCTGAAGTTATTTCTACAACACCGTTTTCCTGCACACACAGTCAGTAACACGACCTGAAAACTACATGGTAAGTAACCAGAAAGTACACACTGTGTATTCTGGGTTTTTATGGGCAGTAGCTCAGAAACTGCACAGAAGCCTAGAAACACTAAAAACAAGGAAAAGAGGTGCCAAATCCTGACCCGTGAGAGCACATACTCCCCGCGAATCAAATGTTGGAATCTCCTACAGTCATGTATAATAGAAAACAGGATCATGATCCACCAACTTTCGATTCAAGAGGGCCCATAACACCTCAAGAATCAACATTTGGCATTCATTTAAGAAAATCACAATACAAACAATCCTCTAATATAATAGCAAAGATTCTATTAAGCATCTATCATAATAGCATGCATAATCTACACAAAGTCTACCGCAACAGCATGCAATCGCTAATGCACCCTAGATAGAATGGAAAGAATGCATGGCATGTGATTTCTACAAGTGCCTATATGATGCATGAGATGGCATACCCTCATATCATCAGGTTGTGATAGAAATAGAACCATAATATCAAACAATAACAGCACAAGCATTTGAATCACCCTAGGTGAAATCATATCAACCATAAAATCTCAAAAACCATAAAATTACAATAAACGAGGTAGTATGGATTTTCCCTATACACGAGTTATCTACTCTCGGGCGCAACTTATTAAAAAGTACAAAATTCATCCTATCCCTAGATAAAGTCTCCAAACAGTAAAGAAATAGAAAATAATGCCTCTGATACCACTTTGTAACGTCCCGGTTCCGGAAGCCACCTAGAGACGCCCCGTACCCGGTTGGTCACATGGCCTCAAGTGCATTTCCCCAAACGACAGAGGCTGTCGACTAGCAGCGAGGGCCTTGGGTGTGATAGTGGGGAAACTATGCCCTCATTGGTAGAGTACACAATGGAAATAAATAAACATGAAATAGTAGAAGTAGTAAATAACCAACAATAATAAACAACAGAAGACTAAATCAATAAACTAGAGGACATATTTATATATATGGAATGATGCAAGATACATATCTAGGAAAGCATCCAAACAAATCTCAATGCTGAAAAACACCACAGTACCAAAACAAGTTCAAAAGAAAAGTAAACAGCTCCTCAGCATCGCAATCCAAATCTTGGTCCTTTGCTCTCCTGCTCCAAGCAATCAACTACCGGAAGTCGAAGGGCAGTTTCCCTTGTCTATACCTGCAACAACATAGTCTGTTTGGGCCCAAAAGCATGACCCAAATAGGGTGTGAGACTAAATCCTAGTAGGCATTCACCTGAAGTTTTGTGGCTAACAGTCAGTGAGTATATGGCATGTAAATGTACAATAAGCAGTAAACAGCAAAAACAAGCAATAGGCAACAACAGTTAGCAGTAAAGAAGGATGATACAACAGCAATAAAACCACAACGAATGACAGAAGTGAAGAAAACATCTAACAAACAGAAAACCCTCTGGGAAGTACTCGAAGTCATCCCCTCTAGTTCTATCCAAGAAGTACCACGACCCTCTGGGAAGTGCACTCAGCCTAACTCCTCTGGCTGGTCATAAGAATTTATCAGACACTCTGGGGAAGCGCACTCGGTCAATTCCCCTTATAGTCTATAGTAGTCAGGGACTCTCTGTGGAAGATCACACGGTCTAACCCTCTTAGCCCCATGGTCTAGAGACTCTCTAAGGAAGCTATCTTGGTCAATTCCTCCTATAGCCTCAGGAATACCACAGACTCTCTGAGGAAGATCACTCAATCTATTACTCCTCTAGCATGGGAAGGTTCTTAAAGAGATTCAAACAAGATAAGACTCTCTGAGGAAGCTCACTCGGTCTACCCTCCTGTAGTCTATAAAATCCAAGACTCTCTGGGATCTCAATCGGTCCATCCTCGGTAGTCTATAATATCTAAGACTCTCTGGGAAGATCACTAGGTCTATCCCTTATAGTCTATAGCACCAGGTTCTCTCAGCCTCATGCCGGTCAGTGCATAATAATGCTATAAGTCCCAATTACACCTATAGAGCTACTTAGCTAAACAGTCTATAAGGCAACAAGCATGTCATGAGTTTCACTTTAACCTATAACCACAAGGCATGAAAACAGGCGTAGCAGCCAAAGGAAAATAAGACCCAAAGGTCGTAAACAGAACAAAGCAAGGGTGAATACATCCAAGCACAACAAATTATCCTCTAACATGGTCAATTTACCTCTACACAAGCATACAAGGAAGATAGGAAAACAACAAGGGAAAAAAGGTAAACACGCAATACCCCGTTCACAGGTATTGGTGGAATTTTCATATAAAACTCAAAGACATTGAACGGTAAGGCACAAAACACCTACCTCGATCCTAGGAGATCGATATAATTGAACCAAGATGACTGATTCTCCCTAGAACGTCGCAGATCTAAGAAAATGCACAAAACTTTCAACCTTAAAAATCATGAGAAGGAGGAATAAATGGAAAACAAGGCTCAGGTAGAAGGGAGAACTCACCGCTACACTTCCAACACAATCGAAAAAGCTCGAATCGGAGAACGAATGGAGGCTTGGGAATTCGGAGAAGTTTCGTGGTCGTATGGTGTCTCTCGGTCGAACCAGACATAGAAGATGTCGTTTATGATGATGAGGCGTGACCCCGGTCCATTTAGTGAAAAAAAGAAAAGTACACGGCATGTATTTTTAAAGTACACAACGTGTAGTGGGTTTTTTCGTACTCGGCTAAAATCGGCCTCCACATCACCCCTACACAATGTGTGTGTGGCCCGGACACGACCAGCACACGGTTTCGAGCAGGAAAAAGAGTACACGATGTGTACTCAAAAAGTACACAGCGTGTACATCAAAAATTTCCAGAAACCTTATTTTTCCCAAAAACTCCAGAAAAAGGAAAACATACCTGAAACAAAGATCCGGGTTCTGAGAGATTTTGGAAAATCTAGATTCCATATCAAAGAAACATGAAATAGTACCATGGGCCATTAAAGTCAGAATGTGGACAAGACCATGAATTTCGACTATTTCAAAGTCCCTACAACATTATGATATTAAATATATAACTAATATCCTCTAAAACTCCTCTATAAATTCCCAAACAAGTCTTTAAACTCGATTTACATAAAATAAAACATAATAGGGGTGAAACTTGAAAAACTGGGAAAACTGGAAATGAGCCACCGATGAGACAAGCCAATAACTAAACTAACGATGTCTTTACTCACCGATTCCTTGAATCACCGACACCGATGCCCTGATTCACTGATACCAACTATAAGGACCCAGCTTTAAACCTTACTTAATCTTGAGTTATTTCAAGAATACACATTGAGGATCTTTTCAGGTTTAGAGTTTTAGAGAATTAGATCGTAAATCATGCATTACATTCCACATTTAAACAAAGTGGTTACATAAAATATAGTATCAATGGAAATATGTTTAAAATAAAACAGGATTCTTTCTTGACACTTCCTTGACACTGTCATCATATCATGTACCTTTCCCTTGACCTGTGAAAAACATTTCAAAAACTTGGGATGAGCATGAAAAGATTAGTAAGGGATATAAAAATACGAAAAGGAAACATTAGTCATGTATACATAAGAATCAATGAAATCATACTTTACTCATAAAACATAAGCACGTTAACATAACTGATGAAATCATAAGATTTATGAATAACTCATAGATATCATAAGACATAAATGTATCTTGAGGCATTCATAACATTATTACATAGGGATTAACCCTCAATGTTACGTTTGGAATAACCATCACAGTATATTCCCTAAATATCTTTGGAGAAACCTTAACGTTTATCCCCTTTGTGTTACCCAATGCATTGGAGAGTTATATCAGGATCACCCACCCTTAGTTTATCACAAAACCACCCGTATTCATAAACAATTCTCAAGAACCATAACATAATCGTAGCACATAACTTAAGTATAAAGGAAAGATAACATTCCCACATTGCAATAACAATATAACATTTTAAGATATTGAAATAATGAATCCATTCTAAAAACCATTTTCAAAACCATTTAAAACATTTAATAAAGAGATTTTTGAATCAAAGTGTCCCATAACACTTTGAAACTTTTAACATTTTAAACCATTAATATCCATATAAATTAATCCTTAAAACCATTTTGAAAATATGTATATTAATGAGAAATATTTATAAGAATAAATCATTAAAACATTTAAAACGATATTTTAGTTAAAAGGTTTTTAACAAAATGAGTGACACTTGAATACAATAATTGAGGAATAACATTTAATAAGAACTTTATAATATCATGAGAATAAAGGGATTCATGATATAATATTCCAAAGGAAAGTATATACACCATATAAGAGTGAAATGGTGCATAACAACAATGAAGTCTCTATAGAAATGTAAAATGAGATGAGATCCCTTATAAAGATGGTATCCTAAAATAAAGTATAAATCAATCTCGTAATTATGTGTGACAAATATTAATACACCCAATATAAGTGTATATTAAGTGTAAAAAAATAAAATGTCATTCACACATATTCAATAACTACATGTTGATCCCAAAGAAATAGAAATTGGGTTAAGAAGTTCCTTTGGTAAAATTCGACAGCCCAACGACGTCACTTTAAAATTCATAAAATTAGTTGATGAGAGAGAAAATGGTATCTCATCACATGGACATAAAATTTAAATAAATAAGGATATATAAGAACATATACCAACATAAAAATATGTAAATTAAAATACATAACAAAATAAGTCTTTTTAAAAAAGGAGTGTGAAAGGTTCCCTTACCGATTTGGGTAACTTTCAAAACGTACACCCCATGAAAGAAGGGCCATACAATGAAGATTTAACAACCCATACATGATATTATATTATAAAAATAGTAAAATAATGGGCAGTACATACACCACAAAAAGGAAATAGTGGCCAATGTAGTATGAATCTCATGGGAATAAAAAGTGAGATGAAAATCCCCTTATGAAAATTCGGCAGCCTAACGACGCCACATAAAACTTCCAAAAATGGATTGATGAGAGAAAATAGGGTATCTCATCATATTAACATAAAATTTACAGAAAGAGGAATATATAAGAACATCCCCTGACATAAGAAAGAGGATCTTAAAATAAGTTACATAAAAGAGAGTACTTTAAAAGAAAGAGAGAGGTTGGATCCCTTACCTCAAGTCCGACTTGTGTTGTTAATTTCTTTATATTCCTGAATAATAAACTTTGGTCAATTTATAATTGATTAAGTAAATAATTTTGAGTTTATTATTCAATTAATATCATATATTATCATGTTATAATAATTATTTAATTATGTGAGTTCATATCATACGTTTTGTCGATCTTCGGTAGATGAGTCAAAAATGATCTTGTTTGAAAAGCATTGTCAATGTAGTTGTATGTACATCATATCCAGAATAGTATTAATGATTTAAATATCATATATATCCAGTATATATTCATTTTATACTTATTCCATAATATTTGGAGATAAAAATAAATGAAATGCACTGTTCATGGAGACGGTAGGCTGTACGTACGCATGAAAGCTACTTTCATTGCTTTGGCACATTAATGGAATTAAAACTAAATGAGAGATATATATATATATTATAATTGAAGTATAATATATATGTTATATAGGTCACATATTTTCATTAATTTCATTCTTTATACATTCCATGTATTGCATGAACGATTCACATCACTTGAGGGGGCGGTAGTCCACACTTCCTCGTATGAAATTATCGCATTTGCACAACATGCAAAGCATAAAGGTATGTTTTAAATATAAAATGTAGAAGAAAATATAAAACATAAATACCATATATATCATATATAAAATACAGTGACATCATAATGGTCACCATGAAAGGTGTGAAGAGAAGATTGAACAATCATCATTTCGTGAGGCACTAATTCGCCATCCACAGAAACAGTATGTTCTTTCACCATTAGACGGAGTTGTGTGTAAGTTTAGCTAGAATAATTAACATAAAAACATCCTAGTATATTGAGGATACTGGTGTTGTTACAAAAGAAAGTAATAAAAAGATTTTAGGGGGGTTGGAGAAGAAAAATAAAACAAAAGAACACAAGTGAAGACATTACCTTTAAATCGGGTAACTCCTCTTGGTTTGAACCAATAGGGTTTCTTGAAGAGCAATCTGCCAATGCTAAGGCTCATAGGATTTATAGAGGTATGTGTAGAGATAAAATGAGAATATTTTTTTCAATCCAAAGGATTGAGAGGTGTGGGTAAGGGGGTAGAGGTGGGAGCCTTTTATAAGAGGGAGGAGGGGCACTCTTGGAATGTCTTGAAAAGTTACTTTATTATAAAATGATTTTCAGATATTAAAGGTCCCAAAATTATATATTTCGAGGATAAGGTGATAAGGTTTCGAAATTCACATTTTTGACAAGTGTAAGTCTTAGATTTTACCTTATATTCTCATTTTATTTAAATCGTTTATTAATGAGGTAATCGTTGCATCATCATGGTGTCATAAATAAATTAATTTATTTAATGTCTAAAAATTATAAAAAAATACTATGATGTAGGAAATATTTTTATCTTTCTAATGGATATTTATATTCAGAAATATGACTTGTATAACTCCATGTAAAAATTGTTTTATTAATAATACACATGTTTGTGACATTTTTATTTTAACTTTAAATAAAAAGTTATTAATGTCATTTTCCTACCAAAGTGGCTCCATGGGGTCCCCAAGTTGACCCATGGATTTTCTGGGTCGTCCATGACTCATCCAATAAGGGTCGTACATGTTTCAAGGTCATTTCATATTATTATAACATTATCTTTACCTTAAATTACACTAATTACCTTTAATCGTGATTAATAAAACTTAAAAGATATTATTCACCAAAAAAATATTTTAATCCTATTGAACCAAATTTTACATCCTAATGACAACCATGTATGTCGAATTTTGGAAATTCAAATCACAGAAGTGGTAAAGTTTCATTTAAACAAAAAATTAGTTTTTTAACTACCACTTAGTGGTTTCACTATTCATCAAAAATTGAAGTTTGTCTGAAAAATACCCAAAATTCACCCTAAGCTATATTTGATATTCCGAATTCAAAAAAGATATCTATTTTACAAAATTAAAAAAAATATAAGTTTTATTAATTAATTTAATAATTAATTCCCACTGTCAAAACAAATAGTGTGTTTTTAAGAAACAATATCTATTAAAAGATTGACACTAGTTTAAGTCCAATTTCAAAGTGAAATTAATTACAATGACCACCATTGGATTAAATGGTAAAAATATATTCAAATTTAAATTTAAAACCAATTAAAAAGATGATATAATCATATAAATAAGTTTTATTAAAAAGAGTTTTTGAATTAAAATACAACATTTTTCACTTATTCATTAAAAATGAACTTTATCGAAAAAATAACAAAAACATACACAAAGTAAATTTTGATGTCCCGATTCTAAAGAAGGATTTTATTTGGTCCAATATAACATATAAAATTGTCAAAAATTGTATTTAATAAGGGTTCTCCATCAAAATTCGGTTAATCAACCTTTTAATGAATATTAGAATATTTACACTTAAAATTGGGTTCATTCGCTTTTTAAGCCTCTAACATTTATTAGATAAAAGTAAAAATATTTTACAAACATATATAATCAGTTTTTAGTTATTTCTGTTCATTCCCACCATTACAATGGCTAGGCGTTAACTACCATTTAAAATAATATTATTTTATTATTAGAGTGCAACGTAAGATTTCAAAGAAACTCGTTGTTGCATATTGGGTATGCCGTCGAGCATAACGTTCCCTTTCGGTTAATATTAACATTTTATTCACAAATATGGACAAATATGAAAAGGTAATATTCTTTATTTACCTGGGATATAACATCCTTCCCCCCTTTTGGGAATTACATACTCGCAATTTTTAAAATTGGTCTTGGAAAATTCATTGAAAGCCCCACATCGGAAAAGGAGTAAATTAAACTGTCACTTTAAAAGAAAGAAAGGGAAGTAAAAAGGTCACCCGAGTTAACCCATAATAGGATTACATGTAGGAAAACATGGATACGGAAGAAAAAAAGGGTCATGTTCTGAGGGAGAGTGATAGAAAACATGTTTAGGAGAAAGTTAACCACCAAAAAATCACAAACTGGTGATGGGTTAAACGGTATTTGATTCCCCAGTAGGAAAAGTTAATGGAAAACATTTTTGTTTTTAAGTTACTTTTCATTGAGGAATTTATTTATGATCCTAACTAAATCATAAGGAAACATACTTACTTATCGTGTAGACTCTCATATCCTACTATATTTCTTACACAAACTCATATTTTCTCCAAAATATGAGTATTTAGGATGACTTGCTGACATTAAGAGAGCTATAATCAACTTCTATAGAATCAACTAATCCACAAAAGAGAAATATATATTTCTCATTTATTTAGACCTTAACCAAAACAAATATTGTTATAACAAGATCAGATAATCCACAAATGGATAATCCTTTATAAAAAGGAAAATCTATTCTTAATCTCCAAAATTTCTCCAACAAAACCCAAAGTTCAACGAAGACTATTCAATAAACAATTTGTCCATAAAATTATTCAAATTAAACCAAACTAAGATTGAAACCCAAATATTTGAAGGATTTAATCACACAGTCTTCCAAGGTACAAATTAACATTTATCTCCAAATAACATCAGTTGCTCTTAAAGTCTCATATTGAAAAGTAATTAACCTAATCACATATCATCCATGATAGGTTAATAATTTCCATAGATAACCCAAAATCATCTTAATATTGATTCATAAAATCATCTAACTAAAAAGAATTAGTCAAAATAACCAGGGACTTCACGTAGTCCAGTGGTAGGCAATAAATACCAGTCGCACATTGGTTGTGGTTTCGATTCCCACAGCCTTGTCTGACGTGATGGGTTGTCACACGGTCTTCATGTTGTCCTTTTTCCAAAACTATATCATTCTTAAAAAATTCCCCAAAATGAGATAAAATCTTCAAAAATAATCAAAACATATTTTAACTTGAATTCTATCTCATGCCTTTCATTTTCCATCATAAGATATAGTAACTCATAATTACCTCAAAATTAAGGATCATATAAACCCTAATGGTTACCTTTATAATTATCACCTGAACTTCCACATCGAGTTGGTTCTCTCATACAAGATGAATTAAGGAACTCACCAAGGTTCAAGTGGTTGATCATGACTCCTGATAGTTAGTTTAAAATAACCATGAGATTTCTCATTGAATCCCCCATTTCACCCAGTCTCTTAATCATAGAACCACCACAGTTTCCTTAAAACCCATTGTCACTTTGGTGCCTGCTAGATCCATCAATTTACAAAAACCAAAAAGTTCATTGTGAGTATATCAACAAAATCATCATGTACTAAAGAGGAAGATAAACACTAAGATATACTTATCCAAGTTATCTCAAAATCATTCTAACATTCAAAAATAACAATGACTCTATCTAATATAATAACCATTGTGGTTATACACAACTTGTCACATATGCTTAAACAACACTCTAACCTCTAAAGTAATCTAAACCGACCTCTGATACCAACTATAAGGACCCAGCCTTAAACCTTACTTAATCTTGAGTTATTTCAAGAATACACATTGAGGATCTCTTCAGGTTTAGAGTTTTAGAGAATTAGATCATAAATCATGCATTACATTCCACATTTAAACAAAGTGGTTACATAAAAGATAGTATCAATGGAAACATATTTAAAATAAAACATGGATTCTTTCTTGACACTTCCTTGACACTATCATCATATCATGTAGCTTTCCCTTGAAATGTGAAAAACATTTCAAAAACTTTGGATGAGCATGAAAAGATCAGTAAGGGTTATAAAAATACGGAAAGGAAACATTATTACATGTATACATAAGAATCAATGAAATAATACTTTACTCATAAAACATAAGCATGTTAACATAACTCAGGAAATCATAAGATTTATGAATAACTCATAGATATCATAAGAAATAAAGGTAATTTGAGGCATTCATAACATTCTTACGTAGGGAGTAACCCTCATGTTTACGTTTGGATTACCCATCACAGTATATTACCTAAATCGCTTCGTAGAAACCTTAACGTTTAACCCCTTCACGTTACCCAATGCATTGGAGAGCTATATCGGGCTCACCTGCCCTTAGTTTATCATGGAACCACTCGCCTTCATAAATAATTCCCCAGAACCATAACATAATCGTAGCACATAACTTACGCATAAAGTAAAGATAACATTCCCACATTGCAATAACAATATAACATTTTAAGATATTGAAATAATTAATCCATTCTAAAAACCATTTTCAAAACCATTTAAACCATTTAATAAAGAGATTTTTGAATCAAAGTGTCCCATACCACTTTTAAGATTTTAACATTTTAAACCATTAATATCTATATAAATAAATCCTTAAAACCATTTTGAAAACATGGATATTAATGAGAAATATGTATAATTATAAATCATTAAAACATTTAAAATGATATTTTAGTTAAAAGCTTTTTAACAAAATGAGAGACACTTGAATATAATAATTGAGGAATAACATTTAATCAGAACTTTATAATATCATGATAATAAAGGGATTCGTGATATAATATTCCAAAGGATAGTATATACACCATATAATAGTTAATTAGTTCATAACAACAATGAAGACTCAATAGAAATGTAAAATGAGATAAAATCCCTTATAAAGAAGGTATCCTTAAATTAAGGATAAATCAATCTCTTAATTATGTGTGAAAAATATAAATACACCCAATATAAGTGGATATTAAGTGTAAAACAATCAAAGGTCATTCCCACATATTCAAAGAATAACATATTCAATAACTACATGTTGAACCCAAAGAAATCGAAATTGGGTTAAGATGTTCCTTTGGTAAAATTCGACAGCCTAACGGCATCACTTTAAAATCATAAAATTAGTTTATGTGATAGAAAATGGTATCTAATCACTTGGACATAAAATTTACATCAACAAGTATATATAAGAACATATAAAAATGTAAAAATATGTAAATTAAAAGACATAACAAAATAAGTCTTTTTAAAAAAGGAGTGTGAAAGGTTCCCTTACCGATTTGGGCAACTTTCGAAACCTACACCCCATGAAAGAAGGGTCATACAATGAATATGTAACAACCCATAAATGAGTGTATATTATACAAATAGTAAAATAATGGGTGGTACATACACCACACAAAATCAAATAGTGGCCAATGTAGGATGAATATCACGGGAATAAAAAGTGAAATGAAAATCCCCTTATGAAAATTCGGCAGCCTAACGGCGCCACATAAAACTTCCAAAAATGGATTGATGAGATCAAATAGGGTATCTCATCATATTAACATAAAATTTAAAGCAAGAGTAATATATAATAACTTCCCCCAACATAATAAAGATGACCTTAAAATAAGTTACATAAAAGAGAGTACTTTAAAAGAAAGAGAGAGGTTGGATCCCTTACATCAAGTCTGACTTGTCTTGTTCATTTCATTATATTCCTGAATAATAAACATTGGTAAATTTATAATTGATTAAGTACATACTTTAGAGTTTATTATTCAATTAATATCATATATTATCATGTTATAATAATTAGTTAATTATTTGAGTTCATATCATACATTTTGTCGATGTTCGGTACATGAGTCAAAAATGATCTTGTTTGAAAAGAATTGTCAATGTAGTTGTATGTACATCATATCCATAATAGTATTAATGATTTAAATATAATATATATCCAGTATATAATCATTTTATACTTATTCCATAATATTTGGAGATAAAATAAATGAAATTCACCGTTCATGGAGACGGTAGGTCGTACGTACGCATGAACGCTACTTTCATTACTTTGGCACATTAATGGAATTAAAACTAGATGAGATTAATATATATATATATATATATTATAATTCCAGTATAATATATATGTTATATAGGTCACATATGTTCATTAATTGCATTATTTATACATTCCATGTATTGCATGAACGAGTCACGTCACTTGAGGGGGCGGGAGTCCACACTTCCTCGTATGAAATTATCGCATTTACACAACATGAAAATCATAAAGGTATGTTTTAAATATAAAGTACAGAAGCATATAGAAAACATAAATACCATATATATCATATATAAAATACAGTTCCATCATAATGGCTGCCATGAAAGGTGTTAAGAGAATATTGAACAATCATTATTTCGTGAGGCAGTAATTCGCCATCCACTGAAATAGTATGTTATTTGACCATTAGACGGAGGTGTGTGTAATTGTAGATCTAATAAATCACATAACAACATCATATTATATTTAATATACTGGTTTTGTTACAAAATAAAGGAATAAAAAGAGTTTAGGGGGTTATAGAAGCAAAATAATACAGAAGAACACAAGTGAAGACATTACCTTTAAATCGGGTAACTCCTCTTGGTTTGAACCAATAGGGTTTCTTGAGAAGCTTTCTGCCAAAGGTAAGGATCATAGGATTAAGATAGGGATGTGGAGAGATAAAAGGAGCAGATTTTGGTCGAGAAAAAGGCTTGAGAGGTGTGGGTAAGGGGGTAGAGGTGGGGGCCTTTTATAAGAGGGAGGAGGGGCACTCTTGGAATGTCTTGAAAAGTTACTTTATTATAAAATGATTTTAGGATATTAAAGGTCCCAAAATTATATATTTCGATGATAAGGTGATAAGGGTTATAAATACACCCATCCAATAGGTTTTTGACAAGTGTAAATTTTATATTTTACCTTATCTTCTCATTTTATTTAAATCATTTATTAATGTGGTAATCACTACATCATAATGGTGTCATAAATAAATTAATTTATTTAATGTCTAAAAATTATAAAAAAATACTATGATGTAGGAAATATTTTTATCTTTCCAATTGATATTTATATTTAAAAATATTACTTGTATAACCCCATGTAAAAATTGTTTTAGTAAAACAATACATGTTTGTGACATTTTTATTTTAACTTTAAATAAAAAGTTATTAATGTCATTTTCCTACCAAAGTGGCTCCATGGGGTCCCCAAGTTGACCCATGGATTTTCTTGGTCATCCATGACTCATCCAATAAGTTTAGGACATGTTTAAAGGTCATTTAATATTATTATAACAATATCTTTACCTTAAATTACACTAATTTCCTTTAATAGCAATTAATAAAACTTAAAAGATAATATTCACTGAAAAAATATTTTAATCCCATTGAACCACATTTTACATCCTAATGACAAACATGTCTTTCGGATTTTTGAAATTCAAATTTCAGAAGTGGTAAAGTTTCATTTAAACGAAAAATCAGTTTTTTAACTCCCACTTAGTGGTTTCACTGTTCATCAAAAATTGAAGTTTGTCAGAAAAATATCAAAAATTCACCCTAAGCTATTTTTGATATTCTGAATTAAAAATTGATGTCTATTTTAAAAAATTCAAAACATATAAGTTGAATTAATTAATTTAATAATTAATTCCCGCTGTCAAAACAAATAGCGTGTTTTTAAGAAACAATATCTATTAAAAGATTGGCACTAGTTTAAATCCAATTTCAAAGTGAAATTAATTCCAATGATCAAAATTGGATTAAATGGTAAAAATATATTCTTATTTAACTTTAAAACCAATTAAAAATATTACCTAATCATATAAATAAGTTAGATTAAAAGGAGGTTTTGAATTAAAATACAACATTTTTCACTTATTCATTAAAAATGAACTTTATCGAAAAAATAACAAAAACATACAAAAAGTAAATTTTGATGTCCCGATTCTAAAGAAGGATTTTATTTGGTCCAATATAATATATAAAATTTTCAAAACATGGATTTAAAAAGGGTTCTCCATCATAAGGCGGTTAATCGTCCTTTTAAAGAATATAGGAATATTTACGCTTAAAATTAGGTTCATTTTCATTTTAAGCCTCTAACATTTATCAGATAAAAGTAAAAATATTTTACAAACATATATAATCATTTTTTAGTTAGTTCTGTTCATTCCCGCCATCACAACAGCTAGGCCTTAACTACCATTTAAAATAATATTATTTTATTATTAGAGTGCAACGTAAGATTTTAAAGAAACCCGTTGTTGCGTATTGGGTACGCCATCGAACATAGAATTACCTATAAATTAATATTAAAATTTTATTCACAAATATGGATAAATATGAAAAGGTAGTATTCTTTATTTTCCTGAGATGTTACACCAACACCCCGAGTCACTAACACTAACACCTTGAGTCACCGAAACTGACGCCCGGACTCACCGACACTAACACCCTAAGTCACCAACAGTGATTCCCTAAGTCACAGACACTGACTCCCTGAGTCACTGACATCGAATCCCTAGGTCGTTGACACCAACATCGTGCATCACTGACACCAATGCCCTATGTCACCTACACCAATGCCCTGATTCACTGACACTAAATCCCTGAGTCACCTTTGCCTCCCAAAACAGCCCAAAGACTAGATTTTGACAAAGTGATGGTCCACAGAGGTCTGGTCCCTTACAACATCATGGGATTTAGTTTTTATATTCATATGATTATTTACTCTGGTTTTATAGATAACCATTTTGGTTATTAGTATTTGGTTGAAACATGATCAAAAATATAATTCTAATAAATGTATATATCAAGAATCAACTATGTTGTATAACTAAATAATTGATCATACTCAAATGGTCAATAGTAATAGTGTATTCCAATTATTACAAAAAAATTATTTTCTATGTATTACTTAAGGTAGTGAGGTTAATATCATTGTAGAAATTAAATAATGATACTCTTAATTATTTTCAATGGTGAGTGATATTTATCAATGGTATTTTGGTATATTCATGAATTTATAAGGATTATGTGAAGCATTAAATGATTTTTTTTATTAGTTTTGCATTAAAGGTTTGGAAACATATTTAAAATAGTACCAAAAATTTTGAAAAGTGAATTTATGAAAAGGTTATATTTTTATGGATAAATATTAAGGGACACATGATTGATGATGGATAGCTCTCATGTTTAACATATGATTTATGTTGATATAATAAAGGGTTGATTGATTTTGATAAAAGTGATTTTAATGATTATGATAAACTTGGAAATTATTATTCATTTAATAAAAAAGTATCCATGATATTTTTGGTGAATGTTATCTCATTTTTTGGATTATGATATATATTAACTAGGGCACAAACTTATGGAATGGTGGTTAATTCTATTTCAGGGTTAAAGATAAAGTTAATTTTTTGGAACAATATATAACTTCCCTAATGGTTTGATGCCTTGGAGATTAAAATGATTTTCGGAATTGTATTTTAAGGGGAACATGTTATTAGCGTATATACATACTAGATTATATGATTGTATCAAATATTAAAAGCATTTTAGGAAAGATAAGATACTTAATATAGTGTAAGAGATTATGGATGATTTTAAATTACAACTTATATACAAAATTATGAATATGCTAAGAATACCAACACATAAGTTTTTTAGTGAGTGATAATTATAATTATGAGGGCATAGTTTCCTTAAGGGTGGTAGAATGTAACAACCTAAAATATTGGATCCTTTATGTTGATATTATCTTTGATATCTTGTGTCACATGAAATTCTAATCTAACATAACATATGGCAAAGAAGAACAATGACATGCTAAAATTATAAGAAAAATGTAATCATTAGTAAATAAAATAATAATACTCAATTAAAATAATAACATATTTTTATTTTTCTTTGATTATGATTTTTTAAAAATAGGGATGCCTTTCGAAGAATAACTTTGAAAACATGGGTATTTTTCTTTACATTAATAAATTAAATTGATCTTATTTAAAAAAATTATTATTTAATATTTATACTTTTAAACTAATTTTTCAACATTAAATTATCTATAAATTTATATGAACTAAGATTAAAGGAACTTGATGATTAAAAACTCAAATTTCAATAAAAATAGTTTTTCTTTAAATTTAAAATTTTAATTTAAATAACTATATATATAAATATTATAATTTTAATTCGATAAAATTAATTCAATTTTTGAATATAAATTTTCAAAACTATCTTAGGTTTCATTTTAAATATTTTTTAAAAGTAATTTATTTTTTAAGAGAATAGATAAAAACGAAGGTTTTACTAAAATTGAATCATTTATGACTATGAAAAATTACGTACATATTAAAAAATATAAAAAATCCTGATCATAGAGGTTTTCATGTTTTAAAACTATAAATTTCAAAATAATAATTTGAATTTGGAGAACCTAGGTTTAAATATTATGTCGGTAAAATTTGGTTTTGGATTGATTCAAAATTCATATATATTCTATTTATTTTGTAATAAAAAAATTATTATCCTTAAAGTCAAATGAATTTATACTTTTATATTGCACATAAATTTTAATATTAAAAATAAATTTTTTAAAACAGGATTTTATATGTTACCTATGCTATTGATAAAATTAATTTTGATTACCCATAAAAATTTTATCTGGAAAAATAAATTTAATATTTTCAATTATTATGTAAAAATTATTTAACAATATCCATTTTATTTTTTTGAATTGGAAATAAATTACGTAGGTATTAACTTGTTACTGTGATAAAATATAAAATAGTTAAAGTAATAATTCAAGGTGTAAAGGCATTGAAACAATTTAAAAGAATGTTTTTAATTTTTTTGATATATTATCAAACTTTTATATATATCCACTCAATTATATATCATTTTTTGATCCATTTTAAATGTAAAATATTTTATCTCTTTATATTAATTTGAAATATTTACAAAAATGTCATTATCACTGCTAATAAAAGAGGCCGCTAAATACCCTTTCATGAACACTCCCAAAATTCGGTTTCCTCATGAAACATTAATAATTATCATTATATTATAACCCGATTCCTTCTCATTGATCCCCTTTTCGTAAGATATGTTCTTAAGACCTTTATTTCTAAGTATTATTCAACTTCAAAGTCAAAGCCCCCAACATGAGTACATTTTTTTCTAACTTTTTTTCTTTCTTACTTCACCATAAATAATTCTATAATTATTATCTAATTAAATATATATTTGTTTTATATTTAATAATATTATTTTATGATAATAAATCTTAACCACGTTTTCCTTTTTTTATGATGAAAAAAAACCATCATTCGTGTGTTCTGCAGATTACCGCCTCCATGAAGCAACGACTTCCGTTTTTCACCACCACCTATATAAAATTATTATATTTTAGAAATCCATAAATAAATTTTAATAATATAATATAGTAATTATTATTAAGGGATAATTATAATCCACCTTATTTCCCTCTTTTTCTTATAGGAATGCAAACATTAATTATGGGTCCTGTGGACTACCACCTCCATAAAGTAACATTTCTTATTTTTCATCTCATTTCATTTTTATTTATTTAAACATATTCAAATAGTATTAAACACCTTAAATTTACATTAAAATATAATTTTGATTCTTTAATAGTGATATTAATCTCTAAATAAAAAGCTCCCATAATCATAATCATCCATTAATTATAGTCAGATCGTTTCTGGGTTAGTCTAACCACCTAATTGAACAATGATATAAAATAATATCACAGATGACTATGAAAACATAATTAATAATAATATATGATATAAATAATAAAATAAATATTTTATTTTTTTTATATAAGGGTAATACAAATATTAAACTAGTTAATTAAGATATCAATATCAGTTCGTTAAAGCACATTGAAACGTGCTCATCTCTAATTTTATATTTATGAATCACAACAATTTATAAAATAAACAAATATATATAAAAATTATTATAGTTCCTTTTATGACATTATAATGATTAAATTTTGGATAATAATGAAGAAAAACCCCACTATTATGAAACTACTTCAAAACAATCTAGATTACTCGCACTTGAAATCATAAATCAACAATAATTATCTAATATAAATTTAAATAATAATTATAAATTATGATTAGAAAAGATTATATATATGAAAAAGGTTTTAAATTTTGTGATTATTATATTTATTTTTTTATACATGAGGTTATAGAGAATTTAGACTAAGCAAGAATTCAGGTCATGGTTTTTTCTAACCCGATTTTCTTCCTTTGATTTAAAAAAATTTATTGGAATTCTTTTATTTTGACCTGATTTATTATGCCTAATGAATATATTTTTATTTTTTCCCTCTTTATTTTTTCAGGTTTTTTAATTCTTACTTATAACTTCATTATCCAATGATTCTTAACTTAATTATTATGTTACTTGTAAGGGTTATTTGTCTAAAATTTCAATTCATTGAGACATGATTACATTATACACTATCTTTTCTATTATATGGTGTAATTAATTCCAAATTTATATTTTATATAATTATTATGTAAATATTAATGGTATTTAATATTCAATATATAATTCTATCCTATATAGAGTTTTTATTTGAATGTTTCAAAATCTATAAGTGTTATTTGTCTCTATTTTCAATTCTGTGAGAGATGTTTTAAATTACAAACCATATTTTCTGATATATTATATATTCTATTCCCAATTAAAATAATGTAAAATAAATATCTTTCCTTTCATTATATTTTAATTTCATGGTATTCCTATCATGTTCATTTGATTCTTATGTTACCATTACCAGAAGAGTTTCGTATCTCTATTTTTATTCATTGAGGTGAGATTCATATTCACCACTTTTTTTATTTCTTGTGGTGTGTATATTGGTAATGTATTTCCTTATAAATACTCCCACCAAATTTTATTTTTGGGGATTAAACTCAAATAAATCCATCATTGACCTTTTCTTTCTAAATCATCCTAGGTTATAGGCTTAATTTTCTTCCAATTCCATTCCTTTGTGGACACTCTTTAATTCATTCCTTTGATTAATGGGTGTTCAATGAGATTCCTTGTCTTGATATATTGGTGAAATTATTTACTTAATAATATAACTCTTTCACTATACGATATTAGTTTGAAGTATGGTTATAAAAAAATATATTTCTTTTATTGATTGGGAAAATATTGAAAATTTGTATAATTGTTATTCAAATACAGATATTTATTGATTATTAAGGAATATTTGTTATGTATTGCATACTTTATTCATGAAATCATATGATAAATTTATTGGACTTAATTTTTGATGGGTGGGGCCCACCATAACCACTTGATGCATTGATAGGTCTTGTGAGATAAACTAACTTTTTTATTTTGGTGTTTTCCATCGCAAAGAAGAATTTTTCCTAAACACAAGGCCTTGATGGAAGGATCATGATGTCTAAGATCCTGATGTATTTGAATAGGTAATGGAATTAAGTTTCTTAAATTTTTAAATTAATCATTAAAGAACTAGTTATTGTTATCTATTATATCTTTTCATTTAAAATGCTATCTATGGGTATATTGTGATTGAAATTTCATTATACTAAAGAATTATGTTAGGTTATCTAATGTTACCATATTATTTATGCACATATTATACTCACATATGATATTTGATTATTATCACTTGTGTTTAACCTTACTAATAATATGATATTGGTACTTATCATTTTTTTATTTCCCTGTGTTATGAAGAAAATTATGACACATGATATAACTAGAAGAGTAACATGTGTGGATAATTCTTGGGGAGATGTTGGAGAATTTTTATGGATTAAAAAGATTCTTATATAATGGAAAAATGGATTTTTTTTAAATGACATGGGATTTTTTAGGGAAACAAAATCTAATCTCATTAAAACTATAAATCACAAAGGTCCTTTAAATATAGGTATCTCCATATTTATTAGTAATATTGTAATTATTGGTTGTAAAAATTCTTCCAATTACGTTTATGTCATTATTGGTATGCGATGATGGTATTTATGGGCACCAGATCCTAGGATTATAGGTACCATGTTCCACAAATAGAGAAGTCAAAAATAATTTCCAAACTCATCTGCTGGGATAAATTATCATTTTCACCGTAAAAGTATCTTATAATAAAAAATAATTTTTTTCCTAATTTTCTCAAAATGAGACAACACGGTTCATTATAGGATGAGACTTACCAAGTGTGTGTTACAATCTGGAAAAAATTTTATTCTATTAATTCCTCAATTTCACATTTAAAAACAACCATCATGGTTGGTTTTAATAATATTATTGATTGTATAACTAGTATGGTGTCATCTTTGATGAATATTATCAGTATAAATATTTAAGAAATGAGTCAAAGTATTCCCATAAGTGTAACACCCCAAACCTTGTATCCCGTATCTAGTGCATTATTTAATTATATTGGCACAAATATAAGAAATAAATTTTGAAGGACCGATTAGTTTAGCAGTTTTGGAAAACCAGATTATATACATGATACCCAAAGTACATTTTGAAAGATAAAAAGTAAAACATGATATATAAAAAACTAAAATAATCTACATACTTGAATGATAATTCAAGGTTCTATTATTTATAACCTAGGGAAATAAATAATAATAAGGGTGAGTTCAAATTCTCAGTAAGGGTTACATATAGTGGAATCATCAATCAATAATAAGTGAATCATAATCAATTAGACAATACTAATATGGCAAAATGAATAAATGAAAACACTTTCCATCAATAAGATGAGAATAAAAATGCATCCATAGATTTTGTCACAATGAAACCCTCATGGATAGTAATAACTAAATAATGATTAAAGATAATGCGTGTTATTCAGATGTCATGTATCTAGAACAAGAACCACTATACCATTGACACAGTTTATGTCTATGGGTAGAAAATCGTTTAATTTTTTTAGAAAAAAATTAGAAGGGTTTGTCACCAAATATATTTCCTCATGAGACCTTTCGATTTATTGAGGGGATATAGAAGGTTTCACCCATCACTTCCTATACAAATCATTATTTATAAAACAATTTTTTATAAGAATAATATACCTTTCAAATATCTGTATTGAGTAGAGGATATAAATTCATAAATATTTGGATAGTTAATGTAGAATTAAAAATAAACACCATATGTGAAATGGTATAATGCCTAAAGAAATAATCATATCCATAAGGTTAAGTTACTATTCATAAGGGTAAGTTACAATTCATTGAAAATTAAGTTGATTATATTAGACACCAAATATCACCCAGATCACAACTGTGTATTTCTATTTTTAGAAATTCCAAACATAAACTTTGTCAATGGTATAATGGTTCATGTTCCAGACTCATGGCTTTATAGATACTCAGTGCTTCATGTAATATAGGATATATATTGAAATGAAATTATTTAAGATAAACATACCATTAAATGTTTGGGGTGTTATATTCTTCCCACAGTCAGAAGTTTTGTCCTGGAAATTTTTCATGTATAAATCCTCATAAAAATATTTGGGTGGTTCTTCTTTATAAAATCCTCATGTTCCAATGTTGCCTCCTCTATTTTATCGTTTCTCCAAATAACATTTACCAGACGAGTCATTCGATTTCTCATTACTTTCTCTCTAGTGTTAATAATTTTGATAGGGTCTTCATAGTAAGACATATCAGGTTCCAGCACTATTTCTTCACTGGAGAGTACATTCATTGGGTCAAGAATGTATTCCTTTAGCAATAACACATGTAAAAATTTCTTAAATTTAGATATATTTGGTGTTATTGTTAAATGGTAAGCTACAACTCAGATTATTTCCATAAATTCAAATTTTTTGATTTACATGGGGCTCAGTTTCTCTTTCTTACCAAACCTTAAGACGCCCCTACATAGAGATACATTCAAAAAGACATGGCCTCACCCTTGAAATTAAAAATCCCTTCTCTAATTGTCGTCATAACTCTTTTACCTTCTTTTGACTGCTTTAATATGGGCCCGAATTGAATTTACCTTTGTAGTTTTCTCTTTGATAAGTTCTGGGACTATAAGTTTCCTCTCACCAACTTCACCGAAACAAGTTGGAGTTCAACCCCTCTTTCGTTATAATGTTTCATATAGATCCATTTGAATACTATAGTGGAAACTATTATAGTAGGAAAAATCCACCAAATGATAGTATAGATCCCATATACCTTGAAAGTCAAGATAGCATGATCTCAGCATGTCTTTTAGTAATTTTATAGTTCATTCTAATTGTCCATCAGTTTGGGGATGATAATTAGTATTCATATAAAGCTCAGTATCCAAAGCCTTGTAGAGACATTTCTAGAATTTTGATTTAAATTGGGGATCTTCATCAGACACAATCGATATAGGTGCACCATAAAGTCTTATAACATCATTAATATAAACTATTTCCAGATGCTCAAGTGGTAAATCCTCTTTTATAGTAATTAAATGTACTAATTTTGTAGGATAATCAACAATTACCAATATTACATCACTCTTTCTAGGTGTCCTTGTTAGTCCTATGACAAAGTCCATCGTAATGTCATCCCACTTCCACATAGGAACACGTAGATGTTTCATGACCCCTCTAGGATGTTTTTTCTTGACCTTCACTTGTTGTAAAACTAGAAACCTTGAATCATAGTCAGTAATTTATTGCTTCATGTTAACCCACCAAAAATGTTCCTTCAAATCTCTATACATTTTGGTGATTCCAAAGTGTATGGAGAGATTTGAGCTATGAGCATCGTCTAAAATTTTCCTTTTTAGAACAAGTACTGATGGAATGCATAACCTCCTTCCAAATTTCATACCTCCATCTTAATACATGAAGTCTACCAATCTTCCATCCTTAACAGCTTTAATTTTCTTTAATAGATTTTCATTATCAGAATGAGTTCCTTTTATCATCTCTAGTAAATATGGTTTAGTAATAATTTGAAAAAGGAAAGATGTTTCCCCTTTATTAACAATTCAAATATCTAACTTTAGTAGATCCAAGAATATAGGATCTCTCAAAATCCTTATTTGGGTTAGAATTCCATGATATTTCCATCATAATGCATCTACCACCCTATTTTCCTTTCTTGGGTGGTAGTGTATTGAACAATCATAATATTTGAGTAACTCGAGTCATCTCCTTTGCATCATGTTAAGTTCTATCTATTTAAAAATGTATCTTAAACTCTTATGATCTGTATATATCTCACATCTTTCACTATAGAGATATTGTCTCAGAATTTTTAGAGTAAATATTACAGTTTCTCACTCAATATCATGAGTTGGAAAAAAATTCATGTGACTTCAATTGTCATGATGCATAAGAAATAACATTATCATTATTCACAAGGATGTAACCTAATATATTCATTTATGCATCATTGTATATCAAAAATCCATCATTTCCAGAGGGAAGAGTCAAAATTGGAGTACTAACCAATTTTTTTTCAATTATTCAAAGAATTATGTACATTCTTTCATCCATAAAAACATAACCCTTTTACAAGTGAGCTTGGTTAGCGGGTTAGCTAGTTAGGTGAAATTCTGAAAGAAATTTCATTAGTAACCTACTAAAGCAATAAAACTACGTACCTCAGTTATGTTTTTTTGGTGTGGTCCATTCTGGGATTTCCTTTTTATTCATAGGATCAACTAATATTCCATCCTTATATACATTATGGCCTAGAAAAGAAACTGATTCAATCCAAAATTCACACTTTCTAAAATTCTCATATAATTAATTTATTTTAAGAGTTTTTAGAATGACACGCAAGTTATTCTCATAGTCTTTATAGATTTTGAATTATACCAGGATACCATCATTAAATACCATAAAAAATCATCAATATATCCCATGAAAACCCTATTCATTATATCCATGAAAATCGAGGGAGAATTAGCCATTCCAAAAGGCATTATTGTAAACTTGTAATGCCCATACCTGATTCAAAATATTGTCTTTGGAATATCTTCCTTCCTCACAGGCAGCTGATGATATCCAGATCGAAGTTCAATCATCAAAAAATATTGGGCTCCCTAAAGTTGATCAAATAATTCATCTATCGATGGAAGAGGATACTTGTTCATTATCATAATAACTTTGATCTCCCTGTATTCAATACACAGCCTCATAGATCCATCTTTATTCTTGATAAAGATAATAGGGGATCCCCATAGAGAAAAACTACAGTGGATAAATCCTTTATCACTCAATTACTCTAGTTATTTCTTGAGTTCTACTAATTCCACAGTGTCCATTCTATAAGTAGTATTTGATACAGTTCTTGCACCAGGAATTAAATCAATATAGAACTCAACTTATTGATCCAGACGATGTCCAGTTAAAACCTCTAGAAATAAATCAACATATTCTTGTACAGTTGATACATCCTCCACTTGAAAATTCATTTCCTAAACCATAGTTATTAATTTACCTTACTCCCCAATAATTGAATTCATTAGAGCTACTGGGGGTAGATCTAGATAGGAATCAGCTGGTGAGGTTTCATCTCTAAAGGTCAGAGATTCAACATTGTTCTCCAAAATCATAACATCCCTATTCTTACAACAGATCATTGAATTGTAATGTGAAATCCAACTCATACCAAGGATTATATAAAACTCAATCATGGGTATGATGATAATATTTACAACTAAATCACGTTTATGTTTCATGAGGGGGACTGATTGACACATATTTGTTATAATGATACATCCCCTTAAATTTTTGACTAATAACTCCTTTATTAAATCAAATTGGTCATGTCTAATTTTATTGGAAAACTAGGAAGATATAAATGAATGTGAAGATCCAAAATCAAATAAAGCTTTGTCTAAGTTTGAGAAAATAATTAAATTACCACTACAATATCATTAGTTACTTCAACCTCTATGGTTGTAATCACATATGATTTCCCCTACTCTTATGGCCTTTTCTGAGGCAAGTTTCCTTGGAACTTATGGAACTCATTTTCATAGAGTCCCATCTCTTAACAATTATAGCATTGAACTTCATTAATTTGTTTCTTTTCATTGCATTTATTAGATTGATGACCCTTTTCTCTAAACTTATAGTATACTCCCATTCTATTCAAGAATTTCCCAATATGATTCTTGCCACAGTTCTCACATAATAGTAATTGCTTCATTCCCTTCTTCTTATTTGGTGCTTCACCTTTTCGATGGTTACTAGAGTACTGCTTCTTATCTTGTTTTACATTGAAAAAATTTGATCTAGAAAATTCCTTCTCTATTTTGATGGAACGTAAAAAAATTTCATTATATGATGAAAATGTTTGAGAAACCATTGCCCTTCGAAGACTTGGTTTAAGGCCTTCAAAGAAATGACCGATCTTGTCTTCTAAATCATGTACATAATATATAGCATACCTGGATAATCTTGTGAATGTAGCCTCATACTATTCAACACTCTCTTCTTCCCTTTGCTTTAGGATAAGGAATTTCATCTTCATTTCAGTTCGTTTGTCATGAGGGAAATATGTTTTTTATAATATTACCTTAAAATTCCTTCTTTTAATATCATCTATTTCCTCTTCCTCTGTGGAATTCAGGATCAAGGACCACCATTGATAAACATCACCCTTAAGGAAATATACTGACAGTACTACCTTTTCATTTTCATTGCATCTTAATGCTAGAAATATCTTTTCAAGGGACTTTATCCACTGATCAACTACCACTGGATGGGAAGTACCACTAAAATATGGTGGATTCTATCACATTAAATGATCCATTAAAAGTTTATCATGGTTATTTGTCACATCTGAAGTAAGTTTTCCCAATATGGTCATTATCTGATCTGATTCAATGCTAACTATGTTGCCTTAATCAGTGGGGAAATACTTGCTTTTTCCACAAGTATTGATTCCCCTTCTTCCATTAGGAGTCATCACTAAACAATGTCATACACTAAATTAGGTAATAATTCGTAATTTCTAACTAGAAAACACTTAACATAATATGAAAATTCACGCAAAACTAATCTCATGATCATAAACATTGTTTCTATTTACTTTTAAATCCTTCATAATGGTTTGTAATGAAAATTTGAATTATCCTAATCATTTTCCAAGGGAGTGTCAAACCATGTGTGTAATAAGGCATGTTGTAGTTCACTAGGATACCCCAAGTGAAGCCTGAAACTCCTTTTCGAAGTTGTTACTCCTAGGTACATCTGTGCCAGAACCACGTCCATTTGTAGTATCCAGATAGGGATTTATTTTCTTGAAAGATTCACATAGTACCTACCTTACTAAAATTCCAATATGTTACTCTATGATTATCCTAAAAGTAATCCTAGGGTTACTTCCTCTAAACTATGTTTCTTAAATCTAGTTTCCAAGGTTGCTGCTAAAATACCTCTGAAACCAACTGTAACACCTTGAAGCCCAAATATAGTTCATTATTTCATTATATTATCAGGAATATAAGAAATAAGTCCTAAAAACCCAATTATTTTAGCAGCTTTGGAAGACAAGATTACATAAATGATACCCAAAGTACATATGGAAAGATATAAAATACAACAAGATATATAATAAACTGAAATAAGATTCCTCCTTGAAAACATATTCAATATTCCATTCTTCATAACTTGTTGAAATGAAACATAATAAGGTAACCTAAAATTATTAATTAGGGTCATATATAGTGGAATTATGAGTCAATAATAAGTGAATCATAATCAATTAGACATGGCTAATATGTCCTGTTGAATAAATGAAAACACTTTCCATCAATATGTTGAGAATAAAAATGCATCCATAGATTTTGTCAAAGTGAAAACCTAATAGATAGTAATAATTGAATAATTATTAAAGAGAATTATTATTATTTAGATGTATTTAATCTCTCTCATGAACCATTATACCATTGACACAGTTTAAATTTGTGCGTAGAAACCCGTCTAATTTTTTTGGCAACAAACTCGATGGGTTTGCCACCAACTGACTTGCCTCATGAGACATGTCGATGAATCAAGGGGAAATAGAAGGCCCCACCGATCACATCTAGTCGAAATAATTATTTATAAAAATATTTACTACAAGAAAAATATTCTTTTTAAATATCTGCATTTAGTAGAGGATACAGATTCATCAATATTTCCATAGTTAAAGTAGCATTCAAAATAAACACCGTATGTAAAATGGTATACGACCTAAGCCAATAATCATATACATGAGACACAAAAAATGGATATTTAATAGAATTATAATTTCAAATGAAAAAATATCTCAAAGGGGTATTATATACACCACATAAGAAAGATTATGTGTACAATACCAAGTAAGTCTCAATGAAAATGGAAATTGAGACAATGTCCCTTACAACATTGTAACAATCGAATCGTATGATCAAAAATTAATAATCACCAAATGAATCACATAATACCATGAATATAAAGAGAATCAGGATATTATATTTCAACTATTTGTAAAAATATACCACATACAAGAAATAAGTGGCGAAAATGGGAATATCACAAAAATAAAAGTTAGATGAGAAACCCCTTACCTTATGCTCGAATGTGTTCACTGATTGATCTTAATGACCAGAAAAATAAAATTTATCTTCATTAAATAATAATTACATAACCTCGTATACATGTAATTGATTTAGTATAACATTATTAGGTTCATTCATGACCTTTTTTATGGGATTAATAGGTTCAATTTAATTGTTTTGGAATTATTTTCTTCCTTGGTTTTCATGATTCGTTCTCTTGTATTCATGAATAGAAGTTTATTTGAAATTTGGTTAAACATTAAGAAATTTTAATATATATTTTTAGATAAATTACATAGATATAAATTATCTTATAATTATTTTTTTATATACCAAAAGGATGACTCATTAGATAAAAGTTAATGGTAAACGTTTGGATTAAATTGGCAGTTTTGTACTCAATTAACTTGTTTTGTATTATTGTTTCATATTATGAGTGTGTAAGGACTCTAGAACATTAAATAAGATAAAATACATATATTATGATCTGTTACAACCATTAATAAGATTTTAGGACCTATCTTGACAATAGTAATAAAAATTTAAAACTTGTCGTCCTTGAATGTGACAAATCAACACATCTCAGACGGTGTTTTCAATTTTAGTATAAGAGGAGGGGGAAAAGATAGATGATGATGAAAGATTACATTTGAATAATAAAATTCTAGTTCATGTAAGGTGCTGGAATTATCATATTATATGTATCAGGTTAGGTGAGGATATATCCACAAAATAAAGTATCTGTAAAAAGAAGTTGAAGGAAAAAAAGAAAGATAGGTTCACCTCTTGAGTACTCCTCCTTGAGAATCTCCTTAAGGCCTTTATTTTTATAATTTTGGTGAGACCCATAGGTATTGGATGTGGGGTGAGGTCTTGGGAAGTTTATTTGTCATATATTAGGTAATTATCAAATCTTGAGTGATGTGAGAGGAAGAGGGGGTGAGGGGTGGTTTATATAGTGGAGGGGAGGAGGGTTCTCATAATATTTTAATCATTAGTTTATTATTTCTCCTTAAGATAATAAATAGTGATTATTCCATGACCAAAAATAGTATTAACCACATGTGAGTTCGAACCAAGTGTTCTTACCTTAGTAGGACATCATCCATGACTCAAAAAATCATGTATTTAGCATTTATCATAATTTATCACATTTCACTGTTCACCAAAACTTCATGTATTTTAGAAAAATCCAAAAATTTCACACTAACCATTTTTTGAGGTGAAGAATCCAAAAATGGAATCCACTTTTCAAAAATAATTTTCAAAATATGTTAAATTTAATTTTTAATTTAAATCACCACTTAATCAAAAACACCAATACATAAAATATTCATCTTCCTTTTTAAGGTGCCTAAATTTTATTTATACTTTCATGGGTAAGGTTACCATTAATATGGGTAATATTACTAATCATAAGGGTATGTTACTATTTATAAGGGTAGGCTACTATTCATAAGGGTGAGTTACTATTCACTGAAAATTAAGTTGATTCTATCATACTCCAAATATCATGCAGATCACAACCGTTTATGTCTGTTTTTCAAAATTCATAATACAGAAGTGGAAAATCTAAGTTTAATGGATTTATTATGACTGTATCCTATAAATAACAATTTTTTTTCACATAGACTCATTGCCTCATGAAATATAATCTATCTATTGAATTGAAAGTATTTAAGAGAAACATACCATAAATTTTTTGGGGTGTTATAATAACACTCCAACCTATAGAAGAAATAATTTCATATAAAATGGTCAATGAGTTTATGATATTGGTATATTGATGAATAATTTTCATGACAAATCTAAAAATATTTATGATTTTTACTAACTACAACATAGGGGATGACCTATGTCATTCTCTTGAGGAGCTATTGTGGTCAATCACTCCTACCATCTAATTAATTTTTTTATTTTTTTATTTATTAAATAAAAATAAAATAAATTGATGTTTGATAATTTAAAATTAAATAATAAAATTAAACATGCATATGTAATGAAAAAGAGATGAATGAAAATATAATGAGGATAGACTCAAAGGAGATATTCTCGAGAGAATCACCAAGATTGAACCTTCATTGTCCTATTATTTGTTTAAATTTTACTTAATGAAAATAATCTTCTATAATTTTGAAAATTATCTTATGCCTATAGTTGTGAAAATAAAGTGCACACAGTTGACTACACTACACATCCACCTCCTCCATTGAGGGAGAAAATTACATAAGAGAAAGAAAAACATATTATGTAAATAAGGTTTCCTTTAAAATTTCTCATTCATCTTTGTTTTGAAAATCAAAAAACACTCTATCTTATGGAAAACCATATTTTCCCAATGAATTATTTTCCTAAGGAAAATATTTCTTCTATAAGGAAATTTTTATCCTTACCTATGTTTTCATTGTTCATTTTACAGCCTCTCTAAATCTAACTCATTATATTCCAAATTCTAAATCGGTTTCACATCTAAGACCTTGTAAATCAATAAATACTTAATTATAGAGTTTTCTGGTTTTAGGTTTTGAATTCAGGTTCTAAATTCTCAACAAATTAGTCCCAAAATTATTGGATTTTCAGACTCTAAATCCTCTAAAATTATGACTCTGAATTCCCTGAAATTCAGACTCCGAATTCTCTGAAATTTGTGTTTTGAATTCATGGAAATTCCGACTCCAAATTCTTTGAAATTCAGACTCTGAATTACTTAGAATTTAGACTTCAAATTCTACAGAATTATGACTCTTAATTCCTCAAAATACATATTCCTAATTCCTCAGAATTCGGTCTCCAAATTCATTAGAATTTAGACTCCAAATTCCCCATATTTCAGACTCTGAATTCCCCAAATTTCAGACTCTTAATTCCTTAGAACTCAGACTCCGAATTCCATAGAATTCAGACTCCAAATTCCTCAGAATTCCGACCTTGAATTCCCTATAATTCAGAATCTGAATTCCTATGAATTATGACTTCGAATTCCTTAGAATTCGGGCTCTGAATTCCTTATAATTCAGACTCCGAATTCCATAAAATTCAGACTCTGAATACCTTAGAATTCAAATTCTTAATTCATTGGAATTAGGACTCTGAAATCAATAGAGTTTAGGATCCAAATTCCTTAGAAAGAAGAATCTGAATATCCATGATTTATAGCCTCTGAATTTTTACTTGGTTAGACACGGAACATTATTTTTTCCTAGACCCCGAAAAATAAATTTGGTTAAATAAATTCATTTTCCAAGCATGTATTATGAAACAATTTCATACAATCTTCTTCTAACTAACCTTTGTTTGAGTGACATGTGTATAGGTCCCTCTGAGATTCATGGAAAATATAACCTTTGGAGGAGGGAGTCAACCATTGGAGAAGTGAAAATAAATAGGATCTCATTTGAAAGTTCCCAAAAACATGTCGATCACTCTAGAGATTACATGTTGTTGAAGTGATTTATTGAGAGAGATATTATCATGCCTTGTGTGTACTAAACATCTTGTTCATATTTCTTTGTTTGACTCTGATTGTTGTTGTGACCAATCAAGGACTTTCGAGGATAGGAAGACAGAGGTGTAGACTACCTTAAAGTTTATGGACTTCCGAGGATAGGAATTCAAAGGTTCTAAATACCTTAAAGTTTGAGGTCTTGTGTGGATAGCAAGACAAATTATGATATTCCTATCATGGTCTTACCCTGGTGAGGGTATGACAGTCTTTCATGAAAGTATAAATCAAGGGACCATTATCCAACGTTGTTGGATACCCTTCTCTTTGGGTAAAAATATTTCATACTTGTTACTTGTTTTGTTTCAAGTTTATTTCCGTTTTATTTTGATAAATGATTAAAGTATAATCATATTATACTTTCTTGTACTTTTGTATACTCTGATAAGTAAGATTATATACGCTTTAAGGTAGAGTATTTTCCTTATAAACATTCCTTAAGATTCATTTTCGGAACCATATTTTTGGAACCTAGTAAGTTTTTATAACTAAAATAGGTCTTGTGAATTTACCTTGTTTAACTTTATTAAACATATTTTTTTCCTTAATGTTAAAAAATAATGTTTTTAAACATACAATTCACCCCCCCTCTTGTAAATTGTGAATCTGTATCATTATTTCGATCCTACAATTGATATCAAAGGAGGTCTCTAAAATACTTATATCTACATATAAATTTTATTGCTCAAGTTTTCATTGTTCTAAAAAATTCCCTAGGAATTTTTATCTTTGATTACAAAATTTTACTATTAACAAGTTTTTGTGGAAAGATATTTTATTATAGAATATAAGGAATTAATTTTGGTTCGATTGAAAATCTAAATCCAAAAATACCACCTATATTTGATGGGAATGATTACGAGTATTAGAGATATCGTATGAAGACTTTTTTATTAATACTGGAGTGGAAAATATTGTTTTTCTTACTGGAGAATACAAGATTATTGATAAGGAATTCAGAAGATTCACCAATCAAGAAAAGTTATAATATCAACTAAAATACAAGGTAATCAATACTTTGTTGTATTCCATGACCAGGAATATATATTGTCAAATTTATTCTTGTGAATCTACTAACTGTATCTGGAAGATATTAGAGGTTACTCATTTTCGTACATCCAAATTTATAGAAACTAGAAGAGTTATGCTTAGAGCGTAATATCATGGATTTATATTTCTTTATGGAGAGCCAATATGAAAGGTGAAACAAAGTTTTATGATTATTGTTAACAGTCTACAATCTATGGGTGAAAAATGTATAGATGATGAAGAACTTTTGGAAAATATTATAGATATCATGCCTAATGAGAGGGAATCTAGAAGAATAGGTATTGATGCGAATATGAAAGTATCTCAAATTACTCTTGATGAGTTTTTTGGAACTCTTCTTCAACAAGAGACAAGAATTAAAAGATATTATGATATGAATAAGAAGAAAATGGAAATGGAAGTGTAGCTTTTACTACTACGAAAATCCAAGACTACTGAAAGGGTTACAAGATCTAAGTAAAAGAAAGTAATTGTTTTATTTGAATCTATTGAAAGTGAACATAGTGAGAATGAACTAGATAATGTTTCTTAAATGATGAAAAATATAGTTGGAAAGAAATAATTTCAGTATATATATAAGAAGAAAGAAAGAAAAGACCATAAAGATCTGGAAGTTACTTGCTATGAATGAAAAAGAGCAAGACATATCAAGCCAGATTTTCCTATGCTTAAGATAAAGGATAGAAAGAAAAAATAATTCTGAGAGGAATAGAAAGAAGTAATACAAGGTTAAAGCTAATGCTGTTTTGAAAGCCAATGACAGATGGAGTGCAAGTGGTGGAGACTATTCTGATGAATCCTCAGAGTATGAATCTTATAGTTAGAAAAATCTTGGTCTACTAGTCAAGCTGCCCCTTGAAAATCACTGTCTAATGGCAAAGGTACACAATGCTAAATCTATCACTAATATATCTTTAAATGAAAATTAAACTGATGATAAATATTATGAATCTTTATATGAATAAACGTTTTCTCGTGAAGAAAGTACATTACCTTCTTATGAAGAAGTTTCTAGGTTTGCTAAACTTCTTGAGAATGAAAATTATAAACTCAAGAAAAAGCATGATAAGGGAAATTCTAGAATTTCTATTTTAACTAATGAAGTATCAAATATTTATAAATATCATGATAAAAAAATTTATGATTTTAAAATTATTTCCAAAAACCATGAAGAAGTTAATTTTGAGAAGGATAAACATTCTAAGGATCTGAAAAATGTAATTTCTAAGAAAAATATTTTAGATACTATCTCTAGTTCTAAAACTAAATTTTTTTATCATAAAAACATGGTTATAAAACTAAAGTCAGAAATATTTTCTAGGAGGAATTTTTAGTGAAACATTACCTCTATTAAGGAAAATTTTGACAAGATGTATTCCCAAATTCGACCTTTAAGAAACAGTTCTGGATTTCATTATACTCATTTTAAACTATTTTTTTAATAGCTATTTTTTACCTCAATGTGATCCATTATACACTAAATTTTAGTGTGGTGGACATTGGGAAATAATTATTCTTTAAATAAAACCCAGTCTTTAGGTTTTCATAAAGCCAAATTTTCTAAGAAAATGTGGATTCCTAAAATCTTGCTTTCTAAAATTTTCAGAGCCAAGAAAGTTGGGAATATGAAAGTATAACACTCTTATTTTTAGGAAAATAAATATAATACCAACAACAATATATGGTACATATATAGTGGATGTTTCCAGCCTATGACTTGTAACAAAAACTTCATTGAAAAGATTTTCAAGACAAAAGTAGGAAAGGTAACTTTTGGAGATAACGATCTGGAAGAAATTGTTGGTATAGGTATCATTGTTCATCTTATAAAAACTTTGATTTCAAATGTTTTATTTATTAAGGGACTTAATAACAACCAAATTAGCAAAATACAACTATTTGATGATGTTTACCTTGTGAACTTTACGAATGATAAGTTCCTAGTACATAATTCCAAGGAAGAGTTTACTCTTTCTGCCCATAGGCAAGGGAATGTATATTTGTGGATTCAATAATGTCTCCTTATGACTTTTCCATTCCTCTATGTTTTGAAAATAACAAACACTCCATCTTGAGGCCTATTATGATTTTCCTATTTTTCTCAATTCTGAATGTCTTTGGAAGCTTCTCCTCAGAAACAAATGTCGTCAGTCAAGGAAATATTTTAATGGTAGATCTATAGGGAAAGGTTAGTAGATCCAATGTTCTTTTCCAATTATGATCCTCTTATTTAAAATAACATCAACTTGAATATCTGGGAGAGTTTCTGTATATCCAAACCGTAGGCATGGGATCTAGTTTATCCGGAATTGTTGGTAGAGTTTTATGAGTCTATAAACTTTTTTAATGAAGGTAGGAGAGACATGTTTTCCTAAAAAAGTTATGGGAAAACCTATTCTCTTTCCTAGAGTATGGTATCCAACATTCTTGTAATTCCTAATGACGGAGAAGATGAGTTCTGCAATCACAAGATACTAGATGTTTCATGATCTTTTGATAAGGATAAATCTATAGAATTCATTGGTCAATCTACGGTGAAGACTCCAAAGATTAATAATCTTTCTACAAATTTTTAGATTTTAGAGTCATGGGTCCATGGATTTATTATTCTGAGAAAAGGGGATAAGTATACCATAAAAAGGAGTGATATTTATGCTTTGGACTTTCTGGTGAATCTCAAAAAGGTTAGTCTGGTTAAGTATGTCTTACTTAAAATCATGAATATCAATAATGGGAATCTCAAATCGAAAATAATCATGTATCTGGTTATTCTATACGTCTTTATAGTTCTTTGTCTAGAGTTGTTCAAAATCCCATGTAGCTCTAAGATAAGGAATTTCAATGTTATGTTATTGAGTAATGATACACAGAGAAGAATAAAGGTTGTCTTTTCTAGTAAATTCGGAGAATTCTATGATTTGTCTAAATCAGAAATAGAACACATATCAAACAAACTGAAAGAGTCTGAGACTTCCAAGAAGGCTAGTAAGAAGAGGAATGTGAAGGAACTAAAAAAGAAAGAAATATATCATATTGTTAGGGAAACTCAATTTTCACCACTTAATAAAAAGAATCAAAATACTTATCCATATGAAGTGGTTTCCATGTGGAGGGAAGAAAAAAAGAATAAGAAGGAAGGAGACCCTAGTTTTGGATTGGACCCTAGTAAGGAAAAATATTTAAAGTTAAAGGTTGTTCAGGATCTTGAGAAGCAGGAAAACAAAAAGAAGAAAAATAATAAAAACTCTAAAGTCGAGATTGTTCAATCTCTTCTTAAGGCTACTTAAAAAGATTCTGAACAAGGTCAGGTACCAGAATTGTTTTTACAAGAATCACTCATAGTGACTCTGGGAAATTAGATAGTATTTCTGGAACCAAAAGAAGAATAAGAAATAGTTCAGGAAGAGGAAGTTAAAGAAGAAGAAGAAGAAGAAGGAAGTGATGATATAGATGACATGATAAGGTAAGTGTAATAATATCATGAGAATGAGAGTCCTTTTAAAAATTTTCAATATGAACATCTCAAGCTGAATCAACTAAAATTCCTTCATAAGGAAAAGAGGATGAGGAGAATGAAGAAGTGAATAAACCATATAAGGATTAAATCATCAACCATGAATTCATTTAGTAAGAGGATCTAGTGGTAGATGCTGAAAAGGAAAAGTTGAGGAAGATAAGATAGTTCAACTATGAGATAATGAACATGAATCACCAGAATCAGCAGAGAGCATTTCGAAAGCTGATAAGGGAAAATAGGTATTGGTTGATACACCTAGGAAATCCATAGTGACAAAAAAATATGTCGGTGGTTCATCGAAGAGAAAATACGAAGATATAGAAAAAGAATCCTCACCAATCAAAAAAACTGATTCGGAATCGTCCTCTCTTGAACATGACTTTGTAGTCCAATCTTTGTAGAAGTTGTTTGATATCATTACCTTGTTTTGGAGAATAGACTCGAGGTTCCAGATGCTTCAACACTCATTTAATTAGAAATTGGATTTAGTTACCATGCTTATGGATAAGTTTGTGAGGCTTGAAACTGATTTCAAATCCTTCTTTATTTGATATGAAGCTCACAAAAGATCATGCAAGGAAATAAAAAATTTGTCAAGGAAAACAATAGAAGAGATGAGAATCCTTTATTATTTTCAGGAAAGTGTGAAGGATTCTTTCGACACCGAAAATGTAAAGTTCAATGATCTTACTAAAAGTTTTGAGGAGAAGTTATGTCTCGAACCAACAACCCAGAATCAAGAAGTAAAAGATCTTAATGGTAAGCTTAACTCAGTTGATTTGAATGGTAAAAGGGAGAGAGATCTTAGAATTGAGTTCAAAGAAAATATTATTAAGTAAGAAGATATTTTGAAGGCTCATGCATAAATTCTTAAGGCTCAGAAAAAAATATCAAAGTCTTGGAGAATAAAAATTAGGATCAGGATCTGCTACTCAAGAATTTTGATGAGGATCACAAGGAACATGAGAATCTAAAAACCATCATGAATAATTTTATACTGAAGGATAAAGAAGGATAATTTTTTTCTCAATATGATATTTTGTTGTATTTTCTTCTTTGTACAAATAATTTTAATCATAATGAAGTTTTGGTTTTTATTCATATATTTTGTTGTATAGTACTAATATTTTAGGTACCAATTTTTTTTCCATTCCCTTTATTCCTTTTTGAAAATCACAAAGGGGGAGAAAGGAATGATAAAAATAATACTAATTAAAGAAAAGGATTCCCTATGTAAGGGGAAGTTTATCTAAGGGGGAGTTCTTATCAATAATGATTTTCTTATGTAAGAAAAATCAAAATCTCTTTTAGGAAGTAAAGAATACGATCTTTAGGGATTTAAAAACCTAAAGGGGAGTTAGTTGAATTTACCATGATTCATAAGTAAAGGGAGATAATTTTTTATTTTCATGTTACTAAAGAAAAATTCTATGTCCTTATTTTCATTTTTTTAAGCATGTTTGTGCATTCCAAAATAGGGGAGATTGTTGAGTAAATAAGGTTTCTTTATGAGTTTCCCATTCCACTATATTTTTAAATTTAGAAACACATTATCTTAAGGAAAAATATACTTTCCCTAAGAATTATTTTCATAAGGAAAATTTTCCTTCTCAAAGGAAAATTTTATCCTTAAATATGTTTTAATTGTTCATTTTATTTCCTCTCTAAATATAACTCATTTTATTCCAAAGTCTAAATTAGTTTCAAATCTAAAACCTTTCAATTATATAAATACTTAGGTATAGAGTATTCTGTTTTCAGGTTCCAAATTCTCTAAAATTCAGACTCCGAATTCCATAGAATTAAATCTCCAAATTCCTTAAAATTCATACTCCAAATTCCTCATAATTCAGTCATTGAATTCCTCAGAATTCAGTCTTTGAATTCCTCAGAATTCAGACTCCGAATCCCTCAGAATTCAGACTTTTAATTCCTCAGAATTCGGACACCAGATTCCTCAGAATATAGACACCGAGTTCCTCAAAATTTGGACTCTGAATTCTTCAGAATTCGGACTCCGAATTCCTTAAAATTAAAACTTATAATTATTTAGAATTTAGATTCCAAATTCATTGGAATTAAGACTTTTAAATCTATAGAATTCAGGTTCCAAATTCCTTAGAAAACAGACTCTAAATATCCATGATTTATAGCCACAGACTGTTTACTTGTTTAGACTCCGAACATTATTTTTTCCTAGACTTCAAAAAATAAATTTGGTTAAATAACTTCATTTCACTTACACGTATTATGAAAAAAAATTACAATCTCTTTCTAAATATACATTTTTTGAGTGACATGTGTATAGGTCCCTCTAAGATTCAAGGAATCATATGACCATTAGAGGAGGGATCCGACCATTGGAGAAGTTCCTATAAATAAGAGCTCATTTGAACGAGCCCAAAAAACCTATTGATCGCTCTAGATATTACATTTTGTTGAAGTGTGTTCTAGAGAGAGAGAATCTCATGCCTTATGTGTACTGAACATCTTATTCAAATTTATTCATGAAACTACGATTTTTGTTGTGACCAATTGAGGAATTATGGGGATTGGAAGACAGAGGTTTCGACTATCTTAATGTTCTAGGACTTCTGGGGATAGGAAGACAGAGGTGTCGACTAACTTAAAGTTCAAGGTCTGGTGGGGATAGCAAGACATATTCTGATATTCTTATCAAGGGCTGACCCTAGTGTGGGTAAGATATAATTTCTTGAATATATAAATCAAGGGACCTTTATCAAGGTTGTTGGATGCCCTTCTCTTTGGGTTAAAAGATTTCATAATTGTTACTTGTTTTTTTTTCAAGTTTATTTATAATGTATATTAATAAAATAAGAAATTATAATCTTATTATACATTAGTTTACTTTTGTATACCCTGATATGTAAGATTCTATACGCTTTAAGGTAAAATATTTTCCTTGTAAAATTTCCTTAAGTATCATTTTTTGAACCATATTTTCGGAACCTATAAATTTTGTATAACTAAAGGAGGTCTTATGAATTTACCTTGATTGACTTTATAAAACATAGTTATTTTCCCTTAAGGTTAAAAACGAATGCTTCTAAACTTACAATTCACCCCCCCCCCCTCTTCTAAATGGAGCATCTACCTCATTATTTCGATCCTGAAAAACCTTGGGTGGAAAGAGAAGACATAAAGGAAACTTTCCTACTAAGAATCCCCTCGGCCTAACTCTAAGAAAATAAGAATCACTAAGAATTAATGTTAAAATAATTGTATTTATCAATTTATTAATCACTTGGGAACATCCTTGGGTTTCCACTCATTATCATGGGCATAAGAGTTCACAATGAAGATGAAAAATTATAGGAGAAAACAAAATAGAGAAGGAATCAAAGAGAAATGATGGAACTAAAAATAAAACATAAAATTCAATAAAAGATTTAAGAGAAAATAAAACATTATACTAATATATATAATAAATTTATCAAAATATTTATTTTAGTGGTTAATCCCTTAAAAGGTTATGGAAATACAAATTTATAGGGAGAGGTGTGAAATATTCTTGATCAAAATATTTCCTCCAAAACAATACACATGGTATGCATCATTAATAACATGATTGTTAATTGTTTTCTTATGTAATTGTTTCCCATATAGAACCTATATCAACCCAAAAACATTCATATTAATGGTCCACATTTTCCAAATGTTACATCACATTTACTTCAATAATTGATTCTTCTTAGGTAGACTCATTGTATTCCACAAATTTGATTTCCCCAGAATTTATATCCTTGAAAGAGGTAGAATCAGTCAAAGAAACCTTAATAAAAAATGTTCCCTGATGTATTATGGATATAAAGTTAGAATTTATGCTCATTTAAATATTCCATTTATGATATATAGGCCCATATTCAAAAGTATACATGTTTGGGAACAGATTTTGCTGCCCGACTTATGAGATGGTTTTGGGCCTTCAAATGATGGATTCAGATTTGGGTTAAAAAAATGAAATAAATATGAAATAAAATTGAAACATAAAAAAAATTAATGTTTCAATTTGTATTAGTTGGAAAAATTTTATGTCCAAAAAATAGATATAAGTTAAAATAGATAAAATTTGAAATTAGAATTATTTTTGTAATTAAGCTCAAAATGCTACTAAATCCATGAAATGGGAAAATTTTCCTCGAAATGAAACTTTTTGAGATTAAAAAATATTAAATTAAAATTAAAATAATTTAAAATATTCTCTCTATGAATTCCCTTACACTTGAACAATGCACTCTGGGGAAATCATTTTATACGAGGGTCAAAACAAAATTCCCAAAACATAAATGACAACACGGGTCAATTGTCACATAAAAGGAAATATTGTGCCTCCTACATAGATAAAAATTCCATAACTCCTAAAAATAATATAAATAAATTCAATATTATGTTAATCCACTTGTTCATGGAAAGCCTATATCCCCTTAAAGTATTTCTATCTTCACTCAAATATTTTTTCTATGGATTTTTCCTCATTCTCAAGAGCATGTGTGATCTCAATATGATTTCTATCCTCATAATATACCCACATAAAAGAGTCAAAATGTGTTTATAATGAATTATTTTTCATTAGTTTTTCTCAGGCTAAGGGTTGGTAGGTTTTAAATGTAAAAAAACAAGGCGCAATAAGGAGCGTTAAGCTCTAAAGTAAAGTAAATGCATGAAAATAGTTTTTCTCAAAAATGGTGTGCTCCTCAATCATATCAATAATTAATCACATAAAAACACATATTTATTTCGTTTTGAGGTTCAAACTTTTTATTTTTAGCATCATTGAAATTGTTTTCCATATATTCCCAATTTATAGCATTGTTTCATCTTGAATTCAGATATGGATTTCTCTTCAGAATCATATTTTTGAGTAAAAAATAAAAAACTATATATCTTTGAATACTTGGGAAGAACTTTCACATATTTTTAAGGATATTAAAGACACCCATTCATATTTCCATCATTAAATTAACTTCACCAAAGTAGTAATAAATATAACAACACTTTTTTACATCAGAAACAAATTCTTCAGAAAAGAAAAATATTAATCATCTTCTCCCTCCCCCGCACTTGAGTTCAACGATAGTCATGAATTTAACTTCTGTTGAAGGTTATAATTTGATAAATGTCTTTTAATGTGGCTAGATTAAAAGGCTTTTCTTCTCTACTAGGGGCTTAGTAAATTTAAGATTAAAAGGCAGTCCAAAATTAGAGATCAATGTAAAAGGGGCATTCAAAGTAGTGCCTTAATCATACTTGAAACATTCCATGAACTCCAATTTATTTAAAAAATAGAACAATAGATTTTTCTAGATCAAAAAACATATTTCAAGACTCTCAAGAAAAATATAAATTTAAAAAAAATATAAAAATTATATAACACTCTCGTTTTGGGAAATATTTTCAATTCACACAACACTAGTTCACATAAGTTTTACAATCAATCAGACTTCAAAAAATAAAAATATCACAAATCAAGAAAAAGAATCCATTAAATTATAAAATAAATCCTAAAAAAATAAAATCAATAAATTTGACAGAAACCCCTAATATGGTTTCAATTTCTTTGAGTATTTGATTTAGCTCGAGAATCCTATAAAAACCCCCAAAATTAAAAGGAAAATATTAAAAATTTTGGAAAAAGCATTAAAAATAAAATGGAAGTACAAAACAATCCTAATAATAGGTTTACATCAATCCCCCACAATTAATCCATTCACTAAACACTTTTCAGTTAAAATGGCATCAAGAAATATTTTATATAGAATTTTATTTTGGTAGTAAACAAAATGAAGAAAAAAAGAGAAAAAACAAGATTTATTTTTTAGTGGAATCCTTTAGTTAAGCTCCTAGATGCTACCACATTAAAACTATGACAAAGTAAGAAAGAAAAGAAAATAAAATAAAAATAAAAGTTAAAGTGGAATAAAAAGGGATAATTCTTAGTTTATACACTCATGTGAGTCTTAGGTTTTTACTAACTCGAGTCTTGCAGTTGAAGTGAATTATCCCCAATCATAAAGTGGGTGTGGTTTGTTTTATATGAACCAACACATGTAAGTTTTCTCAATGTCTATAAGTTTAAAATGATATCAGAGTACCCCAAATAATATATGAAAATTCAAAAAACCATAGAAATAAGAAAAAAAATTGTTTTATTTACAAAGTGGTAAGGAAAAGAATATATGGGTTATCCTTGTTGAATTTCATGGTTTCCACCTCCATATATTATACAATGTGATGTGGAGAAGGGAATCACACCACTATATGCTTCTACAACTCTTCTTCTTCAGCCACCATCACTTTGGTGGCCTCATCATTAAAATCCATGGTCTTATCCAATTGTGTTTTGGTAGAAATTTTAGAAAAAGGGAAGTCAAAAAACAATTTATATTGAATAATTTTAAAATATGAAGAATCAATATAATTTTATTCCATTTCAATTAATTAATCTTATAAATTGATCTCTTTTGGTAGGACCATTGGCAACTTAATCTTTGTCGGTGCATCTTCATCATCATCTTCAAAAAAAAGAGAGAGGTAGAGAGGTTATGATTTTTAAGTATCATGTATAGCTAGATCAAGTTTCTGGTTATATTCAACAAGTTTATTCCATGATTTATCAAAAACAAATTGATCTCCTAATAGTGTATCAGCTTGAATTTGATCTTTAGGGACATCATTGAGAAATGGTTGGTAGCAAGATGATGTTATTAATTCCTTCAGTATATCCTTCTCTACCACCTCATTTTCTTTAACGTAAAAGATTATTTGAAAACTCCCTCCCACCACTCATTCTGGTTCTAGTTATGGCTCCAGCTGTTTTTCCTAGGATGTCCGGACATATTCAATTAGCTATTCAAATATTCTATCAAAGTCCTTCAATTATTCTCGAAGTTATTGAAATAGATATTTTTGAATTTATTATTCTTTATTAACCTAAGTGTATTTAGTCTATGAATATTAATGAAAATTTTAATACAACATGGAAAAAATAAATTAGTTTTTCGAAATTTATGTTTTCTTATTGTGTTTTTTATGAAAAACTGTCTATTAAAGTATTTCCTATCCTAAGAAATTATTCCAAATTTTATGAATAGTTTTCATGAACATTATCAAAATATTTATGATTTTTACTAAGTGTAGTACAGGGTCTATCCAAGGTCATTCTCTTAATGATATGTTATGGTCAATCACTGAAAACATATAATTAAATTTATATATATATTTATATATATATATATATTTATTTATGAAATAAAACTAAAATAAATTGAGGTTTGGTAATTTAGAATGAAACACTAAAATTAAACATGCATTTTCAATGAAAACAAAATTAATTCAAACAAAATAAAGGTAGACAGAATGGAGATATTCCTAAGGGAGTCACCCAGACTAGTCCAACATTGTCTTATAATTAGTTAAAAATTTACTTAATGAACGTAATTCATAGTATGTGTGAATATATTGTTCTACCTATGGTTTTGAATATATATTTCACTCAGTTTAATACACCGCACATCCACCTCCTTGATCAAGGGAGAATATTGTAGAAGCAAAAAATTAAACCTCATATGACAAGTGGAGACACAAAGTTCACATTCCCACTAAGATACCCCTAGGCATAACTCTAATAAAATTAGAAAAATTATTAATGAATATTCAAATACATTGTTTAATCACCGGATTACTCCCTCATAAACTTCCTTGGGTTAGCTACTCATTATCATGAGCATAATATTTCATAGTGAAGAAGAAAAATGGTGAGAGAAAATTAAGGACTATTGTAATAAGATAGAAACAGGGAATGTAAAATTAAAACAAGAAATACAATTACAGAATTAAAATAAAAGAAACAATTATGATAAACTAAATTTTAACTTTGGAAAAATAGTCCACATAGTGTATGATCCCCTGAAAGATTGTGGAAATAAAAATTTATAGGGAGAGCGGGGAAATATTTTAGCTCAAAAATATTCTTCAAAATATTACATCTGGTAGTCATAAGAAATTTTGGAATTTGAAATAGTTTTATTATCTAGAGTTATTTCCCTAAAACTCATCTATAAACCCAAAAAAAATAGATTAATTTCCCCAAAGTAAAAAAACAGACATTCTATTTATCTCGATAATTTATTATGGCTTGGCCAACTCCTCATGTTCCCCATATTCTATTTTCCATTCATTTATGCACATAAAAGAGTCAGATTCAGGCACGTTCACCTAAATTAAAAAATTTCATTAAAATATTCTACATATTCATTTCAAATATCAACTCATTTAAATCTTAAATTTGAAATATATGGGCCCATATTCAAAATTATCTACATTTATGCACAAATTTTGAGGCTCAACTTATGAGATGGTTTTTGGCCTTCAAATTATGGATTAAACTTTGGGTCTAGAACAATGAAATGGATCCCAATGAAAATATAAGAGTAAAAAATAATATTTCAATTTTAATTTTTTTTATAAAAATTTATGGCCGAAATATAGAAATAAATTATAATTGATATAATAAAAAATTATACACTTTTTTTAATTAATCTGAAAATGAAAAAAAACCATAAAATGTGGCAATTGAACTTAAAACAACACTCTAGTAGAATAAAAAACATTGAAATTCAAATTAAAATAATTGAAAATATTGTATCTATCATCAATTTATAAGTTTTCTTTAATGATTTGTATAAACTTATCCTCACCCATTAAGTACACATATTTTAATTCAGGTATGAGTGGCTTTAATTCTAGCTTAGGTGTTAAAAAAGAGATGGATAAATTCTAAGTTCACTTACCATATCCATTTTGAGTTCCTATACAAAATTAAAAGTTTATATTTCACTAAGTGAGAATAAATAGTAAAATTCATCCAAAAAATAGAATGTAACTCATCCTCGGGTTCTTGTGTTGTCATTATAGCTTGTTCACAAACATTTCTCATAGGTTTATAAAATCTGAATAGATTACATAGATTTATAATTTCATTTAATAGATAATTTTTCTCATGAGCCTGACATTCCTCAAAATGCGTGATTGTGACTATGGAATGATTTCCTATGGTATATTTCATGGAATTAATTTTTTTTAAACTTATTATATTTTCCCCAAAATACACAGTGATATTTCTTTCATGAAAATTAATGATGGTCTTAGAAGCCTTAAAAATAAAATGCTGAATTTTAGGGATGATTAATCTGGTGATCTTTTTACCTCCATATTTAGGATAAATAATTATTTTGGGAATATCAAGTTTTGGACTCATATTAGCACATATTATTGGACTCCATCTAAGAATACAGTATCTATATTGGTAGGTTCAACTACCAATCTTATTAGATTGTGATATCTAATCTTAGAAAAAGAAAATACAGAATGTTGAATAAAATTACTAGATTCACCAAGATCAAATAATGTGTCTATTAATTAGATTGATCTAATTGTATAAGGTATGAAAAAGGACCCTGAATGTTGGCATTTCTTGGGTAGCTATGGTGTCATTAAGGATGAAACATTCCTTCATAATTTTATCCGCCCATTCTATTATTGCCTTTTCTTAAGGGTGAAAAGTTCTTTAAGGAACTTAGAACATTTAGGAATTGATTTTAGGGATTCAAAAAGTAATATACTATTTTCAACCTTTTCAAATGTTCCAAGAATCAATTTTTGGATTTCTTCTTTATAAATTCTAATAAAATTTATTCAACCTTGATTTAAAGGGTAAGTGAATGTTCTTTCAATTTTTTGAGAGTTTCTTTATTGGTGAACTATTTCATTCCCTTAATTTTCATAATTAAATTTCATCTTTTCTTTATTTTACTTTTAATTCTTCAAATTTGGGTTATGTGTCTTGGTGAATCCCTTTACCAATACTGGTTGTGACTAAACACACATATCTTTTTGGATTGTGTAGTTTTTGATATAGTAATTTTATATGTTTCTAGTCATCATTTCAACTAATCTCCCTATCTAATTTTTCAATTACTTCATTTTATTTTTTAGTTACGTAATAATTTGGGTTATTTTAGAAAATGCATGAGTTTGAGAGGTAGAGTAATATAGATTAATGTGTTTACACTATTGAAATGGTTGAGGATGAAAAGTTTGTTTTTATCCTTTCTTGAAATTATTTTATAATGGATGAGGTTGGAAATGATATTTTGGACAAGGTGGTATTTATTTGTTTTATTGATTTGGAATATATATTTTACAGTGGAATTTTCACCCCATCCTTTAATGTGTAATTGAAATAGTCTCTACAAATAGGTAGTAGTAAAATACTCAATATATTTATTGGGGAAATTATTATGTGAATAAAAAAGAGAACACAACTTAATAGGTTTTGGTTATTCATTAGATTTATTATGAGTTATTGGCTTACTGGAGTGGTAATATATTCCAGTTTATATTGAAACAAAGGTGATTCAATGGACTTTGGACAATTGAATCCTCTTAGGGGAGTGCCTCTTTTTCATAATTTCTTCAAGTTTGGTGAAATATTTTCTATCAAAATGTTATCTTAAACTAGTGACATGCCAATTATTTCTCCACTAGAAAATTCATATACTAGGATTCTACATCATTATAAAAAACCTAGGTTGAAAAACTCTAAGAAATGTTGTTCCTCTATATCTTGGTTTTGATATCTTTCAAAAATATTTTTAAATGTCTCCCAGAACTCATAGAGTTTCTCTCATGTTTCTTGTATGATGGAATAAATTCCATTTCTTATGATAGTTCTCTTTATGGATGAGAATAATCTTTTAAGGAAGGGGCTCTATAGCTCATATCATCTTATGGCATCTCCTAGTTAGAGGTTTTGAATCCAATCATTTAAGAGAGAAGTGAAATTATTTCCACTTCACTAATTCCTCTACCAATCCTATTATATTCAAGTTGAAACATACCATAGAAAGATTCATGATGTTCTTGTTTGAATTATATCCTATAAGTCCATGAAAATTAGGTAGCAATGAGATTATCCCTTTTTCAATTCAAAATCACCATGTATAATAGGATAGAAAAGATGATAGTTTTTATTCAAAAATTAAGGTTCACACAAATATCTCAATGACATATTAGGATTTTTAGCCATGTGTTTTGATTCATAGTGAACACTATTGGTTTAACATGAGTCTATTAATGTAGTATTTTTTAAACTTTAGTTTGTATATTATCAAGGTTTATTAATTATCATACTCTAGAAATTAAGGTCCAATCAATTATTGGATCAAGATTGAAAAATTTATTAGTGTTATATCTATACATAAAAATTGTGTAGATATGTGCTATAAAATAAGAATATATTCCCTAATAATGGCTCCAGGTGATTTTAGGGCCTTTATGGGCATCAAAATAAATAAATATTTTAAATATAGGTAATATATTGTAATTGAAAGTTGTTTTTTCACCAATAAATTTTGAAATTTCTAGTGTCGTTGTGTTAAGTATTAGCATGGTGTGTTTTGTTCAAGATTTGTGTGTGAGTTAAATGAGTGAAATAATTAGAGAAAATATCAATAAAATAGATCAACACCTTCGACTAAAGAAGGAGTGGTCAGGTACTACATTCAAAATTCGAAAATTAATGAATCCCACTACTATTATTTCTTAAAAAAGATACTATAATCATTCAAAGCTCACCATTAGATTCTGTTTTGGATGAATTTCATCACAAAAATCAACTATTTGTGTTGATTCTTCTTTCAATGTGCATGGAAGGTAAGTAGAAATCATCAAATCCTATAATAAAAAATTCAATCCAAACCATTTCAACCCCTATAAACCCAGAAATGTTGAGCCCAAGTAACTGATAATAATATTCTTTTTTCAACACACAAGTTAAATATTTCATGTACTTCACCACTTGATCGCCCATATTCTAATGAATACAGGGGTGATTCAGTGGAGGAAGAGTATTAATGACCAACCAAGGTATAAATAAAAGATAACATATAAAGATATTATAATTTTAAATAGACAAGAATACAGAGTTGAAATTGAGATTAATAGCATTAGAGGATTTAGGAATTTATTATAAATGAATAAAATACAAGGATATCTCCACTAGATTGACAACTTATAAGGATATTTATCCCTCTATATGAGTCCTCACAATAATTTAAATTAAGATTATAATATGGAATCTATAGTGTATCTAAAAATATATCTAATTAAAAATGAAGTAATTATTCCTATATTTATAAGAATATCCTCTTACTCGGTTCCTTCCATATGTCATTGAGATTATTTATATTACATTTATTTTTTATTTATGGTTTTTCTTTGTATGCATGACTAAAATTTGTGACCTATGTTCTCTATAGATTCCTCTCTCCTAAGGATTGTGTCCCACCGACCCATTTGTTATTGTATTTACCAATTTGGTTAGATAGGGAGAATAGAATATTACTTTATACCCCACATCATGTTCATGTTATCCAGTTGGCCTAAATCCCTATCAATCATTCACAATTCTCCACTCCACTTATTTTCATCATGAAATTTAATTCTAGAGTGTGTACGGTTCAATAAAATAGTATTACATTAATTCAAGTGTCAATATGGTGTTGATACATTGAGACATAAAATTAAATTTTATCTGACATGTCATGTTTTAAATCCAAGCATGTTGATGGGTTGACAATATAATAATGAGTTGTGTTCCTCATGAGTAATTTAGAGTGTCGATGACTCAGGTTTTGCCTCCGGATATTGCGTTGAGGTGTGAATGTATCCTTAATATGGGATTCTATTAAAATATTTTAAGTCTCATTAAACATAAGGTTATCTATGTCTTGAATGAGAAACTCTGGAACATATGTTTATGATTGATAAAGACTCGCATCATCTAATGTATAACAGAAGAATTTGTCTATTTATTATGTACTAAAACTGATGAATGTTTGTATTCATCATTAGGATGATGGATGAGTAGAAGATCAAACATTCATAAGGTTCACTGGTGATGATACATAAATTTTCCCAGTGATTTAGTAAATTCATAGGTAATGGTTCCAAGAAATTCTATAAAGGATTATATAAACATTCCAATTATTTCAGAAAAGGCATGCATAAGGGTTTATGGTTGATCTGTAATGTGATATGAATGGGATTATAAATTTGATATGTAAAAGTTTCATGATTCAATAAAAGTTAATGGTAAATTTATAATCCACTATGAGTTATTGGAGTTGGCTATGGGAAATGGTGGGTCCCCCATAGATATTTTAGGACGGTAGAACCGATTGGTAGGTAGGACCCCACTATAAAATTTGGGTGGGACCACTTGTACACATGTTAATTTAGAAGTGATATAATATTAGTGTATTTTTTAATTAATAGTGTAATGTTGTAACTTCTATAAAATTAAATTAAGTAGTGGTGTTCTCCTATGGATGTAGGATTAACTTCCAAACCATGTAAATCTTAGTTTATTGTTTCTTATATTATTTTTTTGATTGTTCATTTTCATGAATTGTGTTTATTTTTTATTTTGTGAGGGAATTGATTCTATTTGGTGGATTATGTGTGGATTCATATAAAAGTTATATAACATATGTTTAGTAGGGTTATTTCAGTATATGATGTTTTATATCATTGTTGTATGCTTAAATATTCCTATGATTTTTCTCTAGTAATATGGGGTTTCAAATTATAATAGGTTGAATCAGATATTATGTTTTAACAAGGATATAAACTAATTGAAGCATGATGTTATTGTAAAATTATTATCATTATTTTTTTCAATTTTGTGTAATTTTATTATATTAAAAGGTATCACATTGAAATAAAAAAATGGATAGAAAAATATGATGAGATGGACTTCAGTTTTGGGGTAATATAGATAGGGGATATCTAATTCAAAAATATCATGAGGTTATGTTAAAATGGTTAAAACTATAATAAAATAAATAGAATTGGGAAAGAAGGATATAAAGACTTTTGGATTGATTTCTATGTTGCTTTCCCATCATGTTACCTATAACAACCAGGAGGTGGAGACTATAAGGCCCCAGCTTTAAACATTACTTAATCTTGATTTATTCAAGAATTCACATTGAGGATATTTTCAGGTTTAGAGTTTTAGAGAATTAGTTCATAAAATCATGAATTACATTCCACATTTAAATAAGGTGGTTACAACAAAGACAATATTCATTTTTTTCCATCAAAGGAAACATATTTTAAATAAATCATGGATTCTTTCTTGACACTTCCTCGACATTATCATCACATCATGTACCTTTCCCTTGACCTGTGAAAAACATTTCAAAAACATGGGATGAGAACAAAAATCTCAGTAAGGGTTATAAAATAAGGAAAGGAAACATTAACACGTCAATAAATACAAATCAATGAAGCCAAAACTTTTCATTCATAACATACCTTACGAAATCATAATATTTATGAGTAACACACAGAAATCAAAAATCATAGAGGTAACTTATGGCATCCACATCAAACTTGCATTATAGCTATCACAGCTACATAGGGAGTCACATTTGAAATACCCATCACAGTATATTCCCTAAATCTCTTAGGAGAAACATTAACTTTTACCTCCATCTCGTTACCCAATGCATTGGAGAGCTATCTCGAGCTCACCCGCCCTAGGTTTATCACGGAACCACCCGTATATGTAACAATGGCCAATAACCATAACATAATCATAACACATAACATAAGCATAAAGGAAATATAACATTCTCACATTGCAATGACAATATAACATTTTAAGATATTGAAATAATGAATCCATTCTAAAAACCATTTTCAAAACCATTTAAAACATTTAATAAAGAGATTTTTGAATCAAAGTGTCCCGTACCACTTTGAAGATTTTAACATTTTAAACCATTAATATCGATATAAATAAATCCTTAAAACTACTTTTAAAACATGGATATTAGTGAGAAATATTTATAAGAATAAATCATTAAAACATTTAAAACGATATTTTAGTTAAAGAGTGTTTAACAAAATGAGAGACACTTGAATACAAATAATTAAGGAATAAAATTTAATCAGAACTCTATAATATCATGAGATTAAAGTGATTAATGATATAATATTCCAAAAAATAGTATATAAATCATATAATAGTGAATTGGTTCATAACAACAATGAAGTCTCAATAGAAATGTAAAATGAGATGAAATTCCTTATAAAGAAGGTATCCTTAAATTAAGAATAAATCAATCTCATAATTATGTGTGACAAATATAAATACACCCAATATAAGTGGATATTAAGTGTAGAACAATAAAAGGTCATTCACACATATTCATATGATGACATATTCAATAACTACAAGGTGAACCCAAAGAAATCGAACATGGGTTAAGAAGTTCCCTTGTAAAAATTCAACAGCCTAACGGCGCCACTTTAAAATTCAGAAAATGAGTTGATGAGACAAAAAGGGTATCTCATCACTTTGAAATAAATTTTACAAAAATAAGGATATATAATAACATATCCCAACATAATAATATGTAAATTAAAAGACATAACTAAAGAAGTCTTTTAAAAATAGGAGGGTGAAAGGTTCCCTTACCGATTTGGGTAACTTCCGAAACATAGACCCCATGAAAAAAAGGGTCATACAATGAAGATTTTAACTCCCATAAATTAAATTATATTACAAAAAGAATACAATCATGGTCAGTATAACACCACACAAAATTAAATAGTGGCAAATGTAGCATGAATCTCATGGGAATAAAAGTGAGGTGAAAAATCCCTTACGGAAACTCGGCAGCCAAACGACGCCACTTAAAACTTCCAAAAATGGAATAAAGAGATAAAATATGGTCTCTCATCATATTAAAATAAAATTTACAGTAATAGGATTATAAAATAACATCCCCAAATATAATAAATAGGAGCTTAAAAGAAGTGATATAAAAGAGAGTACTTAAAAAAAAGAGACAGGTTGGATCCCTTACCTCGTGTCCGACTTGACTCGATCATTATTTAATCTCCTGAATAATAAACTAGAGTTAATTTATACTTTATTAAGAACATTTTTTAAGTCCATTATTCCTTTTATATCACTTCTTAACATGTTATGAACATTATGTAATTATTTAAGTTAATAACGGTCGTTTTATCGATCATTAGTACTTGAGTAAAAAATAAACTTCTTATAATTACAAGTTGTTCATGTGGTAAAATATCCATTATATACAGAATTATATTCATGATTTAGATATCATATATATAATATATATCCAGTATATACATGCATTTATAATATTACATAACATTTAGAGGTAAGAAATGAAATGCACCGTTCATGGAGACGGTAAGCCGTACGTACGCATGAACGCTACTTTCATTTCTATTTAATATTTATTGGAATGAAATCATAATGATATAAATTTATATTATAATTCCAGTGTAATTTCATATATAATATCATTAACTTCATCCTTTATACGTCCCACATATAGCATTAATGAATCAAATCACTTTGAGGGGGTCGTAGTCCGCACTTCCTAAAATGAAGATATCGCGTTTACCCATAATGGAAACCATAAAGTTATTCCATAAATGAAAAATAAAAAATCATATGGAAAAAATAAACAAAATATATATCATATATAAATATAGTGACATCTTAATGTCCACCATTAAAGGTGTTAGAAAAATATTGAACAATCATCGTTTCGTGAGGCAGAAATTCGTCATCCACAGAAACAATATGTTCTTTAACCATTATACGTAGGTGTGTGTAAGTGTAGCTCGAATAATTCTCAAAACAACATCCTAGTATATTTAAGATACTGGTTCTGTTACAAAAGAAATGTATAAAAAGAGTTTAGGGGGTTGGATAAGCAAAATAAAACAAAAGAACACAAGTGAAGACATTACCTTTAAATCGGGTAACTCCTCTTGGTTTGAAACAAAATGGTTTCTTTAAGAGATTTATGCCTATGTTAAGGCTTCTATGAAGAATAGAGGGCTGTAGAGTGATTAAATGAGCAGATTTTGGCTGATCCAATGGCTTTAGAGGTGTGAATAAGGTGGTAGAAGTGGGGTCCTTTTATAAGACGAGAGGAGTGGCACTCTTGGAAAGTCATGAAATATTACTTTATTATATAATGAGTTTCGGATTTTAAAGGTCCCAAAATTATATATTTCTAGGATGAGGTGATAAGGGTTAGAAATATACTCATACAATAGGTTTTTGACAAGTGTAAGTCTTATATTGTACCTTATATTTTCATTTTATTTAAATCATTCATTAATGAGGTAATCGATGCATCATCATGGTGTCATAAATAAATAAATTAATTTAATTTCTACAAATTATAAAAAAATACTATTATGTAGGAAATATTTTTATCTTTCCAATTATTATTTATAGTAAAAAATATGACTGGTATAACCCCATGTAAAAATTATTTTAGTAAAACAGTACATGTTTGTGACATTTTTATTTTAACTTTAAATAAAATGTTATTAATGTCATTTTCTTACCCAGGTGGCACCATGGGGTCACCAAGTTTACCCATGGATTTTCTTGGTCGTCCATGACTCATAAAATAATGGCAGTACATGTGTCACAGTAATTTCAAATTATTATAACTTTATTTTTACATTAAATTACACTAATTACCTTTAATCGTGATTAATAAAACATAAAAGTTATTATTCACCAAAAAAATATTTTCATCCCATTGAACCAAATTTTACATACTAATAAAAACCATGTATATCATATTTTTTAAATTCAATTCACATAACTGGTAAAGTTTCATTTAAATGAAAAATCGGTTTTTTTAACTACCACTTAGTGGTTTCACTATTCATCAAAAATTGATGTTTTTCAGAAAAATACCAAAAATTAACCCTAAGATATATTTTATATTCCAAATTAAAATATGATGTATATTTTAAAAAATTCAAATCATATAAGTTTCATTAATTAATTTAATAATTAATTCCCATTGTCAAAACAAATAGCGTGTTTTTAAGAAACAAAATATATCAAAAGATTGACACTAGTTTAAGTCCAATTTCAAAGTGAAATTAATTCCAATGACAACTATTGGATTAAATGGTGAAAATATATTCTAATTTCTATTTAAAAACAATTCAAAAGATAATCTAATCATATAAATAAATTAGATTAAAAAGAGGTTTTCAATTAAAATACAACATTTTTCACTTATTCATTAAAAATGAACTTTATTGGAAAAATAACAAAAACATACACAAAGTAAATTTTGAAATCCCGATTCTAAAGAAGGATTTAATTTGGTCCAATAGAATATATAATAGTGACAAAAAATATTTTTACAGAGGTTTCACCATCAAAAGGGGATAAATCGACCTTTTAGTGAATATTAGAGTATTTATGCTTAAAATTGAAATCTTTTATTATTTTAAGCCTTTATCTTTTATTGGATAAATGTAAAAACATTTAACAAACATATATAATCATATTTTAGTTATTTATATTCATTACCACCAATACAATGGATATTTGTTAACTACCACTTAAAATAATAATATTATATTATTATTTTGCAACGTAAGATTTCAAAAAACTCATTGTTGTGTATCGGGTACGCTATCGAACATACCAACCCCTTTCAAGTAAAATTAATATTTAATTCACAAATATTAATAAATATGAAAATGTCTTCTTCTTTATTTACCTGGGATGTTACATCCTTCCCCCCTTTTGGGAATTGTGTCCTCACAATTTTAAAATAGGTCATGGAAACTTCATTGAAAGCCCCACATCGGAAAAGTAGTCAGTAAAACTATCACTTTAAAATAAAGAATAAGAGATAAAAAGGTAACTAGAGACAACAGATACTAGTATTACATGAAAACATGGATATTGAGGAGAAAACAAACCATCAAGTTCTGATGTAGAGTGATAGAAAACATGTCTAGGAGAAATTTACCCACTAGAAAATCACAAACTTGTGATGGGTTAAACGGTATTTGATTCCCCCGTAGAAAAATTTAACAGACAACATTTTTGTTTTAAGTTTCTTTTAAATGAAGAATTTGTTTATGGGATTAACTAAAACATAAGGAAACATACTTACTTTTCATGTCCACTTTCATCTTTTACTATATTTTTAACACAAACTCATATTTCCTCCAAAAGATCAGTATTTAGGATGACTTGTTCACATTAAGAGTGCTAAAATCAACTTCCAGAGAATCAAATAATCCAAAAAAGATGAAATATATATTTCCCATGTCTTTATACTTAAATAAAAACCAAAATTGTTAGTACAAGATCAGATAATCCCCAAAAGGATAATCTTTTACAAAAAGAAAAACTACTCTAAATCTCCAAAATTTGTCCAACAAAACCAAAAGTTCATTAAAGAGCATTCATTAAACAGCTATCCATAAAATTCTTCAAAGTATTCAAAACTAAGATTGAAACCAAAATCTCTGAAGAATTTGGTCACATAGTCTTCCAAGATAAATCTTAGCATTTATCTCCAAATAACATCAGTTTCTCTTAAAGTCTCGTATTGAAAAGTAATTAATCTAATCCAATATTCTCTATGATAGGTTAATCATTTTCATAAATAAACCAAATCATCATATGTCCACAATAAAAACATAGATTATTCCAAAATAAAATTCCACTGTTTCTCCTCAATTGAAATCCCAAAGTATTCTATTTTCTATAGGCATATATTGTTTCCATGAAAGAGAGAACATCTTCCAAAATAACCTTTATTACTCAGTCACCAAATCATTTTTTCTACGCGAAGGACATCCATTTAATAAAACATTAGTTCCCAAAATCAACTTATTCTTGATCCATTAAATCATTTAACTAAAAAGAAAAGTCATACTAACCAGGTAATTCATGTAGGCTAGTGGTAGGCCATGCGCCCTTGTCTCCCTTCGGTTGTGGGTTCGATTTATGTGGCCTTGCCGAACGCGATGGGTTGTCACCCATATTACGGTTTGTCCTTTTTATAAATCTCAAAAATAACCCTAACATGTTTTAACCTCAATGGTTTCCTTATACCTCTCATTTTCATCCAAATTCATTATGATCTCAACATCTTAATTCTTGAAGTCTTATTTCACCATCATAAGAAACAATAAAACGATCCCCAAAAATGAAGGACATCATACCTTGATCATGGTGTCCATTTGGTTTCATCATCATCTTGTTCACGTAGGTACAAGGTCCATGCATCACAAAAATGACTTAGAGAGCCTTCAAAATCATTTTTCTCCTCCATCCAAATACACCTTGTACAACATGGGTCATATGGGTGTTCACAAAAAAACAGTTTTGGAAAATAATCATGTATGACATATAATTTAAAAACATTTGATAAGACACGATTTCTAAAAAATATTCTGACCGAATTTGAGTTGAAACTTTCAATTAATGGTCCTTTTAAAATAAAATAGGTATGTGCTGAGAGACTATATTTTAAAAGAAAGTATAAATCAGTTTCACATGGGTCTCAATCTTCAGCACCTTCTTTAAAATCATAATATGCTTCAAAATCTTGTGATAAGGTAAAACATTTGAAAATGCCTTGATAATATTTACCTTTCTTGAAAATATTAGAATATTGTGAAAATAGGATTTTTCTAAATACAACCCATGATCCAAGATGATAATGAGGTATAGTGTAAGTTTATGAAATCTCAAACAGCTTCTTTCAAGTGAGTTGTATGTTAGAAAAAGTTTCACAATCATCCGAACATGACTTTGCAATAATTATTGCAAGCAAATCATCAGGAAGAGATAAGAAGGTCGTTTGAGATCCTCCTCCTTCCATTTCCATGATCTGAAAAAGTTATAAAACAAGGATTTAACTAAGATAATAAACAATGGGACTAATCATGTGTTTAACGAAAACTCTTAATCCCTAAATTTGGCTAAACTGACCTTTGATACCAACTATAAGTCCCTAGCTTTAAACATTAACTAATCTTGAGTTATTCAATAATTCACATTGAGGATCTTTTGAGGTTTAGAGTTTTAGATAATTAGGTCATAAAATCATGAATTACATTCCACAATTAAACAATGTGGTTACAACAACTATATTATTCATTTTTTTCTATCAAAGGAAACATATTTTAAATAAATCATGGATTCTTTCTTGACACTTCCTAGACACTATCATCGCATCATGTACCTTTCCCTTGACCTTTGAAAAGCATTTCAAAAACATGGGATGAGCACAAAAAGCTCAGTAAGGGTTATAATATAAGGAAAGGAAACATTAACCCATTAATAAATACAAATAAATGAAAACAAAACTTTTCATTCATAATATACCTTACGAAATCATAAGATTTATGAGTAACACACAGAAATCAAAAATCATAGAGGTAAATTATGGCATCCATATAAAACTTTCATTGAAGCTATCACAACTACATAGGGAGTCACATTTGTAATAACCATCACAGTATATTACCTAAATCTCTTAGGAGTAACATTAACATTTACCTCCGTCTCGTTACCCAATGCATTGGAGAGCTATCTCGGGCTCACCCGCCCTAGTTTTATCATGGAACCACCCATATATGTAACAATGGACAAGAACCATAACATAATCATAGCAAATAACTTAAGCATAAAGAAAATATAAAATTCTCACATTGAAATAACAATATAATATTTTAAGATATTGAAATAATGAATCCATTCTAAAAACCATTTTCAAAACCATTTAAAACATTTAATAAAGAGATTTTTGAATCAAAGTGTCCCATACCACTTTGAAGCTTTTAAAATTTTAAACCATTAATATACATATAAATAAATCCTTAAAACCATTTTTAAAACATGGATATTAGTGAGAACTATTTATAATAATAAATCTTTAAAACATTTAAAACGATATTTTAGTTAAAGAGTTTTTAACAAAATGAGAGACACTTGAATACAAATAATTGAGGAATAACATTTAATCAGAACTCTATAATATCATGAGAATAAATTTATTAATGATATAATATTCCAAAGGACAGTATATACACCATATAAGAGTGAATTGGTGCATAAAAACAATGAAGTCTCAATATAAATGTAAAATGAGATGAAATCCCTTATAAAAAAGGTATCCTTAAATTAAGGATAAATAAATCTCATAATTATGTGTGAAAAATATAAATACACCCAATATAAGTGGATATTAATTTTAAAACAATCATATGTCATTCAAGCATATTTAAAGGATGACATATTCAATAACTACAAGTTTAACTGAAAGAAATCGAAATTGGGTTAAGAAGTTCCCTTGTAAAAATTCGACAGCCTAACGACGTCACTTTAAAATTCAGAAAATGAGTTGATGAGACAAAAAGGGTATCTCATCATTTTGAAATAAATTTTACATAAATAAGGATATAGAATAACATATCCCAACATAATAATATGTAAATTAAAAGACATAACTAAAGAAGTCTTTTAAAAAGAGGAGGGTGAAAGGTTCCCTTACCGATTTGGGTAACTTCCGAAACATACACCCCATGAAAAAAAGGGCCATACAATGAAGATTTTAACTCCCATAAATTAAATTATATTACACAAATAATACAATCATGGTCAGTATAACACCACACAAAATTAAATAGTGGCAAATGTAGCATGAATCTCATTGGAATAAAAGTGAGGTGAAAAATCCCTTACGAAAACTCGGCAGCCTAACAGCGCCACTTAAAACATCCAAAAATGGATTGAAGAGATAAAATAGGGTCTCTCATCATATGAAACTAAAATTTATAGTAAGAATAATATAAAATAACATCTCCAAACATAAGAAAGAGGATCTTAAAAGAAGTGACATAAAAGAGAGTACTTAAAAAGAAAGAGAGAGGTTGGATCCCTTACCTCGTGTCCGACTTGACTCGATCGTTCATTAATATCCTGAATAATAAACTATAGTCAATTAATACTTGATTAATAACATTATTTAAGTTAATTATTCCTTTTATATCACTTATTAACATGTTATGAACATTATGTAATTATTTAAGTTAATAACGGACTTTTTTTCGATCATTGGTACTTGAGTCAAAAATAAACTTCTTATAATTAAAAGTTGTTCATGTGGTAAAATATCCATTATATCCAGAATTATATTCATGATTTAGATATAATATATATCATATATATCCAGTATATACATGAATTTATAATATTACATAAAATTTAGAGGTAAGAAATGAAATGCACCGTTCATGGAGATGGTAAGCCATACGTACGCATAAACGCTACTTTCATTTCTATTTCGTATTTATTGGAATGTAATAATAATGATATAAAGGTATATTATAATTCCAGTATAATTTCATATATAATATCATTAACTCCATCCTTTATACGTACCACATATGTCATTAACGAATCAAATCACTTTGAGGGGGCGGTAGTCCGCACTTCCTAAAATGAAGATATCATGTTTACCCTTAAAGGAAACCATAAAGGTATGCCATAAATAAAAAATACACAAGAATATAGAAAACATAAACATAATATATATAATATATAAATATAGTGACATCTTAATGGCAACCATGAAAGGTTTTATAAAAATATTGAACAATCATCGTTTCGTGAGGCAGAAATTTTCCATCCACAGAAACAGTATATTCTTTAACCATTTGACAGAGGTGTGTGTAAGTGTAGCTCGAATACTTATCATAAAAACATACTAGTATATTTAAGATACTGGTTCTATTACAAAATAAAGGAATAAAAATATTTTAGGGGTTGGAGAAGCAAAATAAAACAAAAGAACATAAGAGAAAGCATTACCTTTAAATCGGGTAAGTCCTCTTGGTTTGAACCAAAATGGTTTCTTGAAGAGATTTCTACCTAAGGTAAGGCTTATATGATTAAGAGAGAGATGTGGAGAGATGAAATTGGAAGAGTTTGGCCAATGCAATGGATTGAGAGGTGAGGGTAAGGTGGTAGATTTGGGGGCCTTTTATAAGAGGGAGGAGGGGCACTCTTGGAATTTTATAAAATGTTACTTTATTAAAAAATGAGTTTTTGATTTTAAAGGTCCCACAAATATATACTTCGAGGATAAGGTGATAAGGGTTATAAATTCACCCATCCAATATGTTTTTTACAATTCCAAGTCTTATATTTTACATTATGTTCTCATTTTATTTAAATCATTCTTTAATGAGATAATCACTGCATCATCAAGGTGTCAAAATTAAATTAATTTATTTAATGTCTAAAAATTATAAAAAAATTCTATGATGAAGGAAATATTTTTAGATTTCTAATTAATATTTATTGTCAAAAATATAACTTGTATAACCCCATGTAAAATATTTTTTAGTAAAACAATACATGTTTGTGACATTTTTATTTTAACTTTAAAGAAAAAGTTATTAATGCCATTTTCTTACCCCAAGTGGCTCCATGGGGACCCCAAGTTGACCCATGGATTATCTTGGTAGACCATGACTCATAAAATAAGGGTAGGACATGTGTCAGGGTAATTTCAAATTATTATAACATTATTTTTACCTTAAATTACACTAATTACCTTTAATCGCGATTAATAAAACTTAAAAGTTACTATTCACAAAAAAATTATTTTCATCCCATTGAACCACATTTTACTTAATAATGACAACAATGTATGTCATATTTTTGAAATTAAATTCACAGAAGTGGTAAAGTTTCATTTAAACGAAAAATCAGTTTTTTTTACTACCACTTAGTGGTTTCACTATTCATCAAAAATTGATGTTTTTTAGAAAAATACCAAAAATTCACCCTAAGCTATATTTAATATTCCAAATTAAAAGATTATGTCTATTTTAAAAAATTCAAATCATATAAGTTGAATTAATTAATTTAATAATTAATTCTCGTTGTCAAAACAAATAGCGTGTTTTTAAGAAACAAAATATATCAAAAGATTGACACTAGTTTAAGTCTAGTTTCAAAGTGAAATTAATTCCAATGACCACCATTGGATTAAATGGTAAAAATATATTCTAATTCCAATTAAAAAGATAATCTAATCATATAAATAAATTATATTAAAAAGAGGTTTTGAATTAAAATACATCATTTTTCACTTATTCATTAAAAATGAACTTTATCAAAAAAATAACAAAAAAATACACAAAGTAAATTTTGACATACTGATTCTAAATAAGGATTTAATTTGGTCCAATAGAATGTATAAGATTGACCAAAACTATTTTTAAAGAGGGTTCTCCATCAAAAGGCGATAAATCGACCTTTTACTGAATATTAGAGTATTTATGCTTTAAATTGAATTTTTTTCTTTTTTTAAGCCTTTATCTTTTATTAGATAAATGTAAAAACATTTAACAAACATATATAATCATATTTTAGTTATTTATATTCATTCCCCCCAATACAACAGCTATGTGTTAACTACCACTTAAAATTATATTATTATATTATTATTGTGCAACGTAAGTTCACAAAAAACTTGTTGTTGCGTATCGGGTATGATATCGAACATACCAACCCCTTTAAAGTAAAATTAATATTTAATTCACAAATATTAATAAATAGGAAAATGTCTTATTCTTTATTTACCAGTGATTTAACAAATACCATAATGGAGCAGATGAATGCACTAGAAAACTTATATTAAAAGACAGTAGTAAATTACAAAGTTTTCTTGACGTAAATATTATTCATCATGAGGATATTGGAAGGAAGATCAATGGTTGATCATGTGAATGAGTTTATCATGATTTAGATTCATCTGAAATTAGTTAAATTACATTTAATAGAATTTATTTGGGATATTTTTTTGTCATCAATACTAAAATCAGAGGATATAGTGGAAGATATCATAATTAACTCTTGAAGGAATGATAACCATGTTTTTATGGATGTTATATTTATCATTATGAATTAATAATTTATATAGATGGAATTCTAGGAACCTATAAAAACATCACTCAATTCAAATGTAATAGGATGTGAAAATCAATGGAAATAATTAAATACATAGAGATATAGGTCAAAGGAGAGAATATGAGGAAAATTGTTTAGCCTAAACCCATATATTGGCATTTAAAGAAGAGGATGTACTTAAAGAAACATTGAATAGATTGTAAGGGGAATTATGGAAGGTTTGATTTCAAAAGTTCAACTTCCATAAATTAAATAGCTTAATCTAATAACGATTTAATATTTAGTGTTGATATTTCTTTGGAATCATAAATCCTAGATTCATGGGATTCATTCTATTCTATATAGAATATGGGATTCAGGTAAAATAATGTAACATAAATATTTTGAAATATTTATCTAGCTGAGATGAGTAGGAAAGTTTATGTTAAAGTCCACGTGTTCAATTAATGCTTCTTAATTTTAAAAGGATTTTAGCACATTCCAAGATTATAGAATAAATTAATTTATATTGGATAGATTGAAGAATCATGATTCAAAATGAGCTTCATAAATGGAGTATGGAATATTTCTTCAGGTTATATGGTCATGCTCGTAGGTGTAATAGATGGCACATTTGTCACACCCCAACCTAACATTCTCTTGTTATTTTATTTCCCAACTGGTTTATATCCTTATTTCCTTTATTACTTTATTTTTAGTGGTTTTCGGTTTTTTGGTAGTCGTTAAGGAAAGAATAAGGAATCACCATTCCATGTATGGATTCTATTGGCATAAGAACAAAACTTTGGGGGGTGTCTATGTGTTGGTGGTGGACTGGGAGAGTCTGAGGTTCCTAGTGATCAAAAAAACACTCCCATGTTGAGGTTTGAAGAAGTTGATTATTTTGAAAGGACCACAAGGATCCCCACATCATGGATAATGAAATGGTGTGAGGAGGGATACCCTATATGAAATAGTTTGGGTGTGATATATTGTGATGTGATCCTAGTTAACATTCTGTATTAGACTGTAAGGGAGGGACACTATGTCATGGAAAGTTATTCCATTCCATGGTGAGACCGTGTCTAGATTTTTTTTAATTGAAAATTTAAAATTCAATCCATTATTGAATTAATAGGATCTATGGTCTTTTTCTACTCCCATTAGTCTTCTTATACCCTTAATAATATCTCCCCCTCATCCCTCCCCTCATACTTTCTTATTTGATGAGATTTTTTTGTTTTATAATGGAGATTCTTCAAGGTAATGTTTTATAAACCTCATAATTTCCAATTCTTCTTCTCTTTTCCTATTTTCTCATTGACTTAGAATGTTCTTGGTGGCCTCAGTATTTGTGTTTCTAGATTTTAAATTGGTTCTTTCTAGTTTTAGGTTTCTTTATGGTCTTTAAATGGTCTATTTTAAATTTTTGCTATAGATAAGTGTCATTATTTGTGAAAGTGTTGTGTTTGTGGAAGGTTTATCCATTAATGACCTATAAAATTTAACACCATTGATTTCTTTTTTATTTACTTACTATGTTATCCATTATTTAAATGATATGAAATGGTTATATATTTAATTATTCTAAAAGATGTTGGTTTCATCTTGGTTACTATTTTTTATGAGGGGTATCCCCATGATTCCATGTGAAAACATATTTTTATATAAAGTGTGAACACCTGGTGTTTATTGAAATTCTTAAGAGGATATTTCCAAAATTATTTTATTATTAAAAGGTTTTTTTGTATTTCCATTGAATTATAAAGGAAGTGACCCTTGTTTAATGTATTTTTTTAAAATATAAGGTGATTGGTACTTTAAAAAGTGTTGATAGATTCTTTTATTATATGTGTTACTTGATGTTGGTTGTGTGATTTGGAGTTTAAAGTGGTATTTGTGGCTTGGTTTTCTAATGTGATGTTTCAAAGGCTCAATTAGAACCATATGAAAAAGGATTTTTTTAAAAATTTAATAGGCCCTGGATGTGATGTAATTATTTTGTATGTATAAAATTGATTAAATTTTTATCTATTATTGGACATGATTTTCATATTGTGATTTCCAATTAAGAAATAGATAGAATATGTGAAGGATTTTTGTAGGTGTGGCTGATATTTGATTCCTATTTCATATAAATTTTTTTACACTTTGTTTCCAAACTCCATTGTGTTTCACCTATATATTTATTTATCATGGCCTCCCAAAAGTGGATAGGTGCAATATCTATGTCCACATACTACACTAGTTTATAATTACTCTATAGATAGTGGCCTAATGTATAGTATTCATCCTACATCAAAAATTCTAATCCCAATTAAACTATGTGGGGAAAATTGAGCATTGTGGTGATTGAATTCCATTAGGCAGGTTGATATGATGGATTCAATTTTTTCATTTTCCTTGATTTCCCCCAAATATTCTAGGTATTCCCATGATCACTGGTTCTCAGTTACCTTCTAAGGGTTGTGTTTCCTATATTTCTATTATTATGAAATTATAATTTTTTCATGTGTCTGTTTGTTACTATTATTTTTATTATTGTTATTATTATTATTATTATTATTATTATTATTATGTATTTCCATAAGTATTTTAGTTCAAAAATAAAAAATGTGTTACCTTGATTTTAAATAAGAAAGGGTTCAAAATGGCTTGGGTTTTTCAGTGTAAGGTTACCAAAGAAATTATCATATCAATGGCTTTATTTTTTTAAAATGTTTAATGAATCCCTATAATTTGATATTTTTAATTCCCATGTTTGAATGATAGGGTTTCAAATGATGATCGCTTAATATTCCTTTTAAATAAAAAGTGAAATCTTATACTTATATTTGAATTTAAAACTAGTATTATTTGGATTAACATTTAATGATAATGAATTGAGTATGGAGAGGATACATACATGGAATTCATTCTCATGCTTACCATATTATAGGTTTAACACTGGTCCTTATTATATTTTATGGTTGATATTTTCATCTTTGTTTGGGTTTGACGGAGGTGGAAAGTGAAGATAATTTACTTTATTATGGTTATTATCATTAGTAGTTCTTTATTTCATTCTCAGAACTTTAGTTTTACTCAACCAATTCATCTTAATTATTTTTTAGTTTTGATTCATATGAAGTTGATCTATGTGGAATTGGTTTATTGGTTTTTTCATATATATTTTCATGGATAAAGAACCCTTCGAGTTTTTGAAGGTTTTAATTTGTGGAAAATCTTTTTAGAGAATCATTAGTGGTTTTTGAGATATTTTTTGAGGTTATTGGAATTGTTTTGAGATTTTTGAGGGAGTTTAGAAAGTATATAAAGAATTTTTATGATGTTCTATTGAGTTTTAGAATTATTGGTTTGAACACTGAACATTCGGATATGTAAAATATCATATGCATATCATAGAAGTATTTCTAGTCACAACATATGATAATTATCCAACATATAGGTGAGATTGATCCAAATAGAATATTTGAGTTGGGTGTAGGCTGTTAAATTGGATATTTTTTATAAATTGGATATTTTTTATGTCTATAATATTTTTTTTGTAGTAGGATTCATTTTCACGTATAAATATTTCCTATATGATGCTTTCCTTTGTGAGAAATCATGTTTTCAAGATTTTCAAAATCTAAGGAATATAAAATTAGACAATGATAAGGTCATTCAACAATATCTAAAATATCACAATTAAATTTTTCTTTAAGAAAAATAATGATTCCATGATTTTTGTATCATGAATAACAAGACCAACCATGAGAACACCTGCATGAGAAATATATGAATGAAGTGGAAATTAATTATTCAATTTTAAATAATAGTACATATATCAATTTATTGATGGTTTCGTACTCTTCATTTCCAAAAATCACATATTATTCAGCAAGTGATGCTAGATGAGTGTTTCAAATGTGTAATATAATTTTCTTGCAATGAGTTTTGAGTTGAATTGTGTTATAAATGTAATGACCCAATATTTTGTAATATTTTCTTATTACTAAATTGATAATATGTTCAATAACTTTCTTCACATACAACACCAAACTAAAATGATTCATAGAATATTAGTTTAATTTTATCAATAAAATATAAGACTAATAAAACCCATGGTAAATAAAAATAATTTAATTAATTATAAATTTATACAAAATATAATTTGTATCATTTATAGTTTTAATAACATTTTTTCAATAAATTTAGTTTTTAATTATATATATTGAATTATTATTTAAAAAATAAATTTATAATTTTTATAATTTTAATTTTAAAAAATAAATTTTTATTTTTGTATTCCACATAAAAAAATTATCCTATAAGGATTTTTTGAGATTTTTTCTAAATTAAATGAGTTTTAAGTTAACAGTAGAAAATATAGATTTTTCTAATACTATCGCTTTTATTACATTATCATAATACAAGAATGGATTAAATGATTTCAAAACCTATTATATAAATATATATATGTATATTTATTCTAAAATAAATCATTTAAAATTATAATATTTTATTTATAAAACATTTTTGTAACGTCTTTAAAATATAAGAAATATTTTACTATAAAAACTATTTTTATTAACTTGTATTGAAAACTAGTTTAAATAACTTATTTAAATTAAATATATAAAAATGGGTTTCCTATTTAAAACCAACACGATCAAATTATATAACAAGGTTAATTTCATTTTTGAATATAAACTTATGATTACTAATATTAAAGTAAATGACCATAATAATGGTATTACTGTTATTTTCAAAGAAATATTTTATTAATATTGCTCAATTATTATCTAATAAAACAAATTAATAACATAAAAAACTAATTTAATATATTTTTTAAAATATATATAAATATATTATTCTTTATTCAGTTTTAAATTAATATAAAATAACATTAAGATCACTTGATGTTGAAAAAAACATTTTAAAACAAAATAGTTTTTCTATATATTAAATGCTTTAAATTTAATTTAATTTTCCATTATTTAGAAATTTAATTGGATTAATTATATTTTAAATTAAGGTTTATCACACTGTAATTTTTTAAGAGGGGTTATTTTATATTTTTTACTAAAACATATATTACTTAGTTAAAAACTAGTTACCTAGGTAAAAAATTAAAATGGTAAAATACAGAAACCTAAAGGAAAATGACTTGATACATGTTTGTAACATGAATTTAGATGATATGTAGATGATTATTTGATATTATCCCACTCCACACTCCATTATTTCTTACTTTTAGAGAATTTTCCCTTGAATAGTGTCATTCCATTATTGAGAAAATAACGGTGTTCACAAAAGTTATATTTTATTCACATATAAAATGCGAAAACTTCCACCACTTCCTTTAATAAAAATATCATGGAATTTCCTTCAAAAAATATTCAATTTTAATCCTAAAAAATCATATATTATATTTAGAATATTATTTTTATAATTATTTATTCTAATCCTTTCATTTCCAAGTAGACATCTAAGAGAATGTTCATGGTTCCAAAGAGATTGAAGTGATTTAGTGGAAGTAAGGAACTAAGGTTATGAGTTATTTATCTCAAATTAATTTACAGAGATATATTCTATACTTTACATGATGATATATTTGATATGGTTTGATTAATTCCTAACGAATTTATTTCACCATAATAATGAAATTCATCTGGTTTTATGATTCAGATCATGTTCTCAATTTTAAAAGACTTCAATTCAAAGGATAATAAGGTTGTAAGGGTCTTCGCTAACTCAACTTCCTTCAGCAAGTTATATTACTTATTCTTAAAATAATATCTTAAAATACCTATTTCTTACGACCTAAGTTTTTATTTCAGGGTTCTTTCTCTTCCTCTTTATGAAAAATGAAAATTTTATTCAAATATCCCACCATAATGAATTAATTCCTCCTAAAAGTATATCACAGATAATTCACACTCTCTTAAATGAGGATTTTTAATTTTTTTACACATATTCATTTATACCTATTTTATCTATTATATTTGGAAACCCAATTTTTTTATCTGGGGTGACCATTATATTTACATTCTACTTTTTTTAATGGATGTTTTGTTACTATTTTTATGATGTGGATTTTCAAAAAAGGTATTTGAAATTATTAAAATGGTTTTACATCCTTTCAAAATCAAATTTTTTATCGTAAACTCTAAGATCATTTTGGATAACCTTTTTTCTTTTAAAATATATTATTGAATAATATTTTTAAATTAAAATATATTAAAAAAATTAAATTCAAATTTTTTAAACCTTTTTTCATCTTCAAGTCTCCATTATTGAAGATTACTTTTAAAATTAAAAGATTAAAAAATATATTTCACCTTTTTGAAACCATAATTTCAATTTCAAGGATCAACAACTGAAATTTCCTTTTAAAAGTAAATCTTTTTCAAAGGTTTAGACTTCTCATTTTTAAAAATAATTTTTTTTAATGTAACTGTAAATTCATCTATTATGACAAATATCAAACCATTTTCTAAAAACTCTGATTATTTATCTTACATTTTCCTCCTTATATATAAAGGCCTTGTTTACATAGATGTTGTTTTTCATAAACCAACATATAAATTTTGTTACTAAATAATCTTTTGGGGGATTGAATTTTGGGTATCATCCGTTTATATTCTTAAAGAAATTATTGGTGATACAGTCTAGAAATGTAGAGAAACCATTTTACTTCCATGGTTTCTTCATGTTGTGATATTGAATTGTTTTTTATATGAAAAATATGTGTATTTATTTTCATTATGAGATTGTTCGACTTTGATAAATCCCTATGAATGTTTGGGTCCTATAAAACCTTAATATTATTTGGGTCCAATAGTTTCTTAAGATGGTTTGGGTATGATAAAGACCTGAGATGGTTTGGGTTCCTTAAATACCACTAAGAAACTATTTTTTCATTTATATATCATTATATAATGATGTTATTTAAGGAAATAATTTTTATTCAAAACTTAAATCATGTAATTTTCTTTATTCACAACCTAAATAATGGAAATTTTCATTGTTCTCAATCTAAAGCATGGACGTTTTTTTATTCACAACATGAAGCATAAACATTATTTTATTCAAAACCTAAATCATATAAATTTTTTCTTCTAAACATTATGCGTGTAAATTTTTTTGTTTACAAATTAATTTTTGGGCATGGTTTAGCTGGCTCACCATGATATACATTTCATACATTACGGTTTCTAAAAAAGCTCTTTGTTATGTTATATTTCATGGTTGTACTCTATTTTCATGGTATATGACTATTATTATACTCCAAGACTCATGTTTATAAAATAATTATTTCATAATCCTTTCTTATGGTATATTTTGATCAATTGTGAATACATGATTTCTGTCATGATATATGGAAAACTATTGTTTTTCCATGTTCTTTTTAACATGAAATTTCACTCAGGAACATGTTTTCTCAAATGATTATGACATATCTCCTTATTAAATTTTGATCAGTCGTATTTACTTATTTAGTGCCCAATATCACCCCTTTCTTATTTTGTTATTTCTTAAGGTTATCAAGATATGTTTAATATATGAAAGGTAAAGAAGGGAGTCTATCATGGTTCAATTATAGACAAATATTCACTAGTTTAAAAAAATTATATGCCTCAATAACTAGTCTGAAAAGTCACAAAACCAACTCTAGGTTATATAAGATTATTTTGATATGTAATACTAATGTCAATTTTATGCATGTTTAGTTTAGATCATCCCACATAGTATCAAAGTTAATTTAAAAAGGATGTTTTTTTAGCATCGGACCTAATAGTGCAGGTATGTGGAACATGAATTAGTATTAAAGGAATGTTTAGTTGTTTTAGGATTTTTTTAGTTATTTTTTATTCAGATAAAATAATTTTTTTCAAAACCCTGGGGCACAACTGAGGTATAATTATAAGTATAGGTTAACATCCTGAGTTTTATTAAAGTAGATATTATATTATTATCCTGGAAATTAAATCACTACTAAGATTTTATGTGTGGATACAGGATCTATCATAGATGCACCATGGGGTAACAACCTTGAGAATAAAGTATTGGGTGTTAACTCAATCATCATTTGTTTCATGATAAAGAGTCAAAACTGAACACCACTTTTGATACTCCTAAGGGAAATGTTATGGTTAATTTATATTCTCTCTAATAAAATATTATGAATTATTCAAATGTGATACTGAATAATTAGGTTAGGGAACAAAACTGGAAAATGATCATGGATAACCAAGGATGAAACAAAGAGATTCATAAGTTGAATAGAAAAATCATATCTTTAAAATAAACGGGTCATAGGGGATGATATATGCATATTTATGTTTTCACATTCATATTTTGTATATCAACATAAACATTTTTTTTATAGTATTTAGTTGAAATAAGATCATGAAATTAAAAATGTGTAAGTTATGTTTCTATAAAAACCCATTTCTAATATCTGAATATGGGAGAATCTTTAATTGGATGAAAATATTAGTAAATTATTTTTATGATGGAAAAGGTTAGTTTCCTTATCTTATATAATGTAGTAAGATTCATATCTTAATAGAAATAAAATCTTGATACTTTTAGCCACTTTAACTAGTGAGTGATATTTTGGGATGATATTCTGGTATATTCGAAAAGTTATAAGGATTATGTGAAACATATGCAGATTTATCCTCAGTAATGTTTCCTTAATGGTCTCGCTACATATATAAAATAGTAACATTAACCATGAAATATGATTTTATGATGATATTATATTTTTTGGGATAACTTTTAAAGAACACATAATTTATGGATGAATAAATCATAGGTTTAATATATTCTTGATGAAGATATAATAAAGGGTAGATTTATTTTGACAAAGTAAGATAGATAATATAAATACCCTTGGAATTTATTATTGAATTAATAAAAAAAATTCTATGACATATTTCATGAAGTTTATCTCATTTTTAGGATTATGGTAAATATTGATAAGTGTGTAACCTTATAAATTAGTGGTTAATTGCATTTGAGGCTTAAATATAGTCTTAATTTCTAGAAGAATATATGATCTAATAATAGTTTAATACCTTAGAGATTAAACCTGTTTTTGTAAAGGTATGTTTTGGGAATACGTGATATATAAAGACTTGGGTGTATGATTGTATGAATGATTAATGATTTTTTTGCAAAGATAAATAACTTGATATAGCCTAAGTGACTAAGGTATATGTCATATTAGAAGTTATATATTAAAAAGATGAATATGTTAATAATACCCTCACCTAATTTCTTTAGTGATTAATATTTAAAAAAAAATGGATGAAATGTATTTAAGGTGGGAATAATGTAACAGCCCAATATTTTGGAATATTTTCTTTTCTCTAAATTAATAATATTTTCGATAGCTTACTTCACATGAAACACCGAACAAAAATGAAACATGAAATATTTGATGAATATTATTAATAAAATTTAAGAATAATAAAACCACTTGTAAATAAAATAATTATAATATATTATAAATTCATAAATAATTTTATTAGGAACACTAGACGTTTTATAATGGAATTTTCTAATAAAAATAGTTTTCTTTATATATATTGAATTTTTATTTAAAAGAAAAATTTAAAAATTTAAAAATTTAAAAATAAACCTGTGAAATTCATTTTTGTATTCTACATACCAAATTAATCCTAATGTTAATTTTTAATTTTTTTTCAAAAAAAAATTATTTTCAGCTAAATAGAAAATAATACTGATTTTTTTAATATTTTCACTTTTATAACATTATCATAATACAATAATGAATTAAAAAAATTAAAAACTCCACTATATACAATTATATATTTATAAATTAAAATAAATAATTTGAAAAGATTGAGTTGAATTTATTTAACACATGTATAACATTTTGTAAACATAAGTTATATTTTACTCAAAAAACTATTTTTAGTAGCTTATATTAAAAATCAATTTTCAAAAATTATTGAAATCACATATATTAAAATGGGTTTTGTATTTTATATTTGAAATATCTTATTTTCGAATAATTTTAATATCATTTTTGGGAATAAAATTATTGTTATTAATATTAAAGATAAAAACTATGATAATGGAAAAACTTTTATTTTCAATGAATTTCTTATTAATATTGTATAAATTTTATCAAATAAAATAATTTATTAAATTATTAAAAATTACTCGTATAAAAATTTTAATATTATATATAAATATATTATCAGTAATTTAATTTTTAATGAGTACTAAATAGCATTAAGAACACAAAATGATAAAAAAAAGAAACGTTTTTCTACAAAATAGTCTTTTAATATATTAAATATAGTAATTGTAAATTTAATTTTCTCTTAGTTAGATATTCAATTGGATTAAATAGATGTTAAATTTAGTTTTACCACACCATAAATATTTTATAGTGGTTATCTTATATTTTTAGTAAATAATATATTACTTAGTTAAATACTAGTTAACTAGGTACAAAACAAAAATGGTGATATATAAAAACCTAATGGTAAGTGACATGAAAAATGTTTAAAACATGTGTTAAAATAAGAGGTATATGATTTATTAAATTTAAAACAAACCAAAATGTATTATTTATCACTTTATGAGAATTTTAACATTCAATAGATCCAATCCATTATTGAAATATAACAGGTGTTCACAAAAGTAACCTTTTATTCTCTTATAAAAGGGGAACACTTCCACCACTTCATGCCATACCTATTCTATTGAATTTATTCATAAAACTCTACCATTGTTTTCCTTATAGAATCCTATATCATGTAAATTAGACAATGGTCCCAAATACTTATTCATAAACTCTTCAATTACAAGGATACTTTCAATAGAATGTTCAAGGACTCAATGAGATTCAAGCGCTTTAGTGGAAATTGGGAATAAAGGTTAGGGTTCGTTTATCTTAAATTTAATTTCTTGAGTCATATTTCATATTGTACATCATTACATCTTTTATATGGTCTGATTAATTCCTAATATATTTCATTTATTATATTTACTTAATTTAAGGGGTTTTAAGATCCATATCATGTTTTATATTTTAATGGCTTCAAATTCAAAGGCTACCATAGTTGTAAGGGTCTTTGATAACTTAAATTACATCGTTGAAAAAAAATTATTCTTCTTGAATTTATTTCTTCAAATATTAATTACTTTCACCCAATGATTTTATTTCATTATACCTTATTTTCCTATAAATTTAACATGTAACTTCTGTTTTGAATGTTACACCTTGATGAATTTATTCCTTATAGAAGTATAATATCGTTAATGATAATTTCATTCTTTTACTTGATAATTTTTCTTATTTTTTAATATTTTAATTCACATCCATTTTCTTATCTTTATATTGATACCCAATTATTTTTTATCTCAGATTATCTTTATATTTCCCTTTTCCACTTTTTTAAATGAAGTCGTGTTACTCTTTTTACAATGTGGGGATTTAATAAAGGTATTTTAAAATATTTAATGGGATTTCCATCATTTCAAAATAAAATTTACTATCTTCCATTACACTTTAATTATTTTAAAACCTTTATTTATATTAAAATATATATAATTTAATATTATTCATAAAATTAGAAGTTTTCAAAATGTTTTCACTCCCCCATTTTTGAAACTTTTGTGTCATTTTTAAGGATCCATTATTGAAGATAATTTTTAAAAGTAAAAGTTTTCAAATTTATTTTGTTTAAATTTTTTAAAACCATTATGTATTTTTTATGGAAAACCTATGAAAAGTTCCTTTTATAAGAAAATATTTTTCAAACATATCCAATTCACCTTTTACAAAATTTATTTTTCAATGTAACTATAACATCGTCATTAACACTACTAATAAAATCATTTTCTAAAAAATCATTGAAAATTTTTATTCCATTTTTATCATTACCTCTAAATTCCTTTTTTACTTGAATGTTCTTTCCATGAACCACCCTCAAAATTTTATTATGAAATACTTTTGTAGTTTTATTGAAATCCATGTATCAAAAATTTACATTCTTGAGGTCAATTTTGGTAATAACATCTCAAAATGTTATGAAATCCATTGTTAAACAATTAGTTATTAAATTTATGATATTATATTGGATTTATGTATGATTAATGTTTCTGTATTTTTATTATGAGACAATTTAGCACTGATATATCCTTGGGATTTTTTGGGTCCTATAAATTCCTGATATTTTTTGGGTTCAATAAAAAACTAAGATGGTTAGGGTCCATTAAATCCCTCTAATACATTTTTTAAGTATTTATATCTCTTTAGATAATGATTTCATGTGTATAAATTTTGTTTTTTCTGCAACCAAAAGCCTGTGAATTATATTTATTCACAACCTGAAGCATGTAAATTTAATTTATTCAAAACCTAATGCAAGGAAATTTTTTTACAATATAAATCATGCACATTTTTTTCTTAATAAAAAGAATTGATATATTTTTTCTTCACAACATGATGCACAAAGATTTAGTTTTTTTACAATGTAATGTGTGGGAAGGATTTAATTGGATCAAAATGTTATAAATTTTCATTTTTAATTCTTATACCAATTTTATTTATTTTTCTATTTTTTAAATTCCTAGTGTTTTAACATATCATATGCCCATGATTTTCCTCCATGGTATATGTTTATCATCTCTTGATTCTATTCTATTATTTTATGGTATATGTTTTTTTATTTGAGAATACGTGTACTTCTATCATGAATTATATAAAAATATTATTATTTGATGTTCTCTTTAAAGATAATTTTTTCCATTTCCCATGATTTCTCTTATGATTATGATCTCACCCTTTATTACAAGTTGATGAGTTATTTTCCCAAAAAGATCATTCGAACTCACCCATTTCATAAATTTTTCTTTCCTCGGGTAATGAATATGAGTGTAACCTATGAGAATTATAGAAGGGGTTATATTATAATTAGACTACGGAAAATTTTCAAAAGTGTTAAAAATTTATTTTCTTATATAACTGGTCCTCGAAGACACTAAACCAAAATTTTATCCATGTTGTTTGTGCTTCTTGTGAGATTCAATAAAAATATAAATTTTATGCAATTTTAGTTTGGATCATCTCATTTGGTATCAAATTAAATATGTACAATAATGTGTTTTTAGCACCTTTCCTAGGAGTATGGGTTTATGTGACTCCTCAAATGGTTCCTTCAATTTGAAAGAAGATTTGGGATGTTTCAAGTCAAAATGAGGTAGTTTTCTTCAGAACAAATAACTGTAGGATACTTGTAATATTCAAACATGCATTATTGTTGAGTAATTTTCAAAGAGGATCACAATTATTATGAGTTCCCAAGGAAGTATATGAGGTAAATTCTTTTATTTTTATAAGAACAAGGGGTTGAATACCCATATTATAGTATCTAATGATTCTTTAAAAGAATGATCAAGGAATATCAAGATAATATTATACTCATGGTTCTTCTGTGGTATGCTCAAGAAACCTTTTTATTTACTAATTTGGGAATAGAAAAAGGTAATGTAGAATTGATGTTTTGTCTATATAAACAAGTAGTTTCTCAAATAAACAAGGTTAAAATATAATAAATATATAAAATTTAATACATTAAGAACAATAAAACATAGAATAAGAAGATGAATTTGAAGTTGTGTGAGTAAAGAAAATGATTATTTACTTAGTTATACAACCTTAAGAGAATAAGGTGAAAAAACTCCAAGGATTTTCATGAAGTGATAAAGATGATACCAAAAAACACGTTATTATTATCATTAGTTTCATTTATGAAGGAAAGTCAGCATATTTAGTTTTTTATATCAAGTTGGATGAAGACAATGATCTTTATCAGTTTCTAAATAAACCAGGAGCATCATGTGATCTTTCACATTTATTCTACCTCATTACAACCAGAAGGATACTTAGTATGTCTAGTGGAATTTTATATAATGGTAGCAGAAGGATAATATGAAGATATAGGGGAAGGTTGATTCCTCTCTACCGATTTTAAGTTGGTGATTGAATTATATTGGAAAATATATAACTAGGATAATAACTAGCTACAATAATGAGTATGATTAAATATTGTGCGTGAACCATCTAAAAATTATTATGTTCCCTATTTAGTTTATTTTTGGCCCTTTCATATAGGATATGAGTAAAGTATACAAGTGATTTAATTGGATTTTATCTGTTCATAAGGGTTTATTTCTAGTATAAGAATAAATAGTATATCAAATTTTATGTTGATTCACCGCACATAGTGTATTTATACAATCCATTAACTCTTAAAATTTATATAATGGCATAATTTTCCCTCTATCAGACTCTCTTAGTGGGTATAATTTTGGACAACATAAACTTTTCTAATAGTAAAAAAGTGTCTACATTTGATGGAAAAAATTCCATGGCTACAAAAACAACATGTTTCTTTATTTTTTATCACTTGTACTTACAGTTGTTGATGTAGCTATAGTCGGCTTTCCACCTATTCAAAGCGGAGATCACATAAACTTCATGGAAAAGAGATATCTTTAAATTGATGTCAAATAAATTAATTTTATTTTTATGTCTATTTTAGAGAAAGTGTTTACCAAGGTGATGGGACTATAAATTTCCAAGGAAGTATGATATAAGTTAGAGAGAATCTATGAAGGCAATGTTAAAGCCAATGAGGAAAAGTTCAAAAATCTTGATAATAAATATAAAATGTATAAATATGTCTAAGGAGGAATAAATTGATAATTAATACACTAAGTGAAATAAAATTTTGGTTAACATCAAAGTATTCGATAAAAAATAGTTAATTATGTTATTATAAAGAAACTCATAAGGATTTTCCAAAAAAAATAGATTCAAAAAAAAAATCATTGGAAGATTGGTAAGATCTTTCACTTGGTGAGTAATATAAAATATGAATGGCATGGTACTTCAAGTGAATTTTATAGTGATGATGAGATCAATAGGGAAGGGAAGAGTATTATGTCCCTTATCTTCACAAATCTAAGAAGAGGTAAATGAAATTATAAGATTAAACATCCTTTAAATTTCATTAATTATGGTGTTGTTGTAATTTTGTTATATATTTTCCAAAGAAAATTAATCTTAAATATGAGGCTGATGATAATGATAAAAATCCCAAGAATAAAAATCAGGGGAAGAGATCTATGTCAAAAAATTAATCTGGTGAGATTAAAAAAAAGTTTATAAAAAGGAAAATAAAAATCATAATAATAAAAGAAGAAGATGAAGACACCTCATATTATATTCAATCAATGGATAATGGTCCGAGAAAGTTCATGAACTCTAGGGAACACGTGGAGGAGGAAGAAATTTCCTCAAGTAGTAAAGAGTAATGCGGTAAAGTGATATACATGGAACACATGCTCAAATTTGAGTTAGAAGCATGACTTGACAAGAAAAAAAACAAAAAAAGAATGTTAAAGATGTAAATAATGTTGATGATATAGAGACTAAATCTACAAAAGATTTTCTTAAGAAAAAAACTAATATCATTGAAGGGATTAAGAACTTAAAGTTAAAAGTGACTAAGAATGAAATTATCATCTTGTATCTTAAATAAAAATAGGTCTTTAGAGAAGAAGGACATAATAAGATTGAATCAAAATATCTAGCAATTGGAAATGAGTTTAAAAGAGTTCAAAAAGACTATTAATTCTTTTTAATTCAATGTTTAGATAATTATAACAATTAAGAATTCCAATATTTCATTTCAGGTTAAATTGGTACTTGGAACTTATTTAAAATTTTAATTGGTTTTACCTAATCCTAAAGGTTCTAATCCAAAATATAGATAAGGTTTTTCAAAAATACATTTTGAGAAATAATATTCCAAATATATTAAAGAAATTACAATTTAAAGAACATAAATTACCCTAAATAAAAAATCAATATTAGGGTATATCATGATAAAAAATATGGAATTATACAATATAGTTTTTAGAATTTTCTTACATATATAATAGCATATTCATATTTAGTGGATAATATTGGTATTATTGGAGTCATGGTCATCAGGCATGCTGATAAAAGATGTATCAACTTAGAAGAAGGAATTAAAAAAGATTTAAAACACTAAGATTAAATTAATTTGGTCCCTAAAAAAATAAATCTATGAAAAAAATCAGTTTTTATATTCCAACCTAGAACATGATTGAAAGTTTGAAAGAATTTTGTGATGTATATGAGAATTCATGAAATTACACTGAAAAATACTTGAAAAATATACCTACATAGTTCTATTTATAATAAATGATAAATGAAGTTGAAAAATATAATTAAATGTGAGGAGTCATTATTTTCATAGGTGGATTTGAAAGAAAGTAGGAATGGAAGACCTTAGATACTTGATAGTTAGTTCTCTTCGCATATGACTAGGGACACTAAAATTTTGAAAACCATTGGGCAACATGAAGGATTATCCATTGCATTGGGAAAGTAACACTCGCTAAATATTAATGTATATTGAACTATTGAGATTGCATCAAAGGGACTTAATTATAAATATGATTTGTTTATGGAATGGTTGAAACATAATTGTTTTAGTGTTATCCAACAATGTGAAGATGGAAATAATGATTTTTTCTAAATAAATCATTAATTTTTAGAAATTATATGGATTGAATATTACTTACCCGATGTAAAATAAAAAGTGTAAACATGTTTAAGATTAGTGAACTATCCAACACATGTTACATGACTTCCAAAGATGAAAATTAACTACGGAATAGGGGACTTTACCACCTTTTCCATGGGAATACACAATATCTCCATGCATAAATTTTTAAGGAAATTTCCAAAACTAAATACACATAGTTTATTTACGATATTTTTTGGATGGGGAAAATGACTTGAAATGAAAATAATAAAATATATATAAAATCTACTAGACCATTGGAAATGATATATTTAAATTTATACAGTCCTATGAGGAAAAATTTAACAAAGGGTAATATCTATTTCATTCGATTGATAGATGACTACATATGGATAAAAGAATTTTCCTCTTCATGAAGCCAAAAAATAAGAGGATATTTAAATGTTCACAATTTATAGAAGACAGGTGGAGAAAGATCTCAGTTTTTACATAAAAAGGATGCGGTAAAATTATGAAAACGAATACATTTGAAATACATTTTATAGATATAGAAAAAATAGGATGAAACATAAATATATCACACCATAAATTCCTCAAAGACGATTTGGTAAAAATTAAGGATAAGAGTATTGTGGAAATAGGTAGAACCAAACTTGTTGATCGTATCAATATAAAGTAATTTTAGAGAGAATACATTTATACCATAGTGTATATCCATAATAGGTACATGTTAAGACTTGAAAATCATATTAATTTATATGAGATGTAGTATAACATAAAATTAACTTTCAAACACTTTAAATCCTTTATAAGACCCTATTACATGAAGATCGAGAAAAAATATCTAGGAATGTTTGAAGTAATTCATGAATATAATAATTTTTGGGGTATATTTAAAATTTTTCTAGATAAAAATGACGGAGTATGAATAAAAATTACATGGAGGAATTTTTATATGTAAAGATAATTAAAAATAAACACAAAATATATGTGCATGTTAAGTCCAAAGATGAATCAATTTGGCATGAAGCATGAAGAATTCTGAAAAATACATCAAAAAGAAAGTTGTAAATAAGAAAGTTGTGCTTTATATTGATTAATATGTTTCTATTGATTAAGTGGGAAATGATAATTTGGGGAAGCGGTACTAAATTCTAAGAAAACATGCAGAACCTAAAAATATTATTGTTTAATAGGATACACTTTTCCAAACTCAAATATGGCTGAGGTTAGAAAACCAAACTACACTGATTTCCCATATTGAACCTCACTTTGTTACAAAATTAGTTGAGCCTAAAAAGTGGATTACTAAAATATGTTAAGTTATGGATCAAATAGATAAGAACTCCATTTGGAAAATTTTACCAATTTCTAAAAATTAAAAATTCATTGGCAAGAAGTGAGTTTTTTAGAAATAAGATAAATGAAAGAGGATATGTTACAAAAAAATACATACTTGTTTGAAATCATTACTCTATAAAAGTAGTAGAATACATTGAGGAAAAATTTTCATCAGTAGACAAGAATGAGACTACCATAATGTTCTTGGATATGGAAACTCACAAAATTTATGAATTCTATCATATGGATGTAAAAACTTCTTTCCTTAATGGTGATATATAATAAGAATTTTTCATTGAACAACCTAATGGATTACTTCTTAAACATGGTTTCCATGCTTAAAAAGAATTTATATGTGTTGATCAAGCCCTAAGAACCTAGTATTATAATCTTTATGGTTTCTTCAGGAGAATAGGTTTTTCGAAGGGAAAATTTTATATCAATCTTTATATGAATAAGAAAATGACATTTACTCTTATTTTTATAGTGTATATTGATAACATAATTTTTTTTATGTGAAAAATACTCTTTGTGAGTAATTTTATAAGGAAATGAAAATGAATTTTGAAATAACAATTTTGTATGTGATGTTATAATTTCTAGAGTTAAAAATCATAAAATGGTATGATTATATCTATAAATCTCATGAAAAGTACTCTAGAGAATTTTTGAAGAAGTTTGAAATACAGGACTATAAAGGGATATCTACTCCCATTGATACTAGTAATAAAATGGGAAAGGATGAGACTAAAACGTATATGAATCAAATGGAAAATAAAAAACATGTTATAATTTTTCTTTATTTAACAACCTCTCAATGTGGATTTTTTTGTGACATTATCTGATAGGTTTTAGAGTGATCCTATGGAATCAGATATCTTTTCAAACAAAATAATATTAAGGTGTAATAAGAATACAATGAGTTTCATCTTGTAGTATAATACCAGTCCAGATCTGACTATAAGGTTTTAGATATGTTAATTGGGTAGGAGATTATGTTGATAGGAATTCCACTTTATGTGGAATATTATTTATTAGTGAACGATATGGTTCATGGAATCCAAAAAAAGCTTAGTGGGATAGATTACATCTGAATACTAGTAAATAGAATTAACTCATTCATGCACATAAGTGATTTGGATGCATGTTTAGTAATCAAATTTGAGAGTTGAATTTCATAATCCACTATGAATTTCTTATGATAATGAAAGTGTTATAGATATTTCGAAAAAACTATTTTAAGTCCCTCGATCAAATAATTTTGATCTTAGATAATATTTCATCCCTAAGAAGGAAGTAAATGGTGATGTGAATCTTAAGTTTATTGTTACCAAGTAACAAGTTTCACACATTTTTACTAAATAATTTACAATGGAGAGGTTTCATGACTTGAGGATGAAACTTCATGTTCATCAGTATCCAATAAATTAAATATATAAACCCTTCCCCATAATCCTTTCAATTTTATCTTCAAATTGGCATAATAATATTGGGATGGATCTTAATTTTGTTCCAAATTGAGATCATTTTTCATGTATTTAGTGGGGTTTTATTTAAGTCACTTGATCAAATAATATTTCACCAAGGGTTAAAATTCCCTCAAAAATGTAATATTATACATTTTTTGGTGAAAGATACTCATTCTAAGATATAGGATTTCATGTGATGATTCTCATATAATTTTATGAATTCTAAAAAAATGATATTATTAGGACGAGTTGAATAAAGATTCCCACAAATCTAAATGGGGGGATTGAAGTACCCTAGGAGTTACAAAAAGGTTTGTTTTTTCAATCCTTATAGAGAGACATTTGGGGATGTTGAGATATTTTCTGAGGTTATTGCAATTTTTTAAATATTTTTTAAGTTGGGTGGAAAGGATTTGAATAAGTTCTATCAGTGTTTGTCGAGTTCAAGAATTATTACATAAGATATTGAAAATCTGGCTAATTAAAATATCATATAGGCCTCATTGAAGATATTATGGTCATTTTGTAAGAAAATTATCCTACACATTAGTTAAATTTAATAGTATATGATAATTGATTTATTCAAAAACAACATAATTCATTTCGTTTTTTAATATGATGTTTTAAAAACTCTAATATGATATTTGCCCTTATGAAAAATATATTTTTTGATCTTGTAATTAAATTCATCATCACATAAGAAATTTGGTGACCCGTATAGGGTATTTGATTTATGTGAAAGAGATTTGTTCCATGAGTTTGAAATATTGATCAGCATAGTAATATTTAGTTATGTGTAAACTGATTTCTAATATGAGGTTTTAATTTATGAAATGTCATGTTTACAAGATTTTTACATTTTAAATAATGTAAAATAAAACGACGCTCAACTGAATCCTCACTATACAAAATATCACAATTATATTATGATTCAAGAAAAATAATGAATCCCTAATTCTATCATCATGAATAAAAAATCATCAATGAGAACACTTACATGAGAAATATATCAATGGAGCTTAAATGAATTGTTTTATTTTTCAAAATAATACGGATATAAATGGGATGATGATTTACTACTCTTCAGGTCCTAAAACCACAAGTTATTCAAGCAGTTATGCTAACTAAGTGTCTTCAAGGTCTATTATAATTTTCCTAAGTTAAGGTTTGAGGTATTTTATTCCACAAATGATTCTTTCACACTTTAAAAAGATTAAAAAAGTTTGGATTCGAGCTATAATTTCTCTCTAAAGGACAAATAATTGTTGGGTATTTATGATACTCATAAATAAATTATTTTTGAGTAATTTTCAATGTAGATCTCAATGTTGTTGTGTTCCCAAGGAATAAGAAAATTTAAATTTTTGTATTTTCATGAGAATATGGCTGAGAAAACCGAGGAGACAGTATTTAATAAGTCTTTGAAACAAATATAGTGGTATCTAAAGATAGTATCATACTCATGGTTATTTTTTACAAGGACTGAGACAATTTATTATATACCAATTTTGGTATATGAAATGAATAATTAGAATTAATGTTTTGTTTTCTTAAAAAATGGTTTCTCAAAGAAAGATGAGTTATGTCTAATAAATATAATGAAAATATTAAAATGAGAAAAAATATGTGGACTGAGAAGCTTAATTTCATTTCATGTGTGTGAAAAACAATCAATCTTCACATGCTATTACATACATGTGTGAAGAAGAATAAAAAAATTCCTTTAAGGGTTTTCATATATTTAGTAGGAAGAAAGTAGAACTCTCTTTATTATTATCATCAATTGTATTTCTATAAAAAAGTGTGAATATTCACTTCTTTTTATCCAATTCTCTTGAAAGAAGTATATTTATTAGTTTAAAATGAAACCTAGTGATTCAAATGATATTTCCTAATTGTTTTGTCCCATTATAACTTGCAATATATTAATAATGACTAGTGGGATGTTTGTTAACAAAGTTATGGGATGTTCTGAAACTTTATATGAAGGGAAATTCCACTATATCCATTTTAAGTTAGTGATTTACATAAAGTGTAAAATCTATATCTAATAGAATAACCAGTTTTAGTAAGGATTAACCTTCCACATTCTGGATAAACCATGTAAAACAATTTGTTTTCTTTGTTCTCTTTATTTTTATATTTTTATTTAAGGTTATGGTTAAAGTATAAAAATGACAGAATCAAATCTTAACCTTCCATAAGGGATTTATTTCAAGCATTAGAAGAAATTTTAAAAGTAAAATTATGTACTAATTCACCCATATTGTTTTTATATAATCCATTAGATATGAAATTTAGTTTATTTTATTATATCACATTTGATTTTCATTTCATTTTGGACATGTTTATTTCTATGAGGTACCCAACCAGTGTATGAAATGGCCCTATTGGATGTTTAGGTGAAGTCCCTTTCTTAATTATTTATTTTTTAGGAACAATCATTCTCAATAGAGTAAAATTGGTTCCCCAAAACTAGTTTATAGTTCTTGGAGATTGACGAAACCCTTCATGACTTATGGAGAAGTAGTCAGAGTGGAATTCCATGTCGAGCCAAACTGTTTTTTTTTTAAATGGTATTAGAGTGCCTGCTTTTATTTTAAGAGTTTGGCAGTATAAAGATAATATTTTAAAAATTCAAGGGGCAAGTCATGTGTTGGTTCCTAATCACCACCTTTTGATATGAAACCTTAGCTTAGAAGGATGTTTAAGATCTGTGAGTCTCGAATTTGATCTTTCTTATCAAGCTACATTGAATTTTTTTAGTGTTAATTTGAATCTTTATGTTTTTCACTGATGATTTATTAATTATTTTGAGAAAATCTATATTTTGTAGTGAAATTAGGAAGTAACTAGTGGTATATAGTTACTATGCATATAGAGAAAACAATACATAGTCGGTGTATCTAGGTTTGGGGACTTCCAATCTGATTCGCATTATTGGTGAATTGTTTTTCAAATCATGTGGCTAAATCATGTTCATTTTTGAATTGTTAATTTTTAAAATTTTCTTCTTTGAGTTTCTAAATTTTTTATTATTTTAATTTATTTATTTAAGGTGAATTGTATTTTTTTCCAAGGAATTTTTAATATTTTATAGGATGATTTTATTTTCAATTTCCAAATGGAAAAAAATAAAGGTATATAAAATGTTTTCAAAACTTCTATGAATAGTTTCATAAAATTCATTTGAGTTCCTTAAAAAGTTTTTGTTTTTGAATAATTTTTAAAGGAATCTAATTTTGAAATTTTTATTTTCAAAAGTAGTTTTACTATATGTTATAAGGTGTATTAGAGAGTTTATTTAGGGATTTAGTAAAAATGGGGATTGTGTAAATTTCTTATATTTTGAAGTTAATGAATGAATACTAAATATTTTATCATGTGAAACATTTAAAAAAAAATCATGATAAAAAGGGAAGATTAATGAAATGTGATGATTTTAAAACTAGTTTGATTCTTATTTAAAAAATAAATTTCTCCTTTCATGAGGTCTTTTTTAAATTGGTTTATGTTACAAACCAACCCATCGGGGTCCCAACAGGATTGGTAGTAAGCCAATAGTTCCACCCTAATCCTACATCGATTAATCCAGCAGATGAAGACTAGTGTTAGGAATGTATATCACATAAATGGGAGTCATTAACCTAATGAAATTTTTCACACACACATGTGCTTATAATTACATCAAAATAAATGAAGATAAATAAAATAATTCAAACATAAGAGGAAACAAGTCATTCAAAAAATATAAGGATAAAAAAGAGTGTAGTGATAAAAATACATCTAGATTATAAAAGGGTGAAAATACACACCCACCTAAAACAAATGTATTCCTAACCTAACAACTGATTATAGGGATGTCCCTTCTTAGGAACATTGATATTGAACACCTCATATGTTCATTATCACTAAGTACTACTAAGACTTACCAATATTATCCCTTCCAGGGTCATCATCTAACTACCTATCATCTACATAAGACATGTCATGTCTAGAAAAATCGGATGTACATGTGAGTATATACATACCCAGTTGGATTCACTAAAAACCAAAGTGAAAAAATATGAATAAATAGTTAACTTAACCCATGATAAAAAGAGTGGAGAGGAAAATAAATGTATATATATGCTCATAAAGAAACCCAAGTCAAAAAAAATCTTAACCTTCACAACCAGGTAAGGATGATGAGTCTATCCATAGATCCATGATCTATTATTGTCCATATCGTAGTACCCCAATGTTAATATCTCCATATCCATAGGAGGGGAATCCATAATAAATGGAACATCATTCTCCCAAATAATAGTCCCAAATAATGATATATGGGAGGTATAACATTTGAGAAAGTGTGCAAGGAATGTCCCTTGGCATTCACTAGTTGTACTCCCAAGATGGAGTCCCTACCATGTCTCACTACCCAATATGGTGGTTGTATACCACGTACAAGTCATGTATCCTAAGGAACATGGAATGTGGGAACAACTAGGGTCATAGGAGTGTAATAAATGTACATGGATCAACTGTATAGATAGGGTCACATGGAATGTGTCCCCAACCATACAACATTTGACATTTTAATCAAGATTGAAACTCTATCCACCAACGATAAAGGAGTATACAACTAGTGTTCCTCTAGAAAACACATCTTATAGATATGTTTTTAATAAAAAGATCATATTTTTATTGAATATTAATCTCATCCATCAATCCCCATTAAATTCACTAGTATCTTCTTCCATGGACTTGAAATGGAAGGGAACTCCTATTGTCGTCAATCTTTGACCTCTAGTGGCTGAAAATTAATATTCCCATCAACCCACATGAAGTCCCTTATTTTTTAAATTTTATTATAAGGGTTTAATCCTTCATATTCCTTCTAATATACATTTTGGTTATCCATCACTTCTAAAAATTATCATCTCCATCATTAATGGCCCAAAAAAAGAAGTTTGAGGTTTAACCGTGCTTTGAAATAGAGTGGTGGTCGAAACGCTATCTTATTAGAGGAAAATGATGAACACATGAAGAAAATGGGAGAAAGGAAAAAAATAAAAAAAGTGAATTTTTTTAGGGCCATTAAAAAATCAACCATCAATCGAAAGTCTGTAAATATAAACATAAGAAAAATCCAGCATAGTGATTAATTTAGGACCAATGGAGAAATAACCAATATGATTATTCAAAATGGGGAGAAATTGTTGATTTTAGGTAGAAATTATAATACAAGATAGAAATATAAAATAACATTGCAATAATCCTTAAACAGTGAGAAATGAATCATCATTGTATCAATTATTAGTCATGAAAAATTCTAAAATCATGCAGTTGGTGATCTCCAATAATTACATCATGGATGACGAGTCTTGTAGAATCTATTTGGTGAACCTCAAATACCAACATTCATCATCTAATATCCCCCCAATGATAGATCTCCCCCTCATATGGTAATCCCTTAGGGTTCTATAGCTACCCCAGATATTTTTATATAATAGGGTTTAAGTAAGGAAGCTGCAAGGTTTAAACATTAATTTAAACAAATAAATTAATTTAATTAACTCATTCCATCTAACATAAACCCATGAAAAAAATCGACTAGATTCCCATTTGAAATGAACCAAATATTATGCTTAGGGTAAACCTCATATTATGAATTCAATTATAGTATCATATTTCTCAGCTGAGACAATATTCAATGGAAATTACATTAATTCTAAAGATATGTTCACATGCAGTTTAATATATTTTATAATGTAAATATATTGATCCTCGGGCCTTGTTACACCTTTAATATTATGAAAATTTTAAATAAAACTCCATAACAATATAAATAAATATTAAAAGGGTCAAAATAATAAATCAATGTCAATAAAATCTCACAAATTTTAATTATTTTCTTCCAAAAAAACCTACTAGAAAAGGTAATGGTACTTAGACCGTATCTAGTTCCCATAAGATCTCCAATAGATTATCCTGGTAAAAGAAACTCATACTAGTGGGATATTTCCCCAATAAAGGATTCTCTTATGTTGGTCATTAATTTAAACTAGGTACTCTGAAAATATAGCTATATCTTTGATGTCTATCTCACCCCACTCAATAATGAATGATGGATCATGCATGTTTCAACTCAATTGAGACATGTGGAATACAATATGAAATCGATGTAACTATGGGTGTATAACCAAGTGATATGTAACCTTTTCAACCCTACTTAGTATTTTTAACTACTCGATGAATCTCAAGGATAGATTTCTACCCTGACCAAACCTTTATAAACTTCTTCAAATATAGACTCTCAGAAACATATGGTCTCCCTAGTCAAACTCTAAAGGCCTATGATATTGGTATACATAAGACTTAATTTAACTATGATTTTTCTTCATTTTATCCTGAATCACTTATGATTTCTCAATCTTTGAATGCTTGACCACTGTTTCCATAAGCGATAACTCTCAAATTTCAATCAAGTACAATGATGACCTGTATGGTCTCCCATACAATGACTCAAAAGGTTCCATGAAAATAATAGATTTGTATCTTTTAATATAACTAATATCGACTGATGGAAATTGATTCTCTCAAATCTGAGAAATTTCCAACTCACTATATCTCAACATACCCTCCAAAACATGGATGGTGTGTTGAGTCTATTCATCAATATTAGGTGGAAAATTTTTCTCATATATAGCGAGGTCATGAAGGTATCTTGAAAACCTATAAATAACCATGAAATTAATTGATTATCTATTCTAGAGATAATCATTGAGGTTGCCCAATAAATTTGTGTTGAGCCCTCTGGAAGATTGTTGATTTCATATCTATGATTGATGTTTTAATAATCACAAATCATCACATACCATTAATGCTTAATCTGGTTTGATTTCTCATAAACTTAATTACAATCTGTTAATGAATCTGTTACCACATTTTTGCCTATGCTTATTGATGTACAAAGTATTTTGGAAGCACCGATTCAATATCAACAGACATCGGAAGCACTGATCGCATATCAAAGGACAACGGTCGCACCGATCCGATGCAAAATGACTCACCGATCAGATGACAGACCGATGCTGATCAAATGACTCACTGATGCAAATGACTCACCGATGTAAATGAGCCACCGATCAAATGACTCACCGATGAAAATGAGCCACCGATCAAATGACTCACTTATGCAAATGACTCACCGATGCAAATGAGCCACCGATCAAATGACTCACTGATGCAAATAACTCACCGATGCAAATGAGCCACCGATCAAATGACTCACCGATGAAAATGACTCACCGATGAAAATGACTCACCGATGAAAATGACTCACCGATGCTGATCAAATGACTCACCGATGCAAAATGACTCACCGATCAGATGACAGACCGATGCTGATCAAACTGACTCACCGATCAGATGACAGACCGATGCTGATCAGTCTGATTCACCGATGCTGATCTATCTGAGTCACCGATCATTGCTCACTAATGCTGATGACCTACCGATCACTTGATTCTTCAATAATCATAAACAACTGTTTGAATTTCTTTATCTTTATCTTTATTTAATCTAACCAACGGTCATATTAGGTATATTTTAATGCTCTGTCAAATTATTAATAAAGGTTGTCAGATGTCAGGAAACCGTACCTCGTACCTGTGGAAAGGAAACTTTTTCTGTCTTCCGAAGCACGTGACATAAATACAATAAGACTCTGCTGAAGATAAAAGAGTCGACAGAAGAACACAAGAGGAATACAGAGAAAAGAAAGAGGAGGAAGAACCAATCAGAACAGAACTTCATACACAATCAAGCCTACTCAAGAAGAGTTCTGTGCTTACAAAAGAACATTGAAGAACTTCATCGACTACATCTCACTGCCTTTGAGCCTGAAGCATACGACACTCTTCTTCTCAAACCAAAACGAGAAGAGGACTCAGAATAAATTCTGACCGAATACAAAAGAGTCCAGAGCTACACTGAAATCACCAGAGCCATTTCTAAACTCTACATCTCTGCTCTGTGATACATTTGTTTTACATTTTGAGCATTGTGTTTTATCTGCTGTATTAAACACACACACTGACTCCTGTACTTTCACTGGAGGATCTGTAAATCCTCAGCAAACCTTTCTTCACTTCATTTCCCACTGTGGATAGTGGTAGAGTTCGTATGAGACCTGGACAGCTCTAAGCTGTTGTTTGTTTTCCCACACAGAACTGTGGTAGAGGTCTTGTGACCTGGACAGTGTGTTCACTGTTGTTAACCCCGATCCAAGGTGTGGATCATTTTTATATAAACTTTTGAGAGGACTAATTCTCGGCTTGAGACTGAACCTCTTGGTTAATTCTCTGTGTTTGTAGCTACATACTATATCCATACTACATATTTATTTCATACTCCACTGCTATTACTTTTAAATATAATTTATTTTCAAAGCTACTTTGATAGTTAAACTCGCAAGTGTTTATATTTATTATAGACCAGTAAGTTAGTTTCAAAGGTTAATTTAATCATAACATTAAGTTGACTGAGAAATAATCAATCTTTGAGAAACTAATTGAACCTTTATAATCTGTATAAATTCACTGTAGTTTAATCTGTTTTTGAAATAGGGGGATTTTAATCAACATTGTTTTTAACAGAAAATTTTAATTGGAACTCAATTCACCCCCCTCTTGAGTATCCACTCCGACCAACACTTGGTATCAGAGGGTGTTAATATTTTCTAAGAGTACTCTATTTTTCAACTGTGATTTTAGTTGTATTTTAAAGTTCTTAAAATTTCTGTTATTTCTAAATTTTTATCTCTTTAAAATTCTTTTTGTAATATCATGGATAATAGACTTGAGGGTGCTGCTACTAACCGGCCACCTTTCTTTAATGGAAACAACTATGCTCAGTGGAAGCTAAAAATGAAAATTCACTTAGAAAGTATGGGCTTTGATATTTGGACTGTCATTGAAGCTGAATATAAAATTTCCAGTACTGATAGATCTACATGGGATGAACCTACAAAGACTGCTTACAATAATAATTGTAAAGCTATGAATGCTCTGTACTGTGCTCTAGGAGATGAAGAATTTAATAGAATTTCTTCATGTAAAACTGCATATGAAATTTGGGATACCTTAGCTGTTTCTCATGAAGGAACAACTAATGTTAAGGAGATGAGATTGAATACCTATACTATTAAGTATGATAATTTTAAGATGAATCCTGATGAACCCATTTCTGATATGTATCTCAGGTTCAATGAAATCGTCAACACAATGACTTCTCTAGGAAAGGATGTTCCAGAAAAGGAGAAAATCATGAGAATTTTGAGATGTCTACCTGAATGATGGAGAGGAACCTCTGTCTCCATTAGAGAATCCTATGACATTGGAACACTGCCTATCATGGAGTTAATTGGTAAGCTGATGATGTATGAAGAAGATCTTAAAGTAAATAAAGAAGAATATGATGAACCTAAAAGGAAGTATATTGCCTTCAAGACTACAACCTCAAAGAATAAGGATAAAGAAAAGCCTCAAGCTATCAATGAAAGTTTAAGTAGTGGGGAAATTGAGAATGATTCTGATAGTGATGCTGAGATGGCACACATTGCTAGAAGATTTAAGAAATTCTATAGGAAGAAGAAGTTTTTCAGAAAGTCAAACTACAAAGGCAAGTATGATAACAAAGGACACTGGAAAAAGGATTGGAAGAAGTCTGATAAATCAGATGAAGTTGTCTGTTATGAATGCAAAAGAAAAGGACATATAAAAACAGACTGTCCAAAGCTGAAATACAGAAAGAAGTATGAATAAAATGATAACAAGTACAAGAAAGCCATGAAGGCTACTTGGAGTGCTTTAGAAGACAGCACAAGTGAAGCTGAATCTTCAGACTCTGAAAGGAATCGATCCAACATGTGTTTCATGACAAACACTTCTGAGGTAACATCAGAAACTCCTACTTCAAATTCATATTATTCTGGAGATGATTCTGAAGGTGATAACATGTCTAAATCTGAACTGTTTGAATATTTTGATATGCTTGAAGAAACCTGTAATGAACTTAAAGATAAATATAAAGGTTTAAAGAAACAGTATGCTTTAAGCGTTAAGCATAAATCTGATCTAGATATAGAAGTAGAAAAGAATGCTCAGTTTCTTAAAGAGAATACTGAACTAAAATTTTCTAATGAACAACTTAGAAAAGACTTAGAGAAGTTCACAAATGGAAAAAATACTCTAACACAAATGCTAGGAAAGAAAGTTGCACCAAGATATACTACTGGTATAGGATACCAACCTGGACAATGAAAAGTTGCCAAAACTAGATTCCTTCCTAAATCTGGACAGAAGATAGTTAATTCTAGAACTTCATATGCCTCAACCAGTTATATTCATAGTTATGGATCTAATAAGGTTTATCTTTAAAAGAATGTTAATTCTACAAATTATATGAGACCCATTAGACAAATATGGGTACCTAAAGTATCATTGGCTAACATGTCTGGACCCAAGAAGATCTGGGTACCAAAATCATCTTCCATCTAAATCTGTTTTGTAGGAGACTTGCTTGAAGAGCTGTCACAAGAAGATATGGTACTTAGACAGTGGATTTTCAAGACATATGTCAGGATACTTTTCATGTTTCAAGAGCTTAGAAAAAGTTAATGGAGGATTTGTCACTTTTGGTGATAATTCAAAAGGAAAAATCATCGGCTTAGGCCAGATTGGTAACACTGATTCAATCTTGGTTTCTGAAGTTTTATTTGTCGATGGACTTAAATATAACTTGTTAAGCATTTCTCAATTGTGTGATGATGGTTTTTATGTGAAATTTAAAAATGATTCTTGCAATGTTTTTAACTCTAAAAATGTTCTAGTATTTTCTACTTTAAGAAATGAAAATGTTTATGCTGTTGATTTAGATTCCTTAGCTAAGCAGAATATTCCTTGCTTAAATGCTTTTCATAAAGAGTCTTGGCTTTGGCACAGAAGATTAGGACACTGCAATGTACACTCACTTAGAAAACTTTCTAGGAAGAACTTAGTTAGAGACTTACCCAAACTTGAATTTCCAGCAGACAAAGTTTGTAATCCCTATCAAAAAGGAAAGCAACATAAAGTTTCTTTTAAATCAAAGAAAGAAGTGTCAACTTCTCAACCTCTCGAGTTGGTTCACATGGATTTATTTGGACCTTCTAGAGTTTCTAGTTTAAATGGGAAGCACTATGTCTATGTTCTTGTAGATGACTTTTCTAGATATACTTGGGTATATTTTCTAGCTCACAAAAGTGAAGCTTGTTCTTACTTTGTTAAATACTCCAAGTCTGTAGAAAATCTTAGTGGAATCAAGATTAAGACCCTGAGAAGTGATCATGGTCGTGAGTTTGAAAATCATGAGTTTGATTCTTACTGCTCACACAATGGCTATAGTTACAATTTCTCTGCCCCTAGGAAACCCCAACAAAATGGTGTAGTAGAGATAAGGAATAGAACCCTGCAAGAAATAGCTAGAACCAAGATCAATGAATATGAACTGCCTATTTACTTTTGGGATGAAGCTGTAAATACAGCTTGTTATGACATTAATAGAGTTTTGGTCACACCAGTTCTTAAGAGGACCCCTTATGAGTTGTGGAACCATATGAAACCTAAGGTTAACTACTTCAAAGTTTTTGGCTGCAAAGTCTTCATTATCAATACTATAGACAATCTTGACAAATTTGCATCCAAGAGTGATGAAGGAATTTTCCTAGGTTACTCTATCTCTAGTAAATCCTATAGAGTTTTCAATAAAAGAACCAAATGTGTGGAAGAATCTGTTCACATCAAATTTGATGAAACTGATCCACATGAACCTAAAATCTCTCTTGAAGATGATCTCTCTGGTTTGAATCTCAATGAAAAATACAATGGACCTATAGTTAAAGCATCCAGCTCTGGAAATTCTCCAGAACCTGCTTCTGTTGAACCTCAATCTGTAGATGAATCTAAAATCTCTAGCCCTATCTTTTCAAGACTATCTAGGACTCTAAAGAACCATCCTTTAGATGCTATTGTAGGAAATCTAGATAGAGGAACACAGACTAGAGCTTCTCTAAGAAATCAGGTTGAACATCAAGCTTTTCTTTCACAGTCAGAACCTAAAAATATCAATGATGCTATCAATGATGAGTTTTGGGTAATGGCTATGCAAGAAGAACTAAATCAATTTGAATGAAACAAAGTCTGGAAATTAGTAGAAAGATCTAAGGACATTTTGACCATAGGCACAAAATGGGTATTTAGAAACAAAGTTGATGAATCTGGAAACATCATTAGAAATAAAGCTAGGCTAGTTGCACAAGGTTACAATCAAGAAGAAGGAATTGACTATGAGGAAACCTTTGCACCTGTAGCTAGATTAGAGGCTATTAGGATCTTACTTGCCTATGCATCACATCTGAATTTCAAGCTATATCAAATGGATGTCAAAAGTGCTTTTCTAAATGGTTTTATTGTTGAAGATGTTTTTGTAGAAAAACCACCTGGTTTTTTAAATCCTCATTTTCCAAATCATGTTGTTAAACTTTCTAAAGATTTATATGGTTTAAAACAAGCTCCAAGAGCTTGGTATGAAAGGCTTTCAAACTTTCTTATCTCAAAAGGATTTACAAAAGGAGTAGCTGATCCTACTCTTTTTATAAAAAGGATTTCAAAAGATGTATTAATAGTAAAAATCTATGTTGATGATATTATTTTTGGATCTTCTAAAAATTCCTTATGTACTGATTTTTCAAAGGTTATGAAAAATGAATTTGAAATGAGCTTAATGGGAGAGTTTAAGTATTTTCTTGGTTTTCAAATTCTTCAAACTAAAGATGGAATTATTTTAAATCAAAGTAAATATAAAAAAGATCTTTTAAAACGTTTTGGATTGGATAGTATTAAGGAAAGTGATACACCTATGAGTACTACCTGTAAATTGGATACAGATGAAGCTGGGAAACCAGTGGATCAAACAAATTACAGAGGTATGATTGGGAGCTTACTTTATCTTACTTCTAGTCGACCATACATTATGTTCAGTGTATGTATGTGTGCTAGATTTCAAGCTAATTCTAAAGAATCACACTTACTGGCTGTTAAAAGGATTTTTAAGTATCTTAAGTATACTATAAATTTAGGTTTGTTTTATCCAAAAGGACAATAATTTAACCTAACTAGCTATTCAGATGCTGACTTTGCTGGATGTAAGTTAGATAGGAAGAGCACATCTGGAACATGTCATTTTCTTGGAAAATCCCTAGTATCATGGTGTAGTAAGAAACAGAACTCAGTTGCATTGTCTACTGCCGAAGCAGAATACATAGCTGCTGGTAGTTGCTGTGCACAAATATTGTGGATGAAACACACTCTATTGGATTATGGATTTGATCTTAAACATGTTTCAATTAACTGTGACAATACTAGTGCAATAAATATATCTAAGAACCCTGTGTCTCACTCTAGAACTAAGCACATTGATGTCAGACATCACTTTATAAGAGATCATTATCAAAAAGGTGATATTTCTTTGAAATTTATTAGTTCTGAACATCAATTAGCTGATATCTTCACAAAGCCTTTATGCTCTGAAAGAATGAAATTTATTAAACAAGAGTTGTGTATGATTGATCTGTGAAACTGATCTGTGAAACTGATCTGTGAAACCGATCTGTGAAACCGATCTGTGAAACCGATCTGTGAAACTGATCTGTGAAACCGATCTGTGAAACCGATCTGTGAAACGGATCTGTGAAACGGATCTGTGAAACTGATCTGTGAAACTGATCTGTGAAACTGATCTGTGAAACCGATCTGTGAAACCGATCTGTGAAACCGATCTGTGAAACCGATCTGTGAAACCGATCTGTGAAACCGATCTGTGAAACCGATCTGTGAAACTGATCTGTGAAACTGATCTCTGAAAAGGATCTGTGAAACGGATCTGTGAAACTGATCTGTGAAACGGATCTGTGAAACTGATCTGTGAAACTGCTCTGTGAAACCGATCTGTGAAACTGATCTGTGCAACCGATCTGTCATACCGATTTTTTTTATTATTATTATATTGTAATTAATTAGTAAATTTCTTTTATACTTTTTATGGGAACCCTAAATGATAAAATAAATGATACGCGACTATTTATCCTCCCTAAACCTTTGACCTTTCATTTCCCGCTGAACCTTTCAACCTATCTTCCCCTCTACTTCGAACCTTCAAACTCCTGCCTTCCCAAAATCCTCGAATGGATAAGCAAAAGAGACCGAGCAAAGGACTGGATAGCCCTGTACCTTCAAAGCGTGCTTGAGGTGAGTCGAGTAGTACCTCTCAACGATCAGTAAATCCGAACCTGGAAACTTGGATTGTTGCTGTAGAAAAAGAAGTCAGCTCTGCGTGGCTTTTGTCAAGTAAGTCACTGTTGCTGCAAGTTCTTGAATCGCAAGGATGGATAGACTGGTTTTCTGACAACTCTCGAATAGACTACCCGAAGCTGGTACAAGAGTTCTATATGAATCTGGAAATCACTTTAGATGGTGTGGAGGCTGCCAGGATGTCGTCTGTGGTAAAAGGAAAGAAAATATCCTTCTCATCTAAGCAGTGGGATGAGTGCTTGAACGTACCTCATAAAGGTCGGTATGAGGATTATGCTGGGAATATTCCTCCAACATCCGATTACTTCTCTTATGAATTAGCTCTGGAGCTTCTGACAGGAGACAGAGAGTCACGGAGAATCACAGCTTCAGAATTAGATGGTGAATGCAGACTTCTTTTCAAGTTTATTCAGCACCAACCTTGCCCTAGGAGAGGAGATTTTGCTGCTGTAAAGTACCAGGATGTTTTCTTGTTGTTTCTTCTGAAAACACATGAGAAGATCAATTTGTGTAGATATGTGATGATACACATAGCTGGAATGGTAAAACCGTCCAAGAAAGCCACTGCCTTGTTTTATTCAAAGATGATATCTACCATGCTCAAGAATCTAGATTGTATTGATGAAGATGATGAAGTTAATGAAACAGATCATACCTTCTGTCTCAACAAAGAGATATGCAAGAGGATGAAAATCAATTGGAATCCATGGAAGAAGTGCTGGGTTGCAGATGAAGATAAATTGTATGAAGCCTACAATCCCATAGATCATGGCAAGAGGCCAAAGGATTTGAGAGACCCTGGCTTGAAACCAAATGAGGAACCAGTTTATTCTGATGCTGATGAGCAAGATGAAGTAAATGATGAGGCCACCAAAACCCAAGAACAAGAAGAAGCTGTGACTGAGGAAGGAAGTATGTCATCTCCTGATGATAGGAGTGATCCTGACACTGCCAGTCCCAAAAGGAGAATAGAATTTGGACCTGCTAGTCCACCCTTAGCCCTACCAGAATCAGAACCTATTCTTGGTTATGAAGAAGATTCTGACACTGAAGAATATCACAGTGAAGCTTCTGAGAAGAGTGATGATGGATGTGCTGATGATGCTGAGCCTGCTGTTGATGGTGATAACAGACCAGTGGATGGTCTTTCTGAAGATCAAATAGAATCACCTCAGTCAGTACAAGAAATACATATCAGTGGCAAGGATGATTCACCAAAAATCAGTGGAACAGCAAGCTATGAGAAACCAAAATACACCCTGTGTGCTGCTGTTTGGGATGACTACCCTGGTTATGCTGTGTTGGGCTTAGAATATTCTGAAGACGAAGAAGCAATGTCAGAATCTGCTGCAGCTGTGAAGAGGAACCTCCCACGAGAATCAAGGTATGTTCCTGCTGTTGATCCTACAAATGATAATTTACCTGGTTCTGGAATCTCTCAAGCTGATCTTGAAAAGTTTAAGATTGAATTGCTAACCGCTGTGAGAGCCACAGTTAGAGAAGAAGTTTCTAATGCTCTTACTCAAGTGTCTCTCCAAGTTTCTGAACATTCATTGGAAGCCTTCTCCCAAAGAGTATCTAATGCTGTGAAGCCAGACCTGGCCAATACTGGTGACCTTATTAGCAGGAAAATAGCCTTTTTGAATCAGACTATGAAGGATCTTCACACCGGCCTGGTATCTCTATCAAGCGAATTTCGATCAACCATCTCTGGTATGATGGAAGTTTTGAGAAATTTGATTGAACATCTCAACAAGTCTGACCTGAGGAAGTTGAAAGCTGAGTTAACTCACATAGTTATCCAAGCCAGTATAGGCAAGGTAACCAAGATCACTACCCGTGAGCTAGAAGCTCTAAGAGAAGTTGTGCATGATGAGTTAGCTGCTGTAAGACAAATTCTTGATTTAGAATCTTTGAGGAAGATGAAAGAGCTCTGTGATAACAGTCATAAGATGGCATTGGTGTATTCAGCAGATGCTAAGAAAGCCCTGCAAGAGATCAAAGAGAAAGTTAATAATTACTTTTCCAAGATTTATACAAAACATGAGATGAATGCAAGCATCAAGGTGTTGGCAGAGAATCTGAAATTACCTCCATTCACTCAGGCCTTCAAAACTCAAGTTCATCAGTTGCAAGATTTTGTCCCTTCCTTGGCACAGTTCATGGAGAATAAAGATGATTTTGAAAAAGCTATAAAGTATGGAGCAGAAGTCATTCAGGACTTTATTCATCTTTTGAAGCCCTATGTGCATGCACATGCCACTACAATAGTACTTCCTACTTCTGAACCTCTCAGTGACTCTAATGTAGCTCTAAATCAGCTATCTGTTGCTCAAGATCTCTCTCAGTTAAGACCAGTTACTCAGCAAGATTCTCAATCAGCTCTTGTTTCTCAACAACAACCCTCTGTGGTACCTGCTCCTACACCTGCCCGAGTTGTCCTACCACCACTTCAGATTCGCCAAGACCAGCCTGCCTCCAAGCCTTCAAACTTACCCACTATTGATCCCAAAGACAAAGGCAAAGCCCCTTTGTATCCCAACAAATAGTTGTGTATTGTTTTTGATAGGGTGAACAATGTGCTACTTGTAATAGTCTGTACTTTATCAAATATTTTTCTATCTATACTCCCTGCTGACTGCTTTTCCTTTCACTTTCTCTTATCTGTTTTTTCCCTCCTTTTTGATCATCCCAAAGGGGGAGAAGAAAAAGAATACTTTATGGGAGAAGAAAAAGAATGCTTTATGGGGGAGAAAATATGTATATATCTCAGGGGGAGATATCTGTATAATATATATGGGTAATCTAACTTAAGGGGGAGATTTATATATCTCTTTATTTTTATTCTTCTTATGGTTTAATTCTCATTATGTTTTTATTAATGATATATCATATTATTTATATTTAATGATAAAGATTTGTGATTATCAAAAAGGGGGAAATTGTTGAGCCCTCTGGAAGATTGTTGATTTCATATCTATGATTGATGTTTTAATAATCACAAATCATCACATACCATTAATGCTTAATCTGGTTTGATTTCTCATAAACTTAATTACAATCTGTTAATGAATCTGTTACCACATTTTTGTCTATTCTTATTGATGTACAAAGTATTTTGGAAGAACCGATTCAATATCAACAGACATCGGAAGAACTGATCGCATATCAAAGGACAACGGTCGCATCGATCCAATGCAAAATGACTCACCGATCAGATGACAGACCGATGCTGATCAAATGACTCACCGATGCAAATGACTCACCGATGCAAATGAACCACCGATCAAATGACTCACCGATGCAAATGACTCACCGATGCAAATGAGCCACCGATCAAATGACTCACCGATGCAAATGACTCACCGATGAAAATGAGCCACCGATCAAATGACTCACCGATGCAAATGACTCACCGATGCAAATGAGCCACCGATCAAATGACTCACCGATGCAAATGACTCACCGATGCAAATGAGCCACCAATCAAATGACTCACCGATGCAAATGACTCACCGATGCAAATGAGCCACCGATCAAATGACTCACCGATGCAAATGACTCACCGATGCTAATCAAATGACTCACCGATGCAAAATGACTCACCGATCAGATGATAGACCGATGCTGATCAAACTGACTCACCGATCAGATGACAGACCGATGCTGATCAGTCTGATTCACCGATGCTGATCTATCTGAGTCACCGATCATTACTCACTAATGCTGATGACCTACCGATCACTTGATTCTTCAATAATCATAAACAACTGTTTGAATTTATTTATCTTTATCTTTATTTAATCTAACCAACGGTCATATTAGGTATATTTTAATGATCTGTCCAATTATTAATAAAGGTTGTCGGATGTCAGGAAACCGTACATCGTACCTTCAGAAAGGAAACTTTTTCTGTCTTCCGAAGCACGTGACATAAATACAAGAAGACTCTGCTAAAGATAAAAGAGTCGACAGAAGAACACAAGAGGAATACAGAGAAAAGAAAGAGGAGGAAGAACCAATTAGAACAGAACTTCATACACAATCAAGCCTACTCAAGAAGAGTTCTGTGCTTACAAAAGAACATTGAAGAACTCCATCGACTACATCTAACTGCCTTTGAGCCTGAAGCATACGACACTCTTCTTCTCAAACCAAAATGAGAAGAGGACTCAGAATAAATTCTGACCAAATACAAAAGAGTCCAGAGCTACACTGAAATCAACAGAGCCATTTGTAAACTCTACATCTCTGCTCTTCGATACATTTGTTTTACATTTTGAGCAGTGTGTGTTATCTGCTGTATTAAACACACACACTGACTCCTGTACTTTCACTGGAGGATCTGAAAATCCTCAGCAAACCTTTCTTCACTTTATTTCCCACTGTGGATAGTGGTAGAGGTCGTATGAGACCTGGACAGCTCTAAGTTGTTGTTTGTTTTCCCACACAGAACTGTGGTAGAGGTCTTGTGACCTGGACAGTGTGTTCACTGTTGTTAACCCCGATCCAGGGTGTGGATCATTTTTATATAAACTTTTGAGAGGACTAAGTCTCGGCTTGAGACTGAACCTCTTGGTTAATTCTCTGTGTTTGTAGCTACATACTATATCCATACTACATATTTATTTCATACTCCACTGCTATTACTTTGAAATATAATTTATTTTCAACGCTACTTTGATAGTTAAACTCGCAAGCGTTTATATTTATTATAGACTAGTAAGTTAGTTTCAAAGGTTAATTTAATCATAAGATTAAGTTAAATGAGAACTAATCAATCTTTGAGAAACTAATTGAACCTTTATAATCTATATAAATTCACTATAGTTTAATCTGTTTTTGAAATAGGGGGATTTTAGTCAACATTGTTTTTAACAGAAAATTTTAATTGGAACTCAATTCACCCCCCTCTTGAGTATCCACTCCGACCAACAATTTGGATGATATCTCATATGTTTAAGAACCCCAAACTCTTCACTGAACTCCAAAACTGGATGGAAATAATGTGATCCAATTCGGGAAGTCAATAAATAATCACATAGATGGTATTATAGACTCTCAATGTCCACAAAATAACCATTAAAATCCATTTATTTTTTATCCTATTTCTACTCTAGGATCTCAATAGGTTGATTCAAATCTACATAAATTTAATGACATGCCTTCACCAGTTGATAGGTAAGACATCAAGAAACACACTTGACAACACTTTACCTCATGCATTCCTATAAAAAATATTATTCAAGGTGTTTCTATATATTTTTCACTCCTGGTTGTACTTTCTAGTGGGAGGTATGAAAATACCTCTGCACTTCTTCATGTAACATGACAGGTACCACTGTCTATACTTAGAAAAGAATGATGTTTTACCCTACATTAAAAAATCCATTTGGTGCATCTCTCTATGATATTTTTTCTTATAGAAAATTATAATTAATGTATCCCTAATGAAAAACTCTTACATGTTGGAGAAATGGTGGAGTCACAAATATATATTTAAAATAATATGCATCTCTCTCCACCACCAAAGTCAGCTGAAAATAGGCCAACTTCTCTGATTCTTCATCCACTAAACGAGAGAAATAATTCCTACTAAGGGTAGCTTCCACGATGTCTCCCATCCTAAGAGTGTATACTATATCAAATTGAAAGTCCTTTGGTGACTCCAGCCAATGTATCTATCCAAGTGTGAGGTTCCTCTTGGAAAATATGTACCAAACACTCTAGTGGGTCGAACACGTCACAAACTATTCATCTAGAAAAAATTTGTAACATCACAAGATTTTACAGAATATATTTGTAACACCACATGAAATATATAATTTAAATATTATCTTTATAACCAAAGAGTTAAAAAAGTGGGTAAGTATCGGATTAAACTAATCAGGATATATATATATATATTGAGTGATAGAGAGAGGGACTTCTTAAATAACAAAAGTTTATTGATAAATTCTAATTAAATAATCACTCAATTTTTATTAAAGTCATATTATGCTTCAAAATATATTTTTTCAAAAATGGTTTTATTTTTCATTTTATGTTTGGAAATTGTAATTAATTTATACTGTTTTTTGAAATTTTATTCTATAAAAAGAATACAATTTTCAAAATTAGCATAGGGTGACATTTTGATATTTTTCTGAAGAGAATATTTTTTCGATTAATAGTGGAAAATATTAGTTTTTATTGAAAACAACCCTTTCATTTAAAGAATCTAATAAGTAAATTTTGATTTAAAATTGTTTTAAAATTTGAAAATAGTTCAATTATATTATAATAAAAAACAATTTAGTTTGGTTGAATAAATTTCATGTAGAATTTTAATGTTAAAACATTCTATACATAAGAAAATTTTATCTTTCAAAACCAAATTTTCATTCTGTATTCAGGTTTAATTTTAAATTAAAATTTTCCAATTCCAGGAGTGGAATTTGAAAATTTGACTTCATATTTAGAATCATCATAATTAATATTATATAATAAGTTCAACTTAATTTTTTGTCTTAGTGAACAGTAAAAATATTAAAAATTAATTACCATGGATAAGGTTAAAATGAGTTTAACGTGGGGTAAAACTAAACATATAAGGGTTAAAAATAGCCTAAAACCTTTCTAATTACACTTTTCTAACCATATTTATACCCATTTCACCTTAGAATTTATTTTCTTGAGTTTTTGAGAAACCTTCCCATGAAATTTTCCTATATAATAATTTAAATAAATAAAAAGACAAAATTTCCTGATCATGCTTTTAAATTTGAATTATGTGTTCACATAGGGAAAAATGAAAGATTTGAAAGAATATTGATGTTCATTTTGAGAAATATAAAAAAAATCATGAGGTTAATTTATTTTTAATTTCCAATAACTATATAATTAGTTTAAATTCTATAGAAACGCCAATGCAGTAATTATTTAGTTAATAGAATAATAAAATAAATGATATTAAAAATATTAAAAGTAATATAAATTTTGATAATTATTGTATTAAATGAATTTTTTAGATAAATATAACATGATATATCGGTGTGAAATTAATTTATTCTAATTCCACTATTTTCTTGAGGTTCTTAAAGTCAAATAAAATTAATATTTTCTCAATAGACAAGAATATTATTTTTTAATAAATAATATTTTATTAAATGATATGAAATTACAAAAAATACTGTCCTCTGAAAATTTATCATTATATTCTTAAATTATTCGTGAATAGTAAATTCATCAACCAATGGTTCTTTTATGATAATTATGTTTACTCCTAAATTGTAAGAATCATTGTTACCATGGTAAAGGGTAAAACAGAGTTTTGCATGTTACATGCGCTTTTGTTAAAATTAATTTTCCACACACAAGGGTTTTTATTTTAGAGATTTTATTTAATTTTTAGAATCATTGGGTCCATATTATATGATTAGACTAATTTATTTAGTCTTTCATGATTAATTACCTCAGTAAAAATATAAGTTTCCATAGTAAAGACTAAAATGGTAAAATCAATTAAACTTAAAAGTTAAGGAAACAAATGTTCAAAAAATATATTTTTTTAATGTGGTGGAGGTTTTTATAGAATTTATTATCCCTAAACCACTTTTATTATCCCTTTTTTAATAATTTGGGGTGATATTGACTTCCCATTGTTGAATAGTTTTGGGTACTTATAAAACATCCATACCTCTTCAACTATAAAAGGGCACTCCTCCCTTCACTTATTCACACAAATCAAAACCTTTTGATTGACCAAAACCAACCAAAATAACTCTCCAAAATCCATATAAACATTATAAAGGAACATTTATTACCAAAATACCAACCCTAGGTTCTTTAAGAAGATATCCAAAGGAAGTTTCTCTAAGATATGATAATCATCTTAACAAATCTCTTTCTTTTTCTCTCTTCTTTTACAAACTTCAATTTTTTATTAAAACCTAAAATATAAAAAAAAGTACCTACCATATACTGAGATGTTATTATATTTATTTAATAATATTTATACATCTCATCTTCCATTATATGGGAAATGAAATCATTAATCGTGTGTATGATGAACTACCGCCTCCTGAACTGATGTAACTCGTTTTCTATAAACACCTATCACAATTTCATATAATGATGGATTAAATTTATATATATATATATAATATTTATGATATAATTATAATTTTACAATTCTAATATCACATATACCTTCTTACTTTATTTTTTTAAAATATGATAACGTCCCTCGTGTGTACCGTGGACTACCGCCTCGTGAAGCGATGTGATTCTTTTTTCACGTAAACTTTACATGGAAGGTAATGAGGATAAATTTACTGAATATATGTGATATATATGAAATTATATTGATTCTAAAGAATTAATATATCACCCAATTCCTTACCCTTTCACCCATTAAAGAAGAGATAATGTCATTTGTGCGTACGTATGGCCTACCATATCCACAAAGTGATGTGATCCATTCAGAAAACTAAAATTTTAATACTGATTATAAAAATATATCTAATAAAAAAATTATATTTATAAAGTTAATATAATTCTATATATGATTTAACTATAAAATATTATTATGAACCAAAACTTTCACACTAAAATAATAATGAGAAAACATGGTAGTTAACACTAGGAACAATTATAATGATGAGATATTATTAAAAAATAGGCTATAAAATGATAATATATGATATTATAAATAATAATATGGGTTTATTATATGTTAATAACATTTTTCAAACCACTATAGAAAAGTTTAAAGTGTGTACAACCAAACAGAAACATGAGGTAAGGTATTTTTCTCTCAATTTCCATTCATTAAGGAATATTGTAATGTAATGAACTTAATTTATTTTATATGGTGTATATACTGCCCTTTTAAAAGTAATATCATGAATCATTCATACATACTAGTATTTTAAGTTTAAATTTAAATTATTTCTACCAATTGGATTTGACTTGAAAATTACCAAGTGGGAAAAAAATTCAAAACACAATTTATTTTCATTGGGTTCTATTAATTATTCATTATATTTGATATTATCGGATTATGTGTAGAATTAATTTTCATTATCTTATGCTTTATTTCCAAATTTTTATGTGAATTTTCATTTGATACACATAATTGGTTAATTAATTAATTCTGACTTCAATGTTGTGATCATTGTAAGGGTTGGTTAACTCAAATGGTCTTTTTTGGGAAATTTTTATGTTATACACATATATTATTTTATGATATTTGTCTACTTACCCTTTGATATGTTATATCATGAATCTATTTATATTCATCGTATTTAATCTTTCATTTTATTTTATTCCTATCATGGATTTTATGATTCAAAAGTTACTATAGTGCTAAGAGATTTAGGTTTCAATCTGATTTTAATCAGGATTGTTTATTATTTAATTTCCAATGGATGAAATTATTTGATAATTGTTTAATGAAACTCTTTAATTTTATTATCCTCTTGTTATTCATGAAGTTTTCAGGTAATTGTATTATTCCCCTCTCATTGGTACTTCAAATTATTAAAAAAACTTTTTCAATAAAATCCAAATTCATTTATCTCTTCTGCCGAAAAAAAATTTTCTTCCAAATAAAAGTTTTCTAAAAAAATTCAAAAATGTTTTACTTTGATTTTTTAATTTAATTTTTAACCATAATTGGATTTTTTTAAAAAAAATTCCTATCATTTTCTAAACAATGTATTTTCATAATTATCTTACAATTATTTCAATGGAATCTTTGTTTTTAACATACTCAGCATTAATAGAGCTTCCCATTATCATGACCACTAAATTTATTGAAGATTTATTTAAAAGTTTAAAATTTTATTTTTAAATAAAATATTTTTCCAAATATCTTGTAAATTTTATTTTTTAGAAGTTCTTTTCAAAGTGAAAATGTTATTTCCATCAAGAAATTTTTCAAAGATATTTGTGTGATATTTCTATTCATAAAAGACTACAGCCATGTATTTTATATATAATCCACTTGATATATGTTGTAAATATACCATCATTATTCTTTCACTTTATGGTTTATGATCAATTTGACCGAGGAAAGTATTGAAATTATTTTTCTTATTTAGTTTCTGTAATCATTAACTTTACATTGAAATGTTCACTTTTTTATTCTCATTATACATTTCATTTCTCATAAATATCTACCTTAATTGTATCATGGATATTACTATTTACTAAATTGTATACCATTTTTAAAATTAGTGTTTTACTATTAATGTTATTTAATTTACTAAAAAATATTGATAGATGTATATTCTTTACTCAACACAGATATTTGTTGATAAGGAACATTATTAATGAATTAAATAAATCGTTTGATATATGAGGAATGTATTGGAAATACAGATATAGGTGGGGCCTGGTTATAGATATCCCCTCAATGCATCGGTAGTCTCATGAGTACAATCCATTGGGCAGCCTTATTTAAAAGGGTTTAAAGTGCAATTCAACCCATTAGTTAAACTATCTTGATATAAGGTCTTAATGGTAAAAGTATCATGATACCTAATATAATAACATCCAATATTAATCATTTCCTTAATTAATAATTAACTTATTATTATACTTGATATTATCTCTGGATGCATTTTGTGCTAAAATTCTTGATTAGATGGAATGTGTGTTTAATTATTGATCGTACCACGATTCACTGTTCTATTCCACCCTTACACCGTAGTTTTAAACTAGTTTTTTAATGAATATTCCAAATATAATAATGAATTTCACTTTATGTTTGAATCAATTAATTAATGTTAATAAATATTAGAATGGGAAATTTTACTTGTTTTTATTATTTCAATGTAGGTGGAGGGGATTTGGAGGGCCCTTGATGAAGTGGAAGAAAAATGGGCCAAAATTGCATGGATACATGGACATCTGTCCACAGTTTTTCATAGTAAACTAAATAAGTACTTCCAAATGGGATTATATTTTATGGTGATGTCCAAAATTTAATACTATACATTTCATATTAATGAACCCAATCCTGATTCAGCTTCTATGGGGCCCATCTAAAATGATCTTTCCAAGCCACCGAATTTGGACCAAGTCAAATGACGTGTTCTTTATTTTATCAATATCTTGAGTTGTAGTTGTCCAAATGATGCCAAACTTTCGTTGGAGACATCCAATATGTAGTTATACAACTTTTCTATTTTCTTCGAAGCGATATAAGACATTTTGAAGGCTGAAACGCGTGGTACAAGTGGATTTATGAAATATGTGTGCCTAAAACCACCTTCCATCTTTCCTATAAAATGACACCTTGGGATCCCCATTTGCAGGTTCGGCCAAGAGGAAAGGTTCTGCAATTTTGGAGTCACCAAGGAGTCTTCTCAACATCCCTATAAGTTCTGGAGGCTATGGTAGGTGCTACTCCAACATCTTCTTCATCTTCCCTTCCAATGGGTTTCTAAACCCCTTGTGATCACCAGGGGAGAAATGTGATGTAATCCCGAGCTTCAAAGTTGTATTAATTTTAATGATATTTTTAATTCTAGATTGTATGTTGTTTTTCCTCATCCTATATTCTTATTATATTGAGTTATGTACTGGTATGTCATGCTCGACTCATATGATCATGTTTGGGGGTACTCATTCATGTAATGTTTCACACACCGTTCACCACTTTCTTTTCCCCCTTTCAATTATGGTGTTTGTGTGCTTCATATTGGTCAATTGAACTCACATAATCACTATAAAGTTCATTAAAATTTATGTCATAGTATCATAATGAAATAACAAACAAACCTGTACAGCACATCTAATTATTCATGTGTTTCCTTGGTGAGTTTCGGTTATGATGTCGAACACAAATCACCCAATCATCGGCGGTGCCCGGTGAATCATTATGTGTTTTCGACTGAACCCTTGGAGATATCCTAGTATAAACTTAGTAACATTATGGTTCTAGGTGTTACAAACCAGGGATTAAAAGATCATAACCCCATCCCTTGAAGTGATGAAGGATGAGTATCACGAGACTTCCCTGGGTTGATCACGTTTAATCAATCTTGTTCATTTCTACTTTGTTTTATCGCTTTCATTTCCTATTTTCATCATTAATAATAAAACCCCCAAGTTTTAAAAAAACTAATTCACCTCATACTTCCATAATCAAAACCCTCTTTTTAAATTAATGGTCTAAGGCTCCGTCGAGAGACGACCTAGGGTTACTGCTATACTGTAGAAATTCTAGTCAAAATTAAACAACTAATTTGACGCGCTCGACAACACGATCAAATTTTGGCGTCATTTCTGAGGATCCAAGATCATTTTTTTTTTCTTTATATACTTTTATTTGTTTATTTTACTTCTAAATTAGTACTCCTTTAAATACCCCACCCCCATTTGATTGTTTTTATTTTGGGTTTTGTCTTTATTTTTCATTGTTTTTAGTGTGTTCGTTCTCTCTCTCTCTCTCTCTCTACTTTTCTCCATCTCCCTCTCTATAATTTTTTATTATAATATTATATTCTCTCTTTACCCTTCTTAAGTTATTTCATACATATTAAAAAAACAAACTTCACATCTTATTTGCATGACCCGATCTGGTAAAGAAACACTACTTGAATTTGACCCTGAAATTGAAAGGTCACTTCACAAAAAAATCAAGGCATCTAGAGAAGTTAAATCAAGTAACACTATGGAACCCCATTTGGAACCTCAAGTTGTCTTAAACCAATCAAAAATTGAACTAAATCAAACTTCAGAGATCAAGGCTGCAAATAACCGAACATTAAAAGAACTGACCACCCCGGATGTGGAGTACCAACCTGCGTACATCCAATATCCGGAGGAAGTGACCAACTTTGAGCTGAGATCAGGTCTCATCCACCTCCTTCCAAAATTCCATGGTCTTCCTGCTGAGGACCCTCACAAGCACCTCAAATAATTTCACATAGTGTGCTCCACCATGAAACCCCAAAATGTGTCTGAGGACTTAATCAAGTTTAGGGCCTTCCCTTTCTCCCTTGATGGTGTAGCCAAAGATTGGTTATACTATTTGCCTACCACAATTGGGGGATGGAATGACCTAAAAATCCTTTTTATAGAGAATTTCTTCCCTGCCTCCCGAACTGCTTCAATTAGGAAATAAATATGTGGAATTAGGCAATCACAAAGAGAGACCCTTCATGAATACTAGGAGAGATTCAAAAGAATTTGCTCAAGCTGCCCCCACCACCAGATTAGTGAACAAGTTTTAATTCAATACTTCTATGAGGGACTTATCCCCATGGATCGTGGAATGATTGATGTTGCAGCTGGTGGTGCCCTAGATGACAAAACTCCTTCTGCTGCTCGTGACTTAATAGCCAACATGGCTCAAAATAAACAACAATTTGGTACACAAGCTATTGCACCAACCCGAGGAGTTCATGAGGAAAGTCATTCATCCCTAGAACAAAAGGTACATAATAAACTTGATGATATGCATACCATTCTAATGCAATTAGCTCAAGCACAAGGTAACTCACACTCTCCTCTCGTTCCATTACATTGTGGTATTTGTTCTGATAATACTCATTTTTCTGATCAATGCCCACAACTTCAAGATTCATCCGAGTCTTGTGTTTTAGTGTTCCCTGGGTGTCCATTCCAACAAGCACCACCATTAAAGCAAGAACCATTCAGGCCAAATCCAAACCCCGGGTGGTAAGCAGAACCCCAATACTGAAAAGAAGGAAACTCAAGCTACCCCAAGCAGAATTGGTATCAACAAGTCCAAGGTATGCAACCTTCTTATCATTCAACTTCTCAAAACAATCATCCTCCTCCTTCCAAATCTGAACCAAGCCTCGAGGACATGGTGAAAAAAATGGCAACCCAGAACCTCCAGTTCCAACAGACCACACAATCAGAAATTCAAGATTTGCGAACTCAAGTGGGACAATTGGAAAACACCATCGGTGAGCTTATGATGCAAGGTTCTGTACAACTACCATCCCAACCCATTTCCAATCCTTAGCACAAAGGTAATGTATGTGCAGTTACACTTCGTAGTGGTAAAGAAGTTTCTCCTTCTACTAATTCTGCACATCAGGTATGTCCCCCTCATGAAAACTCTCTTTCCCAATCCTAAAAAACATAATGTAAAGAAAAACAAGAAAAAAATGGTAATCAAATTTTCATTGATGATTCAAATGAGCAATCCCTTCCTCTTCCTTTCCCTCAAATACTCTCTAATTCTAAGAAGAATTTTGATAATGAGATTGATAAAGAAATAATGGATACATTTAAAAAAGTTCATGTTAACATTCCTCTATTGGATGCAGTTAAGAAAATCCCTCAATATGCCGAATTTCTTAAAGAGCTTTGCACCCATAGAAGAAGACTGAAGGGGAATGAGATATTCAACTTGGGTAGGAATATATCTTCATTTATTAAACCAACAATGCCAACCAAATTCAAGGATCCGGGCACATTCACGATACCTTGTACCATAGGGTAGACCTTCTTTTCTGATGTTATGATAGATTTAGGTGCTTCCATTAATGTAATGCCTCACTCCATGTATACTTCTCTATAGGTTGGAGAGCTTCATCCAATAGGCATTGTTGTGAAACTTTCCAACCGGAGTACAACACATACAAAAGGAGTGATTGAGGATGTCCTTGTTAAAGTGAATAATCTCATCTTCCCCGCTGATTTCTACATTCTTGAGATGGAAGATACCCGAACCCAAGGACACACTCCTCTCATACTTGGGAGGCCATTCCTCAAAACAGCAAAGACAATCATCAATGTTCATAATGGTACACTGTCCATGGAATTTGGTGGAGAAAAGGTAAGTTTTAACATCCTAGAGGCAATGAAACACCCTGTTGAAGAGCACTCCACTCTTCCTGTCTATTCGATGGAAGTTCTCCCAAACGATGCACACACACACAATTCTCTCCTCAACCCAAACTCTGATTCATTTTTTTTCTTCACCCTTGAATGATTTGAGTTTTGATTCATGTTTTGAGTGTGGTGTGGGTTCTGAAAAGTGTAAATTTTGTGCTTTAATTTATGAGTGTGTTCATTATGAGGTACCCATGACCGTCGATGATTCTGCAAATCTCATTTCTATAGATTCTCTATCTTTCGAGAATAAAAATGAGAAGATAGATAGTTTAATGGACCTCAATCCCCCTAAATCCCCTCCCTTAATCCAGAAACCACGAGTGTTGGAACTTAAAAAACTTCCTTCTAATTTAAAATATGCATATCTTGAGGGTATTGACCAATTGCCTGTCATTATTTCCAGTAACCTCTCTCCACAACAAGAATCAAAACTGCTCAAACTTTTGAGAGAGTGTAAAAAGGAAATAGGATGGATGTTGGATGATATTCCCAGGATTAGCCCATATATTTGTATGCACCATATACTTTTGTATGATGAGGCTAAACCCGTAAGACAATCTCAATGCCGGTTAAATCCCACTCTCCTTGAAGTGGTAAAATTTGAAGTCAGTAAATTACTTGTTGCGGGGATCATTTATCCTATATCTGATAGTAAATGGGTTAGCCTAGTTCAAATTGTGCCTAAAAAACAGGAATAAAAATTGTGTCAAATGAAAGGAATGAATTGGTTCCAATTCGTGTGCAAAACAGTTGGCGAGTCTATATTGACTACCGTCGACTGAATCAAGCCACGCGGAAGGACCACTTTCCTTTACCTTTCATTGACCAAATGTTAGAATGATTGGATAAAAAGTCCCATTATTGTTTCCTTGATGGCTATTCGGGTTATTTCCAAATACATATAGCCCCTAAGGATCAATAAAAGACCACATTTACCTGTCCATTTGTCACATTTGCATACACAAGGATGTCATTCGGTCTTTGTAATGATCCATGTACTTTTCAGTGATGTATGTTGAGTATTTTTTCTGAGTACCTTGATAGTTGTATGGAAGTATTTATGGATGATTTCACGGTATATGGATCTTCTTTTGATGATTGTTTGGAACACCTAGGTTATGTCCTTCGTCGCTGCATTGAAAAAGATCTTGTTTTAAATTATGAGAAATGTCATTTTATGGTTGAGCAGGGGATAGTTCTTGGGCATGTCATATCAAATAAGGGAATTCAAGTTGATAAATCAAAAATTGAATTAATTTCAACCCTTCCATTTCCAAAATGTGTTTGTGAGGTGCGATCTTTCTTGGGTCATGTTGGTTTTTACCGTCGATTCCTTAAAGACTTTAGTAAGATTTCACTTCCATTGTCTCGGTTATTGCAAAAGGATTTTGAGTTTGTGTTTGATAAAAATTGTGAGGATGCTTTCAATTCACTAAATATTAGTCTCACATCACCTCCCATAATCCAACCACCAAGGTGGGATCTCCCATTTGAGCTTATGTGTGATGCCTCTAACTTTGTAGTTGGGGCAGTTTTATCACAAATGGTTGAGAAGTCCCCTCATGTCATTGTGTATCCTCACGTACCCTTGACCCTTCCCAGGTAAACTACGCAACCACTTAAAAATAACTCCTTTCTATTGTGTTTGCCTTGGAAAAATTTCATTCATATCTTCTCGGGTCAAAAATCATCATCTTCTCTGATCATACTGCCCTTCGTTTCCGCTTAAAGAAACCTGAAGCCAAACCCCGCCTCAGTCGGTGGATGCTCCTCCTCTAGGAGTTTGACTTTGAGATTAGAGATAAGAGATGGGTGGAGAATGTGGTAGATAACCACATTAGTAGGATTTCCCCACCATTGGACCATCATGTTGACTCACCCCTACCCATTATAGAATTCTTCCCTCATGAGAACCTTTGTGATGTTGTGGACCTTACCCCCTGGTATGCGGACATTGTGAATTTTCTTGCAGCATCGAGGGTCCCCACTAATTTCATCATTTCACAATCCCAGAGACTTAAGCATGATTCTCGTTGGTACATTTGGGATGACCCATACTTGTGGAGAATTTGTAGTGACCAAGTAGTTCGTCGATGTGTCCCTGACCAAAAGTTCACCTCTGTTTTGACCTTCTGCCACACCTTGGCATTTGGGGGCCACTTTAGCTCTCAACGTATAGCTCGAAAGGTCCTTAACTCAGGATTATATTGGCCAACATTGTATAGATATGACCATAGGTTTTGTAAATCATGTACTCGTTGTCAATTCACAGGGAATATCTATAAGAGGAATGAAATGCCCCAACAGCCCATGTTATTCTGTGAAATCTTCGATGCATGGGGCATTGACTTCATGGGGCCTTTTCCAAATTCATTTGGCTTTGTGTAAATCTTATTGGATGTTGAATATGTATCAAAATGGGTGGAAGAAAAGGCCACCAGGACTGATGACTCTTGAGTGGTTATTGATTTTGTGAGGTCTCAGGTTTTCAGTAGGTTTGGTCCACCGAGATTCATCATTAGTGATCAGGGTTCACATTTTGGCAATCGTAACATGAAAAACTTGCTTCGTAAGTATGGGGTTGTTCATAAAGTCTCCAATGCATATCATACCCAAACTAATGGGCAAGCAGAAATTTCAAATTGATAAGTTAAGAAAATCTTGGAGAAAATGGTACAACCCACTAGGAAAGATTGGAGTTTACGCTTGGATGATGCACTTTGGGCATACCACACTACTTTTAAAACACTGATCGGAAATTCACCATATAGGATTGTGTTTGGAAAAGCTTGTCACCTCCCTGTGGAGGTATAACACCGTGCATATTGGCCTGTTAAACAATGTAATATGAACCTTTCATATGCATATGAGGAAAGAAAGCTGCAGATTCAAGAGTTGGAAGAAATCCGATGTGATGCATATGAAAACTCTAGAATATATAAAGAGAAGACAAAGGCTATTCATGATAGCATGATTCACCAGTGGAAGTTCCATATTGGTGAGAAGGTCCTCATGTACAATTCCAGGCTTAAGCTCCACCTAGGTAAGCTTCGTTCCCGATGGCACGGTCCTTATACTGTTACTAATGTTTACCCTTTTGGTGCAATACAGGTTTTGTATGAGTAGAGTGGACAAAGTCTTACCGTCAATGGGAAGCGACTTCAACACTTCTATGAGGATTTTCCAAATAATCAAGTGGAGGAAATCCACCTTCTTGACGCATCATACCAATAAACCACACCAGGTTTTATCCTTCCTTCTCATATTCGCAATTATTTCAGGGAGGACACTGCACACTCTAGGTGTGGGGGGTGGATACATTCCTAGGTTAGATAGGAATTTTCATCATTTTCTCCTTTTGTTTTCTCTTTTTGGCCTTCTTTATGGTATTTTCATTTTTTCCCCATCAACAATTTCGAAGTTCCATGATTTGGCGACCATAAAGGGGGGAAAGTAAAAATACCATAACGAAGGGTAAAAAGAATTTTTGTATGAATTTTACATCAGGGGGTGATTTTTAGTGAATTGGTTTTCTGTCAATGATATAAATGGTCATATCTATGTGAAACCTTTGAGATGATTGATACACATTGTGTGAGTAGTTTTTGGGAAAATTGTGTCACTAATATCTCCACAAATGTTTTCACTAAACCAAAAATTGTGATTATTTATTACTTAATATAAGGTAAATATATGTTAGGTTAATATTTTTCAGCTTTAAATGATATTTCCATATGTTCCTTCCTTATCCGATCTGTTTCATTACTGTACCACAATGACCTATGCATGTGTAACTAATGTCCCACTATTGTACGCCATCAAAAAAATTTGTTGTGTCCTGGGAAGGTCAAAAACCACTCCTCCTCAACCTTTGATCTTGTTATAACTACTGCAATTAGTGTCGTGAGGAGATCAAACAAGGGTCTAGAGATGAGTGTGAGATTTGTTCCAATTGCAACTTCAAAAAAATATAATAAATGAGGGGAGTGATGAAATGTACAAAATATGGGGATATCTAGGTCGGGAGATTATGGATTGACTTCTGGGAATGCTTAAATGAGTGGGTCTTGAAATATGATTGCAAAGGATATAGGACAGGTTCGGTGAAAAAAATCATTTAAGCTGAAAAATGTTAAAATAACATATATTTATTGGATAGCAAGTGGAAAGAATAGCATTGAATGGTTTTCACACACACACATGGAGATTTAGTGTCATGGTTTACTTCTGAATTCCTTTATTAATTGGGTATCGTGAATCTTTTTGAATTTCTCTATGATATGATTTATGAGACATCTTTTTCTATTTTCACTAGGAAGAACTCCTTGGTGTGGTTCGTCCATTGATCACTTTACTTTAAATAAAATTTCCTCAAATGATAAATCTTCAGTATGTTGTAAATATATATATATATATGCATCAATGTATATGGATATGTTACTTTTCCCAGGAGTGAAAATGTTTAGATGTTGGGGTGTGATCGTACCACAATTCACTATTTTATTCCACCCTTACACCGCAGTTTTAAACTAGTTTTGTAATGAATATTCCAAATATAATATTGAATTTTACTTTATGATTGAATCAATAAATTAATTTTAATCTATATTAGAATGGGAAATGTTACTTTTTTTATTATTTCAATGTAGGTGGAGGTGATTGGGAGGTCCCTTGATGAAGTGGAAGAAAAATGGGCCAAAATTGCATGGATCCATGGACATCTGTCCACTATTTTTCATAGTACACAAAATAAGTGCATCCAAATGGGATGCTATTTTGTGGGACTGTCCAAATTTAATAGGCTACATTTCTTATTAAGGAACCCAATCCTGATTCGGCTTCTATAGGTCCCATCTGAACTCATCTGTCCAAGCCACCGAATTTGGACCAAGTCAAATGCGGTGTTCTATATTTTATCAATATCTTGACATATAGTTGTCCAAATGATGCCAAAATTTCGGTGGAGACATCCAAGAGGTAGGTGTACAACTTTTATATTTTCTCCAAAGTGAGATAAGAATATATGAAGGCCAAAACGCATGGTACAAGTGGATTTATGAAATCTGTGTGCCTAAAACCACCTTCCAACATTCCTATAAAATGACACCTTGGGATCCCCATTTGTAGGTTCGGCCAAGAGTAAAGGTGCTACCATTTTGGAGTCCCCAATGAGTCTTCTCAGCATCTCTAGAAGTTATTTTGGCTATGAGAGGTGCTACTTCAACATCTTCTTCTTCTTCCCCTCTCATGGGTTTCTAAACCCCTTGTGATCACCCGGGGAGGAATGTGATGTAATCCCGAGCATCAAAGTTGTATTAATTTGAATGATATTTTTAATTCCAGGTTGTATATTGTTTTTCCTCATAATCTATTCTTATTATATTGAGTTATGTACTGGTATGCCATGATCAACTCATATGATCATGTTTGGGGGTACCCATTCATGTGATGTTTCACACACTGTTCATCACTTTATTTTCCCCCTTTCAATTGCGGTGTTTGTGTGGTTCATATTGGTCAATTGAACTCACATAATCACTATCAAGGTCTTTCACATTTATTTCATGGTATCACAATGAAATAACATAGAAACTTGTAAAGCACATCGAATTCTTCATGTGTTGGCTTGGTGAGTTTCGGTTATGATGTCGAACACAAATCATCCAATCATCGACGGTGTCCGGTGAATCGTTATGTGTTTTCGACTGAACCCTAGGAGTTATCCTAGTATAAACTCATTCAAATTCTGGTTATATGTGTTACAAACCATGGATTAAAATATCAAACCCCATCCCTTGAAGCGATGAAGGATGAGCATCACGAGACTTCCCCGGGTTGATCGCGTTTAATCAATCTTGTTCATTTCTACTTTGTTTTATCGCTTTCATTTCCTATTTTCATCATTAATAATAAAACTCCCAAGTTTTAAAAAACCTAACTCACCCCCTAATTCCATAATAAAAGCCCTATTTTTAAATTAATGGTCTAAGTCTCTATCGAGAGATGACTTAGGGATGCTGCTATACTGCAGAAATTCTAGTCAAAATTAAACAACTAATTTGATGCGCTCGACAACGCGATCAAATTTTGGCGCCGTTTCTGGGAAGCCAAGATCATTTTTTTCTTTATTTTATTTTATTTTTACTTCTTAATTAGTACTCCTTTAAATTCCCCACCCCCATTTGATTGTTTTCATTTTGGGTTTTGTCTTTATTTTTGGTTGTTTTTAGTGTGTTCGTTATCTCTCTCTCTCTCTCTCTTCTTCTCCACCTCCCTCTCTATAATTCTGTATTATAATATTATATTCTATATTTACCCTTCTTAAGTTATTTCATCCAAATTAAAAAAAACTTCACATCTTATTTGCATGACCCGATCTGCTAAAGAAACACTACTTGAATTTGACCCTGAAATTGAAAGGTCACTTCACCCAAAAATCAAGGCATCTAGAGAAGGTCAATCAAGTAACACTAAGGAACCCCATTTGGAACCTCAAGTGGTCTTAAACCAATAAAAATTGAACTAAATCAAACTTTAGAGATCATGGCTGCAAATAACCGAACATTAAAAGAACTGACCACCCCGGATGTGGAGTACCAACCTGCGTACATCCAATATCCTGAGGAAGTGACCAACTTTGAGCTGAGATCAGGTCTCATCCACCTCCTTCCAAAATTCCATGGTATTCCTGGTGAGGAACCTCACAAGAACCTCAAATAATTTCACATAGTGTGCTCCACCATGAAACCCAAAAATGTTTCTCAGTACTTAATCAAGTTTAGGGCCTTCCCTTTCTCCCTTGATGGTGTATCCAAAGATTGGTTATACTATTTGCCTACCACAATTGGGGGCTGGAATGACCTAAAAAGACTTTTTCTAGAGAAGTTCTTCCCTGCCTCCCGAACTTATTCAATTAGGAAAGAAATATGTGGAATTAAGAAATCATAAGAAGAGACCCTTCATGAATACTAGGAGAGATTCAAAAGACCTTGCTCAAGCTTCCCCCACCACCAGATTAGTGAACAACGTTTAATTCAATACTTCTATGAGGGACTTATCCCCATGGATCGTGGAATGATTGATGATGCAGCTAGTGGTGACCTAGTTGACAAAACTCCTTCTGTTTCACGTGACTTAATAGCCAACATGGCTCAAAATTCACAACAATTTGGTACACGAGCTATTTCACCAACCAGAGGAGTTCATGAGGTAAGTCATTCATCCCTAGAATAAAAGATAGATAATAAACTTGATGAGATTCATACCATTCTAAGGAAATTATCTCAAGCACAAGGTAACTCACACTCTCCTCCCGTTCCATTACATTGTGGTATTTGTTCTGATAATACTCATTTTTCTGATCAGTGCCCACAACTTCAGGATTCATCTGAGTCTTGTGCTGCAGTGTTCCCTGGGCATCCATTCCAACAAGCACCACCGTTCAATCAAGAACCATTCAGGTTAAATTCAAACCCTGGGTGGCAAGCACAACCCCAATACCGACAAGGAGTAAACTCAAGCTACCCCAAGCAGAATTGGTATCAACAAGGCCAAGGTATGCAATCTTCTTATCCTTTAACTTCTCAAAACAATCATCCTCCCCTCCCAAATCTGAACCAAGCCTCCAGAACATGGTGAAACAAATGGTAACCCATAACCTCCAGTTCCAACAGGCCACACAATCAGCAATTCAAGATTTGCGAACTCAAGTGGGACAATTGGCAAACACCATCGGTGAGATTAATATGCAAGGTTCTGGACAACTACAATCCCAACCCATTTTCAATCCTAAGGACAAAGGTAATGTATGTGAAGTTACACTTCGTAGTGGTAAAAAAGTTTCTCCTTCTACTGATTCTTCACAGCAGGTATGTCCCCCTCATGAAAAATATCATTCCCAACCCTCAAAAACTTCATGGATGGAAAAACAAGAAAAAAAATGGTAATCGAATTGTCATTGATGATTCAAATGAACAATCCATTCCACTTACTTTCCCTCAAAGACTCTCTAAATCTAAGAAGAATTTTGATAATGAGATTGATAAAGAAATAATGGATACATTTAAAAAAGTTCAAGTTAACATTCCTCTATTGGGTGTAGTTAAGCAAATCCCTCGATATGCCAAATTTCATAAAGAGCTTTGCACCCATAGAAGGAGACTGAAGGGGAATGAGAGAGTCAACTTGGGTAGGAATGCATCGGCCTTGATTCAACCAGCAATGCCAACCAAATTCAAGGATTCAGTCATATTCACAATACCGTGTACCATAGGGGAGACCTTCTTTTCTGAGGCTATGCTAGATTTAGGTGCTTCCATTAATGTAATGCCTCACTCTGTGTATACTTATCTACAGGTTGGCGAGCTTCAACCATCAGGCATTGTTGTGCAACTTTCCAACCGGAGTACAGCACATCCAAAAGGAGTGATTGAGGATGTCCTTGTTAGAGTGAAGAATCACATCTTCCCCGCTGATTTCTACATTCTTGAGATGGAAGATACCCGAACCCAAGGACACATTCCTCTCATACTTGGGAGGCCATTCCTCAAAACAGCAAAGACGACCATCAATGTTCACAATGGAACATTTTCTATGGAATTTGGTGTAGAAAAGGTAAGTTTTAACATCCTTGAGGCTATGAAACACCCTGTTGAAGAGCACTCCACTCTTCCTGTCTATTCGATGGAAGTGCCCTCAAACGATGCACACACACACAATTATCTCCTCAACCCAAACTCTGATTCATTTTTGTTTTCTTCACCCTTGAATGATTTGAGTTTTTATTCATGTTTTGAGTGTGATGTGTTTTCTGAAAAGTGTAAATTTTGTGCTTTAATTGATGAGTGTGTTCATTCTGAGGTACCCATGACCGTCGATGATTATGAAAATCTCATTTCTATAGATTCTCTATCTTTAGAAAATAAACATGAGCAGATAGACAGTTTAATGGACCTCACTCCCCCTAAATCCCCTCCCTAAATCCAGAAACCACCGGTGTTGGAACTTAAACAACTTCCTTCTAATTTAAAATATTCATATCTTGAGGGTATTGACCAATTGCCCGTCATTATTGCCAATAACCTCTCTCCACAACTGGAATCGAAACTGCTCAAACATTTGAGAGAGTGTAAAAAGTCAATAGTATGGACATTGGCTGATATTCTCGGGATTAACCCATCTATTTGTATGCACCATATACTTTTAGATGATGAGGCTAAACCCGTAAGACAATCTCAATGCCGGTTGAATCCCACTCTCCTTGAAGTGGTAAAATTGGAAGTCAGTAAATTACTTACTGTGGGTATCATTTATCCTATATCTGATAGTAAATGGGTTAGCCCAGTTCAAATTATGCCTAAAAAACCGGAATAATTGTTGTGTCAAATAAAACGAATGAATTGGTTCCAATGCGTGTGCAAAACAGTTGGTGAGTCTGTATTGACTACCGCCGACTAAATCAAGCCACGGGGAAGGACTACTTTTCTTTACCTTTCATTGACCAAATGTTAGAACGATTGGATGGTAAGTCCCATTATTGTTTCCTTGATGACTATTCGGGTTATTTCCAAATCCATATAGCCCCTGAAGATCAAGAAAAGGCCACATTTACCTGTCTATTTGGCACATTTGCATACATAAGGATGCCATTCGGTCTTTGTAATGCTCCTGGTACTTTTCAGCGATGTATGTTGAGTATTTTTTCTGAGTACCTTGATAGTTGGATGGAAGTATTTATGGATGATTTCAAGATATATGGATCTTCTTTTGATGATTTTTTGTAACTCCTAGGTTCTGTTCTCTGCCGCTGCATCGAAAAAGATCTTGTTTTAAATTATGAGAAATGCCATTTTATGGTTGAGCGGGGGATAGTTCTTGGGAATTTCATATCAAATAAGGGAATTCAAGTTGATAAATCTAAAATTTAATTAATTTCAACCCTTCTATTTCCAAGATGTGTTCGTGAGGTGAGATCTTTATTGGGTTATGCTGGTTTTTACCGTGGATTCATTAAAGACTTTAGTAAGATTACACTTCCATTGTCTCGGTTATTGCAAAAGGATTCTGAGTTTGTGTTTGATAAAAATTGTGAGGATGCTTTCAATTCACTAAAAATGAGTCTCACGTCACCTCCCATAATCCAACCACCAAGGTGGGATCTCCCTTTCGAGCTTATGTGTGATGCCTCTAACTTTGTAGTTGGGGCAGTTTTATCACAAAGGGTTGAGAAGTCCCCTAATGTCATTGTGTATGCCTCACATACCCTTGACCCTGCCCAGGTAAACTACACAACCACTGAAAAATAACTCCTTTATATTGTGTTTGCCTTGGAAAAATTTTGTTCATATCTTATCGGGTCAAAAATCATCATCTTCTCTGATCATACTTCCCCTCATTTCCTCTTAAAGAAACTTGAAGCCAAACCCCACCTCATTCGGTGGATGCTCCTCCTCCAGGAGTTTGACCTTGAGATTAGAGATAAGAGAGGGGTGGAGAATGTGGTAGCTAACCACATTAGTAGGATTTCCCCACCATTGGACCATCATGTTGACTCACCCCTACCCATTGGAGAATTCTTCCCTCATGAGAACCTTTGTGATGTTGTGGACCTTACCCCCTGGTATGCGGAAATTTTGAATTTTCTAGCAACATCTAGGGTCCCCACTGATTTCAGCATTTCACAATCCCAGAGACTTAAGCAAGATTCTCATTGGTACATTTAGGATGACCCATACTTGTGGAGAATTTTTAGTGACCAAGTAGTTCGTCGATGTCTCACTGACCATGAGTTCACCTCTATTTTAACCTTCTGCCACACCATGGCATGTGGGGGCCACTTTGGATTTCAACATACAGCTCGAAAGGTCCTTGACTCAGGATTATATTGGCCAACATTGTATAGAGATGCCCATAGGTTTTGTAAATCATGTACTCGATGTCAATTCACAGGGAATATCTCTAAGAGGAATGAAATGCCCCAACAGCCCATGTTATTCTGTGAAATCTTCGATGCATGGGGCATTGAATTCATGGGGCCTTTTCCAAATTCATTTGGCTTTGTGTACATATTATTGGATGTTGACTATGTATCTAAATTGGTGGAAGAAAAAGACACCAGGACCGATGACTCTCGAGTGGTTGTTGATTTTGTGAGGTCCCAGATTTTCAGTAGGTTTGGTCTACCAAGATTCATCATTAGTGATCAGGGTTCACATTTTTGAAATCGTAACATGAAAAACTTGATTCGTAAGTATGGGGTTGTTCATAAAGTCTCCACTGCATATCATCCCCAAACTAACGGAAAAGAAGAAATTTCAAATTGAGAAGTTAAGCGAATCATGGAGAAAAATGTACAACCCACTAGGAATGATTGGAGTTTGCGCTTGGATGATGCACTTTGGTTGTACCTCACTACTTTTAAAACACCGATCGGAATGTCACCATATAGGATTGTGTTTGGAAAATCTTGCCACCTCCCGATGGAGGTAGAACACCATGCATATTGGGTTGTTAAACAATATAATATGAACATTTTAGATGCAGGTGAGGAAAGAAAGCTGTAGATTCAAGAGTTGGAAGAAATTCGACGTGATGCATATGAAAACTCTAGAATATATAAAGAGAAGACAAAGGATATTCATGATATCATGATTCACCAGTGGAAGTTCCACATTGGTGAGAAGTTCCTCATGTACAATTCCAGGATTAAGCTCCACCCAGGTAAGCTTCGTTCCTGATGGCTCGGTCCTTATACTGTTACTAATGTTTACCCTTTTGGTGCTATACAGGTTTTGCATGAGCATAGTGGATGAAGTATTACCGTCAATGGGAAGAAACTTAAACACTCCTATTAGTATTTTCCAAAGAATCTGGTGGAGGAAATACACCTTCTCGATGCATCATACCAATAAAACACACCAGGTTTTATCCTTCCTTCTCACATTCCCAATTATTTTAGTGAGGACACTGTACACTCTAGGTGTGGGGGGTGGATACATTCCTGGGTTAGATAGGAATTTTCATCATTTTCTCCTTTTGTTTTCTCTTTTTGGCCTTCTTTATGGTATTTTCATTTTTTCCCCATCAACAATTTCAAATATCCATGATATGACGACCATAAAGAGGGGAAATTAAAAATACCATAATGAAGGCAAAAAAGAATTTTTGTATGAATTTTACATCAGGGGGTGATTTTTAGTGAATTGGTTTTCTGTCAATGATATAAATTGTTGTATCTATGTGGAACCTTTTAGATGATTGATTCCCATTGTGTGAGTAGTTTTTGGGAAACCTGTGTCACTAATATCTCCAAAAAAAATTTCATTAAACCACAAAGTGTGATTATTTATTACTTAATATAAGATAAATATATGTTGGGTTAATATTTTTCAGCTTTAAATGATATTTCCATACATTCGTTCCTTATCTGATCTGTTTCAATACTATACCAGAATGACCTATGCGTGTGTACCTAATGTCCGACTATTGTACGCCCTCAAAAAAAATTTATGTCTTGGGCAAGTCAAAAACCACTCCTCCTCAACCTTTGATCTTGTTATAACTATTGCAATTAGTGTCGTGAGGAGATCAAACAAGGGTCTAGAGATGAGTGTGAGATTTTTTCCAATTGAAACTTAAAAAAAAAATATAATAAATAAGGGGAGTGATGAAATGTGCAACATATGGGGATATCTGGGTCGGGAGCTTATGGGTTTACTTCTGGGAATGCTTAAATGAGTGGGTCTTGAAATATGATGGCAAATGATGTAGGACAGGTTCGGTGAAAAAAATCATTTAAGCTGAAAAATGTTAAAATATAAAATATTTATTGGATAGCAAGTGGAAAGAATATCATGGAATGTTTTTCACACACACACATGGAGAGTTAGTGTCATGGTTTACTTCTTAATTCCTTTCTCAATTGGGTATCATGAATCTTTTTGAATTTCGCTATGATATGATTTATGAGACATCTTTTTCTATTTTCACTAGGAAGAACTCCTTGGTGTGGTTCGTGCATTGATCACTTTACTTTAAATAAAATTTCCTCAAATGCTAAATATTCAGGATGTTGGAAATATATATATATATATATGCATCATTGTATATGGATATGTGACTTTTCCCAGGAGGGCAAATGTTTAGGTGTGGGGGTGTGATCGTACCACCATTCACAGTTTTATTCCACCCTTACACCGTAGTTTTAAACTAGTTTTGTAATGAATATTACAAATATAATAATGAATTTCACTTTATTTTTGAATCAATAAATTAATGTTAATAAATATTATAATGGGAAATGTTACTTTTTTTATTATTTCAATGTAGGTGGAGGTGATTTGGAGGGCCATTGATGAAGTGGAAGAAAAATGGGCCAAAATTGCATGGATCCATAGACATCTGCCCACTGTTTTGCATAGTACAAAAAATCCATGCATCCAAATGGGCTGATATTTTGTGGTCCTGTCCAAACATCAATAGGATACATTTCATATTAAGGAACCCAATCCTGATTCTTCTTCTATGGGGCCCATCCGAACTGATCTGTCCAAGTCACCGAATTTGGACCAAGTCAAATGCGGTGTTCTGTATTTTATCAATATCCTAAGATCTAGATGTCCAAATGATGCCAAACTTTCGGTGGAGACATTAAAGAGGTAAGGATACAACGTTTCTATTTTATCCAAAGTGAGATAAGACTGTCTGAAGGCCGAAACGCATGTTACAAGTGGATTTATGAAATTTGTGTGCCTAAAACCACCTTCCAACTTTCCTATAAAATGACACTATGGGCTCCCCATTTACAGGTTCGGCCAAGAGGCAAGGTGATGACATTTTGGAATCCCCAAGGAGTCTTCTCAACATCCATATAAGTTCTGGAGGCTATGGTAGGTTCTACTTCAACATCTTCTTCTTCTTCCCCTCCTATGGGTTTTTAAACCCCTTGTGATCACCCGGGGAGGAATGTGATGTAATCTCGAGCTTCAAAGTTGTATTAATTTGAATGATCTTTTTAATTCCAGGTTTTATGTTGTTTTTCCTTATCCTATATTCTTATTATATTGAGTTATGTACTGGTATGTCATGCTCAACTCATATGATCATTTTTGGGGGTACCCATTCATGTGATGTTTCACACACCGTTCACCACTTTCTTTTCCCCCTTTCAATTGCGGTGTTTGTGTGGTTCATATTGGTCAATTGAACTCACATAATCCCTATCAAGGTCATGCACATTTATGTAATGGTATCACAATGAAATAACATAAAAACCTGGATAGCACATCGAATTCTTCATGTGTTGCCTTGGTGAGTTTCAGTTATGATGTCGAACACAAATCACCCAATCATCGATGGTGTCCGGTGAATCCTTATTTGTTTTCAACAGAACCCGAGGAGGTATCCTAGTATAAAATCAGTAACATTCTGGTTCTAGGTGTTACAAACCAGGGATTAAAATATCATAACCCCATCCCTTGAATTGATGAAGGATGAGCATCATGAGACTTCCCCGGGTTGATCACGTTTAATCAATCTTGTTCATTTCTACTTTGTTTTATAGCTTTCATTTCCTATTTTCGTCATTAATCATAAAACCCACAAGTTTTAAAAAACCTAATTCACCTCCTACTTCCATAATAAAAACCCTATTTTTAAATTAATGGTCTAAGGCTCCGTCGAGAGACGACCTAGGGTTGCTGCTATACTGCAGAAATTCTAGTCAAAATTAAACAACTAATTTGATGCACTCGACAACACGATCAATTATTTACCTAGCCATATAAATTATTCCTTATTTAGTCTTGATAGTCAAGTTATTTATTAAATTTAATTTTTATTTAGATATTTACCTTACCATATTATTATTACTTATTTATCATTATTTATTTTCTCGTGATAGCTTCCGGTGTATGTAAACCTTATTGAGCATTTGATCTCACCTTTATTTTGTTTACTTTACTAAGAATCCAGAAACTATACTATGAGTGATATGAATGGATATTATCAAGGGAATAATGATATTAAAAAAATTATATTTTAATTTTTATATTCAAATGTAATGTAAGAACCATGTATGTATCGAGTTTACCAAAACTACTAAACTATTCGGTCCTTTCAGATACAATCTCATGTATCTTGATCCAATGTAAAAAAATAAAGACTTGCTTCAGGATACTGGGGTTTTGGTTATTACGATATATCATTCATATCATTATGGTGAATACTATTATATCCAACTCCAAGTTATGTTTTGTGTGATTCTACACATGTATCAACTTTCTAGACTCATAATAAATCATTATCTACCTCTACATCAACATGCACCTGTGCTCAGCTCTAGAGGCATCATAGAATGCCACCAACTCAACACCCTACTCTTATAGTCTCAAAAATAGGATCATTGATCAAACTCTTACTTATCTCCTCAAAGTATTTCTTAAAATGATCAGTATAGAAGAATTTTTCCCCTTTTCATGACATGGTAATAAAAATGAGAAAAATCCAAGAAAAGTCTACCAAAAACCTCTAATAGTACCCAACTAAACCAAGAAAACTTTTCTCTTTAGATATACTCTTAGGAGTTTCCCAAGATATAAATTCCTCTATCATTTCTAGATCTATAACAACACCATGTTTCAATGAGATGACATACCCAATAAAGAAAACTCCCAGAACCAACACTTCAATATATTTCTGAATAACTTATGTCCTCATAGTATGTTTGGGACCATCATCTTATGCTCGGTGTGCTCCTCCTATGATGTAGAGTAAATTAAAATTTCATTTATAATCCCGACCATGATTAAATCCAATAAAGGAAAAAATATTGAGTTTATAAGTCTCATCAATACATCAGTGGAATTCATCACACATAAGGGAATAACCAGGAATTAATAATATCTGTAGAGATATCAAATTTTCATCTTCCTAATTTCCTCTTGATGAACCCACAACAGGTGGTAACTAAACCAAAGGTTGATCTTAGAGAACAATCTATCAACATTAATTTGGTGGAATATTTTACCAATCCTTTGGAATTGGTACCTATTTTTAATAATCACTTGGTTCAGGTGATTATAATCAATGTATAGCCCCAATATCTCATCCACCATATTATAAAGAAACATTGGATCCACCAAGTGGGAAACAAAAGGTCTAATAAAAATATTCTCCTAAAGGACCTACAATTACACACTCATCTCCTAGATTTCTGCAAGTGTCTTTCAATGTGCTTTTGAAGATATTAGACTGATCCCATGGTGCAAATCAATATTGAAGTTGATGTCTCGATGTGTACATAATACTAGAACATCTTTAAGGAATACATTTATGTATTTCACCATAGCTTCTATAATATGGGTGTCTAAAGAGTATGTTTCACCAAGAATTAATATTTCCAAATAATCAAAGACCGCTCTTGGATTCTTGATAATGATCCCCATATTGGTTCCAAGTGCATTGGAAGTGTGCAGGGGTGGGTGATATATTAGGATTTCTTTTAATATTTCAACCCTAAAACCAAGAGTGAGGATATTTCACATTAATTTTATAATTAATTTAATTATATAGGAAGATAAAAATTACCTCATATTAGTTTTCTTTCTTCTTATTCAGTATCGATCATTTGAAAAGGCCCTTTTAGGTATCTTTCATTATGATAGTGAGTATCCAAGGTAGAATCCCTCTAACGATGATCCACACATGCTCCAATGATCTCTGGAAAATTTAGCTTGATCTCTAGGTGCTACCATGGAAAATATAATGTCTTGTATTTTTCGTTGTTGATTTATCATTCTTCAGTCATGAAGAAATCTCTCATTCCGTGTTGTTCTTGAGAGTAAGGGAGAAAGGAGGAGTCAATATTGAATTCATTTGTCAAAAAAACTCTTTATTTTTGTATTTTGGACACCCTAGACAATAGACATAACCGGTTGTTTATAGAGAAAGGTTTTAGGTTTAAAAATTACATAATTTCATGACATCCATTAAATAATATTATAACCATTAATAAACCAAATTCCATATAATAATAATATAATTATTGTTTTTTGGCATGTGATATCTTGCGCAAACAATTAATTATATTTACTGTCTTGTAAATAATTATTTATCACTAGACATGGCCTTGGTCCATTCAAAATCCTCATTATTTATTGAACACTTGAATAAAAAATTCTTATTCAAAAATAAATATTTCATTCATATACCGATGAATAAATATTTATTAAATATTCAATAAAATAATTAAATATATTCTTTTCACATGTCAATGAATACATATTTTTTAATTTATGAGATCAATATAAATTGAATAAAATTATTCCTCGATCTTGAGAATAATATATATTCCATTAATTAAATTCAAATAGAATATAGTCAAGATAAATGGAAACACTTTGTGTGTGACCCTATAGGATTCTTTCTCATTATAATTAGGCGGGATTGCCTAATATCCAAGATTACTATGCAGAAACGGGACAAGGAACCAAAGATAAATAAACAAATGTTGCAACATTGATAACCACATATGAATGCTCATAGAATAATATAGTCCATTTATCATAATATCTCATCAAGTTGGTTTCAAATCAGTGTCATCAATCTATATGATTGATATGTATTTCCTTGAATATCTGAAATAAACACATCATTACAACAAGTCCATGGAATTTAATGTGATGGTTCTATTCCAATTAACGGTCTGAGATAACTTCTTCCATAAAGATGGAATGGACAAATCCTTCCTCAACTTATCTATTAATGACATGCCACTTGTGACCCACCCAATGTATCCAACTTCCTAAGGAACTGTTATCCTCGTGGTTTATGAAATACACCCAATTACGCAAGTTGTAACATGCATTAATAACAATCTTAAATTATTAGCACCATCACACATGTGCAGAGATAGGAGTATCCGATAACACTAAAACAAGCTGAATTCCTACGGGCGGGCCTATTCTCATAATCTCCCATATTGGAGATAACTAAGTGAAAACTTCATGAGAAGAATCATCATCTTCTTATGTGTACTCGCACCTGAAATTCTATATACTATGTGTCTAATAAGAGTACATTATCCAACTATAGAACATTATTTAAGAAAATTGGTATACCACATCAAGGTTCTCACCATAGTGGGGAACTTCTGTGACCATATAAATGCGACGTATAATCTAGGACATTATTACATTAGTGTCATGAATAACCACAAAAAATAAGTAATAAGAAGATTTATTAATAACCATATACATTGAATATACATATAATCAAAATATAAACAGTTGGTCATAGGATACCAACTCCAAAAAACTCCCAATTCGACTAGATCCAACTGCCTATGGCCTTCATCCTTCAAGACCTCACATGATAGTCATGCTTTTGCTGAGTCAAAGCTTTAGTCAAGGGGTATACCACATTGTCTTCCATGGAAATATTACTCACTACAAATCCACCTCTCTGATAAAAATACATCAAGAGATGATACTTCTAAAGTTTGTGCTTCATCTACTGATGTGACCTTGGATATTTAACAAGATCCACCGTTGTCATATTATCATAATATAGTGTGATAGGATCTTTACATCTAGGTTCCATGTTAAGATCTTGGATGAAAATCTGCATCCATACTATTTCTTTATCTACCTTAGAAGCCAAAATATACTAACTCTACTATATAATCTACAACCATATCCTGCTTTGAGCACTTGTAGGTCACAAAAACCTCCATTCAAAGTGAAGATATATCTTGGTTGCGACTTCATGTCATCGTGATCAATTTTTAAATAGGAATATGTATATCCTCTAATGTGTAGTTCATCATCTCCTTCATAAACCAGTTACATATCCTTAGTACACCTCAGAAACTAAAGGATCATCTTGACTTCCATCCAATGGTAGTTCACCTGGATCAGCTTGATATCTTCCTAATTCACTTAATGCATAAGTTCGATCTATCCTATTATATAAAATAACATACATTACATACTCAATCCATGATTCATATGGTATCATTTCCATTATGTTACTTTCCTCATGTGTTTTTGGGGACACATTTTCCTAGATATATGAATGCCATATGATTCTTGAAACAATACCATATTTTATTATTCCAGGTTAAATATCTTCAATATCACTTCAATGCATGTACTTTGACTTAGGCTTAGAAACCTTTAGGTTCTACAATTATGGATCTCAATCCTAATAATATTTTCTAACTCACCCAAGTCCTTCAAAGATAATAATTTATTCTACCATGCCTTGATATACTATAAGGATGGTATTTTATTTCCAATGAGTAATATTTCATCAACATATAATATGGATAAAATTAATTCACTCCCACTAAACTTTTTATAGTCACACAGCTCTCATTTTTTCTTTATGAAACTAAATTCTAATATGTACTCATAAAAATTAATATTCTATGACATGGATTGTTTCTTTAAAACATAAATGGTTCTTTGAAACTTTCATACCATGATCAAATCCTTTGGAGTCACAAACCCTTTGGCTTGTGTCATATAGACATCTTATTGATGGTTCAAATTAAGGAAGGTTGTTTTGAATTTTATTTTCCAAATCTCATAATCATGGAATTCCATAATGAAAAGTATAATTTTGATGCATTTCAACATTGAAACTCATGAAAAGATTTTGTCAAAGTCAATTCTGTTACGTTGTTTAAACCCTTCTGAAACCTTCCACGCCTTTTAGGTATTAAATTTTCCTTACATGTCTAGTTTATTCGTGAATACCCATTTTCAACCAATAGGATTTACATATACTAGAGGGTATACCAAAATCTAGACTTTATTTTGGTTCATGAAATCCATTTCAAAATTTGTGGCCTCTACCCACTTGGAAATATATGTGCCACTTACTAATTATTTTTAATTTAAAGTATCATTATTATAAAATAATAATGAGTCACCATTCGTAGTGCCTATAAAACCATATATTTTTGTTTCTATAACCTATCTAGTACTACTATAGAGTAAATGTGTATTTGGAACAATTTCTTCTTTTATGGGGATTTATGGAATATATTCTGGTTCCAACTCTTGTGTATCTTGAGCCTGGACATCATCAAAGTCTATCTCACTCCCACTATCACTTTTAGAGATAAGATCATCCTCAAGAAATTTAGGATTTCTATCAACCAAAACCTTTTCTTCTGAAGGATTTTATAGGAATTATCTCTTTTTTTCTAAGATATGTCCTATAAAGTTACACTTTTTCCCTCAAGGCATAAGCTTTTTTCTGAAAGAGGATTTAACAAATGCTCTGCAACACCACACATGTAATTAAGACAATAAGGGTTTATTTCCATTCCATAATCGGTATGGTATACCATATTATTCTTTATTAGGTACATGGTTTAGTACTTATGTTGTTTTTTGTAATGTGTATCCCCAAAAGGATAATGGAAGGCTCACATGACTCATCATTGATCTCACCATGTTCAAAAAGGTGTGGTTCCTCCTTTCACATACATCGTAATAATGAGTTTTGTAAGGAGGATTGGGTTTTTATAAGAACCAAAACTCCTTTTAGAAATCAATGTTCTCTTGATTAAGATTTTCTTAATCATGGTCTAAGTAGAGTTTCTTAATCATCTTACCAAGATGGTTCTAAAATTCATTCTTGTATTCATTGAATTTTTCAAAAGAATCTGACCTATACCTCATAAAGTAGACATATCCATATCTACTGAAATCATCAGAAAAGGTTAGGAAGTATGAGTAACCACATATTTCTTCAATAATAAATGGTCCACACACATTGGTAAGAACTAATTTAATAATCTATTTATCCCTTTAACCATTCCAACTAAATGGGTCTTTAGTAATTTTCCCTTTAAACATGTATGACTTACACCAAGTGGTTTTAGTTCAAAAGAATCTAAATATCCATCTTGACATAATTTAGTCAAGATATTTTTTACAAGACCTAGAAAATGTTTCCAAAGATGTATGTGGTATGAGTAATGTTAATTAACTTCATTATTGATTACCACTACTTGGTTCATGTAACCCAACACATAATATGTGTTATTTAAATATTCCTTGCAATAAATAATTCAATATTTATATAAGAAACAACATTTATTGAAAAAATTTAATATAAATCCATCTATATCAATTCTAGATATATAAATAATGTGTTTGGTAATAGATGGAACATAATAACAACCTCTAAAAATGAATATCATTCTAGTTAGCAACATGAGGTGGTGGTCCCCAATAGCTACAGTAATAAGTTTAGCTCTATTGGATGCCCATAGATCTACCTCCCTGTGATAAATCGTATCAAATCTACTTGGTTCTTGTATTTCAATAAATATGTGAGCACCACAAGTAGTAAATAATTATAAATTTGTAGAAAAAAATAAATTTAAATTGATATCAAACTTTCTTGTAGATTCCCCTTTATTTTTTGGCTGGGTATATTTTTTCTTCTATTATCCCTTACTTACATATATGAAACAGAAACCATATTGTTCCCTTACTTAACCCTTGATCATCCTCTTCTTGGAAGTGTGTGGGGGAAGCTTTGGGATTAAATATATTTGTTTTCTCTTTCTAAATGTTCACTATAATGATGAAAGGATTTTCACGATTCGTCTTCTTATCTACTTGGTAAAGGAGATAAAGAATGTCTGTAAGAGACTTCACAATGATGTTCATATTAAAATTGAAAAAAAAATCTTGAGAATCTCTGATGGAGTGTTTCCATAAGGACATTGATGCCTAGTTCTTCATAGATTTTAAACCCTATAACCTCAAGTCTCTCAATGTATCCAATGAGCTTAAATACATAAGGCCCATATGGGGAACCCTCTCCACGATTTCTCTAAAAGAGTGCCATGGATATATCAAATAATTCCTCTCTAACTCTCTCCTAGTAAAGGCCATGGAGGTTATCAAGAATATTATACGCATCCAAGTTTTTATGATACTTAATGAGTTCACTAGATATAGACAAAAGCATCAAACATTGAAATTTGACCACGTCACTCAAATGTATTTTATAGATAAGTAACTCTTTTTCACTTTCCTTTTTAGTAGGTGGATCAGGCCTTAAGGATTCTAGCATGTAAGATTTCTATTCATGGTGTAGCATAGACCAAAGGCATCTAAACCACTCCTTAATGGTACTTCCAGTTAATAAGTTTTCTTTCTCTAATATTGATCGTAATAAAATTGTGGATGATGAAATTGTCATTTTATTCTACAATTATAAAAAATAATATTATAAGTATTTTTCGTGATTAAAAATTTTATGATAAATAATAAATTATTTTATTTTATTAAATCTATCACAATTTTTCAATTCCCAATATCCCTCACCATTAAATATTGAATGTTTAGTTTCTATGAAATTATAGTGTAAAGGATGCCTATTACTTTTCCTAATTATCTAGAATTTGGCCATAAAACCATAAGAAATTAATTAGGTAGGTGGTCGTGAAAACTGTAGGCTTGAAGCTCTTTGATCCGTTGAGTGGATTCCCTTATCCTAAAATATTGACTAGGATTTCCTCAATACTTGCCTCTAAATTTTTATGGAATAGACTTTGTTAGTTAAACACAATACAAGTTCATTTATGTCAGCCCATAACTCTCATGATAACTCCCTGAAAAAAGTTAGTGTCCTAAATTCAGCCATGTAATACACTTAGTTCTTTGGTTTCATTCCCAATCAAGCAATGGAAGGATTACTCGGACTTAATATTAGGTTGAGGGATTTTAATTAACTAATGCATAAATTTTATCTTGTTTTATACTTTACATGTATTGATAATATTAAGTAGATGTTACATAATTAATTAACCATGTTGAATAAAACATTTATTCATAATTAATTTATTTAATTTCTATCTTTTCATATTAATTAGTTCATTTATATTAATGTAGTCTTGTATACAAAAAAATAAATAATGTATAGACATAAATAAATAAATAAATAAATAGAGTAAATAACCCAATCATGAGCTTATCTTACTATTGATTTAATGAGGGGATATTAAATTAACCTATGACCTAGAGGAATAACTCCATTTTCCATCCATGGAATGAGTTTCATCATTCCACTTGTATATCTATGTATCACTAAGTTGACATCATCATGGTTGTATCTTGAACTACCTCCATGAACCTTAAGAGGATCTACTAATTACAAGTATTTATTACTCACAAGAAGGTTAGGGGAAACAAAGTATTTATTAAAGGGGATTACATAAATATCCTTGGACATACGACTCATACATAATAATGGAGGGGGTGATGACTCAATGGATATTATTTAATTTTATATTAAATAATTGAAAACCTATGAAACAAATTAAATTAAATAAATTCCAACACAAACATAAATATTGGTCATTATCATGATCAGTCATACATGTAATTAATAAACAGAAACTAATCGGCTAGCATTCATTTTATTATTCATTATTTTTTATTAAGATAGATATTATTATATTAATTAATTAATTAACTCACTTTAATCTTAGTTATCATCTGAACTTAATTAGAGATACCCATAATTAATGGAATTCATGGAAAATAAACATGAGAACCACTAATGATATATTTATTATAAGAAATTAATTTAGAATTAAAAAAATCCTTAAAACAGTTATTAATTTTTAAAAATCACAATAGGAGTCAATAAATAAATTATGATTTTAATTCTACAATTTCCAATTTAATTTAATTTAACTATTCCATTAATTGGGATACTACATGGTGTGTACAATATAGCTACAAATTGTGTACCTCAATTGGATTGTATCTTAGTCAAATGCCAGGGGCTTTGGCATGTTAACTCATCTATACTACACAATATCTACATGCTAGCTACATTCCATGTATCCACTAGTTGTATTCCTAGTTATCCTAGTCAACACATGGTGTGAAATAAATGCACTATGTAATTAACAGCTTTGCGCATCTGAGTATAGTGTTCATGGGTACACGTCATGAACTATGGCTACACACTATATAACCCAGTTTTATTGGCCAATGATTTTGCATTTTCTGATGAAATCTCAGGTAGTTCTTTAGCAATTCATAATCCTTTATGAAAATGAAACATAAAATGTACATGATTAATATATCTATAATATTTTAATTAAAATTTAATTAAATAATGAATAACATGAAATAAAAATATGACCACAATTTCACATTGATTAGAAATCAAATAAATAATTATAAATTTTAATGTGACCACTCTGATACCACTTTTTAGTTCTGCGTGCGGCAGAAGCATGCAGTTGTGGGAAATATATTAATTTTTTTTAATATTTTAATTCCCAAAACCAATAGTTTGGATGTTTCACGTTAAGTTTATAATTAATTTATTTAGATTGGAAGAAAGAAATTACATCATCTTAGGTTTCTTTATTAGTAGTCGATATTGATCATCTGAAAAGACCATTTTGGATTTATTTCATTGTGCTTGTGAGGATCCAAGGTTGAATCCATCTAGGATTGGTCCACACATGTTTTAATGACCTCCGAGAAATGTCATTCAATATTTAGGTGCTAGCCCGATAAATCGAATTTCTTGTGATGTTTGTTCTAGATCACTCATTCTTTGATCTTGAAGAAATATCACTTTTATTCTCGATATTGAGATAAATACAGAAAGGAGGAGTTGAGAGAGAATTAGTTGTGTGCAGTAATTATATATTCTTGATTTTGAATACCCTACACATTAGACATAAGTGATAATTTAAAGAGCTTGGTTTTAGGTTTAAAAATTATCTAATAGCATGTCGTCCATTAAATAATATTATAATCATTAATAAACTTAAAGTAATTTAATAATTATATAATTATTATTTCATGGTGTGTGATATCTTGTGAAAACAGAAAATATTTTTTACTGAATTGTAAATAATTATCTGTCAACATATACGGACTTGGTCTATTCAAACTCATCGATATTTATTGAATACCTAAATAAATATTTTTATTCAAAAATAAATATTTCATTAACATAATAGATAATAAATATTTATTAAATATATAAGTAAATATATACTTATTCACATGACATATAATAAATATGAATTTAATTTATGTGATAAATTTAACTTGAATAAAATTATTCCTCAGTCTTCAGAATAATATTTACTACATTAATTAAATTCAAATAAGATTTAATCGAGATAAATGAAAACACTTAGTATGTGACCCTCTAGGACTCTTTCTCATTTTCATTATACAATCCTTCCTAAAATGCAATATTACTATCTAGTAATGGGTCAAGGAATCCAAGAGAAAGAAATTAATGTCGCAACATTAACCACCATATATGATTGATCATTGTATAATATAATCCATTTATCAAAGGATCTTTTCAAGAATGTTGAACATATATGACCCCAACCAATATTCTTGATATTTCTTTCATTCACTATCTAAAATAAACATGTTGTTACACCATAGCCATGGAATTTAATGTGATGGTTCTATTCCAATCAAAGGGGTGAGATATCAGCTTCCATAAAGATGGGAGTGAAAAATCCTTCCTCGACTTATCTATTAATGGTGTATCCCTTGTGATGCACCCAATGTATCCAACTTCTCCATGAACAGTTATCATAATTGTTTACTAAATACACCTAATTACTCAAGTTAAAATTTTCATTAATAACATTCTTAAATTCTAAGGACCATCACACATGGTCGCTGAAAGAAATAAATGATGACACGAAAACATGTTGAAATAATAATGGTGGGAATTTTCTTATTATCTCACATCTTGGAGATTACCAAGCATAAAATTCATGATAAGAATCCTCATATTCTTTTGACCACTCACCCAATAAATTCTATGTACTATGTATCCTAGTATAGTATGTTATAAAACCATAGAACATTATTTAATAATATCATTATTGAACAGCATGATTCTCATCATAGCATGGAACTGTTATGGCCTCATCAATGTGATGTATACTTAATGAAATTTTTACATTATATTCGTGTATAAAAACAAAAAATATGTAATAAGAAGTTTTATTAATATTCAATACAATGAATATACATGTAATCAAAGTATAAATAGTTATTCCTAGGAATCCAACTCAAACACTCCACTCATTCCATTAGAAGGTCCTTCTCTCCATTGAAGGAGAATCTCATACCATATTTATATAGGCACTTAAATATCCTACAATGACATTATATATTGGGGTGTACCATGGATAGTAATTCCATACCTTGGATAATGTCATATAGATTCTCCAAATCTTCTAAGAGGTTTCACAGGAATCTCTGTCCACTGAGCATCATATTGTACTGTTATAAGATGTGTGAGATAATGGATTCACTAATTATAAGAATATATAGCCACAATTTATGGTATAAAGGATATATAGGAACCAATAAATCTCACATATAGGACATGGTAATGAAATAATGACACATTACTATGTCTATAAGTACTAGTGCTATAGTAGATAAGACACAGATCGTACTTTTAATTATATCATGTGCATCCTTTTCATGTCCCTCCATAGCCTACAATTGTCCACACCCCTATACACTCTCCCTAAAAGCCTAGTGTGGACCACCTGCTAGTGGTGATGGGGGTAGATCATAGCATCGTACCCCACTTCTTGTTGTGCCTCTTAGGGTACCACCAACTCCTCTATAAACACCACATACCTAGTGGTACACCAAACCACCCCTAGGAGATCCCTGATTGTAATATTACCTTTGCTATGGAGGTCCATGTTGGATCTATGTAGATACAAATAATTACTAGAGGGGGTAAATTGTCCTTTAAAAACCATTAATACGAATGAATCAATAGTGAGCACAGTTTTCAAAATAGAGTATAGATAAAATTTAAATTTGAACATAGTACTTTTATATTGGTTTAAATCACTATCACCCGAGTCCACTCTTCAATATTCTCTACTCAAAGAGAATACCAGTACCGACTTAGGAAAATAACTATTACTAGAGGTATAACCTACTTACAGAATCTATATTTAATAATACCAAGAGGAACAACCTCGTCATTTTATAGGAGTCACAACCTTGTTTGGTGTAACTGTGTTCAAGAGTCGCAACCCAGTTAGACCTAGAATTTTTTTGGGATTAATAACCTAAGAACCTTCCTTATGATTGGTATAATAAATAAATAATTACTTTCTTTTGATTAGGGAAATAATAAATTGATGTTAAGTATTACAATTATATTGAATAAAAATAAAATTATGAAAACCAAAAAAACAATATAAACGAGAAAAGATCCAAATATTTGGAAGGTGATGTAGCTTGATGATCTTTTATCACTTCAATGGTAATTAATTAAGTGTAGAAGTTCCTTTTTTATCACACTAGTGGAATAGTAGTCATGAAATAACTTCATCAAGCATCAAGAAAATCAATCTTGTCAAGTGTCTAATGTTCCATCCAGTATTCAAAAAGGCATCAAGAGTTCTTCACACTATATTACTTCGTATCTATTTTTCGACTAATCACCAATGGTCATTTCATTTCTCCTTGAATGGGGGTTCACTAAACTTATCACCACGATATAATGCATTTAAATATTTAAAAAATGGAAACATGTCATTTCCTGTTAAAAATTCGCACATATTAAATAATAATATTTATTTTCCTTAGTTACTACATTAAACTTAATAATAAAGATTATAATATATTCATTTGAAAAAATTATAATATTTAAGAAAATTAAAAAATTAAAATTAGTCCCATAAACATTCATTAAATTAATAATTCAAAAACAATAATAAAGAGAGTATAAAATAAATATTATTAAAAATAATATTTCCATGATATTTTAAATATTTAATAGTTTACAATACGGTCATTGTAATATATAATAATTTAATAAAGAAATATAAAATTAAAAATTTATTAAATAATCATACATTTAATCAATTTATAAAAATATTTATAAAATAGAGTATTCTAAAATATATATTTTTTCATAAAATAAACAATGTAAAGAACTAACTACATAAGGAATAAGCCTTACCATCAGTATAATTACCTTTCCATCACATTTAGTCAGTATACTACTCATGTCCATAATTTTTTCATTAAGTAGGTATATTGAACATGTGAGAAAATGTTTAATGCAGTAGGCATACTAATCATGTGAAAATATTTTTCATGAAGTCACTTTAAAATAAATAATTAAGTCACTTACTTCAAGATCACCTAAAATAAATACTTCATGCTTACCAAACAAAATTTCTTTATAGTAGGTTTATCTTATTCAAAGTATATGGAATTACATACTCATGATAGGTTGTAAAATTTCTTTTCATGGAAAGATCAAAAATCAAGTTCTTTTAAAATACATTTTTTTGAAGAAAAAAATTATTTAAACAAGTATAGGTTATAAAATTTTAGAAAATTACTATAGAAGGGAAATAGAGTCCCTACCTCCTTTCCTATTAATTAAAATGTGGAATATCCAATGAAAAATTTACCTCTCATTATAAGGCTGAATGATATTAAAAATTAAAAATTTAATTTCATCCCTTTTGAAGATATTATTAATCTACCACTTAAAAATAATTTGGATTTTGCTTCATTTCTATTTTTAGGCTCATCTCATCCAAAATATATTTTGTTGAAAAATTTCATGGTATTTATTTTCTTTTTTAAAGAATTCATGTGTTATTTAATGGTTTTTTTCTTATCTATTTCACTTTATATGATCATAATTTTCATTTTATCATGGATAAATAAATTGATTTTATGTTTTATCTTTTTTTCCTCATGTTATAAAGAATTTTTTGACCTATTTTCTAATGAAATTTTATATAATTAAGACAAAATGACTATATATATATATAAACATCTCTTAAAAAACACTCATTCCAAGGTAAAAAAATATATAACCACTTTTGACATATGATTTGAGAAATTTGAAGACATTACCTTTTCTTTTGGTAAGAAAAACTTCATAAAACAATGGTAATAGACATGTTATTTCTTACATTAAACCATTCATAACATTCTACCAACCATAATGTTATATTTAAATTTTACACTTAATACTTATTTCATTTTTATACATAGAGATGGAGGATGTTATGCTAGTCACTGAGTAGTATAGGAATGTTTCAAACGATGTGCTAGTGGGTCATGAGGTTTGATAGATCATGGTGTGTAGAGCACACCATTATCATCACATTCCACCTCTAGATACCATTATACTGTACCTTCACCATGCTAACTTATATGGAATCATTATATCTAATTTTACATTCATTGATCATCACCTAATTGTTTCACTCACTAAGTGATAGAGACCTGAGATAGAAACATTCCACTTTCCCAAGGGAAAGATGACCATCACCTTGAGCATGTGGAAGTTCTACTTCGTCTTTCAATCTACGGGGATTCTATTATATAACCCACCTTGGAGAACAACATGAGATTGTATATAGATTTCTAAGCATCAACATTTTGGTCAATGATAATGCTAAATATGGAGGTTCGATATATATGAGGTGGCTTGAGATGTAATTTTCATAGTTATCTGCTAACGCCGACGAGCATATTTTCAAGAATATTGCCCATGCATAAATATTATGGCTCATTTGGGGGACATTGCGTGTTGATCACTCTAGTATGCATGTGCACATGATGTATATAGGGCTACTGGAGGGTTTTTATTTTTTCCGAAGATACATTTGGGGATCTATGTGCTTATCTTACACATACAGAGCATTATTCTGGTTATGTTGATTAGATCGCATGGATCGAGGGGATTTGTCATCATTATTCAGATATTGGCATGGGAGTGCATCCCTCCCCCATCCTTTATTGTTATTAGTTAACAGATTAATATAGATGTGATACCTGACACTCTACATGGAAACTGGTATGATCACTCATCTTTATTTTTTCTAATGTTATGATAAGTTATTAAATTTAATTTCTTATTATTTATCACTTTCTATGTTGTATGTTACATGTGTATTTAGGAACACCACTTTGTTAGGATGTCTAGGAACAACTTGGGAGTTTATAGTCTCATGTTGGAAAGTCTAGTACCCACCGATGTATGTATATACAGTCTTTACTAGACTAATCAATTTCATAATATTATATAGTTTTTTTTATTAAAAAAAATTAACAACTATCACATGTCATTTCATGTTTCTTGGTTTACATATTGAGAACTATTAGACTAGCTGCCTACATAATCCACAAATGGGATTCAACAAGACATTGATATAGTTCCCCTCATTCGCTTTCACATTGTTGAGTGGCACCAGCCTGGTAGATTCATACGCCAGTTTTTATTTGTTCATCATATTCCCTTTCCACTGAAGTAGTCAGTAGTGCATTATTCCGTGAAGCTGAAATGGAGTCAGGATGTCGATTGGAGTAAATGATGTGTAGAGTGTCTTAAACTCTGAAACAAATTAGTGTCATTCCATATTGATATTTTGTGTACTATTTGATTCCCTCAAGTACAGAATATCATGTATGATCTATGGTATGAACAGTAATCTATACTACATCTTACTCCACATGGAAGAGGGATCTAGGGTCTGGTAGGTTAAAAATATTCCATTAGTTTTTTTACTTAATTTATTTAATTTTCTATCTCTTTACATCATACTCTACAACAAAAAATTATCTGCATGTCTGATTTAGCGGAGGATGAGGTTTTTATCCAAGCAGCATACCATTCCTCAGTGAAAGGGATGATGTCTTCGTATCGTGTTTTACATGATAGTACCCTCAATCATACACCCATGGAGATGATGTTCCTATACAAGGAGTGTAGGTTTATACTTAAGAACCTCCCCCAGCAGCTACTGATGTTGAGAAGCTATGACAATGGCAACGTACAACATGTCATGATGCACATGAGGCCCTGACTATTTCAAAGGTGGAGTTAGGCACTCTAGGAGTCTAGCCTCACCTGATTAGGGATCTTCATCATGAGGCATGGGATCCATTCCTTTTTTTAGGTTATCAAAAAATTTATTTAGGTACATATAATCTGAGCTTATATCAGTGGTCATTTCCCAGGCCTCCACCATTCATTCCAAAGCCTTCACAAGCTTTATGGTTCCCCCATGAGATGATGGAAGGTCCTTCAACTCATGTAGTGGGAGAAGGATTAGGTGTGCATGACTACATCCAATTGAGACCTCCTCTATATGATTCATAGTTAGATCATCTGACATTCAAGGTTCTAGTACCTGAGAAAGAGCATTCTCTATCTCATCATACTCCACCCCAACATAGAGGTCGGTGATCTCGATATGGGTGTCTCATTCATAAAACAGATTATGGGATGAGACCTCCTCATAGATAATTATTGTAATCATTTCTTTATATATGTGTTATTGACTTAAAGGATTTGAAACAACAATGTATTCTATCCTCAATTTTATTTTTTGTCTATTAAAATGATGAAATTATTTTTAATATCAACCAAATTTACATATTTATCCATTGTTTCAATTTTCATTTATATTTTAGTTACAGATTAAATTTTATAAGCATTCAAAATCGACTACTTGAAATATTGGAAAAACTATTAAATTTCAATTAGGTAACTTTAAAATATTATAAAATATAAACTATGAAAAAAATATAAAAAAGTTAAAATATATCCTAAACAACTATAAATTTATTGAAAATAAAAAATAATTCCATAAATAAAATAAATAATTGAAAAAAGGAATGTAAATAATTATAAATACAAATTTAATGGATTAAAAATATATATATTGTGCCAATAAAATTATATTTCATTAACTGTTTTTAGGAAATGTTTGACATTTTAAATTATTTTTTATATGTTCAGCAAGTGTGCCAAATTTCATTTAGATAGTATTTCTACTTTATTATTTATATATTTTCTAACCCACCAACATCAAACATTGTTATGTTTCATATAGGTTACTTTGAAAGAATATAAATTATAAAATATAAATAAAATCTAAATTATTTTTTAAAAACTAACTCATAATATAAATCATAATTGAAAATATACAAAATCAAAAATATGATAAGTTAATGATAATTTACATGTTATAAAATTTATTTCTTAAAAACATAACATTTTCACTTTCAAATATTAATGGACATAATTCTAAATAAATTAAAATAAACACAATATATATATATATATTAAAAAATATACAAACATGTATATTTTTAAATATACAAACATGTATATTTTTAAATATACAAACATGTATATTTAAAATATTCTTTTTTCTTAAAGGAAGCATCGCAGATGCTGCCTCTCCACATTAGTTTTCAAAATATTTTTAAACTAGAATTATTTAAATAAATACATTTTTTAAAAAACAAATATTAAAAACACTCTCAAAATCCAATATGGTAGGTTGGCATAATACCCACATGTTGTAGCTAACTCGTGGTAGGTTTAAAGTAAACTTCATAGTTGGTTGGTTCACCAGTTGTATTAACTTTCTTATCTTGAGGTAAATTAAAAACATAAGGTGGGTACTCAAAATGAAACATCATAGTAACTATAGCTTCAAGAAGAATAAAAAGTGGATACATGGAGTTTTCACTAAACCAGTCAAGCTAGAGAGGGAGGTCGACCATGGTGGTGGAGTTACATGGATTTATCACCGAACTGGTCAATCTTGTATGAATGAAATAACCAACTATTAACTTTTGGATGAAGGATGTCACCACTGTGATGAAGAATTAGTCATGACTGCCATGAAGATTCATGCATTTATGTCACCCAAATGGCAGATTCATTAAACCTATGAAGGTTCATCCACTGTGATGATGGATTTGAGCTTCATGGAGAGAGGTCAATGTGGAGGTACTTATGTGGATGTGGACACAAAAGTCGTTCTTCGAATAAGGTTATTCCACAGTTGAACCAGAATATAGATACTGTATTGGATGGTCAGATGAAAAAGTCAATCTGTAATGTATAATATATATATAATAAACATAATATAAAATATATATTTTAATATTACAATATAACAACTAATTAAACAAAATTAAAAAACAAAAGACAAAAAATATAACAATATATTTTCAATATATAATAAAATATTTATGTTATGACTAAAAAAATTGTAAGCTTAAAAAAATTAGAAAGTATTGTAAATATATTTCAAAAATTGACACATGATATAATATTTTAAAAGGTAATATAAGAGACATAACAAACATCTTAATATAAAAACAATATTTTTATATATGTTAAAAATATTTAAAGATTTAAATTATAATCATCCGAAATGAAAAATCATGTAAATTTTTTTTAGATAATTGATAATAAAATAAATATTATGTCTCATAAAATATTTTAATCAATTTACATTTATCAATTGACACTATGAAAATTTAATGGTTCAAGTAATTTTAATTTAATTAAATATGAGGTAATTATAATTTAAAAAAACAAAAATATTAAAACATTAATACAAGTTGAAACACTAAAAATATCCCATATTTTGTAAATTAAAAAAATGAACATTTAATTAAACATTCAAAAACATTTCCCCACTTTTTAAATGTATAAAAAAAATTAAATTTTATTTCTAAAATGGTCTCCCTCTTAGATAATAATAGTATAAAATACCCAATATTAACAAATTAAAACATTTTCATAAAAATTAACACTTAATAATTGTACTAATGTAAATAGAAATCTGAAAATATGTCCAATTTTTACAAGCAGTAATTATAATAATTAAAATATCTGGTTTATAACATACCAGGTTCAAATTTCTTTAGTGAATTAACCAAAATATATATATATTATAATCCCCAAAAGTTAAAATGATAAAATATCTGATCAAAATCATATCAAGAAATAATATTTAATGTGAAATATTTTACATAATTAAAATAATTTTAAAAATATTGGACCATGTTTAAATAAATTATTCAATCCTAGTAATATCTCTTAAATTCATGCACTAACAATAAGTTCACCATTTACATAATAAACTCAAGTTCTCCATAATTCAACTCTATGAAATAGATATAAAAATTTTTAGCATATTTAATATAAAGTTTGAACTAAAATAAATTGTAATTCCTAAATGATATCTAGAAATAAATGGAAGACTTCCCTATATAAGGAGTGTTCAAAATTTTATTTTAGAGACTATAAGAAATAAACTCATAAAATAGTAGGTGGTTAGAATTCCTAACAATAAAAAATCTCCAACTCTAATGTGTAAAATCAATATGTGAGAACATAATATAAAAAAGATGATTTTCTTTCCCAAAACGTAAATCATTAAAAAAAGTTTCCAAAAAATTAATTAATACTAAAATCTGCATATACTAACTATAAAAACACTAATTTAAAACTCAAATTTCATAATATGAATTTATTTCAAAAGAAAGGGCTAACTCCCCCTCAATTAATACACACACAAATTTTAAAATTCTTCATAGAAAATATAAACACATAATAAACATATATTAAACATAAATATTTAACCAAATAAGCTGCATCCTGATTACATTCCAAAAAACAGAAGTTAAGATGCATGCCAAAAATCTAGAAATTAAAATAACTTGATAAATAATATTTGATATTATGCATGTAATCATACCAATTTATTAAAAAATATATGTTATACATGATCACCAATAGAAAATAATTTCCTAGGCATGGTGACCAACTTAGGTCTAATATGATTTTTGTAACATCCTTTTGGTACTCATGTTTTCTGGGATTTAGTTTAATGGATTATAAATGTTTTGGTCACCCAAATGAATTTCAAATATCTATTTTTTGATTTTTATAAAAAAACAATTCTTAGATAAAATAGATTTTGTATGACTAAATGATTGATTATTTCTCAGAGGGAATTTATTACCATGATTCACTTCATTCTATATTTGAAGTATTTCATGCTAGAAATATTCCCTTTTTATATTTTAACAAAAGTAGCCTTATTTGTGTTTGGTGAAAATATTTTATAACCAAAACCATTATTGTTATAGTTTTTATCATCATAGAAATTATTTTATCATGTTTCTATTTTTCTTGAATAAAAGAAGATAGTGTTTCTTAAATATTAAAAACATCCTTTTTCAAATCAATATTCTATTTTTAAATAAATTATAAATCAGTATAAAAATTTTCATTAGAAAAAATATATATTTATTTGTTTCAAATTTTATTTCTTAATTTTCTTTTATCAATTCTCAACTTTATTCAATTCATCAAAAATATATTTCTTCCTTCTTTACTAATCTTTATTATTTACTACAATAAAATATTAAATTCTACCATTTTCTTCTTTCAGTTTCAAAATCTCAGAATAAAAAATCTTTTTATATTCCTTATTTTGGGAAGCTTTGATATTAATATTTTCAAATTCCATTTTAATTTTCTCATTTTATTTCACCAAATTATTATTTTTACCTTTTAATTATCAATATTTTTAAATCATTTTATTACTATAATTCCTTAATTCCTCATTTTTTCGTATTTTTTTAATATTGGAATTCATAGAATTAAAAACACAACGTGAATCAAGGTTTTTATCTTTCTCATATTCACTTATTGGATTGTAATCAAAATTTATATGAGTTATAAATTAAGGAAATGATGTGTTAGGTGTCTCAAATTGTACACCCATAAAATAAAGTTTAATTGTTTTTTTAACATCCTGAGTCCCTTCTTGAATCTGAACTTTATGAAAAAGCACATCATCCAAAAATATCTACTCTTCTTTTATTATTTTATCTTTTTAATTTTTTGAATGCATGAGTTTTGGGTAATCAGGAAATATGTGACCTTTATTCCGACACTCAAAACATGTTAGACATAAAATAACATTATTCTTACTAAGATTACATTTCCATTATTATTTTTCATTATTCTTTATGACCTAGTTCTTGAAACCTTTGTTTTTCATCTATTTTAAAACTTTTCTACTTATTTGATCTATGACCCAATTTATTTCTAGGACTCATGTTCAAACAAGCAATATAATACATCTACATTAGACTTACATTCAATAACATTATTCCTTATAGTCTCCTCTTCAACAATGTTTTTCAAATCATAATACTACTATAGTAAAGAACCTATTAGTTTATTTAATATAAAATATTTAAAATTATTACTTTTTTTGATTTCCACTTTCTTTTCAAGCCATATTTTGGTTAATTATATCAAAACTATTTCTACTGTGATTATGTTGTCTAGTACTTCATTGAGTGCACAATATAATTTTTATTTCTTATGAGATGGTAAAATATCTTATTGAATCACTAATAATATCACATATCAAAATCATGGTATTTTTCTCATACTATTTCTAACTTTTTTTAAAATATTTTTTCCCATACTGAGTGACTTGAAGAATTATTTATATGGAATGTGCTATCTTACAAGATTAAACATGGATATTTACACTTCTTCTTATAGAACTGTATTGAATATTCCTTACTATATAATTTAAGACATTCTTTACCATATCATTACCAAATAGTGTATATAGACAATGTTTGAAAATATCATATTATTTCTCCAAGATTTTCTAATTGTCCACACCTATTTATTTTAAGTCTTGTTTCATTAAATCTTGCTAGTACATATAGTAACTTCTATAAAAAAGAGGGTATTTTTACGTATCCATCCATTAATGGAATTAATACCTTCCATATTTAAAAACTGATCGTTATTTATTAAACTGTTAAGTCATGGATATTTAGGTTTACATGATAGTTAAAAATAAACAATAGAACTATAATTTGTTGAAGAATATCATGGCCTTAATATCAATTTCTTGGTACCATACTAAAATAATCAGAACTACTAACTAACATTTAAGGAACCACTCTCTGATATTGACTATTGGATCGATATAGATGGAAATATTGACTAGAGGGGGTGAATATCCCTTTAAAAATAATAAAAATAATAAATTAGATTAGGTTATTGAATGAATAAACACTGACTGTAGAGTTTAGAATATAGTTTTGTGGAAATTAAAATATGAGCAATGTATTTTTATTAGTGTTTATATTAACAAGATCCTACACTACTATCCAATATTCTTTACTAGGTGAGATTACTATAATCCACTAATGAAATACAATTTTAAAGGAGTGATAAAATATTTACAGACTCCACAAATTACAATACTTAGAGGCATATCTCTAACATTTTACCAGAGTCACAACCTAGCCCAGAATAACTTTTTTTAGAGTCACAACCTAATTAGACATGATTTTTTTTTAAAATTCACAACCTAAAAACTTCTTTTAATCAGTAGAATAACCAAATAACAACATTAATTTTATTGGGAAAAGCATAAAAAAATATAAATTATTATAAACAAATTGAATAGAAATAAAATTATGAAAATCTAAAAAACAATATAAACCAATAGAGATTACATGATGCTAAAGATTATGTAACTTAATGATATTTGATCATTTCAGTAGCAGTGAACTGACCATAGAAGTTCCTTTATGATCTCACCAATGGAATATTAGTCAAGTAATAACTTTTTCGAGAATCAAGAAAATCATTCTTATCAACTATTCAAAAATTAAACATGTGTTCAAAAATACATCAAGGGTTCTTCACACTACATACCTTGGTCTCTATTTATTGACTAATCACCAATGGTCATATTTGTTTCTCTTCGTGTGAGATTTCACTAAACTTATCACAACCATAAAATTATTAGAAATATTTAGAAAATGGAAACATGTCATTACCTGGTAATTCTTCACATGTATTCAATTATAATACTGATTTTCTTTAATTAGTGTATTAAATATAATAATAAAAATTCTAATATTCTCATTAGAATAATGGATTATTTTTTTAAGATAATTAAAACAATTAAAATCACTCCCATATACTTTCAAAAAATCAATCATTCAAAAACTATAAAAAAATAGAGTATAAAATAAATATAGTGAAAAATATTATTTCCATGATATTTTCCATATTCACTAATTTAGAACATGTTCTTTATAATATATAATTATTTTATAAAATAATATAACATATAAAACATATTAAATAATCATGGAGTTAATCATTTTACAAAGATATTGCTAAAACATAGTCATTTGGAAAATATTTTTTTTTATAAAATAAACAAAGTAAAGAATTGGGTGTGTGAGAAATAAGTCTTGTGTTCAATATATACTTACTATTCCATCACATGGGGTTGATATATCTACCATGAAAGAAAAAAATTTGTGATAGATATACTAACTGTGCAAACAAATTTCTCATGTTATAGGTCTACTGATCGAGTAAACAAATTTTTCATGCAGTCACTTTAAAACAATATTCATGTGGCCACTTACCTAACAATCACTTGAACATATTAATTCATATTAAATTACCAATTACCTTGATTGTAGGTTATTACAAGAGTTATGAGGAGGTGGATAAATACAATAAAAATCCTAGTCTAACCCAATAGGTAAAAACTTGGTGAGACTCAAACCTAAGACCTCGTTGAGACCCAGCAGAGCCGCTAATAACCGAGCTGGACCTTAGGGGAATTTTAGGATATATTTTCTCACTCATGGTAGGTTCTGAAAATCCCTTTCATGATAATTTCAAAACTTATTTACGGTAGGTTGGAATAATTCCCAATTGTGGTAACTAACTCATGGTATATTCATATTTAATTTCATGGTAGGTGGGTTTCCTACTTGTAATAACTTTTATATCTTGTGGTATGTTAAAACTGATTATAGGTACTCAAAATGAAACTTTGTGATAACTATAGATTCAATAAGAAAGTGAAGTCGGTACTTAGATTTTTCGCCATACAAGTCGAGTTGAAGAGGGAGGCCGATCATAATTTTGGATTAAGGAACTTTCCAACCTGTCAATCTTGGAAGAAGGAACAAACCTCTATGATAAAGAAATATTTGAGGATGATCGGGATGAATCTTTTTGTGCTTAGGTCAGAGAACTGGTTGATATGATCGAGCTTCGGAGTTGCTACCACTATGAAGATAGAGTTGTTCCATTGGGAGAGACACTAATATGGAGCTGCTACCATGGATGAGGATACCAAATTGGTTCAATAGTGGAGGTTTTGCACCATTATAACCAGAATGGTGGAGCAACATTGGGTTCCTCGATAAAGAATCTGATCCAAAATGCATAATATATATATATACACACACATACATGTATATACAGGTGTTGATATATATAAAATAAAAATAAACAAAATATAAAATACGTATTTAAATTTTATAATATTAAAAAATAACTATACAAAAATAAATAACCTAAAAAAATAACAAGTTGTTTAAAATATGTACTAAAATATTGATGTTAGGATTAAAAAAAGTTGAAATCTTATCATTTTAAGAAGGTGTTATTAAAATATTTCAAAAATTGACACATGATATAATATTTTAATAAAAAATATATAAGGAAAAAAAAGAAACATATGAATATAAAAATATTAATCTTACATATGTTACAAAAATAATTATGGCCTTAAATTAAAAGCAAGTGAAATAACAAAACATGTAAACAATGTTTAGAAAATTTAGAATAAAATAAATTTTATGTTCCATAAAATATTTTAATGAATTAACATTTATCAATTAAAATTATTAAAATATAATGGTTTAGAAAATATAAATTTACATAAATGTGAGGTAATAATAATTTAACAAAATAAAAATATTAAAAAATTAACACACAAGTTCAAACACTAGCAGTCCTTCCACTGCCTATCCACCATCTTTAGTATGTCACATCAGACAATCATTCACCATGTGACCACAGTAATCATTTTGAAAGCACCACCTGTCACTCAGATGATGGACTCCTTACGGGATCCCTATGTTATTGATCCCAAGAGACTGAGAAAACATAGTAAATACCCCTTTTGTAAAGAACCTAAATTCTAACATCTTATGGCTTCATAATATGACTTTTCTCCCTAATGACTAATACAATCTCCAATGGCCTGATGTTCCTCTATTAGGAATCTCTCTATCCACAATTCCCACTCTAATACTCCAGCATAAGTGCATATACATACATAGACTATACTAGATTTGATGTCCTTATAGAGTCCCTTCACAAACATTCTTGCTTCTAAGTATCGATATCACTCCATAATATGAGAATAACGCATGAGGTTGATGAAACTCAACACATAATCTACAATAATCATATCACATATTGTAATTCCATAAACACCTAAATCTGTACTAAGTTCAAGAAAAATGGATAGTGTTGTTCCAAAATGATGACAAAGAAGACATAAGAGGGGGTTGAATTGTGTCCTTTTAAAACACTTTATATTTTCAAAACCAATCGCTTGTGAACTTGAAAAGTGAATCTGAATATTTTATTTAAATTGAGTATGTAGCATAAAATAAAATAAAAGGGTACAATAATTTTAATAGTGGGTTGGGGTAAAAAGACTCCCTAGTCCACTCCACTAACTCTATATCTCTGTGATCTTGGGTGATTTTCACTATCTAATCCTTTTATAAGAAATCTCGATAGTTGAGTGAAATATACAGTGTCTTTTTGTAATGGATTTTAAAAATCCTTCAAGATGGACTAATAGAATCCCTCAAAACACTCAAAACCCAAGTGTTTAGAAACAATGAAGTGATTGAATTGGGTTATATAAATTCTCTATAGAGGAATTTAGATGCAAATATTATAGTTGATAGATGAAGATATCATCATAGGAAAATAAATAGGTCTCCATAATGTAGTCCTTAAGAAAAATCTCATATTAATTTTAGATAATACATTGATAAAGCATCAGAATTATATAATTCTACCTTTATAGTTGTAGGATGAACACATGGTGATAGTTTGATAGAACAGGTATGTCTCTAAAGTATAATCCTAAAAGCTTTAAAAAACTATAGAATATATATCACAAATATATACAACAACACATGTTTTTCTTCCTATGATAAAGGATAAATATAAAGGTTTCAAGAATACAATGTTTGACTCTTAATTTGAGGCATATCACCAATGTGTAGTTACTTATGTCAGGTAAATAACAAATGTTTGGTACCCAAACGTGAGGTTCTTTACCAAAATTGAGTATCCAAAACATAACGTTCAACATAAATATGGGGTTCCAAATGTGGGTTTGAATACCAACTTTAGGTTTCAATTTAACATTCTAAATAGTGATTCTAGACTTCCTCTTAAAGACAAGAATACATAGAAGAAAATTATTACTTTGATAAATAAAGAACAAAACTAAACATAAGATTTTCATAAATTCAAGAAAATATTAATTCAATTATAAACCTCCAATCCAGTCTAAGAAACTTATTTATTAAAATATAAGGTTTTTTTGGGTATCTAAATCAATAAATAACTTTTTGGATCAACATTATATGAAACAAATATCCCCTTTTTTATGATAAAAACCGCATAAAAACACAAAGAACTTATAGTTTTATAATTTACATGTTAGATTTTTTCAGATAAAGGCATGTAAACATTGAAAAAACTTTTGATGTTACATTATTTCATGTTTTCCCCCATTTGTGAGAATGAAATAAAATATCAAGTGCAATAAAACACTATTATTTGTTCAAAGAACTATATGTAAAGCTTATATAATACAAAGATAAGTGTATACTAAAATGGATTGGATTAAAAATTAAATAATAGAACATATAACTATAAAGATAAAGATAATATAAAATTAGAAAATAAATTTAATTTTATAAATCGTGTTTGATTGTAATGATAATTTTTTCTAAATAAATAAAAAGGATAAGGTTTAGGGGTAGAGGTGGTATGGGAAAGAAGTTTAGATTACACTGAAAAATATACATAGGTTTGAGAATCTTGAAGGGTCTTGTGAATTTACTAAAGATACACCATCAAATCCTAGAAATTGGTATTTAAAGGATAATACCATTCTATGAGTATATGGATAGAATCCTAATTGACCTTTAAATTATCAACTAAATTTACTTTTAGAAAGTTCTAAACCATCTCTGATAATAGAAAAACATTTTCCATCATACTCTCAAGTATATTGAATAGATATATTATGCCTGGTTCTAGAAAATATAATGTGGAAATAAAAATTTCGGAATATCCAAATAATAATCAAGGAAACATTTCCACAATGCATATTTTGAATTTTTAAATCCATGGTGTTAAGATCAGAAGATAATACCACCATCATTAACAAATAATCTCCAGAACCTGATCCAGAATATGTAAACATTCTTCCTTAACTTGAATTGGAACACATCAAAAATTTTAATTGAGACACTAAAAACATTAAAATATCATTAAAATATGAATTCTACACTTCAAATCTAGAAAACATAATTGCATCAAAATTCTGAGTATAAACTTCAAAACTAGATTATTATCTGGAATCTGTGGTCTCAAAAACATCTTCCTTGGTCCTTACCAAATACTTCTTAACCAATGATAGTGATTTATTATCAATCAATTAAGTGTAAGTAGAAACTGGAATACATATTTCTCTAACTTAATGAACTTGTTCTATTATCTATTACTCATATGAATGAGTATCATCCTTATAATGTTTCTCCTCTACATTAACACTTTATTCATCTCCTTACACTTCTTCCTAAGATGTCTGCCCAAATTCCCTTTCAACATACTCAACTACCTACTAAAACTGTGCAATTTTATCTATCCTCTAAGTTAGTTGAACTAACCCCGCTTCACCTTGAATCTCAACAAAGGGCTCATGATTCACCCATGATAAATAAATAGATCCCTCGACTCAAACAGATATATTTTCATTAAAAAAAATACTTATTCTCCTCAAAGAAATAGGATCATTACCAACAGTATATTATTAAAACCTATAGCTCGAACATCAGTTCTAGATACTCATGGCTCCGAAGTACCGCCTTGAATCAAAGATTCGCCAATTTTATCAGCATGAAATCAAGAATACCCAACAAAATTAAGCATACATTTATCCCCCTTAGCATGAATATCATATGGTTCCTCTGTTTCAACACCTACTATCATAAGGTTTCCTTTTGAAACACTCTAAAAAATCAAACTTCATCAATGTTCCAAATGATAAGATATTATTGTGGTGACATCTCAACCATGTCCTGAAATAAAAAATTAACCCTCTATTAAATATCACAAGAAACACCATCACTATATGTGGGTGGAACCTCATTCTAGATTCCTTTTGACTAAAATGACTCATGTGACTTAACATGTACTGATACAAATTCAACGTGATATCACAGAACATAAGAAACATTATGTACATGTTAGGAAAAATGATATTTTCTTATTCGAAAATAATAGGTACATATATTGTTTCAGTATACCTTACAATATCTTTATGATCATCTTCAATATGTTTCACCATCATCTTTCTAAACTATAAAGTTCCAATGAAGAAGGGAATAATGTATTTATACTTTTGAACCTCATAACCAATCAACCTAAAACTGAAACTAAAAGTACCTTCATTAGAGTACTATAAGATTCCATCTATTCCAATATTTAAAATAGAGAATTCCTTATCACCGATTTTTGAAGAAACCATATATTCACTATCACAAAAACTGAATTGGGAATTTTAAAAAAAACTCCCCAACTTCCATTTTGAAAATTTATTATAAATTCCCTTCATAAAGAATAAAATATAAACCTAAAAAACCTCGATCTTTATTAAATAAAAGGCAGGTTTTGAAAATTCAACAAAAATATACCACTTTTCCTTACAGCACATAATGATCTGAGCTTGAATCTCTCTTATATTTCCCACTATTGGGACCAACTCCATCAGTTCTCTTCATCTTTTTCTAGTTAAAATAGTAGTTAATGGTTTTGGATTAAAAGATTTATTTATTGAATAAATTAGAGATTAAAATAAAAAAAGTACAAATATATAAGGGTTCAAGGGTAAGAAATATATATATATATATATATGTATATATATACATAATATTTCTGATGTTTTTAGGTGATAGTTTGGTTTCTCGAGCTGACATTTTCAATGAAATGATTAGGATTTAAAAAAAATACAACTTAAAAAATATGAAATAGTATCTAATTAATAAAAATTAAAAACCCAAATAACATAAAATAATAAATAAATACTTATTATAAAAACACAAATAAACAATTTAAATGAAAATTAAGTGAACAAAATTAATAATAATTAAGAAAAGATTGAAAAAATATATAATATTTATTTAAAATAAAAAAAACTAAATCCCCATTAATGAAATCAAAACTATTAGTGATAATAGTTTTTTTAAAAATTATAGTAAACTAGTATCAAGTATTAACAAATTATAAATATATGTCACAATTTTTAATATGATATCTTTGACATTGATTCCCCATATTAATATACTTAGTTCTATAATTATATACTAATTTTTTATAAATATTTATAGTATTAGTAATATCACAAAAAATTTGAACATGGTCAAAATTTAGTCTAAAATCTAAGAGTTTTTTCAACCACAACACATATGCATATCAACATCCAATAGATATATATTCATCCTCTATTGTTAATAATGAAATTGGATAATACTTATTACTTGACCATCAAATTATAATTTTTCAATAAAAAGTGATAGGTACCTTGGTGCTCTTTCTATCTTATCTATAGCATCCAAAATTATTAAATAAATATGTAATTAAATCAAAAATAGAAGTTTTTTGATAAAACATAGATAAAAAAAGTTCCTTTTAATAGATTTCAAATGAGACCCATTTGGATTTGATTGAAATATTACACATAAACAAAAAACAAATATAATATCTAGTCTACTGGTAGTAATATATAATAAACTATCAATCATACCATTATACAACTTCGTTTCAAGTAGTTTATGAGCTTCATCCAAATCAAGATTTATATTAGTACATGTAGGACTTGTATATGAATTAAAATTTTCAAGACCAAAATTTTCCAAAAAATCAATGATATATATACTTTGAATCAAAAAAAAATTAAAATCACATTAAATGATTTCAAATCAAATAAATAAATCTAATTCTCTCATCATAATCATTTTAGACACTTTTTACATAAATTTGGAAAAAACCTTGCAAAGTTTTTTATTTATAAAATCAAAAATAATGTCATATGCATAAATTTTTACAATTAAAATAATGGAAGAATATATTTTCATAAAAATAGTAGGATTAGAACAACCTATAGAAAAATCATTTTCTGAAAAACATATCTCAATCTTTCATACCAAGCTCTCATTGCTTGTTTAGGACTATATAGAGATGTATTAAGTTCAAAAATAGAATTTGGTACATAATGATTTTCAAACCTTAGTGTGTTCAACATAAACTTCCTCCATTAAATATCCATTAAGAAAATCATACTTAACAACCATATATATAATTTAACATTCATATAAGATGTATAGTCTAAAAGGATCCAAATGTCTTCAAGCCTAGAAATGGGGTAAAAGGTCCCTTTCTATTCCATACCTTCCTATAGATTATAGCCTTTAGCAACTAATTTAGCTTTATTCCAAGTAATTACACCATGATCAACTTTATTGTTTATATTTACTCATTCAGTTACTATTACTAGATATTCTTAGGGTCTATCAACTAACTCACAAAATTTATTTATTTTAATCTGATTTAGCTTCTCTTAAATAGAAATTACCGAAGTCTTATCATACAAGGCTTTTTTTACAGACTTAGGTTCAAAATAAGAGAGAAAATTAGATAACTCAACTAAATTTCCTATATTACTCCTTGTTTTAACACCTTTATGTAGGTCTCTTGTAATGGTGTCTAAAGGATGGTTTTTCAAATTCCTAGGATGTCTAGGTAAGAAACTTTTAGGTTCCTTGGTTTCATTTTCTTCCAATTTGGATTGATCATAATCATGATATAATTCACTTTCACACTTAACATTAGAAGAAAAAAGTCTCAATTTATTTAAAGAATCAATAGATTTATTTTTTTGTGTTTTATTCTGATCAAATGGATCACTATTATCAAATTTCATATAAAATAATTATTCCTCCATCCTTGAATTTTTATTAAACACTCTATAAACATAGAAGCAGCAGAATACCCAAGAAATATTCCTTCATATTCTTTTGGATTAAGCATACCCAGGTTTACCTTATTAATCAAGATACACACATTACATTATAAAACTTTGAAGTACCCAACTTTATTTTTCCAATTATTCCATAACTAATACAGTTTATTTTTGGGAAATTGTATAATTAAAATTTTATTCATGATATGTAATTTTGTATTAAAATATTCTACCAAAAAACAAATAGGTCAAAAATACTCATTTAATATAGCTTTATCAATTTCTTGAATAGTTTAATTTCTTCTTTCAACAATTACATTTTTTTGACAGGTACATAGGGCCGAAAAAGTATGTTTATTACATATATTTGAGAAGAAAAATTAAATTATGGATTCTTAATTTCTCCTCCATGATCACTTCTTAATAAAATAATTTAATACACTTTTCATTTTTAAACCAATTTATAAAAAATTACAAAAAATGTAAATCCTTCACTTTTAAATTCTGAAAAGTAATCCCAAGTAAATCCTGAAAAATAATCAACTAAAAAAAACAAAGAATCTTCTAGCCAGTATTTTTACTCTATAAGGTAAAAAACCAATCCATGTGGATGAGTTTTAAAGATTTATGTGTAGTGACATTATTGATTGATTTGAAAAATGACATGTGTTTTTTGCCTATTTGAGATGTATCGCAATGTATTTTCTCATCAAACATAAGAAATGTAAAATTAAAAAAAAAATCTTCTTAGATAATTTAGATAAGGAAAATAGAATATAATGACTAAGTATTTTGTTATATATCTAGGATTAACTTACTTATGTATTCAAACTTTTCATATTTTGTTCACATAAGGAATTAAGTTTCAAATTATAAACATTTTTTTTATTTTAGGTGATCTGAACTAAATCAATTAATTATTCAAAAAAAGAATATGCATTATTTAAGAGATAAATAGTAAAATAATCCTCGCAAATATAATAAATAATTTTTATATTTTTCTTAATCACTTATATATAGATTAATTTGTTGATCATAATAGAATTTGGATCTCTAACTGACCTAACTATAATGATATTTCATTTAGCATTATCGTTAAAGGTAACTAAATGTAGAGACCCGAAGATTATCGTACATGGACATTACATTACTTTTGCGGAATACTTAGTACATAACAAAAACAGACACACAAGGATCGTAATAGTTTAGTGTCTTTGGAAACTCGGAATAAAATCTTCTAATCGTGGTGAAAGATCTTCAACATCTTCCATAAAGATCTTCCTTTTTTTTCCTAAAACTTTTCTTTATATCCTGGGGAAAAGAAAACATAAAAGGGTGAGCTCAAATTCTCAGTAAGGGTATACAAAAGAAAAATCAATCACATCATATTCATAAGAACATAACTTTTGGAAATCTTAACCTGCAAAAGAGAGCATAATTTCATAACATGGGATAAATCATAGTAGTGAAATGAAATCCCAATAATCATAACTTAAAACATGAAACTTTGTGGCATACACACATAATCATAGAGAATCATTTCTTGTTAGTCAAGACTCATTTCCAAGACTATCTTAGTGGACAAAGTCCCTTTCTGAATCGAGTAACCCTCGTTTCAGTCCTGTTTCACTGAACCGGTATAACCTACCATTTCAGCCATGTCTATCTCATGAGATATAAAATCATTACCCAATGCATTGGAGGGAGATATAGGTCCCACCCATCTCATAATGATACCATTCTTATGTGTGCCACAAAATCATAAATCATACATCATTTCATAACCCATGTAATAAAAATGGGAATCTTAAACATCGTGACATCATAAAACAATTCATATAAGATAAAGGAATTTATAAAAAAAATTCCATTGCAACATTATCAAATCAATTTAATAATAGAGATAAAAATAGAACCCTTTATTATCTTAGATGGAAAATAATTTTGATAAAACACTTGAACTCCATTCTTGAGGAAAATATCCTTTCTTCTTCAAAAACATTTTTCCTTTCTTAACATGTCGTACAAAAAGAATTTGATTAAAAATAAACTTGAAAACTTGTAAAGGAATCTTCTTGGAAATAATGTTTTAAAAATCCATTCATTCCGTATAAGTTAAAAAAACATTCTTCGTACTTTTGTCAGAAAAGTCAAAAAGTACCTCGTACGAAAAACGACAAAAGATTCCTTTCATATTCTTTACTAAAAATTCACCGAAGGGTAAAATTGGATTTAAACTATTTTAAGTGGATGGAAACAATATTACATATTGAGGGAACATGGATGTGGATGATAAAATACGCCCCAGTAAATCCCAAAGTAAAAACAATCTCGGATCAAAATGAGATTGTGATATTTTCCCTTACCTTAGGTCTGATTTGCTTCGTATGTGTCTGAACCTCCTCTTCTTTGAAGCTCCTCTTTGATACCTCCTCTTAGGGCACTAAAATTGGTCTTTGAGGAAGACCAAAACCTCTAGGATGTTTCTAGGGAAGTGGAGAAGAGATTTTGGCATGGGTTGGCCGAGCTTGAGTGCTCAAATTGGTGTGAGGAGGAGGGGGAGGAGGTGTCCTTTTATAAGGGAGGAGAGGGGCACCTTAGGAATATCTCAAAATATTATTTTATATTAAAGTCAAAATCGGTTTATAATGGTTCCAAAGGGTCTTATTTCGAAGCTAAAGTGGGGATGGGTCTAAATACTATCATCCAATAGTATTTAGACAAGTTTAAGGTATTATTTTAACCTTATCAATTAGATTTAACTCTAAGTTAAATAATTTAACTTTTACCGTGTCTTTTTGTTTTCTTTCACTATATGGTTAATACACTTACTATAACATGCCAAAAGAACCCCAAATTGTTTATTATTAATATATATATCCTTATCTAAGTCATTTGGCCGAACCTTAGGTTTTTAGGAATAAAATAACAATTAATAATATAATATTTGATTTAAAAACTATTTTGTGTCAATTTTGACACTATTTGATATATGATTTTTGTGAAAGTCATGAAAGAATTATATGTTCGAACCAAGTTGATTAAATCAATACTAATATATCATAGTAACCTAGAAAATTAGTGGAATTCATAAAAAGTCTCAAATTACATTCATTTGAGCATTTATAACATCAATTATGTTAATATTTCCTTAAAAGGGTAATTACTGCATCATCGTTGTGTCATTTATAAATTAATTTATTTAATGTCTAAAAATTATAAATAAAATATCATTATGTAGGAAATATTTTTATCTTTCTAATGAATATTTATAGTCGAATTTATCTTATGTATAACCCCATATTAAAAATGTTTTAGTTATTAAACTTTGATTTTAACTATTTTAACTATTCATTAAATAAAATAATATTAAATGTCATAATCTAATCCAAGTGGACCTAAATGGTCATATTATATTCATAAGGTTGTTTTTGGTCTAATTACACTTATCCAATAGAATTAGGACATGTGTTAGGATAATAGTAATATCATATTTACCCTTAGTTACCCTATTTACTATTAACCGTTGTAAAAAAAAGTAAAAAGTTACTATTCACCAAAAATTATTTTCATCTCATTGAACCACATTTTAGTCCTTGATATTAACCGTGTCTTTCGGATTTTAGAAATTCCATTCACAGAAGCGGTAAAATTAAGTTTTATGCAAAATTCAGTTTTTAACATATCACTTAGTAGTTTCACTATTCATCAAAAATTGATGTTTTTCAGAACAGTGCCAAAATTTCATCCTAAGCTATATTTCATATTCCGAATTCAAAAATGAAGTCTATTTTACCAAATTCATAACATAGAAGTTGCATTAATTAATTTTATAATTAAATCCCATTGTTAAAACAAATAGCGTGTTTTTAAGAAACAATATCTATCAAAAGATTGACACTTGTTTATGTCTGGTTTAAATGTGAAATTACATCCAATGATCAAAATTGTATTAAATTGTAAAAATATATTCTAAATATACTTTAAAACAACTCAAATTAATAATTTATCACTATTAATTATTTTGATTAAAAAAGTTGTTTTTAATTATAATTTAGTAATGTTCACTATTCATCAGAATATGAAAGTTATCCGAAAAGTACCAAAATTTCACCTTAGGCTAAATTCGATACTCCGAATCCAAAAATGAAGTCCATTTTGAGAGCTAAAATTTCTAAAATTTTAAAATGTGGTTATTACTATTCATAACGGGTAGTTATAATAATATTTTAATAGCATATCGTTGTTTAGTGAAACTCGGTATTGCGTACTACACACGCTATCGAGGAAGGTCGTGATTGCGTGTAATGCAAGGCAAGACAAGGATGTGTGTTGTGCAAGCTCTTTTTGGTGTAGTGTACAACACAAGACATTAGTGAAATAAAAAATATATATATTTTTCATAAAATCTCGGGCTGTTACATTCTACCCCCCTTAAAATGAATTTCGCCCTCGAAATTCGTCGGGGTTATAAATGGTTTACTATTCGAAAGTTTCTTTAATATAAACCCACATCGTAAAAAGAAATACCAAAACTTGGCTTTAAAAACTAAAGTATGAAATGTAACGATTACCCAAATAAACTAATCACTGGGTTTCCACATAGGTGAAAATATGGATATGGAAGAAAAATCTAACCATCATGTTCTGATGGAGAGTGGTAGAGAACATGGCTATGGAAAAGCCAACAATCACAAATCCATAAATTTGTGACGATCTAAGGTACCATCCGATTCATCAGGTATAAGGTCACTAGGACAACATTTTTGGTTTTCAAGATCATTTCCCTAAAGTTGAAAATTTGAATTAGAATAAATACTTTCTTTATTTTGGTACAATCTCACTGTTGTTCATGACTTGAACAATTTCCACTTCATCTCTTAAATAAATGAAGTTGAATTTGTTATTCGTGAAGTGTTAGTAGATCATGTGATAGAATGACGGCTCATTCCATCTGTCTCAAACAAATGGTTAGCAAAAATTATATACATAAGTCGATCTATAGTGAGATTAATCACATATGGTTCCTAAAATGGACTTATACTTCATATATCATACTGCTTAATATAATAAAACTAGTTTCTACTAAACAGGGACTTCCTGTAGTCCAGTGGTAGGCGATAAAGGCCAGTCGCACTTCGGTTGTGGGTTCGATTCCCACAGCCTTGTCCGAAGCGATGGGCTGTCGCCCATCCTGCAGGTTGTCCTTTTTCTAAAACTACATTACTATAACATCCCATCAATAATATCGAAAAAAACTTCTATCCTTAAACAATACTCACTTATGTCCAACAATCTTTAGGCTTATCCATAATACTACAGTCCACTCTCATAACATAGTGAAAACGATTACCAGAGATTTAATACCATCGTTGATCCCCATATATCATAAGATATGTTTTGTTGGTCACATTCCAAACATTCAAAGTCCTTAATCATGTATTCTCTTGAATACCTTAGTGAAAACATGAATGCAGTTTAAAGTTAACACTTTCCACATACCAAAATCCTCAAAATTCTATATACTCAAACCATGATATCACTTAGTCTTTATATCAATCATGAGCTCATGAATACTATTAAACATTTCATTTTCTCGTTTTCCCTTCATTATGTGCATATCATCTTATTTCCAAAAAAATATCTCAATCACTTTGAATACCACATCAATAAATATTGCAATACTCAATGATACAACATTATTTTGGAATCCCATTACATAAACACTTAATCATTCCACCACATCGTTGTCATATTCAACATTGCCAATAGTGATTGCATGTGACTTCCCTTTGTCCTTTTCCTTCAGTGGTTGCTCATGTTGATCATCACTAACCCTTGGATTAGGGCATTTATTAGCATAATGCCCCATTTCCTTGCACTTGAAGCATTGAAGTGTTGGTGGTGCGTTCTCTGCAGTGTTTGCTTTATTCACATCATTATAAACCATTTTTCCATTACTTTGACACTCAGCTGCTCGATGACCTTCTTTTCCACACTTAAAAAATTTTCTAGTCCCTTTAAGACGATCTCCACCATGCTTCTTTCCACACTTTGCGCATAAGGAAACATTCATCTTCTTTTCACCATTATTCTGAGATTTCTCCTTGAACTCCATCTTTCGTTTCTTGTCAAAACCATGATATTGATATGTAACACCAACTTCCATTTCTACCTTGATAGCACAACGCACAATTTCTTCATAGCTACTGAAGTCTCTTATAGCTAATTCCCTTCGAAGACTTGGTTTTAAGCCACTGAAAAATCGATCAACTTTACTTTCAGGTTGGATGATAATGCCAGATTCATACCTTGCAAGGTTTGTAAAATTCGCTTCGTATATACCAACAGATTCATCATCCTTTTTCTTTAGTTCAAGAAACTCCTTCTCCATCTTTGTTCGAAGAATACGAGGTAAGTACTTATTGAAAAATAAGTTCTTGAACTCGTCCCATTCCATGGACTCAATTTCATCTCTTTGCCTCGTATTCTTAATAAGATTACACCATTGATCAGCTTCACCTTCCAAACGATATACTGCTAAGATGACTTTATCATGTTCAGAACATTGAAGAACTGAAAATATCTTTTCAGTGGTACTGATCCATTGTTCAGCAACAAGTGGATCAGAAGACCCACTGAAAGAAGGTGGACGTTGCCTCATGAAGGAATCAATAGAATATTGTTCCCTTCTCTGCTCATTTGGAAGTCCAGAATGATTCCTAGCTTGTGTAAGTATAGCAATAAGATTTTTCACTCCATCTCCCATAACATTTGTTTGTTCAGGAGGACAATCCTTGCATTTCCCATTGCATTGATCAACACGATTCCTTCGGGTTCCAGCCATCGTCTAAAACCCAAAAAGAATAGTGTGAGAGGCAAAAATCATGCTAGGGAAAACAATATAATAAAGGGGGATTACCTTCAATATCTAACATCTTAGGTTTAATTCTATGATCGTTAGCGTAATTCTAGTACTATAACCTATAGGTATACTTAACCTTAGGGACATCCCTAGACATACCTTAGAAATATCTCTAGGGATCTCACTAAAGTTCTCGCATCCTAGTTTCCAAAGGTTGACTAAACCTTTCCTTTGATACCAACTGTAGAGACCCGAAGCTTATCGTACATGGACATTACATTACTTTTGCGGAATACTTAGTACATAACAAAAACACACACACAAGGATCGTAATAGTTTAGTGTCTTTGGAAACTCGAAATAAAATCTTCTAATCGTGGTGAAAGATCTTCAACATCTTCCATAAAGATCTTCCTTTTTTTTTACCTAAAACCTTTCTTTATATCCTGGGGAAAAGAAAACATAAAAGGGTGAGCTTAAATGCTCAGTAAGGGTATAGAAAAGAAAAATCAATCACATCATATTCATAAGAACATAACTTTTGGAAGTCTTAACCTGCAAAAGAGAGCATAATTTCATAACATGGGATAAATCATAGTAGTGAAATGAAATCCCAATAATCATAACTTAAAACATGAAACTTTGTGGCATACACACATAATCATATAGAATCATTTCTTGTTAGTCAAGACTCATTGCCAAGACTATCTTAGTGGACAAAGTCCCTTTCTGAATCGAGTAACCCTCGTTTCAGTCCTGTTTCACTGAACCGGTATAACCTACCATTTCAGCCATGTCTATCTCATGAGATATAAAATCATTACCCAATGCATTTGAGGGAGATATAGGTCCCACCCATCTCATAATGATACCATTCTTATGTGTTCCACAAAATCATAAATCATACTTCATTTCATAACCCATGTAATAAAAATGGGAATCTTAAACATCGTGACATCATAAAACAATTCATATAAGATAAAGGAATTTATAAAAATAATTCCATTACAACATTATCAAATCAATTTAATAATAGAGATAAAAACAGAACCCTTTATTATCTTAGATGGAAAATAATTTTGATAAAACACTTGAACTCCATTCTTGAGGAAAATATCATTTCTTCTTCAAAAACATTTTTCCTTTCTTAACATGTCGTACAAAAAGAATTTGATTAAAAATAAACTTGAAAACTTGTAAAGGAAGCTTCTTGGAAATAATGTTTTAAAAATCCATTCATGCCGTATAAGTTAAAAAAACATTCTTCGTACTTTTGTCAGAAAAATCAAAAAGTACCTCGTACGAAAAACGACAAAAGATTCCTTTCATATTCTTTACTAAAAATTCACCGAAGGGTAAAATTGGATTTAAACTATTGTAAGTGGATGGAAACAATATTACATATTGAGGGAACATGGATGTTGATGATAAAATATGCCCCAGTAAATGCCAAAGTAAAAACAATATCGGATCAAAATGAGATTGTGATATTTTCCCTTACCTTAGGTCCAATTTGCTTCGTATGTGTCTGAACCTCCTCTTCTTTGAAGCGCCTCTTTGAGACCTCCTCTTAGGGCACTAAAATTGGTCTTTGAGGAAGAACAGAACCTCTAGGTTGTTGCTAGGGAAGTGGAGAAGAGATTTTGGCAGGGGTTGGCCGAGCTTGAGTGCTCAAATTGGTGTGAGGAGGAGGGGGAGGAGGTGTCCATTTATAAGGGAGGAGAGGGGCACCTTAGGAATATCTCAAAATATTATTTTATATTAAAGTCAAAATCGGTTTATAATGGTTCCAAAGGGTCTTATTTTGAATCTAAAGTGGGGATGGGTCAAAATCCTATCATCCAATAGGATTTAGACACGTTTAAGGTATTATTTTAACCTTATCAATTAGATTTAACTCTAAGTTAAATAATTTAACTTTTACCGTGTCTTTTTGTTTTCTTTCACTATATGGTTAATACACTTACTATAACATGCCAAACGAACCCCAAATTGTTTATTATTAATATATATATCCTTATATAAGTCATCTGGCCGAACCTTAGGTTTTTAGGAATAAAATAACAATTAATAATATAATATTTGATTTAAAAACTATTTTGTGTCAATTTTGACACTATTTGATATATGATTTTTGTGAAAGTCATAACAGAATTATATGTTCGAACCAAGTTGATTAAATCAACACTAATATATCATAGTAACCTATAAAATTAGTGTTATTCATAAAAAGTCTCAAATTACATTCATTTGAGCATTTATAACATCAATTATGTTAATATTTCCTTAAAAGGGTAATTACTGCATCATCGTTGTGTCATATATAAATTAATTTATTTAAAGTCTAAAAATTCTATATAAAATATCATTATGTAGGAAATCTTTTTATCTTTCTAATGAATATTTATAGTCGAATTTATCTTATTTATAACCCCATATTAAAAATGTTTTAGTTATTAAACTTTGATTTTAACTATTTTAACTATTCATTAAATAAATTAATATTAAATGTCATAATCTAATCCAAGTGGACCTAAATGGTCATATTATATTCATAAGGTTGTTTTTGGTCGAATTACACTTATCCAATAGAATATGGACATGTGTTAGGATAATAGTAATATCATATTTACCCTTAGTTAACCTATTTACTATTAACCGTGGTAAAAAAAGTAAAAGGTTACTATTCACAAAAAATTATTTTCATCTCATTGAACCACATTTTAGTCCTTGATATTAACCGTGTCTGTCGGATTTTCGAAATTCCATTCACAAAAGCGGTAAAATTAAGTTTTATGCAAAATTCAGTTTTTAACCTACCACTTAGTAGTTTCACTATTCATCAAAAATTGATGTTTTTCAGAACAACGCCAAAATTTCATCCTAAGCTATATTTCATATTCTGAATTCAAAAATGAAGTCTATTTTACCAAATTCATAACATAGAAGTTTCATTAATTAATTTTATAATTAAATCCCGTTGTTAAAACAAATAGCGTGTTTTTAAGAAACAATATCTATCAAAAGATTGACACTTGTTTATGTCTGGTTTAAATGTGAAATTACATCCAATGACCAAAATTGTATTAAATTGTAAAAATATATTCTAAATATACTTTAAAACAACTCAAATTAATAATTTATCACTATTAATTATTTTTATTAAAAAAGTTGTTTTTAATTATAATTTAGTAATTTTCACTATTCATCAGAATATGAAAGTTATCCGAAAAGTACCAAAATTTCACCTTAGGCTAAATTCGATACTCCGAATCCAAAAATGAAGTCCATTTTGAGAGCTAAAATTTCTAAAATTTTAAAAGGTGGTTATTACTATTCATAACGGGTAGTTATAATAATATTTTAATAGCATATTGTTGTTTAGTGAAACTCGGTATTGCGTACTACACACGCTATCGAGGAAGGTCGCGATTGCGTGTAATGAAAGGCAAGACAAGGATGCGTGTTGTGCAAGCTCCTTTTGGTGTAGTGTACAACACAAGACATTAGTGAAATAAAAAATATATATATTTTTCATAAAATCTCGGGCTGTTGAATTCTACCCCCCTTAAAATGAATTTCTCCCTCGAAATTCGTCGGGGTTATAAATGGTTTACTATTCGAAAGTTTCTTTAATAGAAACCCACATCGTAAAAAGAAATACCAAAACTTGGCTTTAAAAACTAAAGTATGAAATGTAACGATTACCCAAATAAACTAATCACTGGGTTTCCACATAGTTGAAAATATGGATATGGAAGAAAAATCTAACCATCATGTTCTGATGGAGAGTGGTAGAGAACATGGCTATGGAAAAGCCAACAATCACAAATCCATAAATTTGTGACGATCTAAGGTACCATCCGATTCATCAGGTATAAGGTCTCTAGGACAACATTTTTGGTTTTCAAGATCATTTCCCTAAAGTTGAAAATTTGAATTAGAATAAATACTTTCTTTATTTTGGTACAATCTCACTGTTGTTCATGCCTTGAACAATTTCCACTTCATCTCTTAAATAAATGAAGTTGAATTTGTTATTCGTGAAGTGTTAGCAGATCATGTGATAGAATGACGGGTCATTCCATCTGTCTCAAACAAATGGTTAGCAAAAATTATATACATAAGTCGATCTATAGTGAGATTAATCACATATGGTTCCTAAAATGGACTTATACTTCATATATCATACTGCTTAATATAATAAAACTAGTTTCTACTAAACAGGGACTTCCTGTAGGCCAGTGGTAGGCGATAAAGGCCAGTCGCACTTCAGTTGTGGGTTCGATTCCCACAGCCTTGTCTGAAACGATGGGTTGTCGCCCGTCCTGCAGGTTGTCCTTTTTCTAAAACTACATTACTATAACATCCCATCAATAATATCGAAAAAAAACTTCTATCCTTAAACAATACTCACTTATGTCCAACAATCTTTAGGCTTATCCATAATACTGCAGTCCACTCTCATAACATAGTGAAAACGATTACCAGAGATTTAATACCATCATTGATCCCCATATATCATAAGATATGTTTTGTTGGTCACATTCCAAACATTCAAAGTCCTTAATCATGTATTCTCTTGAATACCTTAGTGAAAACATGAATGCAGTTTAAAGTTAACACTTTCCACATACCAAAATCCTCAAAATTCTATATACTCAAACCATGATATCACTTAGTCCTTATATCAATCATGAGCTCATGAATACTATTAAACATTTCATTTTCTCATTTTCCCTTCATTATGCGCATATCATCTTATTTCCAAAAAAATATCTCAATCACTTTGAATACCACATCAATAAATATTGCAATACTCAATGATACAACATTATTTTGGAATCCCATTACATAAACACTTAATCATTCCACCACATCATTGTCATATTCAACATTGCCAATAGTGATCGCATGTGACTTCCCTTTGTCCTTTGCCTTCAGTGGTTTCTCATGTTGATCATCACTAACCCTTGGATTAGGTCATTTATTAGCATAATGCCCCATTCCCTTGCACATGAAGCATTGAAGTGTTGGTGGTGCGTTCTCTGCAGTGTTTGCTTTATTCACATCATTAGAAACCCTTTTTCCATTACTTCGACACTCAGCTGCTCGATGACCTTCTTTTCCACACTTAAAACATTTTCTAGTCCCTTTAAGACAATCTCCACCATGCTTCTTTACACACTTTGCGCATAAGGAAACATTCATCTTCTTTTCACCATTATTCTGAGATTTCTCCTTGAACTCCATCTTTCGTTTCTTGTCAAAACCATGATATTGATATGTAACACCAACTTCCATTTCTACCTTGATAGCACAACGCACAATTTCTTCATAGCTATTGAAGTCTCTTATAGCTAATGCCCTTCGAAGACTTGGTTTTAAGCCACTGAAAAATCGATCAACTTTACTTTCAGGTTGGATGATAATGCCAGATGCATACCTTGCAAGTCTTGTAAAATTCGCTTCGTATATAGAAACAGATTCATCATCCTTTTGCTTTAGTTCAAGAAACTCCTTCTCCATCTTTGTTCGAAGAATACGAGGGAAGTACTTATTGAAAAATAAGTTCTTGAACTCGTCCCATTCCATGGACTCAATTTCATCTCTTTGCCTCGTATTCTTAATAAGATTCCACCATTGATCAGCTTCACCTTCCAAACGATATACTGCTAAGATGACTTTATCATGTTCAGAACATTGAAGAACTGAAAATATCTTTTCAGTCGTACTGATCCATTGTTCAGCAACAAGTGGATCAGAAGACCCACTGAAATAAGGTGAACGTTGCCTCATGAAGGACTCAATAGAATATTGTTCCCTTCTCTGCTCATTTGGAAGTCCAGAATAATTCATAGCTTGTGTAAGTATAGCAATAAGATTTTGCACTCCATCTCCCATAACATTTGTTTGTTCAGGAGGACAATCATTGCATTGTCCATTGCATTGATCAACACGGTTCCTTCGGGTTCCAGCCATCGTCTAAAACCCAAAAATAATAGTGTGAGAGGCCAAAATCATGCTAGGGAAAACAACATAATAAAGGGGGATTACCTTCAATATCTAACATCTTAGGTTTAATTCTATGATCGTTAGCGTAATTCTAGTACTATAACCTATACGTATACTTAACCTTATGGACATCCCTAGACATACCTTAGAAATATCTCTAGGGATCTCACTAAAGTTATCGCATCCTAGTTTCCAAAGGTTGACTAAACCTTTCCTCTGATACCAACTGTAGAGACCCGAAGCTTATCGTACATGGACATTACATTACTTTTGCGGAATACTTAGTACATAACAAAAACACACACACAAGGATCGTAATAGTTTAGTGTCTTTGGAAACTCGGAATAAAATCTTCTAATCGTGGTGAAATATCTTCAACATCTTCCATAAAGATCTTCCTATTTTTTTACCTAAAACCTTTCTTTATATCCTGGGGAAAAGAAAACATAAAAGGGTGAGCTCAAATGCTCAGTAAGGGTATACAAAAGAAAAGTCAATCACATCATATTCAAAAGAACATAACTTTTGGAAATCTTAACCTGCAAAAGAGAGCATAATTTAATAACATGGGATAAATCATAGTAGTGAAATGAAATCCCAATAATCATAAATTAAAACATGAAACTTTGTGTCATACACACATAATCATAGAGAATCATTTCTTGTTAGTCAAGACTCATTGCCAAGACTATCTTAGTGGACAAAGTCCCTTTCTGAATCGAGTAACCCTCGTTTCAGTCCTGTTTCACTGAACCGGTATAACCTACCATTTCAGCCATGTCTATCTCATGAGATATAAAATCATTACCCAATGAATTGGAGGGAGATATAGGTCCCACCCATCTCATAATGATACCATTCTTATTTGTGCCACAAAATCATAAATCATACATCATTTCATAACCCATGTAATAAAAATGGGAATCTTAAACATCGTGACATCATAAAACCATTCATATAAGATAAAGGAATTTATAAAAATAATTCCATTACAACATTATCAAATCAATGTAATAATAGAGATAAAAACAAAACCCTTTATTATCTTAGATGGAAAATAATTTTGATAAAACACTTGAACTCCATTCTTGGGGAAAATATCCTTTCTTCTTCAAAAACATTTTTCCTTTCTTAACATGTCGTACAAAAAGAATTTGATTAAAAATACACTTGAAAACTTGTAAAGGAAGCTTCTTGGAAATAATGTTTTAAAAATCCATTCATTCCGTATAAGTTAAAAAAACATTCTTCGTACTTTTTTCAGAAAAGTCAAAAAGTACCTCGTACGAAAAACGACAAAAGATTCCTTTCATATTCTTTACTAAAAATTCACCGAAGGGTAAAATTGGATTTAAACTATTGTAAGTGGATGGAAACAATATTACATATTGAGGGAACACGGATGTGGATGATAAAATAAGCCCCAGTAAATGCCAAAGTAAAAACAATCTCGGATCAAAATGAGATTGTGATATTTTCCCTTACCTTAGGTCCGATTTGCTTCGTATGTGTCCGAACCTCCTCTTCTTTGAAGCGCCTCTTTGAGACCTCCTCTTAGGGCACTAAAATTGGTCTTTGAGGAAGACCAGAACCTCTAGGATGTCGCTAGGGAAGTGGAGAAGAGATTTTGGCAGGGGTTGGCCGAGCTTGAGTGCTCAAATTGGGGTGAGGAGGAGGGGGAGGAGGTGTCCTTTTATAAGGGAGGAGAGGAGCACCTTAGGAATATCTCAAAATATTATTATATATTAAAGTCAAAATCGGTTTATAATGATTCCAAAGGGTCTTATTTCGAAGCTAAAGTGGGGATGGGTCGCAATCCTATCATCCAATAGGATTTAGACAAGTTTAAGGTATTATTTTAACCTTATCAATTAGATTTAACTCTAAGTTAAATAATTTAACTTTTACCGTGTCTTTTTGTTTTCTTTCACTATATGGTTAATACACTTACTATAACATGCCAAACGAACCCCAAATTGTTTATTATTAATATATATATCCTTATCTAAGTCATTTGGCCGAACCTTAGGTTTTTAGGAATAAAATAACAATTAATAATATAATATTTGATTTAAAAACTATTTTGTGTCAATTTTGACACTATTTGATATATGATTTTTGTGAAAGTCATAACAGAATTATATGTTCGAACCAATTTTATTAAATCAACACTCATATATCATAGTAACCTAGAAAATTAGTGGAATTCATAAAAAGTCTCAAATTACATTCATTTGAGCATTTATAACATCAATTATGTTAATATTTCCTTAAAAGGGTAATTACTGCATCATCGTTGTGTCATATATAAATTAATTTATTTAAAGTCTAAAAATTATAAATAAAATATCATTATGTAGGAAATATTTTTAGCTTTCTAATTAATATTTATAGTCGAATTTATCTTACGTATAACCCCATATTAAAAATGTTTTAGTTATTAAACTTTGATTTTAACTATTTTAACTATTCATTAAATAAAATAATATTAAATGTAATAATCTAATCCAAGTGGACCTAAATGGTCATATTATATTCATAAGGTTGTTTTTGGTCGAATTACACTTATCCAATAGAATTAGGACATGTGTTAGGGTAATAGTAATATCATATTTACCCTTAGTTACCCTATTTACTATTAACCGTGGTAAAAAAAAGTAAAAAGTTACTATTCACCAAAAATTATTTTCATCTCATTGAACCACATTTTAGTCCTTGATATTAACCGTGTCTGTTGGATTTTCGAAATTCCATTCACAGAAGCGGTAAAATTAAGTTTTATGCAAAATTCAGTTTTTAACCTACCACTTAGTAGTTTCACTATTCATCAAAAATTGATGTTTTTCAGAACAATGCCAAAATTTCATCCTAAGCTATATTTCATATTCCGAATTAAAAAATGAAGTCTATTTTACCAAATTCATAACATAGAAGTTGCATTAATTAATTTTATAATTAAATCCCGTTGTTAAAACAAATAGCGTGTTTTTAAGAAACAATATCTATCAAAAGATTGACACTTGTTTATGTCTGGTTTAAATGTGAAATTACATCCAATGACCAACATTGTATTAAATTGTAAAAATATATTCTAAATATACTTTAAAACAACTCAAATTAATAATTTATCACTATTAATTATTTTGATTAAAAAAGTTGTTTTTAATTATAATTTTGTAATTTTCACTATTCATCAGAATATGAAAGTTATCCGAAAAGTACCAAAATTTCACCTTAGGCTAAATTTGATACTCCGAATCCAAAAATGAAGTCCATTTTGAGAGCTAAAATTTCTAAAATTTTAAAAGGTGGTTATTACTATTCATAATGGCTAGTTATAATAATATTTTAATAGCATATCGTTGTTTAGTGAAACTCGGTATTGCGTACTACACACGCTATCGAGGAAGGTCGTGATTGCGTGTAATGCAAGGAAAGACAAGGATGCGTGTTGTGAAAGCTCCTTTTGGTGTAGCGTACAACACAAGACATTAGTGAAATAAAAAAAAATATTTTTTATAAAATCTCGGGCTGTTACACTAAACCTCCATCAACTTTAGAAAATGAATTAATATTTCAAAAACATTCACTCATGTGCATTAAATATACACTACCCATATATCATATTGAATTAATACCACATTATATTTTTGCAAACAAAAATATCAAACAAATTTTTTTGGTACCTAAATAATTTTGGGTCCAATAGTGTCAGTAATCAAGGATCTAGGAAACCAGATCAATTTAAATTTATTGGAAATTTCAATATAAACTTTAAATAAGTCGTTAGAAATATATTATTACTTTACTCTACTAATTTGAGGATTCTCTAATCTATACTCATTATCATAGTGAACTTTATTTCCTTAATAAATACAAGTAACATTAGACATTCTATGATTCTTTGAGCTTGGAACAAATTAATTTATATATAAATAGGTTTCTCAATATAACTACTAATTCCATATTTTTCCTTCTTAAGATTATTATTTTCAATAATATTATTTAAATAATATAACACTTGTAACTATACTAGAAATGAGTTTTAAGGATTCTATTTTTGTAAGTAAATATTTAATTTTATATTAATGATCAATACAACTTGAAGCATATTTATTTTGTTTTTTAATCAATTCTAATTGTTGTATTAGTGTGGTATCATTTTTACTTAGTACTAAATTGTGAATATTTTTAAGAGATTTGTGATTTTTTAATTAGGTTTTTATTTTTCTTCTAACATGAAACAATATTTATTTAATTTTTCATTTGAGAAATTTTTTTCAAAATCCAAAGAAGATGAATAATAACACTATATCTCATCATCTTGAACCGTAAATAATGTATTTTATTTTTTATTTATTTATTTATTTTAGATTAAAAACTAGAAAAGTTTGGATCTTCATATACACTTCAGGTGGAATTCATGAGTTTCTTACCATCTCATTAACAACTAGCTTTCATCTAAAGCTTCTTCTATACGTTTTCAATTTTTTATATATCCTTAAGCTATGGGAAATCAGGTTCAATATGAACCCACTGTTTGTGTTCATAATATATAATTTCGTTTTGTCCATGAATAATTTTCTAACAATAATTTAATGTTATCTTGAAACCTTTATTTATATTATGTAGATTGTTGGATCTTCTATCTATCTGATAAAATTCCACACCTGATTTTGAAAAACTAGATTCATCATTATAGAATATAACATATTTTTTTGAGCTATTTTCTTCATTAGTAGTAGAATCTATAAGAGTAGTATTATTCTTCCTAATCATTTTATGATTTTAAACTTCTAATTTAATATCAACTTCATACATAATTATAGTACCAATCAACTCCTTAAAATTCAAATACTTTACCTGATTTTACTATCTAATTACATTTTAAATTCCTCACCTTCTATATTAAAAAACTTTGACAACTTTCAAAGCTTGATCAGGTTTATGTACATGTGTTATAAGATAAGGTACACCATTGGGTATCTTAGTCATTCCTATATTTGTAACGTCCCAGTTCCGAGATCCACCCAAAGGTTCCCCGTACCCGGTTGGTCACATGGCCTCAAGCGCATTTTCCCAAATTCTAAAGGATGCCAACTAAGAGCGAGGGGTATGATGGTGGGGAAACTATGCCCTCATTGGCAGAGTATACAATGGAAATAAAAAATACATACAATAGTGGAAGCAGTAACTATCCAACAATAGTAAACAGTAAAAGACTGATTGAGAAACAATTGGAGAAAAATATATGTAAATGATTCATGGTACATATATGTCAAGGAAAGCATCCAAACAAGTCACAATGCTGAATATAGTACTACACCAAAGTACAAAAGAAAAACAGATAAGCAACTCCTCATCATTTCAAGCCTTGTCTTGGTCCCATGCTCTCCAGCTCCAATGCAATCAAGTACCTAAAGTCGAAGTGTGCTTGCCCTTGTCTATACCTGCAACAATATAAACTATGTTTTCCCAAAATCATGACCCAAACAGGGTGTGAGACTAAATACTAGTAGGCAACCACCTGAAAATCTATTCCTAACTGTCAGTGAGTATATGGAAGGTAAAGTAAAGTAAACAGCAAACAGTAAGTAGTAAATAGGATAATACACAGCAGTAAACAACCTGCAGATCAAACAAGAAATAGTAAAGAAAAGAGCTAACCACAAATAAGAAACCCTCTGGGAAGTACTCACAGCCATACCCTCTGGTCCTATCCAAGAAGTACCAAAAACCCTCCGAGAAGTACACTTAGTCTAACCCCTCTAGTTTGGTCATACAAAATTATAAGACTCTCTGAGGAAGCACACTCAGTCAATTCCACTTATAGTCTAACGTAGTCAGGGACTCTCTGAGGAAGATCACGCGGTCAATTCCCCTTATAGCCCCAAGGTCTAAAGACTCTCTGAGGAAGCTCACTTGTTCAATTCCTCTTATAGGCTCAGGTCTATCACAGACTCTCTGAGGAAGCTCACTTGGTCAATTCCTCCTATAGCCTATAGTGGTTTAAGGAAATTCAAACAAAACAAAGATTCTCTGAGGAAGGTCACTCGGTCTATCCCCTTATAGTCTATAAAGCTAAAGACTCTATGAGGAATCTCACTTGGTCTATCCTCCTGTAGTATATAATATCTCAGACTCTCTGGGAAACTCACTCGGTCTATCCCCTGTAGTCTATAATGTCCAAGACTCTCTAAGGAAGATCATTTGGTCTATCCCCTTATAGACTATAGCACCAAGTTCTTACGGCCTCGTGCTAGTCAGTGTATAATAATGCTATATGGATAAAGTAAACCTACAGAGCTACTTTTCTAACCAGTCTACAATATAACAAGCATGTTAGGGAACAACACTCCATCATATGGTCATAAGGCATGGAAAGCAGGTATAACGGCCAATAGGCTGAACAAGACCAAAAGGTCGTAAACAGATAAGCATTGGAAAAAAATCCAAGAATATTAATTATCCTTATAAATAATCAATTTACCTCTACACAAGCATACAAGCAAGGTAGGGAAACAACAGGGGTAAAACGGTAAACATGAAATACCTCATTCAAGGGTATTGGTGAAATTTGCACATAATAATCAAGGAATTTGAACGGAAAGGCACAAACCACATACCTTGATTCTAGGAGATTGATATACCTTAATCACAAGGCCTGAATCTCCTTAGGATGTCTTAGATCTATGAAAACACACAAAATGTTCAACCCATGATAACTTGCAAAAGAGGAGGAATTGGAAAATTATTCTCTAGAAGAAGGAAGACTATACTGATGTGGTTCCAACACAATCGACGGCGGTCGATTCAGAGAACGGACGGAGGCTCGGGGGCCCGGGGAAGTCTCAGCGTCGTACGGCTTCTCTCAGTAAAACAAGACCTGGAAGAAGACGTTTATGGTGATCATACACGAGCCCGGTTCGTTTAATGAAAAAATAAAGTACACAGAGTGTACTTTTGGAGTACATAGAATGTACTAGCCTTTTTTGTACTCCACTTTAAGAGGCCTCCACATCACCCCCACATGAACATTTGTGTGGCCCAGACACAGCCAGCACACGGCCTCGCACGACATCGAAGTACACGGTGTGTACTCATAAAATTCACAGCGTGCACTTCAAAAATTTCCAGAAACACCTCCTTTCTCAAAAACTCCAGGAAAAGGTAAAACATACCTGAAAAGAAGGTTTGGTTTCTTACTAACTTCTCCCCTTAAAGAAATTCATCCCTAAATTTCCCTAGCGAGGTGTAGAAGAAGAAACCCCGAATAGCTCGGGCCACTGTGATCATACATCGGCCTCCCTCTCCCAAGTCTTGTCCTATACTCGCTCATGCTTCCATAGCACCCATACCAGAGGAACAGAACGGCCATGGAGAACCATCGTACTGCGATCGAAAATCTGGATAGGATGCTCCTCAAATGATGCATCCGCTTCGACCTCAACCTCCTTAGGTTGAAGGAAATGAGATGGGTCTGAAAAGTAACGTCAGAGCTGAGAAACATGGAAGAATTCGTGCATATCCCGATACCTTTGAGGTAACTGTAACGGATATGCAACCGGCCCAACTCTCTCCAACACCTCAAACGGCCTGACGTACCTCAGTGAATGCTTACCCTATCTCTGAATATTCTTGTGTCCCAACCTCGGTGCGACACGCAGGAAAACCTGATCCCCAACCTCGAACTCCAGTGGTTATCTCCACTGATCTGTATAAGACTTCTAATGAGAATGTGTCATATTCATCCTCTTCCAAATCAACTATATTTGCTCTGAGATCTCCTGAACAAAATGATGTCCCAGCAAAGCTACCTCTCCTACCTCCAGCCAGCATAAAGGTGATCAACATGGCCTACCGTACAAATCCTCATAAGGTTCCATCTAAATAGTCTCCTAAAAACTGTTATTGTAGGCAAGGTATATACTTCTCTCAAGAACCTCCAAAATCCAGAATTCATGCTCGGAGCATGTCCTCAGGCACATGAATCATACGCTCAGACTGGCCATCTTTCGGGGGATGGTCAGCTGTACTCAAAAGAACTTTTGTACCCAAAGCCTTCTGAAGCCCTTTCCAGAACCGAGAAGTAAAACGTTCATCCCTGACTGAAACAGTGGAGTGCGGAACTCTATGTAGACATACAATCTCTCGGATGTACAACCGCCCCAACTCATCAACACTGAAGGTCTCCTTGATCATAAAGAAGTGAGAAACCTTCATGAGTCTGTCAATGACAACTGATACTACGTCATTCCCTTGAGGATACCTCGGCAAACCGGTCACAAAGTCCATCACGATGTTGTTCCACTTCCACTCAGAAATGGGTAACTGCTGTAAAAGTCATGTTGGTCGCTGATGTTCCGCCTTCACCTACTGACAAGTGGAACACCTCATGATGAAACCAGCAACGTCCCTCTTCATACCTGGCCACTAATACTAATGGTGTAGATCACGGTACATCTTGGTGACGCTATGATGAACTGCCCAAACTGAGGAATGAAAGTCCCAAATCATCTCCTCGTGTATGTCTGCTAGTACCCATATGCGTCCCTGGAAGCACAAGATCTCATACTCACCTATGGTCCACCCAGGAATAGGTTCCTCTCCTAACACGCTTTCCCGTAGGACTAGGCATTCAGAATCTGATAGCTGCCTCATTCTTACTTGATCAATAAGGGTAGAGGTAACAGCTATAGAAGAAAGAAATGTCTTCCCCTGTCTATCGTGCACCTCCAAATGCATCTCAGAGAACATAGCCATAAGCTTCCACTCACTATTGTCCTCCTGAACATCCTGTATTTGAGTGCTCCTGCTCGGTGCATCAGAAACAGCATTTCCTTTCCCAGGCGTGTAGGCAAGCTCAAAGACAAAAGACTGAAGGTACTCAACCCACCTTCACTGTCTCAAATTCATATCACGTCGTGTGAAGATGTAATTGAGACTCTTATGGTCAGTGAACACCAAAAAGTTCTCTCCCAGAAGATAATGTCTCCAACAGTGTAGGGCATGAACAACAACTGCCAAATCCAGATTGTGTGTCGGGTAATTCCTCTCATGTGTCCTTAACTGTCGAGACCCGTAAGCAATGACTCCATCTCCCTGCAAAATCACAGCTCCCATCCAAATACCTGAAGCATCACAATAAATGGTATAGATCTTTCCCGGCTCTGGAAAGACTAGTATCAGTGCGGAATTCAACCTCCCTTTCAGCTCCTGAAAGTATGACTCACAAGAATCTGACAATAATAAATTTTCCCCTTTCTTGGTCAGACCAGTTAGTGGTGCTACTAGGTGTGAGAAGTCTTGTATGAAGCATCTGTAGTATCCAGTGATCCCTATAAAACTCTGTACCTCAAAGACGTTCTTTGGATGCTCCCAAGAAACTACAGATCTCACTTTCTCTGGGTCTACTGATACTCCTGCCTCTGAGAAAACATGACCGAAGAAGTGAATTTGGTCCATCCAAATACAGAATTTTGAGAGCTTAGCATATAAATAATGCTCCATCAATGTAATCAAAATGATCTCAAGATAGGTAGCATGGTCGTGTCAAGTGTGAGAGTACACCAACATATCATCCACAAAAACAACCATGAACAAATCCAAGTATGGATGGAACACTTGGTTCATCAGTGCCATGAAAACTGCAGGCGCGTTCCTGAGACCGAACGGCATAACCATATACTCATATAGACCATACCTACTCTTTAAGGCTATAAGAGGTATATCAGATGGTCTAATGCACAACTGATGATAACCATATCTCAAATAAATCTTCAAGAACACCTGATCTCCTTGAAGCTGATCAAAGATATCATCGATCCTCGGTAAGGTATATCGGTTCTTGACTGTCAATTGGTTCAACTTCTGATAGTCCACACAAAGCCTGAGGGTACCATCTACCTTCTTTGCAAATAGGATAGGTGAACCCCAAGGAGAAGTACTAGGTCGGATGAAACTCATCTCCTGCAACTCCTCCAACTGCTTCTTGAGCTCCTGCAACTTAGGTGTAGCCATCCTATAAGGAGGAATGGACATTGGTGCCACTCCTGGAACAAGCTCAATCGAGAAGTCAACCTCACGCTCTGGAGGCAACCCTGAAAAGTCCTCTGGAAAGAAATCTCGGAAACAATCCACCAATAGAAAAAATTATAACTTTGAAGTCCCCTATTCATTCAAATAAAGACTAGCAATCTGGGCTGTAACTCCCCCCAACCCATGATCTCTGGACCCGCTCTACTCGCCTGGACATCCCATTTGCCTCTATGAAGAAAGGATTCACCCTTTAGTTATATGAAACTCACCCTGCAGAGATAATAGTCGATGACTTCCTGGAAGAGAACTAGCTAGTCCATTCTGAGAATGACATCATAGCCTATCATCTCTAGGACATAGAGATCCCAAAGGAAGTGACACCCACCAACCTCAAGAGGGCACTGCTTGTACTGACATACACTAGTTTTCCTAGTCCCTAACGGTGTGTCTAGTGTTAAGATATTGATAGAAGAAAAGATGCAGAGACCAATACTCTCCACAACAGCGACAGATATAAAGTTGTGGAAACCCGCTGTATCGAAAAGAGCTGAAGATGGAACAGAGGCTACTAAGATTGTACCTCAAACTTTAGATGGTTTGTGATCCTACTCCTGATGAGTCAGCTCCACTGTAAAGGTCTGGCCTACTCCATGGCCCTGTGACCCTGCCTGACCGCTCTGAGCTGATCCACTCTACTTTCGTTGGGAGCCTGGTGACTGACCACCACAGCCGCGACCTCCACCTCTGCCCGAACGGATAGAAGAACTCCAGTTCCCAGGCTGGTGAGAAACTGACAATGCATATCCAGAACATGGGGTTATAGAGGAATGCCTACCACCAACTGTAGGAGAGAAGATCTGATAGAAACGCTAATGATGGCCCATCTTGCTACAAGATCGGCACTCCATTGGGTCTCTCTGGCACTGAGGCCTAGTATGCACACTCCTCCCACATTGGTAGCATACAACCTAGCTGCCTGAAGCTACATTCTGCCTATGCTTATCTCCTCGAGCAGACTCCCTACGACGCTTCCTGCTATCAGTAGGAGGAACACTAACTTTGGATGTCAAATCGCCCAGGCTCACTACTCCAGAATCCCTCAGATTACGCTCAGTGATCAACGCCTGGTTGACGATAGGAGATATCGAAGTCAACCTGAAGATGTTCACCTGCGATCGGATGTCGTGCCTCAAACCATCCTCGAACTTCCACGGAAGGAACATCTGATCGCCTCCTGGAATAGGCGTGAAACACTGCAGCTCGGTAAAGCGAGATGAGTACTCCATAACAGAAAGAGTACCCTGCTTCATAATCATAAACTACTGGGCTCGATCGGCCCTCAAGGTCTCTTGGTATAAGTAATCATAGAAGATGCGCCAAAACTCATCCCAAGTCATACTCTTCTGGTGTTCTGACTGTGAGATCACCTCCCACCACCTCTTGGAGGAGTCTCGGAGCATATAGGTAGTGAGTTTCACCCTTTTCTCTGGAGGTATCTCCAAATGCTTGAAAATTGTCAGCGTGGACTCTTTCCATGACTCTGCAGCCTGGGGTCCTCCATCCCCAGAGAAAGTAGTAGGATGATGCTACTTGAAAACCCGCGTCAACTCTGTCATCGATGGGGTAGGAGGCGGAGCTCCCTGGAAGGTCTGCATCATCCTCAAAAAATCTTCCCTAAACTATCCATCGGTTCCTGCAACTAGTATAACTGTTGGTGATAAGGCTGGCATAGCAGGAGGATCTACAGGAGGTCCCTGATCGGCTATATCCAGGGTCTGATCACTGTCTGGTAGCTGACGTACAACCGTAAGATGTCTCGGTGGCATAATTCTGAAAGTTCAAAAGCACACCTTAGATCAGGATTATCAAATAATGAGAACACAAGAGTACAAGAGGGGAATAGGAGAAAGAAACATTCAAGTTTTACAAAACATGACTACACGGAGTGTATAAAAACTACACGGCATGTCCTTTTAAGCCATTAACATGGGCGTGTACTTCTGCCCCAACTGGTCGTGTAGCGCCCCAACCACATGGCATGTTATCCCCACACACAACGTGTACTTGAACTCTATTCCCCTTACCAAGTCTTTTTACATGGCTAACCCACACAGTCCTCTTAATCCTAGACTATACAGTGTGTATAACCACCACACGACGTGTACTAGGAAATGTTTCAATGACCTGTGTTGTTATTTACACAGCCGGCTACATGGTTCACTCTACACAGCGTGCTCCCTATGCACACGGTGTGTACTTGAAGGTTTTCCCCAACTCGTGTTATTAGTTACACGGCCAGGTACACGGTTCACTCTACACGGCGTGCTCCCTATGCACACGGTGTGTACTTGAAATATTTCCCCGACCCATGTTGTTCGTGACATGGCCGGGTACTTAGGTTACATCGCACGTTATGTGAAAATAGGACACGATGTGTATAGTCAAAGTTTCATCCATCTGTGTCGTTAGTCACACGGGTAGACACACGGTCACTACAACACGGCGTGTACATAGCGTACACGGTGTGTTCCTGAAGATTTTTCACAACCTCGTGTTTCTGCCCACACAGTCAATGACACGGTTTAAAAACTAAATGGCGTGTATTCAAAAAGTACACACCGTTTATTCTGGGTTTTTCCAGGAAGTATCCTCAGAAACTTCTTCGGAGCCCAGAAAACACCGAAAAAAAACATTAAGGTACCAAATTCCGATCCATGAGGGCCCATACTCCCTGCGAATAGAATCTTGGCATCTCATACATATCATATAAAAAGAAAAAAAGTCAATGATCCACCAAGTTCAAATTCATGTGGGCCCATAACACCTCAAGAATCAAAATTTGGCATTCATTACATTAAATCTCTATACAAGAAATACCCTATCAAACAGCAGGTATTTATATCAAGGAAACTATCACAACAACTTGCATATTTTACACATCATCTATCACAACAACATTAAATCACTAATTCATTCTATATGGCGTGGTAAAATGCATGACATGTGATTTATAGCAAGTTCCTATATGATGCATGAGATGGAATACCCTCATCTCATCGAGTTGCAACAGAAATAGAACCTCAATAATATCAACATTAACAGCACAAATCATGTTAGTCACTCGAGGTGAAATCAAATCAACTGTAAAAATTGAAAAACCTGAAAAAATTGAAATAAACGAGGTAGATTGGCTTTTCCCTATACACGGGTTAGCTACTCCCAGGAAAAGCTTATTACCAAGTACCTATTCTGTCCTATCTCGGGCTATAGGCTCCAAACAGTAAGTCAAGAGAAAAGAATTCCTCTGATACCACTTTGTAACTTCCCTGTTCCGGGAGCCACCCAAAGGTTCCCCATAAAAGGTTGGTCACATGGCCTCAAGCGCATTTCCCCAAATTCCAGAGGCTTCCGACTAGTAGAGAGGGCATTTGGTGTGATGGTGGGGAAACTATGCCCTCATTGGTAGAGTACACAGTGGAAATAAATAATACATATAATAGCGAAAGCAGTAACTATCCAACAATGTTAAACAGTAAAATACTAATAGAGAAACAACATGAGAAAAATATATGTAAATAATGCATGGTATATATATGTCTAGGAAAGCAGCCAAACAAGTCACAATGCTCAATACAGTACTACACCAATGTACAAAAGAAAAACAGATAAGCAAATCCTCAGCATTGCAAGCCTCGGCTTGGTCCCATGCTCTCCAGCTCTAATGCAATCAAGTACCTAAAGTCGAAGGGTGCTTGCCTTTGTCTATACCTGCAACAATATAATTTTTTTGGGCCCAAAATCATGACCCAAATTGGGTGTGAGACTAAATCCTAGTAGGCAACCACTCGAAGATTTGTGCCTAACAGTCAGTGAGTATATGGCATGTAAAGTACAGTAAACAACAAACAGTAAGTAGTAAACAGGATAATACATAGCAGTAAACAACCTGTAGATCAAACAAGCAACAGTGAAGCAAACAGCTAACCATAAATAGGAAACCCTCTACAAAGTACTCATAGCCATCCCCTCTGGTCCTATCCATGAAGTACCAACAACCCTCTGGTAAGTACACTTAGCCTAACCCCTCTAGTTTGGTCATACAAAATTATAAGAATCTCTAAGGAAGAACACTCAGTCAATTCCCCTTATAGTCTAAGGTAGTCAGGGAATCTCTGAGGAAGATCACACGATCAATTCCCCTTATATCCCCAAGGTCTAGAGACTCTCTGAGGAAGAAAACTCGGTCAATTCCTCTTATAGCCTCTGGTATATCACAGAATCTATGAGGAAGCTCACTTGGTCAATTCCTCCTATATCTTGGAGTGGTTTAAGGAAATTCAAACAAAACAAAGACTCTCTGAGGAATCTCACTCGGTCTATCCCCTCATAGTCTATAAATCTCAATACTCTCTAAGGAAGCTCACTCGGCCTATTCTCCTGTAGTCTATAATATCCAAGACTCTCTGGGAAGCTCACTCGGTCTATCCTCTATAGTCTATAATGTCCAAGACTCTCTGAGGAAGCTCACTCGGTCTATCCCCTTATAGTCTATAGCACCAGGTTCTCACAGCCTTGTTCCATTCAGTGAATAATAATGCTATATGGCCAATGTAAACCAACATAACTACTTGGATAACTAGTCTACAGCATAACAAGCATGTCATCTAACAACACTCCATCCTACGGTCACAAGGTATGGAAATCATGTATAACGACCAATAGGCTGAACAAGACCAAAAGGTTGTAAACAGATAAGCCTTGTAAAAACATCAAAGCATAGAAATTATCCTTGTACATAACCAATTTACCTCTACACAACCATACAAGCAGGTCAAGAAAAAAACTGGGGTAAAACGGTAAAGACGCAATACCCCATTCACGGGTATTGGTGAAAGTTTCACATAATACTCAAGGACCTTGAACGAAAAGTCACAAACCACCTACCTTGATGATAGGATATCGATATACTTGAATCACGAGGCCTGAATCTCCTTAGAACATCGTAGATCTACAAAAACTAACAAAACGTTCAACCCATGATAAATTTCTAAAGAGGAGGAATTGCAAAATGATGCTCTAGAATAAGGAAGATCTTACCGTTGCAATTCCAACGCAATCGACGGTGGAAGATTCGGAGAACGGACGGAGGCTCAGGGGTTCGGGGAAGTCTCGGCATCATACGGCTTCTCTCGGTCGAATGAGACCTAGAAGAAGATGTTTATGGAAATCAGATGTGATCCCAGTTCATTTAATTAAAAAAAAGTACACGGCATGTACTTTTGGAGTACACAGCGTGTACTTTTGGAGTACACGGCATGTACTTTTGGAGTACACTGTGTGTACTAGACTTTTATGTACTCTGCTTTAAGCGGCCTTTACATCACCCCACACAACCATGTGAGTGGCCCAGACACGACCAGCACACGGCCTCACACGGCATCGAAGTACACGATGTGTACTCATAAATTACATGGTGTGTTCTTCAAAAATTTCCAGAAACTCCTCTTTTCTCAAAAACTCCAGAAAAAGGAAAAACATAACTGAAAAGAAGGTTCAGGTTCTTACAATATTCATTTGAGTTATACCTTCACCTTCATATGTTCAAAAATAATCAGACTTAAATTTAACAATATTATATACTAACTGTCTCACATTATCAATTCATTCATATGCAGCATCAATTGTTTACCACACTTCAAAAGTAGTGACACATTAAGAGACATGATTGAACTAATTTAGTCTAATTCACCAAATTATTTCATTCATGGCACTTGAATTTAGTTCAAATTCATCTTCTTTAGTAACATCCCATTTATATGTTTCATCTTTACAGATTTAATATAGCTTAATAGCCCTTATATATACTTTCAAACCAATATTTTTCAAAAATATAACAATGTTATCTTTCCAAAATCCATAATTTTAATCATAAAAATATGGTTCCCTTATAATAAAAAATTATTCCTTAATATCATCCATTGACACTAATCTTTATATATATTTCTAACCCAAGATTGTTAGAGTTAAAAGAAATCTTCAATAAAATACTACTGTAATATCAATTGTTGTCCCACAATAACAAAGAGGAAGACACAAGAGGGTTGAATTATATCCTTTTAAAAAACACTTTATATATTTAAAAATAATCCCTATTAAAGTGGAAAATTGAATTTAACCCTGTTCATTAAATAGAGTATACAACATAAAATTAAATTAAATAGCACAAATAATTTTATATTAGTTTAGGTCACAAATATTCCCTAGTCCACTCCACTAAAACTCTCTCCCTGATTTTGGTGATTTTCACTAGAATATAATATCCTAGGGGAACTTGATAGCTGATTGAAATAAGTTATAAATATTTACAATGTATTTTTTAAGGCCTTTAGTTAGTATTAAAAGTATCCCTTGAAATACTTACCACATGAGTGTTTAGAAAAAAAAAGAGATTGAATTTGGTTAGATAAATTCTCTATAAAAGAATTTAGATATAGATAATGAAGGTGAAAGTTGAATAGATATTCAGAGGAAAATATGTATGTATCCAAAGTTTTTTTCCTTTAGAATATTCTCTTACTAGTTATAGAGAATACCTATAAAAATCAATAGTAGTTTTTAATTCAACCTTTATAGCAGCATGACGAACACGTTGCGATAGTTTGATGGAACATTTATGTCTCTAAAGTTTAGTTTTGAAAGATTAAAAAAATTATATCAAATATATCATAGATTTTTACATTAGTTGATTCTATTATTCCTAGAATAAAATAATGTACTAAAATATTTTAAAGAATTCATAATAGTAGTATAAAGAAATTCACTATTTTAATCATGAAATTTTTGAAAATGTTTTTGAGTAAGATATTCAAATCACCAAGATTTAGATTGTCCAGATGTATCTGCGGAAATTAGAATCAATAAGAAGATGAAAAAATAATCATATCAAACAAATATGAAACAATTCACTAGATAGATCAATATTTCAAAATACAAAACACATTTGAAATTTAAATTTTATCATCTAAAAATAATTCATAAGTTCTCATAGAAAATGGAAGAAACCATTCCATTGCTGTATATATTATGAAATGGACTTGGAGTCATTTTACCAAGATATTTACTCCATAAAAATCAAATTATAAATATCAGAATAGTTAAAAATTTAAATGCCATAGATGACTAGATCAATGTGGGAACCATTCTGCATGAGGTTGGTTCCAAAAGTATGGTACCCATCATTTGGTTGATTTCAAGCATAGAGTTATAGAATGTGGATCTAAAAACCAAAGTTTTTTTCTTAATGTGATGTATATCATCAACATTATGTTACTTACATGAGGTATATAATAAAATTTTGGTTCCTGGATGTGGTGTTTCAAACATGGTGTTGAATACCAATGTTAGGTTTCAACTACACAATCTGAATAGTGGTTACAATCTTCATTTTATTGAATGGAATACTTTGTAAAAAATTCTTTCTCCCAAAAATAAATATCAAAATTGCACAGAAGAATTTCATAATTTTATGAAAAAAAGTAATTAAATTATAAACATGAAATCCATTCAAAGAAAAATTATTATTAAAACAAATGAGGGGTTTTTTAAGTATCAAAATGAGTAAAAAACGTGGGGGATAAATATTTTTTTCCCAAAAAATAGTACTCATCATAGAAAATTTTAGAAAACTCAATACAAGAGAGAGTCTCCTCATCATGCTTCTAGAAAAACATGCCCCCACCCCCACCCCTAGTGTCATGTTGATCTCTGAATAATACTGATTGCAAGAAAAATAATCTGATCGGACAATGACCACACAAGTTTGAACATATATCCCACTGAATTATGACAATTCTTTAATACTTAATTGTATTAATATCCCTAAAATCTAAGTTTTATTTACTTATAAAACTCACAAAATTTACTCAATTTATGAGAATCAGCATCCTAACCCACAAAAAGAATTGCATGCCCAACATATGGATGAACATCAAGCTAAAATTCTAAAGGTGGGTCCACATGCCTCTTATAGGACAGAAACACTTTTCTCTTCCCACGTGGAAGGAACACCTCATGAATATGCCCCTAAAATAAAGCCTCATAATTAAAATGGTTGTCATTATGACCCTGTCTCCGAATCCTAGATGACTTCTTTTATTGTGGCATCATGAATTTTGAAAAAACCCATGGGTAGATATGAATATCTTAGGAACTGAATTAGAAGGGACATGGAAGTAAAATACCCATCCCTAAATGTTTCAAGTATCATTGGTTTCCTTGAAACTAATACCATGTAATGTTGAGTCAACAAGTAGGTGGTTAGAGTCTAGGTGTATAGATATGATGGCTACCACACCATCACTAAGTCCCCATTTATATGGGTTTTAACTTGAGATGCCTCAACGCCATTTCACTATGTTCCCAAAATAATCCTCACAACACATTAAACTATAAACACTATCCTTATAAAATATCTCCTTTTATACCACTCTATCGTGACCCAAACCACTAAGGTCTAACATGGACTGATGATAAGAATAGTGTGATACCTTAAGCCTGCCTTCAATAGGAATAAGGTTGGTGACTAGTACTGAATTGTTATATCCTAAAATGGGAGGTCATAGTCTAACGAACCTGTATACATTAACAATTCTAAGAACACCACAAAAATATAGGATAAATAAAACAATACTAACCGCATTGGAAACAATGCATGTGATAATCTATAATAATAACTGGAGTGCCGAAATATAATTACATTCAGAGTATAAAAGGGAGAAAATACATATATAACTAGAAACAAAGGGATTCCCAACCAAAAAAATTGATTTAAAGTAAGGTTCTACTCATGATCATTGATATTGACCACTGTTGGCACCAGAAAACGTGTCCATTTAATTCACCGAATGCTTCCATTCCTGATCCCGGAGTGTAGGTTGTTCCGAAAGCTTCTATTTGACTAGTTGTGGAGCCCGAACGGAGTTACATATTAGAAGATATGACCGTTCAAAGTCAGGCTACTAGAAATGGGCATCCAGAATGATTTTGGGGAAATGTATGGCTTTGCGTACAAGAATTGAAATATTGCACAAAAGAATGGATGTTTTGCGTGCAACAGTAAAATATTGAATACAACATGTTGCTCAAACCTTTTCCACATCCAATGATATGTCATCTTCCGCTCAGGTCACCCGAAAAACCTCCAAGGAAGGTGCACGCAAGTTTTGAGAGGTGCGTGCAAGATTGGCATCCACACGCAAGATTCAGGGGACACATGTAAGGGTCATTCTGGCAAGAAAAATCTTGCACGCCCGACCCCCTTTCCACGCCCAAGGTGACGTCAAATGGGCATTTTCTCGCCCGACCCCTTTCTGTTCCCAATGCGACGTCAACCACAGCTTTGCGCACCATGGCCCTTTGCGTGCACACCCACCGCAAGGTGAGCAGAAGATCACTTCCATGCCCGGAATATTACACGCAACCGCCTCAGATTTTCCGATAAATACAAGGGCATCGCCCACACATAAAGGGATCTCTACGGAGGTCGGTCTCCACTCTGTTGCGCATAAGACCACCACTTCTTGCCCGCGTGGAAGAATGGAATCCTCCTTGTGAGATCTTGCGCGACAGGTCCCATATAGGTCCGATTTCGCACGGGACCATAGTGGTTTGATCCTCACCTATAATATTTTCTACCCAAGTCGCATGCGTTCACGATTCCAAGATTGTGAGCAAAACTTTCCATCTTGTGCGTAAAACATCAAATCTTGCGCGCAACTTCCAATCTTGCATGCAAGACTTCAATCTTGTGCGCTATACTTCAATCTTGCATGCAACAGTACCAAGGTGTTGAATCTTGCGCGCACCTATGCCACACAGTCCAATATTGTGTGCAGCCTATCTTGCATGTTTCCCATCTTACGCACAATAGTATACATGGCTGGGAAATCGATAATTTACATTGTGCCCTTATGCACAGCCGCCTTCCACCTATGGGTTACCATGATTTGAGATACTCCTCTACACACCGTGAAATATCTTGAGTCAGCATATTTCTCTTGGTCTATTTCCTATGTCGCGAGTTGAGATTCTCATCATCAATCTCCCCCCTGAGTACCTTGAGTTGAACCATTCCTCAAGTAACTCATCTGAACCCCATCACCTGACTCCACTGCCAGGTTGAACCAGAAAGGGTCACCCATACGTATGTCACAATACCAAACATTGATAGGAACCTTATGCCTAACAGTCCGATCTACATGACTATAAATTATAGTTCCCCCTATCTTCCAAACTTTGGACGCCTCTTGCTCTAAACGAGATATGCCTTACGCTCCAAGCATAAGATGACAACAGTCCTATCTACATGACTTTAAACTGTAGAATTCTCTATAATTCATTAATAGGATGCCTATTGATCCAAATAAGAGATGCCTTATGTTCCTATAATAAGATGCTGATATTTCTCTCTACATGACTATAAATTATAGTACTCCCTAATTGACAGAAATAGGATGCCTCTTTCTCTAAACGAGCGATGCCTTATGCTCCCATCATAAGATTCCAATAATCCTCTCTACATGAAAATAAACCGTAGTACTCCCTATGTGACAAAAATAGGATGCATCTTGCTCTAAAAAAGATATTCCTTATACTCCAAGCAAAATATTCCAATAGTCCTCTCTATATGACTATAAACTGTAGTGCACCCTATGTCCCAAACATAGGATGCCTCTTGCTCCAAACAAGAGATTCCTTATACTCCAAGCATGAGATGCCAATAGTCCTCTCTACATGACTATAAATTGAAGTACACCCTATGTCCCAAATATAGGATGACTCTTTCTCCAAACAAGATATGCCTTATGCTTAAAGAATTATATGCCAACAGTCCTCCCTATGTGACTATAAACTGTAGTGCACCCTATGTCCCAAACATAGGATGCCTCTTGCTCCAAACAAAAGATGCCTTATGCTCTAAGCATGAGATTACAACTGTCCTATGGGTTTCCCCCATGGCTATACATGAGGAAGACACACAAGAAGCTTCCTTGTGTAAGACCCATCCACCATTGTCGCTCCATAGCGTCACCTGGGAAGCTTCTTTGCATAAGCCCCATTCACCATTGCCGCTCCATAGCGGCACCTGAGCAGCTTCCTTGTGTAGGTCACATTCACCATTGCCACTCCATAGTAGTACCCAGGCAGCTTCATCGCGTAATCCCCATTCACCACCCTTCATGGACGCACCTGTGCACTATGATCGTCAGGTCCTTGCTACCTTTTGTTTCTCACACCAAGTACGGATCACGTGGGCTTAGAATAAGCATCAACCATGACATCCTCTCTGGGAATTCTAGAGTGTAAGCCCCACACCTTACTTAAATATGATTTCTTTGATCCTTAACAAGGAAAGGTATGTAGGAAGCCTCCCTGAGGTTCAAGCCCACTAGCCATTGGTCCAGACCATCTTCATGTCGGTTCCCACCCCCATCCTAAACTACGAGGTCTTTGATCCTTTCCAAGGAAAGGTATATTGGAAGCCTCCCTAAGGTTCAATCCCACTACCCATTGGTCCTGATCATCTTCATGTCGGTTCCCACCCCCATCTTGAACTATGAGTTCTTTGATCCTTTCCAAGCTAAGGTACGTAGGAAGAATTCCGGAGGTTCAAGCCCAACACTCATTGGTCCTGATCATCTTCATGATGGTTCAGCAAACCCAACATAAAATACGTGGTATTTGATCCTTGCCAAGGAAAGGTACGTTGGAGGCCTCCCTGAGGTTCAATCCCACCATCCATTGGTTTTGACCCCCTTCATGTTTACCACCCCTATCCTCCATGATGTTAAACTGTACGCCCATTTTGTTCTGTATGAAACTAAAATATCACCCCATCCAACGGTGAGCCGTTGTGATCCCATCCAGCGGTAAGTCATTGTGACCCCATCCAGTAGTAAGACATTGTGACCCCATCCAATGGTAAGCCATTGTCAATCCCCTATCTAGTAGTAATCCATTTTCAATCCCATTTACCGGTAATCCATTTTCAATCTCATTCAGTAATAATTCATTTTCAACCTCATTCGGCAGTAAGCCATTGAAGTCCCCAATCGGTGGTAAGTTGTTGTCAGATGAACTATGTGGACTTTGATTCCCCACCACAAGAATACGTAGGAAGCCTCCCTGAGGTTCAATCCCATCCATCATGTCTCATCCAGATCTATCCCTCGATCCTATGTGTTTTGGGAAGGTCATGCCCCAACCCGGAGGTTCCACTTCCTTTGGGTCCCATCCATGCGTCCATTCTCACGGGTCACCTCCTCAGGTGTCTCATCATCCCACCAAACTACACATACATTGATTCCTTGCCACGAGGATACATAGGAAGTCTCATCGAGTCTCAAGACCAACACTACAATCACCTTCACAACGGTCCCATCTCATTCCCCCTCCATTTCATTCATATGACAACCCTTCTTTTAATACAAACTTAAACATGATTTATTACATAAACTATTCACTTGATACAACATGGAAGATTGAGAGGTATAGTGTATTTGGGGATTAGGATCATTAAATAAAAACTTAAAACATGAAATACAACATCTTTATTGAAAACATACTTTACATGACCACTACATTCCCCCGTACTTAGAATTGCATGGGATAACCTGAGGACATTCATAAGAAAAGGGTGATCAATAAAGCCTGGTAAGGGAATAAACATGGAATAACTGAGGAGTAGAATACATGTTAGACAATAGGCATATCAATAGAGAATAAAAGAAACATGAACATAAAGGCATGATAAATCCTGATAATCATAACATGGAAATGTGGAAACAACACTTAACATGGAATTAGCATGAGCCAAGGCTAATTGCACATGGATCGTGAGTAAATCCTCATTGCACATGAAGCACGAGTAAACCCTCATTGCACTTGATTTATCATGAGTCAACACTCATTGCACATGATGTATCATGATACTATACTTTACCCAATGCATTGGAGCGCTCTAAGGGCGCACCCTTCTTAAACATTTCATTTCATGCATAAGTGTGCCACACGGATCATAAAACATGGATTCATAAAACATAATCATTTATTCCATGATGAAGGAATGTGGAATTCATACATGAAACTTTATAATCAATAAGTAAATGTTAATAAAGGTGAATACCCTTGATGGAGAAATGGGCATGGTATTCACTACACAATGACATTGGCTTAGAAAATCAGTGTGATTTCGACAGTGTAATGGCGTGACATAAGAATTCATAAAAATGGTTGATGAGAGAGAAAGGGGTTCCTCATCATATTTACATGTCATGCACAGTAAGGAGGTCATATAGATACATGTCCCAATAATTGTAATGGAATTTAGATTCATGATACAAAAGTATTACTTGAATGTAAATGAGGAGAGAGAAGTTCCTTTCGAAAGTTCAGTATAGTAATGAGTGTACATGGGAGGCATTTAATGAGAGAGAAAGGGGTCTCCCATCTTCAAACATAAAGAGGGAATTATGAGGGAGGTGCGAAACCATACCCCAACATTCATAATTGAAATTAAAAGGGAAAAATAACTTAAAAATAATTGGACAAAAATGAGAAAGGAAGAAAAAACCCTTACTTGGAAGTGTGATTCTAAAGGCTTGAGAGAGGAGGAAGTGGGAGCTTGGGTGGGTTTATATAGGAAAGGTGAGTGAATTCTTTATTATTTAGGTTTGGGACCCCTTACATTAAACTAATCCAAACCACAAATCAGCTCATGATTTTTTCCCATGGTTTTTGGAAAAGGGGAGAGGAAAACAATATTTTATAAGGCCAAAGTCTGAAGTTTTTAAAATAATGGGGTTTCTTATGTGGAGGTGAGTCACACTGCAAAGGAAAATAATTTAAAAAGACAAGATGTTTAATAAGTCTTGAGGGGTCCATTAATGCTTTGACAATTAATTCAAACAAACCCAAAATCACATTATTTTAATGGTAAAACATATATTGGCCGAACATAAAGCTTATAGTATCTTATTACATCACTATTAGGTCATTATGATGTCATAAAACACATTATATATTTAAACGGTATTTAATTTTTACCCAAAAATTCGACTGTCTCAAAAAATTATGAAAAATTAACCGTTGGATAATTTCGACATCCTGAATCCAGAAATATTATTTATTTTATCTAAATAATTTTCTAAATATGTTAATTTTCACTTTTTAAAATAAAAACCGACATTTATCGAAAATTCATGGGTTTTGACAAAAATGGCTTTCAAACCTTAATAAAAATTACAATTGCATTCATAAAATTATAAAATCATTTATATTTAATAAAAATTAATTTAATAATAATAATATTTTATTAAAATATTATTTAATTAAAAAATCCCTTAATTCAATAAAATAGAATTCTTAATTAAATAATAACTAAAACACTATTTATACTTTAAAAACTATTTACAATGTATCAATGATGACAAGAAATTATATTCATTATTATATACAAAAATAATGTACATGAACATAGTACTAGAGATTTGTTACATAACCGCTTAAAACAGCCGCATAAGACCTAAGGGTAAGGTGTGTGATGGTTACAGACTCTTGGGGTGGATCAGATAACATCGCTCGAGTGGTAATCTCTATCAACTTCCACTTTTCACATAGACGGTATCGTTCAAGCTTGACATGATGAAGCTTAGCTTGGGCTTGGTCAAGAGCAAATCCCAAGAACGCCACCTCTTTTCCAAGCTCCGAAAAATGGCCTTCATATGATGCAATTCTACTGGATGAGGCCATCACTTCTTTTGTCTAAGTAAATTGGGTTCGTTAAACACTTATATTTATACTAATCAGGTGATCACTATTCAACGGATATAAAAGTAATGGTCACAATTCTTAACATAAAACCAAAGAAGTTGACATTTTATATAAATTTTTTACATAAATATACATTTAATTAGGTCAATTGGGATTTCCATTAATAAAAATTTGGGTCGTTACAATTCAACTCTCCATCATCCATCCGGATTCTCACAAGGGCCACCACATCCTAGTGGGATCATGTCATCCACCTCCTCGCTGCTCCTAGCAGTACATGGGCCACTTTCCATGCATAATCCCGAGCATGTATTCTGGTTGTTGTGCCTTCTCTACACCCCGATTCATCACCCCTTCGAACTACATAGGTTTTGATCTCTATCGTCTACATAGGGGGTGTAAAAAAACTCCATGAGGTTCATTCCTAGCAAATGGTAAACCTTAGTGTTTCCCCATTTTGGGGTGCACAATTCCTCATCTGCCATCAGTGGTGTCCATATCATCCTTCATGGTGTGACATCTTCTCTCTATGGGACACACCATCTTGGGTCTTCTCTTATTGAGTGTTCGGATCCATCCACCTGGTAAACACTCTTGGCACTCCCTCTTAGGGATATGCCAATCTGATCCGTCTCTATGGAACATTCTGTTCACCCTCATTCTTTCTCTGCTAGACGTTAAACCCACGGGATACCCCAATTTAAACATGGGAAGCTGAGGAAAATCTCAAATACATACCTTTGGAACAAGATACCCTACGACTGACGTGGTATGCCTCGTGTTCTAAACCTTTGAGATTCCCTCTTATGAAGAAGAATATAGGTTCCCCAATGTCCATGCATCCAGAGATTCTCCGACATGCCTAATGTTTTCATCTACTCCGACCGAAGGTTGCTACCATGTCAAGACCACATGGAATGTCCTGACGGAAGTAGTGTAATTAACCGATGTCCACAAAGATATGGTACCGGGAATGAGATTCATGAACCACGACTTAATATTTAAGGGAGACCCGGATGAGGTAACAAGTTCCTAGGAGGAATCCATGGAAGGAGGAACTGAGATCCTATCATCCCATTTCGATCAAGGAGCAAACATCCCTGAACAGGTGACGGATGTCGCCCACCATTGGAAGGTGGGAATGTGGGGTTATAATTATGTTCCCTCCAATGAAGGTCACACACGCTCTGAGGAAAGCATCGGAAACAACCACTTCATATGATCTTAATCACCGATTACTACTAATATACATAAATAACAGGTTCACCAAGGTCATCATATAAATACTTATCATCTGTATAAGACACGTTAGGTGTGGAAAAATCACATTCATAGGTGATTATATACATACCCTATAGGACACCCCAAAAACCAAAGGTAAGAAATAGAAATATACATTCAACTCAACCCATGAGACAAATAAGGGAGAAAAAACTAAACAACTAAAGATTATCATAAAGAAACCCCAGTAAAATATTGAGAAATATCAATCTTAACATCCATCTAAGAATTATGAGTTCATCTTCATCTATAATATCCATTTCTATACTAATGTTAGTATGCCAATATAAACCTAAACAGATCTATGGGGGCCCATGCCTCTCTAATTCCATGTCATGAGAGAGGGGGTGATAACCCCATAAGGTTGAAGGGACCATGTCTAATATATGCCCGATGATGATGGGGTTACACTCCATATATAGAATACCCACACCACAAGGTGAGTATGGGAAGGGATCCAATTCTACTTATAGTTGAAATGGGGGACCCACTTTCTGACTTATGTATTCTTTCAAGGGGTTTCCAACCTCAAATCACTCTAGAGATCACTCTCAATTATTAATTTCAACCAACCATGTTGGGAAAAGTGAACCGCTCACACTACCACACATCACATATCTAAAATAAAAACAAAGTCCACCATCATGTTCTATATAGAAAACTATAAATAATTAACTAATTAAAATCCCAAATCAGTGTCATGAATAAGGGTAATATAGAAGGTAAAATATTTGAGGAAGGGTGCAGATAATTTCCCATATGTTCCATGGGTTGTGCTCCCAATATAGAGTCTTATTTTTGTCCCACTACCAACATGGTGTGTGGAATCCATGTACATGGCATGTTGCCCAAGCCCCATAGAATGTGGGACCACTCAGGGTCCATGGAACTTAATTAATGTATATAGTTTTGTTGGTTGGAAAAAGTTGTATAACCTATGGTTTAAGATACATAGAGTGTGACATTAAACTCAATATTGAAAACCTACCCATTGTTGATAATAGACTACATGATGTGTATTTTTCCATAATACATGAAATTTGGTCACATTATTCAAAAAAGTTCATATTTTTCATGAATAATTACATATTCTATTAATCCTACAATAAATATCACTCATAAATTCATTCATGGACCTGAATTGGAAGGGACCTCATCTGATCATCGATCTCTAACCTCCAATGGCAAAAAATCCAGATTCTCATCCACCCATGTGAATTATTTAATGCTATCCATTATCATCTGAGGGTATGAAAATTATTTTTCTATCATAAATCCATCATGGTTTATTATAGCTTCCCTAAATCACCATCTTCTTCATTGATCTCAAAAAAATGGGTCCAAGGTTCAATCATGCTTCAAACCATTTAGTATTTGAATCACAAAACATCCATGTGAAAATTAAGAGTATGTGAAGAATGAGGGGGGAAAGTCACAAATAATAAAGTGAATTCATCAATTTCCATTATGAATTGATCCATTGATCATGAGTGTAGAAATAAAAACATAAGATAAATTCATCCTAATAATTAATTTCATGGAAAAAGGAGAATTAACCAGTGAGATCGTGCCAAAGGGGGGAAGTCAAAGACTTTAAGTAGAAATTATAATCATTGATAGAAATATTAAATAATAGGTAAATAACACACAAATAAAAATCCCAAAATCTTAAATGGATTTATCATTAGAAGAGAAATTATCTAAAATTATGATGTGAGTTATCTGCAAGAATTCTATCATGGATGAAAAATCTTACAGAATCCTCTTGATTATCTTAGAATACCCATATTAATTTCCAAATATCCTCCCAATGAGAGTAATCCCTCTCCTGTATAAATTCATCTGGGTTATGTGGAAAAACCAGAGTATTTTCTATAACATGGTTTAATTAAAATGGCCTCTAGTATTAAATATTTATTTAGAAAAATAAATTAATAAATTAATTTATTTAATTTACTTCATCTAACATATGTTCACGATTGTTCATTTACCAGAGTTTTGATGAGAATGAATCTTATATTACACCATGGGTAAGCCCCATGTTATATATTTAACTAGGATATTATATTTCTCATCCAAGGATCTAATCAATGGAAATTACATTAATTCCAAAATTATGTGTGTGCATGGTTTAATATATATAATATATTTAATGTATCGATCATTGGGACCTATTATTCCTATAATACCACACAAACTATGAAGAAATACCTGTAATAATATACAAAAATATTGAAAGGGTCTTAAAGAGTAAATTGGAGTCATCAAAATTGATTTCATCATATAATTTGGAGAAAGTCTTAAAATGAAATGGGGTTTTATAAATGTTTTTAACTCCCTAGTATGGTTAAATGTTTTCAAAGTGAATTAATTTTATAAAATGAATTTAGACCCACATTAAGAAAATGGTATAAAAAGATTGATTTTGTAGATTATTATGTTTTGTGAATTTATGCATTTGGGTTTGTCTCAAGGTCTATATTGGCACTAATTAATTTGATTTGGAAAAAATGGAAGGATGGATTTGTGTTTCGAGTAATTTTGAGTGTGCCTCCTAGAAAATACATGATGAAAGTTATAAATTTTATCTCTTGGGATGATCCTTAGGGTAATACCTCCCTTTTTCTAGTGCAACTCAATTTTAAAGATGGTGATGATAATATATTTTGGGATTTAGGCTTGTAAAGTTTCGATCATTCAAACATTCTTGGTGATTTATGTTTAATATATCTTTTTTTTGAATCCCCTTGATGACTCTTTATTTAATGTTAATTATTTTATTTATTCTTATACCTCAGTATTTAGTCATTTATATTAGTTTTTATGTTATTATATCCTTGTGATAAGGTTTTACTTTTGTAGAGTTTTGAATGTGAAGTCTTGAGTGTGTGATTAGGTATATGGATGAGTGATACACCCATCTTAGATCATGCTATTATCGGTGACTTGTTATTTCTATAAGGTTCACTTTGAGATGATGTTCTGAGGGTGAGGTATCAGGTTACTCTCTCTCCCATATTGGACCAAAGGCCTGATCCCATGTTGTTTTTGATGAGGCATGTTTTTCATGAGGTATCTTTAACTATATATCATTTTTTATATCTTTTATATATTGATTTTTTTCTTAATATAATATCATTTTTTATATTTGGAGAAATATAAAATGCTTTAAAACTACAGTGGAAGGTATATTATTATAGTGTTCTTGAATTTTTAGTGATTACCCCTCTTGATCCTTCTATACACTATTGTGTTTCTTCATTTATGGGGTCTTGTACTTGTGGATTATTTTGGAGTGATTTTTTGTTTTTCAGAATTGGTAATTCAGTGGAGTTCTTAAATGGTGGTGAGCCCACCATAGATGTTTTATTTGTTCAAACATTTACCCATTTTTTTATAAAGGTAGTGGTGTAGGACTTCCTAGTAAGGTATTTTGTTTCCCTAAAACAAACCTACCATGTATTGGGTTGTATTTTTGTTACCCTTTAATATTTTCATTATTTAATATAGAGACTTATATGGATTCTCACATGTACAAAAATTGGGCACTATATGTACTCTCAATTTTTCATATAGGGGATGGATTACTCGGTTGTTGGTTTTGGTACCTAATGTTATTTGGGTTATTTTATTGGTTTTTTTTATGAATCATATTGTTTGGTAACATGATATTTATCTTGTTGTATCTTAGGGTGTTAATTTATTTTTAAAATAAAAACATTCATGAGGAACTCAAACATCATCCCTTATTTGATGGAACCTTTTCTAATGAGATTTTCTTTTAGAAGAAATCATTACATTGGGTAGAATTATCACCCCATGACATCACTTTATCTTAATGTTTTATTTACCTATTTATTTTTATATTTATTTACTTTATTCTTTTATTTTTCAAGGAGTTTGGGTATTTCAAAAGTCGCTTCACCATGTCCAAGGAAATGCCACACTATGTAGGACATCTCTTGGGGAATAAATTCTCATTTAGGGGGAGGCTAAGTCATGGTGGTGACCAAGGACATACCTAGGCACTTAGTGATCAAAATAGCCGCTAACACACCATTATATAAACATGGTGACCATTTTGATAGGACCCTAGGAATCCCTGTGATTTGGGGAACGTCAAGATGAGAATAATTTTTTTATCAAAAATGATGAGGGAGATATATGTCACGGCATTCCCATGGGATGTATTTTGGATTTTTCCATGAGGTAGGGACACCACACCATATTGAAATAGGATATTCCATGGTGATATCTTTTTTAGTTTTCTTTTAAGTAATAGAATCTTATTTTTTACCTCCTCAAAATAATAGTCTTTAGGGGTCTTTTTCTCTTCCCATTCATCTCCTTGAACCCTCAAGAACATCTTCACCTTATTTCTCCCTTACTCCCTTTTTTCGAAGGTATTTAAACATGTTTTGGTGGTGTCTCTTTAAGGTAATATTTTATAGACCATTTCCTTTACCCTTTTATTCCTTTTTACCTTTCATTACTTAACCCAGAATAGTATTTATAACCAAGGAATTTTTCTTTCTCAATTTTAACTTATGATTTTTTTATTTTAAAGTTCTTTATGTTCCTCAAAGGGTCTCCCATACATTTTTATAGTGATTTATTTTCATGACTTATGTAAGAAGTGTGTCTGATGTAGGGTTGTCCACCCATGTACTTTTAAATTTAAATTCATAAATTTATTGATGATTTCCTTGTAATAATTTATATGTTTTGAAGGATATGTTATAATTACCCATTTAATTGTGCTAACATAAGTTGTTTGTATCTTCATTTTATTTCCTAAGAAGGGTATTCCCAATATTTTTATTCTCAAAACGTTTTTTATATAAAGATTTCACACCTAGTGATTTTTAATATTCCTAAATGGATCTTTATAAAATGATTTGATCATTAAATGGGGTATTTTGGATTTTCTTATATTTATAAAGGAAGTGAACCTCGTTTGAAGAATTTTCGTTAAAACTATGGGGATGATTAGTCTCATTGAAATTATTGTGGTTTTATGTAATTATATGAGTTTTTTTATGATGGTTATGTGTTTTGGTTTTTATATTGGTTGTTAATTCATGGTTTTCTAAAGTGAGGTTTCAAAGACCCAGTTCTAACCTTATGGAAAAGTTTCTTTTATAAAAGTTAAAATACCCTTGAAGTTATCTTATTTTGTTTTTTAAATGGATGAGATTTTTCCTTATAATAATAAATGTTTGTTATATTTTTATTCTTAATGAGAAAGGGATTGATTAAATAAATGATGTTAAGATGTGGTAATTAACTTTGATTCTTGTTTTATATTATTTATATTTGTTACTCCTTGATTTCTCAACTTTATTCAATATCACCTACATTTTTATTTATCATGGGTAACCATGATTAGGTAGATAATATATTTAGGATCACATTCCACACTAGTTTATGATCCCTCTATGTCTAGTGTCCCCTATTATAGTGTTCACCATGCTTCAAGAATTTTTAGCTCAGTTAGGTTAGGTTAGTAAAAAATTAATGCTATGGAAATTGAATTTCATATAGCACACTGATAAGATGGAATATATTTTTGTATTTCCCTAGATTATCCCTTGGGATCTTATGTGTTCTCATGATCATTGGTTCTAAATTATATTATGATTATTTTGTTTCCTCTATTTCTATGATAATGTACTTGTGATTATGTTATGTTTCCATTTATAAATATTGTTATCAATATTATGACTGTTCTTTATCAAAACTAGTATTTTTGTTTTAAAAGAACAATGGTTTTTATTTTATTTAAAATGAAATAGGGTTTGCTAAAAATTGGGTACTTAAAATTAAGGTTTCTTTAAAAAAATATCATATCAAATGAATCCTTTTTTGTTAAAAGTTTAAAAACTAATTCATTTTAATATTTGAGACTCCCTTGTTTTGATAAATATTGTTTCAAATAATGATTTAATGTTATTCATTTTTACTAAAAAAGATCAATTTTACCCATATATTCATATTTAAAACTAGTATAAAATGGATTTACAAGCATGGGGTGTGTGGGAAATACCTAATTGTCATTTATGCACACACCTATCATATTATAGGTATAGAATTAGTTCTGATTAGATTCATTGGATAATATTTGGATCATGGTTCTGATTTAATTAAGGCAGTATGTGAAGAAAATTATCTTTCACATGGAAATGAGTAATTTTAGTTCCTTATTTTATTGGGGGTACTTCCGTTCATTTTATACTCCAACACTTTAGCTTCTTTCATGTCTAGTTTGGCATCGTATTATTTTGACATGTGTTAGATGTGTTTATTAGTTTCTTTATTATAGTTTTTTTTATGGATTTTATTATCTTATTCATAATTTATTTTCAATTTTATTTTAGGACTATTTATTTTAATAGTGTGTCCAACTAGAGAAAGGAATGTTCATGTAGGATCTCTGGGTGGAAATCAATTTGTTCTTTATTTATTTACCAGATTAAAATATTACTAATTATATAAAATTGATGCTCAAAAACTAGTTTCAATCCCATGTGGATCAAGAATTACCTTCAAACCTTGTTTTTAAGTGGTTAATATGTACTTTCATGTTGACCTAGGCTAGTTCATTATGTGGTATTTGATGGAAATATCATTTGGAACAACAATTACTAGAATGGAAACTTCTAAAATTCTAGATTTGTGGAATTTCTAATTTGGGAACCTGAGTTAGAAGAATATTTGGATAATAGTATAAGGAATATCTCTCACATAAATTTCTTAGCTTGTGATAGTTGTATACTCAAAAAGTGGAGAAAGGTTTTGTTTAATCATAATAGAAGGAAACCTAAGTTTCAAAAGTTAAAACATCCGCAAACTAATATTTAGGGTCTTACACCAGTTCATTATCCAATGGATCTTATTAAATTTTTTATATTCATTAATGAATAGAAAATTAATTTATTAGTTTAATTCCTCAACCAAAAATTTGAGTTTCCTAGATTTTTTATTCGATGGAGGTGTATGGTGGAAAAAGATATTGGAAATAAGCTAAAGTGATTAAGGTCCAATAATTGTGTTGAATATGGTAACATGAATTTCCATAGGGTTTTAAGAGAAAATTGATTTATTTTAAAAATAATATAATTTAATATTCGAAAAAATTAGTTTATCGAGCTCAGTGAATCAAATATTGTCTAGGATGGATCAAGGCATGAGTCTGCATTCTAGAATTTCTATGAAAGTTTTGGAAAAAGAAATAAATTTTACAATATATATTTTGAATATGAGTCATTCAAAATCATTGGTTTACGAGATCCTAGAACATATTTGGTCTAGAAAACCATCCATGGTTACCCTCATCAATTTTTTCAAAATATTATCTTATACCATTGTTGATTCTATGGATTGAGAAAAAATAAAATCAAAGACCCAAGCATGTTTCATTGTGGGATATAGTGATGAAAACTTTGTATTCTAGATTCGGGATAATGAAAATCATAAGTTCATTAGATGCCAGAATGTTCTCTTCAGTGATAAGTTCTTATGGGAAAATAAAAACACGGTTAAATATGAATTTGGAAACAAATAATCAACTAACAAGATCCAAGATGTTTTAAAATAAGCTCTATAAGGTTCTAAGTTTTATAAAGTTTTGAGAGTATGGAATGTTTGGAGTATTTAGTTTGGCAAAAATATTTTCTAGAGATCTTGGGAAATAAAAAATGTTTGTGAAAATTTCTATAAGGTGATTTTTTGAAGATACTAGTTCCTAAAAGTACGGAATTGTTGGTTGATTTATAGAGATCAACCAAATTAGATGATTGGTGTATAGGTTCATAACTGATTTTAATTACTTTATTCTTATATATGGAGGATATCATGCGATCATGGAAGAAGAAGTTAATATTAGTGATACCAAAAAGTGGGAGTTGTCCAAAAAATATTATTTGCATTCATTGGAATTAAATAAAACCCAAGAGATAACTGAATTACCATAGGGGAAGAAATAGTTTTAGAATAAATGGTTCTTCCAGTTGAAAGAAGAAAAAGTTTGTGGAAAGTTTTATAAGTACAGTTTCATTATATAGGGGTTTTATTATATGGAAGGAGTAGAATTATTTATAATTTTCTCACTCGTTTTCAAAATTAAAAACATCTAGAAATTATTAAGTACGGTTCTTATGAAATATTTCATCTAGAACAAATATATGTGAGTAAAATATTCCTTCATGTTGATTTGAAAGAGTAAATCAATATAAATAAATGGGATAGTTTTGTGATAAATGGTATAGGGACTTGGTGTATAATATTAGGATAACTCTTTGTGTTTAGAAGTAATTAGAAAGGTAGAGGAACCAGAAGTTCAATACTTGTATGGCTAATAAAGGGTCTGTATAAAGAAACTCACATGAATGTTTCTACTAGAAGGTGTTATATGATGTTAGATTTATCATCCTTCTCTTTTAAGTGGATAACATGATACTAGAGGGTATATATATAAAATTGATTTAATAGTTCAAGATTTATTTGTTTTTATGGTTTTATATGAAGTATCTTGGGGAAGCTAAGAAAATTTTGGGGGTGTAAATTAAGATATCAAAAAATTGGAAGTTTCGTTTTATCTCGGAAGGTGTATATTCGAAAGGTTATTAAGAGATTTATAATGGTAATATATAATACAGTGTCAACCCCATTGGTCTATTTCTTTAAATTATCCAAATATGAATCATTAAAAATTTATTATGAGGCTAAGTATAAAGATTAAGTTTTTTACATCAATGGTTGGTTGTAACACCATGAAATTTAATGATATATTTTTCTTTAATAAATTTGAAGTGTTCAATGGCTTGTTTTATAAGAAATACTAAACTTATGTGAATAATATTTATACATTATCCAATTAATTTCATTATATGTTATTTAAATTCAATATAATTTTAAAAAATAATTTTTAATTCACTTAGGAAATACTAATGATACTAAAAAACATTTTTTAAATATTTTTTATATGATCATTATTATTATCATGTATGTTAAACTTCATGGATAGTTTATATTATTTAAAAATTAATTCATAGTATTAAACTTATAAAAATATTTCTTACTCATGTGTGAAATGAATTCATTGGTTATTAATTTGATAAAAAAATAAAAGCATTTCAAGGTCAGAGATATGTTTTTTTGAAAAACTTCTTTTATTCATGTGATCTATTTTTCTTTAAAAAAATGAAATTATTTACTATTGATGAATGATTTTAATTAAATTTATATATTATATATTAAATAAAAAAAATTAACATTCATCTAATATTTTATTTACATTGAATAAGAATAAATCCAGTTTTATGTTTAAAATGTATTTTTCTAATAATGGTTTTTGTTGCGTTTGGAACGCCTATTATAAAATGAATTTTTATCACTTATAGGAATTGAATTTGATAATGGAATAAATATTTTTAATCATCATGAACAAATTTTTCAATTATTTTTCTTTAATTTTTTATCATGACGAAAATTAAAAATAGTAAAAATTTGTTTCCACAGTTAGGGTTAAACCAGGTTAATAAGGGGATAAACTAAGTGTTAAGGGTAAAAATCTGTTTAAAACTATCTAAATGTTATTTTGAGGATATTTATGCCATATATTATCCTAAATTAAGTTTATTTTCCATTTTTTTTCACTTTCATAAGAAATTGATTTTATTTTATTTAAATATTTTAAGTAATTTCTTGTGTCTCTCCCCTTAATTATAAAATGGAACCTCTTATCTTCTATTATTCACACAATTTGATCCATATATATCATCCAATATCAACCTAAAAAAATTTATATATTCATTTTATTCATTTTCTGATCTTCTTATCTTACCCTAATAGCATCCTATGAAGGATTAAGGTGTAACCCAAAGGAGGTCTCTCAAAGAAGGGTAATTCCCCTTACTTGACACGTTCAAAGTTAATATCATTTTCTAATAACAACAGATCTATTTTATCCATACTAAAATAATTAATTCTATATAATAAATATACTAATATGTTGTTATTATTATTATATAACTATTTTCACCTCCTTTCCATCAAATAGGAAATGAAAGTACTGCTTGTGTGTACGTGTGGACTATCACCTCCACATAGAGATATGATTCATTTTCCATCACCATATTTCTTGGTCAGTTATTATGATAGATTTATAGTTTATATATCAAATTTATGAAAGAATTATTCTTCTAGAATTTTAATATATTTTCTAGCTTCTTACCTTCACATCTATTGTAAAATGATAATGTCTCTCTTGAATACGTGTCACTGCCACCTCCACAAAGCGATGTGATTCATTTTTCATTCCCACTTTACAAGATTGTTCATAAGTATAGATTTAATGAATGAATATTATATTTAATATATAATTATTATTACTATTATATGGTTAATTATTATGTACCTTTCTTTTTTTCTACCCATCAAAAAGTGAAAACATCACTCATGCGTACGTACAGACTATCATCTCTATGAAGTAATGAGATTCATTTTTTATCCTTAATTTATATGAATAGTTATTAAATTGTATATAATGAATAAGTATGATACTTATTTCATGGTTAATATTATATATATGATGAATACATGAACAAGCTTCAAGTATCAGAACCATGAAATCGAAATAATTAGGGAAAACAGACCAGTTTTCACCCGAGTATTCATTTTAATGAAGAATTTGTTAATAAAAGGACAATTAGAAATTATAAATGAATGAAAAATAGTATTTTAAGTTTTAATATTTCTCTATAATATATTTATATTAAATATATATTTCTTATATATGAGGTATTAATGGATTCAAGAAAGATCATACTTGGGATATGGGGTTTAAGTAACATTGTCATCTCTTTTCAGGATTATCCAAGATAAATTTTCATTGTGAGAAATTATATGAATATAATCTGTTAAAACCCATAAATTATATTACTCTCTATTTATCTCAATAATTTTCATGTAATAGTACCATCTTCCTCTCCTTGGTATATAAAATTATAGATAAAATGTTTTCATCAAAAACTGACAATATTTCATCTTTGGTCAACAAACATTTTCTTACATGTCCTTGATCTTTGAAAAAAACTATATAATTTGATTTTATATGATCCAATGATCGTTTAAATTCATTTTAAACAACATTTAAATTTCTCTTCAAAATCTTTAAAATGAATTTTTATAATTTATTTTGAATTGGTTACTTATGAATTTTTACAAAAAAGTGTGAAAGGAACGTTTATTTTAACATTAATCAATAAAAAAATTTCTAACCATCATGAATAATCTTTTATTTTAATATTGATATATATTTTTACATGTTTATATTCAAATAAAATATTTTCTAAATATTTTTTTATTTTTCTTGTTTTTAAATATACCAAAAGAAAAGTGTATTTTCTCTGTTTTTAATGAAATATCCAAATTCTCTTATAAAGGTATAATTCATCGATTTAAATATCCTTTAAGGATTATTATGATTCACTAGGTATATAATATTATGATACTGCTAACTTTCATTATTTGGGTGTCTAATTATGATAATTATTTAAGGATGATTCTGTGAAACACATTTCTATCCCAAGAGTTCATTAAGTTATGATGAAATATTTATGAAACCTATTTATTTTCCATGGGTTATTCTATGATAAAATACTTTCCATGGGTTATGATATATTGAATTTATGAATGTTTTATGATCTTATGACATGCATATGTATGATTTTCATTATGTGACCAGTGGGGTAAGAATTATATATCCCCCCAATGCATTCGGTAAAGGTTGATATTTCATAATATAATATGGACTGGAATGGGAAGTGAACCTATTTTAGTAAGGTAATATGTCCACTATGATAGTCTTTATAGTGAACCTTGACTAATGAAGTGATGGAATGTGAAGTGAACCAAATCCACTATGATAGTCTAGGTAGTGGTCATTGATTAAGGACATGATTTTCTTTGATTATTTGTATGCTAAAAACCTATGTCTTATACTTAAGATATGTTCTCATGGATCAGGATTGATTATTAATGATTCCATACACTTAGAAATTATTTCATTTCTTATGAAAAATCCTTATTCCAAGATTCATGATTAAAGGTATTTAATTGATTGGGTATGGATTGTTTAAGTAATGATCTTTTTCTAACTCCCTTATTCTTATATTATTCCCATTTATGATCATTGATTGATATCACTTATGTTCACCCTTATTAAGAATCTAAGAACACCCTTTATTGTGTTTCCTTTTCCTTAATAAGGGTATTCCTAATAAGTGTATTGTGTGAGAAGAAATTTAGAGCACATGTTAAAGACCTTTCATGAAATAATAAAACTATGTATCTAATCTCCAAATACACTAAACCTTTATGGTTCTAGGTATGTATCAGTATGATATGTATTGAATATTCATATAAAATGATATAATATGAGCATATGAAATTATTGGTTCACCTCATTGGTAGATTAATGTATGTCATGATTTGTACAAGGCTGAACATTTCATTTTCAATTGGATGAGTTAGTCAGTTTATGGAGAATCTGAGAAAGGAACAATATAAAGCACTACAGTGAATTACCTAATTTAACAAAGGTTCATAATATATATCCTTGTTTTTAGAATAGATAATACATTGTATAGTTATTTGTATATAAAAATTTTATTAAAAATAGACACATGGAAGAGTTCCATAGGATCTGTGTTTGACTTATAAGGAAAAGTCATGGGATGAATATAGAGGCTGCAATTACTAGTACCATTGACCTGAAATGAAATAAAAACATGTTTTAATCATGGAAGAAGGTAAAGAACTGATATGGATGAATTTTTTTATTATAGGTTCTCATAATAATTTGGGAAAGTTGGTTGTTATTCTATGATAGTCGTAGTGAAATTAATTTGGATAATAATCTAGTGTTTCACTCTTGGAAATATCACAATGACCTAGAATATCATTTAATCCAAAAAGGTATTGGGGTGATGGGTTATTATGTTGAAAATTATTTACAGAAGTTATAATTTGGATAACATGTTCACCAAGGTTTTTGTCCAACTATTTTTAGGTTAAATTATTCCCTTGTAGGAATAGGGTGACCGAAAGGTGGATGGAGGCACTGTTTTTTGATGTGGAATATGGGATTTTTAAAATATTCTTTTAGTGTTGGTGGTCGTTACATTTATTTGAATTCATTCTTCAAGTGGATTATATATGTTTTAGCCTAATGAAGACTCATGGAAATGGAAATCCAATAAAGGTAGTTGTCAAGATTTTATGTTTGGGAACTAGATACTATAGGTGGTCATCTTTTGAATGATGGATAGGAAGAATTTTAGAATTATGTAAGGGTCACTTGTGATGATAGATAAGGGTTCCTTGTAATTCATAAAAGGCCTATATAAGGGTCCCTATAAGTTTTATAAATTGATACATAACGTTTTTTGGATGTTCATCACAGTCATACATAAGGGTTACTTGAAGATTACTAAGGGAATATGAATTGGTTTTTTAGTTTGATATGTAAGATTTACCTTCTCAGTTCATTAGAATTTAACATACAAGGCATAGACACCAACATATTATCAATGGTGGATTTGGAAAATAGTGGTTCCCCCATGAAGTTTAAAGGATAGTGGGATCAATTGATCAGTTATTCCTCATTATAAAGGTGTGTTGAGACCACTTTTACATGTATTAATTTAATAGTAATCTAATATTGGATGATTTTTCAATTTTTATTTTAATATTGTAACTTCTGTTAAATTATAGGAAGCAACAATGTTCTCCTATGGATGTTGGACTGACATTTAAACCAAATAAATATTTTTTTTCTATTTCATATTTTCATTATTTCAATTGAATGTTTGTTTTTGTGATCTATGTTTATTTTGAGTGTGTGAGGGAATCGACTTGATATAGTGGCTTAGGTTCAAAATGAATTCTAAGTTTTGGTACATTAGTGTTACAAGGTTATTCCATTCATGAAGGTTCCAAAGCTTTGTTCAATGCTTAAATATTTCTATGGTTTTTTTCTAGTGATTAGTGGTTATGAATCCCAATAATGTAAAATTATGTTCTCTTGGACAAAGTCTCAGCATGAGGCATGGGTCACATATCTTGATAATGTATCCACATTTATGTTAAATATTTTAATCAAAAAAATAGGGGTTTATAACATTGATTATATTTTCCTTTATTTTGTATACTATGTTGGCCTTCCTCACTAAGTGGAATCCTAAATTTATTTTTCATTGGATTTTTTTAGAAACAATTTATGGTGATGGTACCTCAATAATTTCACCCAATTTACATTAAAGCTATCTTTTTTCAAGTAAGTTGAAAAAATAACCATTGGGAAGATAATATAACCTCGTTATGGAGAACACAAGACCACATTGAGGTGATAGTGTATTCTCTGGATCAAAAGTGGGGTTTTATTGGCCTTTTTGTTACATCAACTATAAATTCAAGCAAGTGTTAGCCTTTTTTCAGGATCCAAACCACCTGGGCTGCCTGGATGGTGGTAAGATGAGTGTGACCACCCCAAACCCACCTCCAATAGGCTAGGGGATGATGACTAGTGTTGATTAAGAATACACAACATATGGGAGGAATTATCCTAAGTATATGTATGCACACACACATCTCTAAATCCATAAAATATTGAAATGTAAACAATAAGATTTAAACCAATGCATGCATACCTCTAATTTCCACAACCAAAGTATGATAAAAGTTCTGAAAACAATAAAGGGACAAAATACAAGCCCACTCAAAAACATGATATATAGTCTAACCAACTCAGATGGAGGGTAATAATTTCAAATGAAACACCAATAAGAACCCCAACCTGTCTAGCCCATTATTAATCTATAGCTACCCATGTTCCACCCAGGAATTTGCTAAATAGAATTTCATCTACATAATACATGACATGTGTGAGAAGAGATCATGTAGGGGTGGGTGTAATTATATCTATTAAGAAACCATGAAATAACCAAACATAACAAATCTAGAGTAGTCATATCATTAATAAAAAGTTATGTAAATCAAGATATGAGACATAATTATAAATAGAGAAACCCATATATACTCATAAAATAAAACTGGAATCAAGAGATCTCAACCAATACTACCTCTAATAGGATTCTGCTCGAGGCTTTAGGGGAATTCTATTAAGGTAGAACTCACTCCATGATCCATGATATCACTGCTGATTCTCATCTGATAGGACATGATCATTGGGTCTCACCCTAAAAGTACTCATTGTAACTCTGTGCTCCCAATACCATTAATGGTAACTAAAAGAGAACCCATAGAGGGGATCAAAATCCTTTATTGAGGGTGTAATGTCACATGACACCCTTGTAGTGACGGATCAAGGGATAACACCCAAATAAAGGTGGTATGTATTGAAGAAAGGAATGGATCTAAATGGATTCATTGGAAGTACATGGTGTGTGTAGAGGGTACATGCCATATACCTCTAATCCCAGACATGCATATGTTTTTTCCCATGTTCCTAGGCTAATTCCCATGTAAACATAGATATGACCATGTACTGTGGTTTTTCTTGTGTGTATCTGGACATGTTCGAGTATTGAGCCATTCCCATGTACTCTTCCCATTCTTATGTGCCACACCATTTCCATGATCATGTATCCACTAGGAAATAAGTTGATCCACCAGTAGGGGGCCACATGGTGTGTGACATGTTTCACATAGTAGGTGATACTTTATTTTACACAAAACCCTAGAATCACATCAAGGTACCCCACATGGAAGGTGTTCTTAAGATACACATCGTGTAATGTGAGATTTTCAGATTCAATTAGTTCTTCTGTGTGTCTATTTATTTCATCACCTTTATCACAAAAAACACTATGATATTTCATATTTGAGGTTGACTAAACTCTCCATCACTGATGGCCAGATTCAATATGTCTGAACTGCTAAAAAACCACCATATTATCCTCGTTCCATCACCACACATCAAATCCATAAAAAGGGAATCTATGGACTGATCCTAATCCACCTTTGATTTTCCACCATTATTTTCTCACCTCGATCGCACCCTCGATCACCAACCATGTCTGTGGTATCGATCTGTTTTACTGAATAACTATTTCATAATTATCAAATATTCAATGTTCATCAAATTTTCTTCCAACAAAATACCAGAGATAAATTTTGTGAAGAAATGGGGGAGAAATTCACAAAATCACAAATGTGAAATGAACCTCAAATATGATTGGTATATCCTTGATTCATTTCCATTAGAACAAAAAATGAAGATCAATAACAATCAACAAATCAATTCCCCTAAATACCTGGAAGAAATAAACTCGAACCCATAAGCACGATCGACCCGTGAATAAAACTATTAGAAGAATTGATTTTCATTCATCGTTGGAAAAACAACGGAGAAATAAAACATAGAAACAAATGGCCATCCTCAGGTTAGGATCTATCACTTACAAATAAAAAATATTCATCATCTTCATTGTCGAGATCTACAAAGTCTATTGTCATTGGAAATCCTTGCGGTGTATCAATCGTCGATTCATGATCCTAAAATCTGTTAATGATCTGTTGTGTTCTCCTCTCAATTCTTAGGATTATTGAGTTAACCCTGTGAATTTTCCATAACAACATATTTATATTTAATATCTAGGTTATGTATTTTAATTAAAATAATAAAGTAAAAAATTTAATTTATTTAATTAATTCACCCATGATGGAGCCCAACCCCAACACCTAATGTCAACCAAGATTATGCCACATCTAGGGTAAAACCCAGATCCCATACCCAATATTAGTCTTAGATTTCCCAAAAGAACCCCCATTTAGGAGTCATTGCACTATTTCATGAAAACTTTTCACATTTGACACTAATATATATAATATTTTTATAATATCAATACCAGGCTCACTGAGCCTCAGAATCTCATTTCATCTTAGGGATTGGATCTAAAAATATTAATAGATATATTCCAAATATTTAAATTCCAAAAACAAAGATGTTACATTCTCCCAACCTTAGGGATTTTCATCCCAAAAAGTTAAAAGGACTACTCAAAAAGATGTGGGTACTGAGCTCGCATCTAGGTCTCCCACTCCCAGGTGTTCTCCTGAAGATTTTTGTGCCACCACTATAAATATACCATGGTAATCTATCACCCACATAATATCTTCTCCTTCTGATCCTTAGTCTCCATCAGGTACTCCAAAAAGGTATCTCAATCCTCGATGTCAAACTCACATCAGTTTCTAACATTTCATGGGTTATGGATGTACCACCTCATCTACAACATGTGGAAAGTTTCATGAACCTGGATTAACAATAGTGGTAGTTCCAAGTGGTATATCACCTCGTCAACCCTAAATAGTATCTATAAAGTGATAATGAATATAAGACATATCTTGTCTCCCTAGAAAAATATATGCAACCCACATAAAGGTGAGACCCTTAAGAAAACATTATCTCTCTCTTCAAACTCCAAAGGCCTCCATCGTCGGTCTGTATAAGACTTCTAATAGCTCTATATAGTCCTCATATTCTCCTAGATGATCTGCATGTTCTTTATCAAATATCTCACCAACTTTGGGACTATGATTTTTGACTAACCTATATTATTCAAACATAGTGGTGACATGTAGGGTCATTCGTAAAAATACTCGAATGGTATCATACCAATAGTTGAATGGTATATGTTATTGTATGAAAACTCCACCAAACAAAGGTGATCCTCCCAACTACAACCAATGTCCATCATGAAATCCCAAATCATTTTTTATAGAACATTAATTTTATGCATAGTTGGGACATTAGTATGGGGAGAAATGTTGTTCTCAAATACAATTGAGTCCCTAAGTCCACCTACAATCCTCTCCATAATATTTTCTGGAAGCAATCATCATAGAATGAAATGATCGTTGAGGGAACTCCATGGTGTCATAAAATATATTACACATAAGGGTTTCACAATATCTCTACTTAACTCTTCTCTTGGATATAGAAGATGTGGGATGACATGGTGAGTTGGTTTATGATCACCCAGAGGGAATCGTGTCCTCTAGATGTATTTGGTAATCCCATCATGATATCCATAGATATACCATCCCACTTCCACTCTGGAACCTCATGGGGATTTCTAAACCCATTGGAACATGGTAATCATTCGTTACCTTCTAACATGTGAGGCATTGAGAGATAAACTATGCTATACGGTTCTTCATGCCTGGCCACTAACGCCAGAGGTCCTATTACTTCTTTGACACACCTGCATGTACCTCCAAAGGGGATATATTATACTCCCTAAAAAATCCTCATGAAATATCACTAGTACCATTATTTTTCCTCTAAAAAGGATAATGTTCTCCCCACTTTCATAGAATTTATCAATAGCACATCCAGTTGATATCTAAGAACACAATGTCTTAAAATCGTTATCTCCATGTTAGGCCTCTCTAAAATATTGTATAAGAAGTGAGGTAATAACCATCAACAATAGATAAGATACATCATCCCCATCCACTATGGACAATTGTAATGAGGTTAACTACTCTGAAGCCTCAGTTAATAACAATGAACAAGATCTCTTACTGAGAGAATCTTCTACTATGTTCCCCTTCCCAATAGTATAGACTATTTCAAAGTCAAAATCCTAGTGTAACTCTAGCCATCACCTATATCTCAATTTAATATCCTTATGTGAGAACATATATCTAATACTCTTAAGGTAATAATAGATGATAAAACACTCACCCATAACGTAGTGCCAACAATATTCAAGGTGAAGACTACCACTGTCAAATCAGGATCATCGGTCATGTAGTAAAACTCATATGGTCTCAAATGCCAAGACCCATAGTCAATAATTGCCTACCTATGAATTATAAGACATCCATTTCTAGTACCTAAGGCATCACAGAACACTACACAATCAACTCTCCCCTTGGGATATCTCAATATGGGGGCACTCGTCAACCTCTTCCACAACTCTTGGAAAGCTTGTAGGAACCTCTCCATCCAAACAAAAGGTTTCCCTTCTGAGTCAAAGTCGTCAAAGGTTTTGATATCCTGGTGAAATTGAGCATGAAACTATTTTAATATCCTCCCAACCCAAGGAATATTTGCACCTCCATAGCACTATATAGTGGATCCCAATCTATCACTGCCCCAACCTTTATTGGGTCAACTACTACACCATCAGCCAAGATGACATGTCCTGGAAAGTGGATCTAATGAATCTAGAACCAACACTTCAAGAGCATCATATAAATATGGTTCTCTCATAGTATGTTCAGGACCATCCTCAAGGGTCTCACACATTCCTCCACAAACACTAAGTATGCTAGGATATTATCAATGAAGACCACTAAAAATTATTTTTAGAATGGTTCAAAGAACAGATTAATAAGTTCCACGAACACTTCCAGGGTGTTCATCATACCAAAAGACACCACCAAGTACTCATATTGACTATAGCGACATTATAATTTCATCTTTGGTATATGAACATCACATACACATAGTTAATGATAACTTGATCTAAGGTTTCTCTTCAAGAACCATCTCTCCCCAATAAACTAGTCGAATAGTTCATAGATCTTGGGTATTGGATACTTAATATTATCTATAACATGGTTTAGGTTCCAATAATCTACACCCAACCTCAATATCCAATTCACTCTCTTGGAAAACAACAGTAGGGATACCCAAGGTGACACACTAGGTCTTGATAACTCCTTCCTTTATAAGTCCTGCAACTGTAAACTCAAATCATTAATCTCTATAGGAGACATATGATATGTTATCACAGATATTTGGATCATCCTAGTTTTAACTCAATGAAAAATTATAACACTTGGTCAAGAGTTAAGACCATAATTTCCTTAGGAAATACGTACCCATACTCTTCCACCACAGCACAGAACTGAAATTCCATTAAATTCAAATATCCAAGGGTAATAATAGAAAACTAATGATTAATTGTTTGTTTCCTCATATATATGACCTCAAATTACTCTTCTTGAGTTTCCTTCTCATCCATCATGTAAATACTTATACCATCACTATGGATACACCACATCCTTTGCTAGAAACAGTTTATCTAGGCATTAACTATGGATAGATATTCCATACCAAGATGATTCCCCAAGGACTCATCCCTACTAAAAAGAGATCCCATAAAAATCTCCCACCTCCAAGAATTAAATCAAACTCTTGGAAAATGTCTGTGATCACTTAGTCACCTCTGGTTGGAGTCTCAAAGAGAAAGGCCTGAGGTAAGGGCTCAACCAGAATCTCTAAGTCTTTGACCAAATAAGTGAAAAAAAGAGTGGATCACAACCTTATCAATTAGTAGTATAGATAAAGTAGAGAATAAATATATAGAACCTCTAATCATCCCATGATCCTAGGGTTTTTAGGTCTCCAGCACCTATATTTATCCTCATCCCTAACTACTAGCTCCCTCAACAGAGTGTATACCACATGGTAGAATGGTGTAAATAGGACAACCATCCTCTAATACATATACTTCCCTATATACCTCCATTCTCCTACCTCTGTATCTACCTGGGTGTTCCATCGCCCATCTCCCTATCTGTTATTCGATGGGATGGAAAATCATGAGCAAAATCCCCTCATCCATCATAATATAAGCACCACATCTCTATAGGATTACTCGAGTTATACTAAGATTCCTAAAACACTAATCCCCTATCCTAGGATAATCTTCTAATGTGTCTCACATGCCCAGATCCCTATGTATGTCATTGAATACCCACTACTAAGATCTTATCTCTTGTTTTCCCACTGCCAGCAACCACTATCAACGTATTATCTTCTAGTAAGCTCTATACATCTAAATACTGCTCAAGAACATCAGTATATATTGGAATACAAAGAGATATCACTCCATCCCTGATATCTCAGTTTAATCCCCACTCAAAAGTTTGATCTTTGAATAATGGATCTCAAACCATATCCATAGATTATAATGAAATTTCAGTGAACCTTACTAAATACTCTTCCATGGTCATATAACCTTTCTGAAACTTCAAAATCTATTAAATTCACACAAATCATAACATTACTAGATAAAACTCCTACTTGAAGAGACACTCAAAATATGACCAAGTGGGTGCATCCTTATCGTGTGAATGGGTCACCAAACTCCATCATCTCTCAATAGAACTATAAAGAATATTCTTCACTGGGATTACCATCTGATCTGTATGATTTCTCACAAGGTGTAAAACTTAGGTCACTACCTCTAGACATTCCTCAGATACTTGGTGGTCTGCCGCACCCCAAAATATGGGAGGTCACTGCCTTTGAAATTAAAAGAGTTCCCTAAACCAATGTGCATCCTCATCTGGTACTTCCAGTGAAACCTACTACTAAAAAAGATTTATAAATATAGGAAAACAACCTGAATTAACCACATCCTTTACAAGAACCTATACTAAAGCCTCGTAACTCAGTGGATCATCCTTGGGATCAAGCTATAGAATCTTGGTTGGTAGTATGTATAGAGGCATCCGAAAATAAAATCTAGACACAGCACGATCAATGAATATATATGGGAAGCTAACTCAAGAAGGATATAGAAACCACAACCCAATCCTATATGATGCATGTACCAATGTTTTCCTTATAACTATATCCGATATGTATCGAGTTTAAAATAAGGTTACTAATTTCATGGTGAATTGATACATCATCTACCACACCAACACTAGATGTTTTGGCCAGAAATCGGAACTCAAAACATTTTAACATAGTTGTTATAAATCCCAAACTAGATTTCATGGATAGAAAATCTCCAAAAATTGGTCCTAAGGTAGAACAGTTCTCTCATACCACTCTATCAAAACCCATCCCACCGGGGCCCGCTTCGTGGGTGGTGGGTTGAGTGTGACCATCCTAATCCCACCTCTAATAGATTAGGGGTTGGAAAATATCACCAAGAAGGTAGATCCCAAATATTTGAGTCATTATCCTAACTATCTACATGATCATACACATATCTAATACCATACAATGCTAAAATGTAAAAAACATAATTGATAACAATGCATGAATATATAAAAATCTCACAACTAAAGTACAATAAAAGGACTAAAAGTGATACAGGGGCTAAATAAAAGCCCACTTAAAATAGGAAATAGAGTCCAACCAACTCAGAAGGAGGGTACTAGTGTCAAATAAACATAAGTGAAAACCTCGATCTTTCTAGACCGATGTTAATCTCTTCCTACTCCTATTCATCCTAGGATTCCATCAAATGGAATTTCATCTAGATAACACACTACATGTGAAAGCAAAGCCCATGAAAGGGTGAGTATAAAAATACCAATTAGGACACCTTGAAATAATAAAAAATAAAGTATCTAGAATAATTATCTCATCAATAAATAGCTATTTCAATTAAGATATGATGCATAATGATAAATAGATAAACCTATATACACTCATAACAGACAACCTGTCTCAAGAGGTTTCAAATAAAATTATCATCTATAGGATTATACCTAAGGATTTATGGTAATTATTGTCTGTGATAAATCCCACAAAAAGTCGTGATATCACTAATTATTCTCATATGATTGTTCATAATCATTGGGTCTTTCAAAAAAATAACTCATTGGAACTTTTATTTCACAATACACAAATTGGGGATCACACCAAGAAATGTTGAGGGATTCCAAAAACATTAAATGATCAACATTATAGATAGGGGATAGATTCCCTGTTCTCGGTGGTCATGATGATATAATGGACCCCACTTAGGAGTTATATTATAAAGGATTCCCACCAGAGTCCTCATGGAGGGATACCACAAACTCTATCTGAAACAGAACCCATAGAGGGGATCAAAATCCTATGTTGAGGATGTAATTCCACATTGTACCCTCATAGGGTTTCACCAAGGGGTCAAAATAAAATAAACATGGAATATACTAAGGAAATTAAGTGATCTAAACTGCCTCATAGAAAATAAAAAAAAATGTATAGATCGTACACAACATACTCCTCTAATCCCAAACATTCTCATTGCTTTGTTCGTGTTCCTCTGATTATTCCCATGTACACCTAGCCATTCCCATGTATTATGTTCATGTCCATTTAACAAGATGTGATTATTGGGTCATGACTATATACCATTATCAGGAATGTGTGTTTGGCTGAGTTTGTACCTATGTATCTTCTGGAATACACACCAAGCCACCAATATGAGGTCACATGCTATTGGGACACATGTCACGCAGCCTGTGATACTTTATTTCATGAAAGACCCAAACAATGTAGCAAGGGAGCCCATGAGATGTGTGTTATTAAGACATATTCCATGTATAATGGTATCTTACCAAATCCCATAGTTCTTCTACACATCTTTTTTTTCATCACCATCGCTGCAAACCACACATAGATATTTCTGATCTAAGGTTGAATAGACTTTCCCTCACTGGTGGAAAGATTCCAACCATCTAATCCACTTGAAAAACCACCATCACCACCTCATGTTATCACCACACATAAAATTAGAAAAATAGGAACCTTTGGAACAATCTTGATCTGAATCCAAGGGCACATCGTTGTCATCGCACCTTGATCACACCCTCGATCATGAACTACAATTGTGGTATTAATCCATTACATCGAAGAATGATCTCACAGTGATCAAATATCATGTATCCATTAAACTTCATTACAAGGAAATAATTTCCATGATTCCTTTAAATAAATGGGGGAGAAATTCATAAATCAAAAATGAGGAATGAACCTCATACATGTTCAAGTTGGACATGATTCATTTCCATTAGAACAATGAGTGAAGAGAAATAAAAATCAAAAAATCAATTCCACAAAATCCTTAGAATAAAATAAACTTGAACATTTGAGCATAATCAACTAAAGAATAAAACTATTGAATGAATTGATTCACATTAATCATGGGAAAAACAATAGGGAAATAAAACATATAAAACAAAACCCTTCCTTGTGTTAGGATCGATCACTGTTGAAGAATGAATTTACATTATCTTCATTGGAGAGATAGACTAACTCTATTTTTGGTGGAGATCATTGTGGTATATCAATCATCGATTCATGTTAATGATGTCTGTCAACAATCCTTGACATTCCCCTCTCAATTCCCTAGATTATGTGGTTAACCCTATGAATTGTACATAACGTCATATTTATAGATGATATCAAATTAGTCTTTTAATTAAAATATTTAAATAAATATTTTAATCTCATTAATTATTTCACCCATGATAGTTCCCAATCCCAACATCTAATGTCAACCAATATTATGTAACGCCTAAGGTAAAACACATGTTTCCAACATAAAATTGATATCAGATTTCCCATCTGAGTCTTTCCTTGGGATTTATTATACTATTTCTAGAAAACTTCACACGCATTACATTAATATATTTAATATTTTTATAATATCAATATCAGGTCCACCGGGACTTGGAATCTCATGACATTTCAAAGCCTAACTCCAATAATATTTCTAGATGTATTACAAAGCACTACATGGAAAAAATAGAGATGTTCCACCATTTAACATAATGTGAGTCATGGACATGAGATTTCATCCATTATGATGAAGGATCCTCTAGTCTCATTATGAGTTTTTATTATCATCTTAATTTACTCTTGGGCGTTTTTTATAGATCTATTAATCCTTCTTATCCCTTATTTCCAACGGTTCACGCTCTTTCTCAATATCCTCAAATAAAAGGATTGTGTTTAATTATACCTTCATTTTATTCCCCAAACCTAATTAATCAAGTTTGTTCATAGATTCGTTGATTTAATAAATATTTATGAAATCCAATTAAATGAGCTATAACAAAAAAATCATAGAATATATATTCCTATCATGTGTGTTGGTTTAAAATGAATGTATAAAAAATAAAATATGATGAATAATTTGAAAAAAACACCAATATTTACCACTAACACTAATTTTATAATATCATGTTCAATCAGAGTCTATTTTCAATTATCCAAGAGTCAATTCGACCATTTTATATTGCTCTGGACACAAATCTACACTTACTTTTTATAAATTCATCTTATATTTTTACTAAATTAAATTTCAATGAACGGGTCATATGCCTGAGGGTTGATCATGTTGATGTTCGTGAACTATATCATTTGGAAGTATCCCATAGATTATATCCTTAATTAAAATTATTTATTTATCAACATTGAAAATAATTTATTAAACCTTGATGCCACTAAGTATTCAAAGTGAAATAAGAAAAATAAGGAGATAGTCAGTCGAGTACACCAAGGTATTGATCATAGAGTCTTCCATCACGCTTCTTATGATATTATTTCATAAAAAACTATATGTAGTTAAAAATATGTAATATTCAATGGCTACTCCAAAAAGGATCATATTATTAAATAGATTAATTAATCATCAAATAAAAAATGAAAAAATTATAGTCAAACACATCAGTGAGTTTCAAAATTGACTGAGTCAATTGGTGGATGTAGGTAAAACCCTAACTAATGAAGATTAAGAGAACCAACTAGGATACACACTTCCCAGTATTATAGATATGCTAGTGGCCTCCCATGATAACTCAATTTCTAGAAAAAAACCATGGAGATAGTAAAGGATTCATTGTTTAATGATGAGGCCCAAAGGATATATGTGAGTTAAAAATAGATGAAAAATATTTTTACAGAGAAGGGAGGTTAATAATAATGAGGTGGTCAAGGAGAAGGAATAAGTGGTCAAATAAACATAAAAGGAATGTATATTGAATGTTCAAGGCTAATATACAAATGATGCCACTATGGAATGTTGGGACACATAAAGAAGAACTATTGAATGTTATTACATTATAAGGTCCAAGGTAGTAACCAAGAAAGAATAATTGGTGATACACATATGAAAGTAACTAGAGTAGGTGTTATTTTATAAAAATATGGAGAAGAGGTATTCCTTTACTGTAATGACTTGACTTTTCTCAAATTTATTTTTAGAATTTATTTGGGAAAATTCTAAGACCAGGCACTGAGATAGCTTGTGATTTTGTGGCCCGATGTTCCAAGAACAATTTGCTAAAAATTCTTAAGTTTTTAATAGTACGCATGTGCAACATTTATGAAAATTTTGAATAACTCCTAAACACTTTATTGGATCATAAATTTGAGGTCATGGTTGATCTCAGAGAAGTTTCTTTACCTTAAGTGTGACTTAACTTTAGTCTGCACGAGTCTTCTATGGAAAAACCCGAAAATGACGTAACCGTAAATAAAATAATTAAATAAAATTATTTTATTTTAAAATCCTAATAACTCATAAATGGTAACTATGATTGGAAATCCAAGACCACCATTGAGTTCGTAAGGTGTTTTTTCCTTTGGAAAGGCCTAACATTGGCTGGAAAGGGCTGTCTATAAATGATAGTTTTTGGACGTAAACGCCATTGAAATATTCTGATAAAAATATTTTATTTTTATTGCAGTGATGTTTTTTCTTTTAATACACATTTTTTAGAGAATTTAGGGTTGTCACCATAACCCTAAAATTCCTCACAGTCATGGATATGGATCTCTCTCGATGAACAGAGGTGGATCATGGATCAACGATCAACGATGAACCTCAGGTTCAAAGGATCTTCACCCATGACAACAACGTGCGAGACCGTTCTTCCTCACTGATCGAACTAAATCACGATAAAGAAAGTTTTCATTGATTTATTTTCCAATTTCATGAATTCCATGACAAATGTGGACCAATAAAAAAAATATTGGCCCACATATTGATTTTTTTAGGGAAAATATTTACCTTTACAAGGTTTTTTTGGGAGAATGATCTATTGATTATTTGTTGGATTTTGATAGTCATTCTAGTGGAAACAAACCACGAATGACATGAACACTAATCTAGGTTTTTTCATATTGGTTAATTTATGGATTTCACCTCTATGTTCTTCATTTTCATGGGAATTATTCCTTTTCCCGTGACTCTACATGTTGTGATGGATCGATCTTTGTGCACGTGATCCTTGGCTTAATGATCCTATATGGCAGTTCTGGGATCGATATGGCATGATGGAGGTCTGAAGATGATGGTGATGGATGAATCAAAGTAGTTCAGGAGATATTTTTGTTTGAGTGGTTTTTTTGGGATGAATCATAATGTTGATCTAAGCCCATGGTGTTGGATAAAGTGACCCAAGGATTGCAAGCGTGCTTCTGTTTCGAAAAACGAAGCACTGGAGGAAAACTGATGGCCCGTGGAAGGGGCTATTGGCATGCTATCACTGTTGACCGGTGGTCGCGTGTGGGTGAGTTAGACAATGGTGGGCCACCTATAGTGCTCAGCCGAGAAGGAACACAGCCCAGCAAGGTTGTGTGCAAGCTTGCAGCCAGAGCAGTACTACTAGAAAAAATAGGGGACATGGTGAAGGGAGCCACATACACAACTGGGGTCGACATGGAGCCCAGAGAAGTAGCAGGTCATGGGAAAAAAATTACACGATGGTCATCTATGTTGAATGTGGTGATTTTCCCTGTTAAATGTGGTGGTCGTTCGAGTTGAACTTGGCGGTGCCGCATTGACTAAGCGAAGGAACATGGTCCACCGGACCGTGTGCGGTACAACCAAACCATCCCATAGTGTAGTCCAGACCAGATGATTCGGGCCACTCTAGTGTCCCGATATACTTGACCCAATGGGTCAAGCCCAATAGGCCGGACTAGTTTGAGCCGAACCGGGCCGGGTCGGGTCAGACCCAGATGGGACTCATATCTGTCCTTTTTAGTAAAATGGAAATATCTTTCAAATGGAGTGTCTGATTGACAAGCCATCTATGGCGTTGGGACCCTTGTAATGGTGAAGTCTTTTTGAGATGGTTTGGGGGGATTTTACATGGATTAGAAGAGGTTGATAGTATACCCATGGTATTTCCCTATAAGGGTTTGATGTAGGATCTTATTCCCATCATAGAATATGGCAGTATTCTAAAGTGATTTGTCTTAGATAGACTTTGACAATTGACTTATTGGGTTGGATCATGTATCGCACTGGGAGGCCCAGTCAGTCTTCACTTCTCTTTGTGGTACCTTATACAGGGTTTGTGGAGACGTTGGGACCAATATTTACATGGTCACCTATCCCTTATCTAGGATGATGTTTCTAATAGGGTGAGGAGTCCCCCTAGTGATCCCTGAGTGTGGAGGACCCCCTATCTATGTATCGAGATTAGATTATTTCCATTCTACATGATCAGACCTGGAGACTATGCTTCGGGAAGTTTTCAATGGTTAATGTTAGGTCGTGAATTATTGAATACATGACTTGGGGGATGCATTAATTAGCGATAATCTATGTGTTACCGACACTCTGTGTTTTACTAACACTCTGTGTCTTACCGACACTCTGTGTGTTATCGACACTCTGTGTGTTATCATAACTCTATGTCTTAGCAAGATTGGATGTCTCTAGGAAACTACATAACATGTAGAGACCCTAGTTTTCTCTTGGTTACTTTTTCTAGACCATTTATATGTGCTTCTATCAGATATCTTGAGGAGTGAGATCTCTCGGAATGGGTATGCTATGAGAAAACACATGTAGATTGAAGTGGATGAAAATTTGAGGCTTGGAATCCTTTATGAGTATACATAGATGTTCTTGTTATATGTTCTATATATATACCTTTTTTAGGATGACTATACCTTCTTAGTGTTTTTTCCCTCTGTGGTATTTCTGTGTGGTATCTCCTTCGTGGTGTTTCTTCTGTGGTATTCCTTTGTATTTTCGGGATGTCCTACTAATTATTGTTTTACTCACCCATGTACAGGATTTTCCCTCACAGGTCATGTCTTGTGTAGACATTTGAACTTGTTAAAGAGTTCTAGGAGGACTAGGACCAGATAGATATTATTGAGTTCAGATAGACCGGGGTGTGCTCATATGACTATAGATAGCAGTCCTAGTACATTTTTTTACAATTTGGACTTTGGTATTTGTAGACTCTTTTTGGTGGTCACATATTCTGGATTAGTTTTACATTATTGTATTTTACTTCCATATCATACTCTATGATTGGTATCTTAATGTATGCATGCATTTTCTACTTAGTGTTTTTACAATTCAGCATTTTGGGATTAGAGATGTGTTTTTGTGTATCAGAAATTAGGAAAATTCCTCCCATTCATGGGATATTCCAACTCAGCACTAGTCATCAGCCCTTGGCCTATCAGAGGAGGGATTGGGGTAGTCACAACATGGGACCCTTTGGGACGGTTCATGAAAAAGTGGTATCAAAGTAGTTTGGTTCTACTTAAAGATCGGAAGTCTATGTGGTTGGTTTGGGGAAACAATCTCGAGTGTTTCAAGTTCAGCTTTCAGTCCATTGAATCTAGTGTTGGTGCGGCGGCTGACGTATCCATACACCAAGACTCTGGACACCTATTTTTCAAATCGATACAAGAAAACACTAGTTTCAGGAAAAAATAAAGGTGCATTCATCATATAGTAATAGGTTGTGTTTTCCATGTCCTTTTTTGAGTCATTTCACTAGGTATACACTTTAGACCATGATATATCTTTTTTTACAGGACGTATTCATGACACCAGCCAACGAGGTTTCCACAGTATAATCAAGAGTTCAACCTGATGTTTTATGAGGCTTCCCTGAGGGAAGTGAGTCACAAAGAAGTTTTTCTGTAGTATGGTCAGAAGGTGGATCTTTCTCCTATTAATCAGTTCATAGACCCACCTCTACCGGTTCAAGAGGATTCATCTTTCCAGACTGAGTTGTTCATGGATCTTTTGGCACTATATGATGATATGTAGTATTCAAGCACATATCATTGGTTTTTGAGGCAGCGATCACATGGGATTTAGGGTTAGTAGGACCTACTTATAGCAGGTGCACAACATAAGTTGCAGAACAAGAGGTTTCGTTGGAGGTTCTAGGAGCATGATAGTTCCACAAGGAAGTGGTGATGTTACGATTTTCATGGGAAGGGACATTCCACATGAGATTGTCCCACTGTTTGGGATACATTCAGAGAGGTGGTTGATGAACTACCAAGGAAGAGGTAGTGGCAGGAGTAGATAGATCCATTGAGCAGTAGACATGGAAGAGGAATTGGGGAAGAAGTAGGAGGTGGCCAACATTTTGAGGTGTTACCACTACCACCCTAAGGTGGTCCACACCAAACATAGGTAGCTAGAGGATAGGGGAGGAGAAAATTATAGTTTGTCAAAGATTATGGCCCCAAAACTCCAGGAATCGTTCAATATATGATTTGTGTCTTTTTATTTTTCCAGTAGTAGATAGACACATGTTCTAGTGATTTCCTTTCCTGCCACATTTCTTGTTTGATACTTAGAGATTTTGGTTAAATCATTGAATTGAACCTCGTGTTTGGAGACTCCTACTAGAGGAGACCCAATGATCACACACAAGTGCTGAAAGCGTGACCTGACTCTGAAATGTGAGTATTTTAGTAGGGATCTCTTGGTAGTAGAGTTGAGGCCTTGAGATTTCATTCTCAGTATGGACTAGTAGCCATAATTCATGATCAGATTGATTGTTTTAATAAAAGAGTGTGGTTCATCTGCAATAAGAGAACAATATTTTCCTTTTATTGCAAAAAGGGAATTCCTTGTAGCTTAGGATAGACTCATGTATAGGAGGGTGCATCCAATTACTCTTCAGTTGGCTAGCCTAACACTCAATGTAGTGGATATTTTGAGTCCTTGGTTTCCTATAATGGTGGTGGTGTATAAGGACGTATTCCCTAAAGATGTTATTGGTTTACCTCCTCATTAAGAGTTAGACTTATGTATTGATCTATACCCTGGTATGACACCGATATCTACACCATCATATCAGATGCCTCACACAAATCTTCTTGAGATGAGATTGAATTTGGAGGACTTACAGAGGAAGGGATTCATGAGACCTAGTGTTTCACCCTAGGAAGCCCTAGGTGGTCTTCATTGATCTCAGGCATGTCATCTCAAAGACTGGAGTTGCAATGGATCTAGTGAAGGTTGAGGCAGATTTTGCTGAGCACTCCCATATTTAGGTTTTCAGAGAAGGGTGTCAAGTATATAGTTTTCTATGATGCAAAAGGAATTGGGATTGGTCATGTCCTGGTGGAAAGGAAAGAAATGACATCCTATGGTTAATTCTAGTTGAAATCACATGAGCAGAACTATGCGAACCGTGATCTTGAGTTAGTAGTAGTAGCATTCACATTGAATATGTGGTGACACTACCTGATGGGAGAGTGGTTTATCGTCTACTTTGACCACAAGAGTCTCAAGTATATATTCTCAAAAGGATTGGAACTTGAGATAGAGTTGATGGCTAGAGTTCCTTCAGGACTATGACTTAGATATTTTCTATACTCTTGGGAAGTGGAACATGGTAGTATATGCTCTTAACAGGAGATCTATCTTGCAGTTTTTGAATGAGGCATCGGAGTAGTTATCCTAGTTGTAGATATACATTATGGTTGGACATAGTGTAGTTTATATCATGTAAATGGTTGTCACCCCTCCACTCTTAGGGTGAGTCAAGGAGGTACAACTTAGGGATATGGACTGAGAGGCTCTACATGCTCAAATTTCCATAGGTAATTCCCTTAATGGATATTAGAAAGGTGGGGAGCATGTTATTCTTTTCAAAGGATACACGATGAAACCAGTGGATTTATGAGAGGAGGATATGAGGGAGTTTAATTTATCCCCTTTTAGCTATACATACAGGTGTGAAAATGATGTACCAGGACCTCTGACATCAGTTTTGTGGTGAGGGGTGAAGAAATAAGTTTTAGAGTCTATGTCTTGATGCCTTACTTGTCGAAAAATAAAGGCTAGGCATTAGGTTTCAGTGGATTTGAATCAACCCCTTGAGGTGAGGGAATGGATGTGGGATGTAATAACAATAGAATTCATGATGATTTTACCATGAATATCTAGTTGAAGGATACCATCTGGGTATTCATTAACTGACTCACCAATATATCCCAATTCCTAGAGATTTGTGATAAGAGTTTAATAGATATCTTGGGATGCCTCTACGTGTAAAAGATAGTTCAAATTCAGGGAGTTCCATTTAAAATTGTTTCATATATTTTTCCTCTATTCATATCTCGGTTTTGTAATGGATTTCATTAGGTTTTTGGGACTCAGTTACTATTGAGCACAATGTTTCATCCCCAAACATATGGCTAGATGGAGAGGACCATTCAGGTTTGGGAGGACATTCTTAGAGCTTTCATGTTAAGTTTTGGCCGAAGTTGGGAGGATCACCTAACTCTAGTCTTGTTTGTGTACAAAAACAGCTACCCCTCCCCCATTGATATGGAACAATTCGATGCTTGGTACCGGTGGACCTGTAGGTCACCACTTTGTTTCACTAACCTAGAAGAGTCAGCGCTCATGGGTCCGAAGTCAGTGAAGCTGACTACAGAGATGGTGCAGGTTATCTAGAAGTGGATAAAGACTACCCAAATCCATCTGAAATCTTATGATGATGGGATATAGATGCCTTTGAAGTTTGAGGAGGGAGACCATGTGTTCATGTGGGTCATTGTTCAATGTGGGATATGGATATTTAGCTAGGATGGTAAGCTATCTCTGGGTTCATCAGCCCTTTCCTAATATTGTGCAAAGTTGGTTAAGTGGCTTACCTATTAGCTATACCCCTTCAATTGGATTGGGTACAAGATGTCTTCCACATGTCTCAGCTGAGAAGATACGTGCATGATCCATCGCACGTCATTGATTGGGGTGAGCTAGACCACGATGATGGGGTGAATTTTGCTGAGTACGAGGTGGAGATCAAGGATAAAAAAGATGGAATCCTTTGTGGGTAGCTGATTCCTTGGATGCATGTTCAGTGGAAGCACAAGAATATCTAAGAGAGAACATGGGATTGGGAGAATCATATTCATGATCAATACCCTAAATTGTAGGATTAGCCCTTTGTTTTAGCTTCTGAGGATGTAAATACCTAAGGTGGGGAGAATTTAATGACTTGTATTTTCCCAAATTTATTTTTATAAATTATTTGGGAAAATTATGAGACCATGCGCTTATTGACGCTCATTTCCATCACAAAGTATAACGACTGAAAAAGGGAAATACCTTAGTCCAAAGTGATTCATACTTTGAATAAACATCAAAAATTGACAGAGGTATGAACAAGGATTTGTTTAAACTTGGGTTGCGTAAGTTTCGTCATGGTCGCACAAGTATACTTGTGCACCTCATATTGGTCACGCAGGTGACTTGCGTGCCCAAAGTTATTTTCCCCCAAGGTCTTCAGGAGCCTATAAATACCCCTTGTGGGCCCCCAATTTTGGGGACGAAAAAATCCAAATACTCAGATTTGAGCTCTCGATGCCCTGGTCTCTTCTCGAAGCCTTTCGAACACTTATAAGGTAATTTTTTACCTAGAACGGAAGATCTAAAGAGGGGGAACAAGGCATAAGTGTTGAAATTAATCAACACATGCGCACCTAAGTGTCTAACCCTTATGGTAAATGAATACACTTGTGCGCCGCCTTATCACTTCAACAGAACCTGCGCACCACTCATTTAAAAGTATTTAGAGATAATACTAAGGGCTTGAGCCAAGCCTTTCCCAAGTATTACCCTATGGATTGACCATTGCGCAGGTACCTATGTGTCGTGCATGTATACCTGCACGACCAATACCTGCGCACCCCAACAGGACCTGCACGCCTACTTATTTTTGGGTGCCCCTCCTCCTTATTCACTTCTCTTATTCAAATCCACATCTCCTATTCAAGATTTAGCCTTCAAAACCCTCTTCAAATCCATTTTTTGTAGGGTTCCCTTGTTGGCTTCCTTATCTGAAAGGAATTCTGTGGAACATCTCTTAAAACCTAGTGATTTAAATATCTTTATGTCACTAAGGTTAGAGATTTCATTCATTAAACCTTATCCTTTAAGATGAGAGGATCTTTAACCTGGGCCTCCTTTTCAGAAGTAAGCCTTATTTAAAATTTTCCTTAACTTGGGCCTCCTCCCCAAAAGTAAGTCCCAATCTGAAATTCCCAAATATGGGAATCCTCTTTAAGAGTAAGCCCCAAGTCCCCTAAACTGGGCCTCCTTTTTAGTAGTAAGCCCCAGTCTTCAAGTTCCCTTAATTATGGGCCTCTTTTTTAGGAGTAATCTCCAAGTTCCCAAATATGGGCATCCTCCTCAGGAGTAAGCCCCAAATTCCAAGTCCCTTTTAACCTGGGCCTCCTTCTTAGGAATAATCCCCAGTCATAATTCACTTTAACCTGGGACTCCTTCTCAGGAATAATCCCTAGTTCTCAAGTCCCTTTAACTTGGGCCTCCTTCTCACGAATTTGACCCAGTCATAATTTCTCTTAACCAGTCTTAATTTACTTTTGATTTGGACTTCCTTCCCAGGAATAAAACCCAATCATAAGTCCCCTCCAATTTTTACATCCTTCCCAGGATTAAGCCCTAAGTTAAATATCCAAATCTCTATAAAGCAGATATACCTTTATGGACCTTGTTCTCGGGTTTCTTCCCTGAAGTAAATCCTAATCTTCATCTATCTGGGAAGTTATACATACATAAGCCCCACATCATTTCTTATGATTACATATTTCATGGAACAATTTCAAGTTTTACCAATACCTCTTGTTTCTCACACCGAGCATCACTCACGTGATCTTAGAGCGTAAAAGTAATTATGAAATCTTTCTTTGAGCCATAAATCATACATAAACCTCATACTTCTTTACTCGAACTATGTGGGTTCTGATTCCTTTTCTAAACAAAGGTTACGTAGGTATCCCATCTGCAGGTACGATCCCAACTCTGAAATAATCTATGTCCTTCTGAATGACAATAAACTTCAAGTGCCCCACTGAGTGGATTTAAAACTAGTATGGTTATCATAATGAGCAAGAGATGTCTATATAATGTGTTGAAGGATACCATTGACTAAGAATCTCTAACAAATACAGATGATTCTCTATTGATGAAGAACCTTGAATACGTATAAAAGATTCTCTAAATCTCCTACATATTAATCATTGATTGTTAGATCTAAAATAACGCTCATTTTCATAATTGGTAATTTAATAAGGATTCACGAACATAACTTAAATCTATAAAGAGAGTCCCATAGTAGACAATAATTCCCCTCAAAAAGGTGTGGTGAGTCCGACCTCCCATCCTCTCGACCAATGAAAATTCTTAAGCCTCATCAGTTCACAACTAATGAGCACCTACCTTTGTAAAGTAGGTCCAAATGGATATAGAATCATTGGATGTTTCCGGTTCTACGAAAAAACCCGTTAGAAACTGCTTGGAATGTTTGAACCTTAAATCAACAATGTCATACCCATTTCTATAGGAAATAAAAAATGGTGAACCCGACGTGAATCCTTAACCAAGCTAAAAATGATGTTTTACTTATTTTTTAGGCCCCTATTTAAACTCAATGAGAGGGCCAACAAAACAATCAATAACATATGTGCTCATCCAAAATATGTAGTTGCCGAACTTATCTTGATTACGTTTGTTATATCAAACATGAACTCTTTTCAATGATCTTCTGCATTACAGAAATGGCTTCTCTTAAGTTCACACCTGTAAATACCTCTGTTGTGAATACCTCTACTGCTAATCTTGCTGAATCATCTTACTCTCTAAGGACAACATCACCTACTCAGCGTCTTCAATGATGGGTATCAAATGCACTGGTTAAGGAATACCGTCAACACAGTACCATTCCGACTCTGGAGGCTACTCGACAAGCCCTCCAGGTCAGTAATTCACCCAGGTTTCCCGGATAGCGATGACCAGAAATCAAGAAACATGTGGTAACAACCACCGTCTCCAACCGTTTCGTGTCATTATCCCCGGAACATAATCACCAGTCCCTCCCATATTATGCGGAGGTAAATGAGAATGTCACTAAAAGACTTAATTGAAGGAGACATGAGTCCTTCCCAGGGGCTTCCATCAACAATATCTGCCAGACTCATGGGGCAGTGCGCCCTCAACATAAGGAGGGTGTCGCCTTCAGGGGTTCGGCTCAGGTTCCTTAGACCCGAGTCCGCAAGACGAACCACCAGAGGTGACGACCGGTCAACAATGAGAAGGTTATTATCTTTTTCATTTCCAGAGATGTCCACCAACCTAACTTGGTGGAAAGAAATGAGCGGGCACACACACCCATCTGTTTTAATTTCGCTGTCCAGCAGACTCGTCTGGCAGCAACACACCATTCCTGCCAGGAAATTCCGGCGGATTACTATAGACAGGAACATACACCTGTTTATAAATCATTAGCTGGTCAGTAGGCTCGTCTAACTACATACGATGAATCCTGCCAACCCAATTTGTTGACAACTGGTAAACAGGCACATACACCTGCTAGTATTGATCAAGCCTAAAAACAGTCTCATTTGGTAGCACCCGGAGAAGTCAATTGGAAAGCCCCAATGACAAAAAGGAGGCAGACTCAACTCTCTACCCCCACACTTGAGTACTGTCAGAATTCACTGACAGGAAAAGAATGACAAGAGTAGGAATACACACCTACTCCAAGCCTGAAATGGACATATATTTCTGTTCCAACAACTGAAGTCACCAAGAACATTCTAACAATGGTGAAAGAGCAGAAGCATATCCCTGCCCATATTCTGGATGCCTGTCAGAATATTATAACAGCTTCAGCAGCATCACAGGGAAAGAAACACAAATCTATCCCTACCAGGGGAGTGACACATCAATAGTTCACTCTAGAAGAGACACACACCTCTATTCCAGTCCAAGAGGGTTATGGGGCATACTCCCCCATGTCATACGGACAACCAAGTCAGGCACATACACCTGATTTGAGTGGAGATAATCAGCCTAAACTGACTATTTCTCCAGATCAGGCACATACACCTGCCCATAATAACCACTTTCGTCAACAAGTGGTTCCCAAAGTGAGTAAGAAGGCGTCTAAGAAGAAGACCCATCTAGCACAATCATGAAATAAAGGGCCAATCTATAATAAGGCCTTGCTCGATACTGGAGTTCTTGAAGCCCTCATAAAATTATCTATTGGAACTCAAGATTCTACTCTCTCATTCCCCAATAATGGGAACATTAATTCCAAAGGTCTTCATCAGACACTTCCTCATGATGGCTTTCTTCATGACAGTTCGATCGATCTCGAAGTTTCATCTTCAAATGAGAGCCATGATAACCCTCTGCGTGGCCAGAAGATCTAGGAGAAAAAGGTTTTATCTTTTTCTGTAACCCACCATAGTGGTCCTCCCCATGATGATGAATTTAGCTGTGAAAGTCCTCTCTGTAGTAGTAATTCACATTTCCTGGAAAATTCTCCAATGGACAATATAGTGACAAGAAATACCTCTTATCTTGAGGCACCTGAAAATGTGAAGCCAGTTATGTATGATTCTTTACCACTAGCAGGTGAAATACTTTCTCAATCAGAAGATATCATGGGGTGTAGTTCATTCTCCGAACCACCCCTGGGTCGTTCAACTTCTAGTTTGATCAGTGAATTCTATACCAATCTTGTTGAAACTAATGAAGCAACAAGGAAGCATCAGCTTTGGTCTAATCAGGTAGAATAATCTTCATCTAATGATAAAGAGGAAGTGTTGAATATGAGAAAACAACTGGTGAAAGGTAAAGTTCCAGTCATGTTTTGGCCTTTGGCTGACTCTCAGTATGACATTCTAGAGATGTTGACGGAAGATGGAATTCATGATATTAGTCTCAACATATGGAAAACTCTTTTTCAGTTGAAAAAGAAAATATTATCTTATTATGAATATGAAAATCATGTTAAGATAATAGAAGGGTTACAATGCCAAATTGACTTGGCATCTCTCTCTGTTTCTCGATATCCAAAGGCTGAAAAGAAGTAGAGATCCCTTCAGCATTCATGCCTTAGTGCACCAAGAATATTGGGCTAGTTAATTTCCAATGTCGCATCTGGTATTCATATCAGGGGATGGGGTGTCCATGGAGCACTACATTTCACTATAATCTCCAGCCAACAAAGATCACCGAAAATGGTCTCATGCAATATTATTGCCCATGGCCGGCCACAACCAATTGGCTTTGTTTGTAATCAAAGGATCACTCAAGAACAGACCTCAACTAGTTCTCCTAAAAGTTAGGCATACAGATAACAAGTTTTTGAATTACTCTTGCATCAGGAAAATGAGAATATCGAACAGGCTTCTTGTTTAGAGCGTGCACATAATCAAGTACCAGAAGTGTTAGAAATCGTCCAATGGTCTTTCAAGCCAGGTGATTTGAGTGGATGTTGGTTGATGCATCCAACCAATTTCCAGACTAAGGTTCACAAGATTAGGAGAGATTTTAAGAAATTCTCAGATATAGAAGCTCAAGAACCACCCTAGCTTTCCAGACTCGGGAATCTTTTAACCCAACCCTTGGAATCAACAAATAGGATTCGAGGAGTTGAGAAGGAACAGCAGGAACAGCCCCAGTCCATAGGACTAGGGACTTCTTCAAATCCCCAATCTCTTCCTCAAAGAATTTCAATCTTCTATCGATTAGGAAAGAAGCCATAAGAGGAACGAAGAGATGAATTATCATGATATTCCCTCCAAATTATGGTTTGTCAAGAAGTTCTTGAGGAATCGAATCAACAAATAGCAATGTCTCATCAAGGATATGGAAGAAGACAATATTGTAGAAATTCCGATAGTAGGGATGAAAAGCGTTATGCATCAATTAATGTTATCAATGCTGTTGTTGCTGATCCCCCAGATGAGGCTCACTCAGAGGGATCAGATAAAGAGGTTCTTGCTCAAGAAGAGGTACACACAGACACAAATGAAGAAGGTGTGCATACACGAAATCAAAGGCTTACCCAGAATCTAGGCATTCCTTCAAATAACCCACTTCCCCCTCTATGAAAGGCGTCTAATAAAGGGAAAGGAAAAAATCAGGTTACGTCCCACCCTTCCTCTGGAGAAGGCCAATAACTCTCACTAGATCAAATATTTGCACAATAGGATGAAGAAATGAAGGAATTAAGGATGTTGAATGCAGAACTACTTCAAGGTAGTCTTCCTCCTAAGCGTACTAGAGTCAGTCAGCCAAGGGAATTTGTTGCAGCTACTAAGATGGATCAAGAATATACTCCTCTACCAGTACACCCTCACAGGTCTAATCCTATGGGTCAGGTGCAACAACAACTGGTGGTGTTATCATCAGTTGCAGTACCAACCACCACATCTGTTCAAGCTCCAGTTATTGCACCTTCTCAGGTCTAAGCTCAACCGGATGTTTCTCAAAAGTTAATAACTAATATTGAGTCATTAACAGCTCTATTGGAATCTATAGAGGAAAAGCGTGCACAAGTTCAACCAGAAAAGAGAGCTTACCCTGAATGGGTTTATGCAATTCCTCCCCCATCAAATTTTTCAAGTACCACATTTTCAATATTTAATTGTTCGGGAGATCCATAGCAAAACTTAACACATTTTGTTTCTCGTTGTGATCCTATGATGGTAACCCCTCAGCAACAAGAAGCAGTTAAGCTCAGGTGTTTTGTACAGTCATTACAGGGGCCTTCTTTTGTCTGGTATACAATCTTGCAATCCCGGTCAATTACTGGGTGGGAGGATCTCCGTCAACGATTCCTTCTTCAATTCAGCTCAACTTTTCCAAAGAAAAAAGTTTTTGATCTTACAAATTGTAAGCAAAGGGAGAATGAAATGGTTTCAGATTTCATTTCTCACTAGAAGGGATTAACATATTCCCTAAGCTTATCACTCCCTCAAGAAGAGTTGTTGCCAATCTGTGTGGAAAATTTTCATGATGAATTACACACGTCGTTGATCACTGTGAAATACATAGGAGGGTTTCGAGACCTTACTTCGATCGCTCAGCAGATTGAAGACTCTCTTATGAAGACTAAGTATAAAACTCATGTAATTCCATCAGCTCCTAGAAGGAGAATGGGTAAAGCAGATATTGATATAGTTATGCATAAACAAGCACATGTACCTGCTTCTACTTAAAAACCTTCATCTTATGAAAGGGCTTCACCTCCTGAGCATTAACAACAGAGGTCATTTCATCAAGATGATCAAAGAGATCAAAGACGGAAACAATTTGGGGATCTAAAGGTAAAATTTTACTCTTTCCAAAATGAAAAAGCTACTGGTTACTTCATTTTGGCTCTGGAAAATAATTTGGTTAAATTTCAAAGGCCCAAAAGGCCGAACAAGGAAGGAGATGAAGACTGCCCCAACTATTTCCCATTTCATCAGATGTTGGGGCATCCCATTTAGGAGTGTTTTGTTTTCAAATACCTCCTTCAAAAAATGGTGGACTCGGTACAAGTCAAATTTAAAGGTTCTTCAGATCAGCTGGCATGTGTTACTACTATAGATCCATAGGAAGAAGGCGATTGGAAAGAAGTCAAAAAACGAAATGCGTAGAAATATGATGATTGGATGGTCAAAAAAATGAACAACCGAAATCATGCCATTTTGAAAACGCAATTGAAGAAACCAATTGTGTCTTCTACTATGAATTCCACATCAAAACCCTCTTCACCAGAGGGAAAATACTCAAAGAAACGGCATAATTCAAAGAAAGAGGAACAATCAGAAGAAGATGAAATCGTGTCAAAGCCCAAGTTGTCTTTGACTCTGGCAGATTTTATGTCATCTAATTCAAAAACATGGGCACCGTCCCCCAAAATAGCACAGCCTAAAATGGATAATCAGGCAGAGTCTTCATTAGATGAAGAGTTGATCTTTGGTTCTGGTAATATGATTCACTTAACATATCCTTATGCCAGTCACAATTTCGAGCTCGATGAGCCTGAATTCCCTGTATCAAACAGAGGAATTAGAGGGAGTTCCAGAGGTTTGGGATATATAGGAAGATGTGGATATCTCAGAATCCAATATTCCAATTCTACTCCTACTAGAACTGTGTATGTAGCAAAAAGTCATGGTAGATCCCTTCACTTGGCTCAACAGGAACACGACAGTTCTTCCATGCATGGAAGATTCAGTCCCGGCATAATTGTTTTGGAAGATTAGTTGGAGGTTCCATCTTCTTCCTCTCAGAATGTAAATAAATGTAGTCAGTCTAGTCTTCCAAATCCAAAAGTATTTACAACTCCTACCCTGATATAAGAAGCATCTACTTCCAAAGAATCAACTTCTAAGGAACCTGTGAAACCACATGTTCTTTTTGGGAAATGTAGACCTTTAGATCAAAAATATTATGTCTTGAAAAATTTCCCCAAGTACCAGTCAAGTTATCAATTATGGATGCTTTAAATTTATCAAATGATCTTCGGGAGGCACTCATCGAGGATTTTTCAAGTCCTCAGGAATTTGAAACCGAAATTGATGCAGTTGAAGTCTACCATGTAGAGAATAATCCTGCAAAATTTCATGCAGGGATATCTTTTACAGATGAGGATGAAGATGATAACGTGCATGGACATATTAGACCTTTGTACTTATATATCTAGGTCAATGATGTACACATCTGAGGAGCTTTCATTGATAATGGTTCAAGAGTCAACATCATCCCCATTCGTACACTTCCTCGATTGGGCCTCACCGAATATGATTTATCTCCTTCCACTTTGATGTTGCAAGGATATGATAAAAATGAACAAGAACCTCTAGGTGAGATCACACTCAGAACCTAGTTTGGAGACCTTGTATCCAATTAGGATTTCATGGTTATTCGTCCTAACACAACCTTAAACATCTTGCTTGGAAGACCTTGGCTACATCAACATGCAGTTATCCCTTCATCATACCATCAATATCTCAAATATTGTTTCAATGGTCAAATTGGGACATTGTATGGTGATAAATCCCCATTCAAGACATGTGAATCTCAATACATTGAGACAGAATTCTATCACATAGAGGGTAAGAAGAAATCCACAATAAGGGAGGTTACCAAATTTAATGCTCCATATGTTTTGGAAAAGATTCTAGTAAACCTATTCACACAAGTGAGTATAGATTATGTGTTGATTATCAGTCAAATTGACAAGATAGCCCCGAATCCAAATACTCTTATAGAAACTTCCATAATTTCAACTACGGAAATCAAGCCAGACAGCATGGGAGAAATTGGGGATTCACCAGGAAATGATGAAAGCTCAAATGGAGATGTCTTCATTTCATCCGCTGAAATCTATAAAGTCTATACTTCGCCAACCAGGACAGAAGAAGTTATAGCAATTCCAGAGGTGAACAATGATGTTGATTCTCAATCCATCATCTCCTCTTTATTAACCAGGGAAGACCCTTCATGATCAATCGGGTCAGAAATGGAAGCTTCTTCTTCAAGATGTTGAAATTTTAACATCCCTCTTGATCCTGGAAATTGTGCTTCATCATCTACTATGCAAGTAGAAACAGAAAAAATAACACATGTTGAAGAAGAAGAAGAAGATCTCAGGGATGCTCCTCCAGCATTTGAAGAGGGTATCTCTACCACTATGGATGAACACAGAGAAATAAATCGGGGTACAAAAGAAGATTCACATCCCACTTTAATTATTGCATCCATGACTCTTGAAGAGTAAGAGATGTATATTTCTTTTTTAAATAAAAATCGATATATATTTTCTTGGAACTATACAGAGATTCCAGGCCTTGATCCTAATGTTGCTACTCATCATTTGGGTTTTCCAGAAGAACATCGAGGATTTAAGCAAGCCGCAAGAAGAACACACCCGACCTATGCTTCAAAAATTGAAGATGAAGTGGATAAGCTTATCAAAGCTAACTTTTTCAGAGAAGTTCAATATCCCAAGTGGTTGGATAATATTGTCCCTGTGAAAAAGAATAATGGAAAAATTAGAGTTCTCATTGATTTCAGAGATCTTAATCAGCATTGTCCTAAGGATGATTTTCTAGTTCCGATCACATAACTCTTAATGTATGTAACAGCTGGCTATGAAGTACTTTCCTTCATGGATGGATATTCCAGGTATAATCAAATCCGAATGGCTCTAGAAGATGAAGAATCTACAGCCTTCAGAGCCCCTCAGGGTGTGTTTTTCTATCGGGTAATTCCCTTTGGCCTAAAGAATACAGGCTCAACATATCAGTGTTCCATGCATCGTATCTTCAAACCCTTTTTAGGGAATTTTGATGAATGTTATGTGGACGATTTGGTGGTTAAATCCAAACAACGTTCTAATCACTTGGCTGATTTGGAAGTCATATTCCACAAACTTCGGCAACACAATTTGAAGATGAACCCCTTAAAATGTGCTTTTGGGGTAACCTTAGGAAAATTTCTCAGCTTTTTTGTATGCCATCATAGTATTGAAGTCGATCCTGAGAAGACAAAGTTAATACTTGGTATGTCACCTCCTCTAAATTTTAAAGAATTGAGAGGACTTCAAGGAAACTTGGCCTATATTCGGCATTTCATCGCCAATTTGGCAGGAAAAAGTTTACCCTTCACAAAATTGATGAAGAACGGAGTCACTTACCAGTGGACTGAAGAATGTCAAGAAGAATTCAATATTCTCAAGAAATATATCTTGAGTCCACCAGTATTAATGCCACCTATTGAAGGAAGGCCACTTATCCTTTATGTGACAGCTTTAGAGTGATCATTGGGTGCCTTCCTTGCCCAGAATAATGATGCTGGGAATGAAAACAGCCTTTACTATCTCAGTCGGACTATGCTTGAAGCAGAAACCCAATATTCGAGTATTGAAAAGTGCTTCCTAGCATTAATATTTGCAATTCAGAAGTTAAGACACTACCTGCAACATCATGAGGTCCAATTGGTATCTCGTAATAACCCACTCAAATTCATCCTTAGTCGTCCAATGCTTACAGGACGTCTGGCAAGGTGGGCAGTTATTTTGCAGCAATTTGATATCCAGTATGTGTCTCAAAAGGAAATAAAGGGCCAAGATCTGGCTGATTTCCTTGCGGAACATCCATCAGTAGAAGATACATCTTTATATATTGAACTTCCTAATTAATAATCCTTTTCTATTCAAGATAATATTCAACCATGGGAAAAGTACTTTGATGGTGCTTCCAGAAGTCCAACAGGGAAGAAAATGGAAGATCCGAAATTCAAAAAAGTTGGGTTAGGAATTGTACTTATTTCCCTAGAAAAGGCAGTGCTACCTTATTCCTTCTTATTGTGGGAAGGCGATACAAATAATGAAGCTGAATGCCAAGCTCTCATCACAGGATTGGAGTTGGTGCTTTAAGCACAAGTGAATCACTTAAAGGTGAAAGGTGATTTAGACCTGGTAATCAAACAATTCAATGGGGATTATGCCATCAGAAAAGAAGAGTTAATCCCTTTGTATGATTAATTCATAGAGGTAATGGCGGAATTTCCTTCAGAACTGAAATTTTCTTATGTCATGCGATCACAAAATGCCCAAGCTGATGCACTGGCTAATATAGCCACACCTCTGGCAGATCCAAATCAGGACGAGACAATCATCAGTATTTCCCACCGTCTTACAATTTCACCTTTTGTTCAAACTATAATAGAGGAAATCAATGAAATTAGTCCCATTTCTGAACCATATGGTCATACTACAGGATGGATGGCACCTATCAGGGAATATCTTCAAAATGGAACACTCCCACCAGATAGAGCTGAGAAAGAACAAGTCTGGCGATGTGTGGTCAATTTTACTCTTTATGATAGCCCTGATCACCTAGAGAAAATTCTCTAAAAATAGGTTTTGATGGAATTCGCTTCAGATGCATTGATGGTGAAGAGATAATTGTTGTCATGAAAGAAGTGCATGCAGGATTCTGTGGTGCCCACCAGTTTGGACATAGACTATCTAATCAAATTCGAAGGCTTGGATACTTTTGGCCTTCAATGGTACAATATTGTGTTGATTTTGCAAAGAAGTTTCATTCATGACAAGTATGTTCCATCTTCATTCATCAACCCCTAGAGTTGCTTCATATAGCTAAATACTCATGGAAATTTGCCACATGGGGAATGGATGTAGTAGGACCTTATCCTTCAGCTACATCCAAGAAGTTTAAGTATATTCTTATTGCTACTGACTTCTTTTCCAAATGGGCAGAAGAAACAGTTCTCAAAGAAGTTAGTTCTAAAATCATTGTTAGCTTCATCAAGTCTAACATTATTACCAGATATGGTGTCCCTCATACCATATTGGCGGAAAATGGCACCAAATTTTGTTCATCTGAGGTAAGGAAGTTGTATCAAGAATACAACATCAAATCCAATCATTCATCTCGGTATCTTGCAGTGGTCAATGGCCAGTTAGAAGCCTTCAACAAGACTCTTTCAAACATACTGCAAAAGATGGTGGATAAATATAATAAGTCATGGCCTGATAAACTTTTTCATGCTTTATGGGCTTATCGAACCACTACCCGCACTGCAATGCGGTCAACTCCATATTCATTGGTATATGGAATAGAAGCAGTCTTGCCCATTAAAGTTCAACTACCCTCACTCAGAGTAGCCATTTTTGATCATTCATCTATAGATGAACAATCTCAAAAGCGATTGGATGAATTGGAACGATCAGATGAAAAAAGATTGTGCACCCTTCACCATTTGGAAGTCTCTCATAATAGAATAGCACAAGCTTTCAATAAAAAATTTCATCTTCATTCATTCATTCAAGGAGAATTAGTATTGGTTCTCAGAACTCCAATGATACTAGGAAAAAAACCTCCCAAGCTTGAGCGAAAATGGGAAGGACCTTACTCAATACATAAGGTCTACTCCAATGGAGCTTATTCTTTAATATCAATGGATGGAGAACTCATCACGACTCCAACCAATGCCAGATTTATGAAGAAGTATTTTGTATAATACAAATACATCATTATGGTCCATGCATATGACCTTAAACTATTCGCACTTTCGTCCAACATGACGTTAAACTATGTCATCATCCAACATAACGTTAAACTATGTCCCCTTCATCGTCCTTGCTATATGACGCTAAACTGTGAAGCTCTTCATCCCACATGACATTAAACTGTGGAAAAGTCCCTAATACATCCTAGCTACATGACGCTAAATTGTACAACACTCCATCGTCCAACATGACATTAAACTGTGACGTACTAGCTACATGATGCAAAACTGTACAGCAATCCTTACGTCCAGCAAGATGTTAAACTGCATAACCAACGGTCTATGCATATGACCTTAAACTATTCGTACCATCGTCCAACATGACGTTAAACTGTGACGTCCTAGATACATGATGCTAAACTATACAAAATTCCCTTACTTTTAGAAAGACGTTAAACTATGTTGTCCTTACTGCATGACATTAAACTGCACAGTCCCCAAAGTCCTTACTACAAGACTTTAAACTGTATAATCTTTTCTTACATCCTAGCTACATGATGCTAAACTGTACAGCACCCCAACATCCAACATGACATTAAACTGCAAAAAAATCCCTAATACGTCCAACATGACATTAAACTGTTTCCCCATTGTCCTCACTGCAAGACATTAAACTACATAGTCCCCTCTTAAGTCCTTACTGCATGACATTAAACTGCACAGTCCCTTCTTCGTCCAACATGACATTAAACTGCGCATCGTTATGTTTGTTGCTACCTCTTGTTTCTGAAATTGAGTATGGCTCACGTGAGATTAGATTAAACTTCAACCATAACACCCTCTTTGGGTTTCTAATTACATTTAAGTCCCAACACCATCTTCGGGTTGTCCTCAATAATAACTTGATCACCAATTCATTCTTCAATTGACCTATGCAGACTTTGATCCTTGCCTTATAGGCTGGGTACGTAGGCAACCCCCTCAGGTTCAAGCCCAAAATCAATCTCTTCACATTGGCTCTCCTCCATCTCATACGATGTTGATTCGTGAAGCCGCCCCCAGAACCAATATCTTCACATTGGTTCACCATCGTCCTTGTAATATAATGTTAAACTGTACAACACTTTTGTCTTGTACGATAGTAAACTACAACATTCACTGAAACCCTCACCTGGGAGGGAATCATTATTTTTATTGATTTCCAATCATGTTATATTCTAAAGGCTACATGCATACATGGCAATTCCAAAACCTTTTATCTTGGTTCAAACCATCATTACACTAAAGTCCCCTTTCACCCTTCACTTGTATGAACCATATTTGTACAAAGGGTATTTCAAGAACTATGTGTGGCTTGATTACCATATTTATGGGATACGTAGGAACATTTGAGAATCCATCGAATCCAACCCCAAGGCTTTGGGCCTAACCCCAAATTTCACTTTCAGTCCCTTGGCTGAAAATTCACCTTGTGAAAACATGAATGTGGTATGAAAACCCTGGTTTTCATTCACATCAGGTTTATAAAACACACACTGTGTATTCATTATTATGGTTCGAGATATATGACCCTAAACTAAGATCTACCATACTCTCATCCCACATGATGTTAAAATATCTTTAAATAACTACATTTGGCTTGATTCTCATTCTAATGAGATGTGTAGTGAAGTCCAACATCTCAATTCAGGACCCAACCACAACATGATTATGGTTAGCATTGGTATGTGTATCTCTACATGAATTGAACAATTCCCATTTTGATGTGTCATACTCCTAACCTTAAATACTTCTAGATTTCGACAACCCTTTTCTTGACTTCTGGTCACAAAATGTTTGAGACTTGAGAGTTCTTTTTCCTAACTATGTAGCTTGTGCACTTAGGAGGCCTTGCATAAGTAGTCTACATAACGGACCTATTAGCCAAAAGATGCTATTATTTGACTATGCAGCCAATGCCCTTAGGTGGCCCTTCATAATTTAACCCCCTAATGGGTTTGTAAAATAGTGGTAACTTCATTCCTAGGAGAAAAACCTCTTTTTCCCTTATTGGTCTTATCAACAATATGAAAGGATCCGCAGAAAATAGTCATCCTTAACATATTTTTCCCATACTCTTTTTCATGATCTAAAAGTATTCAAGTCTATGGTTTATATTTCCCTTCCCTACGTTTGGGTCAGACCTTCGTAGGAGTGACATTCATCCAGTTCTTAGAAAATCTTGTTTGGAAATATCTTCTCTATATTCAAGTACTTCTATCCATATAGAAAACTCTATGATTTGGAAATTTTGAATCTCCATAAACTTCTACTAGATTTTTAGCAGTATAAAATTAAATTTTCGATAGTTCTTTTTCCTGACTATGTAGCACGTGCCCTTAGGCAGCCTTGCATAAGTAGTCTACATAATGGACCTGTCATCCAAAAGATGCTATTATTTGACTATGAAGCCAATGCCCTTAAGTGGCCCCGCATAATTCAACCCCCTAACGGATTTGTTAAATAGTGGTAACTTCATTCTTGGGAAGTACTTATTCTAATGCATTTTATCCCTTTTTGGTATCATTCCTCAGATTCAAAATTTCATAATTCATAGTTTACATATTTTTTCCTCATAGTTGAATATGGTAATATGTTTTCAGATAAATTATCAAGGAATTGAGTCAATTTTAATCCATTCAGTCAAAGTTATTTCTACCTTAAACATTAGACTTTTTTATGTCCGACGTGCATGAATTTAAACTACACACAAAAGACAAGGGAACTCTGAACAAAATTCAAGTCCCAGATCACTAAACATACATTTCATATGATATAGGTAATATTGAGAAATTAATATATTCAACTTTTTTAGGGTTATTTATAATAATCCTAGAAAAAATCAAACTATGCTTACTAGGCCCATTGGATTGGGTAAAATTTTAAAGCAGGTAGCAAAAGAATTCGGGCACAAATGATTGAAGATAAAAGTATTTTTCATTTGATGCACAAAAGTTAGAAGGACATCCATAGATTGGAGTATCTTCTCTTTTTTTCAGGGATTAAAAGAGGCTTTCAATATAACTCTTCATTTGATTTACGGCATCCCGAGCTTCATCAGCAGCCACCCGTAATTCATTCATTCAACTGGACACAATTAGAGACGCAGTGATACCAGCTCTTCTTGGAACAATTGTAAAAGAAAGTTTTTGATTGCGGTTTGAGAAAATTTTATGCTGATCAAAAAGTGACTTTGTTTCTGTCCAAGAGACTTGGAAGATGGATACATGGATTTGGGAATGAAGCATTGGAAGTAAAGAGCCATTTGGAGAGAGTACACTTTTCAGGTATTATTCTAATGTCATGATAGTCTTTTCTCTACCAACCAGCAGCAGAAAACATTTCAAACCATGGGTTTTCTATTTTCATATCTGTAAGGAAATGTCATGGAGGAAAATTTTGAAAGTTCACACCATTGTTGTTGCTCTTAATGCATAGCATAACCAAAATAGAGGAGTAGTAGTGCAACTACGTTTTGGGCATATAGTTCTTTGGCTCTGGAATGTTGACTCCTTGCATATGACCATGCCCATATAGAGGCAGGTAGATGCTCTGTGGGAAATTATGATGATACTTATTCAAGTACATGGCCAAATTTGGGAGAGTGTTATCACAGATATCATAGTAATCATGGCCGACAATGTTCATCATGTCATCAATCCGCTTGCTAGCCAGCTCATTAGTCGTTCCAATTCTTCTAGGATCCATTGAACCTACGCAAAGGTCGAATAATTAACTCTTAAGTGAGTTTATTTTTCATAAAATTTGTGAACACTAGTGTAAAAAATGTCTAAGGCATTAAGGTGCGCAAATCCTATATTGGTGCGCAAGTATAGTTGTGTCGCGCAAGTTTTGGCGTGCAGGTATCACCGCGCAAGTCCAAATACCTCTACAGAAGCACGACACAAAGAACCAGCTGAATATAAGACACTTGCACGATGAAGGCAACTTGCGCGGTGAGAGCAGGAATCATTGAGAACCGGTTGCTTTGCGCGAGGAATGGCTGCATATTTATAGGCAAGGCCACACCCCTGTGCGACTTGCACCTACGTGACTCCGTCTACACGCTCAACACTTGCACGCCACAGTTTCTTGGTTTTCCCCTTTTCCCTCAGAGTCACATTCTCCTTATTTTAGATCTAACTCTGAGGGGGGACTTTTGTTGATTCTCCTTTCCATCATATATTATAACTACTAAAAAAGGGAAATACCTTAGTCCAAAGTGATTCATCCTTTGAAAAACATCAAAAATTGACAAAGTCATGAACAAGGATTTGTTTACACATGGGTCACGCAAGTTTCATCATGGTCATGCAAGTATACTTGTGCGGATCATATTGGTCACGTAGGTGACTTGCACGCCCTAAGTTATTGTTGCCCAAGGTCTTCAGGAGCCTATAAATACCCCTTGTGGGCCCCCCATTTCGGGGACGAAAAAATCCAGAAACTCAGATTTGAGCTCTCGGTGCCCTAGTCTCTTCTCAAAGCCTTCTGAATACTTATAAGGTAATTTTTTACCTAGAACAGAAGATTTAAAGAGGGGGAACAAGGCCTAAATGTTAAAATTCATCAATATTTGCGTGCCTAAGTGTCTAAACTTTACGGGAAATTAAGACACTTGCCTGCCACCTTATCCCTTCAACAGAACCCGCACGCCACTCATTTAAAAGTCTTTAGAGATAATACTAAGGGCTTGATCCAAGCCTCGCCCAAGTATTACCCTATGGATTGACCGTCGCGTAGGTACCTACGTGTCGCGCAGGTATACCTATGGGACCAATACCTGTGCTCCCTAACAGGACCTGTGCACCTACTTCTTTTTGGATTCCCCTCCTGCTTATTCACTTCTCTTATTCAAATCCACCTCTCCTATTCAAGATTTAGCCTTCAAAACCCTCTTCAAAGCCATTTTTGGCATGGTTCCCTTGTTGGCTTCCTTATCTGAAAGGAATTCTGTGGAACATCTCTTAAAACCTAGTGATTTACATATCTTTATGTCACTAAGGTTAGAAATTTCATTCATTCAACCTCATCCTTTAAGATGAGAGGATCTTTAACTAGGGCCTCCTTTTCAGAAGTAATCCCTAGCCATAAATTTCCTTAACTTAGGCCTCCTCCTTAAAATTAAGTCCCAATATCAAATTCCCAAATATGGGCATCCTCCTTAGGAGTAAGCCCCAAGTCCCCTAACCTAGGCCTCCTTTTTAGGAGTAAGCCCCAGTCTTTAAGTTCCCTTAATTATGGGCCTCCTTTTTAGGAGTAATCCCCAAGTTCCCAAATATGGGAATCCTCCTCAGGAGTAAGCCCCAAATTCCAAGTCCTTTTTAACCTGGGCCTCCTTCTTAGGAATAATCCCCAGTCATAATTCCCTTTAACTTGGGCCTCCTTCTCAAGTATAAGCTCCAGTTCTCAAGTACCTTTAACCTGGGCCTCCTTCTTAGGAATAAGCCCCAGTCATAATTTCTCTTAACCAGTCTTCATTTACTTCTAATTTTGACTTCCTTCTCATGAATAAAACCCAATCATACGTCCCCTCTAATTTGGTAATCCTTATCAGGATTAAGTCCTAATTTAAGTATCCAAATCTCCATAAATCACATATACCTTTATAGACCTTGTTCCCGGGTTTCTTCCCTGAAGTAAATCCTAATCTTCATCTATCTGGTCATTCATACATACATAAGCCCCACATCATTTCTTATGACTACATATTTCATGGCACAATTGTCAGGTTTTACCAACACCTCTTTTTTCTCACACCGAGCATGACTCACGTGAGCTTGGAGCGTAAAAATAATTATGAAATATTTCTTTGAGCCATCAATCATACATAAACCTCGTACTTCTTTACTCTAACTACATGGGTTCTGATTCCTTTTCTAAAAAAAGGATACATAGGTATCCCATCTGCGGGTACGATCCCAAATCTGAAATAAAATATGTCCTTCTGAATGACAACAAACTTCAAGTGACCCACTGAGTGGCTTTAAAACCAGTATGGTTATAATAATGACCAAGATATTTCTATATAATGTGTTGAGGGATACCATTGACTAAGAATCTCTAACAAATACAAATGATTCTCTATCAATGAAGAACCTCGAATACATGTAAAATATTATCTAAATCTTCTACATATCAATCATTTATTGTTAGATCTAAAAGAAAGCTCATTTTCATACTTGGTAATTTAATAAGGATTCACAAACAGAACTTAAATCTATAAAGTGAGTCCCGTAGTAGAAAATAATTCCCCTTAAAAATGTGTGATGAGTCCGACCTCCCATCCTCTCAACTAATGAAAATTCTTAAGCCTCATCAGTTCACAACTAATGAGCACCTACCTTTGGAAAGTAGGACCAAATGGATATAGAATCATTGGATGTTTCTGATTCTACGAACAAACCCAATAGAAACCGCTTGGAATGTCTGAACCTTAAATAAAAATGTTTATCCCCATTCCCATATGAAACAGCGCTGAGACAGCGTGCGATTTTGAGGCCCGGTGTTCCCAGAATGATTCACTGTAAAATATTAAGTTTTTAATAGAGCATGCACGCGACTTTTCTGATAAAGTTGAATAACATTTATATGGGTGCCCAGATCAGAAATCTAATGGAACCATTGAGCTCAAAGTAGTGGCTTTACCATAAGCATGACTAAACTTTAGTCAGTTCAGGTATTTGGTAGAAAAAACTGAAAAGGACGTAACCGGAAAAAAAATTACATAAAATTGATTTATTTTGAAGTCCTAATAACTCATAAATGTTAACTCGGATGAAAAATACTGAAGGTTCTGGGCACAACGAAAGATCATGGGTGGATGTGCCCACATGGATTTTTTTCATTTGCAATAATCAATCCGGGATCAATACGACGATAAATGTCAGTCTCCACAGATTGAATCACAGAAATAGACAAAGAAAAGAAAAATTCCTAGAACCACAACGGAAAGATCATCATAGGTTGATTATAATTAATTTAATTAATTGAAAAGAATTACCTTATATGGTGTTCATTCTTCATTAATATTTCCTATCACATTCCTATGTGATTCGTCGTTGTGTCGCAGAAGCCAAGTGTAGACTTCCTTGAGCGGTGATCCACATGTGCACCACATATCTCTGGACGTCGCCAAAGGAATCTCTGGGTGGTAGCTTGGAGAATCCTTTGCTTGTGTTGTCCGCCTTAGATCACCTTGATCTAGTGTAGGTGTATCTCTCTCAGTCTTGAGAGCATTCTTGGAGGACGAAGTTCTTTCTTTCTTGAGATAATTATCTAGAATTTTTGTACAAAATGATTATCTTAGGAAAAGAGTTGGGGTTATGAGGATATTTATAATCGGGTTTGATTTTGTAGAGTTATGATGATAATTAAATGTGTTACACGCTTTATTTATTTCATTAACTCTTTTGAAAACCCCATGTTAATTCATTAATTCCTTGACATGCGCCTACACTGATTATAATAAATATCATTTAATAAAAAGAAAATATTTCCTCAAAATCCTGACTAGAAAAACTACACGTCTTGTAATCATAAATTCACGGCGTGTACTTGTTTTTCATTGAAAAATACATAGTGTGTACGTTTAATGTACACGGCGTGTATATCTTGTTTTCATTTTTCATTTCCTTTCTAAGATGAAAACTACACGGCCTGTAATCATTAATACACATCGTGTACTTGTTTTTCAAAATAAAACTACATGGAGTGTAATAATTAATACACGGTGTGTACTTGTTTTTATTCTTCCTACAACATTAAGATGATTTAGTATTCCTTGAATAATTATTAAACCATGAATGGGAATAATATTTATTCTACTTGAGATACTTGAATACACTTAGTGTGTGACACTCTAGGACTCTTTCTCATTGGCATTAGATGGGCTTGCCTAAAGTCCAAGATTACTGTCTAGCAATGGGTCAAGGAACCCAAGAGAAAGAATTTGACGCCGCATTGACGTGTCATCTCATACGAACACTTACTATGTAATTTAATCCCTTTGTATCAATACCTCATCAAGCAGGTTTCATGGCAGTGTCATAAACCTATATTCTTGATCTGTCATTATTTGACTTCCATAAATAAACTCTTCATGACACCATGGCCATAGAATTTGTTCAACAGTTCTATTTCAATCAAAGGGCCCGAGATATTTACTTCCATAAAATGGAAGGGTCAAATCCTTCCTCGAATTATCCATTAAAAACATGTCATTAGTGAATCACCCAACGTACCCTACTTCCTACCAACTGTCTTCGTGACGGTTTTCATCAGTAAATCTAAGTGTGCGATTCATGACATGAGTTAATGATAATCTTCCAGAATAAGGACCATTACACACGCTCGCAGATAGCAATGTCTGATGACACCATGAAATTCGGAATTACTACTGGCGGGTCTGTTCTCATAATCTCCCATCTTGGAGATTACCAAGTGCGAACTCCTTGAGAGAGAGTCTCGTCTTCTTAGGAGTACCCGCACATGAAGGTATGTATACTATGTGTCCTAACATAGTATTTCATCCAGACGTAGAACTTTTTTAAGAATATTGTTATAGAATTTCAAGGTTCTCATCATAGTGGGGATCTTCCATGACCTTATCGATGCAACAAATATTCTAGGACATTATTATTTTATAGTCATGCAGAACAATGAACAACATGTAATAAGTGAACATTCATGTAATCAAAGTACAAAACAGTTGGTTCTCTGGACACCAACCCTAAAAAACTCCCACTTGTACTAGAGACAACTGCCTATGAATTTTAGTCCGCTATACCTCACATGATGATCATGTTTCTACTGATTAAAGGCTTTATTCAAGGGGTCCGCCATGTTGTCTTCCGTGGAAATACTGCTCACTGCAACTTCACCTCTCTTAGAAAAATCCCTCAAGAGAAGATACTTCTGAAGTATGTGCTTTGTCCGCTGATGTGACCTTGGCTCTTTTTCAAGTGCCACTGATACAGTATTAAAATAATAGAGTGTGATAGGATCTTTACTGCTAGGTACTACATACAACTATTGAACAAAGCTTCGCATCCATACTACTTATTTAGCTGCCTCAGAAGCTGCGATATACTCGGACTCTGCTATAGAATCTGCGACTACACCTTGCTTTGAGCTCTTCCAACTCATTGTACCTCCATTAAAACTAAACATGTATCCAGTCTATGCCTTCATGACATCATGATCAGTCCAGAAACTAGCATCTACATTTACTCTGATGACTAGTTTCTCATCTCCTCCATAAACCAGAAACATATCCATAGTATGCCTCAGATACTTAAGGATAGTCTTGACTGCCATCCAATTACGGTCTCCTGGATCAGCATGATATCTTCCTACCACACTAAATGCATAAGAAACATCTAGCCTTGTACATAAAATAACATACATAACAGACCCAATCTCGGATGCGTAAGGGATCCTTGCCATTTTCTATCTTTCTTCATGTGTTTGAGGACACATTTTCTTGGAAATATGACTGCCAGCTGACACTGGAAAAAATCCCCTCTTGGACTATTCCATACTGAATATCTTCAGTATCTTGTCAAGGTATGTACTTTTACTTAGGCCCCACATTCTTTTGGATCTATCACGATGGATCTTGATCCCAAGAATATATGTTGCCTCACCCAAGTCCTTCATAGAGAAGCATTTATCCAACCATGCCTTAACTGACTGTAAGACAGGTACTTCATTTCCAATTAGTAATATGTCATCAACATATAATATTAGGAAAACAACAACACTTCCACTAAACTTTTTGTAGACACAAGGCTCACATTTGTTCTTAACAAAGCCAAATTCCATTACAGCTTCATCAAAACGAATGTTCCATGACCTTGATGTTTTCTTTAATCCATAAATGGATTTATACAACTTTCATACCTTGTTGGAATCCTTTGGAGTCACAAACCCTTCAGGTTGTGTCATATAGTCATCTTCTTGGAGGTTCCCATTAAGGAATTCTATTTTGACATCCATTTTCCAAATTTCATAGTCATGGTAAGTAGAAATGTCCAATAGGATTTTGATGGATTTCAGCATCACAACCAGTGAAAAGGTTTCATCATAGTAAATTCCTTGACGTTGTCTAAAACCTTTTTCAACCATTCGTGCCTTATAGGTGCTAACTTTCCCCCACATGTCCAGTTTCTTCTTGAATACCCATTTATTACCAATAGTCTTTACATCAACTGGAGGATCTACAAAAATCGAGACTTTGTTTTGGTACATGGAATCTATTTCAGAATTCATGGCTTCTTGCCACTTGGCAGCGTCTGGGCCTTCAACTGCTTCCTTGTAGGTAAGAGTATCATCATTGTCAACCAAAAAGAGTCACCATCCTCAGCAACAAGAAAACCATATCGTTTTGGTTCTCTTACCTCTCTTGTGCTCCTATGTAGTTCTTGTGTCTCTGGAACAGATTGTTCTTCCACGGTGCTTTGTGGAATCTGTTCTTGTATCAACTCTTGTTTATCTTGAGCCTCGACTTCATCGAAGTCTATCTTGCTCCCACTATCTCTTTTGGAGATGTTCTCCCTCTCAAGGAATATGGTGTGTCTTGTCGTTGTTACCTTTTTATATTAGGGGTTGTATAGGTAATATCCCCTTGTTTCTTTAGGATATCCTATAAAGATACACTTTGTGCCTCAGGGTGAAATCTTGTTACCTAAAGAGGCCTTAACAAATGCTTCACTACCCCACACTTGTAAATTTGATAACATGTCTTTACGTCCACTCCATAATTCGTATGGAATACCATTTATCGATTTAGTTGGTACTTGGTTTAGTTTGTGGGTTTTTTTTGTAATGTATATCCCCAAAAGGATAATGGAAGACTCACATGACTCATCATTGATCTCACCATGTCCAAGAGGGTTTGATTCCTCCTTTCACTTATGCAATTCCACTGAGGTGTGTAAGGAAGAGTGAGTTGAGATAGAATCCCAAACTCTGTAAGAAATCAATGAAGTCTTGATTAAGATATTCACCTCCTCTGTCTGAGCGGAGTTTCTTAATCTTCTTACTAAGCTGGTTCTCAACTTCATTCTTGTATTATTTGAACCGATCAAAATAATTTGACTTATACCTCATTAAGTAAATATATCCATATCTACTAAAATCATCAATAAAAGTTATGAAGTACAAGAACCCACCCCTTTCTTCAACTGGAAATGGTCCACACACATCTCTGTGCACTAATTCTAAAATCTCTTTATCCCTTTCACCTTTCCCACTAAATGGGGCTTTGGTCATTTTTCCTTTTAGACATGTATGACATACACCAAGTGTTTTTAGTTCAAAAGAATCTAAATACCCATCTTGATGTAATTTTGTAAAACATTTCTCATTGACATGTCCTAGATGGTGATGCCAAAGTTGGGTATGGTATGAGTCATGTGAATTAACTTTGTCATTGATTTCCATTACTTGGTTTGTGTAGTCTAACACATAAAGTCCATTATATAAATGTGCCCTACCAAAACAAATTATATCTTTATAAAAGTCACAACATTCATTTCCAAACATGAAGATGAATCCATCTGTATCTAATTTGGATACTGAAATAATTTTTTTAGTTACAGAAGGCACATAATAACAACCCTTTAACACCAAGATCATTCCAGTTGGAAATGTGAGGTGGTAGTCTCCGACAGCTACAGTAGCAAGTCTGGATCTGTTGGTTGCTCGTAGATCTACCACCCATCGATCAATATTCCTGAATCTACTTGGTTCCTGTATTTGGATACATATGTGAGCACTACAATCTGTATCTAATACGCAATTTGTAGAAATAGATAGATTACATTTGATGAAAAACGCACCTGAAGCTTCCCCTTGATTCCTTGGATGGGTTTAGTTTTTCTTCCAGTGGCCCTTCTTGCCACATGCGAAACAAATAGAATCTTGTTATATTGCATCCCCTTTGATCTTACTTTTCTTAGAAGGCCTTAAAGAAGGTTTGGGCTTAAATCTCTTTGCCTACCCTTTCCTTTTATTCACCATAAGGACAGAAGTCTTTTCACACTTCATATAATTGTCCACTTGGTGAATAAGGATAAGAATATTAGATATAGACTTCTCAATGTTGTTCATGTTGAAATTTACATCTATATTATAGAAGCTCTGGGGAAGTGATGCTAGAATGAGATTGGTACCCAGTTCCTCGGGGAGTTTAGAGCCTAGAAGCTCCAAGCGCATAATGTAGCCAATGAGATTGACTACATGAGGCCCGACTGGGGTACCCTCTCCAATATTGCTCTGAAATAGAGCCTTGGAGATCTCAAACCTTTCCTGTATTGCTCTCTCCTGGTATAGACCAAGGAGGTGCTTGAGCATGCTATAGGCATCCATGTCTTCATGAGACTTCATGATCTCACTAGACATTAATGATAGCATCAAACATTGAAATTTGAGTGAATCGTTCAAATGTTGATCATATATTAGGAAATATTGATCACTCACCCCTTGGGTAGGAGAATTAGGAAGTGAAGACTCCAACACATAAAACTTTTTTTCATGGAGTAGGATAACCTAAAGGTGCCTAAACGATTCCTAAACATTACTGCCGGTGAGGATATTTTCTTTGTCCAGAATTGATCGTAGAGAAAATGTGGTTGATAAGCTTGTCATATTTGATTCTATAATTTAAAAGATTATATTTATCAGTACTTTCTTGATTACATTTTATGAGAAATAATAAATTTTATTAATTCTCCCAATATTTTATCAAGTCCCAATGGCCCTCACCATTGAACTTGGAATGTCCAGTTTCTTTATCATTCTAGTGGTAAGGATCCATATTATCCTTTTCATAACCCGAACAAGGGTTGTTCAAGCTATTTGAAGGTATTTAGGTAGGCATGTCTTTTCCAACTCTAATCTTACAGTTCCTTGATCTATTGAGTGGAATCCCCAATCCTGAAATCCTGAATTGGATTTCCTCAACACTTGCCTCCATTTTACAACAAGTCTAGAAAGGGATACTTTTCATGATGTAAAATGTTTAATTCAACCAAAAACTTTCATAAGAGATTCCTTTATAAAAGTAAGTGTCTCAACAAGGGTTGGTCAAATACATAGTTTTATTGAGTCTTTCCCTTAATCAAGTAATGGAAGGATTGGTCTGACTTAATATAGTATTTTAGGGATTTTATTCTTTATGCATAGTTTTTCATTATCACATGCTTATTAATATTAAGTGATGATTTCTTAAGTGATTAACCATGTTCTGATAATGTTTACACATAGTCCAGTTTTTATTTTATTCCATCTTTGAATGCTTGTTTCTTTCATTAATTATGTGATCACGACAACACATACATAATAAATAAAAAATGAAATCAGATAGAAATAAAGTAAGATGGCATGATCATGCGATTCTATTGGTTAGCTTATCTAGCGGTTTGATAAGATAACCCTGACCTAGGGAATACACCTTGAACCCGATGGTTTGTGTTTTGCAGCTCCCATCTATCCACCTTTACATCTTCTTGGGTTGGTTTCACCTCGGCTTCGGATTTTGAACCATCTTCACTATCTTGGGAGATCCTCCATTACATGGGATTTACATTAAAGAAACCATGGGCATGCAGGCCCTACATTTTATTGGAAGAAGGGTCACAGGCAAATGAATTTAAATTAAACAAATTTAAATGAAACCATACACACATAAAAAGTGTATTTGGTCTATCTCATGATCATCCATATCATGCAATGACATTTACGCATATTTAGAATTCAAATTATTTTAATCGTTCTATTATTTAAGATAAGTCGTTCTTGAATTCTATTAATTATGATCTTATAATTAATCAATTATTTTTCTTAAATTCCTTTTGGAATTTCCTTGAGATTCTTCTCATCCATATTCCTTGTATAGGTCTTTGTACTTTTGGAGGAAACCTGGTGAAATTCTATTTCTAGAAAGTACATGGTATGTAGGATATATTACACGACATGTATTTTTCACCCTTTATCCAAAGTACACACTAAGGGCTTTGGCGTGCTTTCTGTACTTTGAAAATTTTGTAGTACACAGTGTGTAGATTAATCTAACACAGCATGTAATTCCTTGTTATGTGGTTAACAGCCTAGAAATCCCATATACGCGGAACACGACTTCTCCTTGTACATGGTTTTCACCTAGACCGGATCAGACTACACGACGTGTAGATTCAACATACGCGTCGTGTATTCTGTTTTCCATGCGCCGTTCAATTCTGGTCAACATGGTGTGATAAATACTTAGGCATGCTCAATTCACATGGCATGGTTTGGCGGACCAGTTCCGGTTCGTTAAACCTAAGTACACGATGTGTAGTTTTCACTACATGTCGTGTATTCTTGTGTTGTACATACAGAAAGAGCGGATCCTCCGGATGAGTTCCTCGTTTTTTATTTAAACAAAATTAAAATTAAAATTTTGTTTCTGTGATGTTAATCGAGAAATTAAGGAGGAAGAGAAGATTTCATTAAGTCAGTTTTATAGAATAATTTATCTTGAATTGAATCAAATATAAATGTGTAAATTATCAACAAAAATTAAATAACTATAATCAACGTTGTAACCTCGCTCTGATACCAATTGTAGGTTCTGAGCATAGTGGAATCTTGTGGGTGGATATTCCCACTTCGCTTTTTATCATTTTCAATGATCAATCCGGGATCAATATGATGATAAACTCCAGTCTCCACGGATCAAATCACAAAAATATAAAAATAAAAGGAAAAGTCCAAGAACCACAAAGGAAATATCATCACAGGTTGATTATAATTAATTTAATTAATTGACAAGAAGTACCTTTTATGGTGTTATTTCTTCATTGATATTTCTGATCATGATCCTATGTGATTCGTCATTGCGTCGCAGAAGCCAAGTGTAGAATTCCTCTAGCAGTGATCCACACGTGCACCACGTATCTCTGGACGTCGCCAAAGGAATCTCCAGGTGCTAGCATGGAGAAGCATTTTCCTGCGTTGTCCGCCTTAGATCGCCTTGATCTGGTGGAGGTGGATCTCTCTCGGTCTTGAGAGCGTTCTTGGAGGATGGAGTTCTTTCGGTCTTGAGATAATTCTCCAGAATTGTTGTGCACAACTATTCTCTTAGGAAAAGAGTTGGGGTTGTGAGGATATTCATAATCGGGTTTGAGGTTGTAGAGTTATGACAATAAATAAACGTGTTACGCATTTTATTTATTTCATTAACTCTTTTGAAAACCCCACATCAAGTCATTAATTCCTTAATATTTACCCACACTGATTATAATAAATATCATTTAATAAAATGATATTACTTCCTCAAAATCCTGACTAGAAAAACTACACGGCGTGTAATCATAAATACACGGCATGTACTTGTTTTTCATTAAAAACTTCACGGCGTGTACATTCAATGTACACGAAGTGTGTATCTTTTTTTCATTTTTCATTTCCTTTCCAAGATGAAAACTACACAGCATGTAATCATTAATACACAGCATGTAGTTTTTTTTCAAAATAAAACTACACGGTGTGTAATCATTAATACACGGCGTGTACTTGTTTTTATTCTTCCTCCAACATTAAAATGATTTAGGATTCCTTGAATAATTATTAAACCACATACACGAATAATCTTTATTCTACCTAAGATACTTGAATACACTTAGTGTGTGACCCTCAAGGCCTCTTTCTCATTGGCATTAGGTGGGCTTGCCTAAAGTCCAAGATTACTGTCTAGCAACAGGTCAAGGCACCTAAGAGAAAGAAGTTGATGCTGCATTGATGTTTCACCTCATATAAACACTTACTATGTAATTTAATCCCTTTGTCTCAATACCTCATCAAACAGGTTTCATGGTAGTTTCATAAACCTATATGTTGGATCTGTCATTATTTGACTTCCAGAAATAAACTCGTCATGACACCATGGACATGGAATTTGTTCGACAGTTCTATTTCAATCAAAGTGCCTGAGATATTTTATTCCATAAACACATAATGGAAAAATCATTCCTCAACTTATCCATTAACAACATGTCATTTGTGACGCACCCAACATACCCTACTTCCTACCAAATATCTTCATGACGGTTTTTATTAGAAAATATAAGTGTGTGAGTCATGACATGAGTTAATGATAATATTCCTGTCTAAGGACCATTACACAAGCTTGCAGATAGAAATGTCTGATGAAACCAAGACATGTGGAATTGCTACTGGTGGGTATGTTCTCATAATATCCCATCTTGGATATTACCAAGTGAAAACTCCATGAGATAGAGTCTCATCTTCTTATGAGTACTTGCACATGACGGTCTGTATACTATGTTTCCTATCATATTATGGCATCCAGCCATAGAACTTTATTTAATAATATTGTTATAGAATTTCAAGGTTCTCATCATAGCGGGGATCTTCCATGACCTTATCAATGCAACAAATATTCCAGGACATTATTATATTATAGTCATGCAGAACAATGAACAATATATAATAAGTTAACATTCGTGTAATCAAAGTAAAAAACAGTTGGTTCTCAGGACACCAACCCTAAAAAATACAAGACCACTGTTTATTTTGTAAGGGGGTGTTTTCCTTTGCTGAGGAATAACATCGGCCGGTACGGGCTAGCTATGAAAGATAGTTTTTGGATGTAAACATCATTAAAATATTTGGATAAAATTATTTTATTCATGACACAGCAACATGTTTTATTTTAATTCAAATTTTTTAGAGAATTTAGGTTCATCACCATAACCCTAAAATTCCTATGAGGTAAGAAGATGGAGCACTCTCAAAGAACAGTTGTGGATCAGGGATCAACGATCAATGAAGAACCTCATATTCAAAGGATGTTCACCCATGATAATGACATGTGTGACCATTCTTCATCAGTGATCAAACTGAATTGTGGTAATTCATTTCTGACTTTATTTATTTTCCCCATTCATGAATTCCATGAATAATCTAGACTAATCAATAAACATATTTTCCCACATATTGATCATTATTTCAGGATGGGATTTACCTTTGCAGGGTTTTGATGGGAGAATGATCTTGTGATTATTTGTTGGATTTCAATTGTCATTCTAATTGAATAGAACCATGATCGACATGAACATCGATCATGGTTTGTTCCTCTTGAATTATTTATTCCTTTCTCCTCCATGTTCTTCATTCCTCGTTTCCATTCTTTTTTTGTACTACGACTCAACATGTTTTGATATATTGATCATTGCACACTCGATCCATGGCACAGTGATCAGATATCGTAGATCTGGGATCAGAATGGCATGATAGAGGTGTGATGACGATGGTGACAGAAGGATCTAATTGGTTCATGAGATATTTTTGTTTGAGTGCTTTTTCTTCGGGATGAATAGTAACATTGATCTGAGCCCAAGGTGATAAAGAATGTGACCCAAGAATCATAGGCATGCTTCCATTTCAAAAAAGAGGGCATCGGAGGTGAATTGGTGGCCTGTTGAAGAGGCCACCAATGTAGTGGAACCAGGGGCCGGTGGAGGCATGTAGCAGTGGTCGCATGCGGATGTGGTGGATGATGGTGGGCCACCAGCAACGGCTGACATAGGAGGAATGTGGCCCGGCGGGGCCGCGTGGGAGCTTATGGGAGGTGACAGGGGACATAGCAAAGTGATCTACGTATGTGGTTGGGGTTCACGTAGATCCTTCAGGGTATCTGGGATGTGGTGGCCATCCATGTTTAACTTGGTGATGCCACGTTGACATGGAGGTGGCATACAGTATGGTGGACCGTGTGCGGTGCAACAAAACCGACCCATAGTGTGGGCTGGACCAGATAACTCAGGCCGCTCCAGTGGCCAGCGGGTTGGACCCAGTGGGCCAGTCCAGTTCGATCTAGACCGGGTCGGGTTGGGTTGGGTTAGCCGGTGGGACAGGTGGGGTCGGACTCGGACCGAACCTCAATCGGGTCGTTTCACTAAAATAGACATATCTTTCAAACAAAGTGTCTGATTGATGATCCGTCTATGGTGTTGGGACCTTTGAGATGGGGCAGTCCTTTTGAGATATCTTTTTGGATTTTTAGTTGGATCAGTAGAGGTTGAGAGTGTACCCTTGGTATATTAATTTAAAGGTTTGATGAAGGATCTTGTTCCTGTCATAGAGGATGGCCTGTATTCTAATGTGAGTTTTCTCAACCTAGCTTCAGTAGTTGAATCAGCAGGTTGGAGCATGTATCGCACTGAGAGGCTTAGTCAGTCCTCACTTCTCTTCATGGTAACTTATATGGGTTTGTGGAGAATGTGTGGAAAATATTTACACGGGCACCTATCCCCTATCAAGGTTGATGTTTCCAGTAGGGTGGAGAGTCCCCTTGGTGATCACTAGGTATAGAGGACCACCAATCTATGTATCGAGATTAGATTATTTCGGTTATACATGACTGGACCTAAAAAATGTGCTTCGAGAAGTTTTCAGCGGTTTATTTTTTGTTGTGACTTGGTGACCATGTGACTTGGGGTTTCATGACTTATCGACACTTCGTGTGTTACCGACACTCCGTGTGTTACCGGCACTCTGTTTGTTAGTGACACACCATGTGTTATTGAATCTCCATGTCTTAGAGAGACTGGATGCCTCAAGGAAACTACATACCTTTTTGATACCCTAGTGTTCTCTTGGGTACTTTAGGCAGACCTGTTCTACATGCTTTAATCAGATAGTTCAAGGAGTGAGTTCTCCCGAAATGGGTGTGCTGTGAGAAAAACTGTGTATTTGGTAGTGGATGAGACTCTGTGGATTATAATCCTTTATGACTATACCTGGATATTCTTGTTATATATTATATAGGAATATACCTATGTTGAACTTACTAGACCTTATTAGTGGTATTTTCCCTTTGTGGTATTTCTATGTGGTATCTTCTTCATGGTGTTTCCTCTATGGTTTTCCATTGTGATTTTGGGGTGTATTAGTGAGTATTGTTTTACTCACCCCTGAATGGGATTTTCCCGCATGTGTCGTGTCTTGTGCATACATTTGACCTTGTTATAGACTTCAAGGTGGACCTGTACTAGATGGTTATTTGTGAGTTAAGACAAAATGGGGTGTGATCCTAAGACTACTGATAACAGTACCATTACCTTTTTTTACAAGTTGTAATTTGTGGTTTGCAGACTCTTTTTGGTGGTCATGTATTCTGTCTAGTTTTACATTAATTCACTTTACTTCCCTATCATAATTTTTGGTTGGTATCTTAGTGTATCCATGATTTGTCTAGTTAGTGTTTTTACATTTCAATATTTTGGGATTGGAGATGTGTGTGGGGGGTACTTTGAAAAATGCCTTCCATTTGTGGGATATTCCCACTCGGTGGTAGTTTCCATCCCCTATCCTATCAGAGGTGGGATTGGGGTAGTCACGGCATGGCCCCTCTGGTTTGGTTCGTGACAAATTATGGAAATCCCACATTGAAGGAGATGGAGCATGAGGAACTACTTTATAAGGTGTTGTGGATACCTCTCCATTATGAGGCCTTTTCTTGGGGAATTCCTGAGGGATATATCCCAAGGAATGAAAAATCATGTGGGATAGGTCGAAATTGGAAAATATCATGATCATGGTATGGAATGGCCTGTTACAAATGGTATCAGATCTGATGTCTATTTTATGTGTCAGCGAGGACATTGGGCCCTTCTATGGGGTGGATTATGGAAATCCCCCATAGAAGGAGGAAGAGTACAAGGAACCACTTTATAATGTGGTGTGGATACCTCTTCCATCATAAGTCCTTTTCCTAGGGTATTCCTAAGGAATAGAGACCAAGGAAAGAAAAACTATATGGGCTAGTCCTAAAGTAGACAATATCGTGATCGTGGGATAGACTGGGCCATTACATTTACACATTAGGAAAAAATACAAAATCAGTTATCAATATTGTAGCATCATACCATGTCACTCCACATCTCGAGTATTTCTTGACATATCAAGATCATGAATTTAATGTAGTAAAGATGAGGAATATTAATTTAGTAGAGATATTTGGAATTTATGATATCAAATTCAGGATTAATTTTGGATACACAATCACCCTAGAGGATTTTCAAAAAATTCTAAGTGTTTAGCTCAATCTGTTATCAAGGATAGACTTTGATAGAAAAGGTTATGACAAAATCTTTAGCAATGGAGAATGGAAGATAAAAAAGGACCTATCATCATCACTTAAAGACACATATGCAACATATTGTACAAAAATCATATGAAGATATGTGTATACATCCTCAACACGGTGGAAGAAGATGACACATCTAATCTATGGTATTGGAGACTCGGTAACATTTGTAAAAGTGGGTTATAAACATTGATGTAGAAGTACATCATTGTTATAAAGGATGTATCTAAATACTTGTTATTACTTCTTATATAGGAAGAAATATATAATTTCATTTAGTGTAGTTTCATCGAGTAGATCTGATTTATTGGATATGTTTCACTCTAATGTATATGGTCTAATAGAGGTGAAATCCCTAGAAAGTTAAAAATATTTTGTAAACTTTATTGATGATTCATCTTGAAAGGTGTCATTGTTATTATTATTAACATTAAAGGACTAATTCCAATGTTACTTCAAGATGTTCTATTCCATGGAGTAGTTTGAAACATTTTGGGAGCTAAAATTTCATCATTCATATAATTGAGGAGAGTACACATCCCTGGAGTTTGATTCCTGTTACAGGAGTCAAAGATTTCAATATTAGAGTGAATAATATATTCCTTAAAGGTAATATAAATCATGATATGGTTTTTAATATGTCATAATATATAATAAAATCATGTTGTAATATACAACAAGCTTCAAAACTAGGGCATAACTTTTTATATGACAAATGGAAATTTGATTGTCATTACTTAAGAAAGTCTTATAATATAATTTGGTTGCACCATATGATTCATTAAGAGGTCGAGGGACAAGCATTCTAATTTGGGTGATCTTATATGTGGGTTATAATTTACTATTAATGTTTCATAATATGAAACTTCTGGAGTTTAAATGATGCATTCATGTGATAGATGCATCAATGACCAAATCATTACTCATGTTTTTCGTAACTCATGAGTAAATTCTATAGTGACACGTGAATTTCCTAAGGAATATATAATGTGGATAATTCCATAGAGACAACTACTCAAATCAATTTCAAACCTTATATTATTTCTCCCTAATCTATCATCCTTTTTCTTCCATACATTTCATGAGATACTAGAATATTATTATTTGGATGAGGTTAATTCCCATGATATGGGTGATTCATGTCAGCCTACACATATACTATGAAAATGGATTTTGATAACTATATCTCAATGGTATTTATTAAGAATCTAAATGAATATAGTAATAAAATCCATCCTTAGTGAAAGGTACCCAATTGTTTCACGTTATTTACAATATAGTTTGAGATTCATGTATGATAGATCTTGGTTCTAGGATATCTAGTTGTTTTTTCTACATTGATTAAGTGTTAATTGACCCTTAAAACCCCAATAGTGGTATCATATCCATACCATGTGTTTTTATTTGTGAAAACTTATTGAAAAATGAATAATATGTGTATATATATCATTATTAATTTCATATTTGATATCATTAAAAATGATATGTTTTTTTGTGACAAGATATATGATCTATGATATTAGAGGACCTAATTGGGTCATACCAAATGATATGTGATATGATATCATGTGATTCAGTTGTATTTATTTAGTCACTTCATAACATATCATATGATATAAGATATCATATCATATGAAAGTTGTATGATGCAAGTGAAAAAAAATTATCATATCGTATATGAGATATTGAAACCTATTATATAATACAACTCTTGACACTCAGTTAATCTTACATAGGTTCCTATTATAGGTGACGATACCTAGAGTCACTGGGTTTTTCTTAAAAATTCAAATGTTCTCATCGATGGTACAATTATCAAGTGTAAAATATTCTTGATAGCACTAAACGGTTTTATACACAACAAATTATCAATCATTTATTACGACATACCATATATCGTTCAAAGTAATATAATGGAAAATTTTGATTTTTCCAAAATTTCAATTATGAATTGAATAAAATAATTTATAAATAATTTATAAATTATAGAAAAGGTATTTTGGGATATTTATTTAATTTATAAAGTCTTTATAAATTAATTAATTATAATTTTTTTATAATTAATTATTAAATGTTTATGAAACATTTATTAAATAAATATTCAGAATACTAATTATTAGTGTTGATATAAATTTTTCAAGTTATATGGAATGATTTAAAATTTGGATATAAAATGTTTATTAAAAATTATAATAATAATTAAAAATGTTTTTATAAATTAAAAAATAGAGAAAAAATAGAAAATATTATATTTAAATTATGAATTCTTCATAATTATTAATTTCAATTTCAAATTAAAAGTGTCTTGTTTGAGAAATTATTTAAACTATATGAAAATGAGTTTTGAAAATTTATTTTATTAGAGTTTGAATAATATTAAATATGTGAATTTGGATTGTGTAAATTGTTTATATAATACAATTGGAATATAAGATTTTTATATTTCATTTAATAAAATATATTTAAATTAAATTCCATATAAATAAATAATAAGAAGGAGATCGCATTGAGAATAAATATAAAGTATTTATATCTATCTAGCTAAGGAATTTTCATAATGCATGGATAAATTATAAAGTGTTTATATTTACTTGGTATATGAATTGTTCATAAATTTTTTATATCATGTTTAAATATATGCATTATTCATTTATTTAGATTATTCATTGTATTATTAATAAATATAATTGTTATATTATGTATGGATGTATGCACTAGTTTAAAAAGTTAAACAGCTTCTATAAATTTTCACATATGGATTTAAGAAGTTAAATGCTTGGTATGATAATTGATTTAGTCTTCCTCTACAATGAAATTTTCTTGTATTAGGTTATAAGCATTAATTAAGTAGTTAATTATAGTTTATACATATTAGGTTTTAGAATTATGATGAAATTTAGGTCTATATTTAGTGAATTATCATTGGAAAGATAGACTTTGGGTTGGATTGTTCACTTGCCTGGAGGCTTATGCCTTGTCTAGAAAAGTCCGGCTTGGTTGTCGCTCCAGGATTACTCTTGTGAAGATTGCTTATTTCTTATAATTATAAACCTTTACATTAAAAATATTCATAACCTTATTAATGAAATGCATTTGGGTATTTATGAATATAGTGGAGTTTTAATTTGGGTTAGTAACACAAGTTCTAGGCTGGGTAATGAGTTACACAACAATATGTGTTGAACATATTAATTTAGGGGAAGGAAAATGATTACAAACCAAATAACTAGATGAATACATCCATGTAAAAGGAATAAGATAAAATAGTATGGATAGATTAAATCATATTTAAATATAATAAGTATAAAATTATATCCAAATTGAACACATTTGGAAACCTTGGCCATTTAAATAAGTAGGGTCATGCCAAATAAAGGTTCTCCAGGATTATCTTGTGTGAGGGAAATAAGTAATAAGTTGAATATAAGAGTTAGGTTTCTTATTTTTTTCAATTTTATTTGGGCTACCCTTAGTTGGGAAACCCTAAGAGTTGGCATATTAAAAAATAGTGTTGAGTTTGTCTATATGATGTATTAGACAATGATTTGTATATCCAAACATTAAATATTCATATTTGATATGATTAACATGATTGTATACCAAACTATCTAAAGTGAGGAGGATCATACTAAATCAGGGTCATTTCTTAGTGAAATGTGGGTTTTGGACCTCTAATGGATATAATCAATTTAAATGAGTCCATCACCTTAATGAAAGAACATTTAATAAAACTCTTCATTAAATGAGTATAAACATGATTCTAATCAGATAAAAGATTCATATATCAATTAATGGAATCATGATTATCAAAACTTCACTTTCAGATTAAGTTAAAAAATATAAGTCTTAGGGTAAGAAAACTTTTATATTGGTATAAAATTTTAAAAAAATACATAAAACAACGAAAATTATTTGTCTTAAAGAAACACCTTCCTAAGTATTCAAATGATGATTTTATTTAAAAGTTGAATCAAAATTATTATAATAATAATATAATGAATCACTTAAGGTCTTAAAATAATTAATTACATGATTATCTAAACAACTTTAGCCTTCACTCGCATACTCAATATGATTGGGTATATTAATGATTTAGAGGGACTGGGGGCTTCCTTAAAGCTTGATCAATTTGTGGAATTCATTCTATTGGATGTTTTATGATTAATTGAATGAGTTTCAATAAAGGTTTAACCAATATTCTCAATGTCTTGAGAATAGATGAATTGGGTATGTAATGTAAAACTAATGGTATTGTATTAAAAGTATAAGTGGGTAAAAGTTTAAATCAAAAGAATAAAAATTGGTTGGAAATTACCACAATGTTTGTTCAAATAGCCAGTAAAGGTCATTGAATCCTAAAGAAGGTGTCAATAAGTGAGGTAAATGCTTTTATTTGATGAAATTTTATGGGATACCTAAATGGGGTTTTGAAACTTCATGGAGTTTATATTCCTAGTATTGATTTTATACAAACAATTATTTAGTTTTAAATGGAATATCATACATACTATATATTTTGAAAATGTTGTGAACATAAAAAAGTTAAAAATAAAGTAAATAATTAATAGATCTTGTATTTTATGTTCAATTAACAAATAAAAGGGTTTTTGAATCATGGATAAGATTGTAAATTAATATATCAAGCTTAGATGAGTGTAGATAAATGATGTGTATTTTCAAATTATTTCTCTTATATAATAAGAGATTTTTTTGTAAAAAAAGAGTTTTTGTAAACAATATGAGATGATGAATTTAATATAAATATTTTCTGATTCATTAAATACTATAAAATATTTTAAAAGGGTTGATAAAGATAAAAAAATTATTTAAGATAATATAGTGTTTATGAGGTATTTTTAAAAATATAATGGATTTAATCCCACCTCTATCAGTGGAATATTTTAAAGAATGATGATTTTTTTATTAATTATCTAAACAAAAAGAATAATATATATGATGTGGATATTAATTTTGTTACATATTTGATATTCATTATAAAATGGAATTAGAGTTATCTAATAAAAAAGGAGTTTATGTATCTTAGCTTGGTATTCTTAATAGGATATGGTGTATAAGAGGTTAGTGGGAGTATATTTGGACTTAGAGAAATTCAATGTAAAATAAATAAAGGATTATTCTATTAAAATTTTAAAGAAAATTTCTCATAGTATCCTAAAGGAGTTTAGTGTATATCACTAAAATAATAATTTAAAAGTTATATATTATTACCAAAAGGATATCCTGGGAATAGTTTGATGGGATACATTCCAATAATGATGATGATGATGATTAAAAAAAGAATATCTAAGTAGAAAATAGAAGTTACTAAAATCATAAAATTTAATTTTGTGAAGTCAAGGAGTTTGAATACTATGTTAAAATAGTTGTAATTAATAATATTATTCTTAATTATAATCATTATTAAAACTATATTTCTCCATGGATGTTACTCACAAAATATTTTAGTGGGAGAGTTTTATCAGATGGTCATATAGATTTGTGTAAATAATTACATAGAGATGTAAAGAGTTTAGTGAATTACACTCCATGTGGTATACATCATTGGTCATATAGTGTAAAAAACTAGTTTTATACCTCATGAGAATATTAAATATCCTGAAATAAAAATCCTATTCAGAATAACCTTATAATTTTTTCACAACCTATGATAATCCATGAAGAACCTAAATTAGGGATAAATAAAATTCATATTTTGAGAGGTTAATTATAATTTCATTTAATGATTATATTTAGCTAACTTTAATGAATAATAAATTGAAGATTTCCTTTTTTATAAAATGGTACCTTTTTCATGGTTTTAATATTTTAAGGATATTAAAAAAACCATCCACAAGTGCTTGTATTATCATATCACATATAAAAGTTTTCCACTTTCAAGACTAGCATACTTCTTTTTATTTCACTTTATATTGTATCATATATAATAACTTGTGAAATTATATCTAAAAGATACTTTTGGAAAATCACAAAATTATATCTACCATGAGATTACATGGAGTGTATAATAAAGGTACAAATTGTGTACCAATATTTTCCACACTAGGACTAAGTCACAAAAATGTGGTTGGTCCTATGGATGAATATAAGGCATTATTAAACATTTTATGTTGACCATAATATCTTGGAACATGGTTTTTTAGACTACACATTGTGTAACATGAATACATGTCTTATACTTTATGTATTTTCATGGTGGAAGGAACATAGTCAAATTTATGATGTGTATTTATTACACTGAATGTGTGACCAAAAGATATGAAACATTGATGTCACACAACCTATAACTGGTATAGATTCTATGTACCTCATAAATTCTTGCAGCAAACACACATTCCTTATCCTTAGGATGTGTTGGGGAAATGGGTTGAAGCTGTTACATGACATGTTTCCCTATACACATCATGTAACCCATACCAGTCTACATGGAGTAATTTCCTGCCCAATTGTATGATTTGTAATTAATTTGACGAAAAAATGAAATTAATTATGTCATTACACTTAATAAACCTGTGTTTATGTGTCATTAATTGATAGAAAACATTGTGTAATAGGTTACTAGTAATATTAAATGGTAAATTTATTTCCATGTTAAATTCTAATCTATATTTCCATGTATGTTTGTTACATGTTTTATACTTCATGTTCATTAAAATCATTACATAATTCATAATTTACAAGTGCTTGTCTATCATTTATTGATATTACACTCTATATAATTATGTTATATATTGTTTATACTATAGGTTGTGTTTGTACACAATACAAATTGATGACCATAAAAAGTAATTCAGATAGGTACATATTGGGTTTCCTCTATGTGGATGTCATGTACATATTTAAGTTTAAATAAATTTAATTAATTTAATTTCAAAAAAATAGAGGACGAGAATCTCATGGACTATTTGGATAAATATTAAGATAAATGAGATAAATAATTAATTAAGATAATTAGTGAATTCAAGAGTGTTTTATCTTAAATATGAATAATTAAAATGAAATATAGTTTATTAAATGTGTATTTGTTGCATGTATAGATGATAATGAGCTTCAAAAATATTTTTATAAATTGAATTTCTTTTAATTTAATTATATTATGGGATATTTTGAAATGGTTATTATTATTAAATTAAAATTATGGTGTGAGTATCATTACCTCCAATTATTATATAAGAACGAATATATTCACAGTTTCTTTTATGTAAACCTTTTAATAATTACATTGGTTCCCATCACCCATGTTTGATTAAAGAATATGTATGGATTTAGCTCCTAAGATATTGGAATTAGTTCAAGATTGATTTTAGGGGAAATCAACCCCAGAGATACATAGGATAGAGGTAGAATACTACAACTCGAGCTAATACTAAAGCATAGATTTTTTACTTTATGGTTGATGGTTTGTTTGTTTTAATCTCATTAAAAATGTTTGTAGATAAATATCATCATCATGTAACATTTTTAATTATATCTTATGCCTTTTTATTTATTTTATATATGCTTCATTGTGATCTTGTAAATAAATTAATTGAATAACAAGCATGCTCAGATGGAAAAAAACAAAAATGATTATGTGTAAATATTTTTTTTAACTCCTCACTAAATTGAAGATATTTTATTAAGAGGGTGATAAATTCCAATTAAGAATTCATGGGGGGAGATATAGTTGTAAATACAAAGAGAATCCTCACATATAATATTCATGTAGTGTAATGACCCACACTTAAATAACCCATATCCAATGCGTACTTTATTACATTATCATAGATAAAAAGGGTGAAATCCCAAAAGACTGATTAGTTTTGTGGTATTGGAGAGTCTGATACATACATGATACCCATTTTACATTGGGAAAATAAAATAAATCATAACAAAAACACTTTCTTAGCATTCTTGAAACTCATTCAAAGGATTTATCTTCATAATCTGGGAGAAGGAAACAAAATAAGGGTGATCTCAAATGATCATTAAGGGATACATATAGCAGAAGATATCATGAATCAATAATAATACTTCTTATTTAATAGTAAATAAGTGAAAACGCATTCTATTTAATCAATAAATTGGGAATGAAAAAAGGTGTAGTCAATATATAATAGTGAATAACTGAATACCCATGAAATTTAATCAATAAAAAGCGAATGAAATTAATCCATATAAAATATCAATGTGAAAATATCATGGATAATAATAATAACTAAATTATAAAATATGAGAATTCTTACCTATAGAACTTTATGATCTCAATAATCATGACACCTCTATTATCAACACCTCCCATAAGAAAATTTAAATCTATAGGTAAAAACCTATCTGAGTTGGTGAAATTATGTATCTCATGAGACCTATCAATGTATCAAGGGGGTATATTTAACTGGGACCCTCCCATATCTATATATCAAAATCATTCCTCGTATGTCAAATAATCTATTTAAGTCATGAATCATTATTACTTATCATAAAATATCTAATTTTTGTAAAGGATACATATTTATCTATATTTTTATCACAAGAAGGTGATTGTTTCAAGAGAAAGTAAATGATCACAAAAGAAAATGGGATTATACAATATTTTTTACCTATTTGGTAACTTTTAAATTATGAACCCTTGAATAATAAATGTGAGGAAAATAATTAATAATTATTAATAAGTAGGTATTCAAGTTAAATAAATCAAATGTTTGGTATATAAACTATATAAAATTGAATATGTTCATATTATAAAAAATGTATCAATAAAATAGAAATTGAGATGAAATATATTACCACTTGGTAACATTCAAGTAAAATACACTTGGATGAAATAATAAAAATTGAACTTAAAATGAAATGAATTATGAATTATTCATGATATTATGTTTAAAAGGGGTATTATTGCACTATATTAAATAAATTAGGTGCACAACAAAAAAATATGTCACAACAAAGGGAAATTGAGATGAAGTCCCTTACCACATGTTTTAATTTAGTTGAACATGATTTAACCTTCTATATAATGGTTTTAGTAATCTTATTAATTTATAATATAACCTTAATCATAGTTGTAATATTATATATTATCCTATTATAATAATCATTTTAGTAATAATATTTTTTTTCATTGTTTTCGGTGTTAATTTCCTTATTATCGCATGCATGTTTTGTCATCAAAGTTTTAATTCCTATTCATAGGATATAATTCCATCATCTAAAGAATTATAATAATGTTATAAATATAATATTTACTCATTATATACATTATTAAAACCATTCTTTAATGTGGGGCATATAAAATTAGTCACATCACTTCATAGAGACGGTAGGTTGTATGTACGCGCGTGCGAAGATATCATTCCCTTAATTGGTGAAAGCATAATGGATTGTATGATATATTAATTTTAAATAATTTATATAATTTCATATATATAATATATATTAATTAAATTTATTCTTATTAACTTCCATGGAAAGTGTAACTGAAAAATTAATTGCATCGCTTCGTAAGGCGGTAGCTCACCGTACACATGAGTGACGCTATCATATTTTAAACAGAATGGAAAGAAAGGAGGTATATGTGAAATTATATTTAAATAAGTATAATTATATCATAAATATTATATATAAATATTAAATCCATCATTATATCTGATCTTGAGAGGTTTTTGTGTAAAACAAGTTACATGAGTTTGCGAGTCAATCGTACACACGATCAATGATTTCATTTCCCATTTAATGGAAGTGGAAATGAATATAGGTAATGAAATTAAAATAATAACATCTCATTATATGTTATATATATGTTTTATTATATTATCATGATTTAATAATATTTTAATGATGTGGAAGAGTAAATAATTTAAAAATAATTATTTAAGAATGTTACCTCTTCTACAAACAGCCTCTTTAGGTTTACACCAAAAGCCTTCCTAGGATGGATTACTGATCAAAAAATGGATCTAGTATTTTTTGAAGGGATTTAAATTTATATTTTTAGTTATTATCCAAACCAAATTTATTTTAAAGTGTAGATCGGGGAGGAGAGTGGGTGGAATTTTATAAGCGGGGGGGAGGCTACACATGGAATTTTTGAAAAGAATCAATTACACCCATATTTTAATCCTGAAATAATCCTCCAAAATTTGTAATTATTGAACCAAAGAAGTTATATGGTTGAAATATATCCATAAAATGTGTGTTTTTAATTTTTTTTAGATCATTTTATCACTTATCTTTTTAGTTTAATGCCCCATTAAATCGGTTTTTACCTTAATCGTGGTAATTATTTTTAAATAATTTTACTATTCATAAAGCTGAACAATTAATTTGAACTTATTATATAATATAAATTATGATGATTCAAAATATAGAATCTATTTTTCTAAATTAATTTCATATATTTTTTAGAATCCAATTTTAAATTATACTCACAGACGCGATGAAAAAGTTGGTTTCCAAAGAGAAAATTCTCATAAGTATAGAAGATTTTAATATCAAAATTTAGTATAAAATTTATGAAAATGACCTAAATTTTATTGGGTATAATATAATTAAACTAATTTTACTTTAAAAACAATTTAAAATATAATTTAACTTTCTAAATAACTTTTTTAAAAAAGGTATTTTTCAATTAAAAAAATAGTATTTTTCACTATTCATCGAAAAATGAAACTTTTTATAAAAATCAAAAAAATTATCCTAAAGAAAATTTTGATATTATAATTTAAAAATAATAATTTAATTTTATCAAATATATTCTATAAAATTTTCAAAAATTAATTTTAACATAAGTGTGCATGAAGCGATGAAACCATTTTCTTTGAAAAAATACATTATTTCAGAAAACATTTCATATACTTTAAAATGATTCTTATTTTTATTTATAATAAATACATTACCAATGAACATGTATAAATTATATTTTTCATAATTTTTTTAGTATTATTCATACCCACTAACTTAACGACTAGGTTATAATGGTCATGTTTAAATAATATTTTAATATTGTATCATGTTTTCTTTAAACCTTTTGTTTAGTGCATCATAAGATATTGAAAAGATTGAATTTATTTAAAAGGAAATAAGTTTTAAATTATTAGGTTGTTATATTATTCCCTCTTATAAATATTTCATTATCTAAATTTTTTGCATATTACCTTCTAAATAGATGAGGGTAATTCTTCTTCATAACATCCTCTCATTCCCACATCATTTCCTCTATTTTTTTATTTCTCCAAAGTACCTTTACCTGTAGAGTCATCTAATTACTCAATAACTACTCTATAGTATCAATAATTTGGATGGGTCCTTTAGAGTAAGATATACCATTTTCCAATTCTATTTTATCATAGGTGAACACATGTGTTGGTCCTGGCATATACTTCCTTAACAATGATATATGGAACACATCATGTACTTATGAGTGACTTGGTGGAATTTCAAAGGGGTAATAAATAAATCCAATTCTTTATAGGATATAAAAAGTTATAGTGTGCCTAAGGACCAATGTTTCCTTATTTCCTAACCTTATAGCACCCTTCCATAGATATACTTTCTAGAAAACATGATCTCCCACTTGAAATTCGAAATCCTTCCTATGATTTTCGACATTACTCTTTTTCCTACATTGAGAAGTTTTAATATGAGAATTAATTTTTTTAACCGTTTTATTTTTTCTTTAATAGTTTCTTCTCATGATAGTTTTATTTAACCAAATTTAACCCAACAATATGAAGTACAACATCTCTTTCTGTAAAATGATTTATATAGTGACATTTTAATACATGAATGGAAACTATTTTAATAGTAAAACACTACCAAAAGTAATTATTTATCTCACGTACCATTAAATTCAGGAGATAAGGACTAAAAAATTACTTAAAATGTATTAATAGTCCTTTCAGACTATCCATTGGTTTGAAGATGGTAGGCAGTGCTAAAATGAAACTCAATATCAAGGGCCTTCTAAAAACACTTCTAAAATTGTGATACCAAATGAGGATCATGATTAGAAATAATGGAAAAGTTAAACCATAAATTCTTACAACTGCATTAATATATATCCTTAAAAGTCACTGAAGAGGTAAATATTTTATTATAGTAAGGAAATGTGCATATTTAGTCTGGCGATTAAAAATAACATGTATTACATCATTCTTTCTATGAGTATTTGGATTTACTATAACAAAATACATATTAGTTTCATTATATTTCCTTATATAAAAGAAAGATATTGTATGACTCTACTAGGATGTTTCCTCTCAGCCTTGACCTATTTAAAAACTAGGCATATTGATACATTGTCTGTAATTTCTTTATTCATGTTATCCCACCAAAATTATTCTCTCAAATCCATAAAAATCATAGTGCTACTAGTTTAGCACCCTTGGTTTGAGGTATGTATCCTTTTATGACTTTTTATGTGTTTAAAGTGCTTGGGATGAGTTTGAATGAGTTTGGGAGAGTTTGGTTTGTGTTTGAATAAGTTTGGGGGATTTTCTAAGGACACACGGTTTGAGCACAGTTATGGGAAACCATGGAGGTTCTCCAAAAAACTGTGTAGGGATAAACTATCGGCTTCACACGACATGTGCACAGTTTTTCAAACTATGTGAGGAAACCACGTGGATCCCTTATCTCAAGATAGTGGTGTGAGCATGGTTAGCGCACGGTTTTCCAAACCTTGTGGACTAATCGTGCGGCCACTTAAAGATGGGGTTTTTAAATCTAGGCTCCCTCGATCTTAACTGATTTTGCTACAAATATTCTCTCACTCAATCCTTACTTGGTATTTTGGGTTCTTAAAGGTTATAGGTTCTCTCCCACTCATTTTGGAATCCAATCGAAGGGGTTTCTTGGTGGATTTAAGGTGGTTCCTCTTGGGAAAGTCTCTTCTTGTGGTTTCTTGTGGTTACCTCTAGATCTATATCTCCCTCTCTCTTCTTTTTATAGATATACACTTTTTCTGTGAAGATATATGGTTTTTTTGGCCTTGGGTGTTGGTTTTAAGGCTTTTTGATGATAAGGAAGGATATCTAGAGCAGTTTTAGTAGAGCTTTTTCCCAGATTGAGGTGTGGTTGCTTGTGGGTCTAATTCACTGGAACCCTAAAGGTAGGTGGATTCTCTCTCGACTCCACTTTGTTAAAACTTGTAGTTTTGGTAAATTAATTTTTTTTCTTGAAATTAATTGTGATAATGATGTGTGAATATTTTTGGAAACCCATTTTGGTGATGATTTGTGGGATTTTGGGGAAACGGGTTATTGTAGCTCAAGGGGGCTTTGTTGTGTGATTTTAAAATGTTGATTTTAAATTAATTAGTGCTTGGTTATGAAAAGTGTTTTTTGAAAGATAGTTTTCAATAAAGATTTTATTTTATTGAAATTTGGTTCGGCATGGAAAATGATTTAAGGGTGGTTTCAATAAATGGGTGATTTGTTGAAGTGGTTTGGCATGTTATGGAAATGGTTATTTGCATGTTTTTGTGTCCTTGGTGGGTTATATGTTTGGTTGTGTCTTGTTGAAATGTGATGTGAAAGTGGGAAGGAAGTCTCACTATAAAAGATGATGGATAGTGTTCGGAAGAACCACCATTAAGGGTTCTGGTTGGGAAACACCACTAGTTGAGAATGGGGTGAACGGGATGGGTGGAAGTCCCACTGTAATGGTTGCCTTGTTTTGTGTTGTTTTTCAAAGATTGAATTTGTTATGCTAATGTGAAATGGTGAAATGGATTATAGAATGGTTGTTTGTATTCCCCTTGGGTTGCATGGTTTGGGAAAAAGGTGGCTTGGTAAGGGTGTGTTTGGCTTGTGGGAAGTTATTGCACTATTGAATGTTTTATATAAATTGTTTTATATAAATTTACAAATGATTTAATCCTATTAGTGTGTTTAATAACATCATTTAGGGAAGACCTACTGAGTATTAGTACTCACCCCCTACTTTGAAACTTTGGTTATTTTGCTGATGTTGTATTCTGAGACACACGTAAGAGTAAAGATTCTCATTTTTCCAGTGGTTCGGCGTGAATCTTGGGTGATGTTGTGGTGCTTGGAGCATGGATCTTGGTTTGGATCTATGGATTGTGTCCTAGTTATATGGGATTCTTTTTTATTATTCTCCTTGATACTATGATTTTGGCTTGGATGTATTTGTCTTGTGGGATTATTATGGTTTAGTTGGTTATCTTTTGGGAATGTATGAGTTTGGTTATTTGTTGATATGCATCATGTAGTCTGTGGAATGTTTGGTTGGTTGGTTTTTTCTTAAGGTAAAATCATTCCCCAATTTATTCTTGAATCCCTTGTCATTTATTTCCATCCTTTTCTATCTTGTTAACATCGCTTATGGCCAAGTATCATTCCTCTGCCCTCAAAAGACAATGTGTAGGGGCGGGATAGTACAACTAGGGTGTATAGAGAATTATAAGCTATCAGAATCATCCAAAAATTCAATTTTTAGCTCAGTTATAGAGTTACACATAAAATCTTTCCATATTTTATAACACCGTATTTACAAATGAAGTCTGTTAATTTCCCATCATTCATAGCTTTAATTTTCTTCTGAAAGTTCTAATCATCAAATTAAGAATTTTTTCTCTTTTATAATAAAGATAGTTTCACAAAAATTTGAAAATAGGAGTGGTGTATCCCCTTCCATAATAATTACCATATCAATATTTACTAGATCCATGAACATAGGATCCCTCTCAATCCTTATTTGGTTCAGAACTCCATGATCTTTCTAACTCAATTAATCTACAACTTTATTTTCTTTCTCTAGGTGGTAGTGTATTGAGAAACAATAGTCTTTGAATATTTCAATAAATCTAGTTTTCCTTATATTTATCCCTTTCTGTAAAAAAATAATGTTAGGATTTTATGATCTGTTTATATATTAAATATTTGACCATAGAGATAATGCGACCATACATTCAAATAAAAGATTAAAACTGCCAACTCATTATCATGGGTTTCATAGTTATGTTCCTGATTCTTCAATTTTCTTAATCCATGTGTAATAAATTTATCATTTTTCATTAGGATACAACCAAGACTCTTCTTCAATGCATCACCATATGTCACAAACCCATCACTTCCAAATGGTAGAGTCAAAGTCATAGCATTTAATAATCTATTATTCATTTTATCAAAACATTCTTCACATTCCTTTTTCCAAACAAACCTAACCTCTTTATGTGTAAGATTGGTTACTGGGTTAGATAATCAGGAAAACAAATGAACGAATTGCAGATAGTAACCTACCAAAATAATGAAACAACATACCTCAGTTATATTCATTATTGTATATAATTATATGTCTTCTTTTTTATTTATAGGATCAACTATGATTCCATCCTTGGAGATAATATGGAAAGAAAATAAAATTCTTGACACCGGATATCACACATACTAAATTTTCCATATAAATATTTCCTTATAAGAGTTTAAAGAATAATACTCAATTAATTCTCATTATCCTACTAGCTTTTAGAGTACACCAATATATCATCAATGAATACTAAAACAAAATAATCAATATATTCTAGGAATAATCGTTTCATTTATTCCATAAAAATATAGGGTGTATCAGTTAATCAAAATGGAATTAATGTAAACTCATAACATCTATACATAATTTAGAAAACATTCTTCCAAATGTTTTCCTTATTTACTCATAATTGATTATACCCAAAACATAGGTAAATATTTGAAAAATATAGGGCTCCATGAAGCTGATTGAATAATTTATCAATGTGAAGTAGAAGATACTTTTCCTTTATCATAATATCATTGATTTTCCTATAATCAATGAACAAACTCATGGGTATATCTTTATTTTCAATGAAAATAAATGTGTCTTGTCATGGTGAAACACTAGAGAGAATAAATACCCTATCATACAAATCCTCTAGTTGTTTATTTAACTCCAATAATTCCATAGTGTATATTATATAGGGAGTCTTTCATATTGGTCAAAAATTAGCGCATAAATCAATGGAAAACTCAACTTCACACTATGGTGGATGTCCATGTAATTACATAGAAAGTACATAAATTTATTCTTGTATGATAGGTACATCCTCGATATTATTATAACCTTATCCATCCACATATTTTTTTTAATCTTCTTCACCCAGAATCTCATTCAGAGGAGCTACTAGGTGTGGATCAAGAAATGACATATATGAAGAAGTATCTTCTCTAAAGATAAGGAATTGTATATCTTCATCAGGAATAATAACTTATTTCTTCTTGTAATAAAATTTTTCATCATATTTTGAAAGATATTCTATACCAAGGATTATGTCGAAGTCAAACATAAGTATGAAAATAAGGTTAGAAAATAAAGAATGTTTATGTGTCGTAATGGGGACATCCTGACACATCTTTATTGCAATTATACTTCCACTAGGAGTTCTGACTCACAAATCACTTCTTAAAGTGCTTGAGAAATATCTAACTTTTTTGGAAAAAATGGAATATAGAAGAGACAATAAGGATCTATAATAAAATAAATAATTCGAAAATTTTTAAGCTACGATTAAAGTACTAACCACAACATCATTGGGAAATTCCACATCTTTAGGATTTTTATTGATCACATAATCTTTTCCTTCCCATTTTCCACTTTTTGGGTAGAATCCCTTGGCACTTTGGGCAATCATTTGTATAGTTTTACTATAGTTAAAACTTTAAATATTAGTTTTTTCTTTCTTCCATTTTCATTATTTATCCAAATTACCATTATTCCCACACTTATGAAAAATTCCAAAGCCCTTATCATTTTCCATGATGATTATTTCAAAAATTCCCACAATATAGAAATTAATTCATTATCTAGATATTATTTTACACAATCCCTTTTTCTTGGTGCTCATTAGAACCTCTTATTTTCATTATTTTCCTTAAACATATAGGATCTTATAGATCTTTCTTAATTTTTATGGAACATAAAAATATTTCATCATATGATAAAAGAAATTGAGAAACTAGAACCCTTTAAATACATTTCTTAAACCCTAAAAATAAATGGTCAATATTGCACTCTATGTTGTGTATGTAATATGTAGCATACCTGGATAACCTTATAAAGGTATCCTCATGCTCAGCAACAATTTATTATTCTTTTTTATTTAATATAATGAACTTTATCTTTATTTCATTTTTTTCTCATGAGGGAAATATTTTTAAAACAATATCCCCTTAAAAAAATCCATTACATGAGTTATATTTACTCTTCCTCCCTATTATTATGGAATAATGACCACCATTGATCAATATAACCTTTTAAGAATTACACTATAAGTGTAACCATTTCCTTTTTATGACATACCAAGTCTATAAATATCTTCTAAAGATACTTAATCCATTTATCAACTACTTTTAGATTAGTATTCCCACCAAATGATGGTGGTTTATGTCGCATTAAGTGATCCAACATAAGAGAATCATGTTGTGGAACAGTTTGTTCCATCCAAGAAATTTTATTTTTCATGACTTGATTAAGCAGTCCAAATATAACCATGGTCTTCTTATTTTTAATACCAGTTGTATGGTCTTTCTTAGTAGGTAAATGTATACATTGTAAATGCGTATTGATACCCTTCTTCCTTCTATATTCCATTTCAAAAAAATGGAATATACTGGATTAGCTCATAAAATTATTAACTTTAAATGATAATTTATATTTCTAAATATGGTGTAACACTTAACATAAATTAAAAATATATTCTTTATTAATCACAGAATCATAAACTATGTTTCTTTGAGGATATATTTATTTTCAAATCCTTTATAATGGTTTATAAAGAAAATATGAATTATCCTAAGAATAACCCTTAGGATCATCAAATTAGGTGCATAATAAGGCCCAATGTTGTTTACCAGATAATTCTAAAGACAATAACAACACTCATTTTGTGGATTTATTACCCCTAGGTACTTTAGTTCCAAAACCACTTCCACGTATAGTATTCAAGCATAGATTTGTTTCTAAGAGAAACCATATATTATTTTATCAATGAAATGATAGGATGTTCTTGTATACTTATCCTAAAAATATATCATAGGGTTATGTTCCTTAATCTATGTATTCCTTAATCTAGTTACTAAGGTTTCTACTAAGCCACCCTTTCATACCAACTATAATGACCCAAAATCCAGTAACCTGGATCTGGTTCCTACTTTTTAAAATTAGTATATATATAAAGGGTCAAATCTATAAGGATTGATTAGTTTAAAAGTTTTAGAGAACTAGATACATACATGATACACATTTTACACTGAAAAAAGAAAATAAAACATAAAAATGAATAATATACAATGAATTAATAATAATATTCAATATTTTAAGGTAAAAAATGAGATAACACATCATTTAATCAATAAACTAAGTATAAAATAAGGAATGGTCAATATGGAATGGTAACTAAATGAACACCCCTTCCATTTAATTAATAAACTAATAATGCAATGCATCCAAAGATAATATCAATGTGAAAATCTCATGGATAATAATAATAACTAAATTCTCAATGAAGTAAATACTTAATTATTGGGAATCATGATCCCAGGCATCCTGAGACCTCAGCTATCACGACATTTCACAAGAAAGTTTACAACTATGAGTAAAAACCCATCTTATTTGGATAACAAATTTATCTCATAGGACCTATCAACTTATTTAAGGGCTATCTAAAATAAATCCACACCCATGTCTGTATTTCCATAGAATTCCTCATATATCAAATAATTTATTTAATTCATGAATAAATATTCCTTATCGTCAAATATTTGTAATGAGTAAAGGATATAGATTTATCAAGATTTCCACATTTAATCAAAAAAAATAAAAGTAAATAACATATGTAAAAATTAGTGTATGGTTTAGGTAATAATCATATCCATCATATAAGAATATAAATATTTAATAAAAATGTAATATCTAATGAAAATTTATCATAATAAAGTGATTGTTTCCATAGAAAGTAAATAATTACAAAATAAAATGATATTGTACAAGAAGTTTTACATCTTTAATAACATTCAAATTATAACCCCTTGAAGAATAAACATGAAACAAATAATTAATAATCATAAATAAATATTTATTTGTGTTAAATATATCAAATAGGTATCATATTCACCACAAAAAAGTGAATAGGTGCATCTTAACAAATATGTCTTAATGAAATGGAAATTTAGATGAAATACATTCCCACTTGGTAATTTTCAAGTAAAATCCCCTTGGATGTAATAATTAAAATTTAACTTAAAATACCATTAGGTTTAAAGGATAAATGATATTACATGTAAAATCATAGTATTTATACATGAAGAAATGATTTATTTGGATAATTACTAACTACCTCAAAAAGGGTTATTGGCTTGTCAACAAGTGGTCTATGCTATCATTTATGGAGTTTACAACATTTTTGGATATAAGAATATATATAATAGCATATGTAAGGATGAATGCATGTTTATAATAAGTTTTTATGGTAATTTGAGTTATTAACATTTTAAAAGAGGATACATGATAAAGATAGTCACATGTTGGGAATGTGAAAATTTAAGGCTGCTTCATGTTGATTAAAAGAAAATAAGGTAGCATATGCATTAAGTAGGATAGATCATGGAGTTCTAAACAAAATGAGGATTTCCAAGGACCCTATATAAGTGGATCTAATAAGTATTGGGTCATGATATTTTTTAAATTTAAACCATTAAGTAAATGGTTTAATTTGATCATTGTATGAGGTTTTAGAGCTTAATGTCACCACATGATGCAACTTGTGCTAAGAGATGAAGTATAGATTCTTGAAGGTGGAAACAAAGTATAAGATTGTGTCTATGGAAATTAAATGTATATTTATACTTTTATAGAGTGGAATAATTCCCTAACTCTAGGAAAATATTCTTAAATAATTTTTTTTCCTATTATCATATTCTTTCATGATATCAATGAAATTTTTCATAATTGTAGTTTATGGTTTTTTGGTAATGATCTTTCATATGAGCATGTTCTCGATTAGTTTCCATCAGAACATGATGGTTTTATTATTCTTTAATGAAGATTTTTTTCAATTATAATTCATATTTTTGTAGTAAATTAGGCATTTACCTTTCCATCTTTTTAAAAGTATATTTTAAACGTATTCATGATGTGGGATTCACATAAGAGAATTTTCAAGTATCCACCATTAACTTTTGACGTTCAATTTCAAATTTCAAGGGCAAGATTTTTGTAAGGAGGAGATAATGTGAAACCCCAGGTTTTTTCAAATAAATATTGAATTCATAAAACACTAAGTCTCTACAAAATAACATTTTGTTATAACCTAGCCAATAAATATAATTTTTTTACTTATGTGATTTGAATTTTGAAAAACTGACATACACAGTTGTGTTCAGTAAGATATTTAGAGTTTGATAGGATCAACTTATATTTTTGAGGAACTATAACTTGACCCTTATGAATAATAACATACCCTTATAAATAGTAATGAATAGTAAATTGGCCAAAAAAATAGAAACTTCACCCATGAACATATAAATAAAATTTATACATCTTATAAGTGACAAAATGATCATAGTATAAGTATTGGTATTTTTGTAAGTCATAAATATTTTAATTACAATTTTATGATTAATTTAATAATTTAAAATGGAAATGTATTTTCACAATATGTAATAATAAATTTTTATTTTATTTTCTTATGGTCATATGATAGTTTTATGAGACCTTAATTAACTTTTCAAGGTGTTACAAAATGAGTTATAGTTGTAAGGTTGTTTTTTAATAAATTCCGACTTTATTTAAAAATTGAATTAAAAATAGTTACAAATTATTTTAAAAATAAAAGGATTTAATTTTCTAATTCTACACTTTGACAAAAAATTGGCGTGAATTTTTGAGATTTTTCTAAAATACTTGAATTTTAGGTGAATAGTAAAATAGGATAATTTATGATAAATGCTAAATACATGATTTATTGAGTCATAAGTGATGTAAGTCTGACTAAAACCCACTTGTTTTCAACTCACATGCACCTATTAATATTTTTTGTCGCATTAATCAAACACTATTCCTTGTCTTGAGAAAAATAATTAAATAATGAATTAAATATTCAAATTTCACTTCTCTCCTCCACTATAAAACCCCCCACTCACTCCCTCATCTATTCACTCGTCTCAAGCCTTTTTCCTTGTCTAAATTCTTCCTGAATATCCTCCCAATCTCCTCCCCCATGTCCATCATCCCTTGGTCTCTTCAAAAGACCAAATCCTCTCCCCTAAAGAGGCTCTCAAGGAAGACTAATTCAAGAGGTAAATTCCTCTTTTCAATTCTTTTACTTTCTTTTCAAGTTCCTTTGTTTTCTTTTCTATCCACACCTTTAATCATCCAAATGTTATGAAAACTCAAGTACCTTACATGTACTTTAATGTTGTTATGATTTTTTAATAATTTATTATCATCTCTCCTTTACCCTACTTTTATGCTCGTAGTAAAAAACATCATCTAAGATATGCTAATTTACCACATTCAAGGACGATGGGTTTTCAATTTCTATTACCGTCTTCAATTATAGTCATGAAAAATTATTATGGTTAAACCAGAATATAATATATGTATTATGTATCATCTATAGTTATGGAATATTTTTTTACACATGGTTTTGATTTTTAAATCAAAATGAGTTGGTTGTATTCAAAAACTGCCAATTAACCCAAACGGTTATCATTAAATAAATTATATATTGATTCATCTTCACTCCAAGTAACCGAATTAAATTTACAACCATGTAACCTTCTGGATGTTCACTAATAAAATATAACTTTAATTCTGTAAAACCATTCTCATTTTACACAATCCTTCATTCATGTATATAAGTATACCGATCATGAAATAAAAGGACCTAAACAATGAAATTGAACCTTGAATCACTTCCATTTTTGCGAGATATTACTTATTATATACTATTACTTGTGTATGGTGTATGTATACATCCCATTGATGTATCATATAATGAATCTTTTTATTTTCATTTTATTCAATGTATCATTTTGAGATTATTAATTTTGGGGCATACGAACTGATTGATTGCAAATTGGTAAGGGATTTCTACCCAAACCTCCATTTTCATTCAGGTTACTCTTATTCTCTACTTACCTCAATGAAATTATTATTTATTATTATTTAATTCACATAAATTCTATGTGAATTTTCTATATAGGTTTAACAACCAGAATCCTTCTTTATTTTATGGGGATATACATGTTTTAAAAGTATTATTCAAAATTATATCCCGATAAACAAACCCGATTAAAGGGAACTTCTTGAATTCTTACCCATTTTCAAATGCACACCAAAATCTGTTTTAATCCAAAATTATTTTTATAAAAACACTCATTTTAACATGAAATATTATATTGGATAATTTTTGGATTTAAGAGTACAAACATGCCTTTCCACTTCAAAATTATCTTTAATACATTTTCTTAAAATGCTCTAAAATGTTTTATTTCTAAAGATTATTAATAACTCTTTTTACATGATTTCACTTTAGTGGGACATCATTTATGTCTCAAATATAATTTCAATTTCTTGGCCTTTTATTTTTTGGGATATACATGTTTTCAATCTGATTTCATAGAAGATACAAATGATTTTCCAAAATAACTCTTCTTTTAAAAGTAAAAAGAATTTTTCTTGTCTCACATTAACTTTTATGAAATATATGCCTAGTACACCACTCATTCCATGCATGTGGTGTATGTAATTACCTTTGGTATATCATATCAAGAGTATTATTATTCTCATCATATTATATGGGATTATCATTTGAAAGTTTCAAGGTGGAATGGGACACTTTAGAATGTTTAAGGATTATTTCCTCATAAATTGTTCAATGGTATCATGTAAAAGTATCTTCATCTATATCAACATCACTTGATGGATCTTGTACTTCATTTAGGTATATCTCTTATGATATGATCTACAATATGTTGTTGAAGGGTTTTTTATTAGCTTTTCTATGGATGTGCTATCTTGATATAATTCACCATTTTACATTGAATGGCCATTGTTTATGGTATATGATTGGGGAAAGTTACTTATATTTCAATTGTTAGTTTCAATATGAATGTATTTGTTTATTATGTTTACCCATTTCATATTAGGAATGCATTAGACATAGTAAGTGAGGGGTGGGGCCTGCTATAGTCTCTCGATTCATCGGTAGGTCTTAGGAAACAAATAGTTATGGACTTCTCCAAGGCCATGCCCATTTTTAAATATGGTTTTGGACAAGGCCTTAATCATTTTTAGATGTCTTGGCCAAGGATTTGATGGTATGTTTCAGAATGTTCGGCATATCAGTTTCTCTCATTATGAAACTAGTAATTGAAGGTTCATGTGGTTATTCGACCAGTAGAATACCCATGATTATTCTTTATTATGGAATTATTCATTCAACTCTTATTCCTACCATAATGTGTTCAAGTTTATTTTTAAAGGTATGTGTTATAGTTATTCACCATGCCTAATATTTATGTTTATGATGTCTTTTTCTGTATTACATACCCTTACTGAGCATCTGAGCACACCCCTCTCTTATGTTTCACTTTCTCAGGACATGAATAAGTTTTTTATGAATGACCAGTAGGGATAAACTTAGAGTTGTGTATGTTCCCAATTAAAATTATATGTTATATTTCATTTCATGTTTAAATGTTGAACTTATGAATGTATCTTGTTTCCAAATATAATAAACTACTCGGTCCTTTAAGATACATATTACTTTCTTATATGTCAATGTAATATAATAAGGCACAGGCTCTAGTCAATTAGGGTCAAGGCATTACATTAAATAATTTAAATGAAAATTTGGTTTTCAATAAAAAACAGTATTTTCACTATTTAATGAAAAATGAAACTTTTTAGAAAAATACCAAAAATTCACCCTAAGATAATTTTTATATGATGATTGAAAAAAAGAAGTTAATTTTAAAAAAAAATATTTTATAGAATTTTGAAAAATTAATTTTATCATAATTTCGAAAGAAGCGAAGAAATTTGTTTCTTTGGAAAAAATACAATTTTTCAAATTACATTTCTTTTACTTTCAAATGATTCTTATTTTTATTTATAATAAATAGATAAAAAATGAACATATATAAACTATATATTATTTATTATTTATTTAGTTATATTGAAACCCTCAAAATTAATGTATAATTTATAATGCTCATGCTTAAATAATATTTTAATAATGTATCATGTTTCTTTTAAACCTGGTGTTGCATGCATCACAAGATATTAAAGATATTAAATTTATTTAAAACTAAATAAACTATAAAGTCTTAGGTTGTTACTTGCAGCCTTAGGGAAGGTAACCAAATATATTATAAATGATCATTGTTCAATTAGGTACACCTTTCAAAGCTTTAACATCATCCACCCTATTTCCTTCACACCATGTATACTAAATATTTTATCAACACATGGTTAATAACATAAAAATACACATAATATTAAGAAGAAAACTAAAAATATCAAATAATAAAATTTAAAAATAATAAACAAAATCCATCAACAAAATATTGATTCATTGTTAGCCTTCCATCATATGAGTTAAGATTCTCTCAAAGTTGAACTATTTAATAGGAAATAATTGGAGGCACATTGAACTATCATGAAATTGTAGGACCTCGGGACACCCTGAGAGGGGAGGGGTGAATCAGGGTGGAAACTTTTTCTTCTTAAAGTTGTGGATCTTGTTCCCACGTTGGTAGGAACTACTTAAACCTGTATGATGGATATGATCAGCAATTAAACATTCATATGCAGATAGGCGACACAGCTATTTTTACTTGGTTCACCACAAAGGGCTGCGTCCAAGGAGCATACGCCGACAAGTTGTCAGTCGTACCAAATACCACTAATCTTCACTAGTTGTGGATTATAGAGGTTCGGGCACAGTCAATCTGTCCCAGGCTCACTGCCTTTATAAAAGTTCATGGATAGCTCACTGCTTCCCTTGGGTCACTCCCATTTACTCCCCCTAGCTCACTACCCTTGGTGAAGTTACACTCAGTTTATAGACGTGAAGGTCTCTTCAATAGATAGACATGAAGTTCTTTGTCTCCTTTTCAGCATGAGACTTTTCTTTCATCAGGGTTCAGAGTTGATGCTCTTTTTAGTTCAATCCTTCTTCTTTAGTGCAATGACTGAATGCACTAGATCCCCTTGTCTTCGTTTGCCTTAATCACAATCACTTGTGTGATTTCTCAATAAATGATGCTCTGTTGAAGTCCAAATTTCATCCACTGATGAATACCCCTTTTTCCCCTGTCCACTGGGCGAAAAAACTTTGGAAAGGGCCTTCACAAAGTACCATACTTCGCAAGGCTCCCAATTTTGGAAAGCTCAAACAATTCTTCGCGAAGCCCCTGCCTTTTCACGAAGCTCAATTACGAAGCTCAATCAGGAAGCACTCTCTCGATGCACAACCCTTCGCAATGCTTGGTTGTCACGGAGCTCCTGCCTCTTCGCGAAGCTCACTGAGCCAACGCGGGGTGCATGACTTTCGTGGAGCTAGAATAGCCGCCGCGAAGCTCCTCTTTCGCGGAGCACACAGCCTTCGCGAGTGACCTTTATGAACCGAGAGCAAAGGATTTTTATTGAGAGCTCTATATTCTTCTCTCGAGGGGGTCGACCTATATTTATAGGCAATTCCACCGACCCTCGAACTTTCCACACGAATTCAATGCCACGTCAGCTCAAATCGCGAAGCTCCGAAGTTCGCACCGGAATTCTCTCAAAATTGCGAAGCACCTCGGCAATTTTCAGATCGTGGAGCTCATTGTAATCACGTAGTATCACCATCATCATTCCTTCACGCCTTCGCCACGAAGCTCCCTCGCAAATCCCTTCACCGCTGTGAATCTCCCTTGCAAAGGCCTTCATCACCGCGAAGCTCTCCAGCCTCTGCTGTTCGCGAAGCTTGACGTAATCGCGAAGAATCACCGCCTCCATTCTTATGGTCTTTACGATTTCCAAACCATGCATCCTCTCTTCGCGAAATTCATTCCTTTTCCATATTTAATTATTATCTTCATGGAAATCCACTTTTCGCGATGCTCTGCAACTTCCAGATTTTGGACCCCAAAAATTTGGCAAACACTGGAAAACAGCGCCACCTTGTATCTGCTCTTTTTTTCCGCCTCCAGATCATCCATTCCTTTGTCGATGTTCCTTGAATAAAACATGGATCATTATCCACAGTTTTTGAACTCGACATGCCACCATGGAATCTCCTTTGTCAAAAAATTTGTATGTCGTTTGTTTGCTTTGTCAACAAGCACGATCACCTCAACATCACTTCTTCTTTGTGATCTGTATCCATCAGCAACTCTTCTGCTTTTATCACAAACTCCACTATTGTGATATGTATTCTTTGAAGGCATAGCTTTAGCATTATCATCTTTTATGACAATGTTATGTTCATGGTTATCTCAGAATTCCAATCCTTGCACGGCCATCTTAGAATTCCAATCATTGGCACATTGTCTTCTTCATCAACCGTCATGATCTACTTCATTAAAACCATGTGATTCAATTCATCAAGAAGCCTCTTGCATGGTTCTCATGCAATCATAAGGAATTGAATGGTCTTCATCCAAAACCCCATTCTTCTTTAATCATCCTCATGATCTAGTTCATGCACATTGTCTTCTTCATCAACCTTTGACACATGTTCTTTGAACATATGATCAGTACAACAATCATCTGAATCACCATTCCTCTACTTCATCAGAGTAATTCTTGATCTCCTTCATTTTGATCTTCCATTCCTCCATTTCATTGGAGTACTTCTTGATCTCCTTCATTTTGATCTTCATTGACAACTATTGATAAAAAATACAAACTTATACACAAAGTGGTTCCAATAGAAATCTCAACAAGGATAATGGGTAGTCTAAAACAATCATTTATTTTGTGTAATATTCATAGCCTTTTAATAAAAAAATTTTGTAAAGGTTTGATAAAATACAAGTTAATTTTTTAATATTGGGGATTCCACTCAATACATCAAGGAGTTGCAAGCTTGCAGTTAAAAAGACCATATACCTAAAAACCATCATATAATTATCATGGTCATAGTATGGGTTAGTAAAATGGAAATGTGGATCATTTTCAATAGAATGTTCTTAAAATATTACATTTTGAGTCTAATGGTGGGTACTACTGGGACATGATAAAATAGTGGGAGAATGATAGTAAAATTAAAATTATTTCTCCTTACATATTTACATAATCCAATAATGTACTTATTTCATATATTATATTGTTGTAGTAAAATGGAAGTTCATTAACCATCTTATTTGTGTGATACATACTATAAAAATAAAAATTACCAACTATAAGTAACTACCACAAATGGTAAATCCCTTTTTAAATTTATTTCACCCTGAACAAAAGCTTTGTGTGGTATAATCTTTAATCCCTTATCCACCTACTAAGGAGGCGAGTGATGAGAATTTCACTATCTATAAAAAAAATTGAATGATATAATATATATTTAATGTTTTATGTTATCATCCATTCCTATCAAACTCATGAAATTGCATGAGAACATTTTTGGAGATAGAATACTCAAAAATCTACATGATCTTTATTAAGAGAGAGCAATATTGGAATAGTTTGACATCTCAGAGGAACTCTTCATGATAAAACATAGAAAAAAAATTCCATTTATACCTCATGTAGTGAAACTAATTTGATACACTATGAATTTAAAAGTTTTAGATTTTAATATACCTGGAGAGTTGTGCATTGATTGCATTCTTTCTTCTTTCCCTCTTTCACCTTACTTTTCCAAGTTGACATGCATTAGAAAAATTAAAAGTTTTTTATCTATATGGTGAATAAGAGGAAAGGCTAGGTGAAGATTTTTATGACTAACTCCAATCCTATAGATTCATTTCAATTCCCTTCTAATAATATTAATATCATGATGAAAGAAAGGGGGTATAATGTGTTATGTTTTTCATATGGAAATAAAGTCCACCAGTATAAAAATTTCACCCAATCAAAGAATAAAGTCTTAGATTCAAGTGAATTTGTTATCAATTATAATATATCAATTTCTAAAATATGGGTATTATATACAACTTTTGGTGATCAAATATCTATAAAATTATAGGAACCAAGTTGATTTAGAAGATCTTCAAGAGGTGATGTGGATCTATGATCCATTAATGAAGCCAAGCTAACTGTAGTAGCATTTGAAACTACCACATAACCCTGATGACTAGAATGGTATTAGTTTTAAAAGAACTGTTATTATTTTTATCAGTTACCAAAAACATTATTTATGTGTATACTATTTATTCAGATGAATTTTTTATCCAATTTGGGAATAAATATTATTTTTTTTGTAAGGATAAAATATCTTATGGTAATGGGCATCTAAATAATAGTCTTTATGTTTCATATTACACAAAATAAGTAATAAAAATCAATAACGAATCTAGTTCTCATGACTCCTATCACACCCAATTTTGGAATCCCCACATAGGTCATTTAAATGAAAATTCATTAAAAAATTATACCAAAATAGATATTTACATATTTTTAAACTAAAACCACTTTGAATATATCATGCTTATTTTTAAGGTAAAATTTCCAAAGTCCCATATGGTATAATAGGTGAAATGTCCACAAATAGTCTTGAATTGGTTCATAGAAATGTGTGTATACTATTTACAATTTATATAATGGGTGATTACTCATAATTCATAAATTTTATAAATGATTTTAGTAGATATGAATATGTCTACTTAATGACATATAACTAGGATTCCTTTGAAAAATTCAAGGTATAAAAGAATTATGTTTCAATATATATGGAAAGAAAATAAAAAAACTCCACTCGGACCATGGTGGATAATATCTTAACTAAGTGTTAATTTATTATCTATGAGATTTTGGGATATTATCACAACTCACTCATCTTTAAACACCACAATGGAATAGTTTATGTGAAAAGAGGAATTGCACCTTTCTTTACACGAAAAGATAAATGACAAGTCATGCAAGTCTTTTTTTATCCTTTTGGGGATATGTATTGAAAATAGTGGAACACATACTAAATTGAGTTCCAATTAAATTATAAATTCGGATTTTATATGAACTTTGGTATAGAAATAAACTCTTTTTGTTTCATATATTTGTGAGGGGTTAGAAAACAATTTTTAATTCAGTCACTAGAAACATACTCACACCCCTAGGAACTAAGAGTATCTCTATAGGATAACTTAAGGAAACTAAAGGATATTACCTATACTACTCCTCATATAATAAGGTTCTGGTTAACAAACATCCCATATTTCTTGAGAGGGAGAACATCTATAAAATAGATAGTGGGAGAAATACCAACTTTTATGAAATCATTTCTCAAGATACACACAAGTTTTGTTACATAAATAGATTCCACAAATCCCCATGGAAGATATATTTCTAGAGAAATAAGTGTTTTATATAAGTACAAGATAGGTTATAGAACATAAAAGAGATGGTTTTATTTTTATCGAAGATGGTGACTCGTTATTAGGTTATAATAATAATCTAGTAACATATAATAAATAGGTAAGTGTAAAAAAAATTCTAAATAGAATTAATCATGAATTATGAAATGGATTCTATATACTAAATCCATGTTTATATTTTATTAGATACTCTGATGGATGTAAATCTTGTTGGTTGTAAAAATGTATTCAAGAATAAATTATACATAGATAGACAGGTCAATACCTATAAGGCATGACTAGTCTTTAAAGGTTTTAAATAGAATCAAAGAATAGACTATAAAAACCCTTTTCACTGATCGCTATACTGTAATACAAAAGAATTATACTTTCCAAAGAATCTTAATATGAATATGAAATTTTGAAAATCATTATCAAAATATTTTTTATTTAATGGGAACCTTTAAGAAAATTTCTATAAAACACAACCAAAAGTATTTGTGACTCTAAATAATATTAATATGGTATTCAATTTTTAGAGATTCATTTATGAATTAAAGAAAGAATCTAGGACATAGAACATTTTCATAGATGAATCTATAATGAAATTTTGTTTCATAAATAATAAGTATGAGATTTGTATCTACAAATGGTTTAGTGGGAGTTCAATTTTTTCTTGATAGTATATGTTGATAGCATACTATTGATCAAAAAAGAGGCACCAGTCTTAAAAACCATTAAGAATTGATTAAAGTCATGCTTCTCCATGAAGGACACAGATGAAGTAAGTTATATTCTTTGGATTAAGCTCCATACTTATAGATCTTATAGGCTTATTTTAATAATTCAAGGTACACACATTAATAAGATACTTAAGATATTTACTATAGAAAAATCCAAGTGGTAATTATTTTCTAGTGTCACATGGAATTCATATTTCTAAGAAAATGTGTCCTTAGGAACATCAAGAGAGATATATGATGGAATGGATTCCATATGTTTCATAGATTGGGTTAACCATGTATGCCATGTTATGTACTAGGCTAAAGACCATCCACATCGTAAGTATGGTAGGTAGGCATCAAGTTCTCTTAGGAGACCTCCATTGGATCGAAGTCAAAACTGTCCTTTAGTATCTAAGGAATACTAAGAATACATTCCTAGTTTATAGAGGATATAAGGAACTAGTTATCAGGGGATATATTGTTGTTAGTTTCCAAACATATCAAGATGGTACAAAATTGAAATTGGGATACATATTTACTTTCAATGGAGGTGTTGTGAGATGGAATAACTCAAAAAAATATATGGTTGTAAATTCTACAATATATCCTGAGTATATTATGGTTTATATTATAGCTAAAGAAGTGTTTTGTAAATAAAACTTCATTTAAGATCTTAACACAGTGCCTATTAATAAACACCAATTCACAATATGTCATTATAATACTACAGTGGTGGATCTTGTAAAATACGTAAAGTCGCATCGATAAATAAAGTATATACACTAGAAATATCATCTCTTTTGGAATTTTTCTCAATGTTGTGAAATCGCAGTAAAAAGAGTTTCCGCATAAGATAACATGATAGACCCATTGAATAAATCTATATCTTAGTAGAATCATGAACATCATGTGAGAGATAGTGGTTTGAAAGTTGTTATTATTTAGATCTATTCCAAGTGGGAATCTATTATAGTTTGTTCCCTAGAAGCAACTTTTTTTTAATTTAGAATATATGTGTATTAAAATAATTGAATATTAATAAATTTAATACCACATATCGATGGTTCTTATGAATAAAAATAATATTATAATATTCTAGAGTGTCTTCCACATTAAAAAAGTACATAAGTAGTTCTCCACTATTATGAGAACCTTAAAATGATATTAAGATGCTATTAAAATTATTCCTATAGTTGTATGATGTAATATTATGGGATAGAGAAGATACAGACTCTCCAATGAGAGTAATCATAAGAAGAGAATATTTCTTCTCATAAATTCCGCACTTGGTAATCTCCAATATGGGATATTATGAGGATAGAACTGCTAATTCAATTTGTTTTTGTGTCATTTGATATTTTTATCTGTGAGAGTGTGTAATGAAACTAAGACTTTAAGATTTTTATTAATGTGTACAATGAATTTGATGTATTTTAATAAATTGGGATAACATATATTCCTGGTGAATTTGGGTATGTTGGGTGTGTCATGGGTGATATGTTATTAATGAATTATTAGAGGAAGGAGTTTTTGCTTCCATCCTATAGAAGTTGATATTTTTACCCTTTGATTGAAATGGATATGTCATGTTAAATTACAAGTTCATGGTGTATTAATGGGTTCATTTTAAATAATTAAAGAAAGATATATCAATAATATGGGCTGATGGAATGAGTATTCAACCTTCTTGGTGACATATATAGACAAAGTGATATATTACACAGTAAGTACTCATATGGGGTTGTTGAATTTTTGGGATTAACAACATCCTCTTGGGTTCCTTTATGTGTTTTAGATATTGATATTAGACTTTAGGAAAACCTAGATAATTCCATTAAGGAAGAAACCAAGAGGGTAACAAACTTAATGTTTCTCTTGATCCTAAATAAATTCTATTTAAATTTAGTTATTGGAATAAATATTATTCTCTTATATGAGGCATAAAATTTATTTAGTATTTATTGATCACACATATTAGGTTACTATATAACATGATTTTAATATTAAATAAATATTTATTTTCAACACCATGAATAATATAAATATATATTTATTTAGGAAATTAATAATTTTTATTATTTTTTATTTGGTAAATACATAGGAGGAAATGTGGAATGAGTTATAAAGTTCGGTAGGAATGATATATTAAATATAATTTAAATAAATATTAATTTATTAATTTAAGGAATTAATATTTATTTTATCCAAGAGTTTAACACAAGTCAAGTAAATAATAATATAATTATTATAGTTTATACATTGTGTTCTCTATGGATTATGAGAATGTTTAAGGGACAATGTACAATTTTTTATTATTTAACTTATCTCTATAAATACCTGGTTATATCTTTTCCCAGGGTTAGATATTGTTGTGAAAAACAAATTCCATCTATATATTATAGAAACACAAGATAGAAAATTCAATATAACCCTCTCAAGAACTGAGGTATTCCACCATTCTCCTCTTCTCAAGAATGAGAGAACATGAATCAATCCATCAAAGTATTATGTACTAATCTAAGGAATCAATGGAAGGTGATCAATACAACCATGCTACATCCTATAGTACTTTAAATGATGCTTAAATATTATAAGAGAATATGTGGATTACCATTAGAGGGATTTTTCTTTGGGTCCCACTAACACAATGATGATACAACTGAATGAAGGTTCAAATGATCAACATCTTGTAAGAATAAATAATTCTCAAGACTAAGGTAATTCTTATATTTAAATTAATTAAAATTTTAACATGAAAAGATCATATCTCTTGGTCTTAGTGATATTTATCAATCTTCATTGGATTTAATTTGTTTTATAGGATGTTTATCATCATGTAAATTCTGGATTAATCATTTAAACCTGATAAAAACTAAGATATACTTGAGTGATTTAGATACATATAGAACCTTCAAATAAGAGGTAGTGGAGGAGGATATTGATAAAGGGGAGACTCAATAATCTCTACAAAAATATATATAACTATCACAGGTGTTTACTGGTGGTGTGCCTCCCTAACATAACATTTCCTAGGTTTTATTATATGCATGAGGAAGAATTCCATCAACAAAAAAATTAGAGTCAGAGTACCAATTTTTGACTGATGAGGAGGGAAATGAAGATATCTGGAAAAATTATCTCATATAAATAAACTCAAGTGGCTATATGCTATCAAGGATTAAGTGAATTCATTGATAAAGAATTAGATATATAATTATTTCAACTACCTAAAGGTGATAAGGAAATAATAAACAAATGGATGTTCATGTTGAAGTGTGATGGAAGTGGAAAGGAGGTCAAGAACAAGTTTCAGTTAGTTGTGAAAGGATTCCTCCAAATTAAAGTATTATACATCGAGGAGATATTTTCACTCATGGTGAAGAAGGTTCCAATCCAATCCATTTGTGGATAGAAATATATCTTAGAATTGAAGATTTAGTATATTGATGTGAAGACATCATTTCTTCATGAAGACCTTTCTAAGAACTACATGAATCATCCTAAAGGATTTAAGGTTTCTAGACAATAAAACCTCATGTCAAAATTAAGGAAGAGATTGTATGGACTGAAACAAGATACCAAATATAAGTACATAGATTTTTTCTCAATTATGGTGATTTATGGATACAATATGACATAGGAGAACTAGTACATATATTTATAGAGATTTTAGGATGGTAAGTTCATTGATCACTTATTTTATATTGATAAAATGTTGATTAATGGGAAGGATACAGTGAAGAAAAACTATTTTATGGAGTGTTTATATAATTCTTCTGATATAAAAGACTTAGGAGTAGCTCAAATATTTTGGGGAAGTAGATCATTCCCAAAAGATTGAGAAGGTTGTTATAGATATCATAGGAGTAGTTTGTTGAATGTGTTATAAAACTTTTAAACTTGAACATACTCAAACTAGTGAGTATTCCCCTATATAATTATTTAAAGTTGAGTAATATTTTTAATCCTTTGTCCAAGGAATAAATTGATGAGATTTATATAACTTATATTGTGTATGAGGTAAAAGAATTTCAATGTAGTGGTGAACATGATCCATTTTTCCTCTAATATCGGGAAGCATCACTAGGAAAAAGTAAAGTGGAATATGAGGTATCATAAAGCTACATTGAAATAATATTTTACTGATCTTAAAAAGATATATAGAGATAGATATGGATGGAAATATTTTCTATATAAAGTCTACATTAGGGGAAATATATACTTTTATAGGAGGGGTTGTATCATATAAGTCGAGGTTACAATATCCTAGTAACCATGAATGAAGTATAGTGAATTATTTATGTGAAGAATGGAAAGGATATATTGTAGTTGAAGTGTTTTTTATAGGGGATTATATTCATCTATAAGGAGTATGAGTTCATTATGATAGTTAAAGTGGTTTATTCTTGAGAAATAACTCCATATACCATTATCGGATGAATCTCTTTGAAATTTTATATCATTGGATATATTAAATGATATATCAACAGACATTTAGACTTGTGAATATCCACAAAAACTATAACTCAATGGATGTGTTGAAAAAGATGGTAACTCAAGATAAGTTGGATCTTTGTATATGTTCTAAAAGATTGAAATAGGAGGGGGATAATTAAACAATTTTTCCCATTATGCAACCAATAGTGGTTGCATCTACTCCAAAAACCCTTTAACTTCCAACTTAGTTACTATACATTCTACATGTGCATTGGTTGTTACTTTCATTTTCATGGGAAGAATTCAAGGTATCATTGGAGTTTCCTATTATACCTGCCACATTCTCAAAAAAAAGGAGGTCATGGGTGCCTTATATCATCATTATTTGAGATAAATATCTCCTTATATTTTGGAAAACTCATTGATAGATCTAAGAAATATAATGAGTAATGAATTTTGGGGGTGTTTTTAAAGATTTTTTCAAGTTTAAATAAGTCTAATTTTCTTATCATTTTTATTCTTTAATTTTGTTTCTCTATGATCAATTAATATCAATAGATTTTTAGGGGGAAATATTATTCATAAGTTTCTAGATATGGTCTTTGGATTCATCTATTTGTTGGCAGTAGATATTGAGGAGTTGCTACAAATGCTTCACCATTTCATTACTATACATCATTTATTCATCCACTTTCATTTTGGTATGCTCAAGATTAATGGTGGTGAATATTAGATCCCACATTATATCATAAACACCCTTTAAAAAGAATATTAAATAATTAACCATAAAAAATATTTTTATTTGTTGGATAGTGAGAGAGAGGGTAGGTGGAATTGGGATTTCTCGCCACAAAGCTAGCTCCTGGGGTTAGGGTTTCCCTAACACTTATATTTGTCAAAATTTTCTCTTCCATAAGAAATTTGGTATAACCAAAAAATATCCCTCACACACATCTGTCCCTCAATTGGATCTACATCAACTAAATTTACATATTTATTTTTTCTTATATTTATTACAAATTTGGTTCAAATAACACTTATAGGTACTATTAGTCCTTATTACCACAAAGTTAGCTCATGGGGTGAGTGTTTCATGCATGATTATGGGTTGATATATTCACTCAAACTAATATTTTTCATATTTAACCCATCAATAATTGTTGTGTGATAACCTAACAAAGAGAGAGAGTGATGACTCAAAAAACTAATTGTATCAAAACATTTTTTCACTTTATCAAGGATGATAATGGAGATAAGGATAAAAGAATTAGAATTTATATGTAATCATCCTATGGTTTGATTCTATTATTCTTATTGATATTTAGCAATATGAAACTCAAAAAGAAGAAGATTAGGGTAATAAAATTTTTAATAATTCATTTCCATTTTTTGATATGAATTAAAATATTGTGTCAAAACACATCTAATTTTACTAGATTCTAAAACCATAAACTTAAAAACCAAAATGATAGAAAGAGAGTAGAATAATAAAAAAATCCAATAGTTGAAATAAATTCATGGGTTTGGGTGGTGAATAAATGAAAAAGAATTAGAAATCAGATAATCCTTGAGTAATAGAGAAAGAAGGACCCACCTCTTGATGACACCAAAAGTCAAGTTATTCATCCATGGATGTTATGTTTACTTTATTCTTGTATGCTCAGAATATAAATTCTAGGTTCTTTTGATTATAATAGTTAATCCATTTATATAAATGAGGAATTTACATTGGGTGTTTACAACTTGAGGGAGAGAAAGGTTTCAATGGGTTTTTTGTTGGGGTCCAATTTTATAAACCCCTCCCTTAATATTCTATCAGGGATTAGAGGTTCCAAAAGTAAGTTTAGAGAAATTGAAGATGATAGAGATGAGTTATTACAGTCTTTAGTACCACCACACCATAGGAGTGGGTGTGATACTATCCATTTGGAGGCACATCAGGAGCTATGGGTGTAGGGAAGGTTGTTTTGGATAGTTGTTGTTGGGGATAATAATTTTTGAGTTTTAGGTGTGGTGATGGCTGAACCGTAGTCAATGAAACATCCATAATTAAAATTTCAAAGGTCTTTTTTCATGGAATATACACATGTGAGAAATGGGTGGCTAAAATACTTGGTTTGTATGTGTGTTGAAGAAGATGGGTTGGTGTGGTGCTCAGTGAGACACACTATTATAAATGGGTAGCATGGAGACCACCAAGCTGTTGGGATATTCATGGAGACATTTGAGGTTCTTGTAAAAGTTAAGGAAGGTGAAAATGGATAGAGAATTCACCCTATTCTATATAAGGTTGAGCGTGTTGAGCAATGTGAAGGAGTCAAGAAGAGTGAGAAGATAGGGAAAATGATGAGTGGTGGTGTATCTAAGTAGTGGTATTTGATATAGAAGGACAAAACATTGAAGGAAATTATACCATTCCATATACTAGGTTATAGAGGTATTCAAATGATTTTAACAAAACAATTAAAATTCAAGAGACTTGGGTAGATATATCATTTCAAATTCTTGAGAATCCAGATTACCCTTTTGGCTAAACACACCACGGGAAAAGTATGATATACCATGCTATGGTGGAGGATATTCAAACCTACTCTAAAAATAGATGGTCAAATTATCTTTGGTTTAATTTATCCTCTATTCTCTCAAACCCTTTATAACTCTTATGCATTTCACCACCCTCCAACTTCATCCTTGAGAGTTTAAACCCTTGGTTTTTCTAGATCAAATTCTCGAGAATAAAGTTACTCTCCCTTATCCAATCCTCTACATCCCTCCCATTATTATTATTTTAGGGAGTTTTTTAGAATCATTTTTCTATTTTGTTCTAGTAATCGAGTGATAATTGATGGTGGCTTTCAATGATTAGGTTTCAATGAGATTTCTTTTAATGGTGTTTGATCTATGATTGTATGTTCTTGGTTGGAGAATGTCGTACATATAATAAAGGAAAGAGATCCATGAATTCTAATTTTCATTATTTGTAATCATGAGAATTTCATGATTTTTATCCTTGGGTAATGATGTTATCAACAAAAATTAAGATAATAACCAAATCAAGAATTAATTGGAATTATGTTGTTGTGATCACATCTAATTTATTTTTATTAATGTTTCCGCTAGTTTTTCAAGACTGTGTGTTATCTAGTTATTATGGTGGTTATTGTTTTTAGAATCGTCAAATAACATGAAATTATTTAAATAACAAAAATATTAAATTATAATGAAATGATTAAATAAAGTGTCATAAAAATTGATAACTATCATCCCTTGAAATTTGATGAAATATGGAAGTCATTTTAAAAGAATTTTTATATTAATCCATATCTATTAATTAGTTTTTTTATTATAGGTTTCTTGTTGTTAATATGATACATAATGAACTGACTAATTAAAGATGGTAATTTAAAAGGTTTTTTTCTAAATATAATTTTTTTGTTGCTGAGAGAGATCGTTCATGTTGTGAAAGTCTTTCATACCTTGTATATATGGCCTTAGTTTCCTCATAAGTGTGTCATACTGAAAATATTGGATGATATTAATATGTATGCCTTAAGAAATTATATCCTTGGGGTATTTTTATTGATAAACTAATATTGTTGGTTTTTCTTAGCAATAAATGGGTGGGGATGACTGGGGTTATAGTGGTGGTGATTCCTATGATGGTGGGATTGATTTTATTTTGTGTAATGGTGTCATGGATGACACCAGGTTTGTCGGGATGAGTTGGGATTGCTCATCAATATGTTGTTTCTTGAAGATTTTGAATGTATAGTTTTCTATATATAGTTTTTGATAGTTCCAAACTACTAGACACTGTCTGACTCTATACAGGTCAATTATATATTTATTGTGGTGGATTAGATTATATCCTATAGTAATCAAATAGTTATGAATTAAAAAATAAAGTTAATAAAAATGGGTTTGGTTCTTGATCTTTATATTTAATGATCACAAACTTGAGAATAAACAAGATTATGGTGCCATTGTTACTTGGATTTTAATATTAAAGTTTAAATATTGAAAATGAATATGGAATAATAATAATTAATGGCTGGTAAATAATTAAAATTGAAATTTGATCCTGTGTTCACATTGGAAATATATACCTCTATGGTGGTAGCTAGGTATCTAGTGTGATGATATCTATAGATGAGTTTTAGTCTTGGTTATTTCCCTTAGTGTGGATTTTGTGTGATATTCTTATATTTTATGATTTCAAATGCTTCACCACCCGAGTCAGTATTGAAACCAACTCCAAAATGTTATAAGGGTGTTTTCCGTAACATCTAAGATGGTGAGGGAATAGATGATTGATTTCTCAATCTCCATAATTCTTCCTTTATATATTTTTTATGTATAGCTGTATCTAATTCTATGATTGATTAAGGTATTAAGAGAATTACTATTTTATATGTGATGGATTTTGGTTTTACTATACATTTATGTGTGGGATTTATTGAATTGAGGTTATAGAACATACTTATATCTGGTAATGGTGGTTATGGCTTCCCATGAGTGTGTATGTATGGGTTTTATTGGTTTAAGGTATAATACATGTTCATGGGAAATAGTGGAATTCAAACCTACACTTCTTTGTGGATTAAATGATGATGTTATATCAAGCTACATGGGATACATAATTGATGTGATGCATTTCTATAGAGTGCAGGATGACTTATGGAAGGTATGAGCACATGATGTGAGCTGTTAGGGTGTGTAAGAATCCAACTAGTAGGGAACTGGAGGTGAGGAACCATTTTATCTATTTATATCTGTGTGTGTGTCTGTTTTATTCAATAAATATTACTTAATTCTCTGTGTTACTTTGTGAGTGATACATGCTGAGGATAGGGAAATAGATTTACTTATTTAAGAGACAAGTTGGATTCATTTATTTATCCACTATGATTTAGTATGATTCATTCGCATTTTTCATGAGAGGTTTTGAGGAGGATCCTATTAAGTATACATATTACGCTCTATATAAGGGTATGTAAACTAATTTTTAGGTCTACATGAGCTGGTTGGTTATCGAGTTGGGAGTTACTAGATCGAGGAGTTATTTAAAAGATGTTAAAGCTTTGTGGTCACTACCAAGGATTTATTATGGTACATTTGATTATTTCAGTTTTTTCTGACATTAGATTATATATTGGTATTTATTTTTTGTATATGCATAGTGTTTATTTTTGGTATCTCATCTTATCCCTTATCCATAAATTTATATATTGAGGGAAACGCCTCTTATTTTATGTGTTTATACCCACTGTAATATTTACTAGCCCATTTCCTATTGGAAGTGGGCTTCAGGGTTCATATCCCTCTCTTTACTATTATCCCAATTGGGGTACTAATAAAGGGGGTAATGATAGAGTGGTATTAGAACTGATGGTTAAGAGATAGGATAGAGTTAGGAACTGATGAGGATGGATGAGTTTATAGGGAAATAGTATAAACTGGGCTTAATACTTGTTATAAACAATGGAGAATGGCTAAGACATGGGATTTTAGGTCCCCCTATATTCTGAAATAAGTAATTTCACATTTAATGAACTTTAAAATAGAATTGATGTTGCTTATGGGGTAGATACCTATGTTAGAATCATTCATCGTGATTATTTTCACCTATGTTTGAATTTTTTAGATAGTGGGAAATTATGTTAAAATACATTAATTAATTAATAAAAAATGTTTTATAATCTTTTTTTATGATTCCCTATCATTTTTTATTTTTAATAGATGGCTCAACATTGAACTATTCATCATTTTTGTGATGAGGATGTTCTGTGGGATATTCCAGTGGATAACCACATAGTGGAGGTTGATGATGATGAAACTTGGAGGAGAAAACACTAAGAGTTTCAATTCCAAGTCCTATAGAAGTATGATGGATCCATTTCAGAATAGGATATGGAGTCTTGGATAGAGGAGGTTAAGATATTTTTTATTTCAATTCATACCCAAAAGGAGTACTAGGTTTCATTGGTTGTGATTATTTTGCATGGACCAGAACAATAGTTGTGGATTTTGTTCCTCAAGTATTGAAAGGTGTTGGAAATTTTATATAAAAAGTTCCAAGATTAGTTTCAGGATAAATTTTTTTCTTTGAACACAAAGTAGGACAATTGGTGGGAGATTCTTACCCTTCGTCAGGGGAGTTCCAGTGTGAGAAAGTTTAGTGTTTTCCATAATAATCTCTTACCTTATGATTCTACTTTCTTCTATATGATGAGGTAAGGTTAAGGTATTTCGAGGAGTCTTTGTCATATACCCATATTTCATACTAGTGAAAAATGTTTTTTTATTTCATTTACATTAGTTTCTTGTCTTTCCCAATTCTATGGGGTGATTTGGCCTTTTTAAGGAGTTGAAGCACTAATGCCAGAGAAATTCATAGACTAGAAACATCCTTCACATCATGAATGATCATGATGGTGATACCAAAATTATGTATGTATGGTTCCCAGAATGAATTACATGTTTATTCCATTAATAAGTCAAGTTGAATGGATTCATGGTCTGAATCATGTTTTACACTATAAACCCATCGATAAAGGTTTAATGATTTTAGTCTTCCTCATTTACCCTTGGTTCAATTTAACTCTATTATCTCCTAATTCTTTTCAGTCTTGAACCTAGATATTTCTCTCTCATATATAATCCTTACTTCATCATTGATGTTATTTTATTGGGATTTCCCCCTAGATTGTTAAGGGTCATCATATAAGTGGTTTTCTTCAACTTTCATCAATATTCCCCCTTATTCATTGTGTTTTCAATTTTCCCAAAGGATATGGTGGCCTAGGGTTTGTTGGATATTATTTTATTGATTTTGTTTTTGTGGTTTTGGGTTCTATCTTTCCTAATATAATCTAATTCTCCCTTAAACCAATGGATTCCATCTGGTTTTTTTCCATTTCAACTATTTGAGGTAGGTGGTTTCATATAGAATATTTTTCATATGAACCTTGGTTTCTTACAAATTGTTAAACTAGTTTTCAAATTATTTAAGGGAATGGATTTTCTTCCATGAAATATGTTTTGAAAATTTTAAATGTATTGATGTAGAAATTGATTTTCAAAACCTGTTTATGCCTGAATTTGGATTTTTTATGCTATATTTGATAAATATACTTCGTGATTGATGAAACACCCATTTAAATGAATTTAAATTGTTAAAATGGGTCCTCTTTGAGAGGGGGACAACCCATGGGAGCATGGGTTTTAGGTGGGTAATCTTGCAAAAGAAATTCCTGTTATGGTTATTCACCTTAACATTGGATATACATTAAAATCTAACAAAAACATTGGTAAATCAAGGAGACACATGTTGTTGATCCCTAATACCTAGTTCCAAGTTACAGGGATGTGGGTATGCACTTGATTATTTTCCCTTAGTCATAAATGTATGAGGATCCTAGTGGGTCATGACTTGAAATTTCATAAGACTCTATACCATAGTGCAAGTTTTTTTTATTTAAATATTTGTTATTTATTCATTCCTTTACTTTAAATAGTTTTAAACCAGATCATCTCTTTATTTTATATGAAATAGTGAAAATCCAACTTCTTCCTATTTTATACATCTTTACAAAATAATTTGTTTATTTAATAAATATTTCTTATAGAACACTCGGTGAGAATCTATTTGGATTTGTGATCACACCTTGTTTACACAAAAAGGGTGTATATAGACTTTCTAATCCTAATGTAGGAAAATGAGTGGGACTAGATGGAGACATGGGATATTAATGCTAGTCTTCTATGATTTATGGTTTTTCTGTGATGGTATGTTGACCCATGTATCACATGGAGATGTGTTGCATTATTTTGATTTATTTTTTATCAATTAGACTGGTACTTACTTATTCATTGTGGCACTATGCTATTTTATTATTTTGTATCCATATCTTTCTTTTTATATTGTGAACTTCTTCAATTTTTCTTATATTCATTATATATATTAGGATCTAGTTTTATTCCTAGATTTTTTATAGATCCTGGTTTCTAAATTATTTTTTTTATGTGAAATCATTCCAAAAGTTAGTTCTTGTTGGAACCATGGTTGTGTTATGCATGAATTGGAGTATGGTTTTTGTTTGTTGTCAATCCTCAGTGGAAGTTCAGAATGTGTTCCATCAAAGTGATCATATAGAACAAGTAAGATAATAGTATTGAAGGTGGCACCATTTTCCAGTGTTTGCCAAATTTTTGGGCCTGAAAATCGACAAATGGAGAAAAGTGGTTTTTGGAAAAGAGACTTGCGTGCCGAGATATTGGAGGCTTTGAAACTTGAACACCATATGTTTTTCAAAATCAGAACATCAAAATATGGAAAAGGAAATAGGGTCGCGCAAGTATTGGTTTGGTCGTGCAAGTGACTTACGCACCGTGAAAGGACTTGTGCGCCGGTGCCTAGGAGGATTGGAAAGTTGTGCGCCATATGTTTTTCAAGATCAGATCTTCAAAATATAGAAAAGTAAAGAGTTTCACTGAGGTATTAAGTTGGTCTCACAAGTGAGTAGCGCGATAGAGGCTAGGCCGGATAGAGTTGCATGCCAAAACTTGCACGCTGAGATGAGGCTTGCACACCACCGCGCAGGGTGTTGAGTTTTCCTATAAATAGAGGACCACCCCTCCTCATTTGTAAAGAAGTTCGAGATTTTGAGAAATTCAGTTCTCCCATCGCACAGGTGTAGTGGTCGTGCAAGTGGTTGTGGGTCACACAAGTATAATTTGCGCGACAGCTGTTTGTTGCATGTCAAAACTGGTTTGGGTGATAATGAATGTGAGTCGCACAAGTTTGAACTAGTAGAAGTGAGTGTCGCACAAGTGGTTGATCTAGAATTGCACGCTAGTTATAACTAGTGCACCGTCTTTGAAACTTGTGTGCCGGCTTGGAGAAGCGCACCTGGTGTTGTTGAAGTAAACCTGTCTTTTTGAAGCTGCACGAAAGCTGGAAGTTTACCTGATACCTTCGGTGCAAAGTGAGATTAGTCTACTGGTGAGAGTTTAACTTCAACAGATAATCTACATACAATAATGGATGCATTATTTTGCAATGATGAAGATACCTTCACATCTATAAACCGAGTGGGACTTCACCAAAGGCAGTGAGCCAGGGGGAGTCAATGGGAGCGACTCGAAGGATGCAGTGAGTTATCCCTGAACCTTTGTAAAGGCATTGATCCTGGGACATAGTGACTGTGCCCAAACCATTATAATCCACAACTAGTGAAGAATAGTGGAATTTGGTATGACCGAAAACCTATCGGTGTATGCTCCTTGGACATAGCCCTTAGTGGTGAACCAATTAAAAAGTGTTGTGTCATCTCTCTGCATGTGAATGTTTTCTTTCTGATCATATTCATCATACACGTTTAACAAGTTCCTACCAACATGGTAACAAGATCCATCTCTTTAAAAGAAAAAGTTTCCACCCTAATACACCCCTCCCCTCTCAGGGTGTCCTGGGGTCCTACAGTTCTTGGATTCTAAAGCACTTGTATCCTTCCCGAGATAAACGGGAACACCCTTTTGGCCATGTCACAGGTGGGATCTTGTGTCATGTTCAAGGAAGGCCTGGTTTGGTTTGGGAAAAAAATAGTATCAAATGATATGTTTTCAGTTTAATTGATTTCGTATGTTTTTTAGTCAAGAGTTAGGACTATTGAGAATTAATAGGTATGTTATGATGAAGTGTTTGGCCATTTATCATTATGAAAAAACTTAAGTCACCATGGTATGTTAGGAAATGGGTGTTTTTGTTTTATGTTTTGGTTTTATTCTAGATTTCAAATATGTTCATTATTTTTCAATGATTTTGATTTAAGTTGTTTCTATATTTTAAAAATACCATCTTTCTAGGGTATAGTGTGTGTTATTTGTGATCTAGACCAAGATACATATATATTCCTTTCTTAGGAAAGAGAAGTGGGTCTATAGTAGGGTGGATATAGGGATCGATCCCAAGAGTTTCTCTTCTAGAAACCATCATCCTTTTAGGGATGAATGATTCTTAGGAATTAGGGAAATGGTTAAGAAAAAGTAAAAGGATATTTTAATTCCTAGAGACACAAAATTCTAATAAAGTGAAGTGTATTTATTTTAATCTTGAAGGACCTGGAAAAATGTAGTGGGATTTAGTGGTCCTGGAAAATAAACATGAGGGTTTAGAGTGGAATATCTTTATAACAATATTTTCTCAGTAGTTTTTACAAGAAATAATGTTTTGGGAAAAATAAATTGAGTTTCTCACCCTTCAAAAAAGTGACTGAATGGTAATGAAGTATCCCAACTATTTTTTGAAACATTTATTTTTCTCACCTAAGGTAGGATCAAAAAAATAAAGGCACAAGGGTTTTATATGGTCCTGTGGGATGATATCCATTCCTAGGTATTCATATTTAAACTATCCACCTACGTCGAGGTAATGGATAGGTAATTGATGGTAGAAATGTATTGGTTAGTTGAGTTTTTTTTGGTTTATATTCCTCTTGAATCTAGTGGTTTTTATAGTGGCCCTTATGGAAACAAGAGAAAGAAAAATGAAGATTAAAGAGATGGTGGTAGTGGTTTCTGGTATCAGATATATACCATGCCCTTTGTAGCAGCAAGAAGTGGTCATCTATCTTACTACCAGTGTAGAATGAGAGATCATATGGAATGTTATTTCTTGACATATCTAAAATATTTTCACCCATGTGGATTTCTGGGTCATCTATATCATAAATATTAGGCCTTATCTTCTTAGAAAAGTGGTTTAGATGATTCCAAGTAAGTACGTTCCTAGACACAAGATTATTGAGGCAAGGATAACTTATCTCATGGGAAAATTCAGATGAGGGAAGACCCTCAATAAGTAGCATTCATCTTTTATGATGAATTAGTTGTATGCGGTAGGAGAGTCTCCTATAGAAATCAAGGAAGATTTTGTAACTATGAGAGGTACTATCTTGATTTATTCATTACTTATAAATATATTTATTGATATTTCTTCCTCTCAATATTTCAAATCAACCCTCTTTGTGAATCTTTTAAATACCCATATGAAACTCATGTCATGTGTTATGGATTTAGTATCATATCTCAAAAAATAAGAGATTATAGGTTTTCTGATTCCCCTCTTGCACCTTTTCTGTGTCTGATGTTTATTTAGATTGGGGTTTATTATTCCTTGAAATAGACCTCTTTGATGTTATTATTAGGATGTATTATTTGGTTTCCCATAAATTTTGGACTAATTTTTATCATCAATGGGTGTTCCTTAATACCCCTAATGGGAACTATCATATGCTTCAAGAAGACTTGTATCTAAGTTATAGTCAATAAAAACCACATCTAATGAATCCTAGAATATCATTATTCTTATTTTTGATTTATATTGAATTGAAAACCTCAAGTTTTGAATTTCCTACCAAAGTCAAGGAGTTTCCTATGGTGATTCTAACTAAATTTATTAGTCTAACTTTGGAGAGTTGTAGTTCTCAATATAATTGGTTTTGGGGACCCAACTGTAGAGACCCGAAGATTAACGTACATGGACATTACATTACTTTTGCGGAATAGTTATGTACATAACAAAAACACACACACAAGGACCGTAATAGTTTAGTGTCTTTGGAAACTCAGAATATAATCTTCTAATCGTGGTGAAAGATCTTCAACATCTCCCATAAAGATCTTCTTCTTTTTTAAACCTAAATCCTTTATTTATGTCCTGGGGAAAAGAAAACATAAAAGGGTGAGCTCAAATGCTCAGTAAGGGTAAACAAAATAAATATCAATCACGTCATATTCATAAGAACATATCTTTTGGAAATCGTAACCTGCAAAAGAGATCATAATTTCATAACATGGGATAAATCATAGTAGTGAAATGTAATCCCAATAATCATAACATAAAACATGAAACTTTGTGGCATACACACATAATCATAGAGAATCATTTCTTATTAGTCAAGAATCATTACCAAAACTATCTTAGTGGACAAAGTCTATTTCTGAACCGAGTCACCCTCGTTTCAGTCATGTTTCACTGAACCGGTATAGCCTACCGTTCCAACCATGTCTATCTCATGAGATATAAAATCTTTACCCAATGAATTGGAGGGAGATATAGGTCCCACCCATCTCATAATGATACCATTCTTATGCGTACCACAAAATCATAAATCATACATCATTGCATAACCCACGTAATAAAAATGGGAATCTTTAAACATTGTGACATCATAAAACAATTCATATAAGATAAAATAATTCATAAAAATATTTCTATCACAACATAATCAAATCCATGTAATAATAGGGATATAAACAGAACCCTTTATTATCTTAGATGGAAAATAATTTTGATAAAACACTTGAACTCCATTCTTGAGGAAAATATCCTTTCTACTTCAAAAACATTTTTCCTTTCGTAACATGTCATACAATTTTAAACTAAAAGAAGTTGATTAAAAATAAACTTGAAAACTTGTAAAGGAAGATTCTTGGAAATAATGTTTTAAAAATCCATTCATTCCGTATAAGTTAAAAAAAATTCTTCTCATACTTTTGTCGGAAAAGTCAAAAAGTACCTCGTATGAAAAATGACAAAAGATTCATTTCATATCTTTTACTAAAAACTCACCGAAGGGTAAAATTGGATATAAACTATTGTAGAAGGATATAAATATTAAATATTGAGTAAACATGGATGTGGATGATAAAATACACCCCAGTAAATACCAAAGTATAAACAATCTCGGATAAAAATGAGATTGTGATATTTCCCTTACCTTATGTCTGATATGCTTTGTACGTATCTGAACCTCCTGTATAATGATTTAAATAATGTCATTAACTTATTACAGAATCATATTCATTGTTATGATATAATATATGGTTCACTTATGACTTTATATTAGCCTTTATTTTGTAAATTCCATGTTAAAGAAGCGTTTTGGGAAAAATCGTTTCATTTATCGTATGTGTTTGGACTTGTTGTTCTTGACATTATTATTACTTATATCATGATTTAATTACTTCCATAATATAAAATATGATTTATATATCATATATATTCAGTATATATATATATAATAGATAGATAAATGAAATGAAACACACCGTTCATGGAGACGGTAGTCCGTACGTACGCATGAACGCTGTTTTCCTTTCCTTATTGTCTTGAATGGAAGTAAGTAGATGACATATATATATACATAAATCCATTAGATTTACCATGTCATATATTTCATTATTATTCATTATATATACTTTATAATCATTCTGGAATGGTTAACATTGATAATGAATCTCATCGCGTCGTGGAGACGGTAGTCCGTACGTACGCACAAGCGATGATATCGTTCCCATGGTCATGGAATTGTGTTGAAGTGTATGTATACTATTTCAGTATCAATACCACTTTATAATAATAATATATAGTTACTCATTACACCATTATACTCATCCAATTAAGGTGGTGGCGGAAAATAGATTACACCACGGCGTGGAGACGGTATTCTGTACGTACGCACGCGCGGTGATTTCCTTTTTCCGTAGGATGGATAGAAGGTTAATTAGAGTTATTTAATATTTATAATAACATATCAGTATATAAGAAATACTTATGTTATTACTTTATCATGAAACAGCTAAAGAATAATAAGTTGAAGAAGAAAGAAATTGAAAAAGATCGGTAATGGATATTACCTCTTTTTGACGCGCCTTCACTTAACCTCCACTTAAAGAACTGAGTATGGTCTTTAAAGAATACCATGACCTCTAGTATGATACTAGGGAAGTGGAGAAGAGATTTTGGTAGGGTTTTTCCAAGATTTAATGCTCAAATTGGTGTGAGGAGGAGAGGGAGGAGGTTCCCTTTTATAAGGGAGGAGAGGGGCACCTTAGGAAAATCTCAAAATATTATTTTATATTAAGGTCAAATTAGGTTTATAATGGTTCCAAATGGTCTTATTTATAATCTAAAGTGGGTATGGGTCTAAATCCTCTCATCCAATAGGATTTAGACTAGTTTAGGTTATTATTTTATCCTTATCAATTAGATTTAACTCTAAGTTAAATAATTTAACTTTTACCGTGTCTTTTTGTTTTCTTACACTATATGGTTAATAAACTTACCATAACAAGCCAAAAGAACCCCAAGTTGTTTATTATTAATATATATATCCTTATCTAAGTCATTTAGCCGAACCTTAGATTTTTAGGAATTAAATAACAATTAATAATATAATATTTGTTTTAAAAATTAATTTATGTCAATTTTGAAACTATTTGGTACATGATTTTTATGAAATTCATAACAGAATGATAAGTTCAATACAAGTTACTTATATCAACAATAAAATGTCATATTAACCTATAAAATTAATGTAAGTCATAAAAAGTCTCAAATTACATTTATTTTGGCATTTATAACATCAATTATGTCAATATTTCATTAATAAGACAATTAATGCATCATCTTTGTGTCATAATAAATGATATTTATTTAATCCCTAAAAATTATAAATAAATTCCTATGATGTAGATAATTGTATTAGATTTCTGGAGACTATTCATGTTCGATGTTTCATGAAGTTTATCACTAAATTAAAATTATTATACTTATAAGATTTAAGAAAGTGACATGTTGTCACATTCTTTGGTTTTGATAATAATTAAATTATTTTCATGGACAAAAGTCCATAAAATGAATCTAATCCTACCCTTAGGTTATATGGGTCTACTTTTAGCCATACAATAGTATTTTTCCAAGTGTTAGGGGAATTTTATAATCTTATATTTACCCTTGATTACCCGATTTACCTTTAACTATAGTAAATAAAATTTACCGTAGTTACTATTCACAATGCCCAAAAATAAAAAGTGGCTTATTAACATAATTTGGACCCACTGATTCTAAATATGGAATCCATTTTTCCAAATTCAATACACAAAATATGCAGAAATTAAATTAAAATTAATCCCGTTGTTGAAAGAAAATGGGTTTTTCTTTAAAACAATGCAAAAGATTGAATTGATTTAACCTACGAATTCAAGGTAAAATCAATGCTAATGACATACATTATATTAAATAGTAAAAATATATTCTATTTATACTTTAAAACCATTCAATATTATAATTTAACCACATAAGATATTACGATGAAAAAAGTTGTTTTTAATTAAAATATAGCGTATTTGTACTATTCATTAAAATATGAAAGTTATCGAAAAAATATCAAAACTTTATCTAATGTAAATTTTTATATCCTAATTCAAAATAATAATTTTATTTTGTCAAATTGAACTTATAAACATGTCAAAATCTATTTTTAAAGTGGGTGCGCCATCAAAAGGCAGAAAAACTGCATTTTTTGAAAAAATACTTATTTTACCCGAAAAATTTATTTTGTTCTTATACCATGTTTTAGAAAATGTGTAAGATGAATAATAATGTTATAAGATTCAAAATTTAGTTAATACTATTCATAACGGCTAGTTCATAATAATATTATAATAATATATCATTGTTTAGTAAAACCCGGTATTGCGTACAACACACGCTATCGAGGAAGGTCGTGATTGCGTGTAACGCAAGGCTAGTCAAGGATGCATATTGTGCAAGCTCCTTTTGGTGTAGCGTATAACACAAGACATTAATGAAATTAAAAAGAATATTTTTCATAAAATCTCGGGATGTTACATTCTACCCCCCTTAAAATTAATTTCTCCCTCGAAATTCGTCGGGGTTATAAATGGTTTACTACTCCAAAGTTTCTTTAATAGAAACCCACATCGTAAAAAGGAATACCAAAACTTGGATTTAAAAACTAAAGTATGAAACGTAACGGTTACCCAAATAAACTAATCAATGGGTTTCCACATAGGTGAAAATATGGATATGGAAGAGAAATCTAACCATCATGTTCTGATGGAGAGTGGTAGAGAACATGGCTATGGAAGAGCCAGTAATCACAAAGCCATAAATTTGTGACGATCTAAGGTACCATTTGATTCATCAGATATAAGATCACTAGGACAACATTTTTGGTTTTTAAGATCATTTCCCTAAAGTTGATGAATTAAAAGAAATACTTACATGATTTTGGTACAATCTCACTGTTGTTCGTGAATTGAACAATTTCCACTTCATATCATAAAGAAATGAAATTGAATTTTTTATTCATGAAGCATTAGCAGATCATGTGATAGAATGATGGGTCATTCCATCTGTTTCAAACAATAGGTTAGCAAAAGTTATAAGTCCATCTTATGGTGAGATTAATCATATATGGTTCCAAAAATGGACTTATACTTTATTTATCATACCGCTTAATAAAATAAAACTATTTTCCACTAACCAGGGACTTTCTGTAGGCCAGTGGTAGGCGATAAAGTCCAGTCGCACTTCGATTGTGGGTTCGATTCCCACAGCCTTGTCCAACGCGATGGGCTGTCGCCAGTCCTGCAAGTTGTCCTTTTTCTAAAACTACATTTCTATATCATCCCATCCATAATATCGAAAAAAAGTTTTATCCTTAAACAATACTAACTTATGTCCAACATAATCCATTCCAATATTTAGTCTTTTCTAAAATACTTCGGTCCAAGCTCATAGTATAAAGAAAATGATTACATAACAATCACGTGAATGCCATCATTTATCCCCTATATATCATAAGATATATCTTGTTGGTCAAATTCCAATCATGTGAATACCTTAATCATGTATTCTCTTGAAAAAATGAATACCCATTGAACCATAGTGAAAACTTGAATGCAGTTAAAAGTTAACACTTTCCACATACCAAAATCCTCAAAATTCTATATACTCAAACCATGATATCACTTAGTCCTTATATCAATCATGAGCTAATGAATACTGTTAAACATTTCATTTTCTCGTTTTCCCTTCATTATGCGCATATCATCTTATTTCCAAAAATACCTCAATCACTTTGAATACCACATTAGACCAATACATAAATATTCCAATACTCTATGATACAACATTATTTTGGAATCCCATTACATAAAAACTTATTCATTCCACCACATCGTTGTCATATTCAACATCGCCAATAGTGATCGCATGTGACTTCCCTTTGTCCTTTGCCTTAAGTGGTTTCTCATGTCGATCATCACTAACCCTTGGATTAGGGCATTTATTAGCATAATGCCCCATTTCCTTGCACTTGAAGCATTGAAGTGTAACAGCCCAAGAATTTATGAAAAATATTCTTTTTAATTTCATTAATGTCTTGTGTTGTACGCAACACAAAAAGGATCTTGCACAACACGCATCCTTGAATTTCCTTGCATTACACACAATCGCAACCTTCCTCGATAGCGTGTGTAGTACGTAATACTGAGTTTCAAGAAACAATGATATGCTATTAAAATATTATTAAAACTAGCCGTTATGAATAGTAATAACCACTTTTTAAATTTTAGAAAATTTAGATCTCAAAATGGACTTTATTTTTGGATTCGGTGTATCGAATTTAGCCTAAGGTGAAATTTTGGTACTTTTCGGATAACTTTCATATTCTGATGAATAGTGAAAATTACTAAATTATAATTAAAAACAACTTTTTTAATCGAAATAATTAATAGTGATAAATTATTAATTTTAGTGGTTTTAAAGTATATTTAGAATATATTATTACAATTTAATATGATGTTGGTCATTGGATGTAATTTTACATTTAAACCAGACATAATCAAGTGTCAATCTTTTGGTAGATATTGTTTCTTAAAAACACGCTATTTGTTTTAACAGCGGGATTTAATTATAAAATTAATTAATTCAACTTCTATGTTATGAATTTGGTAAAATATACTTCATTTTTGAATTCGGAATATGAAATATAGCTTAGGATGAAAGTTTGGTATTTTTCTGAAAACTTTCAATTTTTGATGAATAGTGAAACCACTAAGTGGTAGGTTAAAAACTGAATTTTTCATAAAACTTAATTTTACCGCTTCTGTGAATGGAATTTCAAAAATCCGAGAGACACGGTTGATGTCAGTAATTAAAATGTGTTTCAATGAGATGAAAATAATTTTTGGTGAATAGTAACTTTTTACTTTTATTTACCATGGTTAAAAATAAATAGGGTAATTAAGGGTAAGAATGATATTAATATTACCCTAACACATGTCCTAATTCTATTGGACAAGTGTATCTCGACCAAAAACAACCTTAGGTGTAAAATATTATCATTTAGGCCCACTTGGATTAGATTAGGACATTTATTATTATTTAATTCAAAGAAGAGTTAAAAGAGTTAAAATCAAAGTTTATTTACTAAAACATTTTTAATATAGGGTTATACATAAGATAAATTCGATTGTAAATATTCATTAGAAAGATAAAAAGATTTCCTACATAATTATATTTTATTTATAATTTTTAGACTTTAAATAAATTAATTTATTTATGACACAACGATGATGCAGTAATTACCTTTTTTAAGGAAATATTAACATAATTGATGTTATAAATGCTCAAATGAATGTAATTTGAGACTTTTTATGAATTAGACTAATTTTATAGGTTACTATGATATATTATTGTTGATTTAATTAACTTGGTTCGAACATATAATTCTCTTATGACTTTCACAAAAATCATATATCAAATAGTGTCAAAATTGACACAAAATAGTTTTTAAATCAAATATTATATTATTAATTGTTATTTTATTCCTAAAAATCTAAGGTTCGGCAAAATGACTTAGATAAGGATATATATATTAATAATAAACAATTTGGGGTTCGTTTTTCATGTTATAGTAAGTGTATTAACCATATAGTGAAAGAAAACAAAAAGACACGGTAAAAGTTAAATTATTTAACTTAGAGTTAAATCTAATTGATAAGGTTAAAATAATACCCTAAACTTGTCTAAATCTTATTGGTTGATAGGATTTAGACCCATCACCACTTTAGCTTAGAAATAAGACCCTTTGGAACCATTATAAACCGTTTTTGACTTTAATATAAAATAATATTTTGAGATATTCCTAAGGTTCCCCTCTCCTCCCTTATAAAAGGACACCTCCTCCCCCTCCTCCTCACACAAATTTGAGCACTCAAGCTCGGCCAACCCCTGCCAAAATCTCTTCTCCACTTCCCTAGAAACATCCTAGAGGTTCGGGTCTTCCTCAAAGACCAATTTTAGTGCCCTAAGAGGATGTCTCAAAGAGGCGCTTCAAAGAAGAGGTAATTACCGTTACCAATTCTTTCATCTTTATTTCTTCTTCCACTTCTTCTTCTTAATTTGTTTCATTATGAAGTAATAACATCAGTATCACTAATATACTGATACTTTATTTTAAGTATTAAACAACCCTATTTCACCATCTATCCATCCTACGGAAAAAGAAATCACCGCGCGTGCGTACGTACGGAATACCGTCTCCACGCCGTGGTGTAATCCATTTTCCGCCACCACCTTAATAGGATGGGTATAATGGTGTAATGAGTAACTATATATGATTATTATAAAGTGATATTGATACTGAAATAATATGCATACACTTTAACACAATTCCACGACCATGGGAACGATATCATCGCTCGTGCGTACGTACGGACTACCGTCTCCACGACGCGATGAGATTCATTCTCCATGTTAACCATTTAAGAATGATTAAAAAGTATATATAAGAAATAATAATGAAATATATGACATTATAAAGCTACTGGATTTATGTATATATGTATATGTATGTCATCTACTTACTTCCATTCAAGACAATAAGGAAAGGAAAACAGCATTCATGCGTACGTACGGACTACCGTCTCCATGAACGGTGTTTTTCATTTCATTTATCTATCTTATATATATATATATACTGAATATATATGATATATAAATCATATTTTATATTCTGGAAGTAATTAAATCATGATATAAGTAATGATAATGTCAAGAACAACAAGTCAAAACACCTACGATAAAATGAAACGATTTTACCCAAAACGCTTCTTTAACGTGGAATTTACAAAAGAACGGGTAATATAAAGTCATAAGTGAACCATATATGATATCATAACAGTGAATATGATTCTGTAATAAGTCAATGACATTATTTAAATCATTATACAGGAGGTTCGGACACATACGAAGCAAATCGGACCTAAGGTAAGGGAAATATCACAATCTCATTTTTATCCGAGATTGTTTATTCGTAAGTATTTACTGGGGTGTATTTTATCATCCACATCCATGTTTCATCAATATGTAATATTATTTCCATCCACCTACAACTGTTTAAATCAATTTTTTTACCCTTCGGTGAGTTTTTAGTAATACCTATGAAAGGAATCTTTTGTCATACGAGGTACTTTTTGACTTTTCCGACAAAAGTACGAAGAATGTTTTTTTTAATTTATACGGCATGAATGGATTTTTAAAACATTATTTCCAAGAAGCTTCCTTTACAAGTTTTCAAGTTTATTTTTAATCAACTTATTTTATTTTAAATTCGTATGACATGTTATGAAAGGAAAAATATTTTTGAAGTAGAAAGGATATTTTCCTCAAGAATGGAGTTCAAGTGTTTTATCAAAATTATTTTTCCATATAAGATAATAAAGGGTTCTATTTTTATCCCTATTATTAAATTGATTTGATTATGTTGTGATGGAATTATTTTTATGAATTCCTTTATCTTATATGAATTGTTTTATGATGTCATGATGTTTAAGATTCCCATTTGTATTACATGGGTTATGAAATGATGTATGATTTATGATTTTGTGGAACACATAAGAATGGTATCATTATGAGATGGGTGGGACCTATATCTCCCTCCAATGCATTGGGTAAAGATTTTATATCTCATGAGATAGACATGGCTGGAATGGTAGGTTATACCGGTTCAGTGAAACAGGACTGAAACGAGGGTTACTCGATTCAGAAAGGGACTTTGTCCACTAAGATAGTCTTGGCAATGAGTCTTGACTAACAAGAAATTATTCTCTATGATTATGTGTGAATGCCACAAAGTTTCATGTTTTATGTTATGATTATTTTGATTACATTTCACTACCATGATTTATCCCATGTTATGAAATTATGCTCTCTTTTGCAGGTTATGATTTCCAAAATGTTATGTTCTTATGAATAAGATGTGATTGATATTTCTTTTGTTTACCCTTACTGAGAATTTGAGCTCACCCTTTTATGTTTTCTTTTCCCCAGGATATAAAGAAAGGTTTTAGGTAAAAAAAAGGAATATCGTTATGGGAGATGTTGAAGATCTTTCACCACGATTAGAAGATTTTATTCCGAGTTTCCAAAGACACTAAACTATTATGATCCTTGTGTGTGTGTTTTTGTTATGTACTAAGTATTCCGCAAAAGTAATGTAATGTCAATGTATGTCAGGTTTCAGGTCTCTACAGTTGGTATCAGAGGAAAGGTTTAGTCAACCTTTGGAAACTAGGATGCGAGAACTTTAGTGAGATCCCTAGAGATATTTATAGGGTATGTCTAGGGATGTCCCTAAGGATAAGTATACGTATAGGATACAGTCCTAGAACTATGGTAACGATCATAAAATTTAAAATAAGATGTTAGATATTGAGGGTACTCCCCCTTTATTATGTTGTTTTCCCTAGAATGATTTTTGCCTCTCACACTATTCTTTTTGGGTTTTAGAAAATGGCTGGAAACAAGATGATTCACGATAATGGAGGATATGATGGACAAGGGAATGATATTATTCATAATGAAATGGGATTTGGAAGTCCAAAAATAATTATTATGCCGAATCAGCAATCTCATAATATGATCAATAAAGTAAAATTTGGTAAGTTTCCTGACTCGGCTAATAAGAGAAAGATGGAGTTTCATGATGAGCATAGAGGAAAGAAAGTTCAATTTCCCCTATGTAAATCATGTGGGAAGAGGCATCAAGGATAATGTTTCAAAGGAACTGGAAGATGCTTTGGGTGTGGAAAAGAAGGACACAAAGCAAGTAAATGCAAAGGAAAAGGTTCAGTTAACAACATGGATGAGGATAATGGTATTGCTACGACATCAACAATGGTTAAATGTTTTAAATGTGGAATGTACGGGCATTATGCAAACTAATTCCCTAAGGGAAAGTCTCATGAAGATAATCAGTATGGTCGTATGGGAAGTATTTATGTGGATGATGATGAAGAGACTACAAATGATATGTGAGATGAAAGAATTGTTGAAGCACGGTCAATGGTTTAAGAATGTAGTGGAATGATTACATGTTTATCATGTGTAATGTTGTATAAGTAATATCATGGTACTTTAGAATAAAGAGACATGTAAGGATTGTTACATTTTTGTCTGATTAATGTTACCAGTATCCATGAAAGGATATTCAGATATTTTTGGAATATAGATGATATGCGCATAATGAAGGGATAAGGAGAAAATTAAATGTTTGATAGTATTCATGAGCTCATGACTGATATAAGGAGAAGGTTATATCATGGTTTGAGTATATAGAATTTTTGGATTTTGGTATGTGGAAAGAGTTAACTTTTGACAGCATTCAGGTTTTCACTAAGGTTTAATGGGTATTCATTTTTTTTCAAGAGAATACATCATTAAGGTATTCACATGATTGGAATGTGACCAACAAGATATATGGGGGATAAATGATGGTATTCACATGCTTGGTTGACGACATTTCAAGTAATCATTTTCTTTTTACTATGAGCTTGGACCAAAGTATTTTAGATAAGCCTAAAGATTATAATGGATTATGTTAACCATAAGTTAGTATTGTTTAAGTATAGAAAAATTTTTTGATATTATTTATGTGATGTTATTGTAATGTAGTTTTAGAAAAAGGACAACCTGCAGGACGGGCGACAGCCCATTGCTTCGGACAAGGCTGTGGGAATCGAACCCACAACCGAAGTGCGACTGGCCTTTATCGCCTACCACTGACCTACAGGAAGTCCCTGTTTAGTAGAAACTTGTTTTATTATATTAAGCAGTATGATATATGAAGTATAAGTTCATTTTTGGAACCATATACGATTAATCTCACTATAAGATGGACTTATAACTTTTTCTAACCCTTTGTTTGAAATAGATGGAATGACCCGTCCTTCTATCACAGGATCTGATAATGCTTCACGAATAACAAATCCAACTTTATTTCTTTATGATATGAAGTGGAAATTGTTCAATTCACGAACAACAGTGATATTGTAACAAAATCATGTAAGTATTTCTTTTAATTCATCAACTTTAGGGAAATGATATTGAAAACCAAAAATGTTGCCCTAGTGCTCTTATATCTGATTAATCAGATGGTACCTTAGATCGTCACAAATTTATGGATTTGTGATTGTTGTCTTTCACATAGCCATGTTCTCTACCACTCTCCATCAGAACATGATGGTTAGATTTCTCTTCCATATCCATATTTTCACCTATGTGGAAACCCAGTGATTAGTTTATTTGGGTAACCGTTATGTTTCATACTTTCGTTTTTAAAGATTGGTTTTGGTATTCCTTTTTACGATGTGGGTTTCTATTAAAGAAACTTTCGAATAGTAAACCATTTATAACCCCGACGAATTTCGAGGGCGAAATTCATTTTAAGGGGGGTAGAATGTAACAGCCCAAGAATTTATGAAAAATATTCTTTTTAATTTCATTAATGTCTTGTGTTGTACGCAACACAAAAAGGATCTTGCACAACACGCATCCTTGACTTGCCTTGCATTACACGCAATCGCAACCTTCCTCGATAGCGTGTGTAGTACGTAATACTGAGTTTCACGAAACAACGATATGCTATTAAAATATTATTAAAACTAGCCGTTATGAATAGTAATAACCACTTTTTAAATTTTAGAAAATTTAGCTCTCAAAATGGACTTTATTTTTGGATTCGGTGTATCGAACTTAGCCTAAGGTGAAATTTTGGTACTTTTCGGATAACTTTCATATTCTGATGAATAGTGAAAATTACTAAATTATAATTAAAAACAACTTTTTTAATCGAAATAATTAATAGTGATAAATTATTAATTTTAGTGGTTTTAAAGTATATTTAGAATATATTTTTACAATTTAATACGATGTTGGTCATTGGATGTAATTTTACATTTAAACCAGACATAATCAAGTGTCAATCTTTTGGTAGATATTGTTTCTTAAAAACACGCTATTTGTTTTAACAGTGGGATTTAATTATAAAATTAATTAATTCAACTTCTATGTTATGAATTTGGTAAAACAGACTTCATTTTTGAATTCAAAATATGAAATATAGCTTAGGATGAAATTTTGGTATTTTTCTGAAAACTTTCAATTTTTGATGAATAGTGAAACCACTAAGTGGTAGGTTAAAAACTGAATTTTTCATAAAACTTAATTTTACCGCTTCTGTGAATTGAATTTCAAAAATCCGAGAGACACGGTTGATGTCAGTAAGTAAAATGTGGTTCAATGAGATGAAAATAATTTTTGGTTAATAGTAACTTTTTACTTTTATTTACCACGGTTAAAAGTAAATAGGGTAATTAAGGGTAAGAATGATATTAATATTACCCTAACACATGTCCTAATTCTATTGTACAAGTGTATCTCGACCAAAAACAACCTTAGGTGTAAACTATTATCATTTAGGCCCACTTGGATTAGATTAGGAAATTTATTATTATTTAATTCAAAGAAGAGTTAAAAGAGTTAAAATCAAAGTTTATTTACTAAAACATTTTTAATATAGGGTTATACATAAGATAAATTAGATTGTAAATATTCATTATAAATCTAAACATATTTCTTACATAATGATATTTTATTAATAATTTTTAGACTTTAAATAAATTAATTTATTTATGACACAACGATGATGCAGTAATTACCCTTTTTAAGGAAATATTAACATAATTGATGTTATAAATGATCAAATGAATGTAATTTGAGACTTTTTATGAATTCAACTAATTTTATAGGTTACTATGATATATTAGTGTTGATTTAATAAACTTGGTTCGAACATATAATTCTTATATAACTTTCACAAAAATCATATATCAAATAGTGTCAAAATTGAAACAAAATAGTTTTTAAATCAAATATTATATTATTAATTGTTATTTAATTCCTAAAACTATAAGGTTCGGCCAAATGACTTAGATAAGGATATATATATTAATAATAAACAGTTTGGGGTTCGTTTGGCATGTTATAGTAAGTGTATTAACAATATAGTGAAAGAAAACAAAAAGACACGGTAAAAGTTAAATTATTTAACTTAGAGTTAAATCTAATTGATAAGGTTAAAATAATACCCTAAACTTGTCTAAATCTTATTGGTTGATAGGATTTCTACACCTCACCACTTTAGCTTCTAAATAAGACCCTTTGGAACCATTATAAACCGATTTTGACTTTAATATAAAATAATATTTTGAGATATTCCTAAGGTGCCCCTCTCCTCCCTTATAAAAGGACACCTCCTCCCCCTCCTCCTCACACAAATTTGAGCACTCAAGCTCGGCCAACCCCTGCCAAAATCTCTTCTACACTTCCCTAGAAACATCCTAGAGGTTCTGGTCTTCCTCAAAGTCCAATTTTAGTGCCCTAAGAGGAGGTCTCAAAGAGGCGCTTCAAAGAAGAGGTAATTACCGTTACCAATTCTTTCATCTTTATTTCTTCTTCCACTTCTTCTTCTTAGGTTGTTTCATTATGAAGTAATAACATCAGTATCACTCATATACTGATATGTTATTTTAAGTATGAAACAACCCAATTTCACCATCTATCCATCCTACGAAAAAAGAAATCACCGCGCGTGCGTACGTACGGAATACCGTCTCCACGCCGTGGTGTAATCCATTTTCCGCCACCACCTTAATAGGATGGGTATAATGGTGTAATGAGTAAATATATATGATTATTATAAAGTGATATTGATACTGAAATAATATTCATACACTTTAACACAATTCCACGACCACGGGAACGATATCATCGCTCGTGCGTACGTACGGACTACCGTCTCCACAACGCGATGAGATTCATTCTCCATGTTAACCATTTAAGAATGATTAAAAAGTATATATAAGAAATAATAATGAAATATATGACATTATAAAGCTACTGTATTTATGTATATATGTATATGTATGTCATCTACTTACTTCCATTCAAGACAATAAGGAAAGGAAAACAGCGTTCATGCGTATGTACGGACTACCGTCTCCATGAACGGTGTTTTTCATTTCATTTATCTATCTTATATATATATATATATACTGAATATATATGATATATAAATCATATTTTATATTCTGGAAGTAATTAAATCATGATATAAGTAATGATAATGTCAAGAACAACAAGTCAAAACACCTACGATAAAATGAAACGATTTTACCCAAAATGCTTCTTTAACGTGGAATTTACAAAAGAACGGGTAATATAAAGTCATAAGTGAACCATATATGATATCATAACAGTGAATATGATTCTGTAATAAGTCAATGACATTATTTAAATCATTATACAGGAGGTTCGGACACATACGAAGCAAATCGGACCTAAGGTAAGGGAAATATCACAATCTCATTTTTATCCGAGATTGTTTATTCGTAAGTATTTACTGGGGTGTATTTTATCATCCACATCCATGTTTCATCAATATGTAATATTATTTCCATCCACCTACAACTGTTTAAATCAATTTTTTTGCCCTTCGGTGAGTTTTTAGTAATATCTATGAAAGGAATCTTTTGTCATACGAGGTACTTTTTGACTTTTCCGACAAAAGTACGAAGAATGTTTTTTTTAATTTATACGGAATGAATGGATTTTTAAAACATTATTTCCAAGAAGCTTCCTTTACAAGTTTTCAAGTTTATTTTTAATCAACTTCTTTTATTTTAAAGTCGTGTGACATGTTATGAAAGGAAAAATGTTTTTGAAGCAGAAAGGATATTTTCCTCAAGAATGGAGTTCAAGTGTTTTATCAAAATTATTTTTCCATCTAAGATAATAAAGGGTTCTGTTTTTATCCCTATTATTAAATTGATTTGATTATGTTGTGATGGAATTATTTTTATGAATTCCTTTATCTTATATGAATTGTTTTATGATGTCATGATGTTTAAGATTCTCATTTGTATTACATGGGTTATGCAATGATGTATGATTTATGATTTTGTGGCACACATAAGAATGGTATCATTATGAGATGGGTGGGACCTATATCTCCCTCCAATGCATTGGGTAAAGATTTTATATCTCATGAGATAGACATGGCTGGAATGGTAGGTTATACCGGTTCAGTGAAACAGGACTGAAACGAGGGTTACTCGATTCAGAAAGGGACTTTGTCCACTAAGATAGTCTTGGCAATGAGTCTTGACTAACAAGAAATTATTCTCTATGATTATGTGTGAATTCCACAAAGTTTCATGTTTTATGTTATGATTATTGTGATTACATTTCAATACCATGATTTATCCCATGTTATGAAATTATGCTCTCTTTTGCAGGTTATGATTTCCAAAATGTTATGTTCTTATGAATACGATGTGATTGATATTTCTTTTGTTTACCCTTACTGAGCATTTGAGCTCACCCTTTTATTTTTTCTTTTCCCCAGGATATAAAGAAAGGTTTTAGGTAAAAAAAAGGAAGATATTTATGGGAGATGTTGAAGATCTTTCACCACAATTAGAAGATTTTATTCCGAGTTTCCAAAGACACTAAACTATTACGATCCTTGTGTGTGTGTTTTTGTTATGTACTAAGTATTCTGCAAAAGTAATGTAATGTCAATGTACGTCAGGTTTCGGGTCTCTACATGAAGTGTTGGTGGTGTGTTCTCTACAGTCTTTGCTTTATTCACATCATTAGAAACTCTTTTTCCATTACTTTGACACTCAACTGCTCGATGACCTTCTTTTCCACACTTAAAACATTTTCTAGTCCCTTTAAGACAATCTTCACCATGCTTCTTTCCACACTTTGAGCATAAGGAAACATTCATCTTCTTTTCACCATCATTCTGAGATTTCTCCTTGAACTCCATCTTTTGTTTCTTGTCAAAACCATGAGATGGATATGTAACACCAACTTCCATTTCTACCTTGATATCACAACTCACAATTTCTTCATAGCTACTGAAGTCTCTTATAGCTAATGCCCTTTGAAGACTTGGTTTTAAGCCACTGAAAAATCAATCAACTTTACTTTCAGGTTGGATGATAATGCCAGATGCATACCTTGCAAGTCTTGTAAAATTCGCTTCGTATATACCAACAGATTCATCATCCTTCTGCTTCAGCTCAAGAAACTCCTTTTCCATCTTTGTTAGAAGAATACGAGAGAAGTACTTACTGAAAAACAAGTTCTTGAACTCGTCCCATTCAATGGACTCAATTTCATCTCTTGGCCTCGTATTCTTGATAAGATTCCCCCATTGATCATCTTCACCTTCCAAACGATATACTGCTAAGATGAATTTATCATGTTCAGAACATTGAAGAACTGAAAATATCTTTTCAGTGGTACTGATCCATTTTTCAGCAACAAGTGGATCGGAAGACCCACTGAAAGAAGGTGGACGTTGCCTCATGAAGGACTCAATAGAATATTGTTCCCTTCTCTGCTCATTTGGAAGTCCAGAATGTTTCATAGCTTGTGTACATATAGCAATAAGATTTTGCACTCCATCTCCCATAACATTTGTTTGTTTAGGAGGACAATCATTGCATTTTCCATTGCATTGATCAACACGGTTCCTTCGGGTTCCAGCCATCATCTAAAACCCAAAAAGAATAGTGTGAGAGGCAAAAATCATGCTAGCGAAAACAACATAATAAAGGGGGAGTATCCTCAATATCTAACATCTTAGGTTAAATTCTATGATCGTTACCGTAGTTCTAGGACTGTATCCTATACGTATACTTATCCTTAGGGACATCCCTAGACATACCTTAGAAATATCTCTAGGGATCTCACTAAATTTCTTGCATCTTAGTTTCCAAAGGTTAACTAAACCTTTCCTCTGATACCAACTGGAGACACCCTAAGATTAATGTACATGGACATTACATTACTTTTGCGGAATAGTTATGTACATAACAAAAACACACACACAAGGACCGTAATAGTTTAGTGTCTTTGGAAACTTGGAATATAATCTTCTAATCGTGGTGAAAGATCTTCAACATCTCCCATAAAGATATTATTTTTTTTAAACCTAAATCATTTATTTATGTCCTAGGGAAATGAAAACATAAAAGGGTGAGCTCAAATTCTCATTAAGGGTAAACAAAAGAAATATCAATCACGTCATATTCATAAGAACATATCTTTTAGAAATCGTAACCTGCAAAAGAGATCATAATTTCATAACATGGGATAAATCATAGTAGTGAAATGTAATACCAATAATCATAACTTAAAACATGAAACTTTGTGGAAAACACACATAATCATAGAGAATCATTTCTTATTAGTCAAGACTCATTGCCAAGACTATCTTAGTGGACAAAGTCTATTTCTGAACCGAGTCACCCTCGTTTCAGTCCTGTTTCACTGAACCGGTATAACCTACCATTCCAGCCATGTCTATCTCATGAGATATAAAATCTTTACCCAATGCATTGGAGGGAGATATAGGTCCCACCTATCTCATAATGATACCATTCTTATGCGTGCCACAAAATCATAAACCATACATCATTGCATAACCCATGTAATAAAAATGGGAATCTTTAAACATCGTGACATCATAAAACAATTCATATAAGATAAAAGAATTCATAAAAATATTTCTATCACAACATAATCAAATCCATGTAATAATAGGGATATAAATAGAACCCTTTATTATCTTAGATGGAAAATAATTTTGATAAAACACTTGAACTCCATTCTTGAGGAAAATATCCTTTCTACTTCAAAAACATTTTTCCTTTCTTAACATGTCATACAATTTTAAACTAAAAAAAGTTGATTGAAAATAAACTTGAAAACTTGTAAAGGAAGATTCTTGGAAATAATGTTTTAAAAATCCATTCATTTCGTATAAGTTAAAAAAAACATTCTTCTCGTACTTTTGTTGGAAAAGTCAAAAAGTACCTCGTATGAAAAATGACAAAAGATTCCTTTCATATCTTTTACTAAAAACTCACCGAAGAGTAAAATTGGATATAAACTATTGTATAAGGATATAAATATTACATATTTAGGAAACATTGATGTGGATGATAAAATACACCCCAGTAAATACCAAAGTATAAACAATCTCGGATAAAAATGAGATTGTGATATTTCCCTTACCTTATGTCTGATATGCTTTGTACGTATCTGAACCTCCTGTATAATGATTTAAATAATGTCATTAACTTATTAAAAAATCATATTCATTGTTATGATATCATATATGGTTCACTTATGACTTTATATTACCCGTTCTTTTGTAAATTCCATGTTAAAGAAGCGTTTTGGGTAAAATCGTTTCATTTATCGTAGGTGTTTGGACTTGTTGTTCTTGACATTATTATTACTTATATCATGATTTAATTACTTAAAGAATATAAAATATGATTTATATATCATATATATTCAGTATATATATATATAATAGATATATAAATGAAATGAAACACATCGTTCATGGAGACGGTAGTCCGTACGTACGCATGAACGCTGTTTTCCTTTCCTTATTTTCTTGAATGGAAGTAAGTAGATGAAATATATATATACATAAATCCATTAGATTTACCATGTCATATATTTCATTATTATTCATTATATATACTTTATAATCATTCTGGAATGGTTAACATGGATAATTAATCTCATCGCGTCGTGGAGACGGTAGTCCGTACGTATGGACGAGCGATGATATCGTTCCCATGGTTGTGGAATTGTGTTGAAGTTTATTTATAATATTTCAGTATCAATATCAATTTATAATAATCATATATATTTACTCATTACACCATTATACCCATCCAATTAAGGTGGTGGCGGAAAATATATTACACCACGGCGTGGAGAAGGTATTCCGTACGTACGCACGCGCGGTGATTTCCTTTTTCCGTAGGATGGATAGAAGGTTAATTAGAGTTGTTTCATATTTATAATAACATATCAGTATATAATAAATACTGAAGTTATTACTTTATCATGAAACAACTAAATAAGAAGAAGTTTAAGAAGAAATAAATTGAAAAAGATCGGTAATGGATATTACCTCTTTTTGACGCGCCTTCACTTAACCTCCACTTAAAGAACTAAGGATGGTCTTTAAAGAAGACCAGGACCTCTAGGATGATACTAGGGAAGTAGAGAAGAGATTTTATCAGGGTTTGTCCGAGATTGAATGCTCAAATTGGTGTGAGGAGGAGAGGGAGGAGGTGCCCTTTTATAAGGGAGGAGAGGGGCACCTTAGGAAAATCTCAAAATATTATTTTATATTAAGGTAAAATTCGGTTTATAATGGTTCCAAAGGGTCTTATTTAGAAGATAAAGTGGGTATGGGTAGAAATAATCTCATCCAATAGTATTCAAACAAGTTTAGGTTATTATTTTAACCTTATCAATTAGATTTAGCTCTAAGTTAAATAATTTAACTTTTACCGTGTCTTTTTGTTTTCTTACACTATATGGTTAATAAACTTACCATAACAAGCCAAAAGAACCCCAAGTTGTTTATTATTAATATATATATCCTTATCTAAGTAATTTGGCCGAACCTTATATTTTTAGGAATTAAATAACAATTAATAATATAATATTTGTTTTAAAAACTAATTTATGTCAATTTTGACACTATTTGGTACATGATTTTTATGAAATTCATAAAAGAATGATAAGTTCTAAAAAAGTTACTTATATCAACAATAACATGTCATATTAACCTATAAAATTAATTTAAGTCATAAAAAGTCTAAAATTACATTTATTTGGGCATTTATAACATCAATTATGTCAATATTTCATTAATAAGACAATTACTGCATCATCTTTGTGTCATAATAAATGATAATTATTTAATCCCTAAAAATTCTAAATAAATTCCTATGATGTAGATAATTGTATTATCTTTCTTGAGACTATTCATGTTTGAAGTTTCATTAATTTTATCACTAAATTAAAATTATTATACTTATAAGATTTAAGAAAGTGAAATGTTGTCACATTCTTTGGTTTTAATAATAATTAAATTATTTTCATGGAAAAAAGTCCATAAAATGAATCTAATCCTACCCTTAGGTTATATGGGTCTACGTTTATCCATCAAATAGGATTTTTCCAAGTGTTAGTGTAATTTTATAATCTTATATTTACCCTTAATTACCCGATTTACCTTTAACTATAGTAAATAAAATTTACCGTAGTTACTATTCACAATGCCCAAAAATAAAAAGTATCTTATTAAAATAATTTGGACCCACTGATTACAAATATGGAATTCATTTTTCCAAATTCAATACACAAAATATTCATAAATTAAATTAAAATTAATCTCGTTGTCGAAAAAAAACGGGTTTTTCTTTAAAACATTGCAAAAGATTGAATTGATTTAACCTACGAATTCAAGGTAAAATCAATGCTAATGAAATACATTATATTAAATGGTAAAAATATATTCTATTTATACTTTAAAACCATTAAATATTATAATTTAACCATATAGGATATTACGATGAAAAAAGTTGTTTTTAATTAAAATATAGCGTGTTTTTACTATTCATTAAAATATAAAAGTTATCGGAAAAATATCAAAACTTTATCTAATGTAAATTTTTATATCCTGATTCAAAATAAGAATTTTATTTTGTCAAATTGAACTTATAAACATGTCAAAATCTTGATTTAAAGTGGGTGTTCCATCAAAAGGTGGAAAAACTGCATTTTTTGAAAAAATACTTATTTTACCCGAAAAAATTATTTTGTTCTTATACAATGTTTTAGAAAATGTGTAAGACAAATAATAATGTTATAAGATTCAAAATTTATTTAATACTATTCATAACGGCTAGTTCATAATAATATTATAATAATATATCGTTGTTTAGTAAAACTCGGTATTGCATACTAGACACACTATCGAGGAAGGTCGTGATTGCGTGTAACGCAAGGCAAGTCAAGGATGCATGTTGTGCAAGATCCTTTTGGTGTAGCGTATAACACAAGACATTAATTAAATTAAAAAGAATATTTTTCATAAAATCTCGGGATGTTACACCAACTGTTATTTATATCTACCTAATGTATAGAACTATCCAAATTGAATGTGTTGAAAATTCAGTTGAGTGATTTTAAAAACAAGGGATTTATCCATCCAAGTGTATCACATAGTGAAGATTTATTTCTATTTGCTAAGAAGGCTTATGTAAATATCCATTTATGTACTAACCATCAGAAGCTTAGTTGGTTAACAATTAAAAATTAGTACCTCTTACCTCATATCAATGATTTTTTTATAAATTAAAGAGGGAAAGGTGGTTCACAAAAACTAATCTTCAGTTCAGATACCACTATCTCATAATTAAATAGTTGTGTATTCAAAAACTACCTTCAGGTGAAATTATGGTCACATTAAGTATCTTGTGATGATATTTCATTTTATTAATGATCTTGTAGTTTTTATGGTACTAGTGAACTAGATATTCCACTAGTACCTAGATTATTTCTATGTAGTATTCATGATCTATATTTTTGTTTATTTGAGGATCAAAGAAGAGAATGAGATTTATCTAAAAAGTATTTTGGGAACCTTGAGATATCACTTCCTTTATGCTAAGATATTATAATTCCACTTTTATATCTAATACATGAAGTAATTAGGATATGTGGCCTCATAAAATAGCATCTTAGTTGATCCTGAGAAGGTGAAAGTTTTTAGGTCATGTTAGGATCAATGAAATTTTTCTTAGATTAAATGTTTCTTGGGCCCAAAATTGTATTACCATTGGTTTATAAAGGATTTATTGAATCTGGAATCACTATTGATCACTCTCACTAGGAAAGGAATGAAATTCTCATAGGATTCAAGGTTTCAGGATTTATTTGATGAGTTGAAATGATATTTATACTTGGATCCTATATATATATTTATAGAAGATAAATTGGGTTATGTGGTGTACTATGATGCTCCATACGTAGGTTTGGGGTGTTTTTTTATAAAAGGGGATCAGGTGGTGGCATATGTCTCTCGTCATCTTCAAAAAAAATAAGAAGAACTACCCCATCCCTGACCTATAACTTGCAGCAATAATGAATTCCCTTAATTTTCAATACATTACCTTTTTGGGGAATGTTTCTTTATATATTATAATCATAAAATTTTGAGTTATATAATTTCTCAGAAGTACATAAACATCAGATAGAGGGTATGGATGGATTACCTTTAGTCATTTGAGTTTTACATCCCCTACACCATAGAAAATTAGAATGTTATTGTTTACACCCTTATTAGGAAGTTTCCATCTTGAGCCACGGTGAAGTTAAAGGATAAATGGAACCACATGATACTCCACACTAACATGAACCTAGATATAAAAGAGTATGGGGATATTTCTTATCTAGTAAGAATATAGTTGACACTATCTCTTCTTGAGTTAGTCTTCCAAGAGAAATAATGGGATGATGAATTCTGAAGTATCCAAGATTATTTATTTGGTGGTAAGATCATAACTAGTTGGTTTCTTTATTTGGAGGGTTTTAGTTTCTTCAAAAGTAAATATTTAATTCCTTCACATGTGAGAAATTTTGTGACAAAATATAGTAATTTATACTAGAGTTATATTCACCCAGTCACTGTTAATATGTATTATAATTTAAAGAGTTGGTTCTAGTGGCTCGGTTTGAAGATGGATATAACTGATTTCATTTCTCATTGATATACATGAAAGTGGATTCATAAATAAAATTAAATGACTTATGTTTTACTTTAAACCCTCCTTGTGTTGATATGGAAGGGGTTTTAGGTGCCCAAGGATGTCATGGTCAGACTACCATGGACTCCACAATGAAATAATATCCTATGGGTTATGATTAACCAATTAATAAATTTGACTCATCTCATTCCAATTTGAGGAACCACTAAGGTTAAAGGGTTGGAAAATTTGTATATATAGGATATTATGATGTTAAATAGGTCACCATTAGCTATCATTTAGGATACTGGATCCTAATTTACCTCTCTGTTTTGGAAAGGGCCCCAGGAGGTAATGGAATCTCAAGTTAGTTTGATCACAACCTACCATACTCATACATATGGAAAAATAGTGTGACCAAATTATAATTTGTAGAATATACTTCATGCATATGTCATATAATTTAGAGTTTTTTGGTATTACCTTTTGTGAATAGTTTAATTTTCCTATAATAATAGTTACTAGTCGACCATCAGGATGGCTCCTTCTGAATCCTTTTATAGTCAACCTTGAAGGTCACCACTTTTTTTGCCTGAGGTCAGTGAATATTATTTGGTTAGATTGAGTATTTTTTAGGATATAATGGAAAATATATCTGCTATTCAAAAAAAATATTGATGGATTATAGTTAGAATAAATCTTATGTGGATTTTCAGTGTCGTCCAATGGAGTTTACTATTTGTGGCCATGTGTTCTTGAAAGCTTCAATTTTATTAGTTAACTGATGTCTTGAAAAGAAACTAAAGCTATTTCTAATATATATGGGTCCTTTTAATATCATTGAGAATATTGGGAATGTTTATTATTTATTGAAAATGCCACCGAAGTTTACTTCAATACACAACTTATTCCATGCGTCTTAACTCAAGATATATCATCCTATCCCTTATCACATTCTTAATTAGTAGGGTCTCAACATGGAGATGGATATGTTAGTAGTTAAAAAACTATTTTAGATTTTTGGTTCTCTATAAAATAACATTTGTAGAAAATCTATTATTTTTTCCAAGTGATAGGGTATAAAATAACACATTATCATGAGACATGGGAGTGAGAATTAGATATGTGGAAGCAATGGACTCACTTTTTTTGGACTAACCTAGTTCAATATAATATTTTAGGGGTAGAAAGAAATATGGTTAGGGAAATTATCACATACCACTATTTCTTTTAGGTATGAATTTTTTTTCATTCCATTCAAGTATTTTTAGGTTTTTTCAATTATTTTGGGAGATTTAGAACTTTAAATGAGATATATCACTGCTAATATGTTAATTCATTGAACACATCATTCATATTTTGAATGATCTTGATGGTTATCCTAAAATTACATAACTATGGTTCATGAAATGAACCACTTTATTAAGTGTTTAACAATTCAAGTTGAAGTAATTAATGATGTAAATCATTTTTTAAAGTGTGAACTCATTGGGATAACTTTTCAATTTTTGGCTTCCCCCATTTTTCCCTATTTTAATTTCAAATTATTCTTTCCAATTTTTTTCCTATATCAAACCTTGTTATGTATCTATCATATATACTCCTTCCTATATTCATATTTGGTTTTATTTTTATGGGGTTTCACCCTAGGTATTAAATGAACATCATGGTAAGTGGTTTTCTTTGCCTTATATCGATCTTATTCATTTTCTCTTGGGTTTCTATTTTTCCTAAATTCTATTGTGGCCTAGTTTTTTTTGGGTCTAATTTTTTTTATTGGGGTTTTGGTGTTTGGGGTTCTCTAATACCTTGGGATACTCTTGTCTTTTTTTTAATATGGATTCCACCATATTGTTGGTGATTTCAAGTGTTTGGGGTAGGTGTTTTCATAAATACTACATATCATATGAACCTTGGTTGCTTGAACATGTTTAAACTAGTTTTCAAGTTGTTTAAAGGCATTGTTTTTATTTATATTAATCTGTTTTGAAAATTATAAATATATTTATAATGAAATTTTTTTCAGGGCATTTTTATTTTGAGATTTGGGTCACTTTGTATTGTATTTGATAAAGATGTTTTATGATTGATGAAACACACCTTGAAATGGTTTTGAATTGTGAAAATTGTGATCCATGAGAGGGGGGAAACCCATGGGAGCTTGGGTATTATGTGGGTTATCTAAGATATGTATAGATAGGTATGGTGATCCACCCAATAATTACATATACATTAAAAATCCTAAAAGAACATTGGTAATATAGGGAAACACATGTTGTTGATTACTAGTCTATATGCCAGAGTTAAAGGGATGTGAGTGTAAATCCAGTTATTTTTTCCTTTTTCATGAAGGTTTGAGGGCCCTAGTTATCCATAACCTGATATAACGTAGGCACCCAACAATGTTGTTAGAGTTTTAAATTTAAAAATTGGTTATTTTTTCATACCTTTACATTAAACTTTTAAAAAGTGGTTAATTTCACTATTTTATATAAAAAACTACAATGTTAGATTCTTCTTATTTTATACATATTTAAAGAGAATAATTGGTTTTTTTAATAAATTTTTCTTATAGAACGTTTAGAGGGACCTTATCGGTCTTTTTTAGCACACCCTACATACACTTAATTAGTTTATGTGGATAAGAGTCTCCTAGGATCAAGCAGTCACCATGAGAGGGGGTAATGAATTAGGGGGGACCAACTTTTATCGATTAAGTTCAAGTTAAACGTTTTCTTCCTTTCAATTAAATTAACACCTATAATTGGTTGGGATGTATAGGTCTTAATTATAAGTTCTATCCACTTTTCCATTATTCAATATAGATATTGAAAATTAAATAAAACATAAGGATTTTTACAATGCAGTGTCCCAATTTGTGTACTTAATTCTTATTAGGAAAAATCCTTTTGAGTCATGGATTTTTTCATAATAATAATATTATCAATTAAAAGTTATTTGAGAAGTTATTAAACTTAACCCACATTCTTCATACCATAAAAATAATCTCCCTAAAAATAATACCGACTCTTTTCATCTTATAATTTACCTCTATGTTGAAAAATTCTTTGACTGAAACATATTCTTTTATTAGGGTACTTACATGTCAACCTTATTTTAATTCAGATAAACTTAATTTAAAATATTTCACTTTATTCCTTATAACCTAATATTTTAGTATTTTAAACATTCATGAGAACAAGATGTTCTGGTCTTCCAAAACTTCTACCCAACTTCATCATTATTTAAAACTTCAGTTAGCTACTTACACTCTCAAATATTTATCATCATCATCACATTTCTCTAAATATTATCAATTCCTTTTATAGGGTAACCATTCATAAAAATATCATTGATTTAAATCCCATAAATCCAAGGCTCATTGAATTTTTAATTTTATTTCCTTCAATAATTATTATAAAATATCATAGTCAAGTCAAATAATTGAAAAATATAAAATCTACTCACTTTACAAATTTCACTTAGAAATATAATAGAATCATGAACATTGTTTTCCAAATATTGTACTTTGAAACCTATGTGCATCATCATCATCATAATTAATTCAATTTATATGAATGTTAATTCTATTAATATTTTCCTAGAGTACCAACTTCAAAATTATTCAAAAATATTCTTCATATGAATTTTATTCTATATTAATTCCTCCAAACATGACTTTGAATCATTCCTCAAATATTTCTTCAAGCAAATTTTCATGGATAAATATATCCTCCTTTCAATTATACCTTTTTCTCTAACATAACTCAAACTATATTCATGCATATACTAATCATTACTTTTCATACAAGTATAAAAAAAGTCCCATATACAAGGGTTTCTTATTTTATAGGTCTAATATTTTTTTTGATGCTCTCCCTTTTATTCTAGTAAATTAATTTTTTCTCACAGCTCATAAATGTCTTCACTGTTTGAAAACAACATCTCAACTTATTCACTATCTAAACATAAAACATTCCACTTGAATTCACTCCTCATATTGAACTCATCTTACAATGCTTCCAAACATCATCTTATATTATAATTAAATAATTTATTCTTTCTATTACAACATCTTTTCTTCCCATTACTTCATATATACTTCATTCCACGTCTTCTATAAGCTTTCAACTCAGTATAAAACATGATCAAATATCATTCATGTGTCCATAAATTTGGTATAATGTGAACACCATCTAGAAACCATTATTTCATAACACTATATCCATAGTATGATATTTATTTTTTCAACACAAATATCACATGCGATCCCTGGAACCAAGCCTATACAAATAGTTTTCCTTCTAATTAGTTTTCATGTATCTCTGTTTTTCATTGCACTCAATATTCCAATGAACTATCATTAATAAACTTTCATAGATGTAAATGTTTTTGTTTCATGCATGATTTCCCACTTTGGGAAATTTCAATCGTTTTCTAGATAATATGTCATCCAGTAATCTTTTCATTATCTTATTTTTACAACCAACATCATATACACCATCACTTAACTATTTTCTCAATTTGTAGATACCATTCATCCTCATATATAGTTGCTCTATTATTTTATTGTTTTTAATTGGGCAGATTGATCTCTTAGTTATGGTGTGATTTTAGTGTTGTAATTATCCATGAAATACTCTATTTACGGTGAATAATCTATTAGAAAATAGAATGGTAATAGTAAAAATTTGGAATCTCAATGCAGAAACGATGTGCACCGTCCAAAAGGGTTTGATCCACCCTAACTTGTCAGTGTAGGGTTCTCAGTGTAAATTTCCCTTGAGTATTTCACTAGTATTGTAGGAATGTTAGACAACAAATTTTAAATGTACCAAAGCATCGATGTTGGAGTAATATTTCAAGAGCATTTTAGATTTTAAGAGGATGAATGGTTGATCCCACTATCCCACTATTTATAAATAAAAATTGATGTGAATCGCGTAGATTTGATCACACCATATGGATCAAAATATACCTTGATTTGATCAAATTGGCACAACTCCTAGTGGGGGTGCCTTTTAGATTTTGAATTTTTAAAATCCAATAATAATGAGTAATGTCATCATCATTCGTTATATAAAATATTTTATATTCTTTTTTTATTTTATATATGAATAATATATATATAATGAATTTTTTTACTAAAATATATATTTTAAAAGTACAGAAAAACCATTTATGAAAATATATAATTTTTATGTATAAACAATTCCCACGGCCCCTTTTTATAATGGATGAACATTAAGGATTCTATCCCCATTTCAAATGTGGGATTACCTATAGTTTTGTCCACCTCATCAATCTAAACCTCTAAATATGTGTGTCTGACCAAAAACCATTTCATTTTTTATTTTATGAATAAAAATCATAACACCCTATTTTTATTCATAAGTATTAACTCTCCAGGTCATAGGTGAATTATTTTAGTAAAGGTATCTTTCTGTATAAACCTTTATAAAGTATCAGTATCTCAAATTATTATCATATTTTCAATTTTTTGAAATATTAAACATGTTAATATTTAAGATAAAAAAAATATATCATACATGGAATGATATTTCCATCCAAAATAACATTTTTATCAATTTTTTTGTCATGTGATTATATCTATTTCATGAAATATCTATGGAGTAAACTCATTGACTCCTTTAAGAAGAGAAACCACTTCAATGTTCATATAGGAAAACTATTAAAAGGTTTATCCATTTTTAGAAAACATAACTCATTGAGAATTAATATTTTGTTGATATTTTATAAATTATTTTCTATTTATAATAGAAAATATTTACACCAAGTAGTTAGGGTTGTAATTTTCAATATCAATAATCATCTTTGTAACTTGTTTTTACCCATTAAACACTTTTATTAGGATAAACCTAAATAAATTGTTGGGTTTCAATTACAAAATGATTTATTTTATGGGTTTCAACCCCATATCCTTATTATTTCCATGAATTATCTCTCTCAAAAATAATTTGTAAATAAATTTGGAGGGACTTTACACAATATCACATAGACAATTGTAATGGTACCATCTCGTAAAAATTGTCTCGCATAATCATGTCTAAAACTTATATGTCTATAATTTCCATTATACATAAAGCTATATGATTTTGATAAATTGTATTCACTATCACAACTGATAGATATAGGAGGCATCGGACTAGTCCAGAATCTAATAACCAATAGTAAATTCATAATCCATTCATATTATTTTCCACATGTCACTAATGACAATAAACTATAACTGTATGGTCGAATGTGAAATAAATGTTTGTTTCGTGCTCTCCCGATAAAAGAATAGCCTCCCTGAGTTAATAACCATCAAAATGTGGATTGATTATCAACAATACTATTAATCCAACTAACATCAGTTTATCCTTCCAATATATCTAGATAATCATTATAGTATAAACTTAAATCATTGGTCTTTCTCAAGTATCCAAATATTCCCATAATACATCTCCAATGGTCTACACTAGGATTACTAGTATATCTACTCCTTTTATATACCAAAAAAGAAATATTAGTCCTAGTTTAATGAATTGAATACATTAAAGAACAAATTGAACTAGCATACTCAATATTTGGTATTGATCTACCCATATTCATAAACTATTTTAACACCTGAATTAAATGGAGTATTAGAATCTTTGAAAAAAATATAATCAAATTTATTTAACATTGTTTATATATAATGATATTGTCTTAAACAATAACCTCCATTGTGTTTTATTACTTTAATACCTAGAATAGTATCAAATATTCCAAGATCCTTCATTTTAAACATAGTGTATAAATAAATATTTGTTTCATTTACACTAATCATATTGGTTCTAAAAATTAAGATATCATACACCTATAGACCCATAATAACTACATATTCTTTTATAAACATTTAATAAACACATTTAACCACATTTTTATGAGTATATTCATCAGTTAAAATAATAAAATAAATTTTATAATTCCATTTCTTTAGTGATTATTTAAAGACATAAAGAGATTTAACTATTTTACATACTTTCTCTTCATTAACATGTAAAACAAAACCTTTTAGTTGATCCATGTAAATATATTCATTTGAGTATCTATTTAAAAAGTTAGTTTTAAGATCCATTTTATTAGCATAAAAATGATTAATTGAAGTTAATGTAAATAAAAACCTTATTGAAGTAATCCAAGATACAAGATCATAAGTATTAAAATAATCAACCCCTTATTTTTTTTATAAAACCTTTTACAGTGAATCTAGATTTAAAAGCTTGAATGTTACCATTGTAATCATACTTTTTTCTAAAAATCCATTTACAACCAAAATCTTATGAAACTATTGTTAAAACTATAATGATATGAGTATTATTCCTCATAATGGAATCTATTTCATCATTAATGTTTAATTTATAGAAAGAAGCATATCTATAAGTTATAGCTTCTTTATATGTATTTGGGTTATCTTATATAGTTAATACTATTGGATACTTATTCAAAACATAATTATTTTTATCTCTCCCAACAAGAAAAAATATGGTATCTGGTTAAAAAAATGTGGTTATATATGTTTCTCATTCCTAAGTCTTGTACTCCATTTAGGTTCAACTCAAGAATAATAATTATTCTCTACTACTGTATTTGAACTGGATAGAGTATATAAAATAGGGTTATGATGAATAACCTCCTCCACATTGTCTTTATAAAATTAGATTTCAAAACACTCTACATCACTTGATTCAATAGTGATATTAGCTTCCAAATCCATAGCTCTACAAGAATTTAAATTTTCTGTATATCCAACAAAAATGCCTTTAATTTTTCTTGGACCAATTTTAGTTCTTTTAGTAACAGGAACTATATATTAAGATAAACACAACAACACTTGAAAATATGAAGAATTAGGTTTCATACCTTTAAAAAATATGGGTATAACTTGGTTATCCTAGAAGTTATCTAATTATGAATATGAAATGAATCCAATAAATATTCCCTTATAGATTAAATATTAAATTAAATTTATTAATCATGAAATTTACCATTTCTACTAAAGAATTATTTTTTCCTTTCAGCTAATCCATTTCTATGAGGAGTGTAAGGAGCATTACTTTGGGGAATTATAACATTTCCTCACAGAACTCATTAAAATCATTCATAAAGTATTCACCACTTATATATGAGAATAATACATTAATATTTTTGTTTAATTGGTTATCAAATTCATCTTTATACTTATTAAACATATTAAAGGCTTAATAATTTATTTAGAGAATTTATGTTTTTAAATATCTACTACAGTCATCAATAAATGTAATAAAATATAATATTCCACCACGAGTTAACAAACTATTCAATTCAAAAAAAATGTATTAATTATATTACATCATAATTACTTTCAAAACTTTTTAATGGTTTTTTACTATTTTAGATTCTACACATCTTTCACGTTTATTAAGTTTATATCCAAAGTTAATTAATTTTAACTTCTTTTCTGCTTTTAATGAATTATAATTAACATGTTCTAAACTATAGTTTCATAAATTAGATGACCCAATCAAGTAAGATTAAGATCCAATCATATTATTAATATATAGTTGATACATTCCATCATTTGGTTACCCTTACTAATAAACATGCCTCCCATTGAAAATAAAACCATGTCGGATTTGAAGAAAACTTTAGATACCTTCTTACCCATAAGATCAACAAAAACCAAATTTTTTTAAATTTCAGGTACAGATAACACATTAAGAAGAGTCAAATTCTTCCCAAAAGTAAATTCTATTACCATCCTACCTTAACAAGTAACATAGATAAATGTATTATTCCCAAGGTGTTATTCCTTCATGGTAGTACTATCATCAAATGTATTGAACATAAAATGATCCTTACACACATGCACCATTTATCTAGAATCAATACACCATCCCATATTTATCAAATTCATATTGACTTTGAATAACATTAAAATTATATTCTATTTAGTCAAAATATTTTCAACGGGTTTATCAAATTTATTTTAATAGCAAGATTCCCTTGAAAAATTCCTTGGTTTTCCACAAACAAATCATTTTACTATCCTATTGGAAGGATTTTATTTCTTATTTAATTATTTACATTTCTTTTTAACATGTAAGGAAGAGTTTAGTGGTGCCTTTCCCACAATGATATTGACCTAGGTATCAAATTGTGAAGACATACCCAAGGATCTCATCATGTATTATTCTTAAATATGAAGAAGCTTCTCAAGTTGTTCCAAGAAAATATCCTCACTCTTTTTCATGATATATTTACCAAATTATTTCCACATAGGAGGCAAATTAGAAATAATTTCACCAACTTGGAATGTTTCTAGTATATTTATTTTAAGTAAAACAAGTTTGATTTATAAAAATCAGATCTCCTGAACTTTATCCCAAACCAAATTATTATCAACCATCTTGAAGTTAAGATACTTTAAAATAAGAAATTTATTGTAACCTTATTCCTCAGTTTTTTACATTAATTTTATTGCATCCCATATCTCTCGAGAAGACTTCATTTTTTGAAAATAGTCCAAAAGATGATTTGATAATGTGTTAATAATATTTCCTCAACACAAAACCTAATCATATTCACAATTATTCCTTATTTCTGAAATATTTTTGAATTTAGTCATGTAAATCGGTGTTCCAAAAAGATTTGTAGTAGGCTCATTGAGAATGGGTTGCAATTCTGATTCTAGGATATAAAAAATCTTCAACACTATAATAAGAAACTTCATCTTATCCTACCATTAGGAAAAAAATCCATCAAAATGGTATAGCTTTACCATGTCATCGTAAATAACTTTAAGGGATGAAAAATACTTCTTCTAGGTTCTTCCTTGGTTTTAAAACCTGGTGTCTCCCAAATTTACCCAAGTTTTAAGGGTTAAGCGATCACTTGCAGTGTGGCTTGGGTTGTCAAATCCTCATAGACCTATGAAGATCCATAGATGCATAATATAACGAGATGGATTTTTTGATATGAAGTGGCCAACTTGGGTTGATTTTATTTGGTTTTAAAAGATCACTAACAGATCTTTGTGAATTAAAATTATGAGAAAATGAGTTGATCCTAGGTTATTTCTCAGGGTGGATTGGATGAAATATTTTTAACAATTTTAATTTCATTAACTTGAGAAGGATTCATGCAATGAATTCAAACTAGCCTTATAAATTACGGATTAAAAACATTCAAAAACATATTATAATAACCTATACACTTGTAGGATCATTTTCATGAGCACTCCAATGTAAAGGATCCAATTAGCATATAAAAGTGGGGTGAATAAATTCAATAAGGAAGAGGAAGAGAGAAAATCATTGAATGAAAGAAACTCAAATAAAATAAATTAACAGAATTTAGGGAGTGATAAATAACATCCAATCCAACCCCTTTATACTCCCTTAGATCAAACCATAAAATATTTATCCCTTCATTGATGACATTTTTTCAATGGAAGTGGGAAGTAGATTTATGAGGGTGGAATTGAAGAAGTAAAAATAACAAAACAACAATCTCTCCACCGTTGTGTGAAAAAAATCATAAGGTTTGGTGTGAAAAAATTCACACCTTGAGGAAACGGTATCAAGGTGATATGAATAAGAATATAATAATAGAATAAGAATAACTTTTATTGAAAACTAAGGTGATTTGAATAACTTGCATGAGAAGGAAGAACATTACAAAGACAAATTTTCATAATAACATTACAATGAAAACAAAGCACCAAGATCCCAAAATCCTCAACCCCTAATGCCTTAAATAGGAATTTTGGAAGCCTTTGGTCCAGCCCCAATATTCACATGTGTATTTAATTAATTTTAGTGTGCCTAGGTGGGTGTACAATTAATGAAGATGAGACTTTTCCACTCTTCCCCTGAAGTGGCAGCCAGCTTGCATTCGCCGCAAAGACGCACCGAAAGGACCTTATAGATGGAAGAATTAGAGTGGTAAATATAAGGATAAAATTTATCCCCAGATATCTCCTAATATAATTTACAATTTCAGCCCAAAATAATTTGTTGTTCGAGAGATATGATTTAAATGTTGGTCTGTTTTTCTGGGCCTCAGAATCTGGCCCAGAATTTCATCATCAAATTGAGACACCTAGAACACCATTAAAACATCAGAATTATCTTGGACCACTGTTTCATGAAATGTTCCCCATAATATCCTCTATATTTATTTAAATTTTCATAATCATTTGGCTTGAATAATGTCCTCGACATTACTTTTATTGGGCAGATGTCCAGTTTACTTCGCCCAGAACCTGGTTGGTTCAAGGCCCACTTTAGTGGTCTTCCAGTTTGAATATCCAAGTGCTCCAAAATAATTAATTGTTCTTTATATCATGGGAGACCTGAAAATAAAATTATGAGAATTTTTTGTTTTATGATATGTCTAAGAATGTACCATGTAATAGTGCATTTTAAGAAGGAATTACAATCATAATGTGAAATAATGTTCAAAGTGTAAAATGTACTAATAATGGTGTATATGATTAATAAAGAACATGAATATTATATTATAAACAATGAATATTATCCTCGTTTAGTATCTAATCACACCCCCCAACTTGAGTTTTTCTAGTCCCGAGCAAAATATATCTCAAAAATATAAAATTTGAATTCCCTTGTCCAAAAACATTTAAATACACATTTCTCACCCAAAGATCTCATACGAAAAAATTATGAATCCCATAAAAATCATTTAAAACAAGCTAGTTCCATAGGCATATCCCAATCCCAATCCCATTACTTTGTTCAAATTCATCACCAAATTTCATCCAATTTCAATTAAGCATGATGAAGTGGTGTGCGTCACAATAGACATGGGGTTCATTTTCATTTGAGGGAGAAAAGATAGAAGTGATGGGAGGAATCAAAATTAAATATTAATATGAGTATTAATTTTTTCCTTTTTTTCTTTTTTTTCAATTTTTCCATGGAAATTGAAATTAAACTCAATCGAGTCAACCCATGTAGCAAGAATTTTCTGATAACTCCCAGGCTTAAAGACCTTAGGGCACCATTTGAAGCTCACATACTTGGGCATCATCTCGAGTTAACTCAATCAAAAAAAAATTAAAATTACCACAAATAGAGATAAAATTCCCAACTCGGGGCCATACAACAATGGAGTCATAATCACCAAGTGTCGAAATCCACACATTAGGTCAATCCATTTCTCTATGTGCAATTGATTGTTTTCTGAATACTCATGTTAAAATTAAAATGATCACCAACCCTATGCAATTTATTATTGACCCCAATAACCCAAACTAATACCCCACAATCTAGAGAATGTGTATCATGTTTTTTTTAAATAAATGAATGAAAATATAAATGGTGAAAAATCACATCAGACAACCGTACTTTCAAAAATATATGCACATGAACTTAAACTTGCATTAAAATCAGAATCAAGGCATGAAAAATTATTTGATATCCAATTTCAGAGTTTGAAATGTGTGTTATCATGTTCATGGTTAATGAAAATTTTACTTCCACACATTTTATGATGAAAAAAAATCAATTATTTTATTTAATCTCCCCCCAACATAGATTAACATTTTCCCCAGTGTTTATAGAAATGAAAACTTAGAAGGGGTAGGATATAAGTTCAAAAAAGACATTGAAAATGAAAATTATGGAATGAAGTCACCTGGTGGTTTATGTTGAAAATGTATTCCCTAGTCTCCCTTCAGTTCTGGTTTGAGTCCCAGTGGATTGGATGATTGTGACAGGCTTTTCCCCATGACCTATGACATGTCCTTTAATTTTTTTATTATGTATTTTTTTTTATTTTTTAACGTAAAAACCATAAAAATAAAATAAAATAAACTGATGATACATTGTTTTCTCTTAAATTTATGAGTAAGGTATTACTCAAAGATCACACCACATGACACAGATGAATATAGTTCTCCCCTTTCATACCCATCCTTTCTCATAAAAGAATAACAGGTCAACAATCTAAATTTTTATTTTTTTTATTTTTTTTAAACTTTAAAAACATAAAAATAAAATAAACTGGTGATACATTGTCTTCTATTAAATTTCTGGGTAAGGTATTACTTTGATATTACACCACGTGACATGGGTGAATATGTCACTCCCATTTCATACCAATCCTTACTCATAAAACAAGAACAAGTCAACAGTCTAAGGAATTATTTTTCTTTTTGTATTTTTTCATTAGCATGCAAACACATAGAAATAAAAAAAATTGGTGATACATTATCTTCTCTTAAATTTATGGGTAAGTTATTACTCAGGGATCACACCACATTACATGGATGAATATGGTGCTCCCCTTTTGGAATATTGATGCATGAACAACATACACTTTTCAAAAGGGTTTGATCAAACCCCACTTGTTGGTATAGGGTTCTTGGTGGAAATTTTCCATGAGGATTTCACAAAGATTTTTTGAATGTAAAACACAAAATTTGTGAAATCCCACAACATCGATGTTGGAGTAATTTTTTTTATAATTTTCAATTTTAAGAGATTAAATGTCTTATCTCATAGTATCATTATTTTTATATCAAAATTGGTGTGAATTCCACTAATTTGATCTCACCATTTCAATCAAAAGATACCTTTAATTCATCAAAGTGGGATAAATCTTAGTGGTGTAACCCATATGGATTTTGAATTTTAAAAATCCAATTGTTACGACTCATATCGTCATTATTCGTTATATATAATATTTTATTTTATTTATTTATTTTTTTATCTAATATATATATACATTTTACTAAAATATATATTTCAAAAATACTTTAAAATCTTTTAGGAAAATATATATTTTTTATGGAAAAAAAATTTCCAAGGCCTGTTAAATAAGGGAGGTGTAACTCCCCGAAAATCTAAAGTGAAAACCTTGTATTTGATAGCATGTATGACATGAATCACCAAGTGCGCAAGGGGATATAATATTTGAATACTTTATAATATATTTACTATTAAAAATATATTCTATATATTTCAAAGAACACAGCACCTATTTATATTTCATTACATTCAAGATCGACCTTCCTCAATATCTTGCATTACAAGGAAGAGCAGCCTTCTTCAGTGTATTACATTAAACACAATATAGAGTTTTAATGAATAATAATATATTATTAAAATATAATGAGATATAAACACAATGTTAAATTAGTGGTTATGGATACTAATAACTAACTTATAAAAATTATGGTTTATAAAAATATATAATCAATTAATTGGTTACAAATTAATTACAAATTCATGCAGGAAGCAATTGAATATAAAGTGAATATTTTTGTAGAAAATTATTTTTATGATAAAAAAATTGTTTACACTAATAGATTAAATTAATTACAATTATTGAGTGCTATTAATGTAATATATATATATATTCAATCAAATTTTTTATATTAATCAATTATGTTTTATATGCATAATATAACAACAAAACTTATTTTATAAATAAAAACCAATATTTTTATAAAAGGAAATTTTACCTCCTTTTAATGGAGAATCAATTTTAAATATTAATTTTGATAATTTAATTGATTTAACATGTCAAAATATAATTCATCTTTGAAATAGAAACATAATAATTAGGTTTTGGTAAATTTTTGATATTTTTCTGAAACATTTCATTTTTTAAAGAATAGTTAAAAATACTGAATTTTGGTTTAAAACTTATTTTTAATATAATTTATTTATATTGTTAAATGATAGTTTTAATTGGTTTTAAAGTATAATTAGATAATATTTTTATCAATTAATAAAATATATATCATTATAATCATTTTCACTTTGGAATTGATTATAAAAACATAGCAAACATTCAGAAATTTTTACTTTAAAACCCTGCATTGCTATTCCATCTACAGGATTAAATTTAAATTAATTACCACCACTTACATGATTGGAATTTGGAAAAATTGATTTAATATTTTTAATTAGAATAATTTCTAATTTCTAATAATACCAAAAAAAATTGACCAAAAATATTAGTGAAAGTAATTAAAATTAATTACAATTATTAAGGCATAATTACGCTTAATAAAGGACTAAACCTTAAACTTAGGGGCTCAAATGAAAAATCCACTTGTAAAACACCCATTTTATATCCATATTTCATCCATTAAAGTTAAATAATTCAGTTTATTTGGTTTTTTGTGACTTGTTTTAGGTAATAACATGTGTACATCAAACTTATTTTCAAAAATACAAAGTGAGTACTTTTCCTCCCCTATAAATGGCCATCAACTCTCCTCATTCCTAACACCTCTCAAAACACTTAAGTTCAGCCAAGATCCATCCAAATATATTCCTAAAATCACTTCCCTTGAACTTGAATCCTCCCTTTGGGTATAAAGCTTTATGAGGAATCCTTTAGGTACCAACCAAAAGTAGTTACCTGATTAAGATGTAACATTTTTCCTTAACCTCTTTACTTTTATTTCCATTATCCAACCCCTAAAATATTCTTATTATATACATGTATAAAAAAATAATGTATCATAAATATACTAGGATGTTTTTATGCTAATATTTTGACCTAAAGTTACACAAGCTTCTATCTAATGGGTAACGAGCAAACTGTTTCTGTGTACACTGAACTATTACCTCATGAAATGATGATTGTTAATTTTTCTTTTACTACCAATCATGGTGGCCATTTTGATAGAAACCCTATTTACATATGATATATATGATTTTTATTATTTATTTTAACTTATTTAATCCATTTATTATACATAACTTAAATACTTTCCATTTTACATTAATACAATAACATCATTTGAGGAAGTGTGGACTACCGCCCCCTCAAAGAGATGTGATTAATTCACACAATACATGGAAAGTATAAAGGATGGTTTTAATTAAAAAAACATGACATAGAAAATCTATATTATATTCATGACATAATTACTTTTATGGAAATACACCATATATATCATTATCTTTATTACCCTTTCACACACTTAAAAAGTGATAACATCATCCGTGGACATGTGGACTACCACCTCCTCGACATGATGTGATTATTTTTACATAAAAATAATTCTAAATATAAGTATATATGATTAAATAACATGGTATTTATTATATAATTATCATTCTGTAAATATATGGTGTTACTTACCTTCTTTCTATAACGATCATTGAAAAATAGAAATGTTACTCATGCGAACCTACAGTCTATCATCTCCATGATCATAACGTTGATTCATTTTTCATAACCATATTTAATTATTGATTTTAAAAGTGTATTTTCTGTATATTATGTCCTTATTATTATTCTTTAGATGTTATATAATGACCCCTTTGATGATAGTTAACCTACCAAATTTCTTTTTGACGCATAAATCAAATTTAGTCAAAACACTTGATGTAAATTTAATTTTTTAAGAAGTTGTATAAAACATAGTAATAAGTGAAATAAAATTAATGATAAAAATGAAAAAATTTATCAAGTAAGTATAAAATTAACATAACTTTATTAAATATTAAGTAAAAGGATTTTCACATGAAAGGAAACTCAAGGTAAGGGATTATTGTCCCACACTTCTTTCTGTGAGGCATACTTTATTCTTGGGCAGATAATTTCTTATATATAGTGTATATACTATCACATTGACATGTAATATAATTAATTATTTTATATTCATGATAATTATATGTTTTAATTTATGATTATTACTTTTGGGTCTTTCAATTCATATGTAATAAAACTTAATTTTACCGCTTCTATGAGTGTAATTTCGAAAATCTGAGAGACACGGTTAATATTGAGGAGTAATATGTGGTTCAGTGAGATAAAAATAATTTTTGGTGAATAGTAACTTTTTACTTTTATTTACCACGGTTAAAAGTAAATAGGGTAATTAAGGGTAAAAATGGTATTAATATTACCCTAACACAGGTCCTAATTCTATAGTACAAGTGTATCTTGACAAAAAATAACCTTAGGAATAAAATATTATCATTTAGGTCCACTTGGATTAGATTAGGACATTTATTATTATTTAATTCAAAGAAGAGTTAAAAGAGTTAAAATCAATGTTTAATTACTAAAACATTTTTAATATAGGGTTATACATAATATAAATTAGATTGTAAATATTAATTAGAAAGATAACAATATTTCATACATAATGGTATTTTATTTATAATTTTTAGACATTAAATAATTTAATTTATTTATGACACAATGGTGATGCAGTAATTACCTAATTAATGAAATATTAAAATAATTGATACTATAAATATCCAAATAAATGTAATTTGAGACTTTTTATGAATTCCAATAATTTTATAGGTTAATATGACATATTAGGATTGGTTATATAAATTGTTTTCGAAGTAATAATGCTGTTATAAAATTATCAAAAACAAAATACCCTATATTGTCAAAATTGACATAAAAGAGTTTTTAAAACAAATATTATATTATTAATTGATATTATATTCCTAAAAATATAAGGTTCGGACAAAGGACTTATATAATGATAGTTGTATCATTAATGGACCACTTGGGGGTCTCTTAGAGGTATATAGTAAGTTTATTAACTATAAAATATAAAAATACAAAGAGACATGGTAAATGTCAAACTATTTAACTAAGAGCTAAATATAAATGATAAGGTTAATATAGTGACCCAAACCTGTCTAAAATCTATTGGTTGAAAGGATTTAGACCCATACCCACCTAAACCTTTAAATAATCCACTTTTAAGCCATTATAAACCGAATATGAATTTATTATAAAATAATATTTCTAGATTTTCCAAAGGTGCCCCTCACCCCTCTTATAAAAGGGCACTCTCCCTTCTCTCTAATTCACACCTTCAAAGCCTTTTAGATTGGCCAAACCCTACCCAACTATTCTCTAAACTTCCCTCACTTCAACATAGAGGCCTTAGTTTGATCTTAAAGCCAGCCTAAGGAGCCCTTTTGATCAAATCAAAAGGAAGAACCCGAAGAAGAGGTAATGTTTTCACCACCCTCTTTCAAGTTCCTTTCTTCTTCAACTTATTCTTTCTTTGTTATTTCCATTATAAAATAATAACTCCAGTATATTCTATATACTATGATGTTATTATAAATATGGTTCAACCATATTCAGTATTCTATCCATCCTTTGAATGACATGTCACCATACGTGCGTACGTATGGCTTACCGTCTCTACATCGTGGTGTAATTGTTATTCAAAACATTATTATTTGGATGGGTATGATAATGATGTGTAATTGATATAAATAATAAATATAACGTGATAATGATTCTGTATATATGATACACCATCAAATTATATATTATTTTAATATCAAAATAATGATATTGTCACTCGTGCGTACGTACGGACTACCGTCTCCACAAACGCGATGAGATTCATTCCCCATCGTATCCATTAAAGACTAAATTTCATTTGATGATTAAAAATAATTTTTAGAGACATGATATCATTATCTATATTAATAATATACATCCCATCCATAACTAATATAGCTCACATAATAAATAATATAAAGTAAAACGAATCTGTTAACACCCGAAACGATGATAATACTAAGATATTATTAAAAAATAAATGTTAAAAGATCATATATGATACCATATTAATGTATATGATTCTTGTATAATTTAATAACAATTATTTCACCATTATAAAGGATTTTAACCTACCCTCAACCAAGGAAAAGTACAAGGTAAGGGTTTATTTCACAATCTCTTCATTATCTGAGGTTGTTTATACGTAATTATCTACTGGGACCTCTTTATCATCCACATCCATGTTTCTTAAAAATGTATTTCAAATCATTCTTACTATTTTACAGACTATGGGTTAAAGTCATTTATACCCTTGTTGAATTTTTATAAGAATTTTATAAAGGAATCTTTCTGTCGTTTTCCAAACAAAGTCCTTTTTAACCTTTTTAAAAGAATTAAGGTAAGAATGTCCTTTTTAACTTATACGGAGTGTGTGGCTATTTTCTGCCATTATAAAATCATCGAAGCTTCCCTTACAAGCTTATAAGAATATTTTCTAAGTAAATGTTTTATTTTAAAATTATGTGACTTTTAAATGATTTAAAAAAAAGAGATATATTTCTCTCAAATAGTTTTGATTTCATCTATGTCAATATCCTTTGATGGATTTTAAGATTATTCGAAGTTGATTTATTATGATACAAAACTTTCATTTTGTATTGAAGGTTTTGTGATATGTTTGACTGTGGATGTTTTATTTTTATACCATTCATGGTTTATAGAGAAAGTATTGACATTTCGTATGCTAGTTTTAATACGAATGTTTATGTTATGTTTAAACCTATTCATATAAGGAATGCATTGGACTTAATAAGTGACGGGTGAAGCATGCTATATCTCCTCGATGCATCGGTAGGTCTCATGAGACAAAATAGTGTCTTGGCACAAGGCCTTGACAAAATCTTATTTTTAGTCTTGGCACAAGGCCTTGGCTATGTGCTTATGATAGTCTGGAATTATGAATTCCATCATTATGAAAGTGGTTATTGATATTTCATGTGATTATTCGATTAGTCGAATATCCATGTGAATAAGTAAATGGCATTATTTCATTTTATTTCTGCCATATTATGCGGAAGTTCAATTTTAAAAGTCTTTTGTTTTAGTTATACATTTCCTTAAATGTTTGTGCCTATTTATGAAAGTTTCCGCTATATTGTTATCCTTACTGGGAATCTGAGATCACCTCTTTCTATGTTTCATTTTTTCCAGGATGTGAAGAAGTATTTTATGAATGCCCTGCAGGGATAGTATAAGGGGATATGAGTGTGGAGACAAGATATTGTTGTAGTTTTCACTTTATGATGTAATGTAACCTTTATGAATGTATCTAGTGATTCCAAGGCTACTAAACTAATCGGTATTTTGAGACTTGATCTTTTGTGATCATGCCAATGTTATGTAATAATGCACCAACTCTAGGTAACTGGGGTCGGGGTGTTACACCCAATGTAGTAGTGAGCAGTGATTGCATATGGTTCTCAATATTAAAGACTACACGAGAAGAACTACACTACCCATGACCTGGAGTTGGAAACAGTGGTCTTCACCTTGAAGATGTGGTGACACTATCTGATGGGCGAGCACTTTACAGTGTACTCTGATCAAAAGACTCTCAGGTATATCTTCTCTCAGAAGGACCTAAACCTGAGACAGTGATGTTGTCTTGAGTTCCTCCAGGACTATGACTTCGAGATAGTCTATACTCTTGGTAGGGGGAACGTTTTTGCAGATGCACTCAGCAGGAGATCTGGTATACAGGTACTAGGCGAGGCGACGGAGCAGCTAACCGCTTTGCATATATCCTTTGTGGATAGAGACGGAGCAGATTTTCTACAGTCTCTTACAGTCACAACCCCACTTCTTCAGCAATTCAGGGAGGTGCAGCATGGCGACGCTGACTGCGAGACACGATGTGCTCAGATATCCATAGGACAGGCACCTGATAGATTTTTTGAAGGTGGGGAGCACGTCGTCCTCTTCAGAGGACGTACCATGGTACCAATGTCACTTCAGGAGGAAGTGTTGAGGGAGTTCCACACATCCCCTCTAGAGGTACATCAAGGAGTGGCAAAGATGTACCAGGATCTCTGATGACAACACTGGTGGCCGAGAATAAAGAAAGCAGTTGCAGAGTTTGTTTCTGGGTGCCTCACTTGTCAGTAAGTTAAGGCAGAGAATCAGGTACCAGCAGGCTTAGTTCAGCCTTTAGAGGTCCTAGAGTGGATGTGGGATGGGATATCCATGGATTTGGTGATAAGACTTCCACGTACATCCAGGGGACATGACTCAATTTCGGTGATCGTCGACCAACTCACCAAGTAGGCCCACTTCCTACCAATCAGAGAGTAGGGTTCAGTAGAGAGCTTGGGATGCCTCTATGTGCAAGAGATTGTGCGGCTACATGGAGTACCTTCGACGATTGTCTCTGATCGTGACGCACATTTTACTTTCTGGCTATTAAAGGGGTTGTAGGAGGCTTTTGGGACGTAGCTTTGTTTAAGCACTGCCTTCTATCCTCAGATAGATGGTCAGACTGAGCGGACCATTCAGACCCACGAGGACATGTTGTGTGCCTATGTCCTCGACTTCGGTCGTAGCTGGGAGGATCACTTAACTTTGGTGGAGTTTGCATACAACAATAGCTATCACTCCACCATTGGGATAACACCTATCGAGGCGTTGTACAGGCGACATTGCAGATCACCTTTATGCTGGACTGACCCTAGGGAGTCAGCACTAGTGGGACCAGAGATGGTATGGGCTACTACAGATAATGTGCAGATCATCCAGGAGTGGATGAATACTTCACAGAGAAGGAAAAAGTCGTATTCCAACACGAGACGGAGACATCTGGAGTTCAAGGATGGCGACCACGTCTTTCTACGGTTCTCACCCCGACGAGGTCTATGGAGATTTGGCCTAGGCGGCAAGTTATCTCTGAGGTTCATCGGACCTTTTCAGGTCCTCAGCTAAGTTGGAAAGGTGGCATACCACTTAGCTCTTCTACCTCAGTTGCACCAGTGCACGATGTCTTCCACGTATCCCAGATGAGGAGATACGTGCATGACCCTTCTCACATCATCGACCATGGTGAGCTGGACGTCGACGATGGGGTGACTTTTACGAAGGTTCTAGTAGAGATTGAGGATCGACAAGAGTGGGACCTTCTTGAATGGTCGATACCTTTGGTGCGTGTTCGCTAACAGCACAGAACCCTCCAGGAGAGCACATGGGAGCGGGAGGCTCATATGTGTGCTCAGTACCCCCACTTGTTCCCTTAGTTAGAGTTGTAGCTTATACAGATGAAAATCCCTGAGGTGGGGAGAATTTAAAGACCTAGAATTCCCATGTCAATTTTTTTTAAATATATGGGAATTTTATGAGTCCGTGAAAATTAACGGCGCATGATTCTGAGGCCCAGAGTGCCCGGAATGAATTTCTGAACTTTTGTTCGGGTATGTTTAGTAAACGCGTGAGCGGGTTTTCCAAAATTTTAAACTGGTGCTTGGAATTAAAATATGAGGGCACTGTTGAACTCGCAGTGCCGGTATTCTCTTAAGAAGACTCTCATCTCAATGGTAGTGAGTCTATAGTGAAATATAGTTTTTGGGTTTTTCGTGTAAGAATAAAATAAAAATAAAAGTGTGTGACATTTTTATTTTTATTTGCAACACCCATGTGGGTGTTGGGAGGTGGGGTCCACCATAACTGAACCTCCATGTGGAAGTTGGAAGTGGGGACCACCAGACCTTAAAATCCCATGAGAGGTTATGGTGATGGGGACCACCCGAACCATAACCTCCCATAAGAGGTTATGGTGGTGGGGACCACCTGGGATTAAACTGCCTTGAAACCCCCCTATAATTGGAAGAAACCATAAACTCCCTAATAAATGTGGGGGGAGACTCTTCAATACCTCCACAATTTTAATTGTGCCAACTAACCTTATTAATTGTTCCAACTCCCCCTTAATCAATTAAATCATTTTGAATATTATTACAATGACATAATAGATATTATAATCTATTATCTTGGGATGCCTTTTCATTTTGGGTGGAATTGGGGAGAGGAGGAACTTGGGAGAAAGCTCCTGACGAAGAACGCTCCACCGATGAGGAATGCCTTCAATTACGAAGAACGACCTCGACTTTGACATTATTCCTTAGAACTTCCTTCGACGTAGGACGTGTTCATCTACAATGAATGGATGTCCACCTTCTCGTGCCAACGTAAACCAACAACGAATAAGGTAGGGGTTTAATGTTGTTTGATTATCACTTCACAAGTACACCCCTTCTTTTCTTTTGTGGGTTGGGAAGAATCTTTGTGGGAGGGTTTGATGTGATTTGTTCTTGTAAACCTCTTGCTACCACTCTAAGGCAAAGAGTGTAGGCCAAACTAACATGGATTGTCCTCTTCGTAACCCTTGTGTTGATTTGTGGAGTTCTTTAAAACGGAGGAAGGCGACAAAGGCGATGAAGGAAACGGTACCACCACTCATGGACTCTGTGACCTGTGACGCCCACACAACGCCTCGGCCTCCCGGCCAAACTGGCCCCACGTTACCGTTAGCCGAACCGGCCACGAGCCACGTTGCACCCCATCCGCGCCGCACCCCGGCCACCCCGACCTCCCGGCCGAACCGGCCCCGTGCTTCCACTGGCCGAAACCGGCCCCGAGCCATGCCACACCCCAGATGCACCGCCCCCCAACCGAGCCGCCCTGGCTGTGCCATCTGCCGGCTAAGCCACCCTAGCCGCTCCGACCTCCCGGCCAAACAGGCCCCTATCGCGCCACGCGCTGGCCGAACCGGCCCCGACAGCGCCACCCCAGCCCCTGAGCCGAGTCGCCCCGATCCGTGTGCCTCGCAGCCCTCCAGGACGAACCGCCCTTATGCCGACCCACAGCCAGTCCACTCCCTCAAGGCCGGTCCGCACCATCATGGCTCTCTGCGGCCCCTCGCGGCCAGCTGGGCTGGGCCCAGCGGGCCGAGCCGAACCCCATGGGTCGGCCCGCCCAACGAGTGGGCCAGACCCAATGGGTCAGGCTGGGTCCACCTGAACCGGGTTGGCCCAGACTGGGTCGGGCCGGGTTGGTCGGGCCGGGTCGGACCGGACCAGGGCCGACTACGATCCACTACGTCCCTTTACTTTCTTTTGGCCATATCGTTGGCACCAGACGTCTGTTTGACAAATCGTCAGCGGTGCTGGAAATCTTGGAGCGAGACGGTCCCTTTGAGTATACTCCACTGAAGTTTTGTTTTGAGATGGGAAACGGTCAGGTTAGATCGAGAACGAATCCAACCGATCCCCAGGACTAAATGGCTAATAACTCACAGACCGGGCGTCTGATTGACGCATCGTCCATTGCGTTGAGACCCCTATGATGTGGCAGACCTTTGAGATACTTCTTCATCGGACTTCGTGATAGTTGGAGTATCGGCCAGTAGCTCGTGGAGTAGATCCTCTTGGAGACGAGCGAGTATAGTGTGGAGACCTAGTAGCTGGCTGAGACCTGATGATTGCTGACCGTTTTGACTCGGAGTGACTCTACTAGCCCAGTGGGGAGCACCTTGGTGCCACGGTAGACCCACAGTGGGGAGAGACTTGGTGTCGCAGAAGACCCACGGTACTCGACAGGAAGATTACCTCAGTAGGCTACGAGGGGGAGCATGCTTGGTGACATGGCGGACCCACGGTGGGGAGCATGCTTGGTGACGTGGCAGATCCATGGTACTCGACAGGAAGAGTACCTCAGCAGTCCAAGGTTACTGGAAAGCACGCATGGTGTCGCAGCAGGCCCACTATACTCAATAGAGGAGGAGTTATCCAATATCCAATGTTTCGACAATGTGATTGGGGTTGTTACTTGATACTACCCCTAGAATAAAATCCCGGTTGAGCTGAGTCATTTTTTCTATGTTTTCCTCATGATTGAGATAGATCACTTGATAACTTAGGTATATGTATGGTCATATACCTAAGTGGGGTTATTTGTTGATTTCTTACTGTGTGGTTTATCCTTGGTGGATTTTTGTGAGACCTTGAGGGTCTCACGGTCCCTACTGAGTATCATTATACTCACCCCTGCACGGGCTATGCCCGCACCTTGTTGTGTTGGATGCAGATGATGGCCAGTGTTGACTGAGGCTGAGAGTACCAGGAATGGACGGTACTCAGAGGTGGACCATACGGCGAGTCAATACGCAGAGGATACGGACAGATGTGGAGTTCTGAGGAGGCGATCGGTTCCTACCCTTCAGGTAGGATCCTCGTAGGATGATCCAGTAGGTATCTTTTCTCTTTCTTTAGTTGTATTGTATTTCATTTGTACTTAAACTTTCCAGTTGGGCTTGTATTCTGGCCCCTTTTACTTTTAGCACTCTTTTGTTATACAATTTACTTGGTGTTTTGTATCTTGTTGTGTGTTTAGTAGCATGTGTTTACAAGTTATAAAGGCAATGTCTTCCCAATTATAGAGTATTACGCCTTTGGTTCTAGTCTCCAGCCCCTAGCCTATGGAAGGCGGGCTTCGGGTAGTCACGGCACGAGCCTTGGGCGATGGGTCATGACAAGCTATGATTTGGAATTAAAAACATTATAACTTCCATTTTTCATCATAAGGGCTATAAATCTTTTTTAAATTTTTGAGCTCTGATGTCCATTTCGTAAAAGAAATTATTTGGTTATACATGTGTCATAGAATAAAAGTTTTGCATGAAATCATAACTATATAAATGTATATAATTGTTTTACATAAAAGATTCAATTATATATACATACTAATATTTAAATAAAATATTGTTACATACTCTCATACACGTAGATCGACATTAAAAATAATGATATATACACTTACATGCATATATAAACATCATGAGAAATATATATATATATATATATACATATACATGTATTAAGTAAAACTATTTAAAATTGAAATATATATATATATATATATATATTTGTAAATAAAACATAAGTGGAAGGATTGAAAAAAAATTCAAGACCCTTTGATAAATGGAAATAAACAATCCTCTTACATAAAATGATAAGTTTAGAAATGATTTTTAAATCTTTAAAATATATGAAAATAGGTAGATAAATATATATGTGCATATATATATATATATATATATATTTATTTATTTATAAATCGAACATAGTATGATAAATTGAAATTAAAATCAAATCATTAAAATTAAATAATAATTCCCTTTCATTGTAAATTTCAGAATGGACATTACTACATGAAAATGAGATGCCCTTAATTTCAATGTAACCTGATGATATGATATGCCCATTTTTTAGAAACGTGATGAAAATTATAAACATGAAAACACAGTTATAAGATAAGAAATATTTCAACCTTATATTTATATAAATGGTATGAAATTTTTAATACTCTTAATCATGTAATAAATTTATTTTTAATGAAAACTTTGATAAATAAAAATATCTATACTTAATAAGAGTTAAAACATGGTTTTGATATATATAAATATAATCATTTTCATAAGAACATAAATGACTGTAAGTTACAAAATGTGTGTGTGTGTGTGTCTGTGTGTGTGTGTGTGTGTGTATTACAGCCATAGAGACTTAAAAATATATAGTGGAGTATAAATAAAATTATATGTTGGGGCATAATTTTCATAATACATTAAAATAAATAATTAAAAAAAATATTTCATGTATACATAAAATATATACTTAATATAGTTTTGGTAAATAAATATATATATATATATATATTAATTTCAGTAGAACAAATCACAATTAAATACACTTTTGATAAAAAAAATATAAAATATGAAGAAGAAAAATTGATACACCCTTACAGAACATTAAATTAAAACATGAATTAATGAATAAAATTATTCCTTATAGCTGAACATAACCTTGATAAAAATAAATTCAATTCATTACTAATTTGTAAATTAAAATCCATAACTTGAAAATATTATTTCACCCTTACATGAATTACAGTATAAAAAATGCAAGAGATTTCTTTGTATTTGGACAAACACTCAAGCACCCTCCAAACAGACAGACTAAGATGAAAATTTGTTTGCACAAAGGTTTGAGGGTATGCTTCTTCAAACATAAAAATAGGTAGGTTTTACAAATTCATTCACACACAGATAGAAGCCTTTTATAGCCAAACCTCTCCACAGTGACACACACTAGCATGCGCAGCAAGCTAAGGATACAGTGGAAGAAAAATGATAGATATAAATTGTATAACCCATAATTTTAATATATTCATCCAAGGAAAATAAAACAACACAGACCCCTGCAAAACATTAACAAAACCTCAATTTAAAATAAGACTTATGCAAACCAAAACGGACCAAAACAAAGAACATGATGTTCATGGTCCAAAAGTAAGGTGGAAATCGGACTACAAACTGTCAATAATGAAGAGAATATTGAAAAATTACGAATTAAAATACTTCAACAAATACATCCGAAATATTTTGGATCTATAAATAAATAAAAAACCTACCTATTTGGGTTGGAGAAGATTAGAAATTGAGATCTTATCCGCAACTAGACAAATCAAAACCCAAACCTTGATTGAAACCCACCGATGACACATGGATCTCAATGATCAATCTTCCCTCACCATGGTAAGTCCTTGCTTGGTTGAAACCAAAGTCAGATCTACTACTCAGACTCCTCATCAACAACAATGACACTTGATCCACGTTTTCAACACCCCTAACAACCTCAACTCCGGCCAAAGAACAGCCTCCTGAGGGAGAACCCCCTTCGAGCTCGATGCCAGTGTGCGCCACTCCCCTTAGACCCCCGAACCGCTACCCACAAATGGTTCGAACCCCAAAATAAAAGCCTGCTCACAATTTCCCTAAAACCCCAATTTTCCACATTTTAATATCTTTTTTTATTTTATTTATTTATCATTTTATGTTTTATCCTTTGTTTTCTTCGTCACTTTTCCTCTTTTTGTGGGTGACACGTTTTAATCACCTATTATTATATTATTAAATATCAATGTCGTTTCTCTCTTTTTTTCCCATCACTAATATTATTATTATAAGTTATCATTATTATTCAAATATACATATATAATGTTTTCGCCATTTTTTTCCTCTTCAAAATTATTTTTATTATATTATTATTATTTTCACTATTTCATATATTTGTATACTATATTTTTTATTCTTATTATAATTAATTTAATTTAATAATATAATTTTTATTAAAAATACGCATATTCAATAATTATCATAAATCATATATTTTAAATTTATAATAAAACATATTACTCTTATATTCATATTCATGAATATTCAAAATTTATTTATATCATATTATATTAATTTTAATTATTATAATTAAAATTTTAGAAAAAATTATAATTGTTATAGTTTTTTTTAAAATAACTTTTATTTATTTTAAATGATAAAATTTTAATTATAATCAGTATCCTGAATTTATAATAATTTCATAATTCTTTTAACTCTCAATTAAACTTTTGATTTTTCTATATAAAATAATAACACATTTATATACAAATTGAATATAAATATTAGTTGAAGAAAAATAAATATTAATTATAATTTTCGCAATTATAATAGTTATAATATATACATTAAAATTTATAATAATTTTATAATTATAAATAAAAACTATTTATTATAGTTTCATATATATATCACATTTTTTAAAATAAGAAAAATAATTTATTAATACTCATATCATAATTTATAACTCAAAATTATAACAATAATATTTTAATTTAATGTTACTATTAATTATTTTTATTTATTAAAACAATATATTTGAAAATATCATTTCACTAATACTATATTTTCATAAAATTATAAAATTATACTAATATTTTATCACCTGTTAAAAAGTGATATTTTGGGAAATGATCCAATTCAAAGTAAACAAATTTTATTTGTGATTAAATGAAATCACGTAATTTTTATAAAAGATATTTCATAAGATTATTTATTTAAATTATAACTTATTGCTTAAAATTTATGAGAAGTTACATTATTCCTCCATCAAAAGAATTGTGTCCTCGCAATTTGTTCATCGAACTCTAGAAGAATTCGAAATTTTGTATTTAGAATTAAGAAAACACAACTCTTATATTCTACCACTTAGACAACAATATCTAATTCCCAAAGTTGTTTAGACCGTTGCTCAGATTCCAACTGTAATGCCCCGAGCTCGAGCCACCAGACTTAGCACATTATATATGTTGTGTATTTTTTATAAAAATAAACTAAAATAATACACAACATTTATTACATACCATGAAATTTTATCGGTCTGGGTTCTGGAGAATTAGATTCATGCCTTATGACTTAATAAAACTGTACAAAATTAAATAAAATACTTCGCGTGCTAAATCTTTATCAGAGCCTCCCAACTTAGAACTTCTATCTTACCTATAAAAATATTTTTAAAACTTGGTATGAGTGAAAAAAGCTCGGTAAGGAGTTTTTAATATAAAAGGAAACCAAATAGTGTTTGAAATTCAAAATAGAAAGTGGAACAAGTCCTAAAGTCCAAAAATGTGGGCTTATGAAACCATGAGTTCTTTTCAAAATAAATAATTTATCAAAAGTATTTAAATATATATATATTTATATATCATTTGGAAATCAACTTCATTAACTCATAAATCTATAGAAAATCCACTTTAAAACTTATAATCATTTCACAATTTAATTCTCAAAGGCACCTTGGATCATAGCCTAAATTCTCGGTTCACTACCGAGACATAGTCTACATAGTCCCATGTCGGATTAGGTTCACTCCCTAATCCCATAATGTGCTTAGGATAAACCTCTAATGAACCATTATGTGCTTAGGATAAACCTCTCTTGCACCATATATAACATCTCATGATATTAACACATTACCCAATGCATTGGGGCGTTATCTGGGCGCTATTGGAACCATGGATGTTCTGTGCATGAATTAGAGTATGGTTTGTGTTTGTTGTCAATCCTCAGTGGAAGTTCAAAATGTGTGCCAGCAAAGTGATCATACAGTTCAAACAGACAATAGTATTGAAGATGGCGCCATTTTCCAGTGTTTGGCAAATTTTTGGGCCTCAAAACTTGAAATATGTATAAATATATTTTTGGAAAAGAGACTTGCGCGCCGAGGCCTTGGAGGCTTGGAAACTTGCGCGCTTGATGTTTTTCAGAATGAGAACATGAAAATATGACAAAGGAAAGAGGGTTGCGCAAGTATTGGTTTGGTCGCGCAAGTGACTTGTGCGCCGTGAAAGGACTTTCGTGCTGGTACCTTAGAGGATTAGAAAGTTGCACGCCGTTTGACCATTGTTTTTTGATCATCAGAATATGGAAAAGTAAATAGGGGCGCCCAAGATTGGAAGTTGGTCGCGCAAGTGTCTAGGAGTATAGAAGGGTTGCGCGTCGAGACTTGCGTGCTGAGGGAAGCCTTGCGCGCCGCCACACAGGGTATCCGAATGCCTATAAATATAGAACCACCCCTCCTCATTTAACACGAACTTTAGACTTGAAGAAATTCAGAGCTCCCGTCGTGCAGGTGTTGAAGTCGCGCAAGTGTTGGTGGGTCGCGCACTGTGAAGCAGCGCGGCAGTTGTGTGCTGCCCGTCCAGTAGTCACGCAAGTGATTTGGTGATACTTTCACGCCAGAATTGAAGTTGTGCGACAGGTTTCCATTAGGCTTCAAAATCGATTTGGGTTGAAAAGAAGTTGAGTCGCGCAAGTTTTATTTCGAATAAGGTTGATTCATGCAAGTGTTGGAGGAGGACTTGTGCGCCAGTTATAACTTGCGCGCCATCCTTAAAATCTATGTGTTGTCTTGGTGTTGTGCGCCTGGTGGTTGTTGGGGCTTGCTGATTGTCTTGGAGTTGCACGGAAGTTGAAGATCAGTTAACGAGTAACAGTTGGACTTCAACAGAGCATCCACATAATGCAGAGGATGCATTCATTGAGCAATGATGAAGAGAACTTCACGTCTATAAATTGAGTGGGACTTCACCAAAGTCAGTGTGCCAGGGGGAGTCAATGGGAGTGACCCGAGAGACGCAGTGAGCTTTCCCTGAACTTTTGTAAAGGCAGTGAGCCTGGGACAGAGTGACTTTTCCTGAAAATTTTTAATCTACAGCTAGTGAAGCATAGTGGATTTTGGTACGACCGACAACCTATTGGCGTATGCTCCTTGGATGTAGCCCTTAGTGGTGAACCAAGTAAAAAGTGTTGTGTCATATTTCTTCATGTGAATGTTTGCTTTCTGATCCTTTTCATCATACAGGTTTAACAAGTTACTACCAACTTGGGAACAATATCCTTCACATTAAAAGAAAAATTTGTCACCCTGATTCACCCCTCCCCTCTCAGGGTGTCCCGGGGTCCTACAAGTGGTATCAGATCCAGGTTAAAGGTTGCTGGTGTTAGATCTGTCCTTTGTCATCATGGAGAATGAAGTCAATGATAGGGGAATACCTCTCTTCGATGGAAGTAATTTTCAGATTTCTAAGAACAGAATGAAATATCATTTAAGATCCCTTGGAATGGAAGTCCTTTTTTCTACTGTCCAAGGAATACAGGTTACCGATCCAACAGAGCTTGTTATGACTGATACAGATAGGAAAGTTCTTGACGCAGATGCTAAAGCTCAGAATGCTATCACTGCGTCTCTTTCAGATCAGATTTATCTAAAGGTGATGAGTTGCACCTCAGCAAATTCTATGTGGGATAAACTTGAAAACATTTATGAATGAGACAACAAAGTAAAGGAGGAAAAACTTCAGGTTTTACACAACAGGTTTGACGATCTAAAGATGCATCCTAATGAGAATGCAGATTCATTCTTAAATCGAATTACTGAAGTGGTGGGAGCAATTAGAGGTCTTGGAGAAGAAATCAAAGACATTGATATCGTAAAGAAAATCTTGATAAGACTTCCTCCCATTTACAATGCAAAGGTGTCATACCTTGAAGAAATATATATCTCTAAACTATCTATGGATGATCTGTTAAGTAGTTTAGTGGCATATGAGATGAGATTCAAACCCAAAGATTCCACGACCCACGTGATCAAGGAAATGGAATTTAAATCCATGGACAAACTAAAAATTTCAGAAGACAGTGGCGGTGAAGATGATGAGGAAAAAGAAATTCTTTCTCTCATCGCCAAGAAGCTAAAGAAGTGAAAAGCTAAATTTATAGGTAAGTTACCTCTTGCATGTTTTCGTTGTGGATAAGTTGGTCACATTGCCTCTCAGTGCCAAATAAATTTTGATGATTATGAGAGTGAAGCTAAAGACATCGAGAAGCCTCAGAAAAGGTTTTTTAAAAAGGGAGATTTCAAATCTGGAAAGAAAATGCAGAGGAATAGTTTTGTCTATGAAGAAGAAGATGATGATATTGAATTTTTGTGAGGAAGAAGAACCAGAATTTAAAGCCGGAAACCATGCTTCCATGATGGCTACCACTGAAATATCAGAATCCTCAATCAATAAAGGTAGAGATAATCAGATTTATGCTATTGGTGATCCAAAGATTCAAATTAAGGATGCTTTCTCCAAGCTTGAGAATAAATGTAAGAGATGTAATAAGTGGAAGGAAATGGTGGAAGAATCATCAGAATATGTTGATGAACTTGAATCTGAAATTGAACGACTGGAAGAATTTGTGAAAGTACAGTCTAAAATCATTGAAAGAAATGATGATGTAGTAGATCTAAATTAGATAATTGAAGAGTAGGGAAAGGTCATCAATTACCTCACATCCAGACTACAAGAAAATTCCAAGACTGCTGAGGGTCTTGAGGAGGAAGTTGTTACTCTTAGGAGTAAACTTAAGACTGAATCAATTTCAAAAGAATCAAGGAAGAAAATACAGTTTGGAAGATTCTCATAAGTAGAATTACTAGCAAGAGCCATGTGTGGTTCAGATGGGGTTGGAAAAATCTTGAGTGATCAAAGACCTGCTTCCATGGGAAAGAGTGGAATTGGCTGTGAAGCTGAGACATCAACTGCTGGAAATAAAGAGAGCCAAAAGAAAGACAAAAAAAAGGTTGGACATGTTGAAACATTTCCTGAAGTGCTGAAAAAGAAACCCTCTATCCAAACTAAAAGGTGAACTGAAAATTATCCTCAAACATTCAAAAATGAAAATCAGTTCAACTATTCTCCCAAGGATGAAGGTATGAGGAGAAATTCAAGTGAGAAGACATTTCATCTCATGAAGTGTCAGTTCTATGGCTATCTGGGCCATACCATTTCATATTGTGAAGAGGCAAGGAGCTACTTGAATGGGGAAGATCTGGGATGTCAACAAAGGATACCGACTTCATATCCTCCATATTTTAGAAGAAATATTTTATATGGATACTTTTTTCATTGTTCTAACTTTGTCCATAAATCAATGTATTGCAGGAATAGGTTCGATAAAAGAGATTCACACAACTCTCAGAAATGGTTCAATATTCATCCTCCTGATGGTGTTGATCTCACAAACAGGTTTTCTCCTCTGGAAGAAGATTATGGGTATGACAAATCTAACTATGTGGAAGAAATAATTAAAAGGTCGTCAATGTCTTACAGTCAATCCAATATCTGTTGGAAAGAAAAAAATAAATATTGAGAAATCCAATCTTACAGAAGTTTCCTTCAAAGCTACAAAGAGCAGCAGCACCTGGATTCTTGACAGTGGATGCTCTTCACATATGATAGGAAATTCTGACCTCTTAAAGAACATTTAAAAGAAGGTTTATGGAACAGTAAGGTTTGGTAATGATGGTGATTTGAAGATTAAAGTCAGTGGGAATACTGCTCTCACCAATGGAGAGATGAATAAGACTGAAGTTCTTTATGTGGATTGTCTACGCCATAATCTCCTCAGTGTAATTCAACTCTGTGAATCAGGGCTCATAGTGACATTCAATCATAAATGTTGCACTATAAAGTGAAAAACAGGTAATTCTCTTATGAAAGTCTATAGAACAGATGGAAACTTATATCAAGTTGACAGAAAGATAAACTCCTTCTATTTTTCTGTTGAAGAAGAAAACAATATCTAGCATCGAAGTCTAGGGCACATTAACCAACAAGACATGGAAAAGATATCTAAGCTGAATATTATCATGGATATCCCCATTCTGAAACGTGAATGTGAAAAGTCTTGTGATGCTTGCATTCGTGGGAAGCTAGTCTGTAATTCTTATCGTCCAAAGAAGAAAAGGGCATCACATCTTCTTGACCTCATTTATACAGACGTATGTGGCCCGATAAATGTTGCTGGAACTCATGGAGAAAGATACTTCATCCTTTTCATGGATGATTATAGTAGAATGGATTGTGTAATGGTGATTCACAGGAAGCGACAAGTACTTCATTTCATGAAAACCTATCACCGGATTGCTGAAAATGATACTGGACGAACAATAAAAGTCCTACAATCAGACAATGGAGGTGAATACACATCTATTGAGTTTGAGAATTATCTAGAAAAACATGGAATACAGCATGAGGTAGCTGCTGTGAGAACTCCACAACAAAATGGAGTTGTTGAGCGTCAGAATCGACAGGTCAATAATATGTCCAGGACTATGCTGATTGAGAGTGGTATCTCTCGCCATTACTAGAAGGAAGCTATTGAAGCTGTAGTGCACATTCAGAATCGAACAGGGCTTTATATGGGAGAAACAAAGACACCATACGAATTGTGGCATGGAAGGAAGCCTTCATTGAAATACTTTCGTGTTTTTGGAAGAAAATGTTTCATTCGGAATAAAGAAGGAAACCAAGGAAAGTTTGGTGACAATGCTGATGAAGGAATTTTTCTCGGGTATCCAATGAACAGCAAAGCTTACAAGTGTTTCAATAAATGCTTAGGGAGGATTGTGGAAAGCAATTATGTTAAGATCATTGAAGGAAAAACCCCAAATTCTTCAAATATTACCTATATTGATGAGATATAAGATGAGAATTAATGTGAACATGGAATAAATACAAATACAGAAATAGAGTAAGGTGTACAAAATACTCAGGGGTTACATCATGATGTTGGCTCAGATGAAGAATCTGAAGAGGAAATCTTGGATGGTGAGAATGCGACTGAACCTCACAGGAGAAATCAAAGAGCAGAGATTGATCCATCTAACATAATTGGAGACAATAATGCACCCACACAGACAAGGAGGATGAGGAATAACACACCATCTGCAATTCTTTCAGTTGTGGAGCCATCCTCATTTGAAGAAGCTGCAAAGGATGAATCCTGGGTGAAATCAATGAATGAAGAGTTAGATTAGATTGAAAAGAATCAGACATAGGATCTTTTCCAGAGACCCAAAGGTCACAATGTGATTGGAACAAAATGGATATTCAAGAACAAGTTTGATGAGCATGGAAGTGTTATCAGAAACAAGACTCGACTGGTATGTAAAGGGTATTCTCAGATTGAAGGTGTTGATGTAGAAGAAACCTTTGCCCCAGTTTCTAGACTGGAGTCAATCAGTATGTTCCTTGCCATGGCTCTCCAAAGAGGATATAAATTATATTAAATGGATGTAAATACAGCATTCTTAAATGGTGTACTCGAAGAAGAAGTCTACATTGAACAACCAGTGGGTTTTCTTATTGTTTCTGATGAATCAAAGGTCTGCAAGCTAAAGAAACCACTTTATGGCTTGAAACAGGCACCACGGGCGTGGTACTTCAGACTGGATTCTTATCTTAAGAAGCTGGAATTCAAAAGAGGAGGATTAGATCACAATCTCTATGTGAAGAATTATCCAAAAGATCAGTTCATGGTTCTTGTTTACGTCGATGACATTATATTTTGTGGCAACAGGCAGAAATCGGTGGATGAATTTTCCAACAATATGAAATCAGAATTTGAAATGTCAATGATTGGGGAGCTCACATATTTCTTGGGACTGCAGGTGACTCAAAGGAAAGACTACACTTTTATCTCTTAGGGAAAGTATGCAAGAGAGATACTGAAGACGTTTAATATTCAAGACTCCAAACCAATGTCAACTCTGATTGCAGTTGGAAACAAACTTGGAAATCATGAGGATGGGACATCTGTAGATCCTAACATGTACAGGAGGATCATTGGAAGCTTTTGTACCTGACAGCGGCATGGCCAGATATTGTCTTTTCCACATGTCTTGCATCCCACTTTCAGATTAATCCAAAAGAGGAACATATGGTAGCAGTAAAAAGAATCATGAGGTATATTCAAGGTACTCACAATTGTGGATTACACTTTGCTGCATGAAGAGATAGTGAATTATCAGAATTTTCTGATGCTGACTGGGCTGGTGATGTAGTGGACAGAACGTCCACCAGTGGTGGAGCATTCTATATTGGGAATAAATGTGTTGGCTGGTTAAGAAATAAACAAGAAAGTAATTCTCTTAGTACTACTAAAGTTGAATATATCTCTGTCACAAAGGCATGCACTCAACTCCTATGGATGAAGCAATAACTAATAGACATTGGTGATGAGGTGAAGAAACCAATGGTTATTTACTATGATAACAAGAGCACAATTGATCTTACAAAGAATCATGTTCAGCATTCTCGTAAAAAACATATTGAAATCAAGTATCACTTTATCAAAGAAAAAGTTGAGCAAGGAGTGACTAGAGTGGACCATGTGGGAACTGATGAGCAAGTGGCTGATATTCTGACCAAGCCATTGTCAACAGCATTGTTTGAGAAACATCGGTTGAACCTCGGTGTTTGGACACCTACCAGTGCATAAGGAGGTTACGGAAATCCCCTCTCCCCAATTATGATAACTGTTTTTATCTGTTTATGGATGTGATGCAGGTTTGTGGGGGAGATACTATCCAGGGGGAGTATGGCTTGAGCTGAATAATGAATAAATTACCAGTCTTTGGGTTTATTGACAATGGGGGAGAAAGGAATAAATTAAGGATTTTCAGTGGACATGTAATACTTCTGTAACACAATGATAATTCTGTGTCGATGATGGGATGAGAAGGAATTCATTGGACATGTAATGCTTCTGTGACACTGTAAGAAAATTTCATGGGCGTCATTGAGAATTCCAAAACACGGGAACCCAATTCAAGCTTCCTCTCTTGTTTTCTACACCAATAATTGCTCATGTAGACTTAGAGTGTTGGATGGGTTTATCCTTGCGTCTTTGTATTTCATGGGGATGGTGATCTATTGAATTTATTTTCTGATTGCCAACAAACCCAAAGGGGGAGATTGTTGGAACCATGGATGTTTTGTGCATGAATTGGAGTATGGTTTGTGTTTGTTGTCAATCCTCAGTGGAAGTTCAAAACGTGTACCAGCAAAGTGATCATACAGTTCAAGCAGACAACAGTATTGACGATGGTGCCATTTCCCAGTGTTTTCCAAATTTTTGGGCCTCAAAACATGAAATATGGAGAAATGTGTTTTTGGAAAATATACTTGTGCACTAAGGCCTTGGAGGCTTGGAAACTTGTGCACCTGATGTTTTTCAGAATGATAACCTGAAAATATAGCAAAGGAAAGAGGGTCGCACAAGTATTGGTTTGGACGCGCAAGTGACTTGCGCACCGTGAAAGGACTTGTGAACCGGTACCTTAGAGGATTGGAAAGTTGTGCACTGTTTGACCATCGTGTTTTGATCATCAGAATATGGAAAAGTAAATAGGGGCGCACAAGATTGGAAGTTGGTCGCACAAGTGTCTAGGAGGATAGAAGGGTTGCATGCCAAGACTTGCACGCCGAGGGAAGACTAGCACGCCGCCGCGCAGGGTATCTGAATGCCTATAAATAGAGGACCACCCCTCCTCATTTAACATGAACTTTGGACTTGAATAAATTCAGAGCTCCCGTCGCGCAGGTGTTGAAGTCGCGCAAGTGTTGGTGGGTCACGCATGGTGAAGCAGCGCGGCAGTTGTGTGATGCCTGTCCAGTAGTCACGCAAGTGATTTGGTGATACTTGCACGCCAGAATTAAAGTTGCGCAACAGGTTTCCATTAGGCTTCAAAATCGATTTGGGTTGAAAATAAGTTGAGTTGCGCAAGTTTTATTTCGAAGAAGGTTGAGTCACGCAAGTGTTGGAGAAGGACTTGCACGGCAGTTATAACTTGCGTGTCGTCCTTAAAAGTTGTGTGTCGTCTTGGTGTTGTGCGCCCGGTGGTTATTGGGGCTTGCTGATTGTCTTGGAGTTGCATGGAAGTTGAAGATCAGTTAATGAGTGACAGTTGGACTTCAACAGAGCATCCACATAATGCAGAGGATGCATTCATTGAGCAATGATGAAGAGACCTTCACTTCTATAAACTGAGTGGGACTTCACCAAAGGCAGTGAGCCAGGGGGAGTCAATGGGAGTGACCTGAGAGATGCAGTGAGCTTTCCCTGAACTTTTTTAAAGGCAGTGAGCCTGGGACAGAGTAACTGTTCCCGACCCTTTTTAATCTACAGCTAGTGAAGCATAGTGGATTTTGGTACGACTGACAACCTGTCGGCATATGCTCCTTGGACGTAGCCCTTAGTGGTGAACCAAGTAAAAAGTGTTGTGTCATATTTCTGCATGTGAATGTTTTCTTTCTAATCCTTTTCATTATATAGGTTTAACAAGTTCCTACCAACGTGGGAACAAGATCCTTCACATTAAAAGAAAAAGTTGTCACTCTGATTCACCCCTCCCCTCTCAGGGTGTCCCGGGGTCCTACAGGTGCACCCATCGTAATTGGATAAAAGTCTCATAAGGGTTTTGGGTTAACTCCCCATACCATGCCTTCATAAAATCCAAGAGTGATGATTTGGAATTAAAATCATTATAATTTGTATTTTTCATCATAAGGGCTATAAATCTTCTTTAAATTTTTAAACTTCAATGTCCATTTTGTAAAAGAAATTTGTTGGTTATACATATGTCATGAAAAAAATAGTTTTTCATGAAATCATAGCTATACAAAATGTATATAACAGATTTACATAAAAGATTCAATTATATACACATACTTATATTTAAATAAAATATGGTTACATACTCTCATGCATGTATATCGACATTAAAAATAATGACATATACACTTACATACATATATAAACATCATGAGAAATATATATATACACACACACACACATAAACATGTCTTAAATAAAACTGTTTCATATGGAAAGATATATATATATATATATATTTCTTTGTAAATAAAACATAAATGGATGGATTGAATACAATTTCAAAACCCTTTGATAAATGGAAATAAATAATCCCATTACATAAAATTATAAGTTTAGAAATGATTTGTAAATCCTTAAAACATATGAAAAATAGGTAGATATATATATATATATTGAATATAGTTTGATAAATTGAAATTAAAATCAAACCCTTAAAATTAAATAATAACTCCCTTTCTCTATAAATTTCAGAATGGCCATTATTACATGAAAATACGATGCCCTTAATTTCAATGTAACAAGATGACATGCTATGCGCATTTTTTAGAAACATGATAAAAATTATAAATATGAAAACACAATTATAAGATAATAAATATTTCAACCTTATATATATATATATATATGACATGGAATTTTGTAATACTCTTAATCTCAGAATAAATTTATTTTTAATGAAAACTTTGATAAATAAAAATATTTGTATTTAATAAGAGTTAAAACATGGTTTTGATATACATAAATATAATCATTTTTATAAGAACATAAATGACCGCAAGTTACAAAATATATATATATATATATTACATCCATAGAGACTTAAAAATATATAGTGGAGTATAGATAAAATTATATGTTTTAGCATAATTTTCATAAAACATTAAAACAAATAATTAATAAAACCTTTCATGTATACATAAAATATATACTTAATATATTTGTTTGTATATATATATATATATCAGTAGAAAAATTCACAATTAAATACACTTTTGATAAGAAAAATATAAAATCTAAAAATAAAATTGATACAAACTTACAGAACCTTAAATAAAAACATGAATTGATGAATAAAATTATTCCTTATGATAGAACATAACCTTGATAAAAATAAATTCAATTCATTTCTAATTTGTAAATCGATAACCATAACTTGAAAATATTATTTCACCCTTACTTGAATTGTAGTAGAAAAAATTTGATAGATTTCTTTGGCTTCAGACACGCATTGAAGCACCCTCCAGACAAAAATACTAAGATGCGAATTTGTTTGCACAAAGGTTTGAGAGTCTACTAATTCAGACTCAAAAATAGGTAGGTTTTCCAAATTCATTCACACACATATACAAGCCTTTTATATGAAAACCTCTCCATAGTGACACACACCAGCTTACGCAGCAAGTTGAGGATATGATGGTAGAAAAATGAAAGATATCAATTGTACAACTCGTTTCCTTAATCTATTCGTCCAAGGAAAATAAAACAACACAGACCCATGAAAAACATTAACAAAAACCCCAATTTAAAACATGACTTCTGTAGACCAAAACTAACCAAAACATAGAACATGATGTTAATTGTCCAAAAGTAAGGTGGAAATAAGACCACAAACTATCAAGAATAAATAAAATAAAGAAAAAATGAGAATTAAAATACTTTAAAAAATACATCCAAAATTGTCTGGATTTAGAAATAAATAAAAACCCAAATGATTTAGGTTGGATAAGATCAAAAATTGAGATCATAACTATAATTGGGAAAATAAAAACCCTAACCTTGATTGAAACCCACTGACGACACATGGATCTCATCGATCTATGTTCCTTCACCACATTCGATCCTTGCTTGGTCAAAACCGAAGCTGGATTTACTACTCAAACTCCTCATCAAAGGTGAAGAATCCTAATCCACTTCTTTGACACCCCAAATGACCTCAACACTATGACACTTTCCACTATTGATTAAAATTTTGATCCCATGGTTTGATATGTGAAATTTCACCCATTTTTCTCTAATTTTAAATCCATTGGTCACTCCAAATATGGATATAGGAAAGTGATCGGTAGGAATTCTATAGAACATGTCATGTTATCTGATAAGTTTAATGCTCCCCCACCCCATCCTATGGGAATGTGGTGACTGTGGTGGTGAAGGGTAATGAATTGTTGAGAGATAGTGGCATGGAGGATTTGGTTGTGGGTCCAAAAGAGTAGCCTAAAACATGGGATAACATTGTCGAGCAAGCTCGGTATCTGATTAGGTGACCGCACCTCCTGAAGGAGTAAAGATGTTGGATACATTCATGGCTAGGATTAAACCTTCTTATAAAGAAATAGTCACTGCATCGATTGGGTCCCCACCCATACCAACAGATATTAGAGCTAATGCTGATGACTCTTCTCATCCTAGGAAAAGATTAGACAGGGATGTTAATCAAGTTGAGGACTTAAGGGGTGAATCTATCATTATTTTCTCTACTGAACAGCACACTATGAAAGAGAAATCTCTTGTTGATAGTGACTGAAAAGGGGATGATATTTCTACACGACATGTACCGAATAAACATGAAATTTAGTCCAAATATTCAACCCCACACCCAAAAAAAACACATGGTGTGTGTTCCTAAATCACACTCCATGTAATTGGTTTTTCCTAAATAGAAAAACTCTTGTGATCACTTGAAACCCACAATTCACCCAAAAACACCCCATTGGGGATCTCATGGAACCCTAAACAATAAAAAACAAAATTAAAACTTAAAAACACTATGCAATGGGTATTTAAAGCTAAAAAAATATAAAATTTCCTACATTAGGGTTTCAAACACCAAATATTTAATTTCGAGTCCGTAAGTCACTGCTACTCAGCCCTGATCTACCTTTGGCCCCACTCCCTAACATGATCCTATCTCCCTATCCTTCCATTTCTCTCTAAAATGAATGCCTCAAAGTGGGAGAGCCCATTGGAATATGAAAAAATCCATAGGGAGGAGAGGATAAATGAAAATAAATTGAAAGAAAAAAAGAAATGGAAAAAGGAAGTACGGCCTGATCCCGGAGCCCATGGGGAGTTTATACCTCACTTATGCAAAACTCCCCTTTTCAAACTCAACCATGGTGTTGGAATTTCAATATGAGGATCCAAACATAAGATATAACCATTTGAACATGCGTAAATAAATAATATTTAATTAATTAAATATTAAATAATTCATGAAAATTTGAACAGATCAAAATTCCACTGAACTTATTCTTAGGGTAAAAACACTATTTTGTGACTAATAGAGTGGTTATAAAAATTATCTAACATCGTCTAACGTGATAATTTGACATTTTCCATTCAAAAACACCTGAGATAAAAAATTAAAATTTATTTTAATTTTCTTAAATCATCATGATGGATTTCATGGTATACGGTGTTTCTTCTTTTGATGGTTGGATATTTTAGAGTATGTACTTCTAGTAAACTAACTTCTGAAACACCCATAGGAAATTTTATTTTACTTCAAGTTACTTATTTACTTTTCCATTATAAATTTATAATAAAGACATCACATTCATCATCATCATCAATGGGTACTTCAATCTCCCCCTTTGTATTTTTTTTCAATATCAAATTCTCCTTAAATTCAATGAGTTTTTTCTCCCTCTTATTGAAAATAAATTCAAAATATTCTATGTGAGGGATATTCTACATAAATTTTCTCTCCCCCTTAATGATTTTAATTAAAATCACCCTTATTGATATTATGGGTTCAGGGAGGAACCATCTTCCCACTTTTTATTTACCTCACATTTTCTTCTGTTGAACTAAATGTAAACCTTGAATTTCTTAAGAGAAGTATAACATTACTTTTATTAAATAAATAATCCACAACTAACCAAATATAAGTCTACATGATCCATTCTTAATGAAGAAAATGTGATTAATTAACTCAAACATTAAATTTTTTAACAAAATTTACAAATTGATTCCTACTTTTAGAAAATCTTCTTTTAGGCATAAATTCATCATATTTTCATTCATGTTACTTTCCTACATCCATCTCAACAAATGGATCATAAATGTTCAAGAATAAAACACCATGTTTCTCCCTATTCAAAAATATTTTTTCTTTTCCATCAAAAAATTAAACTCTCATTTTTGTTTAAAATGAATTTTTTTATATGAGAGTAGGGGAGTATACATAACATACCTCATAGAAGAAATCAACTTCTTTTCTCCAAATTTTCAGTATCCAGAACATCATCATCGTCTGGAGCATCATTTCTCTGGGTACTTAAATGTTCACTTTATTTAAACTTTATAATCTATTTTCATAAAAAAAATCTATAATTTTTCTCTTCATTACAACTTTATTGGATCTATATAATCACTACATTCATTTTCAAGGGAAAATAGTCCCTGGATTGCATCATATTAAATTCCCTTTTCTATTGATCCTCATCAAAAATTATCATGGAATAATGAAAATCTTTCTTTTATAATTATTTAGGTAAATAAGGTTGAGAATATTTTCTCAAACATGAAAACTCCTATCACTTCAACTTTATTTTTCTTCATGTAATCCACCTTGTTTTTCCAATAATTTATGTAATTGGGATGTATGGATTCTTTCTTCTTTACTTTATTATTTAATTTTTTTGAATTAATCTTTTTATAGTCTACTAGTGAAGCACAAGTATTTTTATTTTCTTATGCTACCAACTTCATTGATTACTCCAATTGGTTAGGCCATGCAACCATGAAAACCTCTGGAGTATGTTTAGTCTTTTCATTATATTGTGATTTCTTCTTCACATAAACATTGGTTTCTTCAAATGAATGCTTCCATTTTCTTATCATATTCTCCTATTACAAAAATATTATCATGTATTTTTCAAGATTTTGGTTTGTAATCTTACACCTTCCACATAGTTTCTTATATTTTTATAATTTACCCTTATTTGGTAACTTTTGGAGAACTTCAACTTCCTTTTTGGATATTTAATTAATAAATCCAATTAGATTATTTCTTTCTCATATTGGTTCATTATATTACTTTATATTGATTCCCTTATCTTTAAAATGCATTTCTAGTTTGTATCTATACATGATGTAGTCATTCCTTCCATGGTTGAATTATCTTTTCTTTAGAGATAAATCTTCTATTTTTTTCATCTTTGGTGTATTGTTCTATATATCTTCCTTTATTTTACACCTCAAGGTAGACTTATAGTCTATATTCCTTTAATTTTTCCATAGATATTGTGGATTACTTCTATTATATATAGCTAAATTATGCTTGGTAGATGCAAACTAGCACTCTCCATTATTATGGAAACTCTTTCCACAAATTTTATAGAAATTTTCATGATATTAAAATATATTAGATAACAATAGATATTACTTATTTTTTAAACTTAGGTTGAAGTTTATTAAGTTCCTATTAAATTTATAAAAAATCAACCTTAATGTAGGCATTATTTATTTTCTAGCAGTTGAGAAATTATGCCAACAATCGATGAAATAGTGACTGAACTTTACCTAAAACCAAAAGTATTTGATAAATCCACTCCTCTTCCATTGAGTATAATTTTAGCTAGTGGAGTTTTTTTCTATAACTTCCTTCTTATTAACACTTTTTTTGGAACTTCTTAATTTCATATTTTCTTCCATCATCATAGAAGTGGTGGGTTTATCCATATCTTCCATCACCAATTTTTTCTGAAAACACAACCAATATTATTCAACATAGTGAAATTAGGGTATAAAAATCATCGAAACATAGGTTTACCTTTTTATTTAGACTATAGAAAGATGAAAATTTAGATAGATTAAAGATTATTCTACCACTATAATGAATCTATTATGAATAAAATCATTCCTTATAAGCTTTAGTAGTGGATATTTTCTCAAATTCATGGGAATATTGAACTTGAGTGTCTTCCATGTTTCTTAATTTAATTTCCAACTCAAGACACTTTAAACTTAAATTATTTTTCTATTCTTAAATAAATTTCAATTTATCTTCACATCCAGTATAGAACTTCCTAATCATTTCTCCATGAATTTTTCTTTCATTTTATAAGGTCTTTTTAAGAAATTTTATTCTTATGAATTTTATTTCCAACTAATATTTCTTGACTTCAATGGTATTTTTCAATGCATGGATCACTTATTTAAAAAAATTAAAACTTATATATTTCTTATAAAATATACTTTAAGAATCCTATTTAATAAGGAAAAATATTTTATTTAAAATTAGGATATTTTTTTCCTCTACTACAATTATTTTTTTTGAGAGTATCACACTTATGCATCTTCTTAACTAATTCACTCTCCATTTCTTCAAGTTCTGATTCAATCTATATGTTTTCCTCATGTATACCCATGATAAATGAAAGTATGAATTTCATAACCTCAATAGGAACATTTTTCAAATAATCCTTTCCTTCATGGTAAAAAAATTTCAATAGTTTTAAATGACTCATAACCTCTACTGCAAAAAAAACATGATTCTTCTTATGGAGTATTATTTTGAATAGATTTATCAAAACAGTTCTCAATCACCTTAACTTCTTATGGCGGTGGATCCTCCTTCCACTGATCTTGAGAGAATAAATTTTTTAAATTTTAAGATTCCTTTATCTTCCAATTTTTTAATGTTCAAACTAAAACTTAAATATTTCCACTAGCTAGAATATATTTTGTTAACATTATCTCAATAGTACTTTTCTAACATTCCAAAATTAACATCTTCATTTCCTATGAAAAAAATAATGTATGAAACTTCCTTATCTTCTAGAAGACTTATGTTTTAAACTTTTGGAAATATAAACTTCGTATAGATTAGTGAAAATAAATTGGGATGAAGAATTATAGATCAGATCAGAGGGTAACTATACTCTAATACCAATTGAGAGTCCTAGAATATCCTGCAGTCACCCTGAGAGGGGGGGTAAATCAAGGGTGTCCATCTTTTAATGATTAAGTTCAACATAGAATTTTACATACTTTCAGTTAATCAAACTGTTGTTATTAGTTTGGATGTATGAATCTTAAGTAAGGTCCCTTACTAATTTTCACTTATGCAATGAAGATAATGTAAAGTAAAAAACACATAATAATTTTTACAAGGTTTGTTCACCATGTGAAAACCCTCTATTTATCATGATGACACCCATTGAGTCATGAATTTTCCACTAATAATATTATCATCAATTAAAATTGTTATGAGAAGTAATTATACTTGACCCATAGTGTTCATCCTACATACAGAGTCTCCCATTAAATAATACTGAAACCCATCAGTTTATAATGTTCCTCCAAGTTAAATAGGTCTTCAACTACAACTTATTATTACACTATATTATTTTCATGTTCGACTTATTTTTCTTCTAGTAAAATTAATTCCAAATATCTCACTTTATTCCTCAAAACCTGATGTTTTTATATTCTTAACATTCTTCAAAACTAAATATTTCATTATTACTAAACTTTGAATCCAATGAATCTTTCTTGAAAACTTTGGTCAGCTACTCCCTCTGGAAAATATTTATCATCAATATCACATCGCTCTGAATGTGCATGGCTCCTTTTATAGGCTCAACATTCTTGAATAGTTTAGTGAGTTAAATCTTCAAACTCCAAGGATCATCACATTTTAATTTGGAATTCCTTTAATAAATATTACAAAATGTCAGATTCAAGACAAAACTATGAAAAATATGACATCAATTCACCTTTCAAATTTTCCTCAAAACTCAGCTCGAATCACGAACTTTAATTCATTAATATTGGAATTTGAAAGTACAGCATAGGATAATAATAATTAATTGAATTCACAAGAATGTGAATTCCCTCAATACTTTTTCTATAGACCTAACTAATGAAGTCTTCAATAATTTTCTTCACATGGATTTCATTTTTCACTAATTATTCCAAACATGGATTCCTTGTCATTACTCAAATATTCATTCATAAAAAAATTCATGGATGAATATATCCCACTTCCTATAATTTATTTTCCTCCCACATCACTCAAATTATATGCATGCATACACTGATCATCCCATTTCATTTGAATACAAAAAAAATTCCTCATTCATGGATTTATTATTTTCTATGATTGGTATATTTTGAGAATTCTCACTCTTTTAATTTGGGAAATTAATTCTATCTCATAGCACCTCAAATTCTTCATTTTATGAACACAACATCTTAACTTCTTCAATACTTTGACACAAAACCTTCCACTTTCATGCACACCTCATATTCAACTCACCTTTCAATTCTTTTAAACATCATCTTTTGTTATGCTTAAATAAGTAGAATATTGTATTCCCATTACATCATACGTACATAATTTTCTATCCTCCAAAAGCCTTCAACTCAGAAAACAACATGGTCACATACCATTCATGTGTCTGCAAATTCGAAATAATGAAACCAAAACTGCAAAACAAATCTGGTCATATTGGTGGTTTATAAGTAGTTTTTTTATAACCACCACTAATTAAAACTTTTTGAATATTATTTTAAATCTAGAAGTGGTTTCTCAAAATTTATGCTATTCATAAAATAATTTTCAATTTAGTGGCAATTTCATTTAAACCACTACTACATCCTTTAAAAATTGACCTAATTATACCCTCCCCCACCCCCACCCCCATGAAAACACCCACAGCCCTGATCCCCCCTAACCCCACCCTTAAACCCCTCCCTCTATGTCTACTACCAACCAAAATGAAACCCCCTTACACCCCCCTCCCTTGATGTCGAACACTAACCTCTGACCCCCCCCCCCTCCTTTGATGCTGACCCCCGACCCCCCTGCATCGGTGTTAACCCCCTCCCTCAACACCATTCACTGACCACATTGATTCCCCATGATATCTCTTCTCCCCATGATGGTGTCCCCTCTACCCCATTTTCTAACAACCACCACCCTCGATGATGGTAGATCGCTAAAAAAATTACTATGACCCTGTCCTCCTCCCTGCCACCCCAATTTCCCATACTCCTATCTTTGCATGATTCAGACATTATTGGGCTCATTTCCTTGATCTCCACATTATTTTTTTCCTTATACTTTCCTTAGAGACCTTATTATAATAAATATGACCCTGTTATTATGAGCGGTAATATTTATTCATTTATAATTTTTATGTTTTTCATGTTGGATTGAATAATTTTTATACTGATTTTTTTTGTTGAATCAAGACCCTAACATGGTCAATAATGAAGTTAGGTGTTGTTAAAAATTTATTGTACTTGTTTAATTATACATTTATATCTTTATATTTTAAATTATATGGATAATAGTGGAAATCCAATACCTATGGATAAAATTTGGATTAATTTACCTCAAAACATACCTCGATATGCCAAGGTTTTGGAATAATTCTTAGATTATACAATTGAAAACTAATTAGTGGATAGTATAATAAAATATTTGTGTTGTTAATTTAAATTCAAGTTATTATGAAATAGAAATGAAGCATATGATAACTTAATATTAAAATGGTTTCCTACTCTATATGTATATTCTATTTCTCATATCAAATCAAATGTTATAGAAATTCAAAATAATGACTATCCAATAAACAAAAGATAAATTAAACCATGATAAGTGAATTCAGTTCAAAACTTGATAAATGATGCGTTTGGATTTACAGGATATAATTTTTAAGATTTTAATATATCAACAGAACCTTTATTTGATCATGAGTAGGTTAATATTTCTCAAAACATTAGTAAAAAAAGAAAAAATAGTTTTATGAATTAGTAGAAGATTAAAAATAATAACTTTATGAAGCATGTGACAAGTATTCTAAGTTTTATTTTCAACTTAAGTTGTATAATATCAAGTGTTTTTATATAATTAATGATAAATTAGTGTCAATGATTCTATATTTTCCTCATGATTCATTTAGAAAAGATAAAATCCCTACATTATTCTATGAGATGGATAAAATCATCAACAAACTTGGACTTGATTATACAAAGATACATGAAATCCATAACAATTTAATGCTTTATTAGGAATAAGATTCAAATAAAGAAGAATACGTAAGATATCATACAAGTATATGGAAGTAAATAAGTAACAATGAGATTACAAATCATTGCAATAATATAAAGAAGAAAAAGTAGAAAACTCCTGCAAAGGTATTACATTACTTTCCTCTGAAATGACACTAGAAAAGATTATTCATATTGTCTAAGACTATATATGACATGAAGAGGTATTCTCAAGAAAGTAACAACAATGTCTTGATGATGCATCCAAATTATTCAACATCATGGAAGGTGTTTGATTCATTATATCTTGATTTTTCTTCAAATGCTAGGAATATATGTTTGTAATTGTCTTCTGATAATTTTAACCCCATTGGTACTTTAAGTACTAGTTATATCATAAGGTTGGTTGTTTTTATCCTCTATAATATACCTCCACGGGTGTGTATGAAGACGACCTATTTTTTATTTTGAAGATTATTCCTGTAAATAAAATTCCAATAAATGAAATTTATGTATACCTTTAACCTCTAATAAAATAATTGCAAGAATTATGGGATGATGGCATCAAAAAATATGATTATTCAATGATAAAACTATTCTAAATTAATGATTATTTAATTTGAACAATTAGTGACATTCATAGACTATGAAACTTATCTAGTTGGAATGCTCATACTATTTTGTCTTTTCTAGTTTGTAATTTTGATTTTGAACTGCAACAATTACCTTATAGTATAAAATGGTGTTTTATGTTTCATCATAAATTTATTAATGCTTGTCATAAATTCAAGTTTAACATGATACAATTCAACTAAGATATTTAATTGAGAAAGTCATATAAGGTTTTATCTAGTATATAAATCTTTGTAAAATTAATGAATGTCCCTAAAGAATTTGGAAAATGTAATGAGTTTAAAAAAGTGGGGGAAAGGGTACAAAGTACAATATTCTAATAAGCTTGAAAACAATAGTGGAAGAAAATTTTTATATTTTTTAAACTTACTTATTGGGAGTTTAATTTGATACATCATAGTCTTGACATAATGCATATTGAGAAAAACTTCTCTGATAATGTAATTTTTACATTTCTTAATGAGCAGGGTAAATTGAAGGATCACCTTAATGCTAGTAAGGATTTAGAATCAATTAATATAAAGTGTGGTTTGTAGGAAAATGAGAATTTAAAGTATACTTTAGCTATTTTTACAATGAAAAATCATGAAAAAGAAATATTCCTTCCAAATTTAAAGAATATAAAAAGTTGTATATGGATATTCAAGTAACATTTCATTATGAGTTCACTTAAAACATTAAAAATTACATGGATTTAAAATTCATGACTCATATATTCTGGTGGATTGTTTGTTTTAATTCTTATTGTATAATATGTTACATGGAAAAGTAACTATAGTTCTAGTTGAGTTATGTACCGTCTTCAGAGGGCATTGTGGAAAAAATTTAAATCCAACTGAGCTTGGTAAACTTCAAGAAATAATTTTTTGACACTTTTAATTTGGATATGTTATTTACCATTCATTTTTCATAATCATGATTCATTTGACTATTCATTTGGTTGAAGAAGCTAAACTTTTTGGACTGGTACACTATCGATGGATGTATCCAATTGATAGATACGTTAATATTATTTTTATTTCAATTTATGAATTCAATTTTATCAAATCATTTCATAAAAATGTTTTAATTTATTTATTATTTTTTTCATTGTGTACTTAGGTCATTTGAAATCATATGTGAGAAATAAATCCCAACCATAAGGCTCTATTATTGAAGGTTACATAGCTAAAGAGTCCTTGACCATCTGTTCTAGGTATTTGGATAGAATTGTGACTAAATAAAATCATGTTGGATGTGTTGAAGACATATCCACTAATTCTCATTCTAAAACCCAATAATCGGTATTTCCAACTATTGGATGACCAGTTGGAAAGGGGGAAAATTTTACACTGAATGAATTTGAGTTTCTAATATAGATATATGCTACTCAGTAGTCTTATTTAAGATCCATTTATTGAAGAATTTATATTTCAAAAAATGATATGACTAAGAGGTCAAGCTTGAAATGAGGTAGAATTGAAAAAAGTTGTTAATAAGGAGATTTTTGAATGGTTCACCCATCATGTAAGTATATACCCATATTCATATTATTGATGTGTAGTTATTTTTTTATGTTAAAAGTAACACATTATATATTATTTTCTAGATAATGAATGTTGATAATTGATCTGAAATATCAAATGATTTGAATTTTTTAGCTTAATATCCTCTATGGAGGGCTAAGAGATTTGATTCCTACAATATCCATGGATTGAAGTTTTATATAATTTATCATGAAGAGAGCCTGAAAAATAAAAATATTGGTGTATTTACACTTGAAGAGGTGGGATACTATAGAAATATGATTGATATAATGTAACTGTACAATCATTGTTAATTTTTAGTTGTCTTATTCTAATGTAAGTTGGTCAAAATTTATTGGGGTATAATGAAAGATTCAATACAATTTACTTTTACCAACTTCTCACACTTGATTCATACCAGCGGACATTCAGAGCATGATCTATTTATTTTGGAATCACAAGTAAAGATGTTTTATTATTTTTAATATGAAATACATAAATTTTAGAGTGTTATTATACACTTAAAATAGATATACTTGTATGATATGTGTGATGAAGGTTAATTTCTACTTTGTGACAGTGAACCTCATCAATCACAAAACATTCAATAGTTTTTACCTAAAAATGTTGACGTAATAAAACTTATAAGAGAGGATGAAAATAAAAAACTAATTATGGTAGAGGTTGATAATAATGAAGACAATATAGATTAATATAATTGAATGCATAAATTGGTAATAAAACTATATTATAATTTCTCATTTATAAGTGTTTTATACATATATATATTTTTCTATTTTTTAATTTTTTTAAAAATATTTTACTTATTCTTTTTTTATATATTGAATATGTTATAAACCATTTGAATTTCAAGAATTATGAGAACAAAAAAATTGATATCCTAGCTAATTAATATCTCAGAGAACACCACCATTATGGCCAGATTTAGTGGATTGGAGTAATTTCATTGTACCATAAACTTCTAGAGAGCTAGTAGCTTCCCCAGATGATATTGGTAACCCACCATATGATGCACCTTTAGTGATGGAGAAATTGTTCTCCCCTTTATCTAGGGGATATTGGTGAGTTTCCATTACTGGTATGTATTTTATTATACAAAAAACAATATATTTTATTAATTTTTTGATTAATTTGTAAAAACATATAAAGATAAAAATAGAAGACATATAAATATGAACACAGTTGATGTATGGGACCTGAAAGACTTTAAAATTATCATTCAATTTGATTAGTCTGGGGTACCTACCGGTAATGCTGTCAGAATTTATAGACAGATTCTTGGGTATCTTTCTTGCAATATTGTGAGTGTTCCCATTGATTGTGAATATTGGAGGAATATTCCCACAACATGTAAAAATGAAGTGTTTGATAAACAAGTAAAGGTAATATTAAATTAATATTCAGTAATAACTAATTTAAAAGGCATGAGTATAATTATTAATATACTTCTAAAGTGTTATGTTTTTTATTTATAGATATTTTTTCATTTTTATGAACATAAATCTGTTTCACAACCATAGACCCTGAAAAAATTGGGCAAGAAATAGAGAGACTTTAAATGGATATTATGGCATGAGTTTAATGAAATGTCTCTAAGCTCTTGAAAAATGTATGAGAAAGTGTCTCAAGGTGTGTCTCATGAGTAGTGGAAGATATTTTTTGTTATTAACAAAGATGCATCTCATGATATAATTTCATATTTTATAGTATCTTAAAAATATAAGAATAATAAAATTATAATTTTTATTAATATTTCTATTTTTTTATGATTTATCTAAAAAATGCAATGAATCATCAAAAATAATTCATTTCTCATATTTCTAGGTTGCAGAGTTTTTCTGGAAAAAGAAAAATCTTGGTTGTATTTTATCCATTATTATTTATATTATTTTATTATAACTAAAGGTTTTTTTCTAGTTTGTATATATATTTTTATAAAGGATAAAGAATTAGGTCACCTAATTGGTTGAACAGAGATACGGCTTAAAGTTTACATAAAACCTGATGGAAGTTTTGTAAATGAAACTACCAGATAAATTGGAGTTAGTACTTTTAATTACTATTTAATTTCACTGCTATAAAAACATAATAATAAAAAAAATCAACAAAAAACAATCCTTAACCCAATTAAATGGGGTTATATACATGGATCAAACAGTTCCAATTTATTGTTATAATTTATTTTTCAATATTATTTTTTTATAGTAATGAAATAACATTAAAAATTAATGAAAATTTTATTAATTGTATAATTTTATAAATTTTAGATAATTAAAAAAATAATTTTTAATATTATTGTATTAATAGTTTAGAATTCAAGAAGTCTAGGATGTGAACCCTTCACAATCAACATTGGTTTCCCAAAATGATGCAGTTAGAATCGTTTTAGGGAAGGATCATCCCAGGTGTGTATGAGGGATGAGTAATGGGATAACTCCATTAGCTTTATTTTGTAGGGATTCATCATCATTTACTACTACACCAAGTGGGGGTTTGAGTAGTTCCATTGATTGGGAATCACAGAGAAAAATTTCACGATTGAAATAAAAATTATAAGAACGTGAATATTATAGGAAAACATAGGATCAGTGGTGGTCGATAATATAAAATTATATAGTTTCTATATTTCATAGGATTATGGGTATGATCCCTGAGGAAAATTCCAATATTATAGCTCATCCTACCTAGGTAAATTCTAAACGAAATCCATGACTCAATAAATAGCTTTAAAAGATATCAAAGTTTTTAAAAACATGTGTTAGGGGGTTAAAACCACAGGGAAAAACCAAGGATTGACATTAAATCATGGTTAAACACCTTTGAATTATTTTTTATGAGTATGAGTAGACAACACAACCATTCTATGTGCCTTATGCTTGTAATGACTCAATAAGTAGTTTTAAAAGATATCAAACTCTTTAAAAACATGAATCAGGGGGTAAAAACCAATAGAAATATTATTTGGAAATTAAATCATTGTTTAATGAACTTATATTTATTTTTAAAATGTATGAACTGACACCACATCAATCTGAGTTATAGTTTTCCTAGGATGCTAGTAAATGTGTTTTTTGTGTTTTAAGACACGAAAACATGTGTTTCATGGTCAAAACCTTAATAAAACCTCACATATTTATGTGGAATCGTGTGAAAACCATCTTTGAACTATGTTTTATGTGTATTATTAGACAGTATATCTATCGGATGTGTACTGTTCTTGGAATGACTCAATATGTAGTTTTAAAGGATATCAAAATATTTAAAAAATTGTTAGGGGGTCAAAACCAAGAAAAAAGAATTATATGGTTGTGAAATAATATAATAATTACCTTTGATTTATTTTTGAAATGTAGTACTTAACTCCATGTCAATCTGATTTACAGTTTGACCGGGATGCTCGTAAACGGGTTTTTAGTGTTTTAAAACACTAAAACGTGCGTGTAATGGTAAAAACCATTTGAAATGACCTCATATTGACATGGAATAATGAGAAACTCATCATTTAATTATTTATGACATTTATAAGTATAAAACGCATCCATATTATGTGAAGTGTTCTTAGAATGACTAAATAAGTAGTTTTAAAAGATATCAAAGTCTTTAAAAACATGATTCATGGGGTGAAAATCAAGAAAACAGTATCAGATGGCCATGAAATAATAGGAAGATAGTTGTTTATTGATTTTTAAATATATAAACTGACACCACTTAAATCTATATTATGGTTTCCTGGGATTCCTATAAACACATCATTGGTGCTTTAAAACACTAAAACAAAACCATAGGAAATGACCTTGGATTAACATGGAATCATGGTAAATCCACTTTTGAATTATCTTTTATGTGTACAAGTATACAACACATCCATATGAATTGTATTGTGCTCTAAATTACTCAATAAAAATCTTTAAAAGATATCAAAGTCATTAAAAATGTGCATCAGGGGATCAAAACCATGAAAAAACTTTCAAATTGACATGAAATCATAGGAAGATGACCATTGATTGATTTTTGAAATATAGGAACTAACACCGCATCAATTAAAGTTATGGTTTTCCTAGGATTCCCATAAACATGTTTTTAGTGCGTGTAATGGTTAAAACCATATAAAACAAGCTCATATTGATTTGAAATCATGGTAAAACCACTATTGGGTTATTTTTTATGTGTATGAGTAGAAAACACATCCAACTGAGGTGAAGTGTGCTCAAAATGACTCAATAAATAGTTTTAAAATATATTACAGTCATTAAAAACATTCATCTGGGAGTCAAAACTAATAAAATGGCATTTTATGTCCTTAAAATAGTATTAAAATGAACATGGATTTATTTTTAAAATATAGGAACTAAAATCAAGTCAATCCGAGTTAGGGTTTGTCTGAAAAGCCCGTAAACACATTTTTAGTGTTTTAAAACACTAAATCATGTGTATAATAGTCAAACCCATAGAAAATTACCTCATATTGGCATAAAATCATGTGAAACCCATAATTTAATTTTTTTTGAAATGTAGTAAATGCTTCTATATCAAAGTATTTAAAAAAATATTGAGTAATTTCAAGCACACCACACGTTGGTTTAAAAATTGATTAGATATTTATATACTTTTCCATTTTGAGTTCCAAGTGTTGAATAATATCTTAAATATTTAAGTTTTTGTTTTTAAAGTGTTCTTCATTATATATTATTTGTTTTATGTTAAAATTAAATTAATATGATTGATTAAAAAAATAACAAATGTTAAGTGAAAAATTATGAATATATTTTGTGCATATTATGTTTTATATTTATTTTCTTAAATGTTATAGTTTTTATTATAGGTGAAATATGCTTAAAATGGGAAGGAGTTTGATTTTTATGATCTATAATACTCTTCATAAGTTCATCATGATGGATCATATTTTTTCAGTATGGTTATATATTATTAATGATTCTACTATAATTATTACTTAATTATTCAGTTTTTATTTCTATATTTTTTTTATTCTAGTTGATGACATGATGTGGTTGGTTTCATGTATGATGGATCTAAATATGGTGGTAGTTATATGTATTGGAGGTGGGGATGCATGTATTGGTCATGGTTTTGTGGATTTTGGACATATTTTATCTATATATATATGACTATTGAGATTATGGTTGACTAGTGGCTATGTATTTATGACTGTGGATGTGTGGATGTATGGATGTATGGATGATATCCCTACAAGAATCGTTAGTTCTCTCCGGGTTACCAAATTTATAAATTTAAAACATGAATCAAACAAATCACTAAACTACAGGGTAGTATAGGAATTGAAAGTCTGAGGTCGAACCCACAGAGACAGGGTTGGAGAAAATATTAATTAAGTAAAATAAACATAAACTATTTTCGATTTAAAGAAATAGAATCTAAACTATCGAACATTGGAGTTGTTTAGAACGTGGGAGAATAAAATATAAAAATGGTTTCAGGCAGTAATGATTCCAGGTTCATGAATTATGAGGTATGAAATAATTAATTAACAATCATGTAGTTGTTGGAATTAGGTTCTAGTGAGTCCAATGGTCATGATAAATGCACTTCATCCTATGTTCTCCTTTTTCTCATGGTTAGGTACTTCGGATTACAAAGGGTGGGTAACTCGAAACCTTATTTAAACATAGTTAAAGGACAAACCCAATGGTCACGATGAAAGTAAAGTCCCTAGATTTCATACTAAACAAATTTTTTCAATCTAAGAAATGGTCATGAAAAAAGAAAGAAATTAAACCCACACCCAAACCCCTCTCACAATGGTTATGCAAGAAGAATCAAGAAATAGATATAATTGAAGAAAAAATATGAAATCCCAAAATTAATTGCATTCAAATATAAAATACCCCATACATTTAATACCCCTTCATCATGCATGCCTTAGAATGAAGAAATCACCCGCCCATTCTAACCATGAGTGGGTGTATAAAAATAAAAAAATACTAAAGAATGTGGTGAAGCACGACTTCGTAGTGATGTGCCTCCTAGGTAGTGTATCCTTGTCGAGATCTAGAATGCTCAAAATGGTACGTCTAGGGGATCTATTTATAGGTGTTGAATGGGGTCTTTCCAACATAGTTCATGATGTGTACTAATGGTACATGTCGTGTACTCATGGTATGTGTCAGCTTCCACATTTTGTGTCCACATGCATGGGTTTTGTATGTTGATTTGAATATTTGACTCACTACATGACGTGTAATCCTTATCTGAGTTTCCTCTGCATCTGCATGACTCTCGCATGTATTGCATTTATTAATTTGGAACTTTAACTATCTTCATGTCGTGTATTAAAGGTACATGATGTGTACTGGTCATTCAAAGCATGTATGCATGTCACGACTTGTCCTATAAAGCATCTTTCCTTTGATGAAGTCACTATGTGTACTGATATTACACGTCGTGTAATGTGTTTCTCCCGTTTTCCAGCTCTGCTTCCTTCTAAAAAATCTGGAGTTATGCCCTTTTACCTCATATTCTCTCCTTTTCATTCCTTTTTCAAATATTCAACATTTCCTACCATAAATCATAAAACAAGTAAATAAATTACAAAATTGGAAATATTATTCAATTAAATACAAAAAATAAATATATTAAAATACTCAGAAATGTATGCATGAAATATACTTATCAATGGATGTATGGATGTATGATGAATTTATTATATATTTAAGGTTTATTTTATTATATTACTGAGTTTTTATATGAATATTATTTTTTATTAAATATTTTTTTAAAAATATTTGATATGTTTAGCGGTAGTTAAGGTGATTTCAGTTATATTTTTTCTCCATGAAGGTAAACCGTCACTAAATAATTTAGAGGTGGTTATGTTAATTTCCCTAATTTTTTCCCAAAAAATCACCACTAGATGAATATAGAACTATTTCTAAGTTTCTAAAAATGAAACATTTGATAATCACCACTAAACTATAAAAACCACTACTAAATGATTGTTGATGGTGAAATATGTGGAAATTTAAATAATCATCGTTAAACAATATAGTGGAAGTTTAAACCATAGATAATAATAAAAAAATATCTATGAATACAAAAAAAATATAGTGCACCATCTAGAAATAATTATTTCCTGACATTGAATCCATTATATGATCTTTTGGTTTCCAATGTAGATATCGCATGTGAACCCTGGTACCAAGCCTATACAAGTGGCATTACTTTTGATGAGTTTTCATTATTTTTCTTTTCATTCATATCTTCTAGTGAATTCTTATTCATACACTCGCATATATGTAAATACAGTCGATTCATACATGATTTCCCTCTTTTGTAAATTGTAGTCACCTTTCGAATAATATATCATCCAATAATATTCACACTGTATTCATTTTCATCCAATGACATATGCACCATCACTCACCTTATTTTCTCAACTTCATAGATACAGTGCTTCCTCATCTATAACTATACACTTCTGACTGTTTGTGTCATTATGTGGATTTATATCTCAAATGTGGTGTGATTATAGTTCTATAATCATTCATATGAAACTCTGTTTCTAGTAAATACTTAGGTCTTCATCATCCCATATTTAACTACATCTTCCTAATATATATATTTACGATGTCTATATAAGATCTACTATGGTTTTCACTGATGCCAATTCACATGCACTTATGATTGAATTTTTTTTTATGCATGTTATTAATATCATATGATGAGATTCCAGTATGAAAATGATCTTGTTAATCTATAGGCATGTCCTAGATTGATCTTCCAGCAATCCATAAATTCGGCTTTCAATATAATTGAAGTATTATAATCTAATGCTCCCTTATTCTGGTGCTTCACATTATGGTGAACTCAAACATTTATTCTTCTAATACCCTCATGTGAGGTTTACAATGAATCTAATTAAGGAATTTTGACTCTCTCAAAGGAAAATATGGGAATTGATTTAAACTAAAGAAAGTGATAAGTTCTAAGAAAATAAGAAACTAAAGCAATACTAAGAAATAACAATCCAGAAAATGAAACAAAATTTAGAAAATTCAATAACATAAGAGATATATGTGGTTCAAACCAGTTTGGTCTTACTCCACATAAAGAACACCACCAAAACACTTTATTATTATGAAAAAAACAATAGGAATACAACATAGAAAGTGAAAAATAGATATCAATGCATAAAGACCAAGAAAACTATCTTAGTTTCCAAACCTTATCACTCCAAGGACTCACACTAAAGCCAAGACGGGGATGGTAACATTCGTTTCCAAAATAGATGGACTCACACACACCAAATCCACACACATGCCATAAATAAATAAAGTAATACAATACAGATTTGAAACATAAAAGTAACAATCTAACAAGGTTAGGTACTAGATCCCTTTAAAGAGAAGCATCATAGTCATGGTTGTAGAATCTTGAAGAGGATACAGTCTATACAAATATTGTAAGTGTTGAGCTCTCCACTGGAGATGATGACTGGGACATGGGGATACAAAGGTTCAATATAGGAGTAAAAAATCACCTACTTCTCTCTCAAAATATCCTCTATATAAATGGAATCCAAAGTAACCTCAAGATCTCTCAACCAAAAGAGGAGAAAATAGAAAAATGAAGATATGCGGGTAGAATAATTAAAGGCACAACAGGCTGCTTGGAGACAAATATCAGGAATGGAAGCCAAGGGTGGACTTTTGGATGGATTAGGGCATGAGTAAGGATCAAAAATATCAAAATGGTGCAATAAATCACACAAATATTGGGAAAAACATAAGGTTAAAAGAGGACAGGCAGCAATGATGTGGATCCCCTCATTATGTGGGAGTAAATAAGCACACCCCAAAATCACAAAAGCTACACTAAAAATTCATCAGATGGGTAGTGATTAATGGAGGGGATAAAACTAGTAAACCACCCCATTCCCCCAATCCCAACACCAATAATACAAGGAGTCCTAGTTAGAAATCCTAAATATAAGCCCAAAAAATATAATTCAGAACCAAAAAACAACTTGCATAATATTAATAAACTCAAATAATTTTTCCTAGAAAACTTAAATAGAATTTTTAATTTGAAAACCAATTTAAATGAATCTATGCCTTTTTAAATTTAAAATATATATATGGTGTTCTTTAAAGGCCTATCAATACTTCCAATAGGTGTAGATATAATTTTATTATCAAAAAATAAACCCTAGGCTATAGTATCCACCCATCATAGACACTCGTAGCATGTTCCATGATGGAACATGGCCTAGTTGTACCTATAATTTTACTATTATCATACTACTAAAATACAGCATGCTCAAAAATTTAAACCAATTAATATCATTAAACAACATATCTTACCAAAATTACCTAACTCTCCAATACAGCTAGTAAAAATCCCAAGCATGCAGACACCATCAAACACACAACCTTCCTTAGGGGTAAAATATAGTGAACATGAAAACATAGAAAATATAAAAAAAATGAAAGTATTAAAAGGAAGTAGAAACACACAAAAACCAAAACTAGGAATCTAATAGGAGAAAGATCTAAAATTAAGCCCAAACAGCTTAGAACATCCCAAAGAACCCCCCCCCCCCCCCACACACACACACACTGGTGGCCCCTATAATCTTAGTATAGCCAGTCCTGGGAAGATATAAAGGAGACAACCTAGAAAATATAAATATTTATAGATAAAGGTTTACTGAATTAAACTAAAAAAAATCCACATTATCAAAACTAGGGTATACCATATTTTTCTAGGCCACACTATCCTCATTTTTCAAACCTAGACAATACCTTTTAATATGGTTGGTTCAACCACACAAAAAACACCAGAAATTATTAAATAAGTTATTATACTTTAATTATTTTACATAAAATCTATTCTAACCCTTAACTCTCATCATTTTTTGTTCATTTTTATCCCTATTACCCTCTTCTTTCAAATAATATGTTTGAATATCAAGAGACAAAACAGCAGCCTTAAACTCTTCTAACATTATGGAATTGTGACCATATATCATTGAATATTTTAATGAACTAAAGTAATAATCAAGAGAGGTTATAATAATAATATCTTGATATTAATCCTTAATTTTTACATCTATATTAGGTAAATCTAATAGAATTTTGTTAAAACTCATCAAGATGAACACGAACAGATGAACTAGGATTCATCTTAAAAATATAAAGCCTCGTTTTCTTGTAAAGATGACCAAGAAAGGTTTTAGTCATATATAGATGTTTGAGTTTCAACTTTATTTCCATAGTAGTGGTTTTATGGGTAACTTCATGAAGGACTCTGTCTTATAAGGTTCAGAAAAACATACAGTGAGCCTTTTCCAAAACACTAGGGTCGATATCTAAAAATGTAGTGGTGGACTGACTATCAGTAGAAATGGTAACTATAGGTTTTTTAAGACCATGAAAGGTTTTTGAAAGTACATTATGTATTATAAATTCATGATTATTTACTATCCATATAATGAAAATTTTCTCACCATCAAACTTATCGACTTCGAAATTAGTAGACAACATCACTTAAATAGTTTACTAGATCTAATACCCATTATGAGGTTCAAAATGGAACCAATGAAAGTTGTCCGACTATCATAGAAAATAAAAAGGGAATCATTTTAAATGAAGTAAAGTGAGAAGTTCAAAGAAAACAATAAATATAAGAAAATTTTAGAAATAACAGACAAAAACAGAAAAGAAAATGCATAAAAATAAATAACATGGTAGATTTGCATGATTCAGACCAGTTTAGTTCTACTCCATTTCAAGAACACTGCCAAAACATTTTATTATTATAAAAAAAAAATAAACAACAAGAATATAATAGATAAATGGAGATAAATTCATGAATACCAAGAAAACTATCTAAGCTTACAACCATTATCACCCTAGGGACTTACACTAAACTCGATCCGAGGATAGTAACATTTGTTTCCAAACTAGAAAGGGTCACACACATAACCCCATACATAAATCATAAATAAAGAAATAAATAAAATGTAAATCCAAAACATATAAGGAACAATATCATTAGGAAAACATGGTTCCATTGATGGAGAAGCATCACTTCCATGGTTGTATAATCTTTAAGAGGATGCGGTCCAGATAGAGCTCTCAAGTACTAAGCTCTCCACCAAAGATAATTACTAAAATAGGGGGATGAAAATTCATAGTATAGGATCACTAAAGAACCTCCTTATATCTCAAAATATCCTCTCTCTCTCTCTCTATTTATCTATATATTAATGGAAGTCGAAGGAACCACATGAGTACTCGACCATAAGATGAGCACACAGAAAAATGAAGAGATGTGGGAAGAAGCATTAAAGACATAGAAGGCGGTGAGGAGACAGTTGTCGGACATGGAATATAAGGTATGTTTCAGGGATAGATGACGGCATGAGGAATTGTTTCAAAGATAAAAATGGAATAATAGATTATGAAAAATCCAGTCCATGTGGTCAGTGTGGAGCGGATGGGATACAATTATGTAGATCCCCATGTTATGTGAGAGTGAAGAAGTACACCTTGAAATCACAGAATCCGCTATGCAGATCCATCATATGGGTAGTAATAAATGGAGGGGGTAATTTTATAAAACCACCCCATTCCCACAATTATAACACCAATTATACATAGAGTCTTATCCAGTAATCCTAGACAGAAGCCCTCAAAATAGAATCCCGAACCAAAATACAATTTTTATAATAGTAATAAAATCAAATAATTTTTCATAGAAAACTAAAATATAATTTTTGATTTGAAAACCAATTTCAACACCTCAACTCAACCTAGTGTGAGTACATCAATATATTCTAGTGTATTATTATAACATCATATTCATTCAGTAATTTTTTTGACAATTCATAACACTATTATTGTGATCACAACATCTATGAAATGCACTATTTTTTCACACAAAACTTACCATACACTCTTCTTCTAAACATATCACTCCTACAGATTCACATTTCTTTTCATTCATCCCAAAATTGTGTGTATCTTTTCATGTAAGTATGAAAATAGTCACATACTTTGGTATTCTTTAAGTCTATTTTCTGATTATTTATTGTTTACAACTCACTTACCTACTTCCAATAATTATTTACTTCATATAATTCTCACCCTTTCTCTCAGTATAATGTTTGTTCATTACATATAATTTACATATTTCCTTTATAGTATTAAATATTTGGTATATATTCTATTTTACTAAACATTTAGACTAAAGTTTATTTTCTAAAAGACTTTTTTCTACCTTAGTGTCACATGATCCATATTTTTAACACTACTGCATCTCATGTTATTATTTTTATGAAATCATTTCTTATTCAGTTTTTCATGAGATTGAATATAATAGTTGTATTATTTCTTTTAATAATAAAACACCTTCACACATACATCAAATTCATTACTCACTACATCTTCTTAATCTTCTACATTTGGGAAACTTAAATCAACTGAAAATTTGGTTAATAGTTCTTATTAACTCTTCGGAATTTGTCATGAATAAAATGAAGTTCAATAAACCAATCATTAGATTTACATGGCTGCTTCAAGATCATATTATTTCTATAAATTCATCCTCCATCAATCATATTCATTCACTCCACTTTCCTTCATTACATCTGGTGACCCAATTTTTACATTTTTTTTGATAGATCATTCACTAATTCCTTAATGTAATATTCATATAGTAAAACTTGCATTGATGATGTTCCTAATTTCAATGGTTAGATCTTTAGGAGTATGTAATTTTGTTAGACTAAATTTGGGAACACCCATAGGCAAATTCATTTTACTTAAAATTACTCATTAACTTTTCCATAATTCATTGAAAATAGAGACAACACTTTCAACATCGTTATTTTATTTTCACCTCTGTAGACTTTTTTACGTCTGGTGCAATAAAATTAAAGGCACCAAATGGAGGTGGTGGGTATTTGGGTTAGTCAAGTACTAGTTATAGTGGTGGAATTATGGGATACTGACCCATATACCACTTGGAGATGTGTTTCAATATTTTTGGTTTATTTTATTTTATCCAATAGAATAGTACTTTTTTTGATGTAGTGGGACTCCTATATTTCCTTGTTTTGTTTATGGATTTTTTGTTTCATGATGCACACTTGTTTGGAGTTTTATTTTCTTCATGATATATATCGGAATGTAGTTTTATTCCCTAATTTTTTATAGATCCTAGTTTCTAAAATGTTTTCATTGGAGAAATCATTCCTAAATGTAATTCTTGGATACTTGGGAACTTTTCTCCATCCTGTAAATATCAAGGATAACATATTTACCTTATCATAGGTCATATTAGGTGTCCAAATTATATATGACCTAGATTGGTTTGTGACAATATTTGTATCTAGAGGTCTAGCATCAGTTCACCCCATATATGTTGAGGTCGTATCTTGAGGTACTAGGGAAAGTAGATTTCATCAAGAGGATGATGTCCTGGACTGAATCATCATAGAAGGGGGGGTCTTTATGACTCTCCATGTAACAACTCAAGCTTCCACGATACGCTTCTCTTTCAATAATGCAATAGCTTGCATTGTACGCAAGTTCAAGATTCTAACATACTGCGACCAATCAAAGTAACTGTTACGAATAGTAATACCCACTTTTTGAAATTATATAAATTTTATATTTCAAAATGGAATTCATTTTTGGATTTGGAATATCGAAATTAGCCTAAGTTGAATTTTTGGTATTTTTCTGAGAACATCCAATTTTCAATGAATAGTGAAACCACTAAGTGGTAGTTAAAAAGGTGATTTTTCGTTTAAATGAAACATTACCACTTATGTGATTTTATTTTCAAAAATCCGACATACATTATTGTCATTAGGAATTAAAATTTGGTTCAATGGGATTAAAATAATTTTTTGGTGAATAGTAACTTTTAAGTTTTATTAATCGCGATTAAAGGAAATTAGTGTAATTTAAGGTAAAAATAATGTTATAATAATATGAAATTATCTTGACACATGTACTACCCTTATTGGATGAGTCATGGACGACCAAGACAATTCATGGGTCAACTTGGTGACCCCATGGACCCACTTGGGTAAGAAAATGACATTAATAACATTTTATTTAAAGTTAAAATAAAAATGTCACAAACATGTATTGTTTTACTAAAACAATTTTTATATGGGGTTATACAAGTAATATTTTTACTATAAATAATAATTGTAAATATAAAAATATTTCCTACATTATAGTATTTTTTTATAATTTTTAGACATTAAATATATTAATTTATTTATGACACCATGATGATGCAGTGATTACCTCATTAATGAACGATTTAAATAAAATGAAAAGATAAGATAAAATATAAGACTTACACTTGTCAAAAACCTATTGGATGAGTATATTTAGAACCCTTATCACCTTATCCTTTAAATATATAATTGTGGGAACTTTAAAATCCGAAACTCATTATATAATAAAGTAACATTTCATGACTTTCCAAGAGTTCCCCTCCTCTCCTCTTATAAAAAGACCCCACCTCTACCACCTTATTCACACCTCTCAAGACATTGGCTCAGACAAACTCTGCTCATTATATCTCTCCACATCCCTCTCTTCATCATATAAGACTTACCTTATGCAGAAATCTTTTCAAGAAACCCTTTTGGTTCAAACCAAGAGGAGTTACCTGATTTAAAGGTAATGTCTTCACTTGTGTTCTTTTGTTTTATTTTGCTTCTTCAACCCCTTAAACTATTTTTATTCCTTTATTTTGTAAAAACACCAGTATCTTCAATATACTAGGAATTGTTTTATGATAAGTATTTTATTTACACTTACACACACCTTCGTCTAATGGTTAAAGAACATACTGTTTCTATGGGTGGCGAATTACTGCCTCACGAAACGATGATTGATCAATCTTCTTTTAACACCTCTAATGGTGGCCATTATGACGACAATATTTATATATGTGATATATATTATGTTTATGTTTTATTTATTCTTCTGTATTTTTCATTTATGGCATACCTTTATGATCTCCATTATGGGTAAATGCAATAATTTCATTTTAGGAAGTGCGGACTACCGCCCCCTCAAAGTGATTTGAATCGTTAATTCCATATGTGGGATGTATAAAAGATGGATTTAATGATATTATATATTATATTATACTGGAATTATAATATACCTTTATATCATTATTATTTAATTCCATTAAATATGAAATAGAAATGAAAGTAGCGTTCATGCGTACGTACGGCTTACCGTCTCCATGAACGGTGCATTTCATTTCTTACCTCTAAATGTTATGTAATATTATAAATGCGTTTATCTAATAGATATATATTATATATATTATATATAAATCATGAATATAATTCTGGAGATAATGGATATTCTACCACATAAACAACTTGTAATTATAATAATTTTATTGTTGACTCATGTACCAAAGATCGACAAAACGACCATTATTAACTTAAATGACTACATGATTTTCATAACATGGTAATAAGTGATATAAAAGGGATAATGAACTTTAAAAAGGTTCTTAATAAAGTATAGATTAACTCTAGTTTATTATTCATGATATTAAAGAACGATCGAGTCAAGTCGGACACGAGGTAAGGGACTTCGTCTCAATCTCCTTTCATTGAGGCATATTTTTTTTTATACACAACTTTCTTTTATACGGTGTATGAACCCCTTTGACTTTTACGTTTATTCAAAGGGAATCTTTTTTATATGAATCATTTTACTAAACGACAAAAGGGAATTTTTTTTTGTTGTACGTATGCGGCGACAACGACTTCTCCGCCGTCGTGACCATTATTTGAGTTTCGGCTTCCTCTACAAGAGATAACTTTTTTTAAAATGAAAAATAAATACCATGTTTTACTTTTCTTTTATTTTGGTATTGAAAACGGTTTTGATAATGTTTTTATTATATCAACTTGTTCTATTGATGTCTTGTGATTGAAATGTGGAAATGTTATGTTTTCTTTATGCATGTTTTATGTGATACGATTATGTTATGGTTTATGATATGTTTAAACCTTTTTATATAAAGAATTCATTGGACTTAATAAGTGATGGGTGGAGCCCGATATAGCTCCTCGATGCATTGGTAGGTCTCATGAGACAAACTAGTGTCTTGGCATGAGGCCTTGACAAAATCTTATTTGTAGTATGGGCACAAGGCCTTGGCTACGTGGTTATGATAGTCTGGCATTATGCATTCCATCATTATGAAAGTGGTTATTGATATTTCATGTGATTATTAGACTAATAGAATATCCATGTGAATAATTAAATGTAATTATTTCATTTTAGTTTTTCCATATTATTCTTAAGTTGAAGTTTAAGAGGCTTTTTTTTAGTTATACATTGCCTTAAATGTTTATGTTTATTTATTAAAGTTTCTGCTATATTGTTATCCTTATTGAGCATCTGAGCTCACCCCTTTAAATGTTTTAATTTTTCCAGGATGTGAAGAAGTATTTTATGAATGACCTGCAGGGATAGTTGGAGGGGGTATGAAGACAAGATGTTGTTGTAGTTTTGTTTTACTTTATGATGTAATGTAAGACTTATGAATATATCTAGTGTTTACAAGGCTACTAAACTAATCGGTCTTTCGAGACTTGATCTTTTATGATTATTCCAATGTTACGTAATAATGCACTGACTCTGGGTAACTGGGGTCGGGGCGTTACAGTTGGTATCAGAGGCATTTTAGTACTAACCTTGGAAGCTATATTTTGATAAACTATAATTAGAGCACATAGCCCTAAGATAGAATTTGAGGATTAGTATAGAAGAACTTCCTAGAATTTTGGTATTGTAGTGATTTTGTGAGTTTTCCGAGAAATACATCCCTGTCTAGATACGAGCAGGTAGAGGCGTCTCTGGCACACATGTACCTAGGGGTAAAACTCAAAAACACCGCTTTGAGCTAGACTCGAACGGGAACTGGTGCATGACAACGGGCCTTACTGCACTCTTGGTTACGACACTCCCGGGGGATATGCTTAGGATAATTCTCATTTTCATTACAAACCATTATGAAGGGTTTATGAGTATATACTTCCTCAAAGAAAACATTTTTATGATTATGGATTATATCTATACACCGCTCAATTTACGTTAAGTATTTTACAAGTTTAGAATTATTCATTGAAATTCATAAACTGACCTAGTTTATGCCATTGTATAGAAATGGCACCCAGTAGAAGGAATGTGAAATCCAGCAATACGTATGATCCGAAGAGTAAGATGGATCATATATTTCATGGTATTAAGACAACATTTAGAAGTGAAATAGTCTCCCATGTGTTCTCAACATATGAAGAAATAGTATCATGTGTTAATAAGATAAGTAAATAATTCTCTGAGACCTATATATTTGAAGGTAGGCAAGAGAGGAAAAAGATAGAAGAGAGAAAGATGGATAAAGGGAAGAGGGAAAAGAAGAATTTTCCAATATGTGGTAACTGTGGGAAGAAACACCTTGGAACTTTCCTGAAGGGAATGGGAGTTTGTTATAAGTGTGGAGAAAAAGGACACCAAGTGCGTGACTTCAAGGGTAAGAAAAAGGTTTCAAATGTATAATGCTTCATCTGCAAGGAGTGGGGACACTACGCAAACCAATGTCCAAATCATTGGAGTATGCCCCAAATGATGTTATTAGATAATAATCAAGTTATGATAATACCACAGATGAGGGGGAATGATTATATTTCTTATGTTGTTATTAAAGAATTATTTCATTTGAGTGTTGTATCAACGATGTACTAGTTATAATAATTATGGAGTATATGAGGATTGTACTACAGTACTATTTCATTAAGGACTTGAGATTGTGTGGAACCAAGAAAAGTGACTCAATAGAAGGTTGTTTTTTTGGAAAATATATGGTTAAGATAAAGATAAACCATAATATGGTTCTGATACCGAACTAGTAATTTTGGAATAATACATGATTGATTTGGATAAATTATATTGAATATTCTTGACTTCCATGAAGCTGATTAATGATTTGTATGCTTTTTTGGATAGAAAAGTATATCTAGTATTATATAAGGAATAAGGGATCATGAATGTAATCAATAAGGATTTATGGTAATTTAGGATGTTTCAGTGTTTTAAAAGAATACATGTTGAAGGTGTTCACATGTTATTATGCGGAAAAAATAATCTTCATTGTGTTTACCTTCCTTATAAAATTTGGACTGTGAGTTTGGACAAAGGTATTTTGAATAACTATAAAGGTTGGAATGGATTAATTTGAACTTTGGATAGTATTGTTTAAGGTTAAAACATTTCTGAATATTATTATTAGAATATTATAATACTATAGTTTTAGGAAAATGACAACCTGCAGGTCGGGGGATAACCCGTCGCGTCAGACAAAGCTGTAGGAATCAAACCCACAACCATAGTGCGACAGGCCTTTATTACCTACCACTAGCCTACAGGAAGTCCCTGGTTATTACAAAATAGTTTTCCTAATATAAATGGTATGTGTTAATATTTTGAACTTTGTACGATTAGGATAAATATAATAGTTTTGAGTTATATTATCTTTTTGTGTGAAAGATGAGTTTGTGGTAGAAATTAGATGAAGGTTGAAACTCTACTTTTCAAGTATATATATATATATACCTCTCTCTTATTCTATGAATAAATTAATTCTTAAACTTTAGGAAAGGGATATTAAAAAAATGCTTTATCCTAATACCTTATGTTTTTTTGAACTGATGATATTATAAATCACCATAGATTGAAGGCTTTGAGGCCCTCAATTTTACACTTGTTTGTGATTGATGAACTCAATCACTCCCAAAAAATATTTATGTTTTTCCTCCAATTATATGCCTCTAATTTCCACCAATGTTCTCCTAATTGAGATCATAATTTTGTGGTGACTTTTTTCATTTCCCTTTCCCTCTTATTAAGGCTAAATTTTATTAACATTATTTCCGATGTGGGTTTTCCACAAAGGTATTTTCTATTTTCAACCTTTTATTTTCTAAGAACATTTTCAAATTGCGAGGATGCAATTTATTGAAGGAGGTGAGAATGTAACACCCCAAGCTTCCACGGTATGCTTCTCTTTCAATAATTCAATAGCTTGCATTGTACGCAAGTTCGAGATTCTAACACACCGCGACCAATCAAAGTAGCCATTATGAATAGTAATACCCACTTTTTGAAATTATATAAATTTTATATTCCAAAATGGACTTTATTTTTGGATTCGGAATATTTAAATTAGCCTAAGTTTAATTTTTGGTATTTTTCTGAGAACATCCAATTTTCAATGAATAGTGAAACCACTAAGTGGTAGTTAAAAAACTGATTTTTTATTTAAATGAAACATTACCACTTCTGTGATTTGATTTTCAAAAATCCGACATACATGGTTTTCAGTAGAAAGTAAAATGTGGTTTAATGGGATTAAAATAATTTTTTGGTGAATAGTAACTTTTAAGTTTTATTAATCACGATTAAAGGTAATTAGTGTAATTTAAGGTAAAAATAATGTTATAATAATATGAAATTACCTTGACACATGTCCTACCCTTATTTGATGAGTCATTTCCGACCAAGAAAATCCATGGGTCAACTTGGGGACCCCATGGAGCCACTTGGGTAAGAAAATGACATTAATAACATTTTATTTAAAGTTAAAATAAAAATGTCACAAACATGTATTGTTTTACTAAAACAATTTTTACATGGGGTAATACAAGTCATATTTTTTACTATAAATAATCATTGGAAAGATAAAAATATTTACTACATCATAGTATTTTTTTATAATTTTTAGACATTAAATAAATTTATTTATTTATGACACCACGATGATGCATCGATTACCTCATTAATGAATGATTTAAATAAAATGAAAAGATAAGGTAAAATCTAAGAGTTAAACTTGTCAAAAACCCATTGGATGAGTATATTTAGAACCCTTATCACCTTATCCTCGAAATATATAATTTTGGGACTTTTAAAATCCAAAACTCATTATATAATAAACTAACATTTCATGACTTTCCAAGAGTGTCCCTCCTCTCCTCTTATAAAAGGACCCCACCTCTACCACCTTATTCACACCTCTCAAGCCATTGGCTCGGACAAACTCTACTCATTCTATCTCTCCAAATCCCTCTATTCATCATAGAAGCCTTAAGTTAGGCAGAAAGCTCCCTTTTGGTTCAAACCAAGAGGAGTTACCCGATTTAAAGGTAATGTCTTCACTTGTGTTCTTTTGTTTTATTTTTCTTCTCCAACCCATTAAACTCTTTTTATTCATTTATTTTGTAACAAAACCAGTATCTTAAATATACTATTAATGTTTTTATGAGAATTATTTTATTTAAACTTACACACACCTTCGTCTAATGGTTAAAGAACATACTGTTTCTGTGGGTGGTGAATTACTGCCTCACGAAACGATGATTGTTCAGTATTCTTTTAACACTACTAATGGTGGCCATTATGATGACTCTATTTCTATATATGATATATATTATGTTTATGTTTTCTTTATGATTCTGTATTTTTCATTTATGGCATACCTTTATGATCTCCATTATGGGTAAACGCGATAATTTCATTTTAGGAAGTGTAGACTACTGCCCCCTCAAAGTGATTTGAATCGTTAATGCCATATGTGGGATATATAAAGAATGGAATTAATGATATTATATATGATATTATACTGTAATTATAATATACATTAAAATCATTATGATTTCATTCCATTAAATACTAAATAGAAATGAAAGTAGCGTTCATGCGTACGTACGGCTTACCGTCTCCATGAACGGTGCATTTCATTTCTTACCTCTAAATGTTATGTAATATTATAAATGCATGTATCTACTGGATATATATGATATATATGATATCTACATAATGAATATAATTCTGTAGATAATGGATATTCTACCACATAAACAACTTTTAATTATAATAATTTTATTGTTGACTCATGTACCAAAGATCGACAAAACGACCATTATTAAATTAAATGACTACATGATTTTCATAACATGGTAATAAGTGATATAAAAGGGATAATTAACTTGAAAAAGGTTCTTAAGCAAGTAGAGATTAACTCTAGTTTATTATTCATGAGATTAAAGAACTATCGAGTCAAGTCGGACATGAGGTAAGGGACTTCGTCTCAATCTCCTTTCATTGAGACATATTTTGTTTTATACACAACTTTCTTTTATACGGTGTATGAACCCCTTTTAATTTTACATTTATTCAAAAGGAATCTTTTTTATATGAAGCATTTTACTAAACGACAAAAGGGAATGTTTTTTTGTCGTACGTATGTGGCGACAACGACTTCTCCACCGCCGTGACCATTATTTGAGTTTTGGCTTCCTCTACAAGCGATAACTTTTTTTAAAATGAAAAAAAACCATGTTTTACTTTTCTTTTATTTTGGTATTTAAAATGGTTTTGATAATTTTTTTATTATATAAACGTGTTGTATTGATATCTTGTGATTGAAATGTGGAAATGTTATGTTTCCTTTATGCATGTTTTATGTGATACAATTATGTTATGGTTTATGATATGTTTAAACCTTTTCATAAAAGGAATGCATTGGACTTAATAAGTGACGGGTGGAGCCCAATATAGCTCCTTGATTCATCGGTAGGTCTCATGAGACAAACTAGTGTCTTGGCACGAGTCCTTGACAAAATATTATTTTTATTCTTGGCACGAGGCCTTGGCTACGTGGTTATGATAGTCCGGCATTATGCATTTCATCATTATGAAAGTGGTTATTGATATTGCATGTGATTATTCGAATAGTAGAATATCCATGTGAATAAGTAAATGGAATTATTTCATTTTACTTTTTCCATATTATGCTTAAGTTCAAGTTTAAAAGGATTTTGTTTTAGTTATACATTTCCTTAAATGTTTATGTTTATTTATGAAAGTTTCCGCTATATTGTTGTCCTTACTGAGCATCTGAGCTCACCCCTTTCAATGTTTTAATTTTTCCAGGATGTGAAGAATTATTTTATGAATGGCCTGCAGGGATAGTTGGAGGGGATATGAAGAAAAGATGTTGTTTTAGTTTTGTTTTACTTTATGATGTAATGTAATACTTATGAATATATCTAGTGTTTCCAAGGCTACTAAACTAATCGATCTTTCGAGACTTGATCTTTTTTTATCATGCCAATGTTATGTAATAAAGCACCGACTCTAGGTAACTGGGGTCAGGGTGTTACACTCTACAAATAATATATGTTACTTTGAGTTCTTAATTACCTATTCATAATAGGTTTCTATTATTAAGGAGAAATTTTTAACCTTTTCCAACCCATTTCACTAGAGCTAGTAGTTCTCAGACCCTTGACAACAATTCAAGTGTGGTTTTTTATGTATGTGGAGGTCATGGACAATAGAAGTGAGATTGTATAGCCTTTCTTAATAGTTATAATAAAGTTGGTGGCCCTTTTTAGGCTCATCCATTATAGAATTTTCTATTGAGGCATAAACAGTAGTAGGGTGCTCCAGTCTATGGTCAGTAGAGAGGGGATAGTGTAGATAGAGGGAAGCCCTATGATATATATCATCCTTAGGTATAGTGAGTAGATCACAAACATTGATGTGTTCACTATTAGGTTCATAAAAGTCATGGGGTAGGTCATGTTCATATACATACCCTTGATCTTCGAGAATCGAGTGAGTTGGATATCATGCAAGGTATTATATGACAATTTTATACTTGGGTATATACCTTGTTTTATTAAAGATCTATACACTCCTTCATTTCACCCGATCTAGTATATGCTTTAAGACTTGAGGTATGGGTGATTTGAGTGCCCTTGGCATTGACTATGATAGCTAGATATTGAGATATCTTGAATGATGTGTGCATATATTGTGATTTGGTGTTGGGTCAACACTGATCTTTGGGAGAATTCCTATATTTGTAGATAATACCATACACCATCATATTTTTTATGGATTGGTTGTATGTGGTGTAGTCAATTATGGATTTATTCAAGAGGCATGTCATATTCTATGACATTTATGGGGGCCAACTGATGTTTGTTAGCAATTGAGACCCTAATATGGGTTAGAGACATGTTGAGTCTCTATATTATTTGAGGGATGAATTAATGTTCATTTCACCAGAGGTTTAACTAGCAGTGTTTCATAGGGTTATGGAAATTTACCCTAATGTTTTTTCTGAAGAGGTTGAGATGCTACCCTATCAACAAAAGTTTAAGTTTTGGATAGATTTATAGTCATAAATTCATCCCATATTGATTTATCCATGTAATATGTCCTATTTAGAGTTATGGGAGCTACTGATTCAGGTTGATGATCTTATTCAATGAGGATTCATTCAACCTAGTGTGTCATTATGGGGAGATACAGTTCTTTTTGTAAATAAGGTAGATGGTGGTTTATGTATGTGAATCAATTATCTCCATTTGAATTGGGTGGTGGTGAAGAACCACTACCATCTCCCATGGATTTATGAAATGTTCAATTATGATTAGGATATCACCAAATGCAGGTGAATGATGAGTATATTATAAATACTACTTTTTAGTGTTGTTATTGGAATTAAAAATTTACAATGATATCATTCAGAGTTAAGAATGCTCTAGATATGTGAATGGGACTGATTAATGCAGTATTCTATGAGTTTTTTGACTAATTCATTGTGGTCTTTATCGATGAAATCCTTATGTTCTATGAGTTAAGGGAAAAGAACATAGAGTATCTATGAGTTATTTTAGGAGTTCTTCATTTCCAGTGGCTATTTGAAAAGCTATCAAACTGAGATTTCTAGGCCCATGAGGCCTGTTTATTGGTACATGTCATGTCTTAGTGTGGATTATCCATGGATCCTATAAAGATAAAGACTATTTTTTTCTTGGGAATCTCCCAAGAATATTGTAGATGTGTGGAGTTTTCATGGTTTTACTAGATTATTATAGGAGGATTATTCCTAACTTCTCTTAGATTTTAACTCCTATGATATCTTCAACTAGAAAGGAATAAGAATTAATGTGGACTTATCAGTGCTAGTCTAATTTTGATTATTTTAAGGAGAAGTTGGTTAGTGTACCTATCCTTTGGTTTCTGGAGGAGGGCATTGTGTTTAAGGTTTATTGTGAAACTTCACATCTTGGATTGGGTAGAATGTTAATATAGTAGAGGATAGTTATATCTTATGGGTCATGTAAATTATAGCCTCATGAATGTAACTATTCCACCTATGATATTGAGTTTTTTGTGGTTGTGTTTTCCTTGAAGTTGTGGTGACATTACCTCATTGGTGAATATTTGGTGGTTTTCATAGATCACAGGAGAATGGAGTATATCTTCTCCCAACATGACTTGAATTTGTAAAAATTTCAGTGGATGGAATTCTGGTAGGATTATGACTTTAGGATTTTCTATACACCTATTAATGGGAATATTGTAGTCAATGTATTGAGAAAAAAGTTGTGTGGTGTTATTTTGTATGATTATAGAGACTCTTGGAGGGTGATGGAAGATTTTTTTGTGATACAACTTGATATGGGGTAAGTTGATGGTAGAGTTTGACTTTATTATATGATGATGTAGTCATATTTGGTGTAGTAGGTGGATGAGTCCTAGTTGGGGGATTCTGAGGTCAAGTATTGGTGTGATCGAGTTGTCTATAGTGATGCTCATTAAGTATGGTATGAGGAATTAAAACATTGAGTGTTGTTTCAAAGAAATACTTTCATTCCATCAATGATGCATGATTTTGTTCTCTGTGATTTCTAAAGTTCTCCCTTGTTAGTATATACAGGTGTGATAAAGATGCATCATGCTCTAAGCAGCTAGTTTTGTTGGTCTGGTATGAAGAGGTTGGTTATAGGGTTTTTCTCTCAATCTTTTGTCTACCAGAATGTAAAGGCTAATCATCAGGTTCCTAGTGGTTTGTTTAAACCACTTGATGTCCCTTGGTGGAATTGGGAGGAAATCTTGATGGAATTTGTCACCAGTTTTCCTAAATAATAGGGAGATCATGATTCTATGTGGGAGGTCGTAGATCTCTTGATAAACCCTTCTCACTTCCTAGTGATTAAGGATTCAATATCAGTGGAGGTTTCATTAAGGCATTATCTAGAGGAGGTAGTGAGGATTCATGGGTTTCTGAAGATGATCATCTTTAAACATGATCTTCATTTTACCTTCGGGGTTAGGAGGTATATCTAGCGTCATTTTGGATTACATTTGTGCCTTATAATTTATTTTCATCTATAGGAAGACAATCAGACAAAGTGGATTATCTATACCCTAGAGTACATGTTATGTATGTAAATTATGGATTTTAGAGGTTCGTGGGTGAGCCACCTACCCTTGATGGAGTTTTCTTAAAATAATAGTTGTCATTCCATAATTGGTATGGATATGTTTAAAGCACTATATGTTTGACCTTTATGATATCTATTATGTTGGATTAAGTTCAGTGAGTCATGTTTTATTAGACCAAAATTGGTGCATAGTATGGCACAAAAGGTATAGGTGATTCACGAGTGAATGAAGCTAGTACAAGATCAGCAGAATTCCTATACCAATCATATAAGGATACCTCATGAGTTCGATGTTAGAAATAATGTGTTCTTTAATGTGTATCCTCTTCATGGATAGTGAAGGTTCATTCATGGGAGTAAGATTTCTGCCCAATTTTTTGGACCTTTCGAGGTGTTGGCATATGTTAGAGTTGTGGCGTATCGATTAGAAATTCCCCCATAGATTAGTTGTATTCATGATGTATTCTATATATCACATATTTTATGATATCATTATAATGATTCAAACATCATTAATTGGGGTGAGATAGATGTTGGAGATGATGAAACCTTTGAGGAACAACCTATTGAGACTTAGGATCATCGGGAGAATGTGTTGTGTAGTCATGTTATTCCTTTAGTTTGTTTCCTATAGTGGAATGGTGTCATAGATGGGAGAACTTGGAAGAGGTATTCACATATGAAATCTCAATATATCAAGTTTTTTTATAGGTAAACCTTGTTAATATGCTTTTTTTGATCTTGGTTGAGGTGATTTGTAATACCTTTCTTATTTTATGATACATTTGTCGATGTTTCGTGTCTGTGTACTCTTTACTTGTGTTGTATTTATTGTATTCAGCTCTAGTGAGATCCTTGATAGGTATCTAATGGGGTGTTTGTTCAAATCTATTTTCTTTTATTTTTAGGTTGGTTTTAAATTCTTGAGGATGGGAATTGTTTGAGAGGTATATAATGTATGGGTCTAGTTTTTCTAACCTATACCTCTATGATTTATTGAGTTTTATAGGTTACAAGAGTAAGTTTAGAGGTTCTATAGAGGATATAGATGGGTTCTGGACATCTTAAGGAGCACTATGTCATAGTAGTGGGCATGGTGCTAGCTATTTTGTGGAATGATGGGAGTTGTGAGTGTGGGGTAGGCAGCTTTGGCTAGATATTGTGGGGGATGAGATTTTTGGAGTTAGTGGCATGTTTTTAGGTGAACCACAAAGAAATAAATAGTCATTATGGTCATTTCAAAGGTTTTTTTGCACATAATTCCCATATTTTAAAAATGGGTGTCTAAAACATTAAGTTGGTAGCCATTTTGAGGAAGTTGGTAGGGAGTGGTGCTCAGTGATCTGTGTTGTCGAAAACAGATAATGTGGACACTACCATACCATAGGTATGGGTGTAGTGGTGTGTGAGGCTCTTATTAAAGTCAATAAAGGTGAAAATATCTAGGGACTTCACCCTATAGTGTGTCAGGTTATGTGTTTCATGTGATGTGGCTAAATCAAGCAAAGAGAGGAGCTGGGAAAAATGGTGATTTGGGTGTCTCTAGAATTTGGTATTTAATGTGTCAAATCAAAATGGCTAAGTAAATTCCACCATGTCATAGCCTAGGGTGTGGTGGTAGTCAAATTATTTAAACATAGTTTTTAAAATGCATGATAATTAGGGAGATATGAAGTTTCAAATTCCAGATAATCTAGATCACCCCTTTGATCGAACACACCACAGGTGTGGTGTCCACTATGACATGGTGGTGAATATTTGAACCTCCTATATAAATAGAGGGTTGGATTCACCTTATTTAATTTTTTGTTCTCTTCTCTCAAACCCCAGTCAACTCCTTGGCCTCTCACTACTCTCTATCAATATCCTTGAGAGTCTAAACCCTTAATTCATCTAGATCAAAGTCTCACAAATCACGGTACTCTCCATTATCATATCCTCTTCATCCCACCTATTCTTCTTCTTTACTAATGTTTTTTTAGAATTATTCCTATATTTTGGGATGTTAATTAAGAAATACTTTATGGTGGCTTGTTGTGATGAGGTTTCGATGAGTTTTCCTTTGATGGTGGTTGATCCTTGATCATCTGTTTTTGTTTGGAGAATGCTAAAATTCTAATAGAGGTAGGGTATTCATTAATTCTCATTTTATTTATGTTTAAGTGTGAATGTATCATACTTTTTTTTAAAGGGAATTCCCCAGTGTGGACTTTTAAAACCCTCCACATAGAGAAACCCCCCTCCCCCATGAAGGGGCAGCACCCAGAGGCAGCTACCCATCCAGGGAAGGAGTCATTGCCAGCCGAGATGGTAGAGTGTCCCGGAGGGTAATGGACCGGCAGCGATGGTTCGTCACAGCAATCCATCAGAAATTGGGTCGCGCCTCATTTTTCTCGCCCAGAGGAGTCCGGGCGACCCGGAAAGGTGGGTGGATCCCAGGGGAGAGGCTCGCCCTGAAAGCGGACTCCCAGGATTCGAACCCTGAACCTCCCAAAGAACTACCTGTTTTGGAAACTCACCTTCACCACCACACCACCACTGAAGTGGCTCATACTTTAGATCCTTGGGTAATGATTTAATTAACCTAAATTTAGATAATAACCATATCAATAATGAATTAGAATTGGGTTGAAATGATTTCATGTGATTTATTTTTGTTGATGTTTCCTATTTTTTGATAGAGTTTTTTATCTAGTTTTTATAGTTGTTGTTGTGTTTAGAATTTTCAATTCACTTGAAATTTTTAAAAAAAAAGTAAAGGTGTAATTATAATGAAATTATTAAATAAATAGGCATGTAAATTGATAACTATATATCCTTGAAATTTTATAAAATACTAAAGTAATGATAAAATCATATTTATGTTGATCCATAACTATTAATTAGTTGTGTTATTATAGGTTTCTTGTTTTTAATCCAAATAAACTAATTAATTAAATACAATAATTAAAATTATTGTTTGTTAAAGATAATTATTTTGGGGTAGAGAAATCCCATTGATGTTTTGAAAGGCCCGTATGCCTAAGTTTTATGGTTATATTTTCCTTTTGATTGTATTATTCTGAAAATAATTTATGTTGTAGATATGTACACTCTTGTAAATTAGATCCTTGGGATTTTTTTATTTATAACCTGATATGGTTAGGTGTGTTTAGTGAGAAATGGATAGGTATGCCTGGGGAAATTGTGGTGATGATATCAGTTAGAGTGAGATTGATTATATTATGTACAATGGTGTCATGGATGAAACTGTGGGCATTTGGGAAGTGTTAAGAGTTGGGATTTCTTATCAATTTATTATTGATTGATGCTTTTAAATGGTCGGTTGGCCAAATATTTTATGTGATAGTTCCTAATTGCTTAATACGGTTTGACTCTATGCATGAAAAGTAAATCTTTATTGTGGTGGATTATAATGAGTCTAAGAGTACACAAATAATTATGAATTGATAAATAAAATTAATAAAAAATAGTGTTGGTTCTTGATTCATATAGATAATGATGAAATACTTGAGAATAATAAGTATTATAGTGTCGATGGTACTTTTATTAGAATATTAAAGTGTTAATATTGGAAATTAATATAGAGTAATATTAATTAAAGGGTGATAAATGATTAATATTAAAATTTTATTCTTATCTACATGTTTGAGGTCTTGGCCTTAGAAGTGGAAAGTAGGTGTCTTCTTTGATGATAGTTGCAAATGATTCTAATTATAAGTAATTTTCCTTAGTGTGTATTTTGTGCAATATTCTTATATATTCTGGTTTCATACACTTCACCACTTGAGTTGATAGGGAAGCTGACACCCAAATATTTTAGTGGTGTTTTTTTCATCATCCAGGATGGTGGTGGAATAGATGGTTGAATTCTCCCTCTCCTACACTCTTCCTTAGACTATAGGTTATTTGTAAACATATCTTAAACTATGATGGATTAAGGTATAGTGTGTGTTACTAACTAGGTTATAATGGATCTCGTTTTTACTATACATTTATATGTGGGTCGTAATAGTTTAAGTTTGTAACACTTACTTGTATCCAATCATGGTGAATAAGACTAACCATGAGTGTACATGCATGGGTTGTAATGGATTGAGGTATAATGCATGTTCATGGGCTATAATGGATTTCAGACTTACACTTGTTTATATATGATATGGAGATGATGAGGTTGTGTCAAGTTATATAGTATATGGAATGGTTGTGATATGTATGCATGGAGTACAAGATGAATTATGGAAGGGATGAGCATATGAAGTTAGTTTTTAGGGTTTGAGATAAACCAACCAAAGGGGAAGTGGAAGTGGGGTACCATTTTTATCTATATATATGTTTCAATATGGATTACTTGCTTCTATATGTTACTTAGTGAGTGATCCATTGTGAGGATGGGGAAATAGTTTTTCTAATTTAGTTTATGAGTTAGTTTCATTTTTTTATTCATTGGGCTTTAGTATTCTTCATTCATATTTTTTCATAAGAGGTTTAAATGAGGATCTTACTGAGTATAAATGTTACCTATGCATATATAAACCATTTTTTAGGTATTCAAGAGCCGGTTGGTAATTAAGTTGGGTGTTACAAGCTTGAGGAGTTTTTTAGGAGCTATTGGAGCTTCGTGATCATTGTTGAGGATTTATTTTGGTACTTTTAGTTTCAGTTTTGTATAATATTACATTATATATTAGTATTTTTTTTCATTATTTATGAATGGTTTTGATTGGTGGAATCTCATTTTTGCGAAAAAATATTGAATGAAAAAACATGAAAAATAGGGAAAAGGTTGAACACCATAATTTTACAAGGAAAACCCAAATTGGGAAAACCCATGGTAAAAGGTAGTGTTGAATTTCACTATGAGATAGAGATTTTATATGATACCTCATTGGGTTACATAATGACATATGTGTAGAGGAATTTTTTTCCTATTATTAATGAACCTATTTTACCCACATTGATAAAGGATTTATTCTTAGTATTAATGAACATAATAAAGGGGTGTTGATTATATTTATGATATCATGTGAGAACCAATGAAAAGGATTCAGGTTACTACACCAATAATCTCCACCTTGATCTAAATCCTCTGCATGAAGTAACAAACCTCCAATCTCTAGAATAAATTAACTCCACCTCTTCCACTGAATACACTTAGGGAAAAATCAATATGAGAGGATAACCAAGTCCAAGAAATGATTGAAATTGGAAATAGGAAGAGATTTGGTCATCATATCTATAGGATTATCATGTGTACTAACCATGCTCACAACAATATCACCATGAGAAATAACATCTCTCACAAAATGATATTGCACGTCAATGTACTTTGTCCACTCATGAAACATTCAGTCCTTTTTGAGAAATATTCAACTTTTACCATCACAATAAAGATAATAAATCTTTAGATCTTTACTAATCTCACTAGTCATTCCCCTTATCCAGATATCTTATTTAAAATCCTATGTAATAGTTATATACTCGGCCTCACTAGTGGATAAAGTAATAGTATTATGTAACGTTTCTTTCCAAATAATAGAATAGACACCAATGGTAAAGGCATAAACTATCAAATATATTATCCTATAAATATCTCATATAAAATCAGAGTCAATATAGCCAATCACACCATCCTATGATATCCCAAAAAGAAATCATACATCAGTAGTCCCATAGAGATATCTGAAGATCCACTAGACTGTATTCCAATGTTCCTTACCAACATTATCAATATATCTACTAACAGAACTAACTGGATGAGATAAATTTGGATGAGTTAATACTATAAAATAAATTAAAGAAAACACTACATTAGAATATGGAACTCAAGAAATATATTCAATCTCATCATCTGACTGGGGAAATAAAGAAGATGAAAGTCTAAAATGAGTAGCTAAAGGAGTGCTTATAGGCTTGTCATTATTCATATTTAACATGTCAATAACTTTCTCAATGTATCACTTAAGACTCAAAAACAAGATGCCCTAATTTTTTTCTATCTGTATCTCCATGCCAAGAATTTTCTTTACAGTTCCCAAATATTTAAATTTAAATTCTGTTCAATATATTTTAACCTATTTAATCTCTATCTTATCATGAGCTTCAATCAACATGTCATCAATATATATAAGTAGGTATAAAAAATATTCATCATGAAATTTCTTAAGATAAATAAAACTATCATAATTGCACCTTTGAAAACCATGACAGGTCATAAAAGAGTCAAACCACTTATATCACTGTCTAGGTGATTGTTTTAGGATATAAAGTGATTTATTTAATGAACATATATAGTCCTCCTCACCTAAAACTATAAAACTATTTGGCATCTACATATAGATATCCACCTCAATCTCTTTATGAAGAAAAGTGGTCTTCACATCCAACTACTCAAACTCAAGATTCTTCAAAGCTATAATACCCAATAAAACTCAAATAGAGTTATGATTTATAACCAAAGAGAAGACATATGTGAATTCAACACCTGGAGCTTGACTATAACCTTTAACATACAATTGTGCTTTATATCTTTCTCCTTCAACTCTAAGGATTCCATCTTTCTTATTTAACACCCATTTGCAGTAGACAGATTTCTTACCCTTATATAATTTCTCCAACTCCCATATAGAATTTTCTTGAAGAGACTGTGATTGGCCTAAAGGATTTCATTATTTACCTACAGGTCTAATCAAAGTACAAAATTTATAAAACTTGAATTAGTGTTACTTAATTAATTAAAAATAATGTAGTGGAAAGATTGATATCAATCACATAGGGATGGTGAATTAGTTTAATTAGCCTTTTAAATAAAATTGTATTATTTGATTGATTTTAAGAAATAGGGAAAGGAACATATATTGGTTTTTAAAACGATTTGAAGAAAGATAGAGAATGAAGAAAAGGGGTTTGGGTTATGAAAAGCAAGCTTGAAAGTGTGTTGGGGTTTTGTAGTTTTAGGGTTCAGGTTCAATTTAATTTTTAAAAAATAAATTAATTAATCCATGTTTGGAGTTGGAGTCTAGATGAAGGGGATCCAATGGTCATGGTATCCCCTCCTCAATGCAGCAATCCCCTATTTCCCTTGGTCACGTGATTTAGGGTTTCACCGAATCCAGTTTGTCTCAATACCATTTATAAACCTGGGGAACCCAAATTTGATAATGGTAATTCCTAATTTAGGATAACTAGTTGTGATATTATAAAGGTTACTTTTAGGTTCAATTCAATGGTCATGAAAATAAGAAGAAAGAGATTGTAATTTTATTAATGAATTGCGGAAAACCTATAAAATGAATAAAGAAAAAGAAATAAATCCAATGGAACCTTCCCCTTTAGACTACATAACCCTAGCACAAGATAATTTTTACTCCCTAATATTATTGATGAAGGAGGAAGGAGTAAGTAAGTAAACAAAATAAAGGATAATGAAAACCAGATAGAAAGTAGTGGAGGACCCTGCAGCACCACAGCTTCTCGACCTAGAGTTTGGTCTTCAAATGTCCTTAGTAGCGGCAACATGTCCCTTTATTTATAGAACTCCAAGAGGCTTGAGTTGCATTTAATACATCATTAATATGGACCATTATGAGTGGTGGATCCACCTCAGGTATTTAATGGTGGTCCAGGTTAAAAAATGGTCATAGATGGCACTAAGCCTCATCAAAGGCTCATTTTTTAGTTTGTATGACACTTTCATGTCATGTAAGTGTTTCATGACATGTAATGTTTGGGGAATTGAAATATTCATAGATTATTGTCACACCTTGTAATGTTTTCATGTCATGAAATTTTTACACGACATGAATCTTCAATTTCTATCTCTCGAACCTGTATTCCTCCTTCTTTCTTCATTTTCATGCCCTGGGATCCTCTCATATGTATTCAATATCATGAGAAGATTTCTCTAAATTTCTGCTATCACACTCTGACAAGAAACACCACAACAAGAATTGTCTTAATAATCATCCTATGTCATGGGAAGTCCTATCAAGGTGGAAATCTTGGATTCTTTTACCTTATTTGCCTCATTTCCCATAAATAAATGTATCTTACCACATATGAAAAAACATTAGGTTTATAGGCATGAATTAACAATTAAATCATAAAAATTAATTCATTATAATATCAAAAAATTATATAATAAATGAATGTATCAGAATCTATCTCTTCTTGAATAGATAACATCCATCTACCTAAATCATTACACCTAACTACATCCTGATAATTCATAGGTACTTCATTTGAATCAATATATTCAGCCACATTTAGTGTATAAGCAACCAATTTAGCCTTATAATACCTCCATTGAGGTCTAATATTTCTTCTAGGACTATATTTTGTAATATAATATTGTGAGAGTGTTAGAGAAGGATAAATATCACCTGAGCTCTCAAAGTTATCATGAAATGAGGAATTATTTGCAGAATATGACTTAATATAAAATTTAACATGAGTGATGGATTTATATTGTCTCAAATCGTCATAAGGTGAGGTACTTAGCATGGGATTCTCTACATTACTACTAAAAATAACTTTTTTTCTTTTAGGACACCCCAACTTATATCCTTTAACCCCTAATCTACAACGAATAAAGATATATTTTCTAGATCTGGTTTCTAATTTTCCATTATATACATGAGTATAATAAGGACATACAAATATTTTCACATAAGAGTGAGATTCAAGAGTACCATACCATACCACTTCTGGAGTCTTCTTTACAATAAAAATTGAGGGAGACCAATTACTTTATAGACATACAGTTTTAGCAGCTTTATCCCAAAATGATTTGGGTAAATGAAAATTAGAGATCATGAATTGTACCTTCTCCATAAATATCATATTCATATGTTTTGTTGTCTCATTTTACTATAGAGTACCAAGAACCATAAAATATATCAAAATTCCTTATGCTTTTCAAAATTAATTAAATTCCTAAGAACAAAATTCAAGACCATTATTGATGCAAAGATGCTTCACTTTTCTCCTATTTTCCTTTTCAATCATAATATTTTACAACTTAAAAGTTTCAAATATTTCATTTTTCTTATTTAAGAACAAACCCCACAATTTCCTAGAAAATTCATCAATAATAGTTAACATGTAGGTTGCATCACCTTTATAAGGAACTCTGGCCAGACCCCAAAGATCGGAATGAATATAGTTGAGTGTATCCTTTAAATTATGAGGGGCCATTTTGAAGATAACTCTATTCTATATTCCAAATATATAGTGCTCCCAAAATTCAAACCTGTTGATACCCTGGCCATCAAGAAGACCTTACTTGATCAATTCAATCATTTCATTTTGACTTATATTCCCAAGATTCATATTCCATAATTTGTAAATATCCTCACCAGATAAAGGAATAGAAACAGTTACATCAACAATGATAGTTGATCCTTGAAGAACATACAACTTTCCAAATTTTTTATTTCCTCTCATCACAACAAGTAATCCTTTACTAACCTTTAAAACTCCACCTTCACTAGTGTACTTGTACACATTTTTATCAAGGTTTATAAAATAAATTAAATTTTTTTTAGATCAGTGAAATGATTAGCATCAATAAGAGTTCTCACAATTCTAGTAAACATCATAATTCTGATGGTTCCAATTTCAGTAATCTAGTAAGATAAATTATTTCCCATCAATTCAGTGCCTTTTTTCACAATTTCATATGTTGAAAACTAGTTCTAATTGAGATACATAAGAAAATTGCATACTTCATCAAGAATACATTCATCATACAATTTGAATTCACTATTAGAAACAACCAGAAGTTCCACATTGATGTTATCATCCAACGTCACACTGGATTCAGAAAAATTTTCTACTTGCTTTCCTATATGATTAATCAATCCCTTATTCATGTTCTTATTTTGTAGATTGAAACATTCATTTTTAATATTCCTATTTTATTTGAAATTATTACAGGTTTTATCTTTATCTCTTGATTTTGACCTACCCTTTTCATGAAAAAAATTCTTTTTACTTGTTCTTCCTCTGACTACCAAACCCTCTGCCTGGGATTCAGAACCAACTGAAAATTGTTTTATTTTATCATTCAAAAATAAAACCTCAAAAAAATTATCAATAGTAAGTGTATCATGAATATATATAATTATATCTCTAAAGGTCACATATAAAAAAGTTAGAGAGCATAAGAAAATTAAATACAAATTTTTTTCATCATATTTCACCTCCATATTTTCTAAATCATAAACAATTTCTTTTAAAACTGTTAATGATCTATAATAAATGTATCTTTTGAAATGAGATGGGATTATAGACTTTTCTTCATATGAAACTTGTAGTTAAGGCACTTTTTTATACAAATATTCTCCAATTTAAATCTAAATGCAATAATAGTTTTCACTTTCAAGACATCCAACAAAATTCGATTTGACATATGTAATTAGATTTATGAGAAATCCTTATGATCCTTGTGTTGATTTTCCTTTATAATCAATAAATTAGGAATCTTTTTTAATCCCAATAATGCATTATCCCGATCCATCTATGTGTGAACACCCTGTATCTTAAACTACTATAACAAAAATCTAGTGTTCCGATCCAAAATCTAAATGTCGAACTTCATGGTTTTCATTATGAGAAAGATAAATAAGATGATAAAGTTAGATCATATATATAGTTGGTCAAACCATTTTTTATACGAATTTGTTTTAAAAAAACAAATAAAAAACCAAAAAAGGGGGTGAAAGGGTGAACACTAGTATTTCACATGGAAAATCCAAATTGGGAAAAGCCGCAAGCAGAGGTAGTGCCGAATTTCTCTATGAGATGAAGTTTTTACAAGATATCCTGTAGGGATGAAAAATGATGTATAAATAGAGGATTTTTTTCCTAATATTAATGGATATATTTTACCCACATTAATAGAGGAGCTATTCTCAGTATTAATGAACATAAAAAAAGTTATTTGACCATATTTATGGTAGCATGTGAGAACTGTTGAAAAATATTTGGGTCACAAAACCAATAATATTATCTCTTATATTTAAATTTATATATTGAGGGTAATATCTCACATTCTTTGTGTTTATACAATTTGTGTTAGTTTTCGATCTATGGCCTATTATAGGTGGGTTTTGGGGGTCATCTCTTTTTTTTCACTGCTAGCTTAGGTGGGATACCAGTGGAGGGGGGTTATGACATTTTCAGAATATATAAAAAGAAAAAAAACATTCTGATAGAAAAAGGTTGGATTTTCAAAAATTATCTACCTATGATATCAACTTTAAAACTCAAGTCACCAACATTGCAATCAAATTCGATAGGGAAAAAGCATATGATAGAGTAGAGAAGAGATTCATTGTCAAGGTAATGTCTAGTGTGGGTTTCTCTACTTAGGTAATTGACTTTTTTTAGGTGCTTCAGTTCTCCATGGCTCTCTATAATTCTTAAGGGGAAAAGGTGTGGGTTCTTCAAGTATGTTTGGGGTCTAAGGTAGGGGTATCCCTTATCACCTAGTATTTTCATCCTAGTTCAAAACTCACTTAGCAGATATATCACAAGGAGTATTACCTATGTAAAAATTCTTCCTTTTCAATGCAGGTCCAATTTAAATGGTATTTCTCATCTTCTTTTTATGGATGATATTATACTATTTGTTAGTGGGAATAACAAGTCTATTTGAAATCTCAATAAGTTTTTGGATGAGTACAGTAAGAGGAGTGGTCATGTTGTTAATAATGATAAAAACAATGTTCATATTTCCAACCGTTATCTAGAGAGAATGGCTAAAAATATTGAGAATTATCTTGGTGTTCACACAATGCAATTACCAATGGATTACTTGGGGGGGAATTTCTCCAGGTATAGTTTTAATCCATCACTTTTAGGGGTTGGTTGATAAAATTTCTAATCACATAATCAATTGGAAAAACTTATTTATTTCATTTGGGGGTCGCAGTACTCTTGTTAGCTATGTCCTTTCAAATATTCTCATGAATGTTTTATCTATAATTAGAGTTCCCTAATAAATGTTAAGGATAATGGATAAAATCATAGTGAATTTTTTCTAGGATGTGCATGATGATGGATGTTATCATGGGGCATTGTGGGAGAGTTCGGTGAAAGAGTCAAAGGTAGGGGCATTAATCTGAGAAGCATGGAGGGAACCATGCATTGAATGCAAGATAAATTGGCATGGGAGGATATAGAAGGAATATTTATGTGGGTTAAGTTCATTGTGTGTAAATATGGTTCGATCCTAGATGTGTCGAACAGTCAGGCCTTAGGGATGTGGAAAAGGCGTCATGGTCATGCTCAGATCCTTCATCATCATTCGTAATGGATCATAGGTCATGGTGACATTAACTTCTATAATCAGAACTGGGAAAGATCTACACTAAGATTTATGGGGTTACTGACTCCAAATATTTCTTTCTCATAATCTAGTAGATACCTCTCATTTATTCAATCTATACTAATTCAGGAATAGTTAAATATTTTCGAGACTATTATGATAAAAAATTAAAAGGATAAAATGTTGTTCACGGGATCCTTATCGAGAATATTTTTGGTCAAGGTGTATCATTCATTAAGGTATGGGTCCTCTATCTAGGATGAGTGGGGAGGTATCCTTTGGTTTCGTGAGATACCTGTAAAATATTGTTTCTTGGTCTAGCTCATGCCATCCCTATGGACAAAGAGGTCAAGCATAAACGGGTTTACCTCACATCAAAGTGTTTATGTTGCAAGGACCCTAAGGAAGAAACGTTCTTCCATTTATTATTCTAAGGTGAGTGGGTGGCCACTATGTGGAATAATCTTGGTGAGTTCTTTGGGTTTGGCCCCCAGTATGGCACTATCAATAATTTTCTTCATAACTAATTTCTTGGAGTTGATAACAATAAGTAGGAACAGAAAACAAGGATGGTCCTTATGGTAGTGAGTTGTTGAATCATTTTCAGTGCTAGGAATAAGTCACTATATAAGGAAACCCTCAATTCATATATGGAACTAGAACCAAGATCACATAGTGTGGAGGTTGAACTTGGGATCCTACAGAATCACCGGGACAAGTCTCCATCCTTGAGAATTATTTTTGGCCGGAAGACCATCCCCCCTCAATTCAGATTCTGAATACGTAGGGATGATGGGTTAAATTCACTCCTCCTAGTAATGTCCTGAAACTTAACATTGATGGATTCTGTATGAATGAATTCATGCAGGGAGGTGGGGTGGTATGTGGCACTAGGGGTTTGGTTGTCACAACTTTCTCTATTGTTTACGGTCTTGGTGAATCACAACTAGCGAAGGCCAGTGCACTGATCCTAGTATTCATCTTTTCCTGGATAGGAACACTACCATAGAAACTGGTTTATGCAGTTCCACCCTTTAACAGTGCTATTAAAAGTATCTCTTTATCAGTGATTTTTTTAGCATTGTTAAAAGTACCACCTATATTAGTTCTTTTTTAGAAGCACTGATAAAAACCCTCACTTTATCAATGATTTTTTACAAGCATTTATAAAGGATATATTTCAAAAAAAATCATTAAAGTAATGTCCAGGTGGTGGAACCTCATTGCATGGAGATTCAATCCTCTTGGAGTCCTGTGGTGGCAGAGGCATACGATATCCTTCATGGTATCCTTCTTGATCATTCAAAAGGTTGGAGTAGTGTTGTGGTGTAATCAGACTTCCTTTAAGTGATTTCCACCTTGTATAAGAAGGGGGAGGACTTACAACCTTTTGGTCTTATTTTGAGAAATATTTGGTCTTTGGCTGAAAGTTTTTCTGCTTTCAATTTTTCATTCATCAAGAGAGGGGGTAATCTGGATTCTCATCATTTGGTATTCTATAGGAAATCCTTGGGTGATCATTGTTGGGTTGATTCTTTTCTAGATTGGATTTTTTTCTGGTTTGATTGATCAGTAATATATTATCTCCTTTTTCTCAAAAAAATAACAATTTGAAGATAAAAAAATCAAAAAATTAATAAAAGATCTAAAATAAGTTGAAAACATAACTCAAACATCAAACAAACATAACTTTTGATCCAAGTGTCTATTTAGACTCTACCACATATCAAATCAAATATTACGATGATCTATACTCCCTAGTGACTTGGGGGGACCCTAGTCATGTTTTCAAGGCCAAAAAAGGCCCAGAATGCCTCCAAAACTAATTTTTTAATCAGGGTACCCCAATTTTTTAACATTCAACGGATTTTCAGTCTCTTTTAAGGGTAAATTATCACCTTTTTGTGGAGACTCAATTTATTTTCAAGTATTATAATCATAAGGATATTATGACATTCAAATTTTTTCATTTTTCATTATATACTGTTATTTTTAATTAATTATATAAACATATATACATATTTGTATATATTTACACATAAAAATTAAATTTTATAAATAAATATGCAAACATATTTACATATAAAATATCTTTATAAATATATAAACCATATCTAAATAAAAAATAATATCTATTTTATTTAAAATAAAAATATGTGAATAATTATATACCTATATAGTGTGTGTGTGTGTGTGTGTGTATTTGTGTTCTTGTATTAACAAACCAATATTTTTTATCTATATATTCTAATATATGTATATAAATATTAATATATAATATATGTAAACAAATAAAAAAATGTATAATTATATTTTAGATACACATATATATAATATATATGTATGTATGTTTTATATATGTATTTATAAACACACACACAAAACATATTTTATAAATGTATTTAAAAATAATCATATAAATATATATTAATATATGAATAAATATATGGATAAAAAATATAACTAGATATATATATATATATATATATATCATAAAATGGAGAACAAAACAACAGGGAGGAATGGTAAGGGTCCAGGAACGTAAGGGAGAGGTCTCAGGTTCAGATCCAAGGAGAGGCAGGGGTGCGCAAGTGGGTTACCAACACTATTAAAGGGGGGTTGTGTGGGGTTTCTAGTCACTATTAAAAGGGGATTTGAACATTGATAAAACCCCACTGCTGATTTTTTTTAATTCTCCTATTGATGTTTTTTTCTATCACTGTTAAAAGTCATCACTACTACACATATTCCCTTTAACAGCATGGAAAATGGATTTTTATAGCACTAAAAAAGTGTTGTTAATCTCAATGATGATCAAGGGGGTCTCCTTTATCAATTATATTTTTAGTGCCAATAAAGGACCCCCTTTATCAGCGCTTTAAATAACACTGATAAAGGCCTTGCTGGCTATAATGTACTGTTAATATAACAGCACACCCAGCAAAAACCTGTAATTTCAAACAATGCAATATGCATTTAATGTGACACCAAGAAGACAAAAAATTCCACCCATGGTATATACAAAAAAAACACTGGTATATACAATTCAAAAAAAATATAATTTCATATACAATTATCCAACAGACATTTAAAAACAATAATGTTTCATATTTTGACGCTCATGATCCCCTCTCAAAAATGTATGCCCATGGGATCAGTTTCCTAAAAAATCATCTCAACCCAATCAAAATATTCTTCCTATATAAGAAAATAAATATTATGTTGGTAATACTATAAAGAAATAAATTAAACATTAATATGAAAGAATACATTAATAAAATTTCAATATTTAATAAAAAATAACATTTGGAGTTATACTGGTCACATCGTGCATCCTGTTAAGGTGGGGTTAATTTCTATATGTCACAAATGAGTTATGGATTGTTGTTCTAAAATATCAAAACAATCTGATTGTGTTTTCTTGATTTTGAGTATGTCACTTTTTCTTTTACTAAGATTGATGTCGATTTTAAATAATGAAACATTTGGAGTTATACCAATCACACCATGTGTCATATTGAGGTGTGGATGATTCATACCTATCAAAAATTACTGATGGATCATTTTCCTAAAGTATCAAAACAATCCTAATGTGTTTTCTCGATTTTCAGTATTTTAATTGTGTTTTTTTACTAAAATGTCATTTCAAAGTGGAAACACTCATTATGAGTCATACCTATCTCATTGTGCATCGATTTGATGTGATAATTCTAGATACACATCACAAATGACTTATGAATCATTGTCCTAAATTATCAAGACAATCAGAGCGTGTTTTCTTGGTTTTTAGTGAGTGATGTGTTTTGAACAAAAATGTCAATTTTAAACTGATAACAGACACTATTATTCATATCAGTCACAGAATGTGTCAAATTGAGTTTTGGTTGACTCTTACATGTCACAAATGACCCATGGATCATTTTCCTAAAATATGAAAACAATCTAAATGTGTTTTCTTAGTTTTCAATATGTCATTTATTGTTTTTACTTAAATTAATGTCAATTTTAAATAAAAAGAGACACTTTGAGTGATACCTCACACATTGTGCATCGTATTGAGGTGAGGATAATTAATACATGTCAAAAATTACTTATAGATAATTTTCCTAAAATATCAAAACAATTGGAATGCATTTGCTAAGTTTTTAGTATGTCACTTGTTTTTACTTAAATTAATGTGAATTTTATATAAAAAGAGACACTTTGAGTTATACCAGTCACACCATGAATTGTATTGAGGTGAAGCTGGATCCAACACATAAAAAATGACTTATAGATCATTTTTATAAAGTATAAAAAAATATTTGAATTCATTTGCTCATTTTTCAGTATGTCGGTTGTGTTTTTTTACTTAAATGTCATTTCAAACTCGAAACGTGTATTATGAGTCATACCGGTCGTATTGTGCATCAGTTTGATGTGATACTACTTCATACACATCAAAAATGACTTATTAATAACTGTCCTAAATTATCAAGACAATCAGATCATGTTTTCTTGGTTTTCAGTGAGTGACACATTTTGAACTAAAACATTAATTTTAAACTGATAACAGACACTTTTAGTCATACCAGTCACACCATGTGTTGGATTGAGGTTTGGTTGATTCCTACAGGTCACAAATGACTCATGGATTGTTTTACTAAAGTATTAAAACAATACGAATGTGTTTTATTGGTTTTAGTATGTCACTTGTTCTTTTTATTTAAATTTATTTCAATTTTAAATAAAAAGACACACTTGGAGTCATACCAGTCACACCGTGCATCATATTGAGGTGCAGTTGACTCCTACACATCAAAAAATGACTCATGGATCTTTTTTGTAAAATATCAAAACAATCTGAATGTTTTTTCTCATTTTTCTATATGTCACTCATTGTTTCTACTTAAATTGATGTCAATTTTAAATAAAAAGAGACACTTTGAGTTATACCGGCCACATCGTGAATCGTATTGAGGTGAGGATGATTCCTATAGGTCAAAAATGACTTATAGATTATTTTTCTAGAGTATAAACACAATCTGAATATTTTTTTTCTCGGTTTTTAGTATGCTAGTTGTGATTTTTGACTAAAATGTCATTTCAAATTGGAAACACACATTATGAGTCATACCGGTTGCATCATGCGTCAGTTTGATGTGAGACTACTTCACACACATCAAAAATAACTTATGAATCACTTTTCTAAAGTATCACAAAAATTGGAGTGTGTTTTATTGGTTTTCAGTGAGTGACACATTTTGAACTAAAATGTCAATTTTAAACTGATAAAAGACACTTTTATTCATACCAGTCACACCGTGCATCGGATTGAGGTTTGGTTGATTCCTATATGTCACAAATGACTCGTGGATCATTTTACTAAAGTATTAAAACAATTCAAATGCATTTTATCAGTTTTTAATATGTCAAATGTTCTTTTTACTTAAATTAATGTCAATTTTAAATAAAAAGACACACTTGGAGTCATACCAGTCACACTGTGTGTCATATTGAGATTTGGTTGACTCCTACACATCAAAAATGACTCATGGATCATTTTCATAAAATATCAAAACAATTTGAATGCATTTTCTTAGTTTTCAGTATGTCACTTGTTCTTTTTACTTAAATTAATGTCAATTTTAAATAAAAAGACACACTTGGAGTCATACTAGTCACACCGTGCATAATATTGAGGTTAGGTTGACTCTTACATATCACAAATGAATCATGGGTCATTTTCCTAAAATATCAAAATAATAAGAATGTAACAACCCGATATTTTTTTCAATAGAAATTCCTTTCTTATAAATATGTCATAATCCCATAAAATCACAAACTACTAAGTTCTATGTAACCTTTAAACATAATTGTATCACTTCTGTGATGGTAATTTCAAAAATATGGCATACACAGTTACGATCAGTAAGTTATTTGGAGTCTGATAAAAAAAACTTAATTTTTGGTGACTAGTAACCTACCCTTATGAATAATAACATAACCTTGTGAATAGTGATATACCCTAATGAATAGTATCCTTACCTATGATATTATATAAATAATATTCAAGTGGTAGTACGATATACCTATGTTTTGGGATAAGTAAATAAATGTTTTAAAACTGTTTTTTTAAGAATAAATTTTGATTTTAATTAAAAATTAAATTAATCATATTTAGAAAATTATTTTTAAAAAATTTACTTCATTTTTGGATTCTACATGTCAAAAAATGGTTTGGGTGATTTTTTGGGATTTTTCAAAAAAACTTGAATTTTTTATGAATAATAAAATATGATAATTCACAATAAATGCTAAAACCTGAATTTTTGCATCATGCTTGAGTCATGGATGATGTAAATGGCCATTTTTTCTAACTCACATGCATTTATTACTATTCATGGTCTTGTAATCATCACTATTTATGGTCTTGAGGGAAATTAATAAACTAATGATTAAAAATTTATGAAAACCCTCCTCTCCTCCACTATAAACACCCCCCTCCCTCTTCTCTTCACTCATCTAAGCCTTGAATATCCTCAAATTTCTGCCCAAATACCCTTCCCTAGTCACTCCCCATGTCCAAGAAGCTCTTTTTATTTCCAAGAGACCAAAACCCCTTCCCTTGAGGAGGTTCTCAACAAGGTTATTTCAAGAGGTAAAGCACCCTTTTTTAATTTATTTTCATTTCAATTTATCTTCTTTTGTTATCCTCTCCTCACCTCCTCTGACCAAATGACCATGATATATCCATTATCATCTATATACTGTAATTATATCATGTTAATGGAAGATACATCATCAATATTCTTACTCTATCCCTTTTATTTTATAAATTAAATCAACGTCCATGAGGTTCCAATTTATAACCTTCGTGGAACATGAAGTTTTGTTCTTCAATTTATCCTTCATTACTGGTCATGAAAATATTTTGATGTTTGAACTAGACTATAATATATGTATTATAATTTAATTAATATTCAATAACCAATATGTTTACATATTATTAAATCATATGATCAAACTAGTTCCTAATAATCAAAATACTGCTAAAATAATCTAAGTGAATGTCATTAATATTTCATCTAATGATTCATCCTTTTTCCATGTAACCAAATGATATAAATTACCATTAAAACTTCTAGATGTTCATAAATAATATTTAATTTCAATTCTGGAGATTTACATCCATTCCACACTAACTCCATTACTTAAAAACAAGTGAACTGATTATGAAAATCAAGAAAACAAACACTCCAGAACGACGAAAATCAATATAATAACTTATCAATAAGAACACAAATGAACTAAAAGGAATTATGATAAAATAAATAAATATATAATAGGTTCTGAAATAAGTTATTAATAATTATAATTTCATATTCCAGGATCTTATGTTCAAGAGAAGAACACATTCGGACATAAGGTATGGGTTTTCCACCCAAACCTCCATTTTCATTCAGGTTACTTTTATTATCTACTTACCTCGACTAAATTATTATTAATTCATATTTACTTATAATATTTTCTGTTTAAATGTTCTACATATTCTTACCAACCATAATACTTCCTTATTTTATGGGTAGTTACACATTTTAAAAAAGAAATTTCAAAATTATTTCTGAAATACAAGCCTGATTCAGGGGAATTTCTCAAATTCTTACCTAATTTCAAGAGAACTATATAATATTTTTTTATAAACCATTATCTTTCTAAAATAACTCATTTTATTTTAAAAATATTATCTTACTTCAGTTATGGTTTTATATAAATACTTTTCCAAAATAACTCTTCTTTTCAAAATAAAAGATTATTTATCTCAAGAATTACTTTATGATTTTATATGAGTATTTTCATATGTTTCAACACTCTTGTTGGTTATTATGTATTATTGGGATTAATCATTTATGATTTTATATACCATATTTAATTGGATGGTTTATTACTATTTTGATTGTGTATGTTCTATCCTAAAACCATTCACCAATTTACTCTGAATGGTTAGTGTTTAAGATTAATGTTTGGGGAAAGTTATTTACATTTCATATGTGGGTTTCAATATGAATATATATATTTGTTATGTTTATCCCCACTCATATGAGAAATGAATTGGACTTATTATGTGATGGGTGGGACCCTATATATCCTCTCGATACATCGATAGGTCTCATGAGACAAATAGATGTGGACTTGGCCGAGGCCTTGCCCTAATTTGAGATATGGTTTTGGTCGAGGCCTTAATCATTTTTAGACATCTTGTCCAAGGCCTTGAAAATATGTTTCAGAATATCAGGCACATGAACTTCCCTCATTATGAAGCTAGTAATTTAAATTTCATGTGGTTATTCGATTAGTAGAATACCCATGATTATGTTGGCATTATTTACTCAGCTCATATTCCTGCCATAATGCGTTCAATTTTATTATTTGTAAATGAATGTGTTTTCAATTATTCTCCATACCTAATGTTTATGTTTATGTTATCCTATTCTGTATTTCTTACTCTTACTAAGTGTTTGATCTCACCCCTTTCTTTTTTCATTTTTTCTGAGGATATGAAGAAGTTTGTTTTGAGTGAATTACAGGCATAATCTAAGAGGCATGGATATTTCTAATGGAATAAATTAGTGTTGTTTTTCCTTTCATGATGTAATGTTAAAATTATATATGTATCTTTTTTCCAAAATCTACTAAACTACTTGGTCCTTCAGGATACATATTCCTTATTTATATGCCAATGTAATAAAATAAGGCACCGGATCCAGTCAACTGGGGTTAGATCCTTACAGTTGGTATGAGAGGAAATTTAGTAGAAAACTTGGAAACTAGATTTAGAAAATGTAGGTTAGGGAACGAATCCCTATGATATTATTTTAGAATAAACATACAAAAACACCCTTATATTTTTGTATGGAATAGATTATGTGGATCTTTCTAGAAAATACATCCTTTTCTGGATACAAACAGGTAGAGTTGGCTCTGGAAAAAATGTACCTATGAGTGAAAGCTCCGAAAAGGAGTTTCGAGCTTGAACTGGGGTATCCTTGTACACGAAAATAGTCCTTTATGAACTCTTGGTATTGAAACTCTTGGGGTATATGCTTACGATAATTCATATTTTCTTTACAATCTATTATAAAGGATTTACATGTAAATTTTTTCTCAAAGAAACAATTTTTGTGATTATGGGGTTATCCATGCTTAGGATTTCAATATATGTTAAGTATTTTACTAAGATAAGATTTTACATTGTGATTTATAACCTAATCTAGTGTATGTCATTATCTAGAAATGATGCCTAGTGGAAGAAATGGAAACTGCATGAACACATGTATCCCGTGTATAGATTTCCATCTGATGCAAGATAATGATGTTGGCTCTGGTGCTGTGACTGGTGTAGAGCAGCTTATAACTACACTGGGACAACTTACTCAGGTTATGAACAATAATCTTACTCGTATGGAGCATACAGATCCACCACGTGGAGGAGCTTTGTTAGATCACTTTATGCGACAACAGCCTCCAACATTCAATGGGACTACAAACCCCTTTATAGCTGAGTAGTGGATAAGTTCTCTAGAGAAGATATTTCTTACTTTGGGATGTAACGAAAGAGAAAAGGTCATCATAGCGGTTTATCATCTATCAAGAGATGCGGATCAATGGTGGTCGTTAATCTAAAACACAAAGGAGGAGGAAGAGATATAAGAGGTGGAATATAGGGACTTCAAGGAAATATTTGTAGAGAAATACATTCCTCATGAATAACGAGCGGATATAGAAAGGAAATTTTTGAATTTGAGGAAAAAGGAAGATGAGAATGTTGCAAAGTATGAAGCTAACTTCACAAGGTTATCAAGGCATGTTGTGGACTACATACGAAATATGAGGAGTAATATTGATCGATTATTTGATGGTCTAAAGTTGTTCCTATGGTGGGAACTAGTCTCCCAAAGTTTATTATCATATGAAGATATAGTTTCATGTGCTATAAATACAGAAAAGAAATTATATAAGTCTTATGACTTTAGGAGAAAGAAAGAGAAGAAGATGGCTGATGAAAACTCTGGAAAAGGAAATAAGGAAATAGGGAATAAGGGAAGAATTGAATTTCCATCCTGTGATAATTGTGGAAGGAAACACCCTAGTGTCTGCTTAAAGGGAAAAGGAGTATGACCAAAATGTGGACAGAAAGGTCATCTTGCTGGTGATTTTAAGGGGAAGAAGTAAGCTATTAATATTCAATGATATAATTTTTGGGATATGGGACACTATACTAATGATTGTCCAAAGCGTCAAGGAAACATGCCACAAAAAAGTCCAAGGGAGCAAGGACAAGCTTATGCGATCACAACTACTGATATTAAAGTTCTTAATGATGTAGTAGTAGGTACTTTAATCATTTACTAAAACTTATCCAATGCTTTATTTGATTCTATATCATCGCATTTTTTCATATCTTTCCATTTTTTCAAGAAAATTAGATATTTCCAATTTGATTTAATAAGGGAGTTGTCAGTCAAAAATCTTAAGGGAAGTATCATTACAACAAAGTTGTGTTAGGAAGTCCCCATTATGGAATATAAACATGCTTTATCTTCTGATTTTAATGTTATAACCATGATTGAATTTGATATAATCCTTGGTATGGATTGGCTTTCAAATCATGATGCGAAAATTTATTGCAAGAGGAAGGAGGTTAAAATTTTTGAAAACGATGTGGAATCCCTTATCTTTAGGGAAGAAACATCACCATCTGATTCTCATCTAGATCCACCCTCGGTATCTCTACTGAATTCAATTATTAGGGAGGAAGTGAATTCAATAACCATAGGTTAGGAAGGGGATGTACAGATAGAGTACATACCGATTGTTCAAGAATATGTTTATGTGTTTCTAGAGGACTTTCCTGAACATCCTCCAGAGCAGGAAATTGAGTTTTCTGTTGACTTAATTCCTAGTTCATGGCCCATATCAAAGACCCCTTGTATAATGGCCACTGTTGAATTAGTGTAATTGAAGAAACAAATAGAGGAATTGAGTGATAAAGTATTTATTCTCCCTAGTGTTTCTCTATGGGGAGCCCCTATTCTTTTCGTTAAGAAGAAATATGGGTCCATGAGGTTGTGCATTGACTACATGCAGATCAATGCTATAACAATAAAGAATAAGTATCTCATACCTTTCATTGATGATTTATTTGATCAACTTCATGGAGCCCAATATTTTTTGAAGATTGATCTTCAATCTGGATATCATCAGTTGCTTGTGAGGAAGGAATACATTCCAAAAATAGCATTTCGAACCAGGTATGGGCATTACAAGTTTACAGTAATGCCTTTTGGACTGACTAATGCACCCTCATTTTTCATGGATCTAATGAATAGAGTTTTCAAGGAATATTTGGATGACTTTGTGGTGGTATTTATTGATGATATCTTGGTATACTCTAAACGTTACGAGGATCATGAAAATCACTTGTGCACTATTCTGAAGACTCTTAGAAGAAATGAATTGTATGGGAAGTTCAGCAAGTTTGAATTTTGTCTCCAATCAGTTTCCTTTCTGGGACACATTATTTATAAAGATGGAATATATGTTGATCCTACAAATAAAAAGGTTGTGCAATAATGGCCTACTCCAACAAACATAAATGAGGTATGTAGTTTTATTAGTTTAGCAGGTTATTATAGGTGTTTCATTCAGTACTTCTCCAGTTTAGCCAACCTAATGACCAAGATTACATGTAAAGGGGTTAAGTTCATATAGAAAAAAGAATGTGAGGACTATTTTGAAGAATTGGAGAGGAGGTTAGTGAATGCTCTGATCCTAACCCTACCATCAGGGAATGATGGGTTTGTGATCTTTAGTAATGCATCAAAGAAAGGGATTGGTTGTGTCCTTATGAATAATGATAGAGTTATTTCTTGTGCATCAAGGCAGTTAAAAATTCATGAAAAAAACTATCCTACTCATGATCATGAGTCAGCAGTGGTAATATTTGCTCTGAAGATATGGATACATTATCTATATGGTTAAAAATTTGATATATATACGGATCAAAAGAGTCTAAAGTATATATTCTCACAGAAAGAACTCAACATGAGGCAAAGGATATGGCTCTAATTACTCAAGTATTATGATTTTACCATACACTACCACCCTGGAAAGGCCAACATGGTTGCTGATGCATTGAGCAGGAAGGATCATGGATTTCTAAAAAAATTAGGATTGACAAGGATCCTTTGTACGCGGATCTAGTAAGGTTGGAAATGGGAATTATCAAAGAAGGTGAAAATCATTGCTTTTTCAAATGTTTTCCCAACCATCTTTATTAGAAATAAATAAAGATTTTTAGCCGGATGATGATAACCTTAAAATGAAAATTAATGATATTAAAGATGGGAAGATGGATGACTTTGTTTGTGAATACAGTGTTCTAAAATTTGGGAAGAGGCTTTGCATCCCAGCTGTACCCGGGCTAAAAAGGGAGTTATTGGATGATGCCCATAGTTTTAATTTCTCCATACATCTTGGTAGAACTAAGATGTATAGAAATTTGAAGGAACATTTATTGTGGGAAAACATGAAGAGGTAGATTGTTGATTATGTGTCAAGATGTTTGGTTTGTCAATAGGTGAAGGCTAGAAGACAATTCTTGAAAAGTCTTCAGAAGACCCTAGATACTGATCTTTATTTGAGCACTGCCCACCACCCACAAACTAATGGACAATCATAATGGACTATTAAAACTTTGGAAGACATGTTTAGGTCTTGTTCACTTGACTTTAAATGTATGTGGGATCATTATTTACCTCTCGTATAATTTTCCTATAACAATAGCTTCCATTCAAGTATTCAGATGGCTCCATATGAAGCGTTATATTGAAAGAGGCGTCGTACACCAACTTGCTGGGATGATGTTGGTGAAAGAAATCTTGTAGGCCCAGAACTTTTTGAGGAAACAATGGAAAAGGTGAAGATTATCCAAACCCATATCAAAACAGATCAAAGTAGGCAAAAGAGCTATTCAGATAACCGAAGGAAGGACTTGGAATTTCAAGAAGGAGATCGCATTTTCTTGAAAGTATCTCCATGGAAGGGCATTATAAGATTTGGAAGGAAAGGGAAACTAAGCCCTAGGTACATTGGGCCTTTTGAAATTCTAGAGATAATTGGATCTATTTCATATTTTTTGGCTATGCCTCCAAGCCCATCCAAATTAAACAATTTGTTCCATGTCTCATTGCTGAGAAAGTACATGCCAGACCCAACGCATGTCCTGACTTCTGAAGGTATAGAGTTGGAAACTAACATATCTTACTGTGAAGAGCCTATCCGGATTCTAAACACTAAAGAAAAAGTGTTGAGGAATTGGAAAACTCTTATGGTAAAGTTAATTTGGAGAAATCATAAAATTTAAGAGGCAACATCGGATCCGGAGGAGCTTATGTTGAAGACATATCCGAATCTTTTTAAGTGCCATTTTGTGAATTTCAAGGATGAAATTTTTGTAAGGAGGGGAGAATGTAATGACCCAATATTTTTTTCAATGGAAATTACTTTCCTATAAATATGTAATAATCACATGAAATCACAAACTACAAAGTGCTATGTGACCTTTAAACATAAGTTTGTCACTTCTGTGATGTGAATTTTAAAAATTTGATATACACGGTTGCGATCAGTAAAGCACCCTTCTTTTTAATTTAGTTTCATTTCAATTTATCTTATTTTGTAATCCTATCCTCACCTCCTCTATCCAAATGACCATTATATCTTTGTTATCATATATATACTATAATTATATCATTTTAATGGAATAACCATCATCAATATTCTTACTCTCTCCCTTTTATTTTATAAATGAAATCAACGTCCATGAGGTTCCAATTTATAACCTTTGTGGACGACTAAGATTATTTCTTAAATTTATCCTTCATTAAAGGTCATGAAACTATTTTTATGGTTGAAACAGACTATAATATATTTATTATAACCTAATTAATATTCATAAACCAGTATGAGTACATATTATTAAATCATATGATCAAACTAGTTCCTAATAATCAAAATACCGCTAAAATAATCTAAGTGAATGTCATTAATATTTCATCTAATGATTCATACTCTTTCCATGTAACCAAATGATATAAATTACCATTAAAGCTTATGTATGTTTATAAATAATATGAAATTTAAATTCTGGATATTTACATCCATTCCACACTAACTCCATTACTTAAAAACAAGTGAACCAATTATGAAAATCAAGAAAATGAACACTCCGAAATGACGGAATTCAATATAATAACTTATCAATAAGGAAAAAAATGAACTAAATGGAATTATGATAAACTAAATACATGTATAATAGGTTCTTAAATAAGTTATTAATAAGTCTAATTTCATATTCCAGGATCTTAAGTTCAAGAGAGGAACACATTCAGACTTAAGGTAAGGGTTTTCCACCCGAACCTCCATTTTCATTCAGGTTACTTTTATTATTTACTTACCTAAAATAAATTCTTATTAATTCATATTTACTTCCCATATTTTATGTTTTAAAGTTATACATATTATTATGAACCATAATCCTTCCTTATTTTATGGGTAGTTACACATTTTAAAAAGGAACTTTCAAAATTATTTCTGAAATACAAGCCCGATTCAGGGGAATTTCTCAAATTCTTACCTAATTTCAAGGGAACACTATAATATGTTTTTAGCAACCATTATCTTTAAAAAATCACTCATTTTATTTTTAAAATACTGTCTTACTTCAGTTCTAGTTTTATACAAAGACTTTTCCAAAAGTACTCTTCTTTTCAAAATAAAAGAGTATTTATCTCAAGAAATACTTGATGATTTTATAAGAGTATTTTCGTCTGTTTCAACACTCTTGTTGATTCTTATGTATTATTGGGATTAATCATTTATGATTTCATCTACCATATTTAATTTTATGGTTTATGACTAGTTTTATTGTGGATGTGCTATCCTAAAACCATTCACTAATTTACTCTGAATGGTTAGTGTTTAAGCTTAATGTTCGGGAAATGTTATTTACATTTCATATGTGAGTTTCAATATGAATATATATGTTGTTTATGTTTATCCCCGCTCATATGAGGAATTAATTGGACTTATTATGTGACAGTTGGGGCCCACTATAGCCCCTCGATGCATCGGTAGGTCTCATGATACAAATATATATGGACTTGGTCGAGGCCTTTCCCCAATTTGAGATATGGTTTTGGTCGAGGCCTTAAACATTTAGACATCTTGGACAAGACCTTGAAAATGTTTTTCAGAATATCTAGAATATGAACTTCCCTCATTATGAATCTAGTAATTGAAATTTCATGTGGTTATTCAATTAGTAGAATACCCATGATTATGTTGGCATTATTTACTCAGCTCATATTCCTGTCATAATGTGTTCAAGTTTATTATTTGAAAAGGTATGCATTTTCAATTATTATCCATGCCAAATTTTTATGTTTATGTTATCTTCTGTTGTATTTCTTACTCTTATTGAGTGTTTTGTCTCACCCCTTTCTTGTTTCATTTTTTCCTGGGATATGAAGAAGTTAGTTATGAGTGACTTGCAGTTATAATCTAGGAGACATGGATATTTCTAATGGAATAAATTAGTATTGTTTTTTCTTTCATGATGTAATGTTAAACTTATATATCTATCTTATTTCCAAAAGCTACTAAATTACTTAGTATTTCAGGATACATATTCCTTATTTATATTCCAATGTAATAAAATAAGGCACTGGCTCCGGTCAACTGGGTTCGGGTCCTTACATAGAATGTGTTTTCTTGGATTTTAGTGTGTCACTTGTTGTTTTTACTTAAATTAAAGTCAATTTTAAATAAAAAGAGACACTTTGAGTTATATCAGCCACACCATGCATCATATTGAGGTTATGTTGATTCCTACATGTTAAAAATGACTTATAGATCATTTTTCTAAAGTATCAAAACAATATGAATGTATTTTATCAATTTCCAGTATGCGAGTTATGTTTTTTTACTAAAATGTCATTTCAAACTAGAAACACATATTTTGAGTCATACTGATTTCATCGTGTGTCAGTTTGATGTGAGACTACTTCATACATGTCACAAAATGACTTATAAATTTCTATCCTAAATTATGAATATAATCAGAGTGTGTTTTCTTGATTTTTAGTGAGTGGAACATTTTTAACTAAAATGTCAATTTTAAAATCATAATAGACACTTTTAGTCATATCAGTCACAGTGTGTGTCATATTGAGTTGTGGTTGATTCCTAAACATCACAAATGACTCATGTATTGTTGTAATAAAGTATAAAAACAATATGAATTCATTTTCTTGGTATTCATTGTTTTTCTTGTTCTTCTTGTTGAATTTAATTTCAATTTAATATAAAAATACACACTTAAAGTCATATCGGCCACATTTTGCATCAGATTGATGTGTGTTTGATTCCAATACATGAAAATGGCTTATGGATCATTTTACTAAAGTATCAAAACAATATGAATTCATTTTCTTAGTTTTTAGTATGTCATTTGTTCCTTTTACTAAAAGTAATGTAAATTTTAAATAAAAAGAGACACTTTGAGTGATATCAGTCACTTGTTCTTTTTTCTTGGTTTTTGGTAGGTAAAATGATGAAAAATTAATTAAATAAATAAATAGTAAGAATTAACCTTTATACATTCTTGAACCATATCCTTGTTTTCATTATCTCAGTTGCAGCCTTGAAGTCCAATCTCTCACGAGCATGATCAGTTTCAAACAAACTGCCCCAACTCGAACAAAGGAATCAACCTGTATAAGAAAAAAATTATTATGTGAGTAATAATAAAAAGAATTAAATTAAAAATAAATATGAAATAATCCACCACTTTTATGGAAGTCACATCTTCATGCTATTTGAGTACATTCTTCCATCAGGTATGATGCCTATTCGTTTCTATTCACATCTATATCATCTTATGAATATGAGTCTTTTAGACAGTCATAGTAGTACTGGAAAAATATAAATACACAAAGGATTAATAAATATTTTAAATTAAATAGTAATTATCTTCGAAAATACCTCTTCAGGGATGCTAGTTTTTTCATGGAATATGATCTCTCTCATAAATTTATAAACATAATAACTGCAATCTTTTCCATTGGTTTGTTTCAGAAACTGTAGAAACATTAAGGACAATAAGTAATTTTTTTTATATGTGTTTGGATAGTGAAATATTATTATATATACCCTGATACTTGTCTAGTAATAGAAATTTTCTTCTTTCCCGTGCTTATCCCTTGGCCTCATTCCTTATTTTTTACGATATTGATGTATTTCCCTATCATAAAAGAATCCTCATTAAAAGATAATATAAATTATATAACTTGATGTTTAGTTCTAAAATGTTGGATATATTGTATTACTTATTTACAGACTCTATCATGTGTGGATGGTTTTTTGGATATCCATGCATTGAATCCAGGAAATAAATCTTTGGAGTCTCCAAATTTACCGCAATCAGAATCCAATGCTACCTAAAAACACAAAAATAAATAAGTAATAAAAGAAATGAAAATATATTTGATATGATTAAATTATAGAGTTTTACCCCTACATATTTGGTATTCAATAAATTTTGTCATCCAAAAGTTTTCTTTCAAATGATTTGATCAGACCTGCCACTATTTCATTCTTTTTTTGGTATCTATTTTTGGTTGTTCTGTAGTGGTGATGTGAGGACTAATGAGTCCAAAAAAAATCATTGGAAAATCCCTTCAATTTTTTTCATATATACTCTTACCAAAAATATGAAATTTATTTATTCATAATTAACACATTATATCAGCTTTTGGAAAATCAAATCATGAAAACATACCTCATGTATACATTTACAATTGAGCCGCCTATCCAATCATAGTCAAGGATTTCACTTACACTCTCAAAACCAATGAAGTTTTGATCTTTCTCTCCATACATATTTTCTTCAAAATCAACTATGTTATTACAACCATTTTTTAACTTTGTATCAACATAAAACTTCAATGGTAGTAAATACAGATATAGAATGGGTGAGTTAATAGAGATTTTAGTAGATCTTTTCAATCAGTTGGTTGATCCTTTAGATGGTTTTGAGTCGGTCTTTCATTTCATCCCCTTCCATTTGTCTGTTTGTAATAACATTCATCGATCCATACCTTTTTTCATTAATTATTAAATCTTTATCTTGAAAAAAAAATTGTAAATGAATACCTCCTTATCAACATGTTTTTTTATAAGATGTGACAATCATGCGATTAATGTTCCAACAAATTTTTCGACCATATGAATATCTTCCTCATCAATTGGAATAGGTAGCTCGGCACTCAACTCATGGGATATTCTAATTGACACTTGCACATGACCTGTTGTAAGTAGTCTACTGTGTAGCATGTCATTTTGGATATTGAACATCGTATCCCTCACTACAAGGTGATGGGTGGGTGTTGATAGATATAAATCACAATCATTATCATCTTGTAGAATATTAGTACAAGAAAGGTATCAGTGTCTATCTAATTCACATTCCATAGAAACATTTATTAGAACATTGATTACCTTGGCTAAGACATCTTGTTGAGGGAAATGGCTCACCTCATAATTAGTGGGGGTGGGGTGGGATCTCCACATGCTGGTTGTTCTTGATTTGCTTCTTCTCTTTGCTTCGCCCTATAAAAGTTGTCATCATCTCTCTCTACCATTGGAATTCTTCTTCAAGTGTAGCTAGTATTTCTCTCATCCATTTCATTTATTCACTTTGATCCTCCTCTTGTTTTTTTCTCAAAATATGTTCAGGGGGTCACCCCAAAACTCACACCTCTGACACGGCCATACTGTTCTGGCCACTTTAAGTCCACCAATAGTATGTGTTCATCTGGTATAGTTTTTGTTGATTCTAATGACTATTTTAGATAGAAAATATAGGAAACTAAGTGATCATTATTTTGTAATAATGATTTAAAGAAAAAAAATTATGTAATACTTACAAATGTTTCCCACACTTTTTGTGTGTTTTTATCTATTAGTATCTCATATTTAATTACATGTGCCTCCTTCCATAGCACATGGAATGGGATGGAAGTGGCTTTGTATTTGTAGTCATTAATATGTATATAAAAAAAGGAACATAATTATAGTATTGTTTCATGTCACATAAAATTATTACGGTAGATTTAAATATATACCATTTTTTTCAAGTGAAGCATACCCCATCCTTGATTTATGGTAGGGGTATGCTGGTTTTGCTGCTCATTCCTTATTTCCAACACTCGGTTTTTTTTTCATAAATAAAAAATTTCCAATCAAAGTGATGAATACACATATCATCAAACAACATATTACTAGCCGCAATGTACCTGAAAATACATATCCACATGACGGCCAGTAAATGCATCTCATGCTTCTTCGGTTATCAAGTGTGCATAGATAAGCGGTGGGTGTGGGTTTATTTTCCCTTCAACATCTTTATGATGATTTCTTGTTAGAATTGTGTGAAATCCACTGTGAATCCTTCCAAAAAGCATTAATACATATTTCTTATGGAATTCATCTACTATAAATGAATTCTACAATGGATGATGAAGAGTAAGTCAATGTTTCATCATTTTATTTTTTATTAAAATAAAGAAATGATATCACAATGTTACCACAATATCTTCCGACATCAGTGTCTTAAGCGCGATCGCAACGGTAACGTCCTGGTTCCGAAAGCCACCCAGAGGCGCCCCGTACCTGGTTGGTCACATGGCCTCAAGCGCATTTCCCCTAACGCCAGAGGCTGCCGACTAGCAGTGAGGGCCTTAGGTGTAATAGTGGAGAAACTATGCCCTCATTGGCAGAGTAACACAGTGGAAGATAAACAGATAACAATAGAGGAAGCAGTAATAATATCAAACAACAAAAAACAGTGGAAGACTGAAGAAATAAACAGTTGGATCACATATATAAAAATGATGCATGATACATATGTCTTCCACAGCATTATAACCCAAAACTTGGTCTCATGCTCTCCAGCTCCAAGCAGTCAAGTACCAGAAGTAGAAGGGAAATTTCCCTTATCTATACCTACAACAATATAATCTATTTGGGCCCAAAATCATGGCCCAAATAGGGTGTGAGACTAAATCCCAGTAGGTAACCACCATGAGATCTGTGCCTAACAGTCTGTGAATATATATGGAAGGCAATAAGCAAAAGAAGCAGTAAACAAGGAAGTTCTCAACAGTAAACATTCCTACAGTTCAAATAATTCAATTCCACAGAGCAAGTAAACAGATAATTACAAACAGGTAACCCTCTGGGATGTACTCACAGCCTATCCCCTCTGGTCCTACCTAGAAACCACAAATAACCCTTTGGGAAGTACACACAATATAACCCCTCTCATTTGGTGTTTGTAAAGGCTCTCTGAGGAATCACTCAACGTCAATTCCCCTTATAGCCAAGTATGAATAAAGACTATATGAGGAAGCACTCACCATCAATTCCCCCTATAGTCTTTTAACGAAAACTACAGGCACTCTAAGGAAGCACTCAACGTCAATTCCCCTTGTGGCCTCATAACGTAACTATAGACCCTATGAGGAATCACTCAACATCAATTCCCCCTATGGTCACACAGTGTGATTAAAACAATGGACACTCTGGAGAATCCCTTATGTCTATTCTCCATATGGTCCACTACACCAAGTTCTCACAACCTTGTGCAAGTCAACAAGCATGGAAAAGAATATCAGCAAAAGTAAACCTCAAGAAATACTTGGCTAACAGTCTATATCATAATAGCATGGAAGATGAGCAAAATCACTCCATCCTAAAAATACTAGGTATGGAAATCAAACAAAATCCTAATAGGCAAACTATACCAAACAGTCATAAACAAAATATGCATGGGTAAACACTTCCCAAGCATAGAAATTAACCCTATTATCATTCAATTAACCTCTATTAAAGCATACAAGCATAGAAGGCAAACAAAAGGGCTAAATCAGTAAACACTCAATACCTCATTCAAGGGTATTGGGCAGTTTTACACATATAACTCAAAGAATTTAAATGGAAAGGCACAAACCACCTACCTTGGTGTTGGGATATCGCTATACGTGAACCTCAAGCCTTAAATCACCCAAGAACACCATAGATCTACAAAAATGTTTAAAATATTCAATAGAGGATAACTTGAGAAAGAGGAGGAATCGGGAAACAACGATCAAGTAGAAGGAATAGCTTATTAAGACGATCCCAACGTAATCTGCGGCGATCGATTCGGAGAACAGATGCTTGCTCAGGGGCTTGGAGAAGATTCACAGTCGTACGAGTTCTCTTGGACGAACCAGACCTAGAAGTAGGGCTTTCTAGTGATTAGACGCGACCCTGGTATGTTTAATGAAAAAAATACACGGCATGTACTTTAGAAGTACACAGCGTGTACTTTCCTTTTTTGTACTCTACTTTAGGCAGTCTCCAGGTCACAACATGGTCGTTTGCATGGCTACTACATGGCCAGCACATGACTACCCGTGGTAATCGAGTACATGGAGTGTACTCATAAAGTACACAGTGTGTACTTCAAAAATTTACAAAAACTCCTCTTTTTCTCAAAAACGACCATAAAAGGAAAACATACCTGAAAAGAAGATTCGGGTTCTTACAGCAACATAGTGCCATGAATCTAAATCAATTGGAATGTGTTACCGAGTGATGATTCCAATGTAACTACTGAACATGACCTTGTCGGGGTTAACATGTTGGCCCACGCATTCCATCCAAACTCGTATTTGATGCCTTTGACTTTCACCTTAATGATTTTTTATAACACTATCAAACTACGGTGCTCTTGTTTTTTCTTCATCGTCGGTCCTTCTTCACCTACCATTTTCTCAGATTTAACATCATCAATATGTTCCTCTAGAGTAGTAGCATCAACATGTGTAGATGGTTATTGTACCTCTGCACTGAGAGTAGAAACCGGTTGAGAAACCTATTGTTCTTTAGGAATGAGAGCACCAGCACATGCATAAGTTCATTGTTCTTATGCACTGTGAGTAGAAATAGGTTGAGAGACCTATTGTGCCTCAGGATTGGGTGCACCAACACATGAAGAAGGTCGGTGTTCCTCTTCACTATGAGCATTATCTGGTTGAGATACATATTGTTCCTCGGGATTACGAGAACCATCATGTGTGGAAGTCATTATCTATAGAATTGATTTAACATTTAATTTAGAGTACATAAATGCAGCATAAAATGGAAAATAACATGAGGTAACACAATGTATATTACAAAAAATATATTACTTGATTATTAAACTCTCTTTTTTTAAAGGATGGAGGGATTTTTCCCTACTATTGACTATCCAAATCCCATCATTATGGTCTCCTATGACATACAAAGTGAAATCTATATTAGGACCGCTGTGAAATGATTGCGACATCCTAATGAAAGGGTCATCCTTAGTTGAATTTTCATCTGACCCTTCAGTGTTTTTGGTCGATAACAGAATAATTGACCACTTTCAATTGATAGGATCTGGAACATAAAATACTTGTATTACCTATGATGCCATTATAAACGGTTCATATTTATACCCTTCCTTACTGAAATCAACTTTCATGAATCTCAATTCATCTATTTTAATAGCACTCTTGTTATCAACTCACTTGCATTAAAAAATAATCCATTGGAATGTTGTATAATCCAAATCTCGTATTTTTTTATGATGTTAAATTATGAAATATTCACCTAAATTGGATTTATATCCTTAGTACCATAAACATGCATTGCTTCATCCACAAGTGTAACTCCGCTATTTTTCATGGTACTATCCTCATCGTGCTCATATTTATAGAACATATAACCATTAATTACATAACCATTATAAGATAATACGTACACACTTATTCCTTCATCTATCCATCGAAGTCGTTCTGAAATTGAATCTGTATTTCCATCTAACTCTTTAAAAATATGGTTATAAAACCATCCTATAAACTATTGATTATGTGTATTTGATATCCATCTTTCAACCCTTGATGGATTCAAATTCCTAAGAATTTATTTTTTGGTTTCAACATATAGGGAAACCTCCAAACTGTTATGAAAAATATAAAGTTGGGTCTGCTCTCGATCTGTAATATTGATTGTGACAACATTTTTTCCAAAAATTCCTTTACCCACAAGCTGCCAAGTGTGACGAGATTTTGGTAGACTAATGCTTTCCACACTGGATAGGTATTTAGTACAGAATTCAATAGCTTCCTCAAAAATATATCACTACACAATACAACCCTCTGGCCAACTCGATTTTTGACATACCCTTTCAAAATATTCATATATCATTCAATGGGGTGCATCCATCTATAGTGTACAGAACCACATAGTCGAATCTCTCTCACTAGTGAATCATAAAATGAACCATCATATCAAATAATTTTGGTGGGAATAAAATTTCCAATTCATAGAATATGATGGATATTTCTCTTTCCATAGTCGGCAATTTCATCGGGTCTATAACTTTGCTTTATATAGCTTTGAAGAAGAAATAGAGCTTGGTTAATGTATGATAGACATTCTTGGAAAAAATTCAATGTAAATATATAAGCATTAGATCTTCAATCAAAACATGGAAATCATGTTATTTCATAACCTTTAACTTTAAATCGGTCATTGACACGATGTTCTTGATATTCGATAAATACCCCTATGGAACCTTTATGTCATTCAATAAGTTGAAAAACTAATATCTCTTCTACTTAGAAAGAGTGTAAGTAACTGGAGGAAGAAAAGTTTGTTTTTCACCCTTCACTGGTGCCAACTCTTCTTGTATTCCCATGTCAACCATGTCCAACCTAGCCTTAATTTCATCCTTTGTTTTTTTGAGTGCATCTAGCAATGTGTTGATGAAACTATCACATACATTTTGTTCAACATGCATAACATTAAGAAAATTCCCAATGTACAGACAATTTTAGAATGGTAATTCAAAAAAATGATCTCTTTTTCCCACTAGTTTTCATAAGTTTTTTTTAAAATGGTTTATCAAAAGCAGTGTCCATATATTTTATTTTCTCAAACAGTTGATCACCTGTTAGTGGAGATGGTGTTGTGCATTCTTCTAAAATTCCATCGAATGATGTCATCTAGGATCAGTACTTATGTCTTCAAGGTAGAAATATACGATGTCCGAGAAACATGGTTTTCGATGAATGTTTTAACCAAATTGATTGTGTACCTTGTTTAAAAATGGGACACCCTTTAGTTCCTTTAATGCTATATCCTAAAAAATTTCCATAAGTTAGAAAGTCATTTATCACCTCATGCAATATGGATCCCAACGTGAAATCTTCATTTCTATATGCATTATACAACGTAACACCTGAAACCCACAATAATTTCAAATACTCAATCAATGGAGCCAAATAAACATCAATATCATTACCCGATTGTTTTGGTCCTAATATAAGCATAGATAACAAGATGTATTTTTGTTTAATGAATAACCATGGTGGAAAGTTATAATTTACTAACATAACCGGTCATGTATTGTGAGTGATGCTTTGAAAACCAAAAGGATTCACTCCATCTGTAGATAACACAATACAAAGGTTTCTCATATCGTTTCCAAATTAAGGATATTCATGATCAATTATCTTTCACTAAGGAGAGTTTATCGGGTGACATAGTTTCCCATCTTTAATTCTTGTATATGCGTGCCACATCAATTTCCCTACAGTCTCCTCACTTCCATATAAGTACCCAAACCTTGGAATGATTAGAAATTACCATACAACTTTCATAGGACTGGATTCATCTTTCTTGTATCAATAAGCATCACACTTTTGGAATTTTGTAAGTGATTTTTGGTCCTTTATATAGCATCCCCCCTTTTTATCACATAAACTTTAATTACATTTTACAAAACCAAGGATCTTTAAGGTTTAGTGTCTTGGAAACCAGGAACTTACAACATGAAAACAACGTAAATAATTCTTCTTAAACACTTGAAAGGCTTCTCCTCATGTTCACCCTAGGCTCATTACTGAATCTCATAACCTGGGGACATACATCAAAAGAAAGGGTGAGCAGAAGGCCCAGCAAGGGAAACAAGTGAAACATTTTACATATGAACTTGGGATACATCAATAAAGTCATGAAAAGAACTTTAAGGCATGAAAATGAAATCATGAGGCATATCATAATAAAAATAAAACTTTTTCATAACTTGAAGATGTGGCTGCAACATTTAATATTGGCAATCATTTCGTTTCACCAAGGTCCATCCCCAAGGTGTCGTTAAAAATTACCAAGGTTATTCACCAAGGCGTCGTTAAAATGGTCATCTCTAGAGATTAAGTCTTTACCCAATGCATTGGAGAGCTATCAGGGCGCACCCTTAAATTTGCCTTTATTATCATGTGAGCCACATATATCATCATCAAACATTTCATAAATAACCCATATAGCATAAAATAAATGGGTTTCATTTCATAATCATAACATTTTAAAAACTGCTTTAATGACATGATCTTTACGGCACTTTAAACCCACGGAAAGGGAAGCGGGTCTCATGTATGTAAATCCCAGAATTTAAAATGGAACATTTTGATATATTTGTGAATACCCTTGTAGAAATAAGAGCTTTGAGTATTCACCTTATAACATAAAATAATTTTTGAGAAAAGAGAGAGGCATTTTGAGGGGAAAATTCTGCAGCATAACGGCTATGTTACAAGGTTTTAGAAAACATTGAGAAGAGAGGGGACATGGGTCAAACATTCATAAATGACCCATAAAACAGTATAGGGACAAAATATAAGGGATTTATGAACATGGTAATGAAATTTTAAAATATACCATATGAAATGAAGAACATGAAAGGAAGAAAACAAAACAAGATTTCTCTTGTGAAAATTCGGCAGCCTAACGGCATCACTTAAACTTCAACAAAATTGAATTGATAAGGTCAAATAGGGTCTCTCATCATATGAACATAAGAGTCCAGTATGATAGATATAGAGATCATACCCCAACATAATATAAAGGAACTTGAAAGAATTGACATGAAAGTAGAACTTCAAAACGAGAAGGGTGAAGAACCACTTAAAAATTCGGCAGCCTAACGGCGCCACTTAAGACATCAAAATACTGAATTGAAGAGATCAAATGGGGTCTCTCATCATGTGATCATAAAAGAACAGTATGATAAATATAGAGATCATACCCCAACATAATAAAAATGAACTTGAAAGACTTGACATGAAAGTAGAACTTTGAAAAAGAGAGAGGTGAATGAATCCCTTGAAAATTCGGCAGCCTAACGGCGCCACTTAAACTTTCTTAAAACGAAATGATGAGAGTAAGAGGGGGTCTTTCATCATATGAACATAAAAAGGGCAGTAAGAGGAGTATAAAAGAACATCCTCCAAAATAAGAACATGGAGCATAAAAGGAATGACATAAAAGAGATCACTTGAAAAGAAAGAGAGGGGTCGGATCCCTTACCTTAAAATGTAACTCTTAAACCTCAAAGGTTGGGACCTTGAGGGCTTGGGGGCACCTTGGGAGGACTCCTTGGGAGGTAATGAGACCAGAACTTCGTTGGGGAAGAGTGGGGAGTCGAATGGATGAGAGGATGGCTTGGTATTTATAGGGAAAGTGAGGGGACAAGGCATTAATGGCAAAGGGACACCTCATTAGTGGTTTTGGCAAAACCATGGGCTTGCCCATGGTATTTGACCATGGTATTGGCCACTTGGGACACCTCATATCTTATCTCACTATTCATAATTCGAACATATTGATTACAAACTTAATACATCATTTAATGATGTCATTAAACACCCATAACTTAAAAACTATATTTTCACTATTCATCAAAAATTCAACTTTCTCAGAATAATCCCAAAATTTCACCTTAACCAAATATCAACGCTCTGATTAAAAATATGAACTCCATTTTATAAAAATAATTTTCTAAATATTTTTAATTTAATTTTTAAATAAAAACACTATTCATCGAAAATTCATTTTTTCAGAAAAAACCCCAAAAATTACCATAACATAATATCGATGCTCTGAGTTCAAAAATAAAGTCATTTTTATAAAAATAATTTTCTAATTATTTTTAATTAAATTTTTAATTAAAAAACAATATTCACCCGAAAAAACTAATACTTGAATAATAATTAAAGAAACCGTTATTTAACTATTTTATTGAATCACATTACTTAATCAAGGTGCCTAGATTATTTTAAAACTTTCTTTAAGTGAGATTACTAATCCATTTGGTCATATTACTAATCCTAATCATAAAATCACTATTCATAATTTACTATTCATCAAAAATCAAGTTGATCTTATTAGACTCTAAATTTCGTACTGAACATAATTGTAGAAGACCATTTTTCGAAAATCATTACACATTTTTAATTATTTAAGGTTTACACAACCATTTTTAAAATATCCTTTTTCTAAAATTCATCAAAAATATGCATACAATATTTATCCGGTCATTTGAAAATTCATAAACATCATCATAAGAAGAAATCCAAATTTTTATTTAAAAAAAAGGATTACACAAGGCAATTACGGTCTCGTTACATAACCCCTTATAATACCAACATAGGACCTAAGAGTAAGGTGTGCTAGGGTGATAGAATTTTGGGGCGGCTCAGTCAACATTGCCCGAGTAGTAATTTCTATCAGTTTGAACTTCTCGCGAAGGCGATTCTGTTCTAGCTTCACATGATGAAGTTCGGCTTGGATTTGGTCCAGAGCAAAGCCCAATGGTGCTACCTCCTTCCCAATCTCTGTTAGATGGGCTTCGATCGGCCCAAGGCTACTAGGTGAGGCCATCAAATCTTCTTTCTATAATAATTAACCAAGATTACTTAAATTTAGAGACAATAATCAAAACATTTTGTTCACGGTGGTCATATTGACCGATGGTCATATAACACTCAAAAACCAATGGTCTCATTTTATTTATAATCATGTTTATCAAAAAAAACATTTTTTTTGAGTATAAAAAATAACACATGAAATTAGGAAACAAGATTTATTCAAAATTTCGGGTCTTTACACTTTAAAAATAGTATACAATCATTTGGTAAAGCGTGTATTCTTTCAGAGATCATACCCACCGAGAGTAGCATTCGTTTGGTGTTATATGTTCTGCTTGGGACCTCATTATCTTATGGAAGAATTTCATTCAAGAGAGAAAGTAGTTCCGTAAAACTAGCATCACTCCATCTGTTGCCTACTTTAAAATTATATAGTTTCAGTATGGCTAACAATGTTATATATTTAGTGCAACCAGTATACAATAGCATCTTTGCACAACTCTTTAACTTCTCAAACAATTTTAGGCAATCACAAAGTTTATCTTCAATTTTCCTTATCATTTCCTCAATACGATCTTCATCATCATTCACATCTGCAATCACATCCTTGATATGGTCTTCTTCATTCTCCACACTTGTAATCATATCAGATGATCCATAAAATACAGTGATATCTCAGTCACTAGCTATATTCTCCTTTTCCCCGTGTTTATTCCAATATTTATAACTTCGATCTATTCCATGACAGATCAAGTGTTCTTCCAACCCCTCTAGACTAATTTTTCTTGAATAACAACAGTGTAAACATGGAAAAAGGATTAGAGAATGGTTATATGCATGATCTTTTGAAAACTTGATGAACTCTTTCACTCCATCTTCATACTCTTTTGTCAGAAAATTGGAATCCATCCATTCTTTATTCATATCCATCCTATTTGATTCATTAATATTAATATTTAACAAAATAAAAACAAAAAACATTGATATAAAAATTAACCAAGGCTGAAAAAAGATATAGACTTTAAGTCTCTTTCAATATTTATCCCCAATGTCCACTTTTCAGAACCAAGGTCCTTCATTTGGGATCTTATAGATAAATCAATATTCATCTCTTCAAGTCTTTCCATCATTGGTCCAACTAAGAGAAATTCATCCACATAAATAAGTAAAATGAAAAAACACCCATCATAATACACCTTTATATAGTAGAAATTATTTACATTACATTTCATGAACATTAATTCTATCATGAAAGCATTGAAATTCTAGTTTCACTATCTTGGTGCCTACTTAATCCCACAAAAACCCCATTTGAGACTGGAATCGAACCTTCTATTCCATTTATCATGTAAAATTCCATTTGATCTATGTAGATTCTTCCTATGAATCTCCATGAAGGAATATAATCATAATATCCATTTGTTCTAGAAATAAACCTTTAATGGAAAACAAGCCGAGAACCATATGAATTATTATATGATTTACAGTAGGAGATAAAATCTAACTGAAATATAATCCATCTAATTATTAAAATACATTTACAACTAGAAACACCTTTCACTATTTCCTATCACCCACTTTCTCCTTTAGATGATAAATCTAATTGTTCTATAGATCCCTCTTTTCTGGTTCCAATTATATTATCTATAATGTATCAAAATCATATAGGGAATTCAATTATTCCTTTATTTTTGTACTCACACTATAATGAGGCCAATATTCGGCCTATGTTGAATCCTAGAAAAATAGAAAATCCACCTGACTTACCCACACATTCCTCATTAGGGACACTCCTATAGACTATGCAAACCATACAACTAGGGGAAACTAGCTAGTGTGTGAGCTAACTAGTGTAGTATACATCTGGACCTATTTCTTAATTCATAGGGTTCTCATGCAGCGAAACAAGTGGTAGTGAGAAACAACAAGTCAATGATCATCACATGAATAAATATAATATAAGTAGTAAATCACATGTCAACTCTAATACCCTCACAAGAAAGAGACCATTTTCACATCTATGAATAAGCATCAAGAATTTCATATTAATAATCAATCACATCCCTCTGAGGGAAAAGGACTAAATAGACATATCAAACAAGGGGCCCCTAATTTAAACCATGTAGGTGATGTTGGATGCAAAGTAAGTTTAGGAGTTGCAATGGGGTTAAACATTAATTCATTTTTTAAGAGATTGAGGTCATGATGGATATCCTATGGGATGGATAGAGTTAGTGACTTTCCCTTGCCATGGTGTTATTATCAATCTACTTGTATCCCCTATATAATGTATTGGTTTTCCAAATTCTATAAAAATCTAAACTTAGAAGATTATGGAAAAGCTACATTTCATGTCTTTTGAAAACTATTTATAAAATCACATTGGAAATCTCATTAAAAAAACCAACCATTTAGACAAATTTCTCTTTAAAGTAACACATCCTTTTAAAAATAAACCAATCACATTTGAAATATATAAATATTTTTTCTTCTAATTTTATAGTTATTTAAACGAATATATATTTATTTATAATTATAACTATAAATAATTATTTATTTATTTATTTAAATAATTATAAAATTATAAAAAAAATATCTATTATATTTATAATTTTATTAATATATATAATTAATATATTTATTATAATTTTATAATTATTTAAACATGTCTGTATTTATTTATAATTATAATTATAAATATTTATATTTATTTATAAATTTTTGTATATATTTATAAATATATTTATTTAATTATATATAACATTATATATGATTAAAAAATATATTTTTTATAAATTTATAATTATTAAATAAATAAATATTTTTTTATATTTATAACTATAAATAAAAATATATTTATTTTTAATTAAAAAATATAATAAATATATATTTATTTATAGTTATAATTATATATATATATATATATATTTATTTATATATTTATTTATTTATTTATTTATTTATTTATTTAAATAATTATAAAATTATAACAAATATATTTATAATTTTATAAATATATATAATTAATATATTTATTATAATTTTTTAATTATTTAATTATTTAAATATATCTATATTTATTTGTAATTATAACTATAACTGTTTATATTTATTTATAAATATTTGTATATATCTATAAATATATTTATTTAATTATGTATATTTACATATATATATATATAGTTATAATTATAACTATAAATAAATATATTTATAAATATTTGTATATAATTAGAAATATTTATATTTATTTATTTATTTATAAAATTATAATAGATGTATTTATTGTAATTTTATAATTATTTAAATATATATATAGTTATGATTATAATTACAAATAAATATATTTAAAAAGTATTTATATATAATTAAAATTTTATAATTATAAATATAATAAATATATGTATTATTTAAATATATTTATTGTGATTTTATAAGTATTTTGGAGAACATAATAGATTCATGGGTATAACATGAATGAATCATATACCTAGTTAAATATAGATAATAAAAAATGAGTCATCACATATGGACAACATGAATAATAAGAAGGGTGTAATGTATAAATGCACATTCATAATGAATACATAACTTATAGGCACATTAATTATACTCACACATCAATATATTTATTGACCAAATTCATTGGAAACGGCTCTGAGACGGTCTGCCATCTCAGTTGGCAACGGCTCCTTCCCCGGCTGAGGCTCTACCTCAGGGCAGTGACCTCTTCGTGGGGGGGGTGTACCATGTGTGGAGGGTTCGAAAAGGCCACACATGGAAATTCCCTTTTCTAAGAAAAAAAATATTTATTTATTTATTTATAATTATAATTTTAAATATATATATATAATTATAAATATAAGAAATATAATAAATATAATAAATCTAATAAATATATTTATTATTTAATGAAATTTATTATAATATTATAATTATTTAAATATATATTTATTTATTTATGATCTTAGAAATACTTTTTTTAAAACATTATATATATATTTGAATTATTAAATATATATATATATTAAGTATAAACATGCGTTTTTTATTTAATGTATACAAAAAAACATTATTTTTTAATATAAATATAATAATTTGATATAAATTAATAATTTTTTTATTGAAAACTTTTATCAGTGCTTTCTGTTTAGCGTTGATAAAAGTCGACGCATCCCTTGCTCGGATCTGTGATGGTGTGTTTTTTGTAGTAGTGGAACCTACACTTGGAGTCAGTGTAAACGGATTCTCTGATCATCCATAACTATCTTCATAACCATGTCTTCATCCCATAGTTTTTTTGTCCGAGGAAGAAACGGTGTTTCCCTTTCTTTGACGTGGAGAGAAGGTGATACGGCGTGTCGGTGTTCCTCGCGTTCTCCAAGGAGGAAGATGAGTTCTTCTAAGTGTAGAACTCTCCCTCTCTCAAATCTCCACACAACACATCAACCAAAAATAAAATAAGGCTTTGCCTTATTTTATTTACACATGCCAACATTTTATTTAAAATTCGAAATTGAATTCACCCCATTAATTACATCTAGTGTTGTCAAAATTAATGGGTGTAAGTTGGAATCATTTAAAGTGGAAGAGGAGTTAGGGGAAATGAACGGGTGGAGTTCATGTGGCCCCCACTTCACTAATATCCTATCAAGAGGATTTAGGTTCAAGTGGGTCCCACTCAACTCCCTCACATGGGGTTAAACCACTTGGATGTGAAATAGAAATTATGACACAATTTTTATTTCACTTTAAACTTAATCCATATATTTTTTTAACAACTCTTCTCGAGCAAATGCAACTCCAGAAAAGGTTTTCCTAAGAAATTACCGGTGTTGCGGTCTCATCGGTGCCCTCAGATTTCGATTCTGAGCTCCGGTTCAAAAGTTAGAAAAACTCTCCCATCCGTTCACTGAACGTACCTGAGCTAAACTTCGGAAATTGATTATGGGAACACCGGGCCTCGGAATCAGGTTCCGTCAGAAACCGCGTACTCGTAAAATCCCAAAGAAATTAAGAAAAAAATTCCTTGAAATTTACAGGTCTTTACATTACTCACACCTCAGGGATTTATGTCCCTGTAAAGATACATCACAAACTAGGGAAACAAAAGAGGGTATTGAGCACGCATCTGAGCCTCCCGCTCTCATGTGCTCTCCTGGAGGTTCCCGTGCTACCACATGATGTGCACAAGAGGAATCGACTGCCCACGTAGGACCCGCTCCAGTCGATTCTCGATCTCCACCGGGACCTCCGCAAAAGTCACCCCGTCATTGATGTGCAGCTCCCCATGGTCGATGATATGCGTTGGGTCGTGCACGTATCTCCTCATCTGAGATACGTGGAAGACATCATGCACTTGGTGCAACTGAGGTCGTAGAGCCATGCGATAAGCCACCTCGCCTATCCTGCTGAGAACCTAGAAAGGTCCGATTAAGCGCGGAGATAACTTGCCGCCCCGGCCAAATCTCTGTAATCCACGCCGTGGTGAGACCCGTAAGAAAACGTGGTCGCCATCCTCAAAATCCAGTGGTCTCTGCCTCCTGTTAGCATAAGACTTCTGTCGGCTCTGAGCTGTCCTCATCCGCTCCTGGATGACCTGGACCTTCTCTGTCATGGCCTAGACCATTTCTGGTCCCACAAGTGCTGACTCCCCAGGGTCTATCCAGCACAGAGGTGACCTGCAAGGTCGGCCGTACAATTCCTCGTATGGTGTCATCCCGATGGTGGAGTGGTAGCTGTTGTTGTACGCAAACTCCACCAAAGGTAGGTGATCCTCTCAGCTGCGACCAAAGTTGAGGATACATGCACGGAGCATGTCCTCAAGAGTCTGAATGGTCATCTCTGTCTGATCATCCGTCTGAGGGTGAAAAGCGGTGCTCAGGCGTAACTACGTCCCGAATGCCACCTGCAACCCCTTCCAAAGCTGGGAAGTAAAGTGAGCATCTCGATCAGAGATGATAGATGATGGAACACCATGAAGTCGTACGATCTACTGAACGTAGAGGCGCCCCAAACTCTCCACTGAGCCCTGCTCTCTGACGTGTAAGAAGTGGGCCGACTTGGTGAGTCGGTCAACAATCACCCAAATGGAGTCATGACCTCTGGAAGTACATGGAAATCCAGTCACGAAATCCATAGATATCCCGTCCTACTTCTACTCCGGGACCTCCAAGGGTTGTACCAAGCCTGTTGGTACCTGGTGCTTCGCCTTCATCTGCTGGCAGGTGAGGCATCGAGAAACAAACTCCACCACATCCTTCTTCATACCCAGCCAACAGTGCTGTCATCTGAGATCGTGGTACATCTTCGCCACTCCTGGATGTACCGCTAATGGGGAAGTGTGAAACTCTCTCAGCACCTCCTCCTGTAAAGTAGATGATACCATGGTACGTCCTCTGAAAAGGACTACGTGCTCTCCTCCTATTGAAAAACCATCAGGTGTCTGTCCTGTGGAAATCTATGCACGTCGCGTCTCATAGTCAACGTCCCCACGCTGTGCCTCTCTGACTCGCTGAAGAAGTGGAGGAGTGACAGTGAGTGACTGAAGAAAGGCTGCTCCGTCTCTATCCACGAAGGATATCTGCAAAGCGGCTAGCTGCTCTGTCGCCTCTCCAAGTAGCTGAATGCTCGTCCTCCTGCTGAGAGCATCGGCTACTACGTTCCCCTTCCCAGGAGTATAGACTATCTCAAAGTCATAGTCCTGGAGGAACTCGATCCATCGCCACTGTCTCAGGTTCAGTTCCTTCTGCGAGAAGATGTACCTGAGACTCTGGTGGTCAGAGTAGACCGTAAAGCGCTCTTCTATCAGATAGTGCTGCCACATCTTCAGAGCGAAGACCACTACTGCTAACTCCAAGTCATGGGTAGCGTAGTTCTGCTCATGCTGCCTCAATTGTCATGATACATAGGTGATCACTTCCCGCTCCTACATTAGGACACACCCGAGTCTGGTCCCTGATGCATCACAGTAGACTACGTAACCTACTCCCTCCTCTGGTAGCCTCAAGATAGGTGTGCTAGTCAATCTCTGTCTTAGCTTCTGGAAGCTCTGCTGATATCTATCTGACCACACGAAGGGTCTCCCCTTCTTTTTCAAAGCTGTAAGCGGTGCTGCAACTCTGGAGAAGTCTGGAAAAAATCTCTGGTAGTACCCATCCAAACCTAGGAAACTCTGCACCTCCGTCACGCTCCTGGGTGGCTCCCAAGCTAGCACTGCCTCGATCTTCGCAGGATCCACCGCAACTCCCACCTCAGAGATGATGTGTCTCAAGAAGTGGACCTCACGTATCCAGAATTGACACTTCGAGAGCTTACCATAAAGCTGGTGCTCTCGGAGTGTGCCCAGTACAACCCGTAAGTGGTAGGCATGATCCTCCTCAGTAGTCGAGTATATCAATATGTCGTTGATGAAGACTACAACAAATCGATCAAGATAAGGCTGTAAGATCCTTTTCATGAGACTCATGAACACTGCTGGAGCGTTGGTTATGCCGAAAGGCATAACCGAGAACTCATAGTGGCCATACCGACACCCGAAAGCCGTCTTCTGCACATCCTCGTCTTGAACTCTGAGCTGATGATAGCCTAACCTGAGGTCAATCTTCGAGAACCACTGTGCTCCCTTGAGCTGATTGAAGAGGTCGTCAATCCTCAGAAGCGAATACTTGTTCTTCACAGTCACCTGGTTTAGGCAACGGTAATCGACACACAGTCGTAAGCTCCCGTCCACCTTTTTAGCGAACAAAATCAGGGAAGCCCAGGGTGAAACACTGGGTCGAATGAATCTCTTTCCCTGCAAGTCCTCCAGCTGTACCCGTAGCTCTTGAAGCTCAGTGGGAGCCATCTGATATGATGGAGTCGATATCGGGGTTGTCTCGGGGTATAGGTCAATATAGAATTCTACCTCTCTGCGAGGAGGTAGTCCTAGAACGTCATCAGGAAAAATGTCCGCATACTGATCCACCACTACAGGAAAACTCGAACTCCGCACGTCCACTGCTCCTAGGATGAGGCTAGCCAACTGATGAGTGATCAGTTGTCCTCTCCTCTACGTAAGTCCATCCTGCGCTGCAAAGGCTCCCTTCTCGCCGGTGAAGGTGAACCTGCTCCCATCAGTGCAAACACACCACACCTTGCACCTAATACAGTCGATCTGAGCATGGATTGTAGATAACCAATCCATGCCCAAGATAACGTCGTAAGGCCTCGACGCCGCTACAAGAAGATCCCAGTCTAAGCTCTCGCCTCCTAGAGTAAGCTCACACTGTCGGCACCAGTGCGTAATCGTCGAGTCTTCTCCCGTAGGAGTCTCTGGCCATAAGGATCGAGCCAACGGCTCCGTAGGAATCTCCGAGTTCCAAACAAGGGCAGCGGAAATGAAAGAATGACTTGATCCCATGTCTATAAGAACTGCAGCAAGGGTAGAGTAGACACAGATAGTACCTCGAATCATCTCTGGTGTGTCGTGGTCCTAGGTCTCCGCTTCCTGAAGCTGAGCCTGACTCTGCTCGCCAGCTCCCTGTGGTCGGGGTGTACCTCCTGGTGGTGGTGGTGGTAGAGCCTCAAAGCATCGCCCACCACCTGTTGCTCGACCAGCTCCTCTACCTCGTCCACCTGCTCCCTGCAGACCGCCACGGTCGAACCTCTGTCTCTGCCTGGGTGGTCCCTCAACCGTCTTCTGCTCCTCTGCATGGCGGGTCGGGCAGTCACGAGCCATGTGGCCCTGCCCACCGCATGCATAGCACTGTCTGATCCTCGTAAGACTGGCTCTGCGTCGTGTGCCCCACACCTCTGAGCTAGTGTTCTGAGGTTGTCCGCTTAATGGTCTAGTCTGCTTGGACCCCTGTGACATCCGTCGACTGCCAGCTGCAGAAGACTCAGCTACATGCCGCCCTGCGGTAGGTCTCGTTGCTGGTGTAGGCTCAGCAAGAAAGCTCTCTACGATAAGGGCTCGCTCCAGTACTCCTGCCTGCATCGGAATGCTGAGGTGGATCATCGATGCCCTGATCTCATGCCTCAGTCCCTGCTCGAACGTCCGGGCTCGGAAGAATGGGTCTCGTACCATGTTCATGGAATAGCGCGAGAGATCGGTAAATCTCGCTGAGTACTAGGCTACCGTCATGCTACCCTGCCGCAGCTGTAGTAGATCCTGAATGCGCACCGCACGGAGGGTGGTTGGTACGAACTCCGAGCGGAAGAGGCTCTCGAAGTCCGACCAAAGAAGAGATGCCTCTTCGTGCACCTGGAGCATCAGGCTCCACCATCTACCTGTTGTCGCGTGCAGGATACTCACTGCAAGGATCACCATGAGGTCAGCTGGTGTCCCCACTAACCTGAAAACTCGTACAATAGCCCCCAGCCAATCCTCGGCTGCCTGAGGGTCCATCTCCCCGCGGAACCTGCACAGTCTCTGACGCTGAAACTCGTGCAGTCCACTAAGGCGACGTGCACTCTCAGCGGCTAGGGCTGGTGGCATCGGTGGCTCGACGGGTAGAGGTACCGTCGGTCCCTCCGCTATAATAGGGCCCTGCAACGAGGCCACGTCGCTTGGTGGGCTGTCGTCTCGCACAAATCTCGAAACCCTAGCTGGCTGTTGTCGTGGGGCCATCCTGAAAAGAGACAGGTGCGCCACAGTCAATACAGTATACCTATTGAGCTGACACAAAGTAATCACAAAGAAAACCTTGAAACACATATGCAATCAATGTTTTCGTGTACTGAGCCGGAAATAAGAAGTCAGGGTCCTGGTGTACGGATACGTCGGCCGCCGCACCAACACTGGACTCCCTGGACTGATAACCACACTCAATACCCTTAACATTATTGCTTCACATAGAAGAAAGATTAGAGTCCTGAGTTCTACGGTAGAACCGAACTCCTCTAATACCAATTTGTCGAGACCCTTCCTCGGGACCTGTGCCATGACTACCCCAAGCTGGCCTTCCATAGGCCAGGGCTGGCGACTAGCACCAAAGGAATAAATCCCGATATTAGGGATGTCATTACCTTTAAGTAAGAAAAAAACACCACAGAGTATGCAAGAAGAAGTAAACACTAAGTAAACTGAGTACAAAGGTAAGTGCTGGAAAGTAAATGGGCTAGTATACAAACCCAACTGAAAGTAAAGTACAACTGAAAAGAGAGTACAAAAGAAAAAAGGTAAAGCAGCAACACCGAGCTGTCCTCTGGAAATTCCACCTGAAGGGTGGATACAGATAGTCTCCTATGCTCCTCAGCTCCAGTCGTCCGCTCCGTGTATGTCCCATCCAGTGATCCACCTCCAGGTACCGTCCAGTTCCACGAGCTCCTACCTCGGTCAGCGCTGTCCGTCGTCTGCATCCAACACAACGTAGTGCGGGCATAGCCCATGCAGGGGTGAGTATAAGCTACTCAGTAGGGACCCCAAGAGCCCCGAAGGTCTCCCAAAATCCAAGAAGGATAAACCACAAAATAAATATTACAATCACGAAGTAACAACCAACCCTACTTAAGTATATGCTCATACATATACCTAAGTCATCAATTCCAGCTCGACTCCATCACACAAGCCCAAGTACAATCTAGTCCACACAGGATAGTACAACCCAATCCACACAGGAAAGCACAACCCAATCCACATAGGAAAATAAGTCAATCATATCGAAGATGATGATTGAAAGTCAAGACTCAACTCACACAGGTATACTTCTTCGTAAGATGATAGAGATGATCGGATGTAGCCACTGATTCATCTAAGTTGTCAGACCCACATAGGATACAAGACCAGCTAAGCTGTCGGACCCACAGAGGATACAAGACCAGCTACTCTGCCGGACCCACATAGGATACAAGTACAGAGTCAAATACTACCAGACCCACATAGGATACAAGAATAGTAGTCAAGTACTATCGGACCCGCATAGGATACAAGAATAGTATTCATAGCCGTTGAACCCACGAAGGATTCCAGTACAGTCGTCGTCACTGCCGAACCCACGGAGGATTTCAGTACAGTCGTCATCGTCGTCGCAGTCGCAGCCAGCTCTAGGGTTCCCGCACACAGCATGCTCGATTCCAGGAGGGTCCGCTCCACGATCCAAGGGGGTTCGATACATCAACTGACACGTAGTCTGGATTTGATGTATCTCAAAGTTCGGTCTCGTCAAAAGGAACTCAACGTGATAGACGGCGCGTCAATCGGACGCCCGGTCTGAGAGTTATTGGCTTTTTCGTCCCAGGGGCCCGGTTGGTTTTTAAGTCAAAACCATCCCGACCATACTCCAACTGCATCCAAACCTCGATCAGAGTAAGCCAAAAGAACCGTCTCACTAAAAGGAATCCAACAAAGTCGACGGCACGTCAATCGGACGTCCGGAGCTCAAGTTATAAGTGTTTCCACTCCGAGGGCCTAGTTGGTTTCGTGTTCGAACCAACCCGGCCATACCTAAGGTTCTCCTAAACCTTGAGTGTGATATACCAAAATGACCGTATCGATCCAAGGATTACTATGAAACTGACGGTGCATCGATTGGAGGTCCGTATCCCAATTTATGAACGTTTCAAAGGATCTATCCGAAAACAGGGGGTTTGGGCCCGGTCCGACCCGGCCCAATACCCCCTGGGTCGGCCCGAACCAGGTCGACTCGACCCGGGTCCAGGTCCGGCCCAGTTGGGCACGGCCCGGCCCGGCCGGTGCGGCCCATCCCGACGCGGGGATCCAGCCCGGCGCGGGCGGCCCGGCCCGGCGCGGGGATCCGGCCCGGCACGGGTGGTCCGGCCTGGCGCGGGAGGTCCGGCCCAGCGCGGGCGGTCCGGTCCGGTCCCGTGCGGGCGTCCGCTCGCTGTGCGGACGCGGAAGGTGAGGCGGGGGGGCTTCCCCCTTGCTTTTGAAACGGCGGCCCCCCACGTGGAGGGGCCCGCCCTTTGCCAGCCGCCAGGGGTTGACCCTCCGGACTTCCCAGATCCGGTCGGTCGGTTATGTCGCGCGGGACCTATTTGTCCCACCTCCTGTAGCACCGGCGGCCAGCGGTTCCTGCCGCCCTCCTATGCACTTCCACGGCCCGCCCCTGCCGCGACCCTCCATGAAGCTCCGGCACGGTGCTCCGGCGCCGTGCCCCTCTGCCGCGAACCAACTCCGGCCGCTGCCCCTTTCGGTCTCAACGGCGCGGCGCGATGGCGCCGCGCTCCGCACCAGCCACGGTTCCTTCATTTCCGCGCGGTGTGATGGCACCGCGTCGCCTCCGTTCCAATCCATAACGAAGTACAACAAGAAAGGGGAGGAGGGTCGGCCATGTTTGTGCGGTCCGGCCTCCTCCCGTTAATTCGATAACAAGCGTCTAATTATTTAACGATGAACTCAAGAAATAATCATGAACGTAAAAACAAACCCCTACCTCGAAGAAGAATTCACGGAAGCTTGCGTCGCAGAAGACGACATCGCGGGGGAAGGCTCCGTATACGATGACAGAGTTCATCCGAGGAAGAAACGGTGTTTCCCTTTCTTTGACGTGGAGAGAAGGTGATACGACGTGTCGGTGTTCCTCACATTCTCCAAGGAGGAAGATGAGTTCTTCTAAGTGTAGAACTCTCCCTCTCTCAAATCTCCACACAACACATCAACCAAAAATAAAATAAGGCTTTGCCTTATTTTATTTACACATGCCAACATTTTATTTAAAATTCGAAATTGAATTCACCCCATTAATTACATCTAGTGTTGTCAAAATTAATGGGTGTAAGTTGGCATCATTTAAAGTGGAAGATGAGTTAGGGGAAATGAAGGGGTGGGGTTCGTGTGGCCCCCACATCACTAATATCCTATCAAGAGGATTTAGGTTCAAGTGGGTCGCACTCAACTCCCTCACATGGGGTTAAACCACTTGGATGTGAAATATAAATTGTGACACAATTTTTATTTCACTTTAAACTTAATCCATATTTTTTTAACAACTCTTCCCGAGCAAACGCAACTCCAGAAAAAGGTCTTCCTAAGCAATTACCGGTGCTGCGGTCTCATCGGTGCCCTCAGATTTCAATTCCTAGCTCCGGTTCAAAAGTTAGAAAAACCCGCTCGTCTGTTCACTGAACGTACCTGAGCTAAACTTCGGAAATTGATTCCGGGCACACCGGGCCTCGGAATCAGGTGCCGTCAGAAACTGTGTACTTGTAAAATCCCAAAGAAATTAAGAAAAAAAATTTCCTTGAAATTTACGGGTCTTTAGAAAATATATATATAATAAATTATTGTATTTATCATAACGTACCGTATTAATATTTAAATGATATAATTTATTGGCCCATAATTTATTACATTATTAATTAATTGATGAACTGTTTATTACATTCTTCTACTTGGTCCAAACGAATTGATGTGAATGAATTCAATCCCCCTCTTTAAAAAGAAACATGATACATGGACCATAGCAGTATTTCCTCTAAATAATGAGTATTCCTTTCCATGTATCACAATATATCATGTATCTTTAAATAACTATATGAATAAACCTTAACCACATGGTTTCTTCTCCATATGAACAAAGCTTAGCAGTATGGTTTATTCGGTATCCCCAAAAAATATTTCTCAAGTAATGAATGTGTACACTTAAATTGAAGAGAGAAATACTTAAATATACAGAGTTTCAAATAAAATTCAACAAATTTATAATGTAGAACTTAATATCATATATATTACATGATCATTGAATTTAAATAGAGGCATGCCTTTAGTCAAAGGATCTACAATCATCAATTTGGTGGTGATGTTCTGAATGACCACCTTTTTATCTTTAACACGTTCCCTTATGGATAAGTATTTAATGTTGATGTGCTTACTTAGACTCCCACTTTTGTTATTCTTAGTCGTAAAGACAGTATCCAAGTTGTCAAAATATATAATCAATGACCTGGAAATAGAATCCATAACTTTAAGGCCTAAAATGAAACTCATTATCCATACACCATGGGGAGTGACCTTAAAACATGAAACAAACTCAGCTTCCATAGTAGATGTCGCTATTAGTGTCTGTTTGACACTTCTCCATGACACAAATCCTCCAAAAATCATAAAGACGTATCCTAAAGTTGATTTGTGTTAATCAACACAACCAGCAAAGTCTACATCTGAGTATCTGATGAATTCTAAATTGTGAGTGCATTTATATATAAGCATGCAGTATTTAGTCCCCTTAAGGTGTCTCAATACCTTCTTCACAGCCTTCCAGTGGTCTATACCCGGATCACTCTTATATCGCCCCAACATTCTTACTACAAATGCAATGTCAGGTCTTGTGCAGACCTAAGCATACATTAAACTACCAACAGCAGAAGCAAATGAGATGGATTTCATTTATTGTTGTTCAAAATCATTTTCAGGGCTTTGGTTCATGCTGGATTTATCACTCTTAACAATGGGTGCTATACTTGGAGCACAGTTCTTCATATTAAATCTCTCTAAGACTTTATTAATATAGGTATCTTGAGACAAGCCTAGAATGCCTCTCAACCTATCCCTATGAATCTTTAAGCCAAAGACATAGGATGCATCACCCATATCTTTCATGTCAATTTTTTTTTGAAAGAAATTGTTTAACCTCATATAAAAAACCCTTATCATTAGTGGCAAGTAAAATGACATCTACATATAAAAAAGGAAAACGTATTTTACTCCCACTGAACTTCTGGTATATACATTGATCCATAATGTTTTCTTCAAAACCAAATGAAGTAATTACATCATGAAATCATAAATACCACTATTGGGATGCTTGTTTTAAAGAATAGATAGACCTTTTGAGTTTGCACACCAAATTCTCACCATTACTAGAGAGGAATCCTTCAGGTTGTTTCATGAAAATCTCCTCATCTAGATTATCATTCAGAAATGTAGTGTTCACATCCATTTTTTTTATTCAAAATCAAAATGAGATATTGATGCCAATATAATGTGTAAGGAATCCTTCTTGGATACTGGAGAAAATGTTTCAGTATAATTGATTCATTCCTTTTGAGTGAACCATTTAATAACTAGTCAGGCCTTGTATCATTCAATGTTTCCTACGGAATTTTTCTTGGTTTTAAAAACCCATTTACATCCAATAGGTTTTACACTAGATGGAAACTCAACAAGGTCCCAAACATCATTACTCTTCATGGAATTTAAATCCTCCATCATAGCATCGTACCACATATTTGACTCTTCACAACTCATGGCATGTGAATATGTTTTGGGATCATTTTTAGCTCTAATATTGTAGTCAAATTCTTATAGATGCACTATATAATCACTGGAAATTGGTGGATTTATCATCCTTGTGGATCTTCTCAATGTTTTACCATTGTTTTCTTGAGAAATTTGTGGTTCAGCTAGTTGTCCAAGGGTTTCCGATTCTTGAACTATTTGATCCAAAGGATGATTATCAACTGTATGTGGAATGATATTTTTTTAAAAATGAGGTTTGTTATGAACAATTATCAATATATCACCTAATATAGAGGTTTGATCTTCTGAATGGTCTTTATCATAAATTCCGTTGATAATATCACTCCCACTAATCAGGTCATTTTCAAGAAATTTTTCATTTCTTGATTCCACAATTCTAGTGTTCATTGATGGACATTAAAAACGACATCCTTTAGACCTTTTGGTATATCCAAAAAATTAGCCACTAATAGTCCTAGGATCCAACTTAATTTCATGTGGATTATAAATATGCACTTTTTAAGGATATCCCCAAATGTGTACATGTCAAAAACTTGGTTTCCAACTCTTAAAAAATTCAAAAAGGTGTTTTTGAAACTGCCTTTATTGGAACCTGATTCAAAATGTATGATGCCTCTTTAGGTGCATCAGTCCACAATAATTTAGGTAGCATAGAGTTACTAAGAAAAATTCATACCATGTCCATTAATGTTCAGTTTCTTCTTTCAGCTACACCATTTTGGTTTAGTGAACCTGGCATAGTGTATTGTGAAACTATTCCATTTTCTTGAAGAAACCTTGGAAATGGACTAGGAAATTGTCCATCCTCAGTGTATCTCCCATAATATTCCCCACCTCAATATAGCCTCACATTCTTAATTTGTTTACCATGTTTTTTCTCTACTTCAACCTTAAAATTTTTAAATGCATCGAGTGCTTAATTTTTATTGTGAAGCAAATAGAGATACATATATCATGAATAGTTATCAATGAATGAAATGAAGAATTTTTTATTATGTAAATCCATCCCTGAGCTACATATGTTTGTATGTATGATTTCTAATATGGATGAACTTCTATTTTCACCTTTATTTTATCTATTGGTTTGATTTCTCTTAATGCAATCCACAAAGGTTTCAAAATTAGTGAATCTTTTGAGATATGACCAAATCTCTAGTGCCATAACATAGAATATTTTTCATTTATAACACTTCTTTTAATACCAGTATGAACATGCATGTTATCATTATCAATCTTACTTTTTAAATCAATGGATAAAATACCATCCTTTAATGTACCACATCAAATGATGTCATTTCTATATATCAAGAAAAATTAGTTTTACAAAAACTAAATGTAAAACCCAATGGTACAAGTTTGGAAACTGAAATCAAGTTTTTGGAGAATCTTGGAATGTAAAATTTCTTCTCTAAAAGAAAATTAAACCCAATGGTTAACAGTAGAACGCATGTTCCCATGACTTCCACATGTGAGCGCATCTTGTTTCCTGAATACACACCAAACTCACTGTCCACTAGTTTCCTTAGGTTTTACATACCCTACAAGGTATTCACAATATGGATTGTAGAACCAAAATCAATCCACCAAGTGTTATAAATTTCATCAATCATATTTGATTCATAATAAATCAATGAGATTGAAATAACTTTCTTTTCAAGTTATTTCTGAAATTTAGGATATTTTTTATTGCGTGTCCTTTTCCTTTATAGAATAAACAAATGAGTTTCTTCTTAATATTAAGTTGAGGTAGAAAATTCACTTTCCCCTTTCTATTGGATTGAAATTTATGACCCTTTTGTTTCTGGTGCATTGTCATTATATTGGTTTCTTCCATTTCTACCACAATCCTTTACTCCTCTTGGACAGACATATTCATTAATTCATTAGTTGACCATTTATCTTTATGTGTGTTATAATGGATTTTAAAAGGCCCATATTGATGTAGTAGAGTGTTGAGAATACAATGCACTAGAAATGGATTGGATATATCAACCTCAATATTCTTAAGTTGAGCTGTAATATCCCTCACCTGCATGATGTAATCACGCACACCTGTCAAAGTGGAGAGTCTCATATATGAGAACTTCATGATTAATGTGCTTTCTAATGCTTTATCTGAAGAGATGAACTGGTCATCTACAAATTTTAGCAAGTTGTAAACATTATTATTCTCATCGACAAACTTTGAATGCTAGAACATAATTTAGTTTATATGAACAGTGTACTAAGACGGTTTGATTGCTCCCAATGTTCATAAATTGTTATATCATCTAGTGTGATATCATTATTAACTGCAGGTGGTTCATCTTTCCGAATAGCGCAATCAATGTCTATCCATCCAAGATGAAGAATAATTCTCTCCTTCCAAATTTTATAGTTGTCACACTTTAATTCAGGAATGTCACAGGGAATATAAAAAAATCTTGAAGATATACCTGCAAATTAAATACATTCTTATTAGTTCGGATTACATAATTTACATATTACATTATATCAACACGAGTAAAAAATATATAAAATTTCCTGTGGGTGTCATTTTAATTTAATAGATTCATAAAATTAATCAAGAGTTACCAACTAATATTTTAATTCATAAATTAATTAAATTATAATTTGATAATTCAATGAACCATATGAAAAAATATTAAAATTTTAATATTAATAATACCCGTGGACAAATTATGAAAATTAAATTTAACATTTCATCTAATGAAAATATAATAAAAATTATCATGGGATAATTTTTTTATATTTTTTTATATTATTTAATTTGATTCAATGAAGTTGAAATTTTTATTTAATTAGGAATGTTGCAGAAAAACCCAATTTTTAATAAAATTTACAAAAATCCCAGAATTATCAATTGATATTTTAATTCACAAATTCTTGAATTATAATTTGATAATTCAACCAACCATATGACAAAAATATTAAAATTTTAATATTCATAATACCTGTGTGAAAATTATGAAAATTAAATTTAATATTTCATCTAATGAAAATTAAAGATATATAAGTATCTTCTGATTACAAAAATTATAACAAGTGCATGTATTATTTAATGTGATTTTACTGAATATGTAAATTTTATTTAATTAGGAATTCTGTGGCGAAACATAATTTTAATAAAATTTGAAAAAAATCAAGACTAATGAATTAAATATGTGTAAAAAATCATTAATAACCTAATATGAAGAAATGAAGAGGATGGTGGTATATAAGGAAATTCATCATTTCCAAAACCGAAAATACAAAAGTGTTTTTTCTAAAATAGAGCATAAAAAGTTTTATTACAAGACAGGGGTATAACCTCACTCTGATACTAAATGTAAGAAATTTTATAGAAAGATTAATTTCTAGGATCAAAAAAATTCTTTAATAAAAGGAACCTTTCACTTACCTCCATCCATTGTAAAATCTAGAAAATGGTGGAATCAAAACCTAAATGCCTTCTACACTCTGCATGGGGATGCAGATGGTGTATGTTTCCTTAATCTGCTGAGTGAAAGGGGCTTATATTTATAGGGGGTTAAACTATCAATAACCCGCCACAATTTACTCCATCTACAAGGAGTATTAATTTATGGAGATTGATTTTCATCAAATAATAAATAAATTGTTCAGATTAAATTTAATACATTAAATACATATATAATAAATTATTGTATTTATCATAATAAACCGTATTAATATTTAGATGATATAATTTATTAGCCCATAATTTATTACATTATTAATTAATTGATGGACCATTTATTACAGTATGAAAATACACCTGTATGAAAATATATAATTTAATTGAAATAAGTTTTACATCACAAATACAAAAAAACAATATATACATTTCAAACCATGTTTTGTATAGTTACATTTACAATTACTATCCATAAACATTTAAAAACATTAATGTTTCATCATCTCTAGCACCCGTGTCCCCCTCTCAATAAAGCCTGACCATGGTATCAGTTTTCGGACAAAGCACCCCAATCTGAGTAAAAGAATCCACCTCTTTAAGAAAACAGATATTATGTTAGAAATATAATAAAAAAAATAACACTACTATAAATAGGACCTATACCAATGGTTTGACCAAAACCATTGGTATAGGTAACTTATATGGACCTATACCAATGGTTTAGCCAAAACCATTGGTATAGATCACTAATTTGGACCTATACCAATGGTTTTGGCCAAACTGTTGGTATAGGTCCACCCTCTACCAACAGTTTCACCAAAACTGTTGGTGTTGGACTCACCTATTTTGATAATCCAAAATCATGTTTCATTTATGTGATAATCATGTTTTTATTATAGGATGATCATGTGTCATTAATATTCTTAGTTTCTATCAAGTAATAACTATGTACTTTTAATCTCACTGCTCTCTTGTTTAAGCTTATAGTGAAAAATTTCTCTAAGTATGAAAGGTCACCGATGAAGGGTCACCAATATAAAGGTCACTGATGAAGGTCACTGATGAAAGGTCACCGATGAAGGTCATCGATAGAAAGGTCACTGATGAAGGTCACCGATGAAAGGTCACTGGTGAAGGTCACCGATGAAAGGTCACCGATGAAGGTCACTAATAGAAAGGTCACGGATGAAGTTCACTGATGAAAGGTCATTGATGAAAGGTCGCCGATGAAGGTCACCAATAGAAAGGTCACCGATGAAAGGTCACCGATGAAAGGTCACTGATGAAAGGTCACCAATGAAAGGTCACCAATGAAAGGTCACCAATAGAAAGGTCACTGATGAAAGGTCACCGATGGAGGTCATCGATAGAAAGGTCACTGATGAAGGTCATCGATGAAAGGTCACTGATTAAGGTCACCGATGAAAGGTCATCGATGAAGGTTATAGTGAAAAATTTCTCTAAGTATGAAAGGTCATCAATGAAGGTCACCGATGAAAGCTTATAGTGCAAAATTTCTCTAAGTATGAAAGGTCACCGATGAAAGGTCGCCAATAGAAAGGTCACCGATTAAGGTCACTGATGAAAGGTCACTGATGAAGGTCATCGATAGAAAGGTCACTGATGAAGGTCACCGATGAAAGGTCACTGATGAAGGTCACCGATGAAAGGTCACCGATGAAGGTCACTAATAGAAAGGTCACCGATGAAGGTCACCGATGAAAGGTCATTGATGAAAGGTCGCCGATGAAGGTCACCGATAGAAAGGTCACCGATGAAAGGTCACTGATGAAAGGTCACCGATGAAAGGTCACCAATGAAAGGTCACCAATAGAAGGTTACCGTTGAAGGCTACCATTGAGAAGGTTACCGCTGAAGGTCACCGATAGAAGGTTACCGCTAAAGTCTACTGTTGAGAAGGCTACCACTGAAGGCTATCGCTACCAATCTACCGATGCTCACTCTTCTACTCCATACTTTTTCAAATTCTTAATAATACTCTAACGATCATAGTTGGTAAATTTAATGCTTCTGACATTAATTAATGCTGATTGTAGACATATCAAGAGACCGTATCTGGGGACTGTTGGAGTTGGTGGTTTAGAACCAACTAATTTGTACTTTATTCATTAAATAAAAGCCTTATCACATCTTGATTTTTATTCTGCGTGACATGTCATGTGATAATGTCCTAAGGACAGCTGTTGCATTAAAGGGTCGTAGCGGATCCCTGCTATGATGAGAACCCGTAAGTGCCATAACACTGTTATTGAATGTATGTTCTATGGCCGGATGATATTATTTGAGGGACAAAAATAATACAGGTCATTAGGGATGAAGACTCATAAAACTTTGAGGCACCTTCTCATGGTGTGCGCCCTTGGTAATATCCAGGAGGATATTATGAGAACGAGACCCGCCAGTAGGAAATCCACATTTCATAGTGTCATTGGATGTTCCTATCTACCGATGTGTGTATTGGTCCTTAGACTTTAAGATTATTATTAATGGGTATTAAAACTCGCACACTTGGATGTATTGACGAAAATTGTGACGACACACTGTTTGCAGCGTGGTAGGATACGTTGGGTACGTCACGAGTAATACCACATTAATAGATAATGCGAGAAAGGATTTGTCCCTTCCGTTCCATAGTAGAAGTAGATATCTCAGGCCCTTTTATGGAATTGATATAGCCTAAATAAATCGATGGCCATGGTAAGGTATGGGAAAGTTCAATTCCAGGAAGTCAAAGAAAGAATAATCAAGCACATGGGTTGATGGCACTAGCATGCAACCCGCTTGATTGGATATATCGATACAAAGGGATTATATTACATGGTAAGAATTCGTAGGAGGTGACACGTCATTGCGGCGTTAACTTCTTTCTCTATGGGTGCATTTCCATGTTGCTAGACGCTAACCTTGGACTTTAGGCAGGCTCAGCCTAATGCCACTGAGAAAGAGTCCAAGAGGGTCACACACTAAGTGTGTCCATATATCTCAGTTAAATATTAATTTAACAAGTTAAATAAATATTATTCCCGACTGTGGTTTAATAATTATTTAAGGATGTCTGATCGCATTTATTTTGAAACTAGTTATTAAAGAGAATATATTGTGGACGAAATAATGTATTTATTAGCGAGTAATGCAGTTACATTTATTTAAGAAATAAATAGTCATTACTCAAGGTCTAATAAATGTGGTGGAGAAAAATGGAAAATAAAAGTACACGCCGTGTATATTAAATATACACGCCGTGTAGTTTTAGGGAAAACAAGTACACGCCGTGTATTAATTATTACACGCCGTGTAGTTTTTCCAGTTGGGATTTTGAGGATTTAATATTGTTTTATTAAATGATATTTATTATAATCAGCGTGGGCGCATGTTAATGAATTAATAATTTAACATGGGGGTTTTCAATAAGAGTTAATGAAATAAATAAAATGCGTAACGCGTTTATTTATTGTCATAACTCTATTAACCTCAAACCCGATTATAAATATCCTCGCAACCCCAACATTTTTTAGAGCCATTTTTGTGCAAAATGGATTTGGAAATAATCTCAAGCCAAGAGAGAATTCCCTTTCCACCAAGAACGCCTTCAAGTTACGAGAGAAAGATCCTCCACCGGATCAAGGCGGTCGAAGGCGAACATCACAAGCGAAGGTTCTTCCGCGCTGGCACCCAGAGATCCCTTCGGTGATGTCCGAAGATACGTGACACACGTGTGGATCACCACTAGTGGAATCCTACACTTGGATTCTACGACGCAACGATAGATCACCGAATCATGACCGGACACATCAATGAAGAAAGAATTCCAACGAGGTAATTCTTATGCATTAATTAAATTAATTTTAATCAACATATGATGATCCTCCTCAAGGGTTCCAGGACTCTTCTTTTCGTTTCATTCTTTGTTCTATTCTAAAGATTCAGCATTTTATATTGTGACGGATCTCGGATTGAACATAGTTTAATGTTAAAATTAAAGTTGAGAAAACCCACCAACGCGCTTCTGCTACGCCCGGAACCTACAAGTGGTATCATAGGGAGGATATATAGTTGATTATAATTATTTAGTTTTTTTTTGGTAATTTACGAATTTAATAATTTAGTTATTTAAATTCATGTTTAATTGTTCTGAAAATCTGAATATCGAGATCTATTCCTCCTCCCTCGTTTCTCATTCACCTCACAGAAACGATTTTTTTTTATTTTGATTAAAATAAAATAGAGGAACTCATCCGGAGGATCCAAACGTTTCTGGACGTATAACACCAGAATACACGACGTGTATTCGGAAGTACAGGTCGTGTAGTCTAGGTTCAATGCATTGACTGATCCGCCAAATCAGGCCGTGTATTGGATTCTTTCTAAGAATTTAAGACACTGTGTGTTGATCAGAAACAGGTGGCACATGGTTTCCAGAATACACGTTGTGTGGTCCAATGAACACGGTGTGTAGTCCCTTCGGGTTAGGGTTGGGTCATGTACTCCGTACATGGCCGCCCGGCTGGAAACCATGTAACGCGGAAACTACACGGTGTGTTTCCCACTGTACACGCCGTGTACTCCGAAAATTTCCGAAGTACATTAACACGCCCTGTCCCCGGGCGTGTACTTCGGATGGACGGTGAAGAAAAGTACACGCCATGTAGTCGGAACTACACACCGTGTACTCACCCAAATTACGTAGATTTATTAAAATTTATTATTATATTATACAAACCCTTGAGACGTGTACCATGGTGCAGGCGTAAAGCTGAGGCACAACACGTGATAGGTGTTTTATATATATGTGTTTAATTTAACATCTGCGTAATAAATGGGAATTCACTGGGTTTCCTACAAGGTTCAAGTTACGTACAAGGATAATTTTAAATGAATTTATTTTTTTAAAATTATGATGGATGAGAATCTCAAAGAAATTCAGAAAAGGGATTTAAGATAAAAGGATTGATTAATTAAAGATAACTAATTGATTCGAGCGTGATTTATCTTAAACAAGAATGATTAAAGAATTGAATGCTAGTTTTATTTATGCGTAAATATCGTTGCATGTATGGATGATCATGAGATTGACCAAGACCTTTGTATGTGAATGGTTTCTTTTAATTTATTTATTTAAATTAAATTTGTTGGCCTGCGAGCCATATCCTCATTAATATGTAGGGCATGCACGCCCAAGGATTATTTTATATAAAAACCCCTTTTACCCCTCACCTGTGTGTGAGATAAATGCATATGTAATGGATGGATCTCCCAAGCTAGTGGAGGCGGCTCAAGTCAGGAGCCAAGGTGAAACCAATCCAGGGAGATACAAAGGTGGACAGGTGGAAAGCTGTAAACACGAACCCGAGAGGTTCAATGTGTTTCTCCCCTAGGTCTTGGGTTAGTTTATCAACCGCTAGATAAACTAACCAATAGAAAAGCTCATGATCATACCATTTATTTTATTTCTGTCAGTTGCATGGTTTATTTATTTTGGGTGTGTTGTCACGATCACACAATTAATGAATTAAACAAGCATGCAAGATGGAACTAAAATAAAACCGGCTTATACATAAATATTATCTTAGACATGGTTAATCACATAAGTATATCCCACTTAATATTAACAAGCATGTAATCAAATATAATAAAATGGAAATTTACATATAAAGATAAAATCTCTCAAAATAAATATTAAGTCGGCATAGCCTTCCATAATCTTGGTTAGAATCGAACCATAGTTAAAAGTGCTTGACCAACCCTAGTTGAGGTGCTTTCAATTATCGAGGAATTCTAATTCAAGGTTTTGGGTTGACTTGACTTGGTTCACATCAAGGTTTGACTGCCACAGTAGGACTTGGTGTGACCAAGAGGCAAAGGTTGAGGAAATCCAAAAAGGATTTTACGATCGGGGAGTCCACTCAGCGGATCAAGGAGCTGCGAGTTAATGCAGTTGGCATTTGGAATGCCTACCTAAAACCCTTCAAGTTGCTTTACCAACCCTAGTTGGGTTAATGCGAAGGGCAATATGGATCCTTTCCACTAGAATATTCACGCAACAGAATATTCTAAAGTCAATGGTGAGGGCTATTGGATTTCGATAAAATAGTGGGAGACTAATAAGTATTAATTTATTTATTTGTCTCAATTTTTGTAATAAAGTACTAAACCTTTGCTCATCTTAATTTTTAGAAATGGAAAGAAAATGACTTCAAACATATCATTGCACACCATACTCAAAAAATAAAACCTTCTCACCAGCACCAATTTCCAATAGTGGCAGAGGCATTTACGCGTCGTCCTTCACCACGAAAGGAAATTATATGTACTGGAAGAGCCTATTCCAGTTGGGCCTGGGAAAGAGTCTAGTGATGAGCAATTATCTCTCTACATGAAACACATGTATGATGCCACAGATGTCCAGTGTTTCATGATATCGACCATGTCTAATGAGCTATTGAATCAACATGAAAACATGGACGCGTATAGCATGATGTCTCACCTTAAATATCTCTACCAAGAGAAGGCGAGATAGGAGAGGTATGAGATCTCCAATGCTTTGTTTACCATGAATCTTAGAGAGTCTGTGCCAGATGGGCCTCATGTAGTCAAGCTTATTGGCTACATTGAACACCTGGACATCTTAGGGATTAAATTCCCGGATGAGTTGCGTACAGATCTCATCCTATCATCACTGCCCAAGACCTTCTCTAGCTTCATTGTCAAATATAACATGAGAGGCAATGAGAAGAGTCTATCGGAGCTTCTGACCTTGATTCGCTAGGTAGATAAGGACATGGGGCATGACAAACCCGTGATCCTTATGGTGAACAAGAAAAGGAAGGACAAGGAAAGGAGGCCAAAGACTTAAAACGGTCTGAATCCCCCGAGCACCGTCCCTCCAAGAAGGGGAAGATCCATAGGCAGGGAAAGGAACAGGAGGCAGTGTGTTTTTCATGTGGCAAGCAGGGCCACTGGAAGAGGAACTGCACCCAAAAGCGTGGGGACGCTAAAGGTGCATTTGTTATCGAGTGGAATATTTTTATTTCTACACATTGGGTATTAGATACAGCTTGTGGGGCTCACATCTGTATTCAAATGTAGGAACCAAGTAGATTTAGAAAGATCGCCAGAGGAGAGTTTGATCTTAGAGCTTCCAATGGCGCAAGGATAGCTACGTTGGCTATTGGCGACTACCACCTCTCATTGCCGACTGGTATGATTTTGGTTTTACATAACTGTTATTATGTTCCTAGTGTTACCAAGAACATAATTTCTGTATCTTGTTTGGATGTGGATGGATTTGTTTTCAAATTTGGAAATAAGGGTTGTCTCTTTTATAAGAACAACGTATGTTATGGTATGTCAAATTTAAATAATGGTTTGTATGTATTGAATTACGAAAACCAAGTGTTGGCAATCGATAAAGAAACAAACTCACATGACACATACATCACCCAGTTATGGCATCACCACCTTGGTCACGTGAACGAGAAGCATTTGACAAAGCTCTGCCAAGATGGATATTTAGACTCTACTGAGATAAAACCACTTGATAGATGTCACGCTTGTTTACAAGGAAAAATGACCAAGCCGCCTTTTGGTGGACAAGGTGAAAGGGCCACAGAGCTTCTAGGATTGGTACACACGGATGTGTGTGGACCATTTCCAGTAGAATCTAGAGGTGGATATTCTTACATCATTACTTTTACTGATGATTTGAGTAGATATGGCTATGTCTACTTAATGAGTTATAAGTCAGAGTCCTTAGAGAAATTTAAGGAATTAAATAATGAAGTAGAGAATCAGCTTGGTAAGAAGATAAAGAAGCTTCGATCAGATCGAGGTAGAGAATATTTGAACCAAGAGTTCATCGATCTTCTATGGGAGTCTGGGATTCTATCTCAGCTCACTCCTCCTTATACACCACAGTGGAATGGTGTTAGTGAAAGGAGGAACCGCACCTTGTTGGACATGGTGAGGTCGATGATGAGTCATTCAGATCTTCCATTATCCTTTTGGGGATATGCATTACAAACTGCAGCATACACATTAAACTCAGTACCAACTAAGGCGGCAAATGGAATTCCATCCGAGTTATGGAATGGAAGGAAACCCACTTTGTCGCACACACGTGTATGGGGATGCGAGGTGTTTGTTAAGGCCTTCTCAGGCAAAAAACTACCACCCCGGGGCACGAACTGTATCTTTATAGGATATTCCAAGGAAAGGAAAGGATATTACCTATATAACCCTCAAGACAAGAAAGTGACTGTCGCCAGACAAGCCTTCTTTATTGAGAGGGAACACATCCTCAAGAAGGATAGTGGGAGCAAGATTGACTTCGAAGAAGTTGATGCTCAAGATACACAGGAGTTCGTATAGGAACAAGTTCCACAGGTCACCATGGAAGAGGTTCCAGAAACACAAGTACTGCGTAGGAGATCAAGAGAGGTAAGGGAACCAGAGAGATTTGGTTTCCTAGTCACTGAGGATGGTGAATCATTATTGTTGGACAATGATGAACCTCTCTCCTACAAGGAAGCAGTAGAAAGCTAAGAAGCTGCAAGATGGATAGAAGCTATGAATTCTGAGATGGATTACATGTATCAAAACCAAGTTTGGGGACTGGTCGATGAGCCAGTTGATGTAAAGCCTGTTGGATGCAAATGGGTATTCAAAAGAAAGCTGGACATGGAAGGTCAAGTTAGCACCTATAAAGCAAGGCTAGTGGCTAAAGGATTCAGACAGTGTCAAGGAATTGACTATGATGAAACCTTCTCACCAGTTTCCATGTTTAAATTAATAAGAATCATACTTTCCATAGCAGCTTACCATGACTACGAGATTTGGCAGATGGATGTCAAACTAGCATTCCTTCACGGGAACCTTTAGTAAGATGTCTATATGACACAACCAGAAGGATTTGGGACACCAGGTGAAGCCAAACAGGTTTGCAAGTTGTATAAATCCATTTATGGATTGAAGCAAGCATCCAGGTCATGGAACATTCAATTTGATGAATCCATAAAGGAATTTGGTTTCATTAAGAACGAATGTGAGCCATGTGTTTATAAGCGGTTTAATGGTAATATGGTCGTCATCCTAGTGGTATATTTTGATGACATATTTCTTATTGGAAATGACATACCATCCTTACAGTCAGTTAAGGACTGGTTGAACAGGTGTTTCTCCATGAAGGACATAGGAGAAGCAGCCTACATTCTAGGGATCAAGATCATTCGTGACAGATCCAAGAGGCTGCTTGGACTAAGTCAGGGTACATACATTGACCAGATACTAAAGAGATTTAGTATGGAAAAATCCAAGAGGGGATTGGTTCCAGTGTCACATGGCTTACATCTTTCTAAGAAAATGTGTCCCCAGACACAACAGGAGAAATATAGGATGAGCAAGATCCCATACACTTCGGCTATAGGATCCATCATGTATGCCATGTTATGTACCAGGCTTGATGTTTCATATGCACTAATCATGGTAGGCAGATATCAAGAAGATCCAGGAGAACAGTATTGGACTGCTGTTAAGACTATCCTTAAGTATCTGAGAATAACTAAGGATATGTTCATGGTGTATGGAGGAGACGAAGAGCTTGTCATCAGAGAGTATGTTGATGCTGGTTTTCAAACAGATCAGAATGATCTAAAGTCGCAATCTGGATATGTTTTCTGTCTCAATGGAGGATCTGTGAGCTGGAAGAGTTCAAAGCAGCCAGTTGTCGCCGATTCTATAGCAAAGTCCGAGTATATAGCGGCTTCTGATGTAGCCAAGGAATCCGTCTGGATTCGGAACTTTTTCCAGGAGCTTGATGTGGTGCCTAGCAGTAAAGATCCCATTACATTGTATTGTGATAATACTGCAGCGGTGGATCTTGAAAAAGAACCAAGGTCACATCAATGAACAAAGCACATACTCCGGTAGTATCACCTCTTGAGGGATTTCTATCAAAGGGGTGAAGTTGCAGTGAGCAGAGTGTCCACGGAAGAGAACGTGGAGGAGCCCATGACTAAAGGCCTATCTCAGTAGAAGCATGAATATCATGTGAGAGCTAGCGGGTTAAAGGTTGTTAGTAGTTGTCTCTTGTCCAAGTGGGAGTCTGTTGGAGTTCGTGGTCTAGAACCACCTACTTTGTACTTTATTCATTAAATAAAATCCTTATCACATCTTGATTGTTCTTCTACATGACATGTCATGTGATAATGTCCTAAGGACAGCTATTGCATTAAAGGGTCGTAGCGGATCCCTGCTATGATGAGAACCCGGAAGTGCCATAACACTGTTCTTGAATGTATGTTCTATGTCCGGATGATATTATTTGAGGGACACAAATAATACAGGTCATTAGGGGTGAGGACTCATAAAACTTTGAGGCACCTTCTCATGGTGTGCGCCCTTGGTAATATCCATGAGGATATTATGAGAATGAGACCCGCCAGTAGGAAATCCAAATTTCATAGTGTCATTGGATGTTCCAATCTGCGGACGTGTGTATTGGTCCTTAGACTTTAATATTATTATTAATGGGTATTACAACTCGCGCACTTAGATTTATTGATGAAAACTGTGACGACACACTATTCGTAGAAAGGTAGGATACGTTGGGTGCGTCACGAGTAATACTGCATTAATAGATAATGCGAGAAAGGATTTGTCCCTTCCGTTCCATAACGGAAGTAGATATCTTAGGCCCTTTGATGGAATTGATATAGCCTAAATAAATCGATGGCCATGGTAAGGTATGGGCAAGTTCAATTCCGGGAAGTCAAAGAAAGAATAATAAAGCACATGGGTTGATGGCACTAGCATGAAACCTGCTTGATTGGAGATATTGAGACAAAGGGATTATATTACACGGTAAGTGTTCGTAGGAGGTGACACGTCATTGCGGCGTTAACTTCTTTCTCTATGGGTGTCTTGGCGTGTTGCTAGACGCTAACCTTAGACTTTAGGCAGGCTCAGCCTAATGCCACTGAGAAAGAGGCCTAGAGGGTCACACACTAAGTGTGTCCATGTATCTCAGTTAAATATTAATTTAACAAGTTAAATAAATATTATTCCCGACTGTGGTTTAATAATTATTTAAGGATGTCTTATCGCATTTATTTTGACACTAGTTATTCGAGAGAATATATTTTGGATGAAATAATATATTTATTAGAGAGTAATGCAGTTACATTTATTTAAGAAATAAATAGTCATTACACAAGGTCTAATAAATGTGGTGGAGAAAAATGGAAAATAAAAGTACATGCCGTGTATATTAAATATACACGCCGTGTAGTTTTATGGAAAACAAGTACACGCCATGTATTAATTATTACACGCCGTGTAGTTTTTCCAGTTGGGATTTTGAGGATTTAATATTTTTTTATTAAATGATATTTATTATAATCAGTGTGGGCGCATGTCAAGGAATTAATAATTTTACATGGGGGTTTTCTATAAGAGTTAATGAAATAAATAAAACGCGTAATGCATTTATTTATTGTCATAACTCTATTAACCTCAAACCCGATTATAAATATCCTCGCAACCCCAAAATTTTGTAGATCCATTATTGTGCACAACGAATTTGGAAATACTCTCAAGCCAAGAGAGAATTCCATTTTCACCAAGAACACCCTCAAGTTACGAGAGCAATATCCTCCACCGGATCAAGGCGGTCGAAGGCAGACATCGCAAGCGAAGGTTCTTCCGCGCTAGCACCCGAAGATCCCTTCAGCGACGTCCGAAGATACGTGACACACGTGTGGATCACCACTAGAGGAATCCTACACTTGGATTCTACGACGCAATGATGGATCACTGAATCATGACCGGACACATCAACGAAGAAATAATTCCAACGAGGTAATTCTTATGCATTAATTAAATTAATTATAATCAACATATGATGATCCTCCTCAAGGGTTACGGGACTCTTCTTTTCTTTTTTTTCTTCGTTCTATTCTGAAGATTCGGTGTTTTATATCGTGACGGATCTCAGATTGAACGTTTTTTAACGTTAAAATTAAAGTCGGGCAAACCCACCAACGTGCGTCAGCTGCGCCTAGAACCTACAGGGACAGTACAAGGTACGAGGAGGACCGCATGTGGTTTACTTATTCCTATTGTCGGACCTCAAATATATAAGAGAATACCAAGAAATAAAAAACATGTGTATGCCGAAAGGTGTAAATATAAAGGAATGCATGAGAAGGAGCTTACTTGCTAGATCATAGAGAACAAGGAAGAACCATCCAAAACCATTGTGAACCCAAGAGCAGCATGAAGATCATTTTGGGAAAAATTCACGTATTCCTTCTGTGCTTCTTCAAATCTCTGTCAAACCAAGAAGAAGAACACCTTTGTACCTGGAAGCTAGACCCTGGAGTTGCGACACTATGTTTTGAGGACTAATTACAGAGAAGGACTCGAACTCCAAATTCTTCACTCCAAGGAGTCAAGAGTTTAACTATAAACACATAGAGCTTTCTAAAATCAATCTTATAATATTAGCTCTATTGTGTTCTTTTATTTTACATTTCTGAGAAGTGTGTGTTTGTATGTTACACACACTGTCTCTTGTGCTTGAACTAGAGGATACTGAAAATCCTCACATCAAACTTCACTTACACCTTGTTTCCCACGTGTAACTGTGGAAGAGACCGTGTGTGATCTGTTTTTTTTGTTTTTCCCACAAAGAACTGTGGTAGAGGGTGTGAGCCCTGGACAGTTTTTGAAAACTATTGTAAATCCTGATACAGGCTGTGTATCATGTTTATTATTTATATAAACCACTTGGTGGTAGGTGATCACCAAGTGGATAGGATTAAGTCTCGGATTGATACTGAACCTCTTGTTTAACTCTTCTGTGTACTATATTTTTGTAATACTTTGTTTTTCTATTTTCTGCTGCTTATAAGTTCAAAAACAGAAAACTATTTTACATTGAATCTTATAGTTAGTTCTAGTTAGTGTGTGTATATGTTTGTTTTAGTAAACCTGTTTCAAAAGTTGAAGAAGTGTTTTACACCGATTCAACTGAGCAATAATCAACCTTTGAGAAACATGTTGACCAACTAAACATTTATATCTCTACTGGCTTAATTAACTGGGCCGTTTCAAAATTTGGGGATATTTATCATAAAGTTTTTAATATAAATTTTAAGTAGCAACTAAATTCACCCCCCTCTTGAGTTTCCACTCCAACCAACATTTAGTATCAGAGGTTAAACTTTTTTATTGCTACCATCTGAACTGTTTTACAAGTTTTAAAATTCTTTTCAAATGTGATTTTAGTTGTATCTTAAAGATCTTAAAATTTATGTCATATCTAAATTTTTAGTTCTTTAAATTGTAATTAATAATGGATAAAAGAGTTTAGGGTGCTACTACTAACATGCCACATTTTTTTAATGGTAAAAACTATGCTCAGTGGAAGTTGAAAATGAAAATTTATATAGAGAGCATGGGTCCTAGAATCTGGGACACAATTGAAGAACAACATGCATTGCCTACTACTACTAGGGACACATGATCTCAGTTGACTAAAGCTATATATAATAACTACTATAAAGAAATGAATTCATTGTACTATTCTCTAGGTGATTAAGAATTCAATAGAATATCTTCCTGTAAAACTGCACATGAAATTTGGGATACTTTAGATGTTTCTCATGAGGGAACAACTAATGTTAAAGAAATGAGATTAAATACTTATACTATTAAATATGATAATTTTAAAATGAAGCATGATGAGCTTATATCTGAAATGTATCTGAGGTTCAATGAAATAGTAAATACCATGAGTCTTCTTGGGAAACTAGAAGACAATAAGGATCAGATTATGAGGTTTCTTTGATGCCTACATGACAGATGGAGAGGAAATTATGTTTCTATATGAGAATCCTGTGACATAGGCAAGCTACCAGTAAAGGAACTAATTGGAAAACTTATGATGTACAAAGAAGAGATTAAGGTAAATCAAGAAGTAGATAAAGAACCAAGAAAGAAATCTATAGCATTCAAGACTACTACCTCAAAGAGAAAAGATAAAGAAAAAGTTCAAGCTCCTGTAGACACTTCCACTAGTGAAGATTCAACTTTTGATAGTGATGATGAGATGGATCATCTTGCTAGGAGATTAAAAAAGTTCTACCGTAAGAAGAAGTTCTTTAGAAAATCAAACTATAAAGGAAGGTATGATAGTAAAGGAAAGTGGAAAAAGGACAGAAAATGGAATGACAACACAAATGAGATATTCTGCTATGAGTGTAAATGAAAAGGCCATGTGAATGTTGATTTCCCCAAGCTGAAATTTAAGAATAAATATGAAGACAAGGGCAAGGGATATAAAAATGCTATGAAAGCTACTTGGAGTGCTTTAGAAGATAGATTCAATAGATCTGACACTTCTGATATTGAAAAGAACAAACATGAAAACTTGTGTTTCATGACAGAAACACCTGAGGTAATACCCAATTCTCCTATTCATAATGATTATTATTCTAGGAATGAAAGTGAATCAAATAATGATGAGAATATGAATAAGGATAAACTATTTGAATATTGTGGAATGCTTGAGGATACCTTTAATGAACTCAAGGATAAATATAAATTATTGAAAAGACAACATAATTTAAATGCTAATTATAAGTCTGATCTGGATATTGAGAAAGAAAAATGCGCTCAACTATTAAAAGAAAATACTGAACTTAAATTATCAAATGATAAATTAAAAAGGGATATTGAGAAGTTTATTGCAGGTAGAGATACCTTGACTCAGTTTCTAGGGAAAAAATTGCTCCAAAATACACAACTGGTCTAGGATATTAACCAGGACATAGAAGGATTATTAGAAACAAATTTGTTCCTAAATTTGGATAGTTCATTGCTAGTTCAAGTTCTGGACCATATTTTTAAAAACAATTCTCTAAAGGACCTAAAAAAGTGTTCATGTCTCAAAACATATTTGTTGATTATAGGAAACTTGTGAGACAAGTATGGGTTCCCAAAGCTTTACTTTCTAACCTCTCTGGACCCAAGAAAATCTGGGTACCAAAGTTACCCTACACTTAATCTGTTTTGAAGGAAAATTGTTTAAAGAGCTCCTGTAAGACCATGTGTTACTTAGACAATGGATGTTCAGGACATATGATAGGATACTATTCATGCATCAAGGGACTGATTAAAGTTTATGGTGGACATGTTACATTCGGTGATAATGCTAAAGGGAAGATCGTTGGCTTAGGCCAAATTGGTAACCCTAATACTATCTTAATTTCAAAATCACTTTTTGTTGATGGGTTAAAATACAATCTACTTAGTATCTCTTAGTTGTGTGATGATGGATTTAATGTTAAATTTGAAAATTATGAATGAAATGTTTTTAATTCTAAAAATGATTTAATATTCAATTCTCTTAGAAATGAAAATGTATATGCTGTTGATTTAAATTCTTTAGCTAAGAAATGTTTTTATTATTTAAATGCTTTTCATAAGGAATCCTGGCTATGACACAGAAGATTAGGACACTACAATGTGAACTCACTTAAGAAAATAACTAGGAAAGGTTTAGTTAGAGACTTACCTAAATTGGAATTCCCATATAATAAAGTTTTTAATCCTTATCAAAAAGGAAAACAACACAAAGTTTCTTTCAAACCAAAGAAATAAGTTTCTACTTCTCAACCTCTTGAGTTGGTTCACATGGATTTGTTTGGACCATATAGAGTTTCAAGTTTAAATGGGAAGCACTATGTTTATGTTCTTTTAGATGATTTTTCTAGATATACTTGGGTATACTTTCTAGCTCACAAAAGTGAATAATGTTCTTACTTCATTAAATATTCCAAGTCTGTAAAAAATCTCAGCGAACTTAGAATTAAGACATTGAGAAGTGATCATGGTCATGAGTTTGAAAATCAGGAGTTTAAATATTTTTGCTTACAAAATGGATATAATCACAATTTATCTGCTCCTATAACACCTCAACAAAATGTAGTTTTAGAAAGAAGACATAGGAAACTTCAAGAGATTGTCTAGACTATGGTAAATGAGTATAATCTACCTATCTATTTTTGGGATGAAGCTATCATCACAGCTTGTTACATCATCAATAGAGTCTTAATTAGACTTGTTCTTAAGAAGACCCCTTATGAGATATGGAATAATAGGAAGCCTAAGGTTAATTACTTTAGAGTTTTTGGTTGCAAAGTCTTTATTCTTAACACTAAGGATAATCTTGACAAGTTTGCTTCTAAGAGTGATGAAGTAATTTTCCTAGGTTACTCAATCTCTAGTAAATCTTATAGAGTATTCAATAAGAGAACCAAATGTGTGAAAGAATTAGTTCATGTAAAATTTGATGAGACTGATCCACATGAACCCAAAACCTCAGTTTAACAACTTGAGTAAGATATGTCAATTATAGACCTTAGTGATAATGACAGTGAAACCTTAGTGAAAACAACTAGTTCTGGAAATTTTCTAGAATCTGATCATGGTGAATATGAACCTATATAAAACCATGAGGAGTCTAGTTCAACTCTTTATAGAGGTATTATAACTCTCAAGAATAATCCTTTAGATGTTGTAGTAGGTGATCTAAATATAGGAACACAAACTAGAGCTTCTCTAAGAAACCAGGTTGAACATCAAGATTTTCTTTCATAGCTTGAACCCAAAAATATTAATGATGCAATCAATAATTAATTTTGGGTTATAGATATGCAAGAAGAATTAAATCATTTTGAAAGAAACAAGGTTTGGGAATTAGTATAAAGACCTAAAGAAACTTTGACCATAGGAACTAAATGGGTGTTTAGAAATAAAGTTGATGAATCTGGAAACATAGTTAGAAACAAGGAAAGACTAGTTGCACAAGGATATATTCAAGAAGAAGGAATAGACTATGAGGAAACCTTTGCACCTATAGCTATACTAGAATCCATTAAGATACTACTTGCTTATGCAGCTCTTCTGAATTTCAAACTTTATCAAATAGATGTCAAAAGTGCATTTCTAAATGGGTACATAGTTGAGGATGTATTTTTTGAACAACACCCTAGTTTTACAAATACCCATTTTTCAAATCATGTCTTTAAACTTTCTAAATCTCTATATGGTCTAAAACAAGCTCCAAGATCTTGGTATGATAGACTTATTTCTTTTCTTATTTAAAAAGGTTTTTCTAAAGGAATAGCTGATCCTACTCTTTTTATTAAAAGAATTTCTAAAGTTATTTTAATAGTACAAATTTATGTATATGAAATTATTTTTGGATCCTCTCAAAATTATTTATGTACTTAATTTTAAAAAATGATGCAAGATGAATTTGAAATGAGTTTAATGGGGGAACTAAAATTTTTCCTTGTATTTCAAAATTTTCAAAATAAAAATGGTATTATTTTAAATAAAATTAAATATACTAAGGATATTTTGAAACGTTTTGGTTTGGATAGTAATAAAGGTAGTGATACACCTATGAGTACCACTTGTAAGTTAGATGCTGATGAAATTGGTAAATCAGTGGATCAAACCAATTACAGAGGTATGATTGGAAGTCTGCTCTACCTTACTGCTAGCCAGCCTGATATTATGTTCAGTGTATGCATGTGTGCTCATTTTCAAGCCAATCCCAAAGAGTCTCATTTAACTAGTGTTAAAAGTAATTTTAAATATTTCAAGCATACTACAAACTTAGAACTACTTTATCCAAGAGAAAAATCATTTGATTTAATAAGTTATTCAGATTTTGAATTTTCTAGTTACAAGTTAGATAGAAAGAGCACCTCTAGAACATGTCACATTTTGGGAAAGTCACTAGTATCATGGTGTAGTAAGAAATAGAATTATGTTTCATTATCTACTGCCAAAGCTGAATATATAGCTGCTGGTAGTTGTTGTGCTCAAATTTTGTAGATGAAACACACTTTACTAGACTATGGATATCAATTGAAACATGTCTCTATAAACTATGATAATACAAGTGCTATTAACATCTCTAAAAATCAGTATCTCATGCTAGGACAAAGCACATTGATGTGAGATATCACTTCTTGAGAGATCATTATCAAAGAGTTGATATCACTCTCAAATTCATTGGCACTGAAAACCAATTGGCTGATATATTCACAAATACTTTGAGTTCTAAGAGGTTAAATTACATCAAACATGAGTTAGGTATGATAAACTGTTAAGTTAATACCACACCGTTGGACCTCACCATTAGGACCTCACCGTTGGACCTCACCATTAAGACCTCACCATTAGGACCTCACAATTAGGACCTCACTGTTGGACCTCATTGTTAGGACCTCACCGTTAGACCTCACCGTTGGACCTCACTATTGGACCTCACTGTTGGACCTCACTATTAGGACCTCACTATTAGACCTCATCGTTGGACCTCACCGTTAGGACCTCACTGTTGGACCTCACCGTTAGGACCTCACCATTAGACCTCACCATTGGGACCTCACTATTGGCACCTTACCGATAGTCGACCTTTTCGGGACTTCGTGTTTTTCTACCAGAATCTGAAACATATTTAGTATTACTTATTTATTTTACTTGATTTGTTTTTTAGTCCCTAAATGATAAAAATAAATTACAAACCACATTTTGATCCACTTCAAACCTCTCCTGAACCTCTTTCTCCCTAACCTTGGAACCTAACCTTATACTAAAACCCTTGAACTGCTTCAGATCGCATGGAAATATTGAAGAGACTGATGGTTAATGATGAAGGAGTTGTGCTGAATCCTAAGAGACCTCAAGCTGGGTCTAGTAGTGGAAGCAAGGTAGTGGAAAAGCTGATCAATCCACATTTTTCGAAGAGGGAAATTGTGGTTGAGAAGGAATTAAGTTCCAAATGGATACTATCAAGCAAGTATCTAGTGCTAAAGGCACTTGAAGCTCAGGATTGGGTGGAATGCTTTTCAAATAATAATGGAACCTATTACCTGAAGCTAGTGAATGAATTTTATAAATCTCTGAAGTTCAAGTAGTTTGGGGATGAGAACCGAATGTCTTCAAAGGTAAATGGAGTAAGTGTGATCTTCTCCTTTGTTGAATGGGCTAACTATTTAAGAGTCCCACATGAAGGGATTTTTTATTACTACTCAGGAGTGGTGCCTTCCACTAGTGAGTTCTTCTGTTATGAAGAAGTTTTGGCTGAACTGTCATGGAATAGAATCCCTAGGAGTGTGGTTACTGATAAAATGGAAGGGGAAAACAAGTTACTGTTTAAGTTTTTTCAATATGTTTTGAGTCCCAGGAGAGGGTACTTTTCTACCTTGAAATATCAGGAAATATTTATTTTGTATCTATTGAAGCATGGACAGAAGATAAATCTGTGTAGGTTGCTAATGATTCAATTAGAGGATATGAAAAAGCCTAGTTTCAAGTACAATACTTTGTTTCATGCCAGATTGATATCCTTTATATTGAAAGTAAAAGGAGTTTCTGAAAATAAGGAGAAAATAGTTATTGTAAGAGACAAATTCTGCATTACCAAGATGATTTTCAAGTTTATGAAGATTAGCTGGAACCCTTGGAAAAGAATATGGGTGAATGATGAGGCAAAACTATATGAAGAATTCAACCCTATCCCCAATCCTAATAGGCCTAGGAATAAGATATATCCAGATCTAAATCCTAATGAAGTGGAGCCAGTATACTCAGATGAAGAAGAAGAGGTTGCTGTTGTGCAAGAAAGAGAGTATTCTCCTATAGATGATAGGAGTGATCCTAACCTTCCCTCAAGTCATCATGCCAATACTACATCCTTTGGTGATCCTAGCCCACCAAAAATATTTCCTAGAAGAGAGACTATCCTAAGGGACAATTATGATGAGGAAAACAGTGAAGAAGAAGGAGAAGAAAATGTCTTAAGAGACATTAGAGATACCTCATAGGAGGAAGATGAAACTGAATCTAGTCATGATGATTTTGAGATAGTTGTTGATGAAAGTGAAGATGAATGTCTAAGTATCAGTCCTCTGATAGGATATACAGAAATGGTAGAAAGTTTAGATGAATATGTTTATAAATCAGATGAAGATAGAATTGAAATGGCAGTAGTTGAAGATTCTATAGAAGAAGTGGAAGTGGACTCTCCTGTTGATGCAGTTGATCAAGGAGGTATGGTAGAGATGAATGAAATTGATCAGGAGAATGATCCAAGTGAGGGGGAGGAACCTGTTTCCACAGGTTCCATTGTTGTTTCTCCTAGAATAGAAGATTGGTCAGAAGACCCTGGATTCGTTGTCTTAGGATTAGATTATAGAGACTCTAATAATGACAAGCCTAATAAAAGCCCTCTAATTCCTTCAATTTCAGAGACCACTATTATAGAACTAGTAGTTCTTTTACCTCGAGACTATGTGAAGAAGGATGATTTAGAATCATTAAAATTAGATTTGAAGAGACACTTTGATGAGAGATCTGTTGAGATAGAGAGAACAATGGCTCTCAATCAATAAGTGGTGGCATCTGCCTCAGAAGGAGTTATTTCTACCTCTCACTTAAATTTTCTACATGAAGTAAAGGAATGTTAGAATCAGGTCAGAACCTTGGAATAGTCTATGAAATCTATGAACAATCAATTTCCAGTTTAGACTCCTATATTTCTTCAAGGGTTCAAGTTGAAAAATACCTTAAGTGTGTTAAGAGTTTTGTTCAGCTGATGGTCACTATGTTTGAGGACTTTAAGAAGTCTATGGAGACACATGTGAGTGGACAGGATGATGATGTGAAGAGGTTGATCAGTGGTTTGAACAAGTCATTTAATGAGACAATGGATTTTACAATGGCACCTTTGTGTGCATCTTCTTCCTCTTCAGCCTCTCCACCAGTTGATCTAGAAGCTTTCAGATCGGTCATTAGAGAAGAAGTGGAGAAGTTCTCTGATACAAGTACCTCAGACCCTCAGTCTATGACTCAGGTCATTTCCACTACCAGAGAAATTCATAAGCTTGTAGGAGATTATTTAAGGGAGGCTTCTCAAGATTAGAAGGCCATCAAAGAGAAAGTTGATTTATATTACAAAAGGGTGTACACTAAGCATCATATGGATGGTCACTTTAAGCTACTGTTGGAAAACTTGAGGATCCCACCTATCACTCAAGCTTTTAAGGATCAAGTTAGCAATCTTAGAGAGTTAACTCCTGCCTCATAGAAATTCATGGTGAATAATGACGAATTTATCTTAGCTATAGAAAGGGGGAAGCATTATTATGGATTTTAGAAATCTTCTTTTACCCTTCCTCCATGTGGACTACACTCCCATAATTGTTCCTCCAGCATTACCTTCTTCCTTGGCTGCCTCAGGCTCTACCAGTGTTGCTCCTTTGATGACTCCTGCACAGGCCATCCGAAGCTTGACCCCTATGATTACTCAGAGATCTACTCACTATAAGTATACTGATGCCTATATAGAAGCTCCTCCTACCCTACACTAATGGAAAAATTACATATACCAATAGTTTGGAACCATTGGTATAGGCCCCCAAACCATTGGTATAGCCTATACCAACGGTTTGGGGAGCCATGGGGTGATTTAGTGGGGGAAAGACCTTTCCCAACAATTTGGAGAAAACTGTTGGGAAAGACCTATCCCAACGGTTTTCAAACCGTTGGTATAGGTATTTCCCAACGGTTTGAGGAAACCGTTGGGATAGGTAAATATATAAAAAAGAGTTCCTGTAGAGGTTTGAACCCACAACCTTCAAGTTATATATCAATGACTTCACCACTATCCTAGAGTATACTTTGTGAATATATTTGGATATATATATTTATTTATTTATTTATTTATATGTAACTTATATATTGATTTATTTGACGATATTCGATAAATGTACCCATAAAAAATAAGGGAACCTATCCCAACGGTTCTCAAAACCATTGGGAAAGGCCTTTCCAAATAGTTTTGAGAATCGTTGGGATAGGTCCCCACCATTTCTCAACGGTTTGGACAAACTGTTGGGAAAAGTGGCCTCAAAGTGGACTTTTCCCAACGATTTTGGAAAATCATTGGGAAAAGTGACCTCAAAGTGGACTTTTCCCAACGGTTTGGCCAAACTGTTGGGAAAGCCATACCCTTTCCCAACAGTTTTGGCAAACCATTGGGAAAATTGACCTCAAAGTGGGATTTTCCCAATAGTTTGGCCAAAATTTTCGGAAAGGGGACCTGTACCAACGGTTTTTACAAACCGTTGGTATAAATGCATTGGTATAGGTCAGATTTCCAGTAGTGCTACTCACTGCCATAAATCGGATTATCCCTCAATCTTCTGGACCTGACTCCTTAGCTTCCAAAGACAAAGCTCCCTTGGACATTTATGATGTGGATTGAATGTAGGATGTCTTATTTGATAGGAATATTTTTAATCTTTTTTATATTGTACTCTCACTTCATTCATAATAAAATCCGCTTTTGTCTCTTTTTGTCTTCCATTATTTTTGTTAATCACAAAGGGGGAGAAGTTTTAAGTTGACTAGAGTCCTTGTATATTTAAGTTGACTGGAGTTCTTTACATATATACACTATCTATTTTCCACAATGAACATTAGATCAATTTTACTTATACATAATATATGTATGCTAACACCACTGAAGAAATTAGAAACTGTTCTTAACCCTGATTCAAAAATACTACTTAAATCTGAAATTTTACAGACATAATTTTTGATTATCAAAAAGGGGGAGATTGTTGGACTCACCTGTTTTGATAATCCCAAATCATGTTTCATTTATGTGATAATCATGTTTTTATTATAGGATAATCATTTTTCATTAATACTCTTATTTTCTATCAAGTAATAACTATGTACTTTTAATCTCACTGCTCTCTTGTTTAAGCTTACAGTGAAAAATTTCTCTAAGTATGAAAGGTCACCGATGAAAGGTCACTGATGAAAGGTCACCGATAGAAAGGTCACTGATGAAGGTCACTGATGAAAGGTCACTGATGAAAGTCACCGATAGAAATGTCACTGATGAAAGGTCACGGATAGAAAGGTCACTGATGAAGGTCACTGATAAAAGGTCACCGATGAAGGTCGCCAATAGATAGGTCACTAATAAAGGTCACCGATGAAAGATCACCGATGAAAGGTCACCAATGAAGGTCACCGATAGAAAGGTCACTGATTAAAGGTCACCGATGAAAGGTCACCGATGAAAGGTCACTGATGAAAGGTCACCGATAAAAGGTCACAAATAGAAGGTTACCGCTGAAGGTCACTGATAGAAGGTTACTGCTAAAGGCTACCATTGAGAAGGTTACCGCTGAAGGTCACCGATAGAAGGTTACTGCTGAAGTCTACCATTGAGAAGGCTACCACTGAAGGCTACCGATACCAGTTTACCGATGCTCACTCTTCTACTCCATACTTTTTCAAATTCTTAAGAATATTATAGCGATCATATTTGGTAAATTTAATGCTTGTGACATTAATTAATGCTGATTGTAGACATATCAGGAGACTGTATCTGGGGACATTATGAGGTACGAGGAGGAATGCACGTGTTTTACTTATTCCTATTGTTGGACCTCAAATATAAAAGAGAAGATCGAGAAACAAAAAACGTGTGTATGCTGAAAGGTGTAAAGATAGAGGAATGCATGAGAAGGAGCTTACTTGCTAGATCAAAGAGAACAAGGAAGAACCATCCATCACTTACATTGTGAACTCAAGAGCATCAGGAAGATAATTTTGGGACAAATTCACATTTTCCTTCTATGCTTCTTCAAATCTCTGTCAAACTAAGAAGAATAACACCTCAGTACCTAGAAGCTATACCCTGGAGTTACAACACTCTGTTTTGAGGACTAATTCCAAAGAAGGACTCGAACTCCAAATTCTTCACTCCAAGGAGTCAAGAGATGAACTAAAAACACATAGAGCTTTCTAAACTCAATCTTATAATATTAGCTCTATTGTGTTCTTTTATTTTACATTTCTGAGAAGTGTGTGTTTGTCTGTTACACACACTGTCTCCTGTACTTGAACTGGAGGATACTAAAAATACTCACATCAAACTTCACTTACACCTTGTTTCCCACACGTAACTGTGGAAGAGACCATGTGTGGTCTGTTTTGTTTGTTTTCTCCATGAAGAACTGTGGTAGAGGGTGTGAGCCCTAGATAGTTTTTGAAAACTGTTTTAAAGCCCGATACAGGCTGTGTATCAAGTTTATTATTTATATAAATTACTTGGTGGTAGGTGATCACCAAGTGGAGAGGATTAAGTCTCAGATTGAGACTGAACCTCTTGTTTAACTCTACTGTGTACTATATTTTTGTAATGCTCTGTTTTTATATTTTCCACTGCTTATAAGTTCAAAAACAGAAAACTGTTTTACATTGACTCTGATAGTTAGTTCTAGTTAGTTTGTGTGTATGTTTATTTCAGTAAACCTGTTTCAAAAGTTGATGAAGTGTTTAATAATGATTCAACTGAGGACTAATCACCCTTTGAGAAACCTTTTGACCAACAAAACATTTATATCTCTACTACCTTAATTAATTGGTTCGTTTCAAAATTGGGGGATCTTTATCATAAAGTTTTTAACAGAAATTTTAAGTAGGAACTAAATTCACCCCCTCTTGAGTTTCCACTCTGACCAACAGTTGGTATAGCTCAAAAAATCATAGAACCTATACAAACAATTTTGAGAACTGTTGGTATAGGTACACATATTTTTTATGGAATATTTTTTCAAATAACATTAAATAAATTAAAATTTAAAATACTTATGAATATACACACACATATATATATTTATGAAATTATGTTCACAAAAAAAAATTTAGGTTAGTGGTTAGGTCATTGGATTATAAATAGGAGGTGCTGGGTTCAAAACCAAGTTGTTTTTTTTGAATTACCTATACCAACGGTTTTATGAAACCGTTGGTATAAGGTTTTCATATGACCTATACCAACGATTTTACCAAAAATATTGGTATAAACCTATCCCAATGTCAAACTAGCCAATGGTCCTCCAAACCATTGTTATAGGATATACCAATGGTTTGGAGACCTATACCAATGGTTCCAAACCATTGGTATAGGCTATTTTTCTATTAGTGTAAATTAAACATAAATATGAAAGAATACATTAATAAAATGTCAATTTTAAATAAAAAGACACACTTGGAGTTATACTGGTCACACCATGCATTGTATTAAGGTTTGGGTGATTCCTACACATCACAAATGACTTATGGATCATTTTCCTAAAGTAAAAAACAATTTGAATGTGTTTTCTCAGTTTTCAGTATGTCACTTGTTCTTTTTACTAAAATTAATGTCAAATTTAAATAAAAAGACACACATGGATTTATACCGGTCACAACGTGCATCACATTGAGGTGCGACTGATTCCTACGCATCAAAAATTACTTATGTATCGTTTTCATAAAGTATCAAAACAATCTGACTTTGTTTTCTCAATTTTGAGTATCTCACTTATGTTTTTTATAAAAATGACATTTCAAATTGGAAACATGCACTTCGAATCATATCGGTTACATCATGAGTTTTTTTTTGACATGAGACTACTTATTACATGTCACAAATGACTTATAAATCATTTTACTAAATTATCACAACAATCAGAACACATTTTCTTGGTTTTTAATGAGTGACACATGTTTTGAACTAAAATGTCAATTTTAAACTCACAACAGATACTTTGAGTCATACCAGTCACACCATGCATTTAATTGAGGTGTGGTCAATTCCTACATGTAAAAAATGGATTGTGGATCGTTTTCCTAAAGTATAAAAATAATACGAATGTTTTTTCTCAACTATTAGTTTATCACTTGTTCTTTTTACTAAAATCAACATCAATTTTAAATAAAAAGACAAACTTGGAGTCATATCGGTCAAAACATGTGTCGGATTGAGGTGTGGTTGATTCCTACACATAAAAAATGACTTATGGGTCATTTTACTAAAGTATAAAAACAATCCAAATGTGATTTCTTGGTTTTCAGTATGTCACTTTTTCTTTTTACTAAATTTAATGTCAATGTTAAATAAAAAGACACATTTGGAGTTATACTAGTCACACCATGCATCATATTGATGTGAGGTTGATTTATACACATTAAAAATAACTTATGGGTCCTTTTCATAAAATATCAAAACAATACAAATTTTTTTGCTCAGTTTTTAGTATGTCGCTTGTTATTTTTACTAAAATTAATTTCAATTTTAAATAAAAAACACACTTGGAGTCATATTGGTCACACCGTGCATCATATTGAGGTTCAAATGATTCCTACACATCAAAAATGACTTATGGATCATTTTAAATTTTAAATAAAAAGACACACTTGGAGTCATATTGGTCACATCGTGCATCATATTGAAGTTCGAATGATTCCTACTCATCAAAAATGACTTATGGATCATTTTCCTAAAGTATAAAAATAATATGAATATATTTTATTAGTTTTGAGTATGTCATTTCTGTTTTTTACTAAAATTTCATTTCAAACTTGAAACACACACTTTGAATCACATAGGTCACATCATGTGTCAGTTTTATGTGAGACTACTTTCTACATGTCAAAAATGGCTTATAAATACTTTTCCTAAATTATCAATATAATCTAAGAATGTTTTCTTGGTTTTTAGTGAGTGAAACATGTTTTGAACTAAAATTTCAATTTTAAACTCATAACAGATAATTTGAGTCATACCAGTCACACCATGCACCGGATTGAGGTGAAGTTTATTCATACACATCACAAATGAATTTTGAATCATTTTACTGAAGTATAAATAAAATAAAAATGTGTTTTATTTCTCTTTAGTATGTTACTTGTCATTTTTAATAAAATTAATGTCAATTTTAAATAAAAGGACACACTTAGAATCATACCGGTCACACCGTGCGTCAGATTGAAGTGGGGTTGATTCCTACACGCCACAAATGACTTATGGATCCTTCTAAAGTATCAAAATAATACAAAAATGTTTGATTATTTTTAAGTATGTAACTTGTTCTTTTACTAAAATTAATGTCAATTTTAAATAAAAAGACACACTTTATGTTATAATGGTGACACCATGCGTCATATTTTGGTGAGGTTGATTCCTACACATTAAAAATGACTTATAGATCATTATAATTAAGTATAAAAACAATATTAATACATTTGGATGGTTTTTAATATGTTAATTTTAATTTTTACTTAAATTAATGTCAATTTAAAATTAAAAGACATGCTTGGAGTCATATTGGTCACACCATGTGTCAGATTGAGGTGAGGTAGATTAACACACACCACAAATGACTTATGGATCATTTTCCTAAAGTATAAAAAACAATACAAATGTTTTTGATCATTTTTACTATGTCATTTTTGTTTTTTACTAAAATTTCATTTCAAACTGGAAACATGCACTTTGAGTCATACCAATCGCATCGTGTTTCAGTTTGATGTGATACTACTTCCTACAAGTCAAAAATGACTTATGTATCATTTTTTTAAATTATCAAGACAATCAGAGTGTGTTTGTTTGGTTTTTAGTGAGTGACACCCGTTTTGAACCAAAATGTCAATTTTAAATTTATAATGAATACTTTGAGTCATACTAGTCATAGCATGCATCATATTGAGGTGTGATTAATTCCTTCATGTCAAAAAAAAATTATGGATCGTTTCACTAAAGTATCAAAACAATTTAAATGCATTTTCTTGATTTTCACTATGTCACTTTTTATTTTTACCAAAATTAATGTCAATTTTAATTAAAAAGACACACTTAGAGTCATATTGGTCACAAAGTGCATTGGATCGAGGTGCAGTTGGTTCTTACACATCATAAATGACTTTATGGATTGTTTTTCTAAAGCATAAAAACAATCTGAATGTGTTTGATCAGTTTTTAGTATGTAACTTGTTCTTTTTACTAAAATTAATGTTACTTTTAAATAAAAAGACACACTTAGAGTGATACCGGTCACACTATTCCTCGGATTGAAATCCAATTTATTCCCACACTTAAAAAATGACGTATGGATATTTTTTCTAAAGTATCAAAATAATTTGAATATATTTTCTCTGTTTTCCGTATGTCACTTATTATTTTTACTGAAATTAATTTCAATTTTAAATTAAAAGACACACTTAGTGTCATATCTGTAACACTGTGCATCAGATTGAGGTTAAGTTGATTAATACATATCAAAAATTACTTATGGATCATTTTATTAAAGCATCAAAACAATCTAAATGTGTTTTATCATATCATGTCACTTTTTTTTTACTAAAATGTCATTTCAAATTGGAAACATGAACTTTGAGTCAAACCGGTCACATCATGTGTCAGTTTGATGTGAAAATATTTCTTATATGTCAAAAATGACTTATGAATCATTTTCCTAAATGATCAAGATAATCGAAGTGCATTTGTTTGGTTTTTAGTGAGTGACACATGTTTTGAACTAAAATATCAATTTTAAACTAATAACAGATACTTTGATTCATTCTGGTACCACCATTAATTTTATTGAGGTGAGGTTGATTCCTACCTGTCAAAAATGACTAATAGATCATTTAACTAAAGGATAAAAACAATTAGAATGTGTTTACTAGGTATTAAGTAGGTCACTTTTCCTTTTTACTAAAATTAATGTCAATTTAAAATAAAAGGACACACTTAGATTCATACCGGGCACACCATGCATCGGATTTAGGTGGTGTTGATTCCTACATGTCATAAATGACTTATGGATACTTTTCCTAGAGTATAAAAACAATATGAATGTGTTTGGTAATTTTTTTAGTATTTCACTTGTTCTTTTTACTAAAATTAATATACATTTTTAATAAAACAACACACTTGGAGTTATACCAGTTACACCATGTGTTGTATTATGGTGTGGTTGATTCCTACATGTCAGAAATGACTTATAGATCATTTTACTAAAGTATAAAAACAATATGAATGTGTTTTCTCAATTTTCAGCATGTCACTTGTTCTTTTTACTAAAATTAATGTCAATTTTAAATAAAAAGACACACTTGGGGTCATATCAGTCACACCATGTGTCAAATTGAGGTGAGGGTGATTCTTATATGTCATAAATGACTTATGGATCATTTTCTTAAAGTATAAAAATAGTCCAAATTCATTTTATCAGTTTTCAGTATGTCACTTGTTCTTTTTACTAAAATTAATGTCAATTTTAAATAAAAAAGGCACACTTGGAGTCATATCGGTCACACAGTGTGTCAGATTGAGGTGATGTTGATTTTAACACGTCAAAAATGACTTGTGGTTCATTTTACTAAAGTATCAAAATAATCTGAATGTGTTTGCTTATTTTTCGATATGCCACTTGTTTATGCCAATTTTAAATTAAAAGGCACACTTGGAGTCATACCGACCACACTGTGCATCATATTATGATGTGGATGATTCCTACATATCACAAATGACTTATGGATTGATGCACTAAATTATCAAAACAATCATAATTTGTTTTCTTAGTTTTGAGTATGTGATGTGTGTTTTGAACTAAAATATAAATTATAAACTAAAAACATATAATATGAGTCACCAAACACACTATGTATCAGATTGAGGTATAGATGATTAATTATGTGATATTTTTTTGCTTTCAACTATCTGAAAAAATACATAAAATAGAGAAAATATTCCATTATGATGGAAGAGAAACTCCATGATCCCTCAAAAACTTCACATTTTAGGCATCATGGAGTTTCCTTTTCCCTAAAAAATGAACATGTTCTATCATTTTTGTCTTGTTGTAGATAATTGAAAGAAAAATACGAATTTACACAATATATATGAAAAAAACTAAATAAGTATTAGCTAAAAATGATAAGGAAATTAGCTTACAAATAGTAGATAAAATGATGAAAATTTTAATTAAATAAGTCATAGGAATTCAACTTTTCATAGTGGTTGTATACATTCTTCACCCATTTACATATTTTCTTTATCTCAGTTACAGCCTCAAAGTCCAATCTTGCATGAGCATGATCAGCTTCGAACAAACCACCCCATCACAAGAAAAAGAATCCACTCATATAAGAAAACAATTCTTATGTTAGTAATACTATAAAGAAATAATTTAGACATAAATATGAAACAATACATTAATAAAATGTCAATTTTAAATAGAAACCATATAATTTGAGTCATACTAAGTACACCATGTATCATATTGAGTGAATGATCATAGTATATATGTGAATCACCCTTATTGATGACCTCTGTGAAAATTAACAAAATAATTATAAAAAAGAAATGATGAGGAAATTAAATAAAAAATTAGATAAAATTATGAGAAAATCAACTAAATAAGAAGTAGGAAGTCACATATTCATGATATATATTTACATTCTAACACCAGGTATGTTTTCCATCTATTTCTAAACAAATCTATTTCTTCTTGTTAATATGAGGATTTTTTAAAATCATAGTTGTTGGAGTTGGTGGTCTAGAACCAACTACTTTGTACTTTATTCATTAAATAAAAACCTTATCACATCTTGATTGTTCTTCTAAATGACATGTCATGTGATAATGTCCTAAGTACAGCTGTTGTATTAAAGGGTCATAGCGGATCCCTACTATGATGAGAACCCGGAAGTGCCATAACACTGTTCTTGAATGTATGTTCTATGGCCGGATGATATTACTTTAGGGACACAAATAATATAGGTCATTAGGGGTGAGTACTCATAAAACTTTGAGGCACTTTCTAATGGTGTGCTCCCTTGGTAATATCTAGGAGAATATTATGAGAACGAGACCCGCCAGTAGGAAATCCACATTTCATAGTGTCATTGGACGTTCCTATCTACTGACGTGTGTATTGATCCTTAGACTTTAAGATTATTATTAATGGGTATTACAACTCGCTCACTTATATGTATTGAAGAAAACTGTGACGACACACTGTTCGCAGCGAGGTAGGATACGTTGGGTGCGTCACGAGTAATACCGCATTAATAGATAATGCGAGAAAGGATTTGTCCCTTCCGTTCCATAAGAGAAGTAGATATCTCAGGCCCTTTGATGGAATTGATATAGCCTAAATAAATCCATGGCCATGGTAAGTTATTGGCAGGTTCAATTCCAGGAAGTCAAAGAAATAATAATCAAGCACATGGGTTGATGGCACTAGCATGCAACCCGCTTGATTGGAGATATTGAGACAAAGGGATTATATTACACGGTAAGCGTTCGTAAGAGGTGACACGTCATTGCGGCATTAACTTCTTTCTCTATGGGTGCCTTATCGTGTTGCTAGACGCTAACCTTGGAATTTAGGTAGGCTCAGCCTAATGACACTGAGAAAGAGGTCTAGAGGGTCACACACTAATTGTGTCCATGTATCTCAGTTAAATATTAATTTAACAATTTAAATAAATATTATTCCCGACTTTGGTTTAATAATTATTTAAGGATGTCTAATCGCATTTATTTTGACACTAGTTATTCGAGAGAATATATTGTGGACGAAATAATATATTTATTAGCGAGTAATGCAGTTAAATTTATTTAAGAAATAAATAGTCATTACTCAAGGTCTAATAAATGTGGTGGAGAAAAATGGAAAATAAAAGTACACGCCGTGTATTAATTATTACACACCGTGTAGTTTTTCCAGTTGGGATTTTGAGGATTTAATATTGTTTTATTAAATAATATTTATTATAATCAGCGTGGGAGCATGTCAAGGAATTAATAATTCGACATGGAGGTTTTCAATAAGAGTTAATGAAATAAATAAAACACGTAACGCGTTTATTTATTGTCATAACTCTATTAACCTCAAACCTCATTATAAATATCCTCGCAACGCCAACATATTAGAGAGCCATTGTTGTGCACAACGGATTTGGAAATACTCTCAAGACAAGAGAGAATTCTCTTTCCACCAAGAACTCCCTCAAGTTACGAGAGAAAGATCCTCCACCGGATCAAGGCGGTCGAAGGCGGACATTGCAAGCGAAGGTTCTTCCGCGCTAGCACTCGGAGATCCCTTCAGCGATGTCCGAAGATACGTGACACACAAGTGGATCACCGCTAGAGGAATCCTACACTTAGATTCTACGACACAACGACGGATAACCGAATCGTGACCGGACACATCAACGAAGAAATAATTCCAACGAGGTAATTCTTATGCATTAATTAAATTAATTATAATCAACATATGATGATCCTCCTCAAGGGTTCCAAGACTCTTCTTTTCTTTTCGTTCTTCATTCTATTCTAAAGATTTGGCATTTTATATCGTGACGGATCTCAGATTGAACGTTGTTTAACACTAAAATTAAAGTTGGGATAACATACCAACGTGTTTCCGCTGCGCCTGGAACCTACAAGTGGTATCAGAGGGGTCATATCGTTGGTTATAATTATTTAGTTTTTCGTTGGTGATTTACACATTTAATAGTTTAGTTATTTCAATTCATGTTTAATAGTTCTGGAAATATGAATCTCGAGATCTGTTCCTCCTCCCTCGTTTCTCGTTCACCTCACAGAAACGGTTTTTTATTTTAATTTTGATTAAAATAAAATAGGGGAACTCATCCGGAGGATCCAAACGTTTCTGGCTGTATAACACCAGAATACACGGCGTGTATTCCGAAGTACACGCCGTGTAGTCTAGGTTCAATGCATTGACTGATCTGCCAAATCAGGCTATGTATTGGATTATTTATAATAATTTAAGACACCGTGTGTTGACCAGAAACAGGTGGCACACGGTTTCCGGAATACACGCCGCGTGGTCCAATGAACACGGCGTGTAGTCCCTTCGGGTTAGGGTTGGGTCGTGTACTCCGTACACGGCCTGCCCGGCTGGAAACCGTGTAACACGGAAACTACACAGCGTGTGTCCCACTGTACACACCTTGTACTCTGAAAATTTCCGAAGTACATTAACATGCCCTATCCCCGGGCTTGTACTTCAAATGGACGGTGAAGAAAAGTACATGCCATGTAGTCGGAAATACACGCTGTGTACTCACCCAAATTACGCAGATTTATTAAAATTTATTATTATATTATACAAACCCTTGAGACGTGTACCATGGTGCAGGCGTAAATATGAGGCACAACATGTGATAGGTGTTTTATATATATGTGTTTAATTTAACATCTGCGTAATAAATGGGAATTCACCGTGTTGCCTCCAAGGTACAAGTTACATACAAGGATAATTTTAAATGAATTTATTTGTTTAAAATTATGATGGATGAGAATCTCAAGAAAATTTAGAAAAGGGATTTAAGATAAAAGGATTGATTAATTAAAGATAATTAATTGATTCGAGCGTGATTTATCTTAAACAAGAACGATTAAAGAAATGAATGCTAGTTTTATTTATGCGTAAATTTTGTTTCATGTATGGATGATCATGAGCTAGACCAAGACCTTTGTATGTGAATGGTTTCTTTTAATTTATTTATTTAAATTAAATTTGTTGTCCTGCGATCCATCTCCTCATTAATATGTAGGGCCTATGCGCCCAAGGATTCTTTTATGTAAAACCCCCTTTTTACCCCTCGCCTGCATGTGAGATAAATTCATATGTAATGGATAGAGCTCCCAAGCTAGTGGAGGCGGCTCAAGTCAGGAGCCAAGGTGAAACCAATCCAAGGAGATACAAAGGTGGACAGGTGGAAAGCTGTAAACACGAACCTGAAAGGTTCAAGGTGTTTGTCCCCTAGGTCTTGGGTTAGTTTATCAACCGCTAGATAAACTAACCAATAGAAAATCTCATGATCATACCATTTATTTTATTTCTGTCATTTTCATGCTTTATTTATTGTGGGTGTGTTGTCACGATCACAAAATTAATGAATTAAACGAGCATGCAAGATGGAAATAAAATAAAAATGACTTATACGTAAATATTATCTTAGACATGGTTAATCACTTAAGTATATCCCACTTAATATTAACAAGCATGTAATCAAAGATAATAAAATGGAAATTTACATATAAGGATAAAATCCCTCAAAATAAATATTAAGTCAGCATAGTCTTCCATAATCTTGGTTAGAATCGAACCATAGTTCAAAGTTCTTGACCAACCCTAGTTGGGGTGCTTTCAATTATCGGGGAATTCTAATTCAAGGTTTTGGGTTGACTTGACTTGGTTTGCATCAAGGGTTGACTACCACAGCAGGACTTGGTATGACCAAGAGGCAAAGGTTGAGGAAATCCAAAAAGGATTTCAGGATTGGGGAGTCCACTCAGCGGATCAAGGAGCTGCGAGTTAATACAGTTGGAATTTGGAATGCCTACCTAAAACCCTTAAAGTTGCTTGACCAACCCTAGTTGGGGTAATGCGAAGGGAAATATGGATCCTTGCCACTAGAATATTCACTCAACAGAATATTCCGAAGTCAATGGTGAGGGATATTGGATTTCGATAAAATAGTGGAAGACTAATAAGTATTAATTTATTTATTTGTCTAAATTTTTGTAATAAAGTACTAATCCTTTGCTCATCTTAATTTTTAGAAACGACAAGAAAATGACTTCAAATATATCATTATGCACCATACTTGAAAAAGAAAACCTTCTCACCGACACCAATTTCCAAGAGCGGCAGAGGCGTTTACACGTCTTCCTTCGCCACGAAAGGAAATTATATGTGCTGGAAGAGCCTATTCTAGTTGCGCCTGGGAAAGAGGCTAGTGATGAGGAATTATCTCTCTACATGAAACACATGGATGATGCCACAGATGTCCAGTGTTTCATGCTATCGGCCATGTCTAATGAGCTCTTGAAGCAACATGAAAACATGGATGCGTATAGCATGATGTCTCACCTTAAAGATCTCTACCAAGAGAAGGAGAGACAGGAGAGGTATGAGATCTCCAATGATTTGTTTACCATGAAGTTTGGAGAGTCTGTGCCAGATGGGCCTCATGTAGTCAAGCTTATTGGCTACGTTGAACGCCTGGACATATTAGGGATTAAATTCCTGGATGAGTTGCGTACAGATCTCATCCTATCATCACTGCCCAAGACCTTCTCTAGATTCATTGTCAACTATAACATGAGCGACAATGAGAAGATTCTATCGGAGCTTCTGACCTTGATTCGCCAGGTAGATAAGGACATGGGGCGTGAAAAACCCGTGGTCCTTATGGTGAACAAGAAAAGGAAGGACAAGGAAAAGGGACCAAAGACTTATAAATGGTCTGAAGCCCCCGAGAACCATCCCTCCAAGAAGGGGAAGATCCAGAGACTGGGCAAGGAATGGGAGGCAGTTTTTTTTTCATGTGGAAAGCAGGTCCACTAGAAGAGGAACTGCACCCAGAAGCATGGGGACGCTAAAGGAGCATTTGTTATCGAGTGCAATCTTTATATTTCTACACATTGGGTATTAGATACAGCTTGTGGGGCTCACATATGTATTCAAATGCAAGAACCAAGTAGATTTAGAAAGATCACCAGAGGAGAGGTGGATCTTTGAGCTTCCAATGGTGCAAGACTGGCTGCGTTGACTATTGGCGAATACCACCTCTCATTTCCAATTGGGATGATTTTGGTTTTACATAACTGTTATTATGTGCCTAGTGTTACCAAGAACATAATTTTTGTATCTTGTTTGTTTATGGATGGATTTGTTTTCAAATTTGTAAATAAGGGTTGTCTCTTTAATAAGAACAATGTATGTTATGGTATGGCACATTTAAATAATGGTTTGTATGTATTGAATTACGAAAACCAAGTGTTGGAAATCGATAATGAAACAAACTCACATGACTCATACATCCCCAGTTATGGCATCACCGCCTTGGTCATGTGAACGAGAAGCGTTTGACAAAACTCTGCCAAGATGGCTATTTAGACTCTACTAAGCTAAAACCACTTGATAGATGTCACATTTGTTTACAAGGAAAAATGACCAAGCCGCCTTTTGGTGGACAAGGTGAAAGGGCCACAGAGCTTCTAGGATTGGTACACACGGATGTGTGTGGACCATTTCCAGTAGAAGCTAGAGGTGGATATTCTTACTTCATTACTTTTACTGATGATTTGAGTAGATATGACTATGTATACTTAATGAGGTATAAGTTAGAGTCCTTAGAGAAATTTAAGGAATTCAAGAATGAAGTAGAGAATCAGCTTGGTAAGAAGATAAAGAAGCTTCGATCGGATCGAGGTGGAGAATATCTGAACCAAGAGTTCATCGATCTTCTACGGGAGTCTGGGATTCTATCTTAGATCACTCCTCCTTATACACCACAGTGGAATGGTGTTAGTGAAAGGAGGAACCGCACCTTGTTGGATATAGTGAGGTCGATGATGAGTCATGTGGATCTTCCATTATCCTTTTGGGGATATTCATTACAAACTGCAGCATACACATTAACCCGAGTACCAACTAAGGCGACAAATGGAATTCCATCCGAGTTATGGAATGGAAGGAAACCCACTTTGTCGCACACACGTGTATGGGGATGTGAGGCATTTTTTAAGGCCTTCTCAGGCAACAAACTATCACCCTAAGGCACGAAGTGTATCTTTATAGGATATCCCAAGAAAATGAAAGGATATTACCTATATAACCCTCAATATAAGAAAGTGATTGTTGCCAGACAAGTCATATTTCTTGAGAGGGAGCACATCCTCAAGAAGGATAGTGGGAGCAAGATTGACTTTGATGAAGTTGATGCTCAAGATACACAGGAGTTGGTGCAAGAAAAAGTTCCACAGGTCCCCATGGAGGAGGTTCCAGAAACACAAGTATTGCGTAGGATCTCAAGAGAGGTAATGGAACCATAGAGATTTGGTTTCCTAGTCACCGAGGATGGTGAATCATTATTGTTGGACAATGATGAACCTCTTTCCTACAAGGAAGTAGTAGAAAGCTCAGAAGATTCAATATGGCTAGAAGCTATGAATTCTGAGATGGATTCCATGTATTAGAACCAAGTTTGGGCTCTGGTCGATGAGCCAGTTGATCTAAAGCCTGTTGGATGCAAATGGGTATTCAAAAGAAAACTGGACATGGAAGGTCAAGTTAGCACCTATAAAGCAAGGCTAGTGGCTAAAGGATTCAGACAACGTCAAGGAATTGACTATGATGAAACCTTCTCGCCAGTTGCCATGTTTAAATCCATAAGAATCATACTTTCCATAACAGCTTACCATGACTACGAGATTTGGAAGATGGATGTCAAAACAGCATTCCTTAATGGGAACCTTCAGGAAGATGTCTATATGACACAACCAGAAGGGTTTGTGACACCAGATGAAGCCAAACAGGTTTTCAAGTTGCAAAAATCCATTTATGGATTGAAGCAGGCATCCAGGTCATGGAACATTTGATTTGATGAATCCATAAAGGAATTTGGTTTCATTAAGAATGAATGTGAGCCATGTGTTTATAAGCAGTTTAATGGGAATGCGGTCTTCATCCTAGTGGTATATGTTGATGACATATTGCTTATTGGAAACGACGTACCAGCCTTACAGTCAGTTAAGGACTGGTTGAACAAGTGTTTCTCCATAAAGGACTTAGGAGAAGCAGCCTACATTCTAGGGATCAAGATCATTCGTGACAGATCCAAGAGGCTTCTTGGACTAAGTCAGGGTACATACATTGACCTGATACTAAAGAGATTTAGTATGGAAAAATCCAAGAGGGGATTGGTTCCAGTGTCACATGGCTTACATCTTTCTAAGAAAATGTGTCCCCAGACACAACAGGAGAAAGATAGGATGAGGAAGATCTCATACGCTTCGGCTGTAGGATCCATCATGTATGACATGTTATGTACCAAGCTTGATGTTTCCTATGCACTGAGCATGGTAGGCAGATATCAAGCAAATTCAGGAGAACAACATTGGACTGTTGTTAAGACTAGTATCTGAGAAGAACTAAGGATATGTTCCTGGTGTATGGAGGAGATGAGGAGCTTGTCATTAGAGGGTATGCTGATGCTAGTTTTCAAACAGATCAAAATGATCTGAAGTCGAAATCTTGATATGTTTTCTGTCTCAATGGAGGAGCTGTGAGCTGGAAGAGTTCAACGCAGCCAGTTGTCGCCGATTCTACAGCAGAGTCCGAGTATATAGCGGCTTCTGATGCAGCCAAGGAAGCCATCTGGATTCAGGACTTTGTCCAGGATCTTGATGTGGTGCCTAGCAGTAAAGATCCCATTACATTGTATTGTGATAATACTGCAGCAGTGGCTCTTTCAAAAGAACCAAGGTCACATCAACGGACAAAGAACATACTCTAGAAGTATCACCTCTTGAGGGATTTCTATCAAAGGGGTGAATTTGCAGTGAGTAGAGTGTCCACAGAAGATAACGTGGCAGACCCCATGACTAAAGGCCTATCTCATCAGAAGCATGAATATCATGTGAGAGCTAGAGGGTTAAAGGTTGTTAGCAGTTGGCTCTAGTTCAAGTGGGAGTCTGTTGGAGTTGGTGGTCTAGAACCAACTACTTTGTACTTTATTCATTAAATAAAAACCTTATCACATCTTGATTTTTCTTCTGCATGACATGTCATGTGATAATGTCCTAAGGACAACTGTTGTATTAAAGGGTCATAGCGGATCCCTTCTATGATGAGAACCCGGAAGTGCCATAACACTGTTCTTGAATGTATGTTCTATGGCCGGATGATATTATTTGAGGGACACAAATAATACAGGTCATTAGGGATGGGGACTCATAAAACTTTGAGGCACCTTCTCATGGTGTGCGCCCTTGGTAATATCCAGGAGGATATTATGAGAACGAGACCCGCCTGTAGGAAATCCACATTTCATAGTGTCATTGGATGTTCCTATCTACCGACGTGTGTATTGATCCTTATACTTTAAGATTATTATTAATGGGTATTACAACTCGCGCACTTAGATGTATTAATGAAAACTGTGACGACACACTATTCGCAGCGAGGTAGGATACGTTGGGTGCGTCACGAGTAATACTGCATTAATAGATAATGCAAGAAAGGATTTTTCCCTTCCGTTCCATAACAGAAGTATATATCTCAGGCCCTTTGATGGAATTGATATAGCCTAAATAAATCCATGGCCATGGTAAGGTATGGGCAAGTTTAATTCCAGAAAGTCAAAGAAAGAATAATCAAGCACATGGGTTGATGACACTAGCATGCAACCCGCTTGATTGGAGATATTGAGATAAAGGGATTATATTACACGGTAAGCGTTCGTAGGAGGTGACACTTCATTGCGGCGTTAACTTCTTTCTCTATGGGTGACTTGGCGTCTTGCTAGACGCTAACCTTGGACTTTAGGCAGGCTCAGCCTAATGCCACTGAGAAAGAGGCCTAGAGGGTCACACACTAAGTGTGTCCATGTATCTCAGTTAAATATTAATTTAACAAGTTAAATAAATATTATTCCCGACTGTGGTTTAATAATTATTTAAGGATGTCTGATCGCATTTATTTTGACACTAGTTATTTGAGAGAATATATTGTGGATGAAATAATATATTTATTAGTGAGTAATTCAGTTAAATATATTTAAGAAATAAATAGTCATTACTCAAGGTCTAATAAATGTGGTGGAGAAAAATGGAAAATAAAAGTACACGCCGTGTATTAATTATTACACGCCGTGTAGTTTTTCCAGTTGGGATTTTGAGGATTTAATATTGTTTTGTTAAATGATATTTATTATAATCAGCGTGGGCGCATGTCAAGGAATTAATAATTCGACATGGGGGTTTTCAATAAGAGTTAATGAAATAAATAAAACGCGTAACGCGTTTATTTATTGTCATAACTCTATTAACCTCAAACCTGATTATAAATATCCTCACAACCCCAACATATTAGGGAGCCATTGTTGTGTACAACGGATTTGGAAATACTCTCAATCCAAGAGAGAATTCTCTTTCCACCAAGAATTCTCTCAAGTTACGAGAGCAAGATCCTCCACCGGATCAAGGTGGTTGAAAACGGACATCGCAAGCGAAGGTTCTTCCGCGCTAGCACTCGGAGATCCCTTCGGCGATGTTTGGAGATATGTGACACACGTGTGGATCACCGCTAGAGGAATCCTACACTTGGATTCTATGATGGATCACTGAATCGTGACCGGACACATCAACGAAGAAATAATTCCAATGAGGTAATTATTATGCATTAATTAAATTAATTATAATCAACATATGATGATCCTCCTCAAGGGTTCCATGACTCTTCTTTTCTTTTCGTTCTTCACTCTATTACGAAGATTCGGCATTTTATATCGTGACAGATCTCAGATTGAACATTGTTTAACGCTAAAATTAAAGTTGGGCTAACATACCAACGCGCTTTCGCTACGCCCGGAACCTACAATAGTAGTACTGGAAAAATATTAATATACAAAGGATTAATAAATATTTTAAATGTAATAGTAATTATCTCCAAAACACCTCTTTGTAGATGCTAGTTTATTGATGGTATATGATATCTCTAATAAATTTACAAATATAATAACCATAATATTTTCTATTTGTTTATTTTGGACACTTCAAAAACATTGATAAAAATAATTAATTTGTTTTATATATGTTTGGATAGTGAAATGTTATTATATATACCCTGATACTTATCCACCTGTAGAAGTTAACAGGCTCCTTGTTCACATGGACTGTCCTCATGCCATGATTTTCATGATATTTAAACACCACTCTATTGTAACATAATTCTCATTACAAAATAATATAAAATATATAACTTGAAGTTTATTTCTAAAATTTTGGATGTTGTAAAGACCCGACTTTTACATGTATTTTTTTAATTATATAGAATTATTACGAGTCTGTGAAAATTGATGGCGCATGATTCCGAGGTTCAGTGTGCCTGGAATTAATTTCTGAACTTTTTTTAAGGTATGTTCTGTAAATGTGTGGGAGTATTTTTCTATCTTTTAAACCGATGCTCGGATTAAAAATCCAAGGGCACTGATGAATCCTCAATGTCGGGATTTTCTTAAAGGATGCTTCACTTCGACCGCAGAAGGTCGGGAGAAAAAGATAGTTTTTGGACATTTAAAAGAATAAAAAAATAACAATGTTATTTTATTTCTCTTTTTATTTTCCTCCAAAAGACGAGCGATGGTAGCGGGACTGACGTCATGTCAAGCCATTAAATAGATTGACTCTTTTTTTCTTGTATCCACACCACTGGGAATTTGGGTGGTTCATTAATTAAATGAACCTCATAAATTCCACAGTGTTACCCAGCTCTTCCCCCTCCTATTTATATGGAGCTTGGGGTGGGGTGTTGGAATGGCTTCACCAAGCGAAGAAACTCTGATACGATGCTTGGGGTGGGGTGTTGGAATGGATTCACCAAGTGACGAGCGCCACTGAATCACGAACCGACAACAACGACAAAGGAGGTTCCATTAATCATCATTAGCATATGTCTAATCCAAGTAGGGGGATTTTTGTAAAGTTCATCCTTATGAGATAATTTGTTGACTGCCTGATACGATGCTAACATGGAGGGCGCGAGCCAAATGAACAAGGTCGGGACCCTCCGCCTATTCGTTATTTATCTTTTTTTTCTGGAATGGTTTTTAAAATGGAGTGGAATGATGAAACCGGAGGACACATAGCGACGAAGATGACCCGCGTTCCACGTAGGCACTAAAGACATCAAAAATGGACCACCGGAGCACATCCAGTGGCCTGCAGAAGAAATCGTCGCCGCGCCATGTCGGTGGCAGCCGACGGTGGCTAGAGGAGATCCGCAGCGACTGACCACGGTGGCTGGCCCGAGACAGCCGTGCTAGATAAGGGTGGCACCCGTAGGCACCACCGACAGCAAAATCCCTGACAGGAGGGTGTGGCGCGGCCCCACTCCATGCCACATTGGTGGAAGTCGGTCAGCCAAACGACCGACCGTTTCATGCGGTGGGGCAATGCCCCACTGGTTGGGAGAAATGGCCCCGCAACCACGGGGCCAGCGAAGAAAGTGGTCCGCCTTTTGGCGGACCAGGTTGGATGCAGGCCGACTGAGCAGGCCGGACCCGCCCAGCAGGTCGGGCCGGACCCGTAGCCCAGCAGGCCAGTGCGGGTGGGCCGAGCCCCACCAGGCGGGTCGGTCCAACCGCAGCCTGGGCCTATGAACCATGGGCCAACCCCGATGGGTTGGACCTAGTGAACTGGGCCGACCCTTAACAGGTCGGACCCAAGCAGGGTCAGATAGACTTCGAGCCCCGTTGCATCAGGCTGGTCTAACCGAGTCGGACCGAGCCCATACACAACCGGTCCTCAAATAAAGAAACATCTGTAACTGACGAACTGAATTTTCGTTCGACACGCCATCAGTGGCGTTGGGATCCCTTTTGGAAATTGTTCCCTTTGGCATATTCCAGTGGGCCCGACCAAGTTGGGCCAGACTGATGTGCGATCACTCCTGTTTCATGGAAAGAGATGTAACTAACAGATTGGGTGTCCAATCGATGCGCCGTTTGTGGCATAAGGACCCTTGTGACAAGGCATTACTTTTGAGATACTCTAAGTGAGTTTGATGGAGTTTGACGTGCGACTTGGATTGGATCATACTTGAATCCAACAGGGCCCTTTTTACAAAAGTTCCCATATCTCGTAGACCGGACGTCCGATCGAAGCGCTGTCTGTCACGTTGGGACACCTATGACAGGGAGGTCCCTTGGATATGCTTTTTTTGAGACTTAGTACCAGTTGAAATATGATCGATGGCTTGATGAGAGGTTCTCCTAGAATCAATCATGCTATGAGTGGGAATCCTGTAGCTGACTGTCAATTGAAGAGAAACCCTGTGTGGATCAGAATCGTAGCGAACCCGTGTGGATCAAAATCATAGGAAACATGTGTGGATCAGTATCATAGATACCCAACGAGGACCAGTTTTAGAGTGGCCCGTCGAGGATCAGCAACTAGTGACCCTGTGTGGATCAGCATCGAGCGACCCTGTGTGGATCAGTATTTCAATGACCCTGTGTGGATCACCATTTCAGCGACCCTATGTGGTTCAGCATTCTAGCGACCCTATGTGGATCAGTAGTAGCATGACCTGATGAGGACCCGCCTTACAGTGTACCATCATGGAACAACGACTTACGTCCTAGAGTGGATAGATATTAGAACAACCTCTTTTTGGATGAGTTATGGAACTTCTAAATGGAATAAGATGATATAGTTTAAGACTAATCATCTATATTCCTGATCTCTGTGTTGTATACCTGGTGTAAGCTGACTATTGATTCGTGCTTTGTGATTGATGTCTTGCTTTTTGGTTTTTCCTTTGTGGAACTCTGGGATACCTTCAGGGGTCTCGGGGTCCCTACTAAGTATTTTTATACTCACCCCTGCACGTTCTTCGCCCGCACCTTATGGTGTCTTGTGTAGACGATAAGCAGTTGGGCTGAGACTTGAGGGAGCCAAGACCAAGTAGTACACGGAGGATACGGGCTGAAATGGAGTGATGTGAAGACGATCTGTACCTACCCTTCAGGTAGGATCCTTGGTGAATGATATAGGAGTTGTTTTCTCTTTTCAGTTGTACTTTTACTTTTCAGTTGGGCTTGTATTTCAGCCCCTTTACTTTCAGTACACTTTTTTACTATAGTAGTTTACTTCGTGGTTGATTCTTGTTGTGTTCTTGGTTTGTGTATCTGTACAGGTTTAAAGGAAATGCCTTCCCGTTATAGGGATACACCTTTTCAGTGCTAGTTTCCAACCCCTGACCTATGGAAGGTGGGCTTGGGGTAGTTAGGACATGGGCTCTGGGGGATGGGTTGTGACAAAGTGGTATCAAAGGATTCGGTTCTACCGAAGAACTATGACTCTGGTCTTTTAATACAGCAATAGTGTTAAGTGTTTTGAGTGTGGTTTTTAGTTCGGGGAGTCCAGTGTTGGTGCAGCGGCTGACGTATCCCTACACTAGGACCCTAAATTATGATTTTCGACTTGGTGCACGAAAACACTAATTGTGTGTGTTTTGTAAGTGTTTTATTTTTGATCTCTTTGATTTAGATAACAAGGTATAACTTATTGATTGTGTCACACCTATTTCCTTTCTGGATTCCGCCACAAAGACAGCCAGCCAGGATTCCTGAGAGTGTACACGATGACGGCCCACCGAGCAATGAGGCTTCGGTACAGGTCTCTCTTACAGAGATAGTACCATCAAGTGGTGTACTAGTAGCACCACTACCCATTGGGAAGCCATTTCCACTAGCCCCACCATTAGATGGTGCACGCCAACTAAGCGCATTGCATGAGTTTCAGTGGCAGAGGCCTCTGAGGTTCCGAGGCGACATGGATCTGCAGGTGGCTGAGGACTGGCTGGAGGCTGTGACCAGAGTTTTTCACCTAGTTGGGACACCATCCGACCAGATGGTGACCCTAGCTGCCAGTAGTTTCTAGGGATCAATAGGGAGATAGTGGATCTTGATGCTCTAGACACACGATGAGGTGACCCTCACCTGGGCAGATTTTGAGGGCCTCTTCAGGGAAAAGTTTGTTCCATAAACTCTATGCTCTGTGCGTATATAGGAGCTGCTACACTTATATCAAGGAAACTTGACTGTGGCCCAATACTCAGTGAGGTTCACCGACCTCTCGCGCTACTCTACTGACATGGTGCGAGACCCTTTCTTCAGGGCTCGGACCTTCGAGAAGGGACTCCGATGGGAGATCAGAGATTCAATGGTGTCTCTCAACATCCCGTCGCATGATGGAGTGATAGAGAGAGTACTCAGCTTCCTTTTAGAGCAGACATCAATAGCGAGACCCACCATCGGGTGACATGTAGAAGAGTCATCTGTGGCTGGTAGTAGGTAGATGAAACAGAGGTCCAAGCAGACCATACCTTTTGGTGGATGACCCCGGGATGTAGGGTTGGAGGTGTGAGGATTATGAGGTATAGTGGGCCAACATAGGAGTAGACTGTTCTTCACGTGCAGTGGGCAGGGTCACATGGCTCGTGACTACCTGACCAGCCGCACTGACGACTAGCAGGCAGTCGAGGGACTGCCGAGGTAGTGGTAGAGATTTGATCGAGGAGGTCTGCAGGGTGATGGATGTGGCAGAGGAGTGGGTTGTGTAGTAGGTGGTGGATGATGGTTTGAGGTTCTACCGAAACCACCTCTAGGTGGTCCACCCTGACCACAGGGAGCAGGTGGATAGGGACGAGCTCAACTCTAGGCAGATGAGGCCTATGACCACGACGCTCCATAGATGATTTGAGGTACGATCTATGTCTACTCCACCTTAGCTGCAGTACTTATAGACATAGGTGCCAGTCACTCTTTCATTTCCATGGCTCTTGTTTGGATCTCGGAGATTTTGGTGGAGTCATTGGCTCGATCCTTTCGATTAGAGACTCCTATGGGAGAAGATTCGATGATTACACACTGGTGCCAATAGTGTGAGCTTACTCTAGGAGGTGAGAGTTTTGGATGGGATCTTCTAGTAGAGGCATCGAGGCCTTACGGCGTCATCTTGGGTATGGACTGGTTATCCATAGTCTATTCTCATATTGATTGCATTAGGTGCAATGTGTGGTGTGACCGCGAGGATGGGACCGGGTTTTCCTTCACCGGTGAGAAGGAAACATTTACAGCACAGGATGAACTTACCCGGAGGAGGGTGCAGCCAATCACACATCAGTTGGCTAGCCTTACCCTTGGAGTAGTTGATGTTGAGAGTCCGAGCTATCCTATAGTGGTGGACCATTATGCCAATGTCTTCCCTAATGATGTTCCCAGAATACCTCCTCACAGAGAGGTGGAATTCTACATTGAATTGTACCCTGGGATGGCACCAGTATATCGGATGTCTCCCGTGGAGATTCGTGAGTTACGAGTACAGCTAGAGGACTTTCAGAGGAAGGGGTTCATAAGGCCTAATGTTTCTCCATGGGCAGCTCTGATTTTGTTTTCCAAGAAGGAAAATGAGAGTTTGAAGCTCTGTGTGGATTATCGGTGCCTGAACCAGGTGACCGTGAAGAACAAGTATCCACTTCTAAGGATTGATGATCTTTTCGATCAGCTGAAGGGAGATTATTGGTTTTCGAAGATAGACCTTAGATTAGTCTATCATCAGCTCAGGTTACGAGATGAGGATGTGTAGAAGATGGCCTTTAGATGTCGGTATGGCCACAATGAGTTCTTGGTTATTCCATTTGGCATGACCAATGCCCCTGTAATGTTCATGGGACTCATGAACATGATCTTTCATATATACCTTTATCTCTTTGTGGTGGTCTTAATAGACGAAATCTTGATATACTGAGTATCAGAGGAGGAGCATGCCTGTCATCTGCAGATAGTTTTGGATAAACTTCAAGAGAACCAGCTTTATTGTAAGCTCTTGAAGTTTCAATTCTGGATACATGAGGTCTACTTTTTGGGACATGTTATCTCAGAGGCTGGAGTTGTAGTGGATACAGAAAATATAGAGGTTGTGCTAGCTTGGGATCCACCTAGGAGTGTGACCGAGGTGTGGAGTTTCTTGGGGTTGACTGGGTACTACTAGAGATTCGTACCTGAATTTTCCAGAGTTGCAGAACCCTTATCAACATTGAAGAATAAGGGAAAACCATTCGTGTGGTCAGAGAGATACCATTAGAATTTTTAGGAGCTGAGGTAGAGACTGATGAGTGCCCCCATCTTGAGCCTACCAAAAGAGGGTGTTGGGTATGCAGTCTACTGTGACGCATCAGGGACCGGACTTGAATGTGTCCTGATGCAGGAGTGAGCAGTGATCGCTTATGGTTCACGACAGCTGAGACAAAATTATCAAAACTATGCTACCCATGACATGGAGTTAGTACCAGTGGTCTTCGCCTTAAATATGTGGCGACACTACTTGATGGTTGAACGATTTACTATTTACTCTGATCATAAGAGTCTCAGGTATATCTTCTCATAGAAGGACCTGAACCTGAGACAACGACGTTGGCTAGAATTCCTCCAGGACTATAATATTGAGATAGTCTACACTCCTGGGAAGCGGAACGTAGTAGCAGACGCACTCAGCAGGAGGTCTGGTCTATAGTTGCTGAGTGAGGTGACAAAGAAGCTAGCCACATTGCATATATCATTTGTGGATAGAGATGGAGCAGCTTACCTCTAGTCCATGACTGTCACTCCCCCACTTCTTCAGCGAGTTCGGGAGGCACTTCTTGGGGACATTGACTATGAGGATCAATGTGCTCAGATATCCTCAGGATAGGCACCTGATGGGTTTTCTGAAGGTGGGGAGCACATCATCCTCTTCAGAGGACACACTATGGTACAAGTGGTGCTACAAGATGAGGTGTTGAGAGAATTCCATATGTCCCCTCTAGCGGTATATCCTGGTGTGGGGAAGATATACCAGGACCTCCGGTGTCAGTACTGGTGGCCAGGGATAAATAAAGCAGTGGCAGAGTTTGTTTCACGATACCAAACTTGTCAGCAAGTGAAGGTTGAGCATCAGGTTCCAGCAGGCTAAGCTCAGCCATTAGAGGTACCAGAGTGGAAGCGGTATGGAATTTCCATGGACTTTGTGATAGGTATACCATGTACATCCAGGGGCCACGATTCCATCTGGGTGATCGTTGACCAACTCACCAAGTTGGCCCAATTCCTACCCATCTGAGAGCAGGGATCAGTAGAGGGATTGGGATGCCTCTACGTAAAGAAGATTGTATGACTCCATGGGGTTCCATCGACAATAATATTTGATCATGACACACATTTTATATCCTGGTTTTGGAGAGGATTTCAGGAGGTGTTTGGGACTCAGCTACGTTTGAGCATCGCCTTTCATCCACAGACGAATGGTCGGATGGAGCGAACCATTCAGACACTGGGGGACATGCTTCGTGCTTGCATCCTAGTTTTTGGCCGTAGTTGGGAGGATCATTTTCCCTTGGTGGAGTTCTCATACAATAACATCTATCACTCCACCATCAGTATGGCACCATTTGAGGCCTTTTAAGGTCGACCATGTAGATCACCTCTATGCTGGACAGACCCAGGGGAGTCATCACTTATGGGTCCAGAGTTAGTACGGGCTACCACTAAGAAGGTAAAGATCATCCAGGAGCAGATTAAGACTACACAGAGCAAACAGAAGTCTTAAGCTGACATGAGACAGAGACATTTGGAGTTCGAGGAGGGAGACCATGTCTTCCTACGGGTCTCACCTCTATGAGGTTTGTGGAGATTTTTCCAGGGTATCAAGCTATCTCTGAGGTTCATCGGACCCTTTTAGGTTCTTAACAGAGTTGGTGAGATGGAATATCACCTAGCTCTTCCCCCACAGATGCATCAGGTGAATGATTTTTTCCATGTTTCATAGTTGAGGAAGTACATGCATGATTCATCGCACGTTATTGACTGGGGAGAGCTGTACATTGATGATGGGCCGACATTTACAGAGGATCCAGTGGAGATTGAGGATCGACAGGAGTGAGTCCTTCTTGGATGATCGATACCTCTGGTGCACATTCGTTGGCAGCACGGGAACCTCCAGGAGAGCACATGGGAGCGGAAGGCTCAGATTTGTGCTCAGTACCCCCACTTGTTTCCTTAGACTATGTTGTGGATTTCGGGGATGAAAATCCCTAAGGTGGGGAGAATGTAAAGACTTGGATTTTACATGTAATTTTTTTAATTATATGGAATTATTACAAGTCTGTGAAAATTGACGGCACGTGATTCCGAGGCTCGGTGTACCCGGAATGAATTTTCGAAACTTTTTTTAAGGTATGTTTAGTAAACGCACAGGCAGCATTTTCTATCTTTTGAACTGGTGATCGAATTAAAAATATGAGGGCACCGTTGAATCTGTAGCGCCGGGATTCGCTTTAGAGAGTCTTTACTTTGACCACAGAAGGTCGGGAGAAAAAGATAGTTTTTGGACATTTAAAATAATAATAAAATAACAATGTTATTTTAATTCTCCTTTTCTTTTCCTCCAACGGACGAGCAGCGGTGGCAGGATCGATGACATGTCAAGCCATTAAATGGCTTGACTCTCCTTTTCTTGTAACTGCACTGTTGGGAATTTTGGTGGTCCATTAATTAAATGAACCTCATAAATTCCGCAGAGAATTACAGTAAAGACCCAGAATTTTCATGTAATTTTTTTTAAATTAAATGGGAATTTTACGAGTTTTAAAATTTTTACGGCGCTTGATTCCAATGCCTGGTGTGCCCGGAATCAATTTCTGAAGTTTTGTTTGGGTACGCTCAGTGAAAGTTCAAGCAGGTTTTTATAAATTTTAAACCGGTGCTCCGAATTGAAATCTGAGGACATCATTGAACTCGCAGTGCTGATATTCGCTTAAGGAGACTCTCGGCTTGATGGCAGTTGGTCGAGGGTGAAAGTTAGTTTTTGGGTTTTTCGTGGAATTAATAAAATAAAATAAACACATGTTTTATTTTATTTTATCTATTATAACCACCCAAGTGGAAGTTGGAGGTGGGGACCACCACACCTTAACCTCCCATGAGAGGTTATGGTGGTGAGGACCACCAGAGGCCTAAACCTCCACTTCATGTTTAATTGTGGTGGGGACCACCCGAGTTCTCAAAACCTCCCAATTTGAATTTGGGAGCAGGGACCACCCGATCCCTTATTAATGAAGGGAAGAGAAAAACCTCTCAACTCCCTCATTAATGTGGAGGATCCTCTTGAGCTTCCTCCACATTAATTCTACCAACTCTTCTAACATTTAATTATGCCAACTTAACCATTTTGAAATTTGTGTCAACAATTAAATGATAGAAAACTTAATCTATTATCTTGGCTTGGCATTTTCATTTTGGTGGAAGTTGGGAGAAATATTGGGAAGGAGAGAGCTTGGGGGAAATAAAGTTCTCCAATGAAGAACTTCATCTCCCGACGAAGAACGCTCTTCCGACGAAGAACGCTCTCCCGACGAAGAACGTTCCACTGACAAAGAACGACCTCGACTTCGACTTTATTCCTCAGAACCTCCTTCGATGTAGGATGTGTTCGTCTACAATGAAACGACGTCTGCCTTCTCATGCCAAAGTCGACGGACAACAAACAAGGTAGGGGATTTTTGTGATTGATTTTTTATATTCCAGTGATTCTTTTCTTCTAAAACAAAGAACACAGATCAACTTATAACTAGTTGATCCGCATATGTTTTCCTTTTGTGGGTTTTGGGATTAATCATTGCAGGAGGGTTTGTTGTACTTCGTTCTTGTGAGCCAAATGCTTCCACCCTAAACGCGGAGGGTGCAGACCAAACCAACATGGCCCAACCCCTTCGCTGTTATCATTTGTGGTGTTTTTCGAAATGGAGGAAGGTGACAACGACGTTGAAGGTGAAGAAGGCGACGATGGCAACGACAGTGCTACCCGCAGCTTCCACAACCCACGTCGCCCCCGTGACGCTTCGGCACTCTGGCCGAACCAGCTCCACCGCCCTGGGCCGAACCGCGCCGTCATTCGCCGAACTAGCCCGGGCTGCACCACGCCCCGGATGCGCCGGCCTCCCGAGCCGCCCTGGTCATGCCAGCCCTTCGGCCTCGCCCCGCCGCCGACCAAACCAGCCCGAGCCGCGTGGCGCCTCGGCCGAACTAGCCTCTCATGGCGCCCAGGCCAAGCCAGCCTCCCGCACCCCTCGCGACACCCCAACCGAACCGGCCGTACCCCTCACGGCACCCCGGCCGAATCGGCCCGCACCCTCACGGCGTCCTCCGGGCCGACTCGCCCATGCGACGGCCTCTGAGCTAAACCACCCTCGCGCCGACCCGCGAACGGTCCGTGCCCTCGTGACTGGTCTACGCCCTCGTGGCCCTCTACGGCCCCTCACGGCCTACTCGGCGGGGCCCAGTGGGCCAGGCTGAACCCAAAGGGATGGCCTGCCCAACGGGACGGGCCAGGCCCAACAGGTCATGTCAGGCCAACCCGAACTGGGTCGGGTGGGGTCGGACCGGACCTGGGCCCACTACGACCCTTTACTTTCTTCTGGCCATATCTTTGGCACGGGACATCCGTTTGATGAACCGTCAGCGACGCTAGTAATCTTAGAGAATTATGGTCCCTTCGAGTATACCCCACTAAAGTTTGGGGTATATTTGAGATACGGTTAGGTTGGATCATGAACAAATCCAACCAGGCCCCTGGGACTAAAAGGCAAATAACTAACAGAACGAGCATCTGATTGACGCGTCGTCTATTACATTGAGACCCCTATGACGTGACAGACCTTTGAGATACTTCTTCATGCGAATTTGTGATAGTTCGAGTATCAACTAGTAGCTCATGGAGCAGATCCTTCCAGTGACCAGCGAGCAGAATGCGGAGACCTATTAGTTAGCTGAGACCTGACAACTACTGACCGTTTGACTTGTAGAGACTCTACTAGCCCAGTGGGGAGCACCTGGTTGTGGCGGCAGACCCATGGTGGAGGAGTGCACTTGGTGACACGGTAGACTCACGGTACTCAACAGGAGGAGTACCTCTGTAGGCTATGAGGGGGAGCACCTAGGTGTGGCGGCAGACCCACAGTGGGGAGTGCCTCTATGTGACGCAGCAGACCCATGGTACTCGACAGGAGGAGTACCTCAGCAGTCCAAGGTTAGTGGGAAGCACCTCTATGTGACGTGCCAATCCCACTGTACTCAATAGTGGAGGATTTCTCCAGCATCCGAGCTTTCAATAATGTATTGGGGATATTACTTGATACTACCCCTAGAATAAAAATCCTAGTTTGAGCTGAGTCATTACTTTTGTTTTTTCTCATTATTGAGACTGATTACTTAATAACTTAGGTATATGTATGGGCATATAACTAAGTAGGGTTATCTATTGATTTCATACTTTTTGGTTTATCCTTGTTGGATTTGGTGAGACCTTGAGGGTCTCGAGGTCCCTACTGAGTATCATTATACTCACCCCTGCATGGGCTATGCCCGCACCTTGTTGTGTTGGATGCAGACGACGGACAACGTTGACTGAGGCTGAGAGTACCAGGACTGGATAGTACCCGGAGGTGGAACTTACGATGAGTCGATACATGGAAGTGACTGAAAGATGTGGAGTGGTAAGGAGGCTATCTGTACCTACCCTTTAGGTAGGAATCCCAGAGGATGACCCGTCAGCTATTTTTCCTTTCTTTAGTTGTACTTGTAGTTCCAGTTCCTTGTACTTTACAGTTGGGCTTGTATTTCCAGCCCCGTTTACTTTTCAGCACTCTTTTGTTATACAGTTTACCTAGTGTTTTGTATCCAGTTGTGTGCTCTATTGTGTGAGTTTACAGGTTATAAAGGCAATTCCTTCCCAGTTTTAGGTAATTACACCTTTGGTGCTAGTCGTCAGCCCCTGGCCTATGGAAGGCGGGCTTGGGGTAGTCACGACACGGGCCCTGGGGGACGGGTTGTGACAAATTGGTATCAAAGGAGTCGGTTCTACCGTAGAACTTAGGACTCTGATATTTCTTTTCTATGAAGAAATAATGTTAAGTGTAGTGAGTGTGGTTTTCAGTTCAGGGAGTCCAGTGTTGGTGCGGCAGCCGACGTATCCATACACCAAGACCCTGACTTATGATTTCCGACTCAGTGCACGAAAAAACTGATTGCGTGTGTGTTTTCAAAAGTTTTCTTTAAGTAATCTCAACTAGGTCAGCTCACCAGGTATATCTTTTGACCGTGTCACATCTGTTTCTTTCAGGATGCCTCCACGCAGATAGTCGGCTAGAGTTCTGAGAGTCGTACGCACTGACAGCCCACCGAGCGACGAGGCCTCGATGTAGGGCCCTTTTCCAACGGAGGCACTAGCGGTATATTTCCCCGTTGGGCCACCGATGCCACCAACCCCAGCAGCATATGGTTCACGCCGCTTGAGCGCGTTTCACGATTTCTAGTGCCAGAGGCCACCCAGGTTCAGGGGAGAGACATACCCACATGTGGATGAGGATTGGCTAGAGGCTATGGTGAGAGTCTTCCGACTGGTAGGGACACCAACAGACCTCATGGTGATTCTTGTTGCCAGCCTTCTATAGGTAGCAACAGGTAGATGGTGGAGCTTGATGCTCCAGGTCCACGACGAGGTGACGCTTCTCTAGGCAGACTTCAAGAGTCTGTTTCGGGCAGATTTTGTTCTAGCTACTCTTCACGCAGTGCGCATTCAGGAGCTACTTCATATGCAGTAGGGTAGCATGACTATAGCTCAGTACTCAGTGAGGTTAACAGACCTCTCACGCTACTCCAACGATATGGTGCAGGACCCATTCTTTAGGGCCCGGATCTTTGAGCAGGGACTCAGGTGGGAGATCAGGGCTTCGGTGATCTCACTCAGCATCCCGACGCAGGTAGGGGTGTTAGAGAGAGCCCTCCTAGTGGAGAGATTCCTTTCTAAGCAGTATCCAGTAGCGAGATCCACCACCAGTCGACACGTAGCAGAGTCTTCTGCAGCTGGCAGTAGATAAATGTCGCAGAGGTCTAAGAGGACCAGACCTACAGGTGGATGACCTCATGATTTAGGATCAGTTGTGTGGGGAACCCAAAGTGGATACAAATATGCCTGTAGTGGGTAGTGTTACGCATGCGGTGGGCAGAGTTACATGGATCGTGACTATCAGACCCGTCGTTTGGATGATCATCAGATGATTAAAGGACCGCCCAGGCAGAGACAGAGATTCAATCGAGGTGGTCCACAGGGAGCAGGCAGACGTGGTAGAGGAGCTGGCTGTGCAGCTGGAAGTGAACAGTGATTCAAGGTGTTACTACCACCACCACTAAGAGGTCTACCCCGACCGCAGGGAGTGGGTGGACAGGGGAGAGCTCATCTTCAGGCAGCTGAGGCATATGATCATGGTGCTCCGGAGATGATTTGAGGTACGATCTGTGTCTACTCCACCATATCTGCAGTACTTATAGACACAGGTTCCATTCACTCTTTCATTGCCACTGCCCTCGTTCAGAGCTATGAGATTCCGACGGAGCCGTTGGCTCGATCCTTACGGCTAGAGACTCCTATAGGAGCAGATTCGATGATTATGCACTGGTTCTGGCAGTGTGATCTTACTCTAGGAGGCGAGAGCTTTGGCTGGGATCTCCTAGTAGTGGCATCGAGGCCTTAAGATGTCATCTTGGGTATGAACTGGTTATCTACAGTTCATGATCATATTGACTGTATTAGGCACAAAGTGCAGTGTGTCCGCACAGATGAGACTAGGTTTATCTTCACCAGCGAGAAGGGAGCCTTTGCATCACATGATGGACTTACTCGGAGGAGAGTGCAGCCGATCACTCATATATTGGCTAGCCTTACCCTCGGAGCAGTTGATGTGGAGAGTCCATGTTATCCTATAGTGTGGACCAGTACACATATGTCTTCCATGATGATGTTCCAGGTCTACCCCCTTACAGAGAGTTAGACTTTTACACTGACTTGTACCCTGGGACGACACCGATATCTACACCATCATATCGGATGGCTCCTACGGAGCTTCGCGAGCTGTGGGTACAACTAGAAGACTTGTAGGGGAAGGGATTCATTTGGCCCAGTGTTTCTCCATGGGCATCCCCAATTTTGTTCACCAAGAAGGCAGATGGGAGCTTGGGGCTTTGTGTCAACTACCGGCACCTGAACCAAGTGACCGGGAAGAACAAGTACCCACTCCCTAATTATCTCTTTGATCAGCTAAAGGGAGAATGATGGTTCTTGAAGATAGACCTTAGATCAGGCTATCACCTTCTCAGATTTCGAGATGAGGATGTGTATAAGACAACTTTAAGATGTTGATATGGCCACTATGAGTTCTTGGTTATGCCACTAGGTGTAAACAATGCTCCAGCAGTGTTCATGGGACTCATGAACAAGATCTTCTAGCCATACCTAGATCTCTTTGTCGTAGTCTTCATCGATGACATTATGATCTACTCGACTACTGAGGAGGAGAATGCCTATCACTTTCTGGTAGTACTGGACACACTCCGAGAGCACCAGCTTTATGGTAAGCTCTCGAAATGCCAGTTATAGATCTGAGAGGTTCACTTTCTGGGTCATTTCATCTCAGAGGATGGAGTTGCAGTGGATCTAGTGAATATTGAAGCGGTACTTTCTTGGAAGCCACCCAGGAGTGTGATGGAGGTACAGAGTTTCCTGGGTTTGGCTAGATACTATTAGAGATTTGTACCGGACTTCTCTAGAGTTACAGCACCATTATTAGCCTTGACGAAGAAGGGGAAACCCTTTGTATGGTCGGAGAGATGCCAGCATAGCTTTCAGAAGTTGAGGTAGAGGCTCACTAGTGCCCCCATCTTAAGGCTTCTAGAGGAAGGCGTAGGGTACGTAGTCTACTGCGAAGCATTAGGGACCGGAATCGGATGTGTCCTGATGCAGGAGTGAGCAGTGATCGCATATGGATCTCGTCAGCTGAGACAACATGAGCAGAACTATGCTACCCATGACTTGTAGTTAGAAGTAGTGTTCTTCACCTTAAAGATTTGGTGAAACTATCTGATGGGCGAACATTTTATCATGTACTCTGATCACAAGAGTCTCAGGTATATCTTCTCTCAGAAGGACCTGAACCTGAGATAGTGACATTGGATTGAGTTCCTCCAAGACTATGACTTCGAGATAGTCTATACTCTTGGGAAGGGGAATGTTGTTGTAGATGCACTCAATAGAAGATCTGGTATACAACTACTACGCGAGGCAATGGAGCAGCTGACTGCTTTACAGATATCCTTTGTGGATAGAGATGGAGAAGCCTTCCTTTAGTCTCTTATAGGCACTCCCCCACTTCTTCAGCGAGTCAGGGAGGCATAGCATGGGGACACTGACTTTGAGACACGACGTGCTCAGATATCCATAGGGCAGGCACCTAATGGATTTTTTGAAGGTGGGGAGCACGTCATCCTCTTCAAAAGATATACCATGGTACCAGTGTCACTTCAGAAGGAAGTGTTGAGGGAGTTCCACACATCCCCTCTAGTGGTACATACAGGATTGAAGAAGATGTACCAGGATCTCTGACGATAGTACTGGTGGCCGGGAAGGAAGAAAGCAGTTTCAGAGTTCGTCTCTCGATGCCTCACTTATCAGCAAGTGAAGACGGAGCATCAGGTACCAGAAGGCTTGGTTCAGCCTTTAGAGGTTCCAGAGTGGAAGTGGGATGGTATATACATGGAATTCATGATAGGACTTCCACGTACATCCAAGATACATGACTCGATTTGGGTGATCGTCGACCGACTCACCAATTCGGCCCACTTCCTACCGATCAGAGAGCAGGGTTTAGTAGAGAGCTTGGGATGCCTCTATGTGCAAGAGATTATGCAGCTACATGGAGTACCTTTGACTATTGTCTCCGATCATGATGCACGTTTCACTTCCCGACTATGGAAGGGGTTGCAGGAGGCTTTCGGGACGCAGATTTGTCTGAGCACCGCCTTCCATCCTCAGACGGATGGCCAGACTGAGCAGACCATTCAGACCCTCGAGGACATGCCTTGTGCTTGTGTACTCGACTTCGGTCACAGCTGGGAGGATCACTTTCCTTTGGTGGAGTTTGTGTACAACAACATTTATCACTCCACCATTGGGATGGCACATTTTGAGGCATTGTACGGGTGACCTTTTAGATCACCTTTGTGCTGGACTGACCCAGGGGAGTCAGCACTTATGGGACCAGAGATGGTATGGGCTACTATAGAGAAGGTGAAGATCATCTAGGAGAGGATGAAGATTTCACAGAGCAGGCATATGTCGTATGCTGATAGGAGATGGAGACCTTTGGAGTTCGAGGATGGCGACCACGTCTTTCTACGGGTCTCACCCCGAAGAGGTTTATGCAGATTTGGCCGATGCGGCAAGTTATCTCCAAGATTCATCAGACCTTTTAAAGTCCTCAGTAGAGTTGGTGAGGTGGCATACCGCTTAGCTCTTCCACCTCAGTTGCACCGGGTGCACGACGTCTTCTACGTATCCTAGTAGAGGAGATACGTGCACGACCCTTCTCACATCATCGACCATGGAGAGATAGACATCGGCGATGGGGAAACTTTTATGAAGGTTCCAGAAGAGATTGAGGATCGATAGGTTTGACTCCTTTGTGGACAGTCGATACCTATGGTGTGTATTCGTTGGCAGCACGGGAACCTATAGGAGAGCATATGGGAGCGGGAGGCTCATATGCGTGCTCAGTACCCCCACTTGTTCCCTTAGTTTGAGTTATGGATTATGAGGACGTAAAGCCTAATGTGGGGAGAATGTAAAGACCCGTAATTTCCATGTAATTTTTTTTTAAATTAAATGGGAATTTTACGAGTTCACGGTTTTTTATGGCGCTTGATTCTGAGGCCCGGTGTGTCCGAAATCAATTTCTGAAGTTTTGTTCGGGTACATTCAGGGAAAGTTCGAGCGGGTTTCTATAACTTTTGAACTAGTGCTCGGAATTGAAATCTAAGGACACCGTTGAACTCGTAGTGTCGGTGTTCACTTAAGGAGACTCTCACCTCGATGTTAGTTGGTCAAGGGTGAAATTTAGTTTTTGGGTTTTTTCGTGGAATTAATAAAATAAAATAAACACATGTTTTATTTTATTTTATCTGTTATAACCACCCATGTGGAAGTTGGAGGTGGGGACCACCACACCTTAACCTCCCATGAGAGGTTATGGTGGTGGGGACCACCAAAGTCCTAAACCTCCACTTCATGTTTAATTGTGGTGGGGACCACCCGAGTTCTCAAAACCTCCCAATTTGAATTTGGGAGCGGGGACCACCCAACCCCTTATTAATGGGGGGGGAGAGGAAAACCTATCAACTCCCTCATTAATGTGGAGGAGCCTCTTGAGCTTCCTCCACATTAATTATGCCAACTCCTCTAACATTTAATTATGCAAACTTAACCATTTTGAAATTTGTTTCAACAATTAAATGATAGAAAACGTAATCTATTATCTTGGCTTGGCATTTTCATTTTGGTGGAACTTGAGAGAAATATTGGGAGAGGAGAGAGCTTGGGAGAAATAAAGTTCTCCAATGAAGAACTTCATCTCCCAATGAAGAACGCTCTCCCGAGGAAGAACGCTCTCCCGATAAAGAACTCTCCACCGACGAAGAACGACCTCGACTTTGACTTTCTTCCTTGGAACCTTCTTCAACGTAGGACATGTTCGTCCACAATGAAACGATGTCCACCTTCTCGCATTGACGTCGAAAGACAATGAACAAGTTAGGGGATTTTTGTGATTGATTTTTATATTCCCGTGATTCTTTCCTTCTGAAAAAAAGAACGCAGATCAAATTCTAACTATTTTATCTGCAAATGTTTTCCTTTTGCGGGTTTTGGGATTAATCATTGTGGGAGGGTTTGTTGTGCTTCGTTCTTGTGAGACAAATGCTACCACCCTAAATGCGGAGGGTGCGGACCAAACCAACATGGCATGACCCCTCCACCGTTCTCTTTTGTGGTTTTCTTTGAAATGGAGGAAGGCGGCAACGACGTTGAAGGCGAAGAAGGCGACGATGGAAACAACCGCGCTACATGTGGCTTCTGCAACCCGCACCGCCCCTACGATGCTCAAGCGCTCAGGCCGAACCAGCTCTGCTGCCCCGGGCCGAACCGTGCCACCGCCGGCCGAACCGGCCCGACCCGCGCTGCACCCCGGCCGCGCCGCACCCCGGCCCGCCGACCTCCCGCGTCGCCTCGGCCGCACCAGCCCGCCAGCCCCGCACCACCACTGACCGAACTGGCCTGAGCCACACAGCACCCCGGTTGAACCGGACCCTCACAGCGCCCCAGCTGAGCCGGCCTCCCACGCCCCTTGCGGCGCCCCGGTCGAGCCGGCTGCGCCCCAGCCAAACCGGCTCGTGCCCTCGCGGCGTCCTCCGGGCCGAGTCGCCCACGTGATGCTCTCCAGGCCGAACCGCCCTCGCATCGACCCATGGCCGGTCCGCACTCTCGCAGCCGGTATGCACCCTCGCGACTGGTCCGCGCCCTCATGAACGGTCCGCGCCCTCGCGACCGGTCCGCGCCCTCATGACCGTTCCGTGCCCTCACGGCCCTCCACGGCCCCTCGTGGCCAGCTGGGCTGGGCCTAGCGGGCCGAGCCGACCCAACCCGGGTCGGATCAGGCTAGGTCGGGCGGGGTCGGTCCGACCGGGTCGGACCGGACCCGGGCCCACTATGAACGTTTACTTTCTTCTGGCCATATCTTTGGCATCAGACGTCCGTTTGACGAACCGTCAGCGACGCTGGTAATCTTGGAGCATGACAGTCCCTTTGAGTATACCCCACTGGATTTTGGGTATAGTTGAGATATGGTCAGGTTGGATCGTGCACGAATCAAACCGGGCCCCCGGGACTAAAAAGCTAATAACTAACAGACCGGACATTCGATTGATGCACCGTCTATTGTGTTGAGACCCCTATGACGTGGAAAACCTTTGAGATACTTCTTCGTGGGACTTTGTGACAGTTGGAGTATCGACCAGTAGCTCATGGAGCAGATCCTTCCAGTGACGAGCGAGCAGAGTGCGGAGACATAGTAGCTGGCTGAGACCTAACGACTGCTGACCGTTTGACTCAAAGAGACTCTACTATCCCAGTGGGGAGCACTTGGTTGTGGTGGAAGGCCCACGGTGGAAGAGCGCACTTGGTGATGTGGCAGACCCACGGTACTCGACATGATTAGTACCTCTGTAGGCTATGAGGGGTAGCACCTGGGTGTGGCGGCAGACCCACGGTGGGGAGTGCCTATGTGTGACGCAGCAGATCCACGATACTCGATAGGAGGAGTACCTCAACAGTCCAAGGATAGTGGGAAACGCCTCTATGTGATGCGGCAGTCCCACTGTACTTGATAGAGGAGGAGTTCTCCAGCAGTCGGGGTTTCGATAATGTGTTGGGGATGTTACTTGATACTACCCCTAGAATAAAAATCCTGGTTTAAGCTGAGTTAGTACTTTTGTGTTTTCCTCATGATTGAGACAGATTACTTAATAACTTAGGTATATGTATGGGCATATACCTAAGTAGGGTTATCTGTTGATTTCATACTTTGTGGTTTATCCTTGTTGGATTTTGTGATACCTTGAGGGCCTCGGGGTCCCTACTGAGTATCATTATACTCACCCATTCACGGGCTATACTTGTACCTTGTTGTGTTGGATGCAGATGATGGACAACATTGACTGAGGCTGAGAGTACCAAGACTAGATGGTACCCAGAGGTAGACCTTACGACGAGTCGGTACACGGAAGATACTGATGGATGTGGAGTGATGAGGAGGCTATCTGTACCTACCCTTCAGGTAGGAATCCCGGAGGACTACCCAATAACTGTTTTTCCTTTCTTCAGTTGTACTTGTACTTCTAGTTCCTTGTACTTTACAGTTGGGCTTGTATTTTCGGCCCCTTTTATTTTTCAGCACTCATTTGTTATACAGTTTACCTAGTGTTTTTTATCCATCTGTGTTCTCTATTGTGTGCGTTTACAAGTTATAAAGGTAATTTCTTCCCAGTTTTAGGGAATTACACCTTTGGTGTGAGTCGCCAGACCCTGGCCTATGGAAGGCGGGCTTGGGGTAGTCACGACACGGGCCCCGGGGGACTGGTCGTGACAGTTACCCACCTCTTCCCCCTCCTATTTATATGGATCTTGGGGTGGGGTGTTGTCACAACTTCACCAAGTGACGAAACTCTGGAAAAGTACCGTGATGACAACCACTTGGAGGACGAGATCGGTTTCATCAAGCAGTGACGAGCGCCACCGAATCACGAACTGATGATAATGACAAAGTAGGTTTCATCGATCGTCATCAGTGGACGTCTTATCCAAGTAGGGGGATTGTTGTAAAGTTCATCCTTATGCTAATGTGGAGGGCACGGGTCAAACGAACAAGGCCTGGACCCTCCGCCTCTTCGGTATTTGTCTAGTTTTCCTGGAACGGTTTTTCAAATGGAGAGACAGGATGAAACCGGAGGACACACAGCGACGACGGTGACCCGAGAGCCTCATAGGCACTGACGGCATCGAAAATGGACCATCGGAGCGCGTTCGGTGGCCCATGGAAGAAACTGTCAGTGCTCCATGTCAGCAGCGGTCGGCGGTGGCCGAAGGAGACTTACGGCAACCGGCCGTAGGTGGTGGAAAGCAGCGTGTCGTCGAATGCCGTGGAAGCCAAGGGCGACTGGTCTGATCCGGCCGCACGAGACAAGGGCGACACCCGCAGGCACTGGTAGCGGTAGTAGTCATGACCAGTAGGCCGCGGCAGGAGGGAGTAGTGCGGCCCCGTGCCGCGCCGGGTTTGGCGAAAGCTGGTCGGCCAAACGGCCAACCGTTTAATGCGGTGGGGCAGTGCCACACCGGCTGGGTGAAACGGACCTGCAACCGCAGGGCCAGTGGAGAATGCGGTCCACCTTCTGGTAGACTGGGCCGGACCCGCGGCCCAACAGGCCAGTGTGGGTCGGTCAAGCCCCACACTGTGGGCCAGGCCAATCGTGGCCCTGGCCCGCGAACCATGGGCCAACCTTGATGGGCCGGGCCCAGTGAACCAGGCCGACCCTTAACGGGCCGGACTCAGGCGGGGTCAGGTAGACCCCGGGACCCATTGCGTCGGGCCGGTCTGATCGAGTCAGACTGAGCCCAGACCCAATCAGTCCCTGAATAAAGAAAAGCTCGTAATTGAAAAACCAGGTGTCCATTCGACACGTCATCAGTGGCGTTGAGATCCCTTTTTGAAAGCGGTCCCTTTGGCATATTCCGGCAGGCCCGACCGAGCCGGGCCATACTAAGGTGCGATCACCCCCATTTCACAGAAAGGGATGTAACTAACAGACCAGACATCCGATCGACTCACTGTCTATAAAATAAGGTCCCTTGTGACAAGGTGGTCCTTTGGAGATACTCTAAGTTAGTTTTGACAGAGTTTGACATGCGACTTGGGTTGGATCAGTCTTGAATCCAACTGAGACCTTTTTACAAAAGTGGTCACATCTCACAAACTGGGTGCCTGATTGACGCGTCGTCTATCACGTTGGGACACCTATGATAGGGAAGTCCCTTTGGTATGATTTTTTTCGGGACTTAATACTAGTTTAAATATGAACAATGGCTTGAGGAGAGGTTCTCCCATAATCAAGCATGGTATGAGCAGGAATCATATGGTTGGCTATCAATTGAAGAGCGACCCTATGTGGATCAACATCATAGAGATCCTGTGTGGATCAGAATCATAGCGATCCTGCGTGGAAGCATCATAGAGACCTTGTGTGAATCAGCATCATAGCTATCCATTGAGGACTAATTTTAGAGCGGCCCTATCAAGGATCAACAACTAGCGACCCTGTGTGGATCAACATCAAGCAACCTTGTGTGAATCAGCATTTCAATGACCCCGTGTGGATCAAAATTTCAGCGACCCTGTGTGGATCAGTATTCTAGAGACCCTGTGTGGATCAGCAGTAGTGTGACCTGATGAGGACCTGCCTTACAGTGGCCCGTCATGGAAGAGTGACTTAATGTGATCACAGGTCTGATGCACTCTTCCACCTTAGTAGATATGAAGGAGGTTCCTGTAGAGAATAGGTTCTAGAAATAGCATGTCAAGGCCTTGTGAATTCCAATGGTGTCAGAAACTTTGCTTCCATCTGGTTGTGAGATGCAAGTGATAGCATTTTTCTGATGCATGGCTGATGCTTTCTGGTGAAAATACCAGGTATTGGCATCCCCTTATTTAATGTGAGTGTCTCGTGCCCGCATAGCCCAGAAGCTTTCCTTAATGCGCAGGGCCATATCTAGTTCTCTTTGTGTATCACCAATCTTAGAGAGATTGCAATTGGATGTAGGTTTCTTCATAAGGTTGTGTAATCTCTTTTTGAGGACACCACAGTTCCAATCAGTGTGGTGGAATTTTTTGTTGCTCCAAGACCTCAGATCGGATGCAACATGTTAGAGATTGATACTAACATCCTCGTGAGTACCTTTCCAGCTTGATCGGATAACCTCTTCACATTCCTGGTCTTTAGACCAGAAACTCTCAAATCTGAAGGGTCTGTTGAATTGTCTGTTGCGTTCACCTTGTGTGCAATCAATAAAAATAGGACAGTGGTCCGAACATTTGAGCGTCATGTGGCCGATATGGAACATGATGAAGAGATTAATCTAATTAGTTGATCCCAAAAATCTATCTAGATGCTCAGCGATGTGGGTGCCTTCTATATTACCGTGGAGCCATGTAAAAGGATTACCTGCGTACCCCAGATCGACCAAGTCCTCCCTAGAAACTGTGTCCTTGAAATTTGACATCGAAGCTAAGGGTCGGATGATTCCGCCCCTTTTTTCCTTATGGAAAATTATCTCATTGAAGTCCCCTCCGAAAAGAATAGGGCTCGGTAGGTCATGTCACAGCTTGCCATGAAGGTCCCATGACTTCACCTTATCATTATTAGATGACCAACCATAGAATCCCACAAAGGTCCAGGGTGGGTTATGGTCCATCTGAATAGTTGCTGCCATGTGGAGCGAGGATAAGGACAAAATTTTGACGTCGATATTGTCCTTCCAAAGGAGATAGAGGCCCCCAGAGTGACCTTGTCTTGAAACTGAGAAGCTGCCTTGGAAGCCTCATTTCAGAGCAATTCCATTGGTGTCCTTGTTTTCCAGTATGGTTTCAGACAGGAAAACCATATCGGGGTGACTTTGGGCACAATTGACCTGAAGCATGTGAACGATTCATGGGTTGCCAAACCCATGACAGTTCCAGCATAAAACAATCATTGGTCTAGGCGGGGCTTGGTCTCACTCGCCGCTTCCTCTAATTCCACTGTACGTATTTCTCCACTCGTCATTTTCCATATTTTGGTGGGATTCCCCACCGATTTCCCTATTTCGTTTTGTCGTTTCCTAAACCCGGGTTTGGGGTCTTCCGTATGACCGTTACTTTCTCCGTGATTCACCCTTTTCCACGTGCTATGGGTAATTGGGCATGGTAATGGAGTTCTCGTTATTCCATGGGCCCCCATAGTTAGGGTTCCTGATTCGGTCATTTGTGGATCAGGGTCTGGATCTGGTGGTTCAATGTGCATCTTCTTTGGCTTTGAGCAATGTGCTGGTGGTTCTTTTTGTTTTGTCCAAGAGTGGATTGATATTAGAACAACCTCTTTGTGGATGAGTTATGGAACTTATAAATGGAATAAGATGATATAGCTTAAGACTAATCCTCTATATTCCCGATCTCTATGTTGTATACCTGGTGTGAGATGACAATTGCTCTGTGCTTTGTGATTGAGGTCTTGCTTTGTGGAAATTTGGGAGACCTTCGGGGGTCTCGAGGTCCCTACTGAGTATTGTTATACTCACCCTTGCACGGGCTTTGCCCGAACCATGTTGTGTCTTGTGCAGATGAAGAGCAGCTAGGCTGAGACTTGAGGGAGCCAGGACCATGCGGTACACAGAGGATACGAGCTGATGTGGAGTGTTGTGGAGACGATCTGTACCTACCCTTCAGGTAGGATCCTCGGTGGACGATACAAGATTTGTTTTCCCTTTTCAATTGTACTTGTACTTTTCATTTGGGATTGTATTCCAACCCCTTTACTTTTAGTACACTTTTTACTACAACAGTTTACTTCGTGGTTGCTTCTTGTTGTGTTCTTAGTTTGTGTGTTTGTACATGTTTAAAGGAAATGCCTTCTTGTTATAGGGATTCACCTTTTTGGTTCTAGTTGTTAACCCCATGGCCTATGGAAGGCGGTCTTGGGGTAGTCACGACATGGGCCCCAGGGGACGGGTTGTGATAGATATAGTGTATTACAAATTGAAAAACATTATCACGTGTGGTCGGTTTGTTGGGTATCCATGCAGTGAATCCAGAAAATAAATATTTGGAGTATCCAAGTTGACTGCAATGAGTACCCAATGTTTCTTAAAAACAAAAAAAATAAGTAATGAAAGGAATGAAAATATATTTGATATGATTAAATTTTGGAGTTTTACCCCTACATTGTTGGTATTAAGAAAATTCTATCATCCATAAGTTTTCTTTCAAATGATATGGACAGTTTTCCACTATTTCATGCAATTTTCATTCCATTTCTCTTTGGTCTATAGAAGTGAAGTGAGGAATAATGATTCCATATTTATGTTCATGGGTTAATCCCTTCAATTGGTATTCATATATACGCCTATAAAAATTATGAAATGCATTTATTCATAATTAACATAGTATATCAGCTATTGTAAAAACAAATCATGAAAACATACCTCATGTATACATTTACAACTGAGACTCCTATCCATTCATATTTAAGGATTTCATTTACATTATCAAGATAAATGTAGTCTATAATGTCCTCTATGTACATTTGTTATTCAAAATTAATTATGTGTTACTACCACTTTGTAACTTTGTATCCACATGAACCTTCAATGTTAGTAAATATAGATATTGAATAGGTGGGGTAAAGGTGATTTATGAAGATATTTTTAATTGGTTGGTTGATCCTTTATATTGTTTTTATTTGACCTTTCATTTCACCCCCTCCATTTGTCAATATGTAATAACATTCATTGGTTCAAACATTTTTTCATTAATCGTTAAAGTTTTAGCATGAAAAATAAATTATAAATGAATACCTCCTTATCAACATGTTTTTTACAAGATAAGATGGACATGCTATGAATGTTACAATAGATTTCTTGACCGTATGAATATATGCATCATCAAGTGGAACAAGAAGCTCGGTGCTCGGATCGTGAGCTATAGTAATCTCCACTCTCACATGACCTGTTAGAAGTTGTCTATTGTGTAGAATGTCTTCTTGGATATTGAACATGGTAGCCCTTGCAACAAGGCAATGGGTGGTTGTTGATATATATAAATCATAATCATTTTCACCCTATAGAATATCAGTGCAATAAAGATATTAGTGCCTTCTTGATTCACATTTCACATAAATAGTTATGAGAATATTGATTACCTTATCTAAGATAGATCTTTAAGGAGAATGGCTCACCTCAAATCTGGTGGGGGTGGGGTGGGATCTTCATGCAATGGTTGTTCTTGATTTGTTTCTTCTCTTTTCTTCCCCCCATAACATTTTCTTGAAACTCAGACTACCAATGGAATTTTTCTTCAAGAGAAGATAATCATTCCTATATCTATTCTATTTGTTTATCATTATCCCCCTTTTTCTTTTCTCAAAATATGTTTGGGGTTTGACCCCAAAACCCGCACCTCTGACGCGGCCATGATACTCTAGCCGCTTCAAGGCCATTGATAGTAGGTATTCATTTGGTGCAGTTGTTGATGATTCATGTGTCTAAGTCAGATAGAAATTATAGGAAAATAAGTAATCATTGTTATGTAATAGTTATTTAACACAAAAATAATTTTTTATTATATCATACTTAATGTTCTTCCCACAATTTTTTTGGGTTTTCATTTATTAGTATCCCATCTTTATTTACATGCACCTCCTTCTATAGCACATGATGTGAGATGGAAGTTGCTTTGGATTTGGATCTATCAATATGAATATAAACCTAGGAACATAATTATGTTGTTGTTTCATGTCACATAAAATCATTACAATAAATTTAAAATATGTACCATTTTTTCAAGTGAAGCATACCTCATCCTTGCTCTACAATAGGGGTACATTAGTTTTTCTACCCATTCCTTATTTTCAACACTCAATTGATGTTTCATAAATTAAAAATTATTAATCAAATTGATTAATACACGTATTTTCAAAAAAGGTATTCCCAAGCATAATGTACTTGAAAAGATATCTTTGCATGATGTCTAATAAACACATCCCACACTTGTTGTCCTATCAGGTGTGCATACATATGCAGTGGGTGCAGGTTTATTTTCCCTTCACCATCTTTAAGATGATTTTTTTAGAATTATATGAAAGACTCTGTGAGACTTTCTAAAAATCATTAGTACAAATTTCTTGTTGGATTCATCTATTATAAATTCACTCATCAAGAGATAATGAAGAGTAATTCAATGTTTCATTATTTTATTTTTTTAGTAAAATAAAGGATAGCATAATGTTACCATAATCGCTTCCCAAATCAGTGTCTTAAGTGTGGGCACAACATGTTACCAAAAAGCTACATCAATCGAAACATGATTCCAAGTGATAAAACCAATGAAACTATTGAACACGGCCTTATTGGGATTAATAGGCTGGCAACATGCATCCCATCTGACCTTGAATTTGATGCCTTTTCTTTTCATCTTAATGATTTTTTCTAACACCATCACACTACGACACTACTATTTTTTGGTACACTGGTTCTTCTCCTTCTACCATTCCCCCAGGTTCAACATCATCAATATATTGTTTTTTTAGATTAGTATCATTAACATGTGAAAAATATCATTGTTCCTCTGCACTGAGAGTAGAAACAGGTTGAGAAAACTGTTTTTCCTCATGATTGGGATCATTAGCACATGCACAAGTCATTATCTATAGAAGTGGTTCAACATTTAATTGAGATTACATAAATACAAAAATGATCATATAATAAAATGAGATAACATAATGCATATTACAAAAAAATATAACCTGATTATTGAACTCTTTTTTTAAAGGTTAAAGGGATTTAATCCCTCTATTAAGTATCTAAATCCCTTCATTATGGTATCCTCTAACAAAAAAGACCCTGTCTACATTGGGACCACTGTGGGTCATTGTCAGTTGAATTTTCATCTGAACCTTCAATGATTTTGGTCGATAATAGAACAATTGAATACTTTTGGTTTGTAGTATTTGGAATATAAAATACTTGTACTACCTATGATTCCATTATAAATAGTCTGTCTTTGTATCTTTCCTTACTAAAATCCACTTTCATAAATCCTAATTCATCTATTTTAATAGCAATCTTGTTATCAACACACTTTCACTGAAAAATTGTAACTTGGAATGTTGTATAATTCAACTTCCATATTTGTTTGATGATGAAAAAGTATGACATATTTTCATAAATTGGATTTCTATCCTTGGTACTAGATACATGCATTGATTCAACCACAAGTGTAACTCCACTATTTTTCATGGTACTTCCTTCACTATATTTGTTTTTATAGAATATATAACAATTAATTATATAACCATTGTAAGATAATACATGAACACTTAGTCCTCTAGCTATCCATTAAATTAGTTAAAAAATTGAATCTGAATTTTCATTTTAATCCTTAAAAATATGGTCTCAAAACCATCTTATAAACTGTTAATTATGTGTATTTGATATCTAGATTTCAGACCTTGATGGATTTAAATGACTATGAATTTCATTGTGGGATTCAACATATGGGGAAACCTCTAAAATTTTATGCAAAACATTAAGGTGGGCCTGCTCATAATTTATAATATTGATGTGACAACATCTATTCTAGAAATTCCTTCACCCACAAGCCACCTAGTGTGACGAGATTTTGGTAGAAAATTTATTTCCACACCAGACAGGTAGTCGGTACAAAATTCAATGAATTCCTCAATAATATATCTCTTTGTAATACAACCCTCTGAACAACTTTGATTTTTGACATACCCTTTAAAAATATTCATATAGCGTTCACTGGGGTACATCCATCTATAATGTACAAGACCACATAGTTTAATTTCTCTCACCAAGTGAACCATCAAGTGAACTATCATATCAAAGAATGTTGGAAGAAAGAACATTTCCAATTCTCATAATATGACTACAATTTCCTTTTTCATGGTTAAAATTTTCACCGGCTCTATAACATTGCTGCATATAGATTTGAAAAATAAATAGATCTTGGTTAATGTATGATGTAAATTCTTGTAAAAAATGAAATGTAAAGCTACAAAAATTAGACCTTTCATCAAAACATGTCAGTCATTTGATTTTAGACCCATTAACTTTAAATCAATCATTGACATGATATTCTTGATATTTGATGAATACCCATATGGATCCTTAACATTGCACATGAGCCTCATCCCGGTTGGTGAGGACTCCTTAAGTGCATCCAGGCAACCTGGGATCAAATCCAAGTAGAGGCATAATTTCTGGGTCCTGTAGCAGTACTGTAGCAGGTCCTGTAGTGGGGACTGTAGTAGTATTGTAGCAGGTACTATTTGGCATTGTAGCAGCCAGGAATATTCCCCTGTTTGGGCCTTCGGGACACCAATTTGGTCCCCGATTTCTTTAAGGCCTTCAGGCCACCCAGGCCTTTGGGTAAGTAAGGCCTTCGGGTCACCTCAAAGCCTTCAGGCCACCTTAAGGCCTTTAGGCCACCTTAAGTGCAGATGTAAACCAGAAAACCTACAAGGAACAAGTTCTAGAATGAGGATGAGCAAGGGGAGTTCACCATTGCAGAAGCTAAACGGATTGAAAGAATGAGAGGGTATGGAACCTACCATCAGGACAAGCCTGTGCATGCATGGAAAATCCTAGTCGAACAACCATGCGAAGGTGGAGAGATGGTTTCACAATGAAGATGTCGGGGAGGAGCAATTCCAAGTAGTTATTCTAGGTTGTATGTAATGTTTGAAGCCTACAGGCAATGAAATCCTCTAAGGCCTACGAGCCATGTAATACTTATGTCTACGGGTCTTGTAAGGGTTTTACCTCACCCCTTGAAAGGTGGATTATCAAAATCAATAAAAAATGAAGGCCTTCGGGCCATTGGAGGAACCTTAACACCATTCAAAAAGTTTCAAAACTGATATCTCTCCTTCCTAGAAAGAGTGTAAGAAGTTGGAGGAAGAAAATTCCATTTTTCACTCTTCACTGGATCCAACTCTTCTCATATTCCCATGTTAATCATGTCCAACCTAGCCTTAATTCCATTCTTTGTTTTTTCAGGTGCATTTATTAACGTTCCAATCACACTATCATATATATTTTTTCAACATGAATAACATTAATAAAATTTATAATGTACAATATACAGTCATTTGGATAATCATATATTCTTTGAGAGATCATACCCATCAAATGTATCATTCATTTAGCATCACATGTTCGACTATGGAGCTCATTATCTTCTAGGAGCATATCATTCAAGAGAGAAATTAGTTCAATAAAACTGGTGTCACTCCATCTATTTCTAGATTTTAAATTATACAGATTCAATCTAGCTGATAATGCTATATATTTAGTGAAACCATCATAAAATGGTGTCTTTGCACAACTATTTAACTTCTCAAACAAATTTGGACAATCATGAAGTTCATCTTCAATTTTCATTTTCATTTCCTCAATACTATCTTCATCATTATTTACACTTGTAATCACATCCTTGATACAATATTCTTCATTTTACACACTTGTAATCATATCAAATGATCCATAAATGTAGTGTTATCCCAGTGACTAGATACATTCACTTTTTCCCCATGTTTATTCCAACGTTTATAGCTTAGATCTATTCTATGACAGATCAAGTGTTATTCCAACTCCTCTGGACTAATTTATCTTGAATAACAACAACATAAACATGAACAAAGGATTTAATAAGGGTCATATGCATAATATTTTGCAAACTTTATGAACTCTTTCACCCCATCTTCATACTCTTTTGTCATACGATTTCCATTCATCCATTCTCTATTCATATCCATCATATTTGATTCGGTAATATTAATATTTAAAAAAAAATACAAAAAATGTTCCTTTTAGATAAGGTTAACCTAACATTTGAATGGTTAAAATAATTTCATCATTCTTTGAAGGAAATGGGTAATTGAATTTAAGAAAAGAATTACTCCACTGGTGGTAGGTGTTATCCTCTGAATTCATCCAGAATTTTTACTCGTACCTAGTATGGGATGACTAATACTCAAAGTAGTTCAAGAAACATAGGTGAATGTCTAGAAGAGAAGGGGGTGAGTCTTAAGAAAAAAAATGCAATAATAACTATTTAGGGAAGGAAGTTGATGAGGATGATAGTTATTATTGCATTTTGTTTTCTAAGACACATCCCCTTAGAAGCTAACACAAAATCAGAGAGAAGATGTAGTTGTGGAGGACTCTCTTAATTTAAACCATGCAGGAGATGTTGGATGCAAAGTAGTTTTAGGAGTTTCAATGGGGTTAAACATTAATTCACCTTTTGCTGGAGTGAGGTCATGATGGATATCCTATGGGTAAGTCAGAGTTAGTGACATTCTCTTTCCATGGTATTATTATCAATCTATATTATGTAGGAGGTGATATTATGTGTATCCAGGAGGTCTCTAAAAGTTAATATGATCATATAAATATAGATAATACCCTTTTTTACTTATACATGTTTGCTTTTATAAATATAGATACCACTCATCCCATTGATAGAGCATACTACATTATAAAAAAACGATGAATCTATTTACTCTAATTTCAAATATGAAAACTCCATTTCAAAGTCAATGTGGAATTTAAAAGATCATTTATTTAGATCATCATTTAAATCCAAAATATCATCCTCATTATGAAACATCATAGAAATCCAATTTATTAACTTTAAAACCAATCATTTACCCTTAAAATCATATTTACATTATAAAAAACCAATGAAAATACGACTATTGAATGCAATAATGGAAATAAAAAAAAAGATATGTAATTTAAAATCCATTTTCATAATATAAAATATGGATATTGAATATAATAATGGTTTTACAAATAAAAAAAGAAATTCTCTATTTGTTTTAATTTGTTATAGATTTAAAAATTGGCAAATATAATGGGGGCTTATTGTTTTCGAGTGTTGCAGCAACAAATTTTGGGAAAAATGTATGAAAAGTGCTTAATGTAATTCCTTAATGAGTTTGAAGAAGATGAAGGCTGAGATGAGTGAATATGGTTCTAATTAAAGGCTAAGGTTTTCAGTACTAGGTGATGGCCACCTTTTTTAGATCATTTTAATAAGGGATTTGTGTGAGTCTGATGAATCATGGGGAATGAAACAAAATTCCTAGTGCTTTTTGAATGTTTTATGAGTTCGGGGAAGATGAATAATCGAGTAAACCTATCTTTTTGCCACAAATTGAGAAGGTTTATTAGGCTATAAATGATTTTTGGTGAACAATGATGTAAATAATTTTAATGTAAGTTGAAACTTGAGAGGTTTTGCATGAAACCTTCTTGGACAACTGGCAGTTAGGGATCAGAGCAGACTCAGGGTTCCAAGCTCAAACCGGGAGTGGTATTGGAAGCCGGTAGTTGGGAGTCATCTACACACAGAGGTTATGGTAGATACAGCGAGACCCAATAGTGGGGTCATTGTTCAGTGGATAGTGCAACACCATGGGGAGGTTATGCTTTAGGCAATCAGGATTTAGGCTAAGTGCATGCCACGGAGCTTCCAGGGTCAAAGAAGGGTGGTGAGAAGGTTATGGTTAGAGGTATGCCTTTGATGTAGCCATGTTTATTTTGTTTTATTTTGGCATGACCTTTTTAGAGGCGTTTCTATTTTGGGTGCACAAGGTGCACATGATGTATCTATGGACTAACTAGATGTTGGTTAGTAGGTTGGCATCAGCTTGGATGTGTTACAAATATATATATATATATATATATATATATATATATATTAGGTGTGTGGAATCATGATTTATATGTGGGAATCGATGGATGTGTGGATTGTATGAGGTGTTTTGTCATATTATCATCGATGCGATGTAAGAATTGATTGAGGTGTGATGCACTGAGACTGATTTGAGTATCTAATGAGATGCATGACCTCGTAGGTTTCATGTGCAACATGGACATGAGGTGGGCATCTATTGAGATGCGGGACATGATGGGTGTTGAGTATGACACTGAGGCACTTGATGAGGTGCGGGAGTGGTGATGCATCATGGGAGGACTTTGAGTCCAAGGATGGTCAGTGCACCATCGGTTTTATTTTAGTTTTGGTTCAGGAAGTGACAGGGGTAGGTAACTCCTAAGGTGGGGATCCCTTGAGGTATTTGACCTGCACCTTATGACCGGGGTAGTTTGGGTAAATTTTGAAATAAATGGGTATGTTCGGTACCATCTTTGATTTTTTTTATATCTCATGGATGATATATGTTAAGGTGGAATGATTTTAACATCCCGGGTTTTTGGAGAGGGTCGAATTCCTCACCCGATTTGAATTTTCAGAGTTTGGTGGGTAGAACAACTCTTTTCTTGTGCATCAGAACTTAATTCCTAGATCTCCCATAACACAATGTCTTGTTTTTTGGATGGGTTTAGATTCTTTTCAAATGCATTGGTGTTTTGGTTGGGGTTTGGGTGCGTTAGATGCCTAAAACCCAAGTTTTTGGGGTGCACAGACTAAGATGCATAGTTTGGACAAACCGTGCAGCCTCCAAGGAGTAACTGTGTATCCCTCTAGGTGAAATAGAAATGGTTTGACCAACTGTGCAGGAGGGGGTGCACGACCATGTGAAACCTCTACTATTTTTAGCATAGGTGATTCATACGGTTGTCGCACAGTTTGGAAAACCGTGCAGGACAACCGTGCGAGCCTCGAGCCTGTACAGTGGGTGTCACACATTTGGCGCACGGTTTTCCAAAACCATGAAAGATAATAGTGAAACCCATTAAAAGTGTGAAATGGCCTTTTTTACCTCCTTGAATTTTATTTTTTCTTCCTTTTTTATTATTCTCCACTACGTGCGCATAATAGAGGGAACTCCCACTTTTCCTCCTCCTCTAGGTATTAAGCCAAATCTCTCATTCAGATTCCATTTCTCGATCCGTCTAAGGAGTTGGATCTGTATCATTAAGCCCTTGAATCATCTTACCTTTATTCTTCCTTTATCTCACCTCACTGATTGCTAATCTATGTGATCTGTTTTACCCTATTTTCAGGGCGTTCATATAAAATGTTGATTTCTTCCAAATTAACTCGAGTTAGAGGATAAGATCGGATGAGTGGATGTCTACCAACATGAGGTAGGTGGTTCTCATCTTTATTTTTGATTTCGTGAGTGTTTTTGGGGGTGTGTATTTGAGAACGCCATTGTGTTGATCGAGTGAGACCCTATAAATTTAACCACTTGACTTTAATTAATTAAATTAACCATGTTAGATGCCTATGAGAATGCTCGCATAAGACTATAAATAGTTGAGGCATGGGGAGAGGCCAAACCTTGGGAAGTTTAGGATGAGGTGCTTTCTTTAATTAAATTTCTTTATTTTAAATTAATTATATTGATTGTTGAGTTCCATGGGAACTAGACGGACTTGGCCTGAGGATTGAGATGGTGTTTTCTATCTGGTTTGTGGTGATATGATCATCAGGATGGACTTGGCCCGAGGCATTTGGGTGATGTTGATCACTGGTTGGGTGACTTGGTCACTGGGATGAGGCGATGACATCATCAGGCGACGGATGAGGCTCGTGTGATTTTTGATGGAAATGGCCATCTAATTGAGCTACACGATCGCAGGGGCATGAGGTGTTGGGATGGTGTGGCTTAGGTTCTTAACTGGTGATTGGTGCTCGCTCGTGTTGGCCAATGCACCGTTTGGAGTCGTGTGCACACAGTAGGACTCATATGATGAGGTGGTTTGACCACTCGTGTCGGTAGAGGCCTCCATTAGATGCATCTTAGGATAATGGTTGGAGGTGCTTGTTATAGAAATCCATGGGGATAATGAGGAGCCATCGATTGACAGTGTTGATACTGTAGGTTGGGGGTTGAGACTCACCATACTTGAGGTTGTTGGGCCAGGACTATTTTGGGAGGATGGATATCGTCATTCCTTGAAACGTCGGTTGTTGAGCCGGTGGTGTTATTACTTGGAGGGCAGACATTGCTATGCCTCGAATGTCGTGCTTTGAGTCGATATGGTTTCTTATGAGCTGAGGTTCGTGGGACTAGGTATTTTATTATTGGGGCATGCCTTGAGGATGTCTGATATTGTTGGACATGAGGTGTTGGTGGGAACAAGCTTCCAGTGATTTTATTGGAGGTGGAACCTGAGGGTTCACCTGGACTAATATACATCAGGTGATGCCTTGTTCTTAGGCTAAGGATCCTTTCCACTACGGTATTCTGGCATTGGCCAAATCAGGTGGTCACTCCCTTATGGATACTAAGCACAAGGGGAGTGGGTTATTATTATGCATATGTGTTGTGCTGTTTGATTTATTTATTTTGGTACACACCTGCAAAATCATAGATGTAGGATAGGCACACATTGGTGGCGTCCTACTGAGACTCTATCTCACACCCTACACGAACCCTTGGGGACACATGTTGATTTTTTGGCTTTGTGATCAGGGAAATTTTCGAGCTCAGGAGCTGAATCTTAGTACTTGATTTGGCATGGGATGGAAGGTAAGGGACCATAGGTTCTTGCCTCAGTTGGAGTTCTCTTTTGTTTTTTTCTTGTAACAACATGCTATTATATATGGACGTACTAAGGTCAACCATTGGTGACCCTTATGTTTATTGATATGTATGACGTGTTTTGATATGCATGTTTAGCTTCAAATGGTATGCTTGGCTTGGTTATTTATTCTGTTGCTGCTGTTGATTATGCTTCCGCTATTGTATAGTATTTCTTATACTTCCTCCATGGGCAAGTTACTTGTCCAGCGTTTGTTGTTCATTCTTTTCTACTGCACATTATCTATATACTTGGATCATTATTATATCATCACCAGAGGGTATAGTCTCCCCATTTTCACCTATTTACATCCTCATTGCTAGTCGACAGCTTTTGGCGTACAGTGAGGCGCGCTTAAGGCCAGTGGCACTCGGCCCGAAGCACTGTTCGGGTGGCTAATCAGGTCAGGGCGCTACAATCAAGGCTACTAGGATGTGGGGGGAAGTTGGGAAGATACTAGGGAAGATTTTTGGTTGAAATAAGGCTTTGGAATGAGTGGAGAAATGTGGTGTAAGTGATATCCTTTTATTAGTGAAGAAAATGACATTTTTTGTAAATACTCATTACCTTTTCAATGTTGGCGTGACACTATTCAAGGGTCAATGACTCCAAAAGTGGACAATGATGAAGTGTGAGGTAAGTTAAGGTTGAGAAATCCTCTACAATTCAGTTGTGCACAGGTTTTAAACATGTTTCAAGTCTTTTACCACTAGATTTTTACACTTTACCGGTTTAGTTTTTACCTTAGTAACTAGATTTTACTCAATTAATTTATATTTTATTAACAATATACGATAACCCCTCTTATGAAATTTTGATGTCCCGAACCTAAATTTAATATCTATATAATATAATTCAATTTCTAAATAATAGAAAAATAACTTTTAAATTAAAACATTTAAAAAACTGTTTTATAGAAAAATACTATTTTCACCATTAAGTGTTCTTGATCTAATAAAACATTAATTGTCAATTACATGAGTGACAATATATTTTTATAGATGGGTACACATCATATCAAATTAATTATATAAAATATATCAATTTGATATATTAGATAAAAATTACACAACATTAATAAAACAATTCTTTGAAAATAACTCTTCATCATTATCATGATCATTGACTTTAATCTTAGTAATCACACATTTATGTTTAGAAATGAAATTGATCTTCTTACATAATATGAACATTTTGATCTAAAATATGAAATCCATTTTGTTAGATTTAATATCTATAAGTGATGAAAATTACTTTTTTAATATAAGTGAATAAAAATAGTCTTTAGAGTAAAACATTACTTAAGTTCCCAAAACATTAAGCTTGAGTTTTATAAATTCAACATAGTATTTTGAAATGGTCTATTTTACTTTATAAATATATATTTTTTATATAAAAAGTTTTTTAAAAATTTAAGATAATGTCACAAAAGTGACGGTATGAGCAAAATCGATATTTTTTCACAATTCATCTAAAAATCATTTTTTAAGAAAAATCCCAAAAAAATCACCTTAAGCTAATTTTGACAGTGAATCCAAAAATAAAGTTCATTTTACAAAATTAAAATTTTAAAAATTATAAATTTAGCTTTTAAATGAGAATGCAATATATAAAAACAAACTGCATTTATTGTAAAATATCATTTTAAAACTTTTAAGTGTCGTTAATCCTATTTTTTATGCATTCCTAATTGATTGCAATCTTTTTTATTTATGAGTGGTTTTATTATTTTTAAACTTCCTTAATAATATTCATTTAATATGTCATGTCTCGTTTTAGTTTAGTGATGTGAGTGAAACAATCTATTGATATAATGTTTATTTAAAGGAAAATATATTCCAAAATATCAATGTGTTACACGCATCCTAGTGGTTGCATCTGTACAAGGTCTTATGTCAACACCTGAGCAAAAGGTCATGAGTTTATTTGTATCTTTTATATCAAAAGGCAAGTTTACTAACGTACACTTGAGAAAAAGAAACGGGAAGGAACATTCTGGAGGATCCCAATGTGTCTTTGTTTTGAGTATTATGTGATAATGGCTTAGATGAAATGCACCTGAGAATATGGAGAGTGCATTGATCTAAAAACATTTGTTTTTTTACTCAGTAGCTTATGAACATATCATCACAATTCAATCCATGATTATGTCCAACATCAATATTCTAATATTATTATCAAATCAAATATATCAAGTGAATCAAATATAAGAAAAAATCATCTAAAAAATCATTGCATGACTGAATTTTGAACAATTATAGAACATAAAAAATGTAGTTTTACATATTTGACAATATATTTTGTGAACCAATCCATGTCAAAATTTGTAATGGTTTTGAAATGGATTTTTTTTTTCAAAATCTTTTATCTACACATCAAATATGCTAAACAACATTTTTATGTCCACTAATTGTTCAAAATTCGATCATGTAATGATATTCTAAATGTGTTTTTATACACGTTTGATTGAATTGATATATTTGATTTGATAATAATCCTAAAATATTCGTTTAATTAAATATTCCTAACAAAGTCCTGGCTGCGTCACTGTATCTTCAACCGCTTTGGACAGCCGAAATCAGCCTCCAAGGAGCCCATCGCCGGCACGCTGGCCAGGCACGGCACGGGGGCCCTGCCCATGGGGTCGATCCAGCGGCTCGCCTCCACTGGAGTTGGGCCGAAGGGCGCCCACGGACTCATGTGCTCCTTCGAATCCGGGACCCAGGAGGCGGCCCGGTGGCGGCGGGGATCGACGGACATCGGCGGGAGCTTCATCGGCCGCGGGGGCGGCGGGTTCCTCCATCTAGGGAGGTGCCCCGCCACGAACAGGGTCTGCAGTGTGGGGCCGGCGTCCATGACGGCCTGCAGGAGCTTCCCCTGCTCTGGGAGGGGCTTCCCCTCCGCGAGTCTGTCAATGACCCGCGAAGCCGGGTCGTCGACGCCGGCCATGCTCACCGCTGGCGCCATGTCAGGCGGGGGACAGGCATGGAAGAGGGGCGGGTGGCGGACGAAAACGGCGCCACCCACGCCGCGCGAGTCCGCGCCATTGATGTTGGAGAGGTCAGGGGACGACACCGGCGACGAGTTGCGGTGTTTGATGGCGTCGGAGAGACAGCTCGATTCCGTCAGGCTAGAGTTAGGTACGAGGGGCTTCATGATGAATGGAGTTTCCGGCACCAACAGAGGACGATGACCGGGATGAGGAAGGGGATGCAGGGCGGCGGCGGCGACCGCCGGGGCCGCGGGGGTGAAGATCTCAGGGGGGCTGCAGGCGGCAATCTGGTTCCAGAGTTCCTGGAGCTGGTCTTGGGCTTCGTCTCTTTCCTGGAGGGCGATCTTCAATAGTTTCCGCAAATGCTTCGTCGTCTCGTCGTTCCCCTGCGTTTCTTCCCCTGCTTCCATTTGAGGACTATCGATAAGCTCAATGGTGGGGAACTTGATATCCCTCAGTTCATCAACACCCTGTCAGATCAATCTTCCTCGTTAATCGTAAAACGAAATCATTCTGTTTGTTTAATGAAAATTCAAAAACAAACCCACGGAAATCTACATCAGTCCCGTCAAATTGACGAGGCCCGGTTCGATATTTCAAAAGTTAGGACGAACAGTGACAACCCATGCGGAGAATTGTGCATCCAAACACAATCGGGTCAAAAACAGAGCATTTATTTGCTTATTTTAATTCCAAGTACAGAGAGAGCGACTTCGGATAATATTTACAGCTTGGATTTTAGCCGGCGCCGGCAAGGAAGAAGGCGACCGGCAACTGTAACTTAGAGAGAGGGAGAGAGAGAGACGACTTGAATAGTTAGTCGTATTAAAACATTCTCTTCACTTTCTCGAGGATGAAAACAGAGGTGAAGAATCCACGAATAGGTTTTGCTGCAGGATCAGCCAATGGATTGATCAGCCTGAGAGATTCTCTTCTTCCTCCAGATTTCCAGCAACTTAAAACCCAGAAAGAAGGACAGGGGAATGATATTCGCTGTAATGGCCTCCTTTTTTGATCTGAAACAGAAACTCCTCTCGAAACACCTCTAATCCGACTCGATTTCAAAACCTCCAAATCAGAAACTGAACCGACGGAAAGCGAGCACAAGAATCAAACAAAAATCTACGCGGTCTGGGCATAAACGCATGGGTATGGTGACGAAGAATCGGAAAAGGATGAGACATAAGAAAACCCAGCCTCGACCCACCTCTTGATTACACCAAAAGCCGAGTTCTTCATCCATGGATGTGCTCTCTGCTTTCTCGCTATACGCTCAGAAGAGCAAATCTAGGCTCCTTGGGTGCCAGAAAGGCGATCAATTTATAGAACAGAGGACTTTGCATGGGGCGTTTACACCGTGAGGGAGAGGTTTTGACGTGTTTTCGGAACAGTTTCACGCAAAACAGAGGGAAATAAAAATGGATAAGGAAAAGAAAGCCCCAGAACAGTCCAATATATAGGGAAAAAGACTGGAATTTTAAAAAATCTTCCCCCGGTCTACAGTAGATTCGTATTTAAGATAAACCCTCATAAATACTCCGTCATTTATATTATTAGCGATAATTTCTCGCGCCCATTCTCCCGTAGCTAATTTTCCCGTTTTTTTGACCCACCAAATAAATTCATATTTATAAGCAATTAATACACAATTATAGGTATAAATGCCCTTTTGCATAAAAACGAACCCGTAAAATCTACCCGCCTTATCTAATCCAATCACAAAATGGTCAGGTGATCCGAGGATTTTTTTTTTTTTTCTTTTGCATGTTGGTGCAACGCTATGTACCACATCACACCATCCGTCAACCATACAAATCTCTACGCCACATCGCACCCTTACACCACACCGTACAACCCCTGCACCACATCACACCATCCCTACTTGCCTATTTCCCGCATGAAAACCATACCACAAGGGAAGGTGGGTGCTCCATGAAAGTTCAAGCGACCGTGGGAGGGTCCCATCATTGATAACATTGCTAGAGTGTATGTGTGAAAGATTAGAACTAGAAAATCATGTACTTATGTTAGCAGATCGCATGATTAAGATACAGTCGGGTGATCTCAAAAGTAGAGGTTTTTCTTGCAATTGCATAGCTGAAATGAGATCACACGATCACACAACCGAGACATGTAGTCAATAGTTCCTGATTCCCATCACCCCTCAGCCCATATAAGTTTTCCAAATATATATTACTTCTTTTATATTGTTTAATTGTATGAAATTTAGTATTATAATTTAATTTTAGTCTTGACGGATTAAATTGAATTTACCATTGCATTATTTTTTTATAGAAACAAACAAATTTCAGTGAAGTGAAATTTAGTTTGATCGTACAAAATATGTTTGATATAAAACATTGAAATGAGAAAAATAATCAATGTATCAAAATATGTCCTTTTTTTCTACATATATATTTTTTTAACCAAGAATTTAATAAGCTGTGTTTAAATTTTCAATTATATATTCTTAACATATTTTTTAAAATCTTTCTAAAATTTTAAAACAAATGTTATTGTTGGGTCCTTATATTGATGAATTAAATAGAATTTCATCATACTAAATATGTGAATTAAATACAAGAAATTTCAACTAAAATAAAATGTCAATAATGCTATATAATATGTTTTTTTAATGTAACTCTTAAATAAATTTTGAAATCTTTTATAGCATTATATATTTTATTCAAATGTATATTTTGATTTATCATTAAATCTAGTTATATATTTCTAAACTCTATATAATGAATATTATTATTTAATTATATGTAAAAGGATTGAAAGAACATTTTAGTAATATAAAATTCAATTAAACGTTAATTTCTTTTACTTAAAAAAAGTTAATTGATAAAGGAATATCTTACTAAATTTTCAAAACAAACATAATTACAGATTCCTAGGTTCAGGTTAATCATTCTTAATATATGAAAATAATTATTAAACTCAAATTCAATTAGATCCTCCATGATCTTTTGTCTGAAATATCAATCATATTTTAAGATCGGTATGACCATCAATCCAAGGCGTGGTTGACTCTTCACCTCAAATAGTAATGAGAATGAACCTTATGCATCTCCCCTGAGTCATGAAAATGAATCTTATGCATCATCCCTTATTAGTGGAAATGACTCTTACGTACCACCCGACGACCTTTATGTAAACTCCAGATTCACACTAACATATCTTAATATGGTTACATACTTTGCTAATTTAATTCATTTATAAATTTATACACTTTTATAAATTTTATAGTATATCACATTTACATATATAATTTAATTATAAATTTTTATTAATTATTTATACCTTTATAGTTTTCTAGATTTATATATTAATATACAATTATAGTTTTATTCGTTATAAATTATTATACTTTTATACTTTCATAAATTTTACTTTTATATATTATAAATTTATAATTTTATAAATTTGTCAAACAATATACTTCTATGAATTATGTGTACTTTTATAATATATATGTACTTTTATATAGTTTAATAAATTTATATACATTTATAAATTATGTATATTTCTTTAAAATATATATTCTTTTATAAATTATATATAATTTTACACTTCTATATACATCTATAATTTTATATACTGATATATATATATATATATATATTTGTAATTTATACTTTTATACTTGTATACTTTTTTCAATTTATCGATAGTTTAATACTTTTATACTTTCATAAATTTTATTTCTATAAATTATACTTTTGTATTTTTATAATTTTGTAATATGATTATTATTTTTTTAGAAAATTCATTTGGCTAATTAAGAGATATTTTATTATATGCAATATTTTATGTTTTAAATATGGAAGTTGAATGTATGCTTTTAATTGAGTGTTGGATGAGTTTCAAAATTAGATTTTTTTTTGGATTTCATGTTCAACAATGTATATAAGGGGGAACTTATTCGATTCCTTTTTATAATTGCATTGGTAGACCATGATTTACTCATAAAGGGTGCTATTTGTATTTATATAATCATATTAACTTTCCAAGACCTCCTAGATACATATAATCTCACCTCCTACATAATATAGATTGATAATAACACTATGGCAAGAGAATGTCACTAACTCTAACCAACCCATAAGCTATCAATCATTACCTCACTCCCGCAAAAGGTGAATTAATGTTTAACCCCATTGTAACTCCTAAACCTACTTTGTATCCAATATCACCTACATGGTTTAAATTAGGGGAACCCCCACAACTACATCCTCCCTTTGATTTGGTGTTAGCTTCTAAGGGGATGAGTCTCAGACAACAAAATGAAATAATAACCATCATCCTCATTAGCTTCATCTCCCGAACAATTATTATTGCATTTTGTTGCATGAGACTCATCCCCCATCTCTTCTGGACATGCACCTATGTTTCTTGAACTACTCTGATTAGTTTTCATCCCATACCAGGTACCAGTGAACATTGTGAATGAATTTAGAGGATAACACCTACAACCAATGAAATAATTCTTTTCTTAAATTCAATTACCCATTTCCTTCAAAGCATGATGAAATTATTTGAAACATTCAAATATTGGGTTCCCCTTATTTGAAAGGCCCCTTTTTTGTGTATTTATTTATTTTGTTAAATATTAATACTACTGAATCAAATTGGATGAATATGAATAGAGAATGGATGGATGCTAATTGTATAAAAAAGAGTATGAAGATAGGGTGAAAGTGTTCATCAAGTTTGAAAAAGATCATGCACATGAACCTTCTCAAATCCTTTGTCCATGTTTACATTGTTGTTATTCAAGAATAATTAGTCTAGAGGAGTTGGAAGAACACTTGATATGTCACAGAATAGATCAAAGTTATAAATATTGGAATAAACATGGGCAAAAAGAAAATGTAGATAGTGACTGGGATGCCACTGCGTTTTATGGATCATCTGATATGATTACAAGTGTGGACAATGAAGAAGACCGTATCGATGATGTGATTACATGTGTGAATGATAATGAAGATCATATTGAGGAAATGACAATGACAGTTGAAGATTAACTTTGTGATTGTCCAAATTTTTTCGTGAAGTTAAAGAGTTGTGCAAAGATGTCATTATATGCTGGTTGCACTACATATACAACATTGTCAGCCGTACTGAAGCTATATAATTTAAAAGTTGGAAATGAATAGAGTGATACCAGTTTTACTGAACTACTTTCTCTCTTGAATGATATCTTCCCAGAAGATAATGAGCTTACTAGCCGAATATATGTTGCTAAACAAATGCTAAGTTTGATGGGTATGATCTATGAAAGAATACATGCTTGTCCAAATGTCTGTATACTATTTTGCAAGAACCAAAAATCACTTATAAAATGCCCGAAGTGTGGTTCTTCTTGATACATGAAAGATGAATCGGGTTCTACAAAATTTGTATGGTACTTTCCAGTCATTCAAAGGTTTAGGCATCTATATAGAAGTGAGGAGACTGCAAGGTAATTGACGTGGCACAAATATGCAAGAAATAAATATGAGAAACTTCATCACCTAGAAGAATATCCTCAGTGGAATAAAATTGACCATAAGTATCCTGAATTTGGAAATAAGATGAGAAACCTTCATCTTACGCTATCTACATATGGATCAAATCCTTTTGGTTTTCAAAGAAACACTCACAGTATACGACTAATTATGTTGGTAAATTATAACTTTCCACTGTGGTAATGCATGAAATTAAAATACATTATGTTATCTATGCTTATATCAGGACCAAAACAACTAGGTAATAATATTGATGTTTGTTTGGCTTCATTTATCAAAGGTTTGAAATTATTATGGGATTTGGGTGTTACATTGTATGATATTTATAGAAATGAAGATTTCACATTGAGAGACATGTTGTATGGGACGATAAATGACTTTTTTACTTATGGATTTTTTTAAGATATAGCATTAAAGTAACTCAAGGGTGTCCCATTTTTGAACAAGGTATATAGTCAATTAGGTTGAAACATTCATCGAAGATTGTGTTTCTCGAGAATTATAGATTTCTACCATGATGATATAAGTACCGATCTTGGATGACATCATTTGATCTGAGTTTAGAAGAATGTACAACACAGATTCCACTAACAGGTGATTAACTATTTGAGAAAGTAAAATTAATGGACACTGATTTTGGTAAACCTTTTTCGAAAACCTTACAAAAACCGATAAGAAAAAGAGATAATTTTTTTTAATTACCACACCGAAATTGTCTGTACGTCAGGAATTTTCTTGATGTTATGCATGTTGAAAAAAATGATTTTGATAGTGTCATTGAAATGTTTCTAAATGAACCCGATAAAAAAAGATGGAATTAAGGCTAGGTTGGACATGATTGACATGAGAATATGAGAAGATTTGGTTTCAATGAAGGGTGAAAAATGGAATTTTCTTCCTCCAGCTACTTACACTCTTTCTAGGTAGGAGATATATCACCTTTTCAATTTCTCGTATGATGTAAAGGTTCCAGAGGGGTATTCATTGAATATCAAGAATATCATTTCAATGATTGATTTAAATTTAAAGGGTTTGAAATCATATGACTGTCATGTTTTGATGCAAGATCTAATTCCTGTAGATTTACATTGCATTTTGCCCAATAATTTCTGTTATACATTAACCAAAATCTATTTCTTTTTTTAAAGCTATTTGCATCAAAGTTATAGACCTGGTGAATGGAAAATGAAATTTCCATTATATTATGTGAATTGGAAATGTTCTTCCTGCCGACATTCTTTGATATAATGGTTCACTTGATGGTTTACTTAGTGAGAGGGATTTGACTATGTGGTCCTCTATATTAGAGATGGATGTACCCAATTAAACAATACATGAAGATTTTGAAAGGGTATGTCAAAAATTAAAGTAGGCCAAAGGGTTGTATTGTAGAGCGATATATTATTAAGGAAGATGTTGAATTCTGTATTGAATACCTACCTGGTATGGAAAAAATTGTTATACCAAAATCTCGTCACACTAGGAAGCTTGTGGGTGAAGGAATTTCTAGAATAGATGTTGTCACAATCAATATTATAGATCAAGAGTAGACCCACCTTTACATTTTACATAACAGTTTAGAGGTTAACCCATATGTTGAAACCCATAAATAAATTATTAGGCATTTGAATCCATCAAGGGATGAAATCTAGATATCAAATACACATAATCAATATTTTATAGGATGGTTTCAGGACCATATTTTTAAGAAGTTAAATGAAAATATGGATTCAATTTTAGAACGACTCTGATGGCAAGCCAGAGGACCAAATGTGCATGTATTATCTTATAATGGTTATGTAATTAATGGTTAAACATTCTATACAAATGAACATGATGAATGTAGTACCCTGAAAAATAGTGGAGTTACACTTGTGGCTAAAGTGATGCATGTATCTGATACCAAGGAGAGAAATCCAATTTACGCAAATATGTCATACTTTGGAATCATCAAACAAATATGGGATTTGGATTATACAACATTCCAAGTGTTTATTTTTCAATGAAAGTGGGTTGATAACAGGAGTACTATTAAAATATATGAATTGAGATTTATAAAATTGTATTTCAGTAAGGAAGGGTACAAGGATGAACCATTTATAATGGCATCATAGGTAGTACAAGTATTTTATGTTCCAGATCCCAAAAATCGAAAGTGGTCAATTGTTCTATTAACGACCAAAACCACTGAAGGGTTAGATGAAATTTTAACATTACAATCATTTTGCAGTGGTCACAATGTATACAGGGTCTTGTATATCAGAGGAGACCACAATAAAAAATTTGAATACTCGATAGAGGGGTCAAATCTCTTCAACCTTTTAAAAAAAGAGAGTTCAATAATCAAGTTATATATTTTTTAATATACATTATGTTACCTGATGTTATTATATGTTTATTTATGCATTTACATAATCTAAATTAAATTTTGAACCACTTATGTATATAATGACTTTTTCACGTGTTGATACGCCTAGTCTAGAGGAACAATAAGTTTCACAACCTGTTGCTGCTCCCAATGTAGAGGAACAATGACCTTATGCACATGTCGATGATACCAATATAGAGGAAAAACATATTGATGATGTTGAAATTGAGGAAATGGTAAATGGTGAAGAATCAATGTCGTAGAAAAAACATGAGCGTCGTAGCGTGATAGTGTTAGAAAAGAATATTAATGCAAAAAGAAAAGACATAAAATTCAAGGTCAAATGTAATGCACATGACCAGCATGTTAAACTCAATAAGGACATGTTCAATAGTTTCATTGGGATCATCACTCGTCAATGCGTGCCGATTGAGGTAGCTTTGTTGCACCATGTTGTGACCATACTTAAGAGACTAATTTGGGAAGAGATTGGTGTAACATTATGACATCCTTTCCTTATTTTACTAAAAAATAAAATAATAAAACATTGACTTACTCTTCATTATCCATTTTAGAGTGCATTTATTGTAGATAAATACCATAATAAATTTTTATTAATGCTTACTGGAAAGGATCATAGAGGCTTTCACACAATTTTAACAAAATTTCATCTCAAAGATGATCAAGGGAAAATAAACCCACACCCACCGCATATATATGCACACCTAATAAGCCAATAAGTGTGAGATTTATTTACTGTCCGTTATGAGGAGATATATTTTTAGGTTTATTGTGGATGGTAATACATTGTTTAAAATTACATGTATTAATTAATCACTTTGATTAAGAATTTTTTATTTATAAAATAACAACTGAGTGCTGAAAATAAGAAACGAGCAAAAAAACCAAGGTACCCCTACCATAAATCAAGGATGGGGTGCACTTTACTTGAAAAAAATTGGTACTTATTTTAAATATACTATAATACTTTTATGTGACATGAAACAACAACATAATTATGTTCCTCTATTTATATGCAGATTGATGTATCGAAATCCAAAGCCACTTCCATCCCATGTCATGTGATATAAAAGGAGGCATGTGTAAATAAAGATGGGATACTAATAGATGAAAACACACAAGAAGTGTGGGAAGCATGTGCAAGTATGACATAATATTTTTTTTCTTTAAATCACCATTACATAACAATGATTATTTATTTTCCTATAGTTTCTATTTGACTTAGAAACATGTTTCATTAACATTTGCACTAGATGGAAACCTACTATCGGTGGCCTTGAAGTAGCCAGAACAATATGGCTACATCAGAGGTGCAGGGTTTGGGGAGACACCCCGAACATATTTTGAGAAAAGAAAAGAACAATGGGATAAAGATATATAAATAGAAGGGATGAAATCAATATTAGATTCCCTTGAATAAAAATTTCATTGGAAGTCCGAGTTGCTTGAAAATATTATGTGGGGGAAGCAAAGAATGTATACAACCATCATGAAAAGGTGAATTCCTACTAATTATTTAATTAATTTTTTCATCTTTTTATCTACTATTTTTAAGTTAATTTCCTTATCATTTTTATCTAATAATTATTTAGTTTTTTTCATAGATATTTTGGGAAGTCATATTTTTCTTTCAACTATCTCTAGCAAGATAGAAAAGATACAACATGTTCCTTTATAATGGAAGAGGAAACCCCATGCTGCCTAAAATGTAAGTGTTTTAGGGATCATGGGGTTTCTCTTCCATCAAAATGGAACATGTTCTCTCTTTTATGACTTTTTTCACATATTTGAAAGAAAAACACATATCGAATACTCAATCAACCACACCTCAATCCAATACATAGTGTGCTTGGTATGACTTAGACTATATATTTTTATTTTATAATTTTTATTTTAGTTAAAAACACACATCACATACTCAAGTGTGTGTTTTAATTTAAAATTGACATTAAATTTAGTAAAAAGAAGAAGTGACATAATGAAAACTAAGAAAATAAATTTAGATTATTTTGATACTTTAAGAAAATGATCTATAAGTCATTTGTGACATGTAGGAATCAACCCCACCTCAATCCAACACAAGATGTGACCGATATAACTCCAAGTGTATCTTTTTATTTAATATTGACATTAATTTTAGTAAAAAAATAAGTGGCATGCTGAAAACTGAAAAAACACATTCACATTGTTCTGATAAAATGATCCATAAGTCATTCTTGAAATTTAGAAATCAACAACACCTCAATCTGATGCATGGTGTGACTGATATGACTCAAAGTGTGTATTTTTATTTAAAATTGATATTAATTTTAGTAAAATGAATAAGTGACATACTAAAAACCAAGAAAACATATTATAATTGTTTTAATACTTTAGTAAAATGACCCATACATCATTTTTTATGTGTAAGAATCAACCACACCTCAATCCGATACATGGTGTGATTGGTATGATTCAAAGTATTCATTATCGGTTTAAAATTGACATTTTAGTTTTAAATGCAATTCACTCACCAAAAATCAAGAAAACACACTTTAGTTGTCTTGATAATTTATGAAAATGATTCATAAGTCAGTTTTGATGTATATGAAGTAGTCTCAAATCAAATTGATACACGATGTGACTGGTATGACTCAATGTCACAAACCAGCCTGGGTACCCTAGTAACCCGATAACTGAGCCAACCATAAAATAGCCCGGAGGGCATTCCCAATCCTCATGGGTAGGCGACTAGCACCTGAAATTATATATAAAGAAGTTGGGAACAAATTTTCCAAAAACAATGTGGAATGAATATAGAAAATCAATATGAAAACAAAAGAAACTCCATTGGGAGTAATGTACGAGAAGTCAAATAGGTATAATATACCAATGTTCTACAACCAAGTATCAGAAGACAGGAAAAAACTTCCCAAGGCCCAACTCAGACACAACTCACCAAGTCCATATATCAATAGCTAGAACCGCCTCCAAGTGGTCATTTTCCCTTGATCTATCCTGGAAGGAGGTAATCTACAAACATGAAAAGGCACGAGTAGGGTGTGATCCAAAGCCCAGTAGGATTTCAACCAAAGATTCGATAATAAGATTCCAATATCAAATTATCCAAGAAAGTGCTTTCAATTTTCAAATAAATAGGTTTGGAATTTCAAAAGTATATTTAAATAAATCATGATTTACATTTGAAAGGATGAATATACTTTATAAATTCATGATTCACATTTCAAATGATGGAAATATATTTCAAAGGATGGAATTACCTTTTAAAAAAGTGCTGCTTTACACAAATGGAACTTTTCACGAATGGATTAAATAAACAATTTTATATAAAACAGTTTATATAAATTCACAAGGCATGTAATTTTTTTTACAACAATGGCATATATTCATTTTAAATACAAACAAGCAAGAAACATGGTTATATGACAAATAAAGTACGATAGTTCTAGGATAGAGAGAACCCAAACTCAAAGTGACATGAAAAATATGTACATACGCCCCTTTGAACCAAGGCCAAAGAGGACTCATTACCATTGACTAAGGGATGTAATGTGCTGATATGATGTTTTATAACATTGTAAATTATAAAGTTCCATCCAAATAGCTCACTAACTACCAAATGATTTTATGTGCTCTAGTACAAAACAATTATGGACAATTTATTTTAAGAATTCTTAAAATAAAATCAATCCCATTCTCCATTTAAAATATTCCAATTTTCCTTTTAAAAACCACAATGGGTTTTTAATAAAAAACATGCCTTTTCATGAAGATAAAACCCTAAGGTTTATATCAAAACCATTTTAATCCATTTTCACAAATAGGGATTTGAAATTAATTCACCATTAAATTTTATAATCTAATTTCACAATTAAATTCATCAATTTAATTTCCATACAAATTCCATCAATTTCATAACAAACCTCCAATTCAATGGAATTGGGGGTTTTCCACATTTTTTCATCAAAACCATTTCCACAATTAAATTTAGCAGTTAAATTGAAACAGATTCTATCAAATACACAATTTAAATTAAATAATTTAAATTATACAAATTTTCATAAACACACCCCAATTCAATGGAATTGGGAGCTTTCCAATTTCATGCCAAAAACCCATTTTTCTTAAAAACTCAAATTCAATGGAACTGAGTTTTTCTAAAAAAAAAATTGAAATACATTTAATTAAAACCAATAAATTTTATTTAATTGAAATAATTAAAATTAAAAAAATAAATTTATGTTTAATATAAATTGGGCATCATAACGGAACCACCTACCTCAGGATCAATGAATCTTAAATCACAAAGAAATACCCAGAAAACTCCAATAGAGAATGATGACAATGAGGATCAATGATTCAAACCTAGGTTTAGATCCAAAACATTAGGTATTAGATCCAAAAATTAAAATGGGGATCCATGGAACCCTAGAGAGAATAAGAGAGATCATGGGAGAATGAGAACAAATGGAGGAAATTAACCACGAGAAGATCAAAGGGCATTCCTCAAGTTTCGAATCACTTCCAAGAGGGATCCAAGGGGCCAAAAACCCAACTTGGGAGCTATAAGGATGGTATAAACCGATTATGGGTCATACTAGTCCATTGAGAGCCTAAAAATGGTGTTCAGTAAATTTTAATCAAAATTCAGATCAATTAAAAACCCATCCGCACGGTTTCCTGGGAAGAGGCGCACGATTTAGACTAACCGTGTACAAGCCATGCACCTATTTTAAATAGGCATCACTATTTCTCTTGAGAGGGTGCACAGTTTGACTAGCCATGAACCAATCGTATGAAAGACCACTACCTTGTGTTTCATGGTTTTCTCTGAAAGGGCACACAGTTTGGGAAAATCGTGCACCAACCATGCATTAGCCCAAAATTTCCAAAATTCTTAAAAATTCAACCGAAAAAACCCCAAACGAAAGCCAACCAAATATTGGTAAAAAATGGGCTTAGAAATACCTAAAAATAGTAATAGGATGTTACAAACTAGTAATACGAAACGGGCGGGGCGAGGCAGGATGGGCCAAGCCCGCGCGGGTTTGAGCCCACACGGGTTTGACCGCAAAATCCCACATATAATGCGAACAAAAAAATAAAATCCCTCCCCACCTCGCATAAGCCCACAGGTTTCCCACGGGCTACCCGCATTAAAAAAAACTATTTATAATCATTTAAATATTGTATTTTTTCCTCATTCTTAATTTTAGTTGTTGGGAGAAATATGAATTTACAATAGCTAGAGTTTTAAGAGATGTGTTGGAAAATTTTTCTATGGGTTAATGGTGTCATGTGCCGATGCTGATGTGGTGGTGAAATGTTGCTATGCAAAGTAGGTGAGTGATCAATGAGGGGTGAAAAATGATGATGTTGATTGTGTGGCGATGCGAATGGCTATACCTATGAATGAACGATGACACTTCAAGCAATGAATGGTTTCAGAGGAGGCTATTAGGGTCTCATGAGGTCTTTTCATGTTTTCTTAATAACAAAATAAAATTAAGTAATATCAAAATTAAATCGGTCCAAAAAAAATATTATAATTATAATAACTCTTTTAGAATTGAAACCGAATGCAGGAGAGATGAGTTCCATTTTTTTCGAGAGACACCATGTGAATATGGTTAATAATTACTATATAAATATTATAATATCATATTAAAATAATAAATATTGACCTATTTAAAATTTACATGTAAATGAATGGTGAATTTTTATGACCATTATGGTGAGAAATCATATTTCATGGTTTAATTATGTTTTTTTTAAAACTAAAATGCCAAAGAAGCATATATTGTACAAAAAAAATTTAAATTAGGCCTGCGGGTCAGCCCGCACCCGCGTGGGCTCAACCCGCTTTGGTCCGCACCCACGCGGGCTCAACCTGCATTGTACCGCGCTCTTTGTGGTCAAAATTTTTAGGCCTGCCCCACCCCGTATCCTCCCCATACCCGCAAAGTCCGCGGGCCGTGGGTCCGTTTTTCATCACTATTACAAACACCCAACAAAGTAACTTTCTATCCCTAAAAATCCTACGAAGAAGATCCCATGCCAAAAAGATGAGGCCACTACTCTCTTATTAGTGCCTCCCTCTTCTACCTCTCATGATTATCAGAACTATGATGCCATAGCACATGAACCTAAGGTATCATCATCCCATGAAGTACCTTGGTTTCCAAATCAACTATCCTGACTATCTGTTCAATCATGGATAAATTAGGTTCAACCTCAAGATCACTCCAGTTCAAAACATGTGATGAATTAGATAGATACTTTCAGAATTGAGATACATGAAACATGTTATATATATATTTCAGATGCGATGGTAGTTCTAAATGATATGAAACTTATCCTACCTAATAAACAACCTCGAAATATCCCACAAAATGAGGAGCAAGCTTCCCTTTACCTCCAAGCTGTTGATGACCTAAATGGGGTGAAACTTTCAATAACACATGGTCACCAACAGAGAACTCCAATGGCCTGTGACAGTGATCAATATAAGACTTATATCGGATATATGCCATCAACATCCTTAGATGAATCAACTTAATCTTTGTTGTCATCTCTTGGACCAAGCTCAGTCAAATCAAGTAACTTTCACCAATATCCAACCAACACAATAGAGATCTGCAAGGCTAGATATACAAGGACTCAAAAGGATCCATTTTTATCACTAATAGGTAACTATTATTATAAGAAAACTAAACAATCCCCAAATAATCATCCCAAGCCTTATAAAATTCAATAACATAAGCACAAAGCATATCCTCAAGAATTTTTATAGCTATTTTATAACAACCCTTATTTTTATTACACACAACATGATTTATTACATAAACTCTTGACTTGATACAACATGGAAGATCTATAGGTCTAGTGTATTTGGGGCTTAGGAACATTAAATAACAACTTAAAAAATGAAACACACAACATCTTTATTGAAAACATCCTTTACATAACCACGACATTCCCTTGTACTTAGCATTGCATGGGATAACCTGAGGACATGCATAAGAAAATGGTGAGCTATAAAGCCCAGTAAGGGAGTAAAAAAGTAATAACATGAAGAATACAATACATGTTAGGAAATAGGCATATCAATGGAGCATAAAAGAACATGAAAATAAAGGCATTATATATCATAATTATCATAACATAGGAATGTGGCAACAACACTTAACATGAAATTAGCATGATCAAAGGCTCATTGCACATGGAGCATGAGTAAAACCTCATTGCACTTGAATTAATAGGAGTAAATCCTCACTGAACTTGAATTATCATGAGTAAATTATCATTGCACTTGAATTATCATGAGTAAATCCTCATTGCACTTGACGTATCATGATACTAATCTTTACCCAATGCATTGGAGTGCTATCAGGGCGCACCCTTCTTAATCATTACATTTCATGCATAAGTGTGCCACATGGATAATAAAATATGGATTCATTAAACATAATAATTTATTACAAGATAAAGGAATATGTAATTCATACATGAAAATATATAATCAATAAATAAATCTGCATAAAGGTGAATACCCTCGATAGAGAAATGGGCATGTTATTCACCACACAATGACTTTGGCTTGGAAAATCGCGGTGCAATTTCGGCAGCATAGCAGCGTGACATAAGAATTCATAAAAATAGAAGATGATAGAGAAAGTGGTGTATCATAATATGTACATTAAATGGAAATTAAAGGGGTCATATAAATAAATGTCCCAACATAATTAATGGAATTTGGATTCATAATACAAAAGAATTGCTTGAATGCAAATGAGAAGAGAGAGATTCCTTACGGAATTTAGGCATGGTAATGGGTGTACATGGGAGACATTAATGAGAGAGAAATAGGTCTATAATAATTTCAAACATAGGGAGGGAAATATAAGGGAGGTGATACATTATACCACAACATTTGTAATTTAAAGTAAAAGGGTATTACAATATAAAAAAACTTGGATAAAAATAAGAAAGGAAGGAATCCCTTATGGAATTTCGGCATGGTAATGGGTGTACATGGGAGGCATTAATGAGAGAGATACATGTCTCTCATCATTAAAATGTAAGGAAGAAAGTATGGAGCAGGTGATAAATCATACCCCAACATTTTTAATTGAAAATAAAAGTGCGTAACAACATAAAGAAATTTGGACAAAAAGGAGAAAGGAAGAAATACCTTACTTGGAAGTGTGATCCCAAAGGCTTGGGAGAGGCTTGAGAGAGGCTTCTTGGGAGCTTGGGGAACCTTGGGAGGATTATATAGAGAAGAGTTAAAAGTTTGGATGAACTCCAAAGGCTTTGAGTGAATAGGAAGTGGGAGCTTAGGTGGGTTTATATAGGAAAGGAGAGAGAATTCTTTATTATTTAGGTTTGGGATACCATACATTAAACTAATCAAAATCACAAACCATACCATGGTTTTTTCCCACAGTTTTTTCCAAAGGGGAGTGAAAAACAATATTTTATAAATAAAATGACCTAAATTCTTAAAATAATAGGGTTTCTTATGTGTAGGTGAGTCACACTCTCAAGGAAATCTATTTAAAAAGCTAAAAGGTTTTATAAGTCTTGGAGGGTCCACTAAGGCTTTGTAAAATAAATAAAACAAACCTAAAATCACATTATTTTAATGGTAAAACATATATTGTATGAACATAATGTTTATAATATTTTATTATATCACTATTGGTTCATTATGATGTCATAAAACACATTATATATTTAAACGATATTTATTTTTTACCCAAAAATTCGACTATCTCAGAAAATTATGAAAAATTCACCGTTGGATAATTTTGACGTATTGATTCCAAAATTAATATTAATTTTATCCAAATAATTTTCTAAATATGTGAATTTCCACTTACATTTATCTAAAATTCACAGGTTTTGACAAAAACAGCTTTCAAACCTTAATAAAAATTACAATTGTATTCATAAAAATTATACAATCATTTACACTTAATAAAAAGTAATTAAATAATAATAATATTTTATTAAAATATTATTTAATTCAAAAATCCATTAATCTATCAAAATAGTTTTCTTAGTTGAATATTAACAAAAAATACTATTTATTCTTTAAAAACTATTTACAATGTAACAATAATAAAATGAATGTATATTATTTATTATATACAAAAATAATACACATAATAATAATGATAAGGTATTATTACCTAAAACCTTATAACACTCACATAAGACTGAAGGGTAAGTTTTTCAATGGTGACAGACTCTTGGGGTGGCTCGGATAACATCGCTCGGGTGGTAATCTCTATCAACTTCCACTTCTCCCATAGGTGGTTCCGTTTGAGATTAACATGTTGAAGCTCATATTGGGTTTTGTCAAGTGTGAATCTCAATGATGCCACCTCTTTTTGAGCTCTGAAAAATGGGCTTCGTACGGGGCAAGTCTACTGTATGAGGCCATCGCTTCCTTTGTATGAGTAAATTAGATTTGTTAAAGCCCTATATTTATACTAATCATGTGATCACTGTTTAATGTCTATATTAGCAACGATCACAATTCTTAATGGTATTTTGAAATGAAAAACATAAAACCAAAGAAGTTCATATGTTATATAACCATTTCACATAATAATACATTTAATTAGATCAAGAGGAATTTACATTAATAAAAGTTTGGGTCTTTATAATCTTCCCCCCTTAAGAAAATTTTCCCTCAAAATTTCCTTTTACCACACTAAAATAGATGCGGGTAACTCTGCTTCATCACTTCCTCCGATTCCCACATCGCCTCTTCAAACTTGTGGTTTCTCCTCAACACTTTAAAGAGGGTCATTGTCTTATTTCGTAGAACTTTTTCCTTACGATCTAATATTTTCACTGGTTGCTCCTCGTAAGAAAGATCGTCCTATAACTGTACTACCTCTGAAGAGAGTACATGTGAAGGGTCTAGTATGTACTTCCTTAAGAGGGATAAATGAAAGACATCATGTAATTTGGTCATTGTGGGTGTAATTGCTAGTCGATAGGCCACAACCCCGACACGATCAATAATATCAAAGGGGTTGTTGTACTTAGGACTTAACTTCCCTTTCTTTCAAAACCTTATGACCTTCTTCCATGAAGATATTCATGGAAACACCATGTCTCTAACTTTGAACTCAAGGTCTCATCAACAGTTATCTGCATAACTCTTTTGTCAAATTTGGGCGGCCTTGATATGATGCTGAATGGTTTTCACCTTCTCCACCATTTCTTCAACTGTTTCAGGTCCTAGCAGCTTATTCTCACCGACTTCATCATAACACGCCAATGTTCTACACCTTTTCCCATAAAGGGATTCATATAGTGCCATTAAGATGCTCGAGTGGAAACTGTTATTGTATGAGAATTCAACCAGTGGAAGATGTTGGTTCCATCCACCTTTGAAGTCCATAAAACATGATCTTAACATATCTTCCAGTGTCTGAATAGTTTGCTCAAATTGGACATCAGTTTGAGAATGATAGGCCATACCGAAGTTCAGTTCAGTGCCTATATCATGTTAGAGACTTTTCCAGAACTTCGAGGTGAATCTAGGATCACAATTAGATACAATAGATAGTGGTACTTCATCCAGCCTTACTAATTATTTGATGTAAATCCGTGCAAGTTGATCCAATGAGAAGTCCTCTCAAATAACGATAAAGTGAACTATCTTTGTAAGACTATCCAAAACGACACATATATCATTGTTCCCTCTAGATGTCCTTATAAGTCCAGTGAAAAAGTCTATGGTAATGTTCTCCCACTTCCATGTTGGTATGGGTAGTGGTTGCATCATCCCCTTATACTTTTACCTCTCAGCCTTCACTTGCTGACATACCAGGCACTTTGATGTATATTCAGCAATATCCCTTTTCATATTTTCCCACCAAAAGTTTTCTCGGAGATTCTGATACATTTTTGTGCTCCCTAGGTGAATAGATAAGGTTGAGCTATGCGCATCATTCAAAAGATCCTTCTTTATCTCTGGATTATATAGTACATATAATCATGACCCAAATATCACAATTCCATCCTTATCAACCAAGAAATATGAGGATTTCCCATTTCTAATAGATTCCACCCTTTTCAGAATTTTCACATCCTTTCTTTGAGCATCCTTTATTTTCTCCATGAGGGATGGTTGGGAAATCATTTGAGAAAGTATTGATGATGTTCCTACCTTAATGATTCTCATGTCCATCCTCTGAAAATCTAATAATATTGGATCCTTTTCAATTATCATAATTGATAAAGATGTAGGATCCTTTATACTTAAAGCATTCTCCACCTTGTTCGCTTTCCCAAGGTGGTAATGGATTGAGCAATCATAGTCTTTGATCATCTCTAACTATCTTCATTGGCGCATGTTCAACTATTTCTGTGTGAATATATACTTGGCTTTTGTGGTCAGTATATATCTCACACTTCTCCCCATAGAGATAATGTCGTCATTTTCAACGCAAAGATCACAACCACCAACTCCAGATCATGTGTGGGATAGTTTTTCTCATGGATTTTCAGATACTTTGAGGTGTAGTCTATCACTTTATCATTCTGCATCAACACACAACCCATTCCCTTCTTCGAAGCATCAATAAATACCATAAAAATTTCTCCACTCATGGGTAATGTGAGCATGTGTGCAGTGATAAGCCTTCTTTTTTAACTCCTTGAATCTATCTTCTCATTCATCACTCTAAGAAAACTTTACTCCCTTCTGAGTTAGCTTGGTAATAGGGTTGGACAATCATGAGAAATTTATCTAAAATCGGTGATAATATCCAGCTAACCCTAAGAAGCTACAAATATCTATTACCGATGTTGGCCTTGGACATCCCTCAACTGCAATTGTCTTGGAGGGATCCATAGATATCCCATTGCTTATGATGATATGATCCAAAAATGATACCTCCTTCAACTAGAACTCATACTTGATATACTTTTCATAGAGATTATCCTTTCTTAAGGCCTCTAGTATAGTTATTAGATGCTCCTCATGATCCTCCTTGGTTTTGGAGTATATTATAATATCATCTATAAATATTAACACAAATTTTTCAAGGTAATCTCCAAAGAATCTATTCATCAAGTCCATAAAGATTGCTGGATCATTAGTGAGTTTGAAAGACATTACTATGAATTCATAGTGTCCGTATCTTGTATGAAAAGAAGTCTTGGGGATATCTTCCTTCTACACCTTTACTTGATAATATCCTGACTGTAAATCTACCTAGGAGAAGTTTTGTGCTCCACGTAGCTGATTAAACAAGTCATCATTTCGAGGCAGAGGATACTTGTTATTTATCGTGATTTTGTTGAGCTCATGATAATCAATGCAAAGGCACATTGACCCATCCTTCTTGACGAAGAGGACTGGAGCACCCCATGGTGAAACACTTGGGTGTATAAACCTTTATCCAGATTCTCATGTAGTTGTTTCTTCATATCCTCAAGCTCCACAACAGCCATTCTATACAGAGTCTTGGATATTGGCAACATCCCAAGTATAAGGTCAATTGAGAATTCAACATCTCTTCCAGAAGGAAGACCAGGTAATTCCTCAGAAAAAACTTCAGTAAATTCCATCACAATAGGCATGTCTTCAAGGATGGTTTCCTCATTAGAATTAATCATCTAAGCCAGATATGCATGCTCATAGGGAAATAATATCCATTCTTGAGATGATGGTGCTAAAGAAGATTCATCTTCCTCCTTTCACTTGTATAGAATCAGAGGTCGATTCTCTATATAGAGAGTGATTTCCCTCTCACAGAAATTTATGTTGGATTTATATAAGAAAATCTAATCCATGCTGAGAATTGCATAAAATTACACCAGAGGGAGTATGAAGAGGTTATATGGAAAGTTCAATCCACAAATTATGATAGGGGAGGAGTTATATTCATGGGATGCAATGATTGACCCATTTTTCGTACTCACCGACATCTTTACTTCCATGATTTTTGGTGGTGCTGGGATTGTTCTACTAAACTTTTGGGATATAAAATAATACGTAGAACCATAATAAAAAATTAAATTTTCTATTCTTGAATGAATAACTAGCATACCAGTCACCACTTCGTTGTTGGGGTTCACTTCAGTGGTAGTGATGGAAAAATCTCGCCCTTGCTGCCTTGGAGGTTGTTGGTTGCCTCAAAAAACCCTTGGCTTAGGGCACTGATTTCCAAGGTGCCCTGGTTCTTTGCATTTGAAGCAATGAACAATGCGTTGAGAGTCGAACAGAGCATTCCTATCCTCTGTCACAACCACAGGTTTCTCTTGTCAGCAGTTAACAGCTAGGTGCCCTTCTCTTCCACATCTAAAGCATTTCCTCACCCCCTTCAGGCAATTTCTGGGGTGCTTCTTTCCACACCTTTGGCAAGTGGGGTGCTGGATTTTCTTAGAACCACTGGATTTATTCATCAGAATTCCATAATTGAAGTCCACCTTATGCTTCTTATCCCCATGATACCCCTGAGATTCTTCGATCTCCATTTCGACCTTGAGGGTACATCGTAAAATTTCCTCATAGATTTCGAAGTCATGGATCACCATAGCTTTCTGTAGGCTAGGTTTCAGCCCATTAAAGAAGCGGTCAACCTTTCATTTGGGGGTAATGACAAATCCGGAGGCATATCATGCAAGCCTTGTGAAGTTTTCCTCGTATGCTCTGATGGATTCGTCATCTTTTTTTCTTGAGGGAAAGAAAGTCCCTTTCCAACATTAGTCGGAGGGTGCATGGAAAATATTTATCGAAAAACATCTTCTGGAAATCCTTCCATTCCAACACCTCTATCTCCTCCTCAGGCTTCATATTTTTGATTAATGTCCACCATTGATCGGCTTCACCCTCCATATGACAAGCATCCATAAGAACCTTATCTTGTTCGGAACATTGAAGGATGGAGAAGATCTTTTCAATGGAGTTGATCCATTTTTCGATGATTGAGGGATCAAATGATCCATTAAAAGTAGGAGGCATTTGTCTCATGAATCTCTCGATAGCGACTTGTTCTTTATTAGGGGGGAAGGGTTGACTATTCCTCTTGACCCATGTTTCTATTCAAATCTTGAGTTAACTAAGAGAGTATTGTGACAAAGTTTTCGATTCCTGCTCCCATCAGATTGTGCATCTCATTAAAACAGTCATCACATTGATCTTCGCATCGGTTGTTAGCCCGAGTCCTCATATTACTGGCCATTATCAAGAATAAAAGGAAAGTTAGGGGTAACACATAAAGGTTAATCCAAATAAAAAAATGGATGACTTATAAATAACTTTTATTTACTTAACTTATGAATCTATATGATTTAATATATGTTATCCATGATCTACTTCCTAACATATATTCTTAGGGGATTTTTATTATTCCCTTAAAAATGGTTCATACTAAGCTTGCGAATTTACCAAAGCATATCTCTCAGGAGTGTCATAAATAAGAGTGCATCAAGACACATTATCATGTACCAGGATACCCCAGGTCAAGCCCAAAACTCCTTTTTGGAGTTTTCACTCTTAGGTAAATCTGTGCCAGAGCCGCTTCTTCCTATTTTTATCCAGACATGGATATATTTGATTAATAAACCAATTACTCAATACTCAAAAAAACTCAGAGATGTTTTTATTATACTTAGTCTTATCCCTAAGGCTTTCACTATGGTTTTCTAATCCTAATCCAAAAAATAACTAAACCTATCCTCTGATACCAACTATTACAATTGTTCTTTTATTACACACTTAAACATGATTTATTACATAAACTCTTCACTTGATACAACATAGAAGATCGAGAGGTCTAGTGTCTTTGGGGATTAGGAACATTGCATAATGACTTAAAACATGAAACACACAACATATTTATTGAAAAATTACTTTACATAACCACGAAATTCCCTTTTACTTAGCATTGCATGGGATAACCTGAGGACATGCATAAGAAAAGGGTGATATATAAAGCCTAGTAAGGGAGTAAACAAGACATAACATGAAGAATAAAATACATGTTAAGAAATAGTCTTATCAATGGAGCATAAAATAACATGAACATAAAGGCATGATATAGCATTATTATCATAACATGGGAATGTGGAAACAACATTTAACATGGAATTAGCATGATCCAGGGCTTATTTCACATGGAGCATGAGTAAACCCTCATTGAAATTGAATTAGCATGAGTAAATCCTCATTTCACTTGAATTATCATGATTAAATCCTCATCGCGATTGAATTAGCATGATTAAATCCTCATTTCACTTGACGTATCATGATACTAATCTTTACCCAATGCATTGAAGCGCTATCAGGGCGCACCCTTCTTAATCATTACATTTCATGCATAAGTGTGCCACATGGATCATAAAATATGGATTCATTAAAAATCATAATTTATTACATGATAAATTAATGTGGAATTAATACATGAAAATATATAATCAATAAGTAAATGTGCATCAAGTTTAATACTCTTGATAGAGAAATGGGCATGATATTCACTACACAATGACTTTGGCTTGGAAAATCGCGGTGCAATTTCAGCAGCATAATGGCGTGACATAAGAATTCATAAAAATGGTTTATGAGAGAGAAAGGGGTTTCTAATCATACGTACATTAAATTTAAAGTAATGAGGTTATATAGATACATGTCCCAACACAAGTAATGGAATTTGGATTCATAATACAAAAGAATTTGTTGAATGTAAATGAGGAGAGAGAGATTCCTTATGGAATTTTAGCATGGTAATAGGTGTACATGGGAGGAACTAATGAGAGATAAATATGTCTCTCATCATTTCAAACATAGGGAGGGAAATATAAGGGAGGTGAGAAATCATACCCCAAAATTTTTAATTTAAAATAAAAGGGTATTATAACATAAAGAAACTTGGATAAAAATAAGAAAGGACGGAATCTCTTATGAAATTCTGAAATGGTAGCGGGTGTACATGGGAGGAATTAATGAGAGATATATAGGTCTCTAATAATTAAAACCTAAGGTGGAATGTATGGGGGATGTGAGAAATCATTCCCCAAAATTTTTAATTGAAAATAAAAGGGCATAACAACATAAATAAATCTGGAAAAAAAGGAGAAAGAAAGAAATCCCTTACTTGGAAGTGTGATACCAAAGGCTTGGGAGAGGCTTGAGAGAGGCTTATTGGGATATTGGGGCACCTTGGGAGGATTATAGAGAGATTAGGGAAAAGGTTGGATGAAATCTAAAGGATTTGAGTGAAGAGGAAGTGGGATATTAGGTGAGTTTATATAGGAAAAGAGAGGGAATTCTTTATTATTTAGGTTTGGGACACCACACATTAAACTAATCAAAAACACAAACCAACCCATGGTTTTTGAAAAAGGTGATTGGAAAACAATATTTTATAATTACAATGTCATAACTTCTTAAAATAATAGGATTTCTTATGTGGAGGTGAGTCACACTCTCAAGGAAATCAATTTAAAAAGGTAAAAGGTTTTATAATTTTTGGAGGGTCCACTAAGGATTTGTAAAATAAATAAATAAAAACTAAAATAAAATTATTTTAATGGTAAAACATATATTGTTCGAACATAATGTTTATATTATTTTATTACATCACTATTGGGTCATTATGATGTCATAAGACACATTATATATTTAAACAGTATTTAATTTTTACCCAAAAATTCGGCTGTCTCAGAAAATTATGAAAAATTAACCATTGGATAATTTCTACATCTTGATTCCAAAAAATAATATTAATATTTTCCAAATAATTTTCTAAATATTTGAATTTTCACTTTTAAAATAAAAACTGACATTTATCGAAAATTCATGGGTTTTGACAAAAATAGCTTTCAAACCTTAATAAAAATTACAATTGTGTTAAAATATTTTTTTAATAAAATAATTTATACTTAATATAATGTAATTTCATAATAATAATATTTTATTAAAATATTATTTAATTAAAAAATCCATTAATTTCTCAAAATATATTTCTTATTTGAATATTAACTAAAAATACTATTTATGCTTTAAAAACTATTTACAACGTAACAATAATAAAATGAATGTATATTATTTATTATATACAAAAATAATGAACATAATCATAGTGATAATGTCTTGTTACATAACCCCTCATAACACCTGTATAAGACCTAAGGGTAATGTGTGCGATGGTGACAAACTCTTGGGGTGGCTCAGATAACATCTCTTAGGTGGTAATCTCTATCAACTTCCACTTCTCCCGTAGGCGATTCTGTTCGAGCTTAACTGGTTGAAGCTCAGATTGGGCTTGGTCAAGATCAAATACCAATGATGCCACCTCCTTTCCGAGCTTTGACAAATGGGCTTCGTATGGTGCAAGTCGACTGGATGAGGCCATCACTTCATTTGTCTGAGTAAATTAGATTTGTTAAAGATCTATATTTATACTAATCATGTGATCATTGTTTAAAGGATATATTTGAAATGGTCACAATTATTAATGGTATTTTAAAATCAAAAACATAAAACCAAATAAGTGCATATGTTATATAACCATTTCACATAATAATAATTTTAATTAGATCAAGAGGAATTTCCATTAATAAAAGTTTGGGTTGTTACATATTTCTATTTGGCCATTCGATTGTGGATGGTATGCCGTACTCAAATGGACATGAGATCCCATTTACCCCTAAAGACCTCTATAAAAATGATAATTGAACCGAGAATCCTTATCAGAGACTATAATAGTTGAAACTCAATGCAAATGAGAAATCTCTTTTACATAGAGATTTCCCATCTCCTCAACTTTTCTTATATCATGAATGGGTATAAAGTCATATGATTTAGTCAGACGACCAATCACAACCCATATCACATTCTTCTTTCTCTGGGTATGTGGAAACCCAACCACAAATTCCATTGAGATCTCATCCCACTTCCAAGTAGGGACTGGAAGTGGATGAAGAAAAATCAAAGGTTTCTGGTGCTTGGTCTTCACCTACTGGCACATATAACAACAAGAGACAAACTCAGTGATTACCCATCTCATATATATATATATATCAAAACTACTATTTAATGTCCTATAACATCTTCATGGTCCTTGAGTGCACAACCCACTAGGAGTTATGACAGTCTCCCATAATAGATTTCCTTGCCACTAATGGCACAAAAAAATGTTTCCAAAAGCATAGAATGCCCTCATTGGAGAATAAACACTCATCAAAAGTATCCCCACCATAAAGAGAGTATCTAGTGATATAGAACTCATATTCAAGATACTATTCCTAAATAATAATTTTTATAAGAGAGAATATCAATTGGACACTGGCTAAAGAAACCTCAGCCACCGATTCCTGGAATCCAATATGCAACTGTGTAAAGAGAGCCATCAAATTCCACTCTTCCAAAGATTCTTTCATGGCATGGGTCCAATGTTTCATGCACAAATCATCCACAATGACATTACCTTTCCCCATGGTATAAGTGATTTCAAAGTTAAAATATTGTAGGTATTCAACCCAAAAAATATGGCAGATATTCAAATATCTTTGAGAGAAGATATAACTCAATCTCTTGTGGTATGAAAACATGGTAAACCTTTTTATGTAAATTTAATGTCATCAAATCTTAAGAGTGTGCATCACAGCTTCAAGTTCAAAGTCATGGGTCAGATAATTCTTCTCATGTGGCCTAATATGAAGAGAGCCATAGAAAATGACCTGATCACCTTGCATAATAATGCAACCCAAACCTGAACTTGGTGCATCACAGAAGACCACATAGCCCTGCCCTACCTTTGGAAGAGTAAAAATTGGTATATTCATCAAAATATTCTTCATATAAACAAAAGAATTCTGAAATTTAGCATTAAAAACAAACATTAGTCCTTTATGAGTTAGAGTAGTCATCAGAGAAACCAACTTTGAGAAGTCCTTAATGAACCAGTGATAATACCCAGCTAAACCCAAGAACCTCCAAATATCAAAAAAATTATGTGCTTGTTCTTAAGTCATAAGAGCCTTCAACTTATCAGGATCAACTGATATTTCCTATTCCGATACCAAATGTACCAATAAACTCACTTCCCGAATCCTAAAATCACATTTCAAAATCTTGGCATAAAGTCGGTGATTTATCAGAAAATCTAAAACTATTCTCATATGATTCACATGATCCTACTTGGAAGGACGTAATCTACAAAGACTACCATCAATATATCAATATACTCATGGAAAATCCTATTCATTAATTCCATAAAAACTATAGGATCATTGGTTATACCAAAGGGAATAACAAGGTACTCATAATGGTCATACCTGCTCCAAAAGGCAATTTTATGGACATCAGATTCTTTTATCCTCAAGTGATGGTAACTAGATTGAAGATAAATTTTTGAGAACCACTTATCACCTTTCAATTGATCAATTAGATCATAAATCCATGGAAATAGATACTTATTCTTTACCATCACTCTATTGAGCTTTAGTTAATCAACACATAGGAAAATTGAACCATCAAATTTCTTAGAAAAGAGAACTGGTGCCACCCAAGGTGACACACTCGAGCATACAAATACTTTCTCTAAAAGATCATCCAAATGGGACTTAAAATATTTTAGTTCATTTGGTTCCATACGGTAAGATGGAATAAAAACTAGTTGAGTACTAGACATTAAGTTAATAGAAAACTCAGCCTCCCTTACCAAGGGAAAACTAGATAAGTATAAAGGAAACACATCGGGAAACTCAATGAAAACTGGAGGGATATCACCACCAAAATATTCTCACTCTATATCAAAGGAAAACACTGAAATAAATTTACACAACTCCAGATAAGAAGGTTCGGGCCTACTCAACCTTGGGTCCCATTCTTCTTGAAAGGCACAAGGCACACCACTAGGTGTAGTAAATAAGACCCATATAGGATAACAATAAATTTGGGATTTATTGGTAATGATCCAATCCATCCTAAATATGATGTTAAGAGGTTTCATGTTTAGAACTAGAAAAGTCAAAGAAAGCTTGACATCTAATAGTGATAAGAAACAAGTGGGACTATGAAGACCCTGCTCTCTCTTCATACCAAGGGGTGTAGAAATATCCATTGAAAAAGATAAAATATTCATAGGAAGATTAATAATATTAACAATACAAGTTAAAATAAATGAATATGATGCAATAACATAAAATAAATAAGTCACTAATGATGAAGTTATAGTGATGATACCTCTCATAATCTCTAGAACCATATCAGCTTCATCTAGAGACTCTTCAACTACATAAAGTATCTTCATTCTGGATTCCTATGGATAAAACCCTTTTATATGTGAAGAATATGATTTCCCCATTGTTTTTGGAGAATCTAATGACCCTGTTCTACTATTAATAGTATATTAAACATGGAAGAATCTATGTAAGTGCCCTGAGCATTCGCAATAGCCACAGTTCTTGGGTACCTCAGTGTAAACTCTCTTTAAATTTCATGGATTACCACACCAGTAGAGAACCAAAGGAACTATTCTTGGAACTACATGAGGTCTATAATGAACCTGTTATTGAGAACTTCCACAAGAATCATCATGATTATGATTTCCCTTAGAGGAGTGAACACTACTTCTGGGAGATAAATAAACTCTCAATAACAATGAATTTTCATCCAGGTTCATCTTGACCATCAGTGATATATCAATTACATCAGCGTAAGAAGGAAATTTCATAAATAAAACCTAAGAAATAATATATTTATGAAATTCCAACTTGAAACTTTGAGCCTTATTATTTTCATTCGATACAATCTCATGTGAAAAATGCATGAGCTCAACAAAACGGTTTTCATACTCCATCGCGATCCTTTCAGCCTTATCAAGTTGTAAAAACTCAGTGGACTTAGCCAATAACATTGATTCAAGATACAAATGGTCAGTGAAAATAACCTTGAATTATTTCTTCTCTAAGCCCTCATGTTTCATCATCATCATCATCATGTCCCACCATCTCCTTCTTGGTTCTTCCATCACAAAGGTGGCACACTTCACCTTGATTTCATCGGCTATGTCCAAGAACCAAAACAAGCGATCTATTATACTAAACTATTCCTCATACTCTTGAGGATAATTTTATCCTTTATATGATTTTGGATTCTGATAGAGGAACTCTTCAGAAAAAATCTTGAGCCTTAATAGGAACTGGAGGTGGTTCCTATCCCAGAGCTTGGAAAGTGTGCATAATCACCACCACTAGATTTGGATCCACAAGGGGATTTTGTCATTTAGGTCCAGTAGAAAATTCCTCTTGGATCTGTTTATCATGTCTTCTTAGAGGCATGATGCTACACAACATCATCAGACAATAAAGAAGACATCAGATTAACACTCAAACTGAGTGACAAGGGAAATTAATCCCAATAGATAAAACAATAAAATTTGGATTTTAATCCTATCCAAATCAAAAGTTGGTAAAATAATAGAACTAATTCACAAGACATCTTTCCCTAACCACTCATGGTAAATTAAGGTTCATTATAATGAGATATTTCCAGACACTCAATCACAACTACCTCCTAAAACCTAATAAGATTTCACAATGCATACTCACTTCATGTTAAGATGTTCAACCTGAACCTCTAATACCACTTTGTCACAAACCATCTCGAGTACCCTGGTAACCAAATAACTGATCTGGGACAAACATATCCTAAATGGTGTTCCCAATCCCCATGGGCCGATGACTAGTACCTGACACCATACACAAAGAAGGTGGCAATGAATTTTCCCCAAACAATGCAGAAGCAAGATAGAGAATCAGTATGAAAAAAAAGAAACTCCCCTAGGAGTAATGTATTAGAAATAAAATAGGTATAACAACCAAAATTACTACAACCAAGTACTAAAATACATGAAAAAATTCCTAACTCCCAACTCAGACTCAACCCACCAAGTCCATGGATCAATAGCTAGAAATACCTCCAAGCGGTCCTTTTATCTTGCTCTATCGTGGAAGGAGGTAATCTACTAACACCCAAAGGATCAAGTAGGGAATTATCCAAATCTTCGTAGTATTTAACCCAAATATTCCATAATAAGATTCCAATATCAAATTAACCAAGAAAGTGCTTTCAATTTTCAAATAAATAGGTTTGAAATTTCAAAATCATATTTAAACAAATCATCCTTTATATTTAAAAGGATTGAAATATTTTAGAAATTCATGCTTAACATTTAAAATGATGGAAATAAATTTAAAAAAATGGAATTACCTTTAAACATAGGGGTGATTTACACAAATGACACTTTTCAGAAATGGCTTAAATAAACACTTTTATATAAAAAAGTTTATATAAATTCACAAGTTTTGTGTAACAGTTTACAATAATGAAATATATTCATTTTAAATACAAAAGGTGATCAACATGGTCATATGCCTAATAAGGTATGATAGTTCCATGCTATAGGGACCCCACACTCAAAGTGACATAAAAAATATGTACATACGCCCCTTTGAACCAAGTCTAAATGGGACTCATCAACATCACCTAAGGGATGTTATGTGATTATATGATGCTTTAGAATGTTGTAAATCATGAAGTATCATCCAAATAGCTCTCTAACTACCTAATAATTTCATGTTCTCTAGTAAAAAAATGATGGAAAATTTATTTAAATAATGATTAAATTTAAATTAATCCCATTCTCTATTTCAAATATAGAAATTTTCCATTTAAAAACCATAATGAGTTTTTAATAAAAAACATGCCTTTTCACTAAGATAAAACCCTAAGGTTTATATCAAAACCATTTTAATCCATTTTCACAAATATGGATTTGAAATTAATTCACCGTTAAATTTCACAATCCAATTTCACAATTAAATTCAAAAATTTAATTTCCAAACAAATTCCATTAATTTCACAACAAACCCTGAATTAAATGGAATTAGGGTTTTTCACATTTTTCCATAAAAACCATTTCCATAATTAAATTGAAAAAATTAATTTTAAAAAATCCATCAAATCCAAAATTTAAATTAAACAATTTAAATTTTACAAATTTCCATAAACACACCTTAATTCAATGGAATTAGAGGTTTTCCAATTTCATGCCAAAAACCCATTTTTCTTAAAAAACCCCAATTCAATGGAATTGGGTTTTTACAAAAAACAATTGAAATACATTTAATTAAAACCAATAAATTTAATTTAATTCAAATAATTGAAATTTTAAAAATCAATTTTGGTTTAATATAAATTGGGCATCATAATGGAACCACCTACCTTGGGATCATCAGATCTCGAATCACAAAGTTGTACACAGAAAACTCCAATGAAGAAAGATGAAAACAAGGATCTATGAATCAAACCTAGGATTAGATCCAAAATAGTGGTGTTATATCCAAAAATAAATATATGTATCCATGTAACCCTAGAAAGAAGAAGATAGTTTGAGGGAGAATGATAATAGGAGGAAATTAACTACGAGAAGATCGAAGGGCATTCCTCAAGCTTGGAATCTCTTATGGGAGGGATATGAGGGTCTAAAAATACTCATTAGGAGATATAAGGATGGGATAAACTAATTATGGATCATATTAGTTCATTGGGGTCCTAAAAATGGGGTTTGGTAATTTTTAATCAAAAATTCGGATCAATTAAAAACTCCTCTTCACGGTTTCCTAAGCAGAGGTGTATGGTTTAGAAAAACCATACACAAGCCATGTTCCTATTTTAAATGGACCACAAGGTTTCTACTAAGATGGAAAATGACTTGAATAACTATTCACCAACCATATTAAATAAAAATAACTTTTTTGCATGGTTTTCTCTGAAAGGGCGCACAGTTTGAGCAAACTGTGTGCCAACTGTGCACTAGCCCAAAATTTCCAAACCTCTTAAAAACTCAACCTGAAACATCCAAAAATTAAACCTAACAAAAAATTATTAAAAATATGGGTTTAGTAATACCAAAAAAATAGTAAAATTATCTTACAATCAAAGTGTGTGTTTCTATTTTAGAATGACATTTTAGTAAAAAACACAAGTGACATACTCAAAACTGATCAAACACATTCATATTATTTTGATACTTTAGGAAAACGATACATAAGTCATTTTTAACATGTAGGAATTAGTCTAACCTCAATATGAATCATAGTGAGACCGATATGAATCCAATTATGTCCTTTTATTTAAAATTGGAATTAATTTTATTAAAAAGAACAAGTGAGATACTGAAAACCAAGAAAACACAATCATATTGTTGTGATACTTTATGAAAATGACTCACAAGTCATTTGTGACTTGTAGGAATCAACCTCAACTAAATATGACATATGGTGTGAATGATATTACTCCAATTGAATATTTTTATTTAAAATTGACATTAATTTTAGTAAAAATAACAAGTGACATATTGAAAAGTGATAAAACACATTCAGATTGGTTTGATACTTTAGTAAAATGATCCATAAGTCATTTGTGACATGTAGGAATCAACAATACCTCAATATATGCATTTAACCTACCCATTCTAAAGGATTAACCAAATGATCTAAAAGATCTTCAAAAAGTACCTTTACCCTTCCCATTCAATATCCACATTTACAAACATTGAGGGTTCACATAGATACAAAGTTACAAAGTGGTAGTAATCACATAGTTGATTTTGAAGAAAAAATGTAAAGAGAGGATATTATAGACTTAATTTCTCTTGAGAATGTAAATGAAATAATAAAGTATGAATGGCTAGGAGTATCAGTTGTAAATGTATAAATGAGGTGTGTTTTCATGATTTTTTTTCTAACAGCTGATATACTATGTTAATTATGACTAAGTACAATTCATATTTTTTTCCAGACATATATATGAATAAAAATTTAAAGTATTACCCCATGAATATAAATATAGACTCATTATTCCCCACATAAATTCTATAGAACAAACCAATATGGATTCAGTTCAAATTAATGAAAAAGTGAAAAAATTGGCCAAATCGTTTGAAAGGAAACTTACAGATGATAAAATCTTCTTAATACCAATGATACAGGGGTAAAACTATAAAATTTAATAATATAAAATATATTTTCATTCATTTCATTACTTATTACTTTTTTTAGAAAACATTTGGTACTCATTGCCATCAATTTGGAGACTCCAAAGAGTTATTTTCTAGATTCACTATAAGGATACCCAATAAACTGACCACACATGATGACATTTTTTAGTTTGAAATACACTACATCTAATGTTTTAGAACTAAAATTCAATTTATATATTTTATATTATGTTTTAATGAGAATTATGTTATGGAAGGGTGGTGTTTAAATATCATGAAAATCACAGAATGAGGACAATCTATGCACATAAGGATCCTATCAACTTCTACAAGTGGATAAGTAGCAGTGAATATATAACAAGATTTCACTATCAAAAAACATATAAAAAAAATTACTTATTTTTCTCAATTTTTCTAATATTTATGAAACAAATAAATGGAAAATAATATGGTTATTATGTTTGTAAATTTATAAGAGATATCATATACCATTAATAAACTAGCATCCCCGAAGAGGTATTTTTGAAGATAATTAGTATTTCATTTAAAATATTTATTAATACTTTGGGTATTTATATTTTTCTAGTACTACTATGACTGTAAAGAATCCTAATATTCACAAGAAAAAATATATTTGGTTAGAAATGAATGAGAAACATACCTGATGTTAGAATGTACACATATATCATGAAGATGTGACTTCCTACTTCCTATTTGGTTGATTTTATCATGATTTCATCTACTTTTTTAGTTATTTTCTTATAATTTCTATCTAATACTTATTTTTAAAATTTTAATAGAGATCATAATGAAATTACTTCATCAAAAAGGGTGATTCACTTCTATACTATGATCATGCACTCAATTTGATACACAATGTACCCAATATGACTCAAATTATATGATTTCAGTTTAAAATTGACATTTTATTTATGTATTATTTCATATTTATGTTTAATTTATTTCTTTATAGTATTAATAAAATGATAATTGTTTTCTCATATAGGTAAAATATTTTTCTTGGGTTAGGGTGGTTTGTTCGAAGCTGCTCGTGCTTGTGTAAGATTGGACTTTGAGGCTACAACTGAGATAATAAAAAAAGGAAATTGTTCATGAATGTATATAACCATCATAAAAAGGTAAATTCCTAATAAATATTTAAATAATTTTTTCATCATTTTATCTACCATTTTTAAGTTAATTTACTTATCATTTTTATCTAATACTTGTTTAGTTTTTTTCATAGATCTTTTGGGAAGTCATATTTTTCATTCAATTATCTATAAAAAACTAGAAAATATAGGACATGTTTCTTTATGAAGGAATATATTATCCCATAGTACCTAAAATTTAAGTGTTTCATGGATCATGTGGGTTCTATTACATTAGAATAGAACATGTTCTCTCTTTTATAACTTGTTGTAGATAGTTGAAAGCAAAAAACATATCACATACTCAATTATCCTCACCTTAATCTGATACACAGTGTGCTCTGTATGAATTAGAATATATGTTTTTATTTTATTTTAGTTCATAACACACATCACATACTTTAGTGTGTGTTTTAATTTAAAATTGAAATTAATTATAGTAAAAAGAAAAAGTGACATACTGAAAACCAAGAAAACATATTCATATTGTGTTGATACTTTAATAAAATGATCCATAAGTCATTAGTGACATGTAGGAATCAACCCCACCTCAATCTAATGCATGGTGTGACTAGTATAACTCTAAGTGTATATTTTTATTTAAAATTGACATTAATTTTAGTAAAAATAATAAGTGACATACTAAAAACTGATAAAATGCATTCATATTATTTTTATACTTTAGGAAAATTATCTATAAGTCATTTTTTACATGTTGGAATCAAAATCACTTCAATCCGATGAATAGTGTGACCAATATGACTCAAAGCGTATCTTTTTATAAAAATTGAAATTAATTTTAGTAAAACAAATGAGTGACATACTGAAAACTAATAAAACACATTCATATTATTTCAATACTTTAGGAAAATGATTCATAAGTCATTTTTGATGTGTGGGAATCAACCACACCTCAATCCGATATGTGGTGTGACCAGTATTACTCAAAGTGTCCATTATCAGTTTAAAATTTACATTTTAGTTCAAAACATGTTTCACTCACCAAAAACCAAGGAACCATGCTCCAATTGTCTTGATAATTTAGGGAAATTATTCATAATCTTGTTTTTATGTGTATTAAGTAGTATCACATCAAACCAACACACGATGTGATAGGTATGACTCAAAGTGAATATTTCTAGTTTCAAATGACATTTTATTAAAAAGAAACAAGCGAAATACTCAAAAATGATAAAATTCATTTGTATTGTTTTGATACTTTATGAAAATGATACATAAGTCATTTTTGACATGTAGAAATTATCCAAACCTCAATCTGACTCACAATGCGACTGATATGACTCTAGGTGTGTCATTATATTTAAAATTAACATTAATTTTAGTAAAAAGAACAACTGACATACTAAAAACCCAGAAAACACATTAGGATTATTTTTTATACTTTAGGAAAATGATTCATAAGCCATTTTTGACTTTTAGGAATCAATGCCACCTCAATCCGATATACAATATGATTGATATAACTCCAAGTGTATCTTTTTATTTAAAATTGACATTAATTTTAGTTAATAGAATAAGCAACCTACTAAAAACTAATAAAATACATTTTTATCGTTTTGATAATTTAGGAAAATGATCCATAAGTCATTTTTGACGTGTAATAATCATCTGTACATTAATCCAACACACAATGTGACTGATATGAATCCAAGTGTGTCTTTTTATTTAAAATTAACATTAATTTTAGTGAACAAGTGACATACTCAAAACTGAGAAAAAAATTCATGTTGTTTTGATACATTAGGAAAATTATCCATAAGTCATTTTTGACATGTAGGAATCAACCTCACTTCAATCTGACACACGGTATGACCAATATGACTCAGTGTCTATTATCAATTTAAAATTTCTATTTTAGTTCAAAACTTGTGTCACTCAATGAAAACCAATAAAACACACTATGATTACTTTGATAATTTAGGAAAAATTATTCATAATTCAATTTTGATATGTAAAAAGTATTCTCACATAAAACTAACATACAATGTGACCAGTATGACTAAAAGTGCATATTTCTATTTTCAAATGACATTTTAGTAAAAAACACAAGTGACATACTCAAAACTGAGAAAATAAATTTGGATTATTTTTATACTTTAGGAAAATGATCCATATGTAATTTTTTATGTATATGAATCATAAATACCTAAATCCAATTCACAGTATGACCGATATGACTCCAAGTGTGTCTTTTTATTTAAAATTTAAATTAATTTTAGTAAAAAGAACAAGTGACATACTGATAATCAAGAAAAAATGTTCATATTGTCTTGATACTTTAGGAAAATGATCCATAAGTTATTTTGTACTTGTATGAATCAAAACCACCTCAATATGATGCTCGATGTGACCGGTATAACTCTAATTGTGTCTTTTTCTTAAAACTGACATTAATTTTAGTAAAAAGAATAAGTGACATACTAAAAAATGATAAAACAGATCAAGATTGTTTTAATAATTAAGGAAAATGATTCATAATTCATTTTTGATGTGTCAGAATCAACCATACTTAAATCCGATGCATTGTATGACTGATATGACCCCAAGCGTGTATTTTTATTTAAAACTTACATTAATTTTAGTAAAAAGAAAAAGTGACATACTCAAAAACAATAAAATTCATTTTTACTATTTTGACACTTTATGAAAATTATCCATAAGTAATTTTGATGTTTAGGAATCAACCTCACCTCAATATGATGCATGGTGTGATTGGTATGACTCAAAGTGTCTGTTATTAGTTTAAAATTGACATTTTAGTTCAAAACTTGTGTTACTCCTTGAAAATAAAGAAAAAATGCTCTAGTTGTCTTGATAATTTAGGAAAACGATTCATAACACATTTGTGACATTTTGGAAGCATTTTCGTGTCAAAATTAAACACGATGTGACTAGTATGACTCAAAGTGAATGTTTCCAGTTTCAAATGAAATTTTAGTAAAAAACACAAGTGACATAATAAAACCAAGAAAATGAATTCATATTTTTTGATAATTTAGTAAAATGACCCATAATCCATTTTTGACATATAAGAACTAGCTGCACCTCAATCTGATGTATGGTGTGACTGATATTACTCAAATTATGACTTTTTATTTAAAATTGAAGTTAATTTTATTAAAAAGAATAAGTTACATACTGAAATGTGAGAAAATGCATTTGGATTGTTTTGATACTTTAAGAAAATGATCCATAAGTCATTTGTGACATATAGGAATCAAACCCACCTCAACCTGACACACAATGTGACCAGTATAACTCTAAGTGTGTCCTTTTATTTATAATTGACATTTTATTAATTTATTTTTTCATATTTATGTTTAACTTATTTAATTATAGTATTACTGATATAATATTTTTTTTCTTATATGGATGAATTCCTTTTCTCATCTTAGGGTGGTTTGTTTGGAAACTGATATCATGCTTGATCTTTTTTAAGAGGGGGTCACGATGTTCCGAAGATGATCAAACATTAATGTTTTTGAAGTTTGTGGATAGTAATTTCAAATGTAATTATACAAAATATTGTTTGAAATGTATATAGTAGTGGTTATTATTGTATTTATGATGTAAAATTTATTTCAATTAATTTTTTTATTTTCATACAGGTAGAGGTTTTTGTAGTGTGATGTTTTTCAAAAAGCACACTATAGTAGGTGGGACTTTATCAGCATAATTTATATCATTGATAAAGGGGGACCCTTATCAGTTTTAGACTAGCACTGATAAAGGTTCCATGTTTAACGACACTGAGGAAAACAACAATTTTTTTAGTTATGTTAACACCCTTTTTTCATGCTGTTAAAGTGATGATCTGTAGTAGTGCGTCCTATGTTGAATATAATGTAAGACATGAGTTTCCACCTCATAATCTCCCTCTAAAAAAAAATAACACACAATGGAATCCCCCTTCAATGATAATCCACCAGATATAACCATTTTTTCATCACTATTTTCTCATCATTGAGACTCACCGACCAATACTATCAGGAATACTTTCGACACAAGGCACCATGGATCTAGATGATTCAAATGTGCCACTGTTATCATTGTCAAACTCGTTTTGGGAATACTCTACCCTAAATCACTCTTGGGCAACACCATGGCTCTAATGACACTTTTTGGGATCGTTTTACTCAAGCCATAGCTCTTCAAAGCCCAACACACAAGTCATCCTAGGATTCTATCCTAACACTCATTGAGTGATAGGAGGAATTGATCATCCAAATTTATATGTTAGTCATCATCATTTTCTGAATCAGATATAGGAATTTGGTTTTCACCAAAATTAGTGATAAGAATAGACACCCAATAATTGTATAATTGACAATAATTTACCAGATTAATTATGAATAATGTAGTGATTAATTAGTTTTATATAGTTTTAGGATAATGAATTCAAAACTCAAATAATATTCTAAAAGAGTTCAGATAATAGTATGTTATCAACCTAGGCTTGATTAAATTAATAATTATTAATTTATTAAAATATATTTTTTAAAATAATAGTAAAATTATAAATATATTAATTTATTTTGACTTCCTTTGATATTATATTTATAAATAAATTAGGTTTATGGTATTCCAAATTTCACAGGTACCAATCCAATGTCATTTCTAGTTAGGTTGACCAACTCACCACCATATGTATAAAATGTTTTTATATAAAAAAGTTAATATTTTTTTATGAAATTAAATTATTTATATCCATTGTTGTAGATGAATAATATTATTCCTTTAAATTATTAGAGTTTATGTTCTTGGATCATTAAAAATGATTACTTTTTTATATGTCAAATTCATTTCAATCCAAACTGAACCACCCTTTAAATCACCTCAACCCACAACATTGAGTTTTTTTGACAAATCGCATGTTGAAGTGCTATTTGAAAACTTAATTTTTTTCACCCAACTAAGATGAATCGAGTGAGACGTTTCTTTAAAATTAAGAAACCCATATCTTTGACCATTATTAATCATTTATATTAGTAAGGATAATACATCAGTTAATTTAGTTTTAATTTAATTTTAATATAGTAATATTTGTTAGTTGAGTGGACCAAATGTTTAAGATATCATGATCAATGATAATAACAATTGTGTGTATTGAGTTTTAATCTCATAAAGGACACCACAATAAAAAAATCAAGGTCACTATTTCTTCCTTGTTAAGTGCTTATGTTGGTGGTTTTTTCATATTTTGAAGTTAGATTAATATCGATTATGGAGTTAGATTTTTTGGTTCCATCATGGGGATAAAAACATAAATAAATATACTCTGAAATGAAAACCATAAAATTGTGGTATTAAAAATGTCATGATTTTTGATATAGTAAACCAAATCATATTAAAGGTCACAACATCATGTTTTAGTGCATGACAATGCATGAATTATACGACAATGTGTGGTTATTAATATTTTTCCATATAAGCTATCATAATTGGTTCTAAAATAATTGGATGAAATTTGAATTTTTTTTTGAAGTTTTATAAAATGTTTAAAGTGTTAAAGTTTTCATCATGAATAATTGAACGTTATGAATTGGCTGAAAGAATTTGGGCATAATGAAAGAGTTCAGTGAGCATTATATTACTTTTTTTGACCAGATATGTGTCATAACATAAGATCATCCATACTAGAACCAATTTCCAATCATGGATTTCATGAAAAAACATTATAATGAAGAAAAATAAATAAATTATACCTTGGACATATGGGGATATCCCAATGTTCTTCGATTGATGCTGAATCATCATAGCTCAAAGGGTCAAATGTACCCTTCTAGATTGCAACGACCCAAAATTTTATCAATTAAAAATTCCCTTCTTATATATATATGTAACATACTATAAACCACATAAAATAACTTTGAGAACACAATAAAACTTTATAAATGAATAATTAATTAAATAAGAAGTATTTTTAGAGGTTAAGGAACCTATACCGATGAAATAGTAACTTGGCATTTGAAATAGTATTGTGACCCTTATAAATAGTAAACTGGAAAATAGAATAGTAACCATAACCATGAAATTATAAATAAAATTTATCCATCTTATAAGTGAAAATATGATATAATTATATCATAGTACCAGTAAAAAAATATTTTAAAAATTATTAATTAAGTGTTGGTATTTTTATAAGTCATAAATATTTAATTATAATTTTATGATTTATATAATAAATTGAAAGAAAATTTATTTTCATAAAATGTATTCATAAATTAATATTTTGTTTTCTTATTATTATAAGATAATTTTATGAGACCTTAATTAAGTTTTCAAAGAGTTAGAAAAGCAGTTTTAATTTTAAAATTTGTATTTTCCAAGTAAATGATAATTTTAATTAAAAAATAAATTTATCTGATTTAGAAAATTATTTTCATAAAATGGAGTTCATTTTTTAATTCTAAACAAAGAAAAATAGTTAGGATGAATTTTTGGTATTTTTCTGAAATACTTGAATTTTTTGGTGAATAGTAAAATATGGTAATTTACAATATATATATACATTATAAGTTAAATATACTATTAAATGAGTCATGTATGATGTGATAACCATTGTTTTGAACAAAAATGATCTAATTAATATATTTAGTCTTAATAATCAACACTATTCCTTGTCTTGAGCAAAATAATAAACTAAGGAATTAAATAATGAGAAAACACCCCTCTCCTCCACTATAAATACCACCCCTAATCACCTCTTCTCCTCACACTAATAAAGCCTTGATAATTTTCCAAATTCTGCTCAAATATCTTCTCAAGACCCTCCCCCAATTCCAAGAGATTTTGGTGTTAACAAAATATCAAAACCAATTCCCTAAGGAGGTTCTCAAGAAGAAGGAATCAATAAGTAAAACCCTCTTCTGTTTTCCTTCAATTTCTTTTCAAGTTCTTTTATTTTCTTATATTATCCTAACTTATCCTTGTCCAAGTGGCACGAAAACTATAGTATCTTAAATATAATATAATTTTATCATTTTTATGGAATAATTCTTCATCAAATCTCTTCTCCTCTCTCTTTTATTCTAAGAATGAAAACATTACCCGTGAGGTTCTAATTTACCACCTTTGTGGATAACGTGATTTCATATTCCAACTTAAATTCTTGTCATTAAACCATTTTTATGGTTGAAAAAGATTATATTATATGTATTAAAACCTATTTAATGTTTTTAACTAGTATATATACATGATATTTAATAATATAACAAAACTAGTTTGTGATGATCAAAAAATTCTAAATTAATCAAAACAATTATCATTAATGATTTATCTAATTAATTGTCCTCAATTATGGAAAAATGGTATTTTAATATTCTATAAGTTCATTAGTAACATATATGTTTATTTATGGATAATTATCCTCATTCTACATGATTTTCCATACACATATACAAGTAAACCGAAACGCTCCCGAATTATGAAATTGAATCTCATAACCTATAAAAAGGGACATAAATAAAATTAATAAAATTATAATAAATAAAATAAATGTATAAAAGGTTATAAATTAATTAATTAATGGATTTAATTTTATTATTCAAGACATTAAGATCATGTGCAGAATCATTTCATGCATAAGGTAAGAGATTCTACTCAAACCTCCATTTTTTTTCCTTCAGGATACTCTTTCTATCTCTTTAACCTAATGTAATACTTATTTATTTTTATATAATTCTTATAAATTCTATTTATACATTCCAAAAATCATTTATCCATATCAGATCATCCCTCTTTTATGGGGTAATATGTGTTTTGGAGATATTCCCTTTTTAATTCTCCCCATTAAGCAAGCCTCATTCAAGGGAACTTCTTGATTTCTTACCTATTTTCAAGTGAACTATATAATATATTTTAATCCATAATTATTTTTCTAAAATCACTCATTTTATTAGGAATATCATCTTGGTTCATTTCTAGTTTTATAAAAACAACTATTCCTTTTTGGTTTTAAATAATCATTAATATTTTCTTTAAACTTCACTTAGTTGGCTTGTTTATAAAGTTTCTTAAACATGATTTTTTCATATTTACACTTAATTTTGAAACGAATTATCATGTTATATTCCTATTTAACTTATGAATTTCCATGTATGTTTAAATCCATACTTTCATGGAAACCCTTTTAATATGCTCATTTGTTATGCCTTATGATATGATTATGATACCCATTTCTTTCCATGGGTAACGATTATATTTATTCTTCATGTGGAACATATATTCATGAAAATGTTATAATGCATGATCCCAGATATCAATCCAATACATTTGGTAATGTTTAGTCTCATGAGACATCATTTTGGGATAGGGATTGAACCCGATTCCTTTACAGGACTTTGTTCACCATGTTATATAGTCTTGATAGTTAGCCTTGACTCATGTTTATGTCATGGTATATGTTGTTTCCAATTCCTATAATGCCATGATTATATATTACCATGTTATACATGTTATTATTCCTTATATTTATTCATGTTACATTCCTTTTATGTCATCATGTTATGCTTTCTAACCTATATGCTATGTTTTATTCCTATGCTTATTTACTTACTGGGATTTTTAGCTCATCCCTTTTGTTCATGTATTCCCTAGGTTACCTATGTAGCTATAGGATATTAATAGAAATTAGGATCTCATTATAGAGACTAAATAAAAGATATTTTCATGATGTTTTATTTTGTACCTAATTTTCCAAAGACACTAGTCCTTGGATTATAATTGTTGGTTAATTATGCATTAACATGTGTAAAAGGATAGAGCTACTATTAATAAAAAAAGGATAGAGCTACTATAGTTGGTATCAGAGGAAGGTATAAATATTTTTAGAGATTAATAATAGAGAACTTTAATAAGAACCCTAAGGATAATACTAAGTTTGATCAAACATCCCTAAATTCGGGTTAGTATAGAGTAAGTGTTTAATCAAGAAAATACATCCCTATCTAGATACTACTAGTGGACATGGTTCTGGTACACATGTACCTAGGAGTAATGACTTCGAAAAGGTGTTCTGGGCTTGACTCAAGGTAACATGATACATGATAATGGGCCTTACTGTGCACCTAGTTTTACACTCCTAGGGGACAATATTTTGTAAATTCATAAGCTCATTATGAACCATTATTAAGGGAGTAAAGAAAATTCCTATAATAATATATGTTAAGAAACATATCATGGATAACCTAGATTGAAACCTAGGGAATCAAAATTTAGGATATAGTTTTCCTTTATGAGTTTATCCTTTTATGTTTAAAGTTTCATTTTTATGCTTATTATCTAAGTAATAAAGACCCCTACTTATTATTTATTTTTCTTAGTTAATGGTGGGAAATAGAAGAACATGTTCCGACAATCAATGTGGTAGGCAATGTGATGATTTCCCTAATGAAATTCCAAATATAATGGTAATGGGAGCTCAAAACTTCATGAAAGTACTTGCTTAACTAGATCATGTTATGAATAATTTATTTAAACATGTGGAACACCCTCATTATCCTAAGAAAGAGAAAATTTCCATTGAATCCTTCAGGCATTAAAGGACTCCCATGTTTAGTGGATATTCTGATCCTCTCCTCATATAATAATGGATTAACTCAATTGAGAAGATATTATTTGTTCTTTAGTGCTCATAAGAAGAGAAAGTTGTACTGGTAGTCTATCATTTTGATGGGGAAGCTGATCAGTGGTGGAAAAGGATCAAGAATACAAATTCCAATGAGAAAATTGATTCCATGGAATAAGAATATTTCAAGAAAATATTTTCCAATAAATATTTTCCCCAAACCCTCCATCTCAATATAGAAAGGTAATTCCTCATAATAAAGAAAAAGGAAGATGATTCTATCAGGGTGTATGAAGAAAACTTCACAAGGCTTGAAATATACACCTTTGGATTTGTCATGAATATCGAAATTAAGGTGGATCACTTCTTTAGAGGAATAAAGATGAGTCTATGAAAAGAATTGTTGATTTGAGATTTTGAAAGCTATAGGGAGATTGTCCGTTGTTCCCTTAAGGTTGAAATGGAGATCATATAATCTCAGTTGTCTCATGTTCCCAATGAAAAAAGTGGAAAATGGAGTTTAATATGGGTGATAAATCCCATGATGGAAAGAATTCCCAATATCCCATGTGTCAAATGTGTGGGAAAAATCATCTTGGAAACTAAATGGATCCAAGAGATGCTTAAAATGTGTAATAGAAAGGAATATGAATAATAAATATCGAAGTGACATGAATAATACCACTAATGTGGAAGAATAAAAGAAGGTTCATATCAACATTCAACCAGTAGTGTAGTGTTTCAAGTATAAGGAACATGTGCATTTTGCAAATCAATGCCCTAAGCCCATGGTTTTTGGCGGAAGTCAAAAACAACCTCAAAGGATGTAAGTAAGGGAATATTCTATCACTACTACTGAGGTGGATACTAACAATGATATGGTGATAGGTATTCTGGTTATTGATTCAAGAATAGTGAATGTACTATTTGATTCTAGTTCAACGCATTCTTTCACATCTCACAAGTTTAATATAACTATTCAAACACCACCTCAAAATATAGAGGTTGAGTTATCTATGAGAACAATGAATAGGGAAATTATTTCATCCAAATTTTATAACTCATACTTAGTTAATTTTTGTGTAATGAACCTCCCAATAAATCTTATCATACTCCCTTTGGTAGAGTTTGATGCTATATTGGACATAGATTGAATATCTTCATACAAAGACAACATTGAATGTTAGGAAAGGGAGATCACTCTTCACATCCCAAAGCATCATCTAATTCTGTAAAAGTGTAAGGAGTAGGATGAATCTACTTCAGAATCATCATCTCAAGTGTGGATATTTTTGTCTTATGAGCAATCATATCTAGCTCAAATGATTGAGACAAAGGAGAAAATCATGCTTGAAGACATTCCCATTGAGAGGTATTACAAAGATGTATTCCATGAAGATTTGTTTGGTATTTCTCATGATCGATAGGTTGATTTATCAATTAATATTATTATTGTATCTATACCTATATTAAAGAAATCTTATCTAATGGACACCATTGAGCTGGAAGAACTGAACAAGTAGTTACATGAGAATCTAGATAAGGGTTGTATATGCCCGAGTGCTATACCATGGGGTGCTCCAGTACTCTTAATCAAGAATAAGGATGGACCAATTAACCTCTGCAATGATTATTGTGAGCTCAATAAAATCATGATAAAGAAAAATTATCCCCTGCCATGGATAGATGACTTGTTCAATCAACTACATGGGTCGAGTTATTTTTCTAAGGTGGACCTTCAGTCAGGATATCACCAATTAAAGGTGAGGAAGGAAGATATTCCTAAGAATTCCTTTTATACAAGGTATAGACACTATGAGTGTAAAGACCCTAAAATTTCAAGGAAATTTTTTTCTTAATTTTCTTTGGAATTTTACAAGAACGCAGTTTCTGACGGCGCCTGATTCCGAGGCCCGGTGTGCCCGGAATTAATTTCCAAAGTTTGGCTCGGGTACGTTCAGTGAACGAGCGAGCGGGAATTTATATCTTTTGAACCGGTGCTCGGAATTGAAATCCGATTGCACCGATGAACTCGCAACGCCAGTAATTTCTTAAGGGAACCTTTACCGTAGTTGCGTTTGTGCGGGAGAAGAAGTTAATTTTTTTGGGGTTTTATTAAAAAAGTGAATAAAATTGTTAAGTCAATTTTATTTCATGTTAAGTTGTTAACTTCTCCCATGGGAAGTTGGTGGTGGGCCCACATCCATCCAACTTCCCATGTGTGGATATTTGAAAGGGTGGGGCCCACACAAACCCCTCCCCACCTCTTCAAATTCCTTAACTTTCCTAACCCCTCTAAACCCCCCATTTAAGTTTTGATAACTTAACACCTCCTTAATTTTATAACATCTTATGTTAATAACTTAAGTGAGTTAAATATGGGTTTTGAATTTTCAAACTCTTAAAATTCAAAACCTATATTGGGTTAATAAAATAAGTGGGAGGATTATTTTATTTTGGGGTTAGTTGTTCTTGTGGTGGAGACTTAGGGAGAGAAAAGGCTAAGTCTTCTTCTTCTTCAACATCGACGAAGAACGCGAAGAACATCTCCACCGAAGAATGCGACGTCTTCTTCCAACGACGTTTCCCCTTCGAACGCACCTCGACGACAACAGAGTCGACGTTTTTTCCCCACGACGCCCGACCTCCACGACGCTCGTCTTCTGCGGGTTGTTGACGTGCACCGTATCTGAATCGAGGTAGGGGTTTATTTATTTAATTGTTCGTGAATACAAACTTGGTGATAATCGTGGATTAAAACCCTTTTTGTTATTGAATAACGAGAGGGGGTCGGACCGCACAAACACGGCCGACCCTCCTCCTTTGTTTTTCGTGATGGTATCTCGAGGATGATACGAGAAAACGCGGTGCCGTCGCACCACAAGATTTATTGCGGAAGATACGCGCGGCGCCGTCACGCCGCGCCGTGGAAAGAAATCCAAGAACGCGATGTCGTCGCGTCGCGTCGAAGAAAGTCAAAGGCGCCGCGGCCGGAGCGGGGCCGCGGCGGAGGGAAGCGATGCCGTCGCATCGCGCCGAACGGCATAGGCAGCGGCCGGTTCCGGGCCGCGGCGGAGCAAGATGACCGGCGGCCGGCACCGGGCCGCCGGTGTCGGCGAAGGAAGGACCGGCCGTCGCCGGTCCTTGGTGGCGAAACCGGCCGGCCAGTGCGGGCCGGCCGGGCAGTGGAGACCTGGGGAATTAATTCCCACGGCCGGGTCTTCAATCGGCCCCAATTAAGGGGTCGCGGTTTCACAAAGGGGGGGGCTTTGCCCCCCGCGCGCGGCACCCGAACGACGCGCTGCCGGCCGGGCCGGGTCCAGCCGGACCGGGTCGGGTCGACCCGGTTCGGGCTGACCCGGTTCGGGTCGGACCAGGGGGGTCGGGCCGGGTCGGCCCGGGCCCAGACCCCCCAGTTTCGGACCACTTTTGGTCAAATGCCCGTATCTTGGGCTACGAGTCTCCAAACGACTCGCCGTCAGCGGCAACACGAACCTTGGATCGAGACGGTCGTTTCGGTATACTATACTCAAGGTACATCTTCCTTTTCGGGAGGCTACGTGGTTAAAACTCCATAGTTATGCGTGCTTAGCCTAGAGTAGTGATCAGGATGGGTGACCTCCTGGGAAGTTTCTCAGGGTGGGTGTGAGACGGAAAAGCCAATAACTTCCAGACCAGGCGTCCGATTGACGCGCCGTCTGTTGCGTTGCGTTCCTATTGACGATACGGAACTTTTGGCATCATCCGTACAAGTTTTGGATGCAGATGGATAGTGGCCGGGTTGGATCGCACCGAAATCCAACCGGGCCCCTGGAACGGAAAAGCTGATATCTTTCTGACAGAACGTCCGTTTGACGAACCGTCAGCGGCGTTGGTGATCGCGTTGAGAAACGGTCCCTATGAGTTTAACCTATGAGATTTCGGGGTACAGTTGAGATACGGCCGGGTTTGGTTCGCTCACAAAACCAACCGGTCCCCTGGGACGAAAAGGCTAATAACTCACAGACCGGGCGTCCGATTGACGCGCCGTCTGTTGCGTTGAGACCCCTATGACGTGGCGATCCTTTGAGATACTTCTTCGTGGGACTTTGAGATACTTGGAGTATCGACCTGTAGCTCGTGGAGCGGACCCTCCCAGTGTCGAGCGTGCGGAGTACGGAGACCGTGTAGCTGGCTGAGACCCGACGACTGCTGATCGAACGACTCGGTGTGTTACAGAGGTGCGCTTGGTTGTAGCGGCACATGGGAGCGCTTGGTTGTAGCGGCAGACCCACGACAGAGGTGCGCTTGGTTGTAGCGGCACATGGGAGCGCTTGGTTGTAGCGGCAGACCCACGATAGAGGTGCGCTTGGTTGTAGCGGCACATGGGAGCGCTTGGTTGTAGCGGCAGACCCACGACAGAGGTGCGCTTGGTTGTAGCGGCACATGGGAGCGCTTGGTTGTAGCAGCTGGCCCACAGTACTCGATGGGTGGAGTTCTTCAGGAGTCTTAGGTTAGTGAGCAGTACCTCGGAGTCGTGACAGGACCACTGTACACTCCAGAGACAGAGCTCTTCAGCAGTTACGGTTTCGATAATGAAAATCCTGGTTGAGCTGAGACTTTTGACCTTGTGTTTACCTCATGATTGAGATGGGTCACTTGCTAACTTAGGTATATGTATGGGCATATACCCGGGTAGTGGTTATCCATTGATTTCACAATCCTTGTGTTTCCTCATGATTGAGATGGGTTACTTGATAACTTAGGTATATGTATGGGCATATACCTAAGTAGAGGTTATCTGTTGAGATCTTCTTTGTGGTTATCCTTGTTGGTTTAGTGAGACCTTGAAGGTCTCGGGGTCCCTACTGAGTATCGTTATACTCACCCCTGCACGGGCTATGCCCGCACCTCGTTGTGTTGGTTGCAGACGACGGGCAGTGCTGACAGAGGCCGAGTGTTCGAGGACTGGACGGTACCTGGAGGTGGAATATACGATGAGATGGTACCTGGGGGAGGACCTCACGACGAGACGGTACCCAGAGGTGGACGTGACGACGAGGTGGTACCCGAAGGTGGACCACTGGGCGGACATACTCGGAGCGGACGGCGGGACCCGAGGAGCAGAGGAGCTATCTGTACCCACCCTTCAGGTGGGATTTCCAGTGGACAGCTCGGCGTAGCAGCTTTACTTTTCAGTTGCTGTTTTCCCTTCGAGTTGTACTTTACAGTTGGGCTTGTATTTCCGGCCCCCTTTTACTTTCCGCACTTACTGTTGTACTCAGTTTTTACTTAGTGTTTACTTCTTCCGCTTGTACTCTGTGTGATTGTTTACTTTACAAAGGCAATGCCTTCCATTTTTACCGGGATTTACGCCTTGGTGCTAGTCGCCAGCCCCTGGCCTATGGAAGGCGGGCTTGGGGTAGTCACGGCACGGGCCCCGAGGACGGGTCGTGACAAATTGGTATCAGAGGGCGCCTGCATGCGGTCAAGGAGTGTGACCCAATGGCTCTAGAAATGATTCAAGGGATAGTCTGTGTCCACTACTAGATGTTGTAGTAACGGACATCGATGTGAATCATTTCTTGCTTTCACAAATCTTGTTCCAGACCTAGAGTTTCTGGTAAGCCATGGACTTGACCCTCACGTCTGGAGATACCTTGGGAGGAGACTTGATAATCACACTTACGCCGACGGTGTGGTCAGACCCTCGAGGCGAGAGTTTCGGTTGGAATCTCTTGGTGACAGCATCGAGGCCTTACGACGTTAGTTTGAGTATGGAATGGGAAATAACTGTTCATACTCAAATTGACGATTTTAGGCAAACGTCGGGATGGGATTTCCTTGGTCGGTGAAAAGGAAACCCCACGCAGCACGGGATAAACTTTTTAACGGGAGGGTGCGACCGATCACTCTTGAATCGGCCAACCTTACCCTTGTGACAGCAGTCGTTTGAGTTCCAGTTCTAACAGGAATTGGAAACATCTGGAGTTTGAGGATGGCGACCACGTTCTTATACGGGTCTCACCTCCACAAGGTTTACGGAGATGTGGCCAAGGCGGCAAGTTATCTCCAGGGTTCAGCGGACCTTCTTAGGTTCCCATCTGGGTAGGCGGGGTGGTTTACCGCTTGACCCATTTACCGTAGTTGCACCAGGTGCACGATGACTTCCACGTATCTCAACTGAGGAGATACGTGCTCGACCCTGCGCATATCATCGACCATGAGGAGCTGGACGATGGTGATGGGGTGTCTTTCACGGAGGTTCTAGTGGGGATCGAGGATTGACAGGAGCAGATCCTACGAGGATGATCGATTCCTCGGGTGCACTTTCTTTGGCAGTATGGAACCTCCAGGTAAGCACATGGGAGCGGAAGGCTCAGATGCGTGCTCTGTACCGCTTTTGTGACCCTAGTTTGTATTGAAGCTTTACGGGGATGTAAAGCCCTGAGATGGGAGTAATGTAAAGACCCGAAAATTTCAAGGAAATTTTTTTCTTAATTTTCTTTGGAATTTTACAAGAACGCAGTTTCTGACGGCGCCTGATTCCGAGGCCCGGTGTGCTCGGAATTAATTTCCGAATTTTGGCTCGGGTACGTTCAGTGAACGAGCGAGCAAGAATTTATATCTTTTGAACCGGTGCTCGGAATTGAAATCCGATTGCACCGATGAACTCGCAACGCCGGTAATTGCTTAAGGGAACCTTTACCGTAGTTGCGTTTGTGCGGGAGAAGAAGTTAATTTTTTTGGGGTTTTATTAAAAAAGTGAATAAAATTGTTAAATCAATTTTATTTCATGTTAAGTTGTTAACTTCTCCCATGGGAAGTTGGTGGTGGGCCCACATCCATCCAACTTCCCATGTGTGGATATTTGAAAGGGTGGGGCCCACACAAACCCCTCCCCACCTCTTCAAATTCCTTAACATTCCTAACCCCTCTAAACCCCCCATTTAAGTTTTGATAACTTAACACCTCCTTAATTTTATAACATCTTATGTTAATAACTTAAGTGAGTTAAATATGGGTTTTGAATTTTCAAACTCTTGAAATTCAAAACCTATATTGGGTTAATAAAATAAGTGGGAGGATTATTTTATTTTGGGGTTAGTTGTTCTTGTGGTGGAGACTTGGGAGAGAAAAGACTAAGTCTTCTTCTTCTTCAACATCGACGAAGAACGCGAAGAACATCTCCACCGAAGAACGCGACGTCTTCTTCCAACGACGTTTCCCCTTCGAACGCACCTCGACGACAACGAAGTCAATGTTCTTTCCCCACGACGCCCGACCTCCGCGACGCTCGTCTTCCGTGGGTTGTTGACGTGCACCGTATCTGAATCGAGGTAGGGGTTTATTTATTTAATTGTTCGTGAATACAAACTTGGTGATAATCGTGGATTAAAACCCTTTTTGTTATTGAATAACGCGAGGGGGTCGGACCGCACAAACACGGCCGACCCTCCTCCTTTGTTTTTCGTGATGGTATCTTGAGGATGATACGAGAAAACGCGGTGTCGTCGCACCACAAGATTTATTGCGGAAGATACGCGCGGCGCCGTCACGCCGCGCCGTGGAAAGAAATCCAAGAACGCGATGTCGTCGCGTCGCGTCGAAGAAAGTCAAAGGCGCCGCGGCCGGAGCGGGGCCGCGGCGGAGGGAAGCGATGCCGTCGCATCGCGCCGAACGACATAGGCAGCGGCCGGTTCCGGGCCGCGGCGGAGCAAGATGACCGACAGCCGGCACCGGGCCGCCGGTGTCGGCGAAGGAAGGACCGGCCGTCGCCGGTCCTTGGTGGCGAAACCGGCCGGCCAGTGCGGGCCGGTCGGGCAGTGGAGACCTGGGGAATTAATTCCCACGACCGGGTCTTCAAGCGGCCCCAATTAAGGGGCCGCAGTTTCACAAAGGGGGGGGGGGCTTTGCCCCCCGCGCGCGGCACCCGAACGACGCGCTGGCCGCACCGCCGGCCGGGTCGACCCGGTTCGGGCTGACCCGGTTCGGGTCAGACCAGGGGGGGTCGGGCCGGGTCGGCCCGGGCCCAGACCCCCAGTTTCGGACCACTTTTGGTCAAATGCCCGTATCTTGGGCTACGGGTCTCCAAACGACTCGCCGTCAGCGGCAACACGAACCTTGGATCGAGACGGTCGTTTCGGTATACTATACTCAAGGTACATCTTCCTTTTCGGGAGGTTACGTGGTTAAAACTCCATAGTTAAGCGTGCTTGGCCTAGAGTAGTGATCAGGATGGGTGACCTCCTGGGAAGTTTCCCAGGGTGGGTGTGAGATGGAAAAGCCAATAACTTCCAGACCAGGCGTCCGATTGACGCGCCGTCTGTTGCGTTGCATTCCTATTGACGATACGGAACTTTTGGCATCATCCGCACGAGTTTTGGATGCAGATGGATAGTGGCCTGGTTGGATCGCACCGAAATCCAACCGGGCCCCTGGAACAGAAAAGCTGATATCTTTCTGACAGAACGTCCGTTTGACGAACCGTCAGCGGCGTTGGTGATCGCGTTGAGAAACGGTCCCTATGAGTTTAACCTATGAGAGTTCGGGGTACAGTTGAGATACAGCCAGGTTTGGTTCGCTAACGAAACCAACCGGTCCCCTGGGACGAAAAGGATAATAACTCACAGACCGGGCATCCGATTGACGCGCCGTCTGTTGCGTTGAGACCCCTATGACGTGGCGATCCTTTGAGATACTTCTTCGTGGGACTTTGAGATACTTGGAGTATCGACCTGTAGCTCGTGGAGCAGACCCTCCCAGTGACGAGCGTGCGGAGTACGGAGACCGTGTAGCTGGCTGAGACCCGACGACTGCTGATCGAACGACTCGGTTTGTTACAGAGGTGCGCTTGGTTGTAGCGGCACATGGGAGCGCTTGGTTGTAGCGGCAGACCCACGACAGAGGTGCGCTTGGTTGTAGCGGCACATGGGAGCGCTTGGTTGTAGCGGCAGACCCACGACAAAGGTGCGCTTGGTTGTAGCGGCACATGGGAGCGCTTGGTTGTAGCGGCAGACCCACGACAGAGGTGCGCTTGGTTGTAGCGGCACATGGGAGCGCTTGGTTGTAGCAGCTGGCCCACAGTACTCGATGGGTGGAGTTCTTCAGCAGTCTTAGGTTAGTGAGCAGTACCTCGGAGTCGTGACAGGACCACTGTACACTCCAGAGATAGAGCTCTTCAGCAGTTATGGTTTCGATAATGAAAATCCTGGTTGAGCTGAAACTTTTGACCTTGTGTTTACCTCATGATTGAGATGGGTCACTTGCTAACTTAGGTATATGTATGGGCATATACCCGGGTAGTGGTTATCCATTGATTTCACAATCCTTGTGTTTCCTCATGATTGAGATGGGTTACTTGATAACTTAGGTATATGTATGGGCATATACCTAAGTAGAGGTTATCTGTTGAGATCTTCTTTGTGGTTATCCTTGTTGGTTTAGTGAGACCTTGAAGGTCTCAGGGTCCCTACTGAGTATCGTTATACTCACCCCTGCACGGGCTATGCCCGCACCTCGTTGTGTTGGTTGCAGACGACGGGCAGTGCTGACAGAGGCCGAGTGTTCGCGGACTAGACGGTACCTGGAGGTGGACTATACGACGAGATGGTACCTGGAGGTGGACCTCACGACGAGACCGTACCCAGAGGTGGACGTGACGACGAGGTGGTACCCGAAGGTGGACCACTGGGCGGACATACTCGGAGCGGACGGCGGGACCCGAGGAGCAGAGGAGCTATCTGTACCCACCCTTCAGGTGGGATTTCCAGTGGACAGCTCGGCGTAGCAGCTTTACTTTTCAGTTGCTGTTTTCCCTTCGAGTTGTACTTTACAGTTGGGATTGTATTTCCGGCCCCCTTTTACTTTCCGCACTTACTGTTGTACTCAGTTTTTACTTAGTGTTTACTTCTTCCGCTTGTACTCTGTGTGATTGTTTACTTTACAAAGGCAATGCCTTCCCTTTTTACCGGGATTTACGCCTTGGTGCTAGTCGCCAGCCCCTGGCCTATGGAAGGCGGGCTTGGGGTAGTCACGACACGGGTCGTGAAAAATTGGTATCAGAGTGATTCCCTTTGGACTCAATAATGATCCAAAAATTTTCATGGACTTAATGAATAGAGTCTTTAGAGATTACATTAACTAATTTGTGGTTGTCTTTATTGATAATATTCTGATATACTCCAAGAGAAAGGAGGAACATGAGGAGCATTTGAATAATATTTTGAAGACTTTAAAAAGGGATAAACTATATGCAAAGTATAGTAAATGTGAGTTCTGGATAAAAGAAGTATCATTCTTGGGGAATGTTATCACCAATAAAGGGATATCTCTGGACCCTTTCAAGACAAAGGGAATTGAAGAGTGGCCCAAGACAACATCTGTAACAGAGATCTGTAGTTTCCTTAGTCTATATAGGTATTATTTGTGATTTGTGAAGAACTTATCATGATTTTATAACCCACTATCCAAACTGATTCATAAGGGAGAAAGGTTTTTATGGACCAGTGAATGTGAAGAATACTTCAAAGAGTTGAAAAAGAGGCTCATCACTGGTGTAAAACAATGCTTCAAAGAAAGGATCGGGCTGTGTACTAATTAAAAATGATAAAGTGATACAATATTCCTCAAGGTAGTTGAAAATCCATAAGAAAAACTATCCCATTCATGATCTAGAGTTGGGATCTGCGATCTTTACGTTTAAAATCTGGCAGAATTATCTCTATTGGAAGAAGTGTGAGATATATACTAATCACAAGAGTCTCAAATATATATTCACATAGAAGGAGATTAATATTTTCCAGTAAAGATGGTTTGAGATCATTAAGGATTATGACTACTCAATCCACTATTATCTTGGTAAACCAAACATGGTAGTGAATTATCTAAGTATAAAGGATCCTGCATCTTTATCAATGATGATAATTGAGAAGGATCCAATCTTCTTAGACTTGTAAAGAATGGACATGGGAATAATTAAGGGAGGAACATCATCAATCCTTTATCAAATGATTACTCAGCCATCCCTCATGGAGAAAATAAAGGATTCTCAAATAAATGATGTGGAAATTCAGAAGAAGGTGAAATCTATGAGAAAAGGAATATCATCATAGTTTAAAATGGATGAGGAAGGAGTCATGGGATTTGGGTCATAACTATGTGTACCATCCAATCTAGATATAAAGAAGGAGCTTCTAAATTATGCACATAGCTCAACCTTCTCTATTCACCCAGGGAGCACAAAGATGTATCAAGATCTCTGAGAGAACTATTTGTGGTACAATATGAAAAAGGAGATCGCTGAGTATAAATAAAAGTGTATGGTATGTTAGTAAGTTAATAATGAAAGGAAAAAGTTTAAGGGGATGATGAAACCACTACCCATAACAACATTAAAGTGATAGAACATTACCATAGACTTTGTCACCGGAATTCCAAGGACATCTAGAGGAAACAATGATATATGGGTCATTATAGATCATCTTACAAATACATATCACTTTATCAAAATTCAAGAGGAATTATAAATGGATCAAATTTCACATATATATATTAGATAAGTGGTAAGGATTCCTGGAGTAATTCTATTGATTGTATCTAATAGGGATCTGATATTCACCTCCAAGTTCTGGAAAAGTCTCCAACATGCTCTGAACAATGATTTGAACTCCATTATGACATATCATCCTCAAACCGATGGCCAATATGAGTAAACTATTCAGACATTATAATAAATATTGAGAGCATGTTCTATAGACTTTAAAGGAGGATGAGATCAACATCTTCCACTGATCAAATTCTCCTACAATAATAGTTCTACTTGAGTTTCCAAATGGATTCATATGAAGACCTTTATGGGAAAAGATGAAAAACACCGGAATGTTGGGATGAAGTTAGTGAATGTAAGATTCTAGGACTAGAAATGATAGAGAATGTAAAAACCATTCATCTGCACATCAAGTAAACCCAAATTCGACAATATATATATACATATAATCATCGATGAGACCTTGAGTTTAAGGTTGGAGACATGGTATTCCTCCATATATCTCCATGTAATAGGATCATGAGATTTGGAAAGAAATGAAAGCTAAGTCCTAGGTACATTGGACCCTTATATATTCTTGATCATGTCGGAGATGTGGCCTGTCAACTAGCACTTCCACTAACCATGTCTTGATTACATGATGTATTTCACATATCCCTCCTAAGGAAGTAAATACCAGATCCTTCACATGTACTAAATTCAAAGGTGGTATAATTGAAAAGTTATCTCTTATACAAGGAGCAGCCGTGGAGATCTTGGATTGTAGAGATAAATTTCAACGCAACAAGACTACTCACCTGGTCAAAGTACTTTGGTGGAACTATAAGTATGAAGAGGAAACATGGGAACCTGAGGAAGTAATGAAGGATAAGTACCCACACCTATTTTCAACTTAGAATGTAAAATGAAATTTCAAGGGTGAAATTTCATAAGGGGTGAAGAATATAATGACCCAAACTTTTATCAATTAAAAATTCCCTTCTTATATATATGTCACATAATATAAACCACATAAAATCACTTTGAGAACACAATAAAAAATTAATAAATGAAGAATGAATGAAATAATAAGTATTTCTATAGGCTATGAAAACTATACTGATGAAATAATAACTTGAATTTGGAATAGAATTTTACCATTATGAATAGTAAACCGGACAACAGAACAATAACCTCACCCATGAAAGTATAAATAAAATTTATCCATCTTATAAGTGACAATATAATATAATTATATCATAGTATAATTAAATAAATATTTTAAAAGTTATTAATTAAGTTTGGTATTTTTGTTAGTCATAAATATTTAATTTTAATTTTATGATTAATTTAATAAATTGAAAGAAAATTTATTTTCACAAAATATATTCATAAATTAATATTTTTCTGTCTTATTATTATAAGATAATTTTATGGGACCTAAATTAAGTTTTCAAAGTGTTATAAAAGTAGTTTTAATTTTAAAATTTGTACTTTCCAAGTAAATGATGATTTTAATTAAAAATTAAATTTATCATATTTAGAAAATTATTTTCATAAAATGGAGTTCATTTTTGAATTATACATGCCAAAAACTGGTTAGGGTGAATTTTCTAGATTTTTCTGAAATACTTGAATTTTTAGTGAATAATAAAATTCAGTAATGAGCTCCTAATGAATAGAATAATGATAAAAATAACAAACTAATGAATTAAATAATGATCAAACAACTCTCTCCTCCACTATAAATACCACCCCTCACAACCTCTTCTCCTCACACCTCTCAATCCTTGATCCTTGTACAAATTCTACTCAAATGTATTCCCAAGATTCTCCTCCATGTCCAGGATCTTTTGGTCTTAATAAAAGACCAAAACCAATTCCCCTAAGGTGGTTCTTAAGAAGAAGAAATTAAGAGGTAAAACCATCTTCCGTTTTCCTTAAATTTCTCTTCATGTTCTTTTCTTTTCTTATCTTCACCTAATTTCCCCTTATCCAAGTGGTATGAAAACTCTAGTATCTTATATATAATGGAATGTTATTATGTTGATGGAATAATTCTTCATCAAATATTTTCTCCTCTCTCTTTTATTTTTAAGAATTAAAACATTGTCTGTGAGGTGCCAATTTACCACCTTCATGGACGAAGTGCTTTCATATTACACCTTCAAGGCTGGTCATGAAACCATTTTTATGGTTGAAATAGATTATATTATATGGATTAAACTCTATTTAATGTTCTAGAACCAGTATATATACATGATATTTAATAATATAACAAAACTAGTTTGTGATGATCAAAAAACGCTAAATTAATCTAAACGATTATCATTAATAATTTATCTAATAAATCATCCTCAAGTATAGAAAAAAAAACTAGTATTTTAATATTATATAAGTTCATTAATAATATATAAGTTCATTTCCTAACAACTATCCTAATTCTACATGATTTTCCATACACATATACAAGTAAAGTGATCATGAAAACCAAGGAAACTAACGCTCCCAAACGATGAAATTGAATCTCATAACCCATAAAAATGGACATAAATGAACTTAATAAAATTATAATAAATAAAATACATGTATAATTGGTTATTAATTAATTAATTAATGTATTTAATTTTATTATTTAGGAAATTAAGATGAAGAGAATAATCGTTTCAGACATAAGGTAAGGGATTCTACCCGAACCTCCATTTTTTTCCTTTAGGTTACTCTTTCTCCCTCCTTAACCTAATGTAATTATTATTTATTTTTATATAATTCTACTAAATTCTATTTATATGTTCCAAAATAATTTATCCATATCATATGATACCTCTTTGATGGGGTAATATGTGTTTTAGAAAGGTTCCCTTTTTCAATTCTTCCCGTTAAACAAACCGGATTCAAGGGAACTTCCCGATTTCTTACCTATTTTCAAGTACACTAAATAATATATTTTAAGGCCTAATTATTTTTATAAAATCACTAATTTTATCATTAAATCATCTTGGTTCATTTCTTGTTTTATACAAACAACTATGCCTTTTCTGTTTTAAAGAATCATTAAGATTTTCCTTTAAACCGCACTTAGGTGGCTCATTTCTAAAGTTTCTTAAACACCCTTTTTGCATGTTTACACTTCATTTTGAAAGAATTATCATGTTTTATTCTTATTTTTAATTATTAATGTCCATTTAATTTTTAAATCCATTCTTTCATGGAAACCCTTATGATATTCTCATTTGTTATTCCTTATGATATGATTATGATTCCCATTTCTTTCCATGGGTAACCCTTATATTTATTCTTCATGTGGCACATGTATTCATGAACATGTTATGATGGGTGCAACTAGATAGAGATACAATGCATTGGTTAATGTTTAGTCTCATGAGACGTCATGTTGGGATAGGGAGTAAACCTAATTCCTTTATGGGACTTTGTCCACCTTGATATATAGTCTTGGCAGTTAGCCTTGAATCATGTTTATGTCATGTTATATATTGTCTCCACATTCCTATAATTACATGATAATATGTTTCCTTGTTATACATGTTATTATTCCTTATTTTTATTCATGTTCCATTCCTTTTATGTCAACATGTTATGCTTTTTCACCCATACACTGTTTTATTCCTATGCTTATTTCCTTACTAGGATTTTTAGGTCATCCATTTTTTTCATGTATTCCCCAGGCTATCCTACATAGCTATAGGAGATCAATGGAATTTAGGAGCTCATTATGGAGACTAAATAAAACATATTATTATGATGTTTTATTTTATACCTAATTTTCCAAATACACTAGACTTTATGATCCTTGGATTGTAATTGTTGGTTAACTATGCATTAATATGTGTAAAAGGATAGGGTCACTTTATATATTGTGCTTGGAGTGTGAAGACTACTTTCATTTTCTAATGTTTTTTAACTAGAATGATAGGATCTATAAATTATGTCATTCCTTTGGGGGTTTCAGTCAGAAATAAAGAAACTCTATGGAGTGGTAGGTTGTTTGGAAATTAATAAGATCTGATGGTGATGTGTAGATTAGTCAGTTCAATAGAAGGGGTTGTGTGAGTGTAACTATTGAATGACAAAGGGTTGGATATTTATTCTATCAAAAGTCATCAATCAAGTTGAGGAATGCTGTGAGAGATATAAAATTATCTCAGTTCAACTGATAGACCCTTATAAATGTCAAATGTTAGTTCAAATAGAAGACCAGTTGGACTTCTCTATAAAAGGGAGGCGAGACCACCTACACACACATAACTTATATTTTGATAAATTGATGTTTTGTTATTTAATTGATGAAAATTCATAGTGATTATAAACCCATGTATCTTTTAAAGAGTTTGTAATAAACATGAAATAATGTTTTTCAATGGACGCATGACATAATGTCCAAACCACATAAAATCAAGCTTAATTTTCCTTTATCGATTTTCACTTTCTTTGTATGATCCTGTGTGTGAGAAAAGTAAAAAATTTAGTGTAGTGATTTAGGGTGCTATCAAGATACCAATTTTCTGGTACAAAAATCTCAATATAGGAGGTATTCTGATATATGCAGTGTTCAATTATTGAAGTTCTAGTGGTTTAGAGAATCTTGTACTGGTGAATTAACTTCTGGTGGAATCATAGTTTCACATTTATATTTCCCAACAAGTGGTATCAGAGTTATGGTTCAAAAATTGGGTACACTCATAACATAATTAGGCATATCCATTCTTCCTTTTATGTTATTTTGTTTTTAGTGGGAGTTTACTATCAGCATAAGGAATTATGTTATATATTTTTAAGGTTTGAGTTGATAAGTTCAATGAAATAGACTATGGTTTTTGGAGGATGAAGATGAAATATCATCTCATCCAAAAGGACCTGAAAGTTTTAATGATTGGAATAAAATAAAAGGATATGGAAAAGGTGGAATAATATTGACTAGATTGTACAACACTTGAATTGATCATGATGTTTTTGGAAAGTAATGTTGTCTTCAATATCCGGGAGAATAAATCTACAAATTAGTTGATGAAGGCCATGATAAACATGTATGAAAAACCTACTACTTTGAATAAGGTCTTCCATATGTGGAGATTTCTCAACATGATTTTGTTGGAAGGAAGGTCAGTGGTGGACCATGTCAATTATTTAAACATGATCTAAAGCTATCTTGATTCAGTGAATGTAAAGTTCATGGAAGACGTCTGGAAGTTTATATTGTTTTCATCACTACTTGAGAGTTGGTAGGTGATGATAACTATTGTTAGTAACTCATATGGAGAGTTTGACTTAGTGTTTGTTGATTTTATGAATCTAATCCTGAATAAAGATCTTAGACAAAGGTAAATTCAAGCACCCAATAGTAATGCATTGAATGCAGTAGGTAGAAAAATTTTACCCAATCAAAAGACAAGCCAAAAGAAAGCAGAAGATAAGTATAGATATTTTAGTAGAGGTAATTATACCATACCAATCCTCATATTCTAGAACTTTAAAAAAAATACATCTCAAGAATATTGTAAGGATCACAGGGTGACATCCATAAGGACATATTCTATAAGTTCATGTTTTATAAATTCAAAAAAAATCTAATAATGGATTGTTATTAAGTTTCAATGTTTTGGTGTAATTCAGGTTGTTGATTTAGGGGAATCAATTCATTACACTATAGAGAAAGGGTGAATGGTGAATTATGTAGCCAGAAGGTTTATAAAGGTTCACTTGGTGGATAAAGAGGCTCTTGAAGTTTCCAGGAATGAAGATGTTAATATCCAGATGCCTAATGGGTGTTCCTTGAAGTTGAATGAATTTAAACACATTCTAGGATTGTGGAGAAATATTATTTCTATTATAAAAATATATGAATAAGGTTATAAGGAAAACTTTTCAAATGGATTATGGAAGGTTACTTATGGTTATATAGTGCTGGATAGAGGAGAAAAGGATGATACCCTGTATTTTACTAGAAGGTTAGATGGATCGATGATGGATGGAAAAATAACTTATATAAGTATAGAGCTATGGCACTATCAACTTGGTCATCTTAGTGAGAAGATTATGAAGGTTCTAACATAGAATGGTGTACTAAACATTGATCATACCTACTTTAAAAGTTTTGAAAGTTATATACTCTAGAATCAAAGTAATATTTAATTAAATTTTAATGTAAGGAATCATTAGATCTAGAAATTATAACTTGTTTACTTTGATATATGGGTACCATCCCTAGTGAGTTATCATAAAAGATCCTTGTACTTTGTTACATTTATTAATGATGTAACTAGAAAGTTTTGGATATAATTAATAAAGCAAAAGTCATAAGTGTTTGTCACATTTGTTCAGTGGAAATCCATAATTTAAAGGAAATTCAGATGAAAGATATCATGTCTAAGGCCTGACAATAGAGGTGAATACAGCATATGTGGCTTCAAGAACTACTACTGGAAGAAGGGAATCATAATGGAGAAAACTACAACTAGAGAACCAGAAAAAAATGGTGTGTCTAAAAGGATGAATATAATGTTAATTGAAAAAGATCATGGTATGTGGTTTTACTCTATAATGTCCAAAGAAATTGGGGTATAAGCACTTAATTGCAGTACATACCTTGTTAATAAATGTCCATAAGCACTAGTGGGCCATGAGATTCCTGAAAAGTAATTTTCTGATAAACTAGTGGAAATTAGTCACTGGAAAGTTTTTTAAAGGCTTTAATATGTTCATATTGATGATAAATATATGGGAAATCTTGGGGAAAATTCCTAAGTATGTTTCGATGTGGATTATAGAGATTAGAAATTTGGATTCTAACTTTGGGATTATTATCATTAGAATATAGTCATATAATAGAACATTCTCTTCATTGATAGGTTCTTTCATCAATAGAGGTTAAGAACATATAATGAACATTCTAAGATCAAGTTGATCCAGATGGAAGTTTTGGAGATATACATGTTCTAGAAGGTTTAGATGATGATATATGTTTTCTAGAAATTAGGACAATGGAAGATGTAACTAAATACACATGGGCTATAGAGGCATGAGGAATACCTCTGGAAGGTAAGACTCTGGAAGTTACAACACTGGAAGATGCAATACAGGAAAGATCAATCTCAAAGGGTGGGTTGGGAAGATATTCTAGAGTCAGAAAATTGGTATAAGGTCTTGGTCTTGACTTTAACTACTTACTTTTAATTAATGGGGGAGAATTTTAAAGCTTATATGAAGAAACTATGCTTAATGACCCTAGAAAGTGATAGTTATCCACGAAAGATTAATAGGATTCATTTCATTCCAATGATACTTGGGTGTTAATAAATTTATCACGAGGAAAGAAAGAACTAGAAAACAATTGGGTCTTCTAGTTAAAATAAGTAGTTGTCTAATATAAGAGGTACAAGGTTGGGTTGGTGGTGAAAGGCTTCTAACATAAGGAAGGGGTTGATTTCTTAGAAATTTTTTCTCTAATAGTTAAACACATTACCATATAGACAGTATTAAGTATGGTTGGAAATAAATATTTTTTACTTAAAAGAGATGGATTTCAAAACCATGTTCCTTTATGGTGATTTAGAGGAGGAAATTTATATGAAGCAAACAACTAGTTTTATGGTTTATCAAAATAAGGATTTTATGTTTAAGGTAAAATATAGTCTCTAAATATTAAAACAATCATCAAGATAATGTAACTAGAAATCCGACGTATTTATGTTTGAAAAGGGTTTCATGAAGAGAAACTCATACCACTATTACTACTAGAAGGTGAGGAATGATTATTGTTATATTATTCAAGTTCTTTATGTTGATGACATGCTCTTAGTAGGACCAGAAATTCAACAGATCTAGGGAATTAAATGTAAGTTATCTAATTTTTTTGAAATGAAAGATCTCATAATTACGAAGATGATTATTTGGATATTGATTAAAAGAGATAGGGAATATGTAAGTATAGTTTTATCTCAAAGTTATTAAATATATAAGGTCATAGAGTGGTTTTTTATAACTAAATGTATGGAAGTTTCAACTCCTCTAGCTAGGAACTTCAAGTTCTTAAAGGGGAAAGTAATGCAGTTGGAAGATGATGTGAGATAAAGGTGAAGTACCCAGATTAGTTAGGAAAAAACTGTGGGGGATCAATGGTGATTTTTATTTCATGCTATTTTATTTTTTAAAAGAAAATTTTATGAATTTTTAGAGTCATGACCCACTCTTAAAATCTCTTCCTCACCCATATGCAAGAATAATAAGAATCAAGCAGGACAAAATAATTTTTACAAGGTTGGGTCTCAATGTGAGAGACTAATAATTTCTAGGTTTGGTTTATGTTATGAGACCTATATTATTACTAATATAACAATTATTAAAATAAAGAGGGAATTTATATTCCATACTATTAAAAAGATATAAAAAACTAGTAAAAAGTAAGGGTAGATGACATCCTTGAACTTGTACTGTGATGGAAAATGAATGTTGTTTATCCTAGAAAAAACCACCATTGAATATTTCCTACTAAATATTTGTATAATTAGATCTTCAGATCAAGATAATAGTCATAAACATCAAAAAATAGATCTTCATCATGAGATACTTTGACTGCTAGATGAATCTAAAAGTAGCAATAGACAATTGGTCTCAATCTCAATAGTTTAGAAAAAATAACTCATTCATGAGAGAATGAACACATGAGTTGTTCTTATTCCTTATAAATAAGTGTTTGAATAAAAAAACTTGAAAATAGCTTGTTTAGACCTCCACAAGAATTAAATACATAGGTAGGTTGATTATCTTCTCCAAAACTTACTCTTCGATACAACAACGTATTAACTTCTCTCATAATTCTTGAAAAAATTTTATTCTTCATTTTTCTCTGATTTATATTATAATACATGCATAAAAATATTTATATAATGACATATAGAGACTTATTTATTGTATAAAGCAATATATTTTCCTCTTTGAACTCATTAAACCTTATTTAAATCAAGTTAAGGCTTCCATTTAAATCTTCTTAAGACTCATGCTTCTTTACATTTAAATGGGATTTAAATTATCAGACCATATTCTCCATAAATTAGAAGGGTATTAAAATATATTATACATCTATATGAATCATGCAACACCATGAAATATCCTGTAACATAAAACTCCTTGTTTTTGTCTTTTAGTATCAATGATTTCTTAAAATAGACACCGCGAATGAACTATGATGTTGTCAATGTCGTTTTATAGATGCCTATAATACAATCATGATTTCTATAACATAAAGTTTCTTAGAATTCATCTATGTTTATTATGCCACTTATATAACCCAAATATTACCTTTACTAATCTCCTACTAACCTTTACACAAGGATCCAAAGGCTTATGATCAGAGGGATTATGCTTAGATGGCTTATACTCAGTGATTCAAAGGATTATGCTTAGTAGAAAAAGAGTTACACTCAAAAGGATTATGATGAAATGTTATATAATGAATACATAAGATAGACATAAATTTATAATACCAGTAGAAAAAGTCTTACGATCAAGGAATATAGTCTAGTAGAGTCATACAATGACCTCCAAAGACTTACGCTGAAGTATTATGATCAAACTGAAGTAATATGATAAAATACATTTCCATTTTTCTAGTTCCAAATAAAGAAATCTAGAATTAATTAAATTAATAAAAAATATTCATAATTACTTTAGATTTCTTTTAAACACTTCAAAAACATTTCTCAAACAACCCAATAGAATTTTCATATAGGTTTGATAATAAAGAAAACACCAACTTATCAAAGGGAACTTCAATATACACCTTTGGATTTATTTTAAACCCATTAAACTCTTTCTCACCACTATCACAAAACATATCTTCTTATTTAGGAGACATCAAATTATATCCTCTGTTAAAATACAAGTATCTTGACCCCACACCATATGTTAAAGTAATTTTTTTGAGAGAACTCTATTTTTTAGTGAAAAACAACATTTTGGATATGTGATCAAGTTCACTCCCCCTCAGTACATGCACTGACCTATTTAAAAAAACTCTCCCTTTTCATAATAAATATATCCACTAAAATATAACATATTATTAAATAAAGGTAATTTTACAAAAAAAATTTATACACCTTCTCTCCCCTTTTGAAAACATAATCTATGGATTAGTAGGGGTCCTCCCAAATCTTCTTAATGATGTGGGATGGGATAAAAACCCATGTTAAACCTAAATAACTCTAATATGTCCTTAGGGATAACCATGGTGAAAATATCAACCAACTATTGTTGAGTAAGAAAAATATTTCCAGCTTGATGTCTCAAGTTTCCACCTTTTCTTTAATGAAATGATATTTGATATTAATATTCTTTGATCTTGAGTGTGGAAAAATATTTCTAGAGAAGTATATAATACATTTATTATCATAATGAATTCTGAGAGGTTTTTCCACCATCAACCTTAAATAATTCTGATACTCCTTTATCCAAATCATTTTAGGTCAACCACTAGTAATAGTAACATATTAGGCCTCAGTAGTACTCAGTTTAATTGATTTTTTTCTTGTGTCACCAAATACCACAACTATCTCCCAAGAGGAAAATTTCACATGAAGTGGACCTTCTATCATTATAATCACTTACCCAATCATCATATGTAAACCTAAATAGATTCTAATTATTTCCTTTCTTGTAAAAAAACCCAAGATCATAGTCCCTTTGATATAGCTAAGAACATTTTTGGTAGCCATAAGATATGCCTCTTTTGGGTTAATATGATATCTAACACTGAGACTCACTACATAAACAATATTTGGTCTAGAAGCTATGAAATAAAGTAGACTCCCAATCATTATTATGATTTTTTCAGTTTACACTACCACCTTCACCATCTTTAGAAAATTCAAGTCCCACTTGAATGGGTGCAGACACTGACATGACTCCTCCATCTCAAATTTCATCAAGAATACTATAGAATAGTTCTCTTAGGATAAGAAAATAAAATTTCCATTTTTCATCAATTGAAATCTCAAGTTGTATCTTATTTCACCAAAAATAGATATCTCAAATTTCCACATCATTTTTTTAAAATATTTATATGAATTCTCATGATAACCTATGAAAACAATATCATAAAGATACACAATTACAATGAGAGTATCAGTCTTCACCTCTTTGATATACAAGTTTCTATCCACTTTGACTTTGATGACATTTAACTCCTTTAAGAAGTTTTTTAGATTTTAATATTAGGTCCATGGGGCATGTTATAATACATAAATAACCTTATTAAATTTTCATACTCTTATTCCATAATTATAAATCACAAATACATTGGGTTTATCTATATAAATATTTTATTCAAGATATACATTTAAAAAGGAATATTTGACATCCATTTGATAAATTTTATATTTTATGTAGTATACCATAGTAAGGAACATCCTAATAGCTTATAATAATAAAAATGAAGAAAATGTATCTTTAAAATCAACAAAATATACTTGAGAGTATCCCTTGTATAAAAGAATAAATTTATTCCGGATAACTTTTCCCTAGTTATCCTCCTTGTTTATGAAAACCCACTTAATCCTAATGATATTTGTGTTATTTAGTCTTAGAATAAGCTCCCATGTAGAATTATTCTCAATCTTATTTAATTCATCATCCAAAGCATTAATACACTCCTTATATTAATAGGATTAATCCCCTGAATGTGGATCAAAAAGTGTGATTAAATCTATTTGGTTCTTAAACTACAATATTCTTTTTTTACTAAACTGACTGATTTCCAATGATATTATCTCTCCACATGTTTCTTCATATTTTTAAATTTATTATTTTAATTCTCAGTAATAACCTCCTCATCACTAGTCTAATCTGACTCAACTTCAAAAATCTATGGTCTAAATTATTCTTATACAACACCTTCTTCTTCAGAATTTTTCTTATTGTTTTCACCTTCATCATTAAAAACTAAAATATTTAGAGCATTAGATATAGGCTTATTTTGAATAATTTTAACATTATAGCATTCAATAACTTTTTATAGACTCTTTTTCTAATATCTATATCCTTTACCACTTGATAGATATCCAAAGAAGATACCCTCCCCGACCTTTTCATTATACTTGACTAGTTTTCAGTTTTTAATTTTTATAATAAAAGGACTACCAAACAATATGAAGTAGTCAATAGTAGGCTTACTTTTATACCACATTTCATAGGATTTCATGTTATATTACTATCTTAATAGACATATTTTTTGAATGTGAACAACTATGTAAACAACTGATCTCTAATAGAATTTTGAGAGACAATATTATGCTAATATTGTTATTCCCATATTAATAAGGATTCTATTATTTCTTCCAAAAAATATATTTTTTCAGGGAGTTTATGGAGTACTATACTATTTTTTAATTCCATGTTTCTTAAGATAAAATTTAAAGGATATAACTATAGATTATTTCCGATTATCAGATCTGATTTTTTGATTCTCATCACTAACTCTTTCCTAATTATCCTTTAAATAGATTTAAATATATTCATTACCTCATACTAGTGTTTTATAAACATAACATTGGTCATACTTATAAAATATTTAGTAAATGTGATGAAATAAATATATCCGTAAGAGGACTTATATATTATGGGTTCACATAGATCTAAGTGTATCAACTCAAGAGGCTTATCGATACGAATTTCAATTCATTTATGTCTTCTTTGAGTGATTTTCCATTTATAAAATGTTTCAAAAACTTATTACCTTTATCATTTAAGGAGATAAATTTACATAACCACATCACCCTTGGATATTTCTCTCATACTTATCTTATAATGATGATCCAAAATTCTATACCACAGTTTATTTTCATCTTTTGAACTCAAGTAGTAGGGATTTTTTTTTGAATTTAAAACCTAAAAGATATTTCCACTGGTACTCTCACATGAAGTGATAATATTTCTATCTCTAATTCTCTTGAAGAGACAATTGTTCCTCAAAAAAATTATCTTATTACCCTCATAAAACAACTAACTCACACTGAGTATATTGTGTTTGTGCCTATCAATATATAATAGATATTTTAATTTTAGTTTCTGGGCCTCTATTTTAGTAGTTTTAATACCCTTGATCTTTAAGAAACTTTTATTTCCATAAGATTCTACACCACCATCATACTATTTAATGTTTTTGGGATCTCTATATTTATTATCAAGTGCAATGAGAATCTCCTATCTAAGATCCATGGATTTCTCCTTTTACTTTCTTAGAGATCCACCTCAATAATGAGTAACCTCCCACCCTTGATTTCTAGTGCCTCTCTGTTTCCTCAGTAATCCTTTATAATTGACCTAAAATCATGGTCATATATTATTATACATGGTGACTATATTTATCACGTCTTCTATAAACCTCCTTAATCTCTTAAAATCTATTTTGTATAGGAATCACACATGAGTTATCATTTTTTATTTGTTTTATAATAGATATATTGCCTCTATCATCTAAGAAAATCCTCCTAAATTCTATCCTTATTTGGTTCTAAGAGAGGGACATGTTATACTAGAAAATATATTTTTTTCTCTCTAATTTATCCAAAACACTAGTATTATCCCTCCAAACTTGGTACTCCATGAATTTGATGAGTTTATTTTTGAAAAACTGATTACAATCTCAGGGAAATATCAATATTCTTCTATATAGGTTTTTAGGGACCCTGATTATTTGATTACCCTCCAATATCATAGCTACAACATGCTTCCTATAACAACCCGGACCCGAACAGCCATCCGAACAGTACTAAACGGTTTGGGTGCTACTACCTTAGGCGCACCTCCCCGAACGCCAAAGGCTGCTGACTAGCAGCGAGGGTATTATAGGTATAGTGGGGAGGCTATACCCTATTGGAGGATAATAATAATGGTACTTGTCTGAGTATAATAATAAAGATTTAGTAGAATAAACGACTCAGCAGACTCGAACCAGACCCACAGAGTGGAAACACATTCAATAACAATAAACAGCAGAAGCAATAGATATAAACAACAGCAGCAGAAATAAACACAACAACATGCTGATTAATTGTAACTACTACTGAGCAATAAAACATGCATCCAAAGGAGTTCATACATATCTAAATATAAAGGGCACAAATGGCCAACCAACTATAGTTACAAACAAGCATGCTGATACAGGAAAGTACGCAAAACATAGTAAACTCCAGCTAGGCAAGACCTCAAGGTCCATACCATCTCCATGCAATAGCTAATACAACCCAGCTCCTAAAGCTGGTCTCTTTCCTGCACGTAAATCCATAAAGTCTGCACGCGTCCCAAAGGGCCTATGCAGGGTGTGAGACAAATCTCAATAGGACACCACCCAACGGTGCATACCTAATATAAGTGTTTAAGAAGGAATGAATTTATAAGGAAAACAGTAAACTGAATGATGCAAAAATAAACACAACTCCACTAGTGCTTAGCAGCCACCATGGAGTGTCACCTGCTTCGGCCAATGCCAGAATCTCTGTCATGTAACCCAGAACCATGTGCCCCCAAACACCATGTGTATCAAGTACCGATGTCCCGAAGGCACGCCTGAGAAACAGTAACTCGGAGGAACAACGATGCCTATCCTAAATAAGTAACCAGAGGGATAGTAATGTTTTCCCTCAAAATATGTAGCCAGAGAGACAACAATGTCTACCCTAAAAAAAAAGTATCCCGAGGGACAATGATATCTGCCCTCAAATAACGGATAGCCTCTGCCCCCAACCCGATAGCCTCAATGCTATCCCCTGAAGGCTCCTCACCTTCCACATGGATTCCTATGGAAAGAACCCCCAAACCAATAGTACCTAAACCGAAACTAACGGGGACCTGTACCCACATGAGTGGTCAGAACCAACTCATCACGGAGTGTCTCTATGTGCACACTACTCAAATTTTCCGGGTGAGCAGTAATCACCAAAATAGTACCCAAGCCACAACACCTCTGACACCTCGTGTCCCTGCAACCATGCCGCTCAAGTCTGATGGCCTTGCCATCCTAGTAATGCGGGCCATGACCAACCTGATAGTCCTCCTTCCTCAAACCAATGCCCATGATGCCCAATCCTGTGGTCAAAACCACCCAATGTAACCCAGGCCAAGTCCAACCTGTGATCAACATCACTCAACAACATCCAGACCATTCCCAACACAACCAAAAGGGTTCCAACATATGAAATTCAGCAATTACATATATACACATTTAAAAAAAACACAATAATAGGAAAAAAATCTAAACAGTTGAATTGAACTAGCCCAACAATTATCTAATAACACCACTGAGGTCTTTAATTCCTCTAACAGGTCATATAAAGGTTCAACAAACTAAACTCAACAGTTTAGAACAATACAATTCAATTAATACCATTTTGGAGCCCCCGACCAAAATTCCCCGATGAGCAACGACCACTCACCTAGCCCCGCTCAAGCAACACAGGTAACAGGGCATACCCAAAGGCATCCCATAGGTCAATGAACAAGTTAATACGCAATACCAGATAAAAATGGGTCCCGCTCAAAATACCCGAAAATGCGCCAAAGGCCGTGTCACCCAAATGACCATGAAAACACAAAATGAGGTATGCACCACCTACTTGAGACTCATACGATGTTACTCCTCTGATAACAGCCTCCAATTAGGTCTAAAACGTGGTAGATCTACAAAAGAATCAAAACTGTTCAAACCCCAATAACTCGTTCTAGAACAAAAATTAAGAAAAACGGATCAGGAGGAATCAAGGCCTTACCTAGGGGGTTCCAACGGATCAAATTGTGTTCGAATCTAGTCTCGGATGAAGGAACGAGAGTAAAAACATGGTTCGACCGGCTCTCCCCACTCAAACCGACAAAAGTATTGAGGTTCTTCCTCAATACGAGGCTACTTCCCATTTTAGAAAAAAAAGAAACTACACGGTGTGTACTTTAGCACTACACGCTGTGTATCATTTTACTATTCATAAGATGACTAAAATTACGCCAACTTACTTTCCAGAACCTACTGACAAGAGTACATGGCGTGTACTTAGCTTTTATTCTCTTCCTCACCGACTTACCCACACGCCATGTATATCCCTTATACACGGCCGGACTACATGGCGTGTCCAAGGAGGATACAAAGTGTACTTGGTTAAATGATTCTACCCGAACAACAGGCCTACATGCCATGTATGGCCTCCACACAGTCACGGGTACACAGCATGTTGAAAACTACACGCCGTGTAGTAAGAAATTCCTACACGGTCATCACACGACATGTACTCTGCGACACACGGTCGGTGCTCATCCAACCCATACACGACGTGTACTCTATAGTACACAGCGTGTAGTCTGGAAATTTCTAGAAACTACCCAATTTCTCCAGTTTTCTCAGGGACAAGTCAAAATTCAAACCGAGTTAGGATTTTGACCCGTTTTAAAAACTCAGGTTCTTAAAATCTCCCCACCTTAATATAGCTCATCCCTGAGCTATCAAATGAAACCTGGAGATGGCACCGAACATACCAACTCGATCAAAGTAACTCAGAATTCCCCGGTCTCAAAGGTCCTGGCTAAATTCCTCAAGGGGCTCCCCACCTTAGGAATCACCTAACTCAGTCTCAACATGACAAAAAAAAAACAAAAAAAAAAGGTTCAATAACTTATTTTCCATACGCATAGTGATTCCATGACGCATCGTCACCCCTGCACCTCATTGGTTCTCCTGTGTTGTTTCTGACACCCAACATATCCCGCACCACATCGGTGTCCATCTCCATGAGGTCATGGTGCCTAGCACCTTAAGTAACCTGCATTCTCGATGCACCGATTCCCAAGGAACCACAAGTAACCCGCATCCTCGATGCCCTGATGCCCACGACACCTCAAGTAACCCTCATCCTTGATGACCTGATGCCCACGAAACCTCAATTAACCCGCATCCTCGATGCCCCTGATGCTACAAATCTCATACATATGTATAAATATATCACACACCCGATATGGTGCTAATACCACTGAATAGAATCTAGTCAGTCCACATAAATATTGTGCATCACGCGCACTCAAAATAAACATGCCTCTACAGGTCATGCCAAAAGGAAACATGGAAATCACGGCCACACCCATGGTGTACCTCTAACCGTCGTCAACTCACCATCCTGCTCAGCCTCTAGCAGCTCCACAGTGTGCACCTGGCCTGAAGTATGACTGCCTGATGCCCGACCTCCCTGTAGTGCTACTCCAGCCATTGTCCATTGACCCCTCAGCTGGATCCCGTTGTCTCTGTCATGTCCTCCACGTGCAACTGAACCTTGGCTACCCTCTCTTGGTATTGAACCTGAACCAACTCCAAATGCCACCGTCTATTCTGATCCCTTCCTGCCAGCTGTCTAAGAAGGCTGCCTGCAAAATCTCTCTAGGTTCCCAACCTGTCCACATGCCCGACACTCTTTTGGAGGCCTATCGCACTGAGTCTGAACATGCCCTGGCTGTCCACACTGAAATAAAACCACTGAAGAACAACTACGAGGTGGTCTAGCTAAGTCCTTGGCCTAAATTCCATACTAGAACTCATCCCTTCCTTGATTCTTGTTGTCCGAACCCTCACTTGAAACCGTCGTCTGGCCTACCTGAGGCCTATCCTGCCGGTTTCCCTCCACTATGAGCGCCTGATTCACCGCTTCTGAAAAAGAACCCAGCCTGAAGATATTCACCAGGATCCGAATGGTGTGTCATAATCCATCCCCGAAGCACCTCACCCTATCCATGTCATCACTTACCATACTAGGTGCAAATCGAGACAACTTAGTGAAAGTAGCTGCATATTCCATGATGGACATGTCTCCCTGCTGAAGACTCAAGAACTCCTGAGCTCTCTCTACTCTCAGTGTATCTGGGTAAAAGTTCTCAAAGAACCTGTCCTCAAAGTCCTTCCATGATAGTTCCTCATGCCAGTGAGCCTGAACCTGCACATCCCACCAATGCTTTTTTGGTCCTCGCAGCATGTATGTCGCTAGCTTGACCCTCCGTCCTGGAGGCGTCTCAAGCTACTCAAAGATCATCTACATGCTCTCTATCCAGTTCTCAACCACCTGCGGACCACCCTCACCCTGAAAAAGTGGCGGGTGCTGCAACTGGAACTCCCGCGTTAGATATTCCATAGATGGCTCTGTACCCTACGCACCTCTGTTGATCCCCTACAAGACACACACTAGGCTAGCTCGGAGCTGCTCATGGATCCATGGTCCGAACGCTACCAAACCCAGCTACTGTCCTACCTGCACTGGATCCTGAACCTGATCCTATCCCTGAGCCTGTACCTGCAGCTCTTGCTCTACCTGCACCAGATCTAGAACCTGATCCTGCACCTACGGCACTGTGCCATCACCCATCTGACGCTCCATCGAGAGGTCAAATAAGAACCTGCTGAATACCATAAATGGTCAGACAACCCAAATACATAACAATTTATACATATATAATGCATATAAGGAAAGAAGTAAATGGCATTGCATAACTACTACCCTTACTCTTCCCCACCGCAACCATTCCCCACGGCATCCCGGCCTCGTGGCCTCCTTACCCTCCCTTAACAGAGCCAAGTATGAAAAGTACCTCGGGCCATGCTTGTCCCGATAACCCACGTTGCCTTAAACCGATGACCGAGTCGCCCAATCCTAGTGATCAAAATCACCTCAATTGATAGTACCTGCCTGCTCGTACAAGAGAGAGACCCAAATACCCTGTCACATGCAATTATACAAATATATAAAGCATGACATACACATTAAAACAACAAGAAATTCTATTAGGAATTTCACCTATTCACATTTGAAGCATACAAAGCATGGAAATTGATATTATTCACATGACATTATCACTTCACAAAGCATACGTGCAGTTATGAAATTGAAATACCCTAAAAATGTGCCTATCAAAATCCAGGAAACCAAGTCTTTCCATACTGAGCCAAGGTCCAATTCTCCCTTACCGCATCAGGTCAAGGGTTATATATCACAATCAATAACATCACACACTAAGTGAGCCACCAAGGTGGAAATCATATAAATTGTAATCTGAGCAAAAAAGAAAACAGCAATTCCCACCCAAGGTAACTTGGTGCATCCCTCATACTTGGGGCTGCAGGCACCCAAGCACAAGCTAGAAACCCAGTTCTAGTAACAAGCTATATCTAGTATACCATATCCCAAATAGTAAAAATAGTAGAAATAAAAGAGAAGTCTCAATATCATTAGTATCCAGTAAAACACTGCTACTAAATACATGTCAAGAACCCCTCTGATACCACTTTGTAATGACCCAGACCCGAACAACCACCCGAACAGTGCTAAACGGGTCGGGTGTTACTACCTTAGGTGCACCTCCCCGAACGCCAAAAGGCTTCCGACTAGCAGCAAGGGTCTTATAGGTATACTGGGGAGGATATAACCTCTCGGAGGATAATAATAATAGTACTGGTCCGAGTATAATAATAAATATGTAGCGGAATAAATGACTCAGCAGACTCGAAAAAGACCCGCAGAGCGGAAACACATTCAATAACAATAAACAAAGGAAGCAATAGATATAAACAACAACAACAAAAATAAACACAAAAATATGCTGATTGCTTTTAACTAATACTAAGAAATAAAACATGCATCCAAAGGAGGTCATACATATCTAAATATAAATGGCTCCAATGGATAACCAACTGTATCTACAAACAAGCATGATGATACAGGAAAGTACGCAAAACATAGTAACCTCCAACTAGGCAAGACCTCAAGGTCCATACCATCTCCATGCAACAGCTAATACAACCCAGCTCCTGAAGCTGACCTCTTTCTTGCACGTAAATCCATAAAGTCTACACAGGTCCTGAAGGGCCTGTGCAGGGAGTGAGACGAATCTCAGTGGGATACCACCCGGCGGTGCATACCTAATATAAGTGTTTAAGGAGGCATGAATTTATAAGGAAAACAGTAAACAGAACGATGCGCAAATAGACACAACTCCATTGGTGCTCAACAGCCACCATGGAGTGTCACCTACTTCGACCAACACCGAAATCTCTATCATGTAACCCGAAACCATGTGCCCCAGACACCATGTGTCTCAAGTACCAACATCCTGAAGGCACGCCCGAGAAACAGTAACCCGGAGGAACAATGATGCCCGTCCTCAATAAGTAACCGGAGGGACAACAATGTCTTCCCTCAAAATAAGTATCCGGAGAGAAAGCGATGTTTACCCTCAAAATAAAGTATCTGGAGGGACAATGATATCTTCCATCAAATAACAGCGAGCCTCTTCCCAAACCCGATAGCCTCAATGTTATCCACTGAAGGCTCCTCACCTTTCACGTGGATTTCTACGGCAAGCACCCCAAAAACAATAGTACCTAAACTGCAACTAACAGGGGCCTCTACCCACATGAGTGGTTAAAACCACCTCATTACGGAGTCTCTATGTGTGCACACTAATCAAAGTTTCTAGGTGAGTGGTAATCACCAAAACAGTACCCAAGTCACAACACCTCTAACACCTCATGTCTCTACGACCATGCCGCTCAAGTCTGATGGCCTTGCCATCCCAGTAACCCGGGCCATGCCCAACCTAACAGTCATCTTGCCTCAAACCGACGCCCATGACGCCCAATCCCGTGGTCAGAACCACCCAACGTAACCCGGGCCAAGCCCAACCTGTGATCAACATCACTCAACAACATCCAGACCATGCCCAACACAACCAAAAGGGTTCTAGCATATACAATTCATCAATTACATATATACACATTTTAAAAAAACAAAATAATAGGAAAAAAAATCTAAACAGTTGAATTGCACTAGCCCAACAGTTATCTAACAATAAAAATGAGGTCTTTAATGCCTCTAACAGGTCATATCAAGGTTCAATAAACTAAACTCAATAGTTTAGAACAATACAATTCAATTAATACCATTTTGGCACCCCATCCAAAATGCCCCGATGAGCAACAACCACTCACCCGACCCCACTCAAGCAACACAGGTAACATGGCATACCCAAAGGCATCCCATAGGTCAATTAACAAGTTAATATGAAATACTAGATAAAAATGGGTCCCGTTCAAAATACCTGAAAATGCGCTGAAGGCCGCATCACCCAAATGACCACGAAAACACAAAAAAGAGGTATGCACCACCTACCTGAGACTCGTACAATGCCACTCCTCCGATAATAGCCTCCAATTAGGTCTAAAGCATGGTATATCTACAAAAGAACCAAAACTGCTCAAACCCCAATAACTCGTTGTAGAATAGAAATTAAGAAAAATGGATCAAGAGGAATCAAGGACATACTGAGGGAGTTATAACAGATCAAACGGTGTTTGAATCAGGTCTCAGACAAAGAAAGAGAAGAAAGAACGATGTTTGACCAACTCTCCCTACTCAAACCGACGAAAGTATTGAGGTTCTGCCTCAATACGAGGCTACTGGCCATTTTAGCGAAAAAAGAAACTACACGGCGTTTACTTTAGGACTACGCACCATGTATCATTTTACTATTCATAAGATGGTTGAAATTCCATCGACTTACTTTCCAGAACCTGCCGACATGAGTACACGGCATGTATTTAGTTTTTCTTATCTTCCTCACTGACTTACCCACACGCCATGTATATCCCTCATACATGGCCAGACTACACGACGTGTACTTGGTTAAATGATTCTACTCGGCCAACAGGCCTACACACCATGTATGACCTACACATGATCACGGGTACATGGTGTGTCGAAAACTACACACCGTGTGGTAAGAAATTCCTACACGGTCATCACACGACATGTACTCAGCGACACACACCCGGTGCTCGCCCAACCCATACACGGTGTGTACTCTATAGTACATGGTGTGTAGTCTAGAAATTTCCAGAAACTACCCAATTTCTCCAGTTTTCTCAGGGAAAAGTCAAAATTCAAACCTGGTTGGGATTTTGACCCTTTCTAAAAACTCGAGTTCTTACACTTCCTCTAAGGGTTTTTATCAAACCATGTTTTCATAGATTTACATTTGGATCCTAGTCTATTAGATGAAACATATTTCACAATTTTAGATACAATAGGTACATATATTACCCATGATAATGAACATGAATTCTCAATGCATTGAGATGATTCATCCTTCAATTACAATGCCTTCTCAAAATAAATATTAATTTTTTTACTTTGGAATTTTCAGCCTTAATAAACCTTTATTTATTTTAACTATGCTCTTCATCTCAACTATTAATCTTTTTCTCATGACCTTTCACGATTTTCTCTTACTCATCCACTTTCAATTTGAGAAGCTTGATCTCATAAATGCAATATTTTTATCTAATAAAAAAGATCTTCTTTTATATTTATTCCTCTTAATTATATAATTATTAATAAATTTGACTTATTTCTTGATTTGAGTATTTTTTAAATACATACTTTATATTTAGATTTCAGCATGTGCACCATATAAGTCACATCTTCTTCTTCTTGACCTTAACTGCTTGATTTGTCTTCCATTTTCTCAAATATTTTTTCATAACGTGTTCCATGAAGTTGGAATCCCTTATCACATACTAATTTTTAGAATCACTACTTGAGGTTGAGAAATATCCCTCCTTACTCATCATACTTATTTTCTTTCTTCTCTTTATTATCTTCTTGCCATCATCTGAATTTTTATTATCTTTCATGAATATGAATTTTGACTTGAATAGAGGATTCTCTTCATATTCTCCCTCACCCAACACTACATTATCATTTCTTATAGGAAAATATGAAGCAAAATTACCTATAACCACATAGATAAATCATTTTTGTAGGATTTTTTCTATAAACTTGTCTTTTACTTTTTCAGATTATTTAATATAAAATCCATAATTTTCTTATGGATTTCATAAATTTCACCACCATATTTCCTGAAAAAATAGGGGACACCATCATATTACTTAATCTTCATTTTTATCACAGCTTTAAAATACATATTATAATTATCCTTATTCTTAAATATGGATGTTTTTATCATTTTATAATTCAAGAGAGTATTGTGTAACTCATCAAGGGAAATATATTCCCTATCTAAAATGATTGAAATATTTAGATCAATCCTATTTGGAAAATTTATCATTAGTTTTTTAACTATAATAGAGTGTTCCACCTTGCCTCAAAAACCTATGATATGGATAAAAATTTTATTTACCTCAATGAAATAGCCATAAATGGTTTCATACTCAGTCATTCTGAAATATTCAAACTTATCCCTCCAAATATATAATTTAGCTTATTTGATCATGATGTTCCCTTCATAAATGTTCTCAAGTTTTTCACACATTTCTTTGGCTATATCCAATCCCATCACATTGGTGTAAACTTTGTTTGATAAGGATAAAAATATAACATTCCTAGCTTTCCCATAAATCTCAAGGTTTATCTTGTTAGAAAATATCATAGCTCTAAATTTTTTAGTGGGTGGAAATACCACAATAACTACATCTTTAACATCCAAACCTTATGAGAGTATATAAGTAAGCATTTAGTTATTTCAACCATGAACTTTTTTCCCATAGAAAAAGGGAACTCCTTTACTTTAAGTAAAACTCTTAACTTTTATTTTTAACTTCAGAAAGAGTATAATCTTGGGGGTGTGAAGAACCATGGATCTAATACTACTTGAAGTTCCTAGATCAGTTAGTACACCACTAAGAGGGGGATGGGAGTGAATAAGTGGTGCTTGTTTTTACAAGTTATTTTCTTTTTGAAAAGAAATCCCCGTGACTTTTTATATTTTTGATCTACTCTAAAAAGATCTTCCCCACCTGTATGTAAGAATAATAATAATAATTAAGAATCAAAAATGATTTTTTAAAAGGTTTGAACTCAGTGTGAATGAATAATACTTTACCAGTTTGGTTTGGGTTTTGAGACGTGGATTATTAATAATATAGCAGTGATTACAATGGAGGGGTAATGTACTTACTTAAATATTGAAAATATGTATAACATAAATTAATTCCATGTGACATCCTTGAACTTTAACAATATCTACAAATGAATGATTTTGTTTATCCTAGCACCACAATCCTTTGAATATCACCTCATAAATCTTGGTTTAATCACATCTTCAAAGAATTATATGATACCTCAACGTCAACAAATATATCTTCTTAAAGATAGACTTTGAATACTGGATTAATATTCAAGCAGAAGTAGTAGATTGATCTCCCTATCACTTGTTCATAATAAACAACTCATACATATGAACATGCACACAAGAGATTATCTTATTCTTTCTCAATAGAAAATTCCCAACTCAACAACAATGGAAAATAACTTCCTTCTACCTCTATAGAAATTAAAGATGTTATCAGGTAGATTATCTTATCAGAAACCCACTCTTCATTACAGAAGTGTGTTGACCTCTCTCACTATTCTATAACTAATTTTCATCTTTATTTCATTCTCTTTTATATTCTCATTAATTAGTGAATAATATTTCTATAAAAACCTAAAGAAAATTCCTAATTTTAGGTAGGGATATATTATAATCTTTAAACTCATTAAAAATTATTTAATATGAGTCAATTATTCCATTTAAATATCCTTAATACTTGGGACTCTTTTCATATTCATGTGAATTAAATTATCACACCATCCTCTCCAAAAATTCTATAGGTATTCAAATACATTCCATGTCTATATGAATCATGAATCAATATGATATATCTTGAATTTTATCTTTCCATGTGTTGGGATTTTAACATTGAGGACTTATTTAAAGGCCCACCATGATTGAACTATGACTTGGTCCATATCATTTTAAATATTCATCTAACATGGTTACTATTTCTATAATGTGTATCTCCTTAGAATTCATCTATATCTGGCATGAGACTTACATATACCAAATGTTACCTTTACACATCTCTTATAGACCATTATTCAAGGCTTCAAAGTATTATTCTCAGAAGAATTATGAACAAAAGGATTACACTCAGAAGGATTTCACTCAGAAGTATTACACTTATAAGTCTTACACTAAACAATTCAAAGGCATACACTAAGTGGAAAAAGAAATATTCTCATAAGGATTATGATGTAGATTCATATGATGAATACATACTATATCAATGAAGTTAATAAATCAATATGAGAATTATTATTATCAAGACATATGAACAAGAAGAGTCATAGGATGTACTCAAAATACTTACTATGAATCCTTAAAATTATCTTAAACTCATATGATAAAAGTATTTTCCATTTCCATGTTCCATATCAAGAAATTCAGAGTTAATTAAATGAATCAAAAATACATAAATACTTTAAACCACTTCCAAGAACATCAAAAAACTTCTTAAACAACTAAACACAATTCTCATATAGGTTTTATAATAAGGAAAACATCAAAAAATAAAAGGGCACTTCAAAATGGAAATTGTTCCTTTTTATTCAATAGTTATATGTTTGATGTATTCTATGATATGCACTCACTCAAAAATTTCCCACTCAATGGGATTTGTCATCCATTACATGGAAAATCTAGGGAAAGTATACTAGGAAGGTGTCAAATAGATTATTAGATATCTCAAAGTCATAAAAGATACTACATTATTCTTAAGTTTTTCTAAACAATTGTAAGGGTATGTTGATGCTGTATTTAGAGGGGATAATGAAATTCAGATTATTACAACTAGATATGTGTTTAAATTCAGAGGAAAAAACCAGATAGATGTTGAGCCTTCACTCAACAATTTCACTCTCTACCATGAATGTTCAATATATCAACCTGAAATATTACTATATTTGATAGTTTCTTGAGGACGAAGAGTTAGAATTACAAAATATTACTTGGAAGAATAATCCAGAGGATATGTGAACCAAGTCCATGGTCTAGGAAATCATGATTAAACACTCTTACTCAGTGGGATTGGGGTGAATGAATAGTGGTAGATATCTGTACATGCTGCAGAAGGAGGGTGTATGTTCAAACTTGAATAAGTATTAGGGGTTTTCTGGATTCCTTGAAAACTATATTGAAGTGGGAGATTGTTAGGATTTATAAAGATTGTTTTCATGTTTCAATGTTTTTCACTATATATAGTGGCTTTGGAAATTTTTTCAGGACTTTGAGTGTTTCATTTAGTAGAAAAAAACTCCATGCGCCAAAAGGTTGTTCATAAATTAATAATTTTTGATAGTGGTTTGAAAATTGGTTAGTTCAGTGGAAGGGGCTGTGTGATCGGATACATTGAATGGAAAAGGGGTGGCACTTTCTTCTATCAAAATTTAGTTGTCAAGTTTAGGAATTATATGGGAGATTCATAGTTATCTTAGTTTAATTGATGGACCCCCAAAAATATAGGAGGCCAATGTTACCAGAAGAATGACTAGAATTTTCTATAAAGGTGAGGTGGGACCACTTACACGCACATAATGCCGATTAATATAATTTTATTTTTAGAGACATGAGTTATGAAAATTCACAATTATTTTAAACTCTTATATATCCTGGAGAGTTAGTAATAAACATGAAACAATTTTCTTCCATGGATTTGAAAAAAAATGCACTACTACAAATATGGCTTATAATAGTGCTAAAAATCGCCTTTAACAGCGCTAAAAAAGAACTGTTAACCTCGGAGAAGATGAAGGGGGGTCCCCTTTTTCAGCGCTAAAACTAGCACCGATAAAGGGTCAACTTTATCAGCGCTAAAAAATGCACTAATAAAAGTTCTCCTTTATCATCTCTAAGCAAGCGCTGATAAAGGTAGTCTTTATCAGCACTATTTTCAGCGCTGATAAATGTATAATATATCAGCGCTAAAAATATCGCTGATAAACACTACCTTTATCAGCACTATTTTGAGCGCTGATAAAAACTACCTTTATCAGCGCTCAAAATAGCGCTGATATATTATCCATTTATCAGCACTTAACTAGCGCTGATAAAGGCCAAAGATCCTGTGCAAAACCAAAACCTGCACAGAACCTGCACAGAACTAGGACAAATTACAGCACCTGCACACAGCACAAACAACACCTGCACATAGCACAAACAACACCCACACACAAAGCATATAAGAACAAAAATTCTACATACATTTACTTGAAATCATGAATACAAAACAAAACACTGTTATATACATTTCAAGCAATTTTTAATTTGGTTACAGTTACAATTATCCAACACAGTTAAAAAACAATTATGTTCCATCCTTTTTGCATCCATCTGCTCTAAAAAATTATCATCCATGGTGGCGGTTTCTGAACAAAGCATTCGAACTAAGGAAAAATATTTCACTTACATAAGAAAAAAAATATTATGGTAGTAATACAATAATGAAATAAAGAATGGGGTTGCTAAATGGAATTATACTAGTGAGGCACAAAACATAAAATAATCAATTAACCAAGAGACACAATTAGGTCAATGCCCTTACCTCAAACAGAAGTCCAATAAACTATCTTCAGTTCATACCAACCACAACTGATTCCATGATCACATGTATTAATGTCCAACAACATTAAATTACATAATTAGTTAATTTTAACAAAAAACCCAACATGGTATAATAGGTGCCAGACTCATCGTGTAATCCAACAAAGCCAGAATGCTGAGAAACTAGGTGCGATCCACTCCTGACGCACCCCTAATCCTAGAAAACACTAAATCCCCAATCTATATTACTAAATTTATGACAAATTAAGCCTAAATTTTTGAAAACCCATAAATAAATCTTCCACAAAATATAATCTGCATCAAATAATGATTGATTACTAGTTTATGAAATTTTGAGACATGCTCTAAGAGTCATATATAAAAGTCCCATGAAGAACAATGATTTATCCATACTATGGTATAATAATTACAGCTAGAACCCTAAAAACTTAATGAAAATCTTTGATCAAAAGTTAGATAAGAAAGGAAGATGTAGGAGAAGATACCACATTGATTCGAAATGAAGAACAACCGAATTCAAATCTTTGAGATGATATTTCGTTTCACCCCACAGTCTTTGTCATTCTGTAATAAAATTCATTGGTTCAGACCTTTTTTTATTAAATTTTAAAGGTCCAGCTTGAAAAATAAATTTGAAATGGATAGATTTTTGTGGGCATGTTTTTTTACAAGTACTATCAGCCATGCGATGAATGTTCCAACAGCTTGTTCAACCATATGAATGTCTTCATCGTCATTTGGAATAGGTAGCTCAGCACTTGGCTCATTAGCTATGTTAATTGACACTCTAAGATGATATTTTGGAAGATGTCTGTTGTGTAGCATGTCGTTTTGCGTATTGAACACCGTAGCCCTCGCTACAAGGCGATATGTGGGAGTTGATAAATATAAATCACAGTCATTTTCACCGTATGGAATATTATTATAGGAAAGGTATTAATGTCTATGTAAATCACATTTCATAGAAAAAATTATTAAAACATTGATTAACTCATCTAAGTCAGGTTTTTAGGGGAATGGCTCGCCTCAAAGTTGGTGGGGGGTGGGGCGGGATCATCACGCACGGGTTTTTGTTGAGTTGTTTCTTCTCTTTGCCTCTCCCACATAAATTTTGCTATCATCTCTCTCTGGTATTGTAATTATTCTTGAAAAATAGATAATTGTTCTTCCAGATTTTCCATTTTTTCATTTTGATCCTCCACTTGTTTTTGTTTTTGAAAATATGTTTGGGGTGTCACCCCAAAACCCACACCTCTGACATGGCCATACTGTTCTGGCTGCTTCAAGGCTACTGAAAGTATGTCTGCATCTGGTGCAGTTGTTGTTGATTCTTGTGACCATGTCAGATAGAAAATATATAAAAATAAGTAGTTATTGTAATGTAATAGCGATTTAAAGCAAATCAAATTTATATTATGTCATACTTACACATGTTTCCCACACTTTTTGTGTGTTTTCATATATCAGTATCCCCTCTTTATTTACATGAGCCTCCTTCTATAGCACATAGCATGGGATTGATATGGATTTCAATTTAGATTCATCAATATTCATATAAATAGAGAAACATGGTTATGGTGTTGTTTTATGTCACATACTAGTAGTAGGGTAGATTTAAAAGACGTACCAATTTTTTATCAAGTTCAGCGTACCCCATCCTTACTTTACGGTAAGGGTACACTGTTTCTGTTTCACAGCACTCAGTAGCTGTTTCATAAATAAAAAACTGTCAATCAGAGTGATGAATACAAGAAAACTTCAAACAAAGTATTACCCCACACAATGTACCTGAAAAGTCTTCTCCCCACGATAGTTTCTAAACACATCCCACGATCCTTGGGATATCAAGTGTGCGTAAAGAGGAGGTGGGTGCGACTTGATTATCCCTTATGTATATTTAAGATGATATTTCGTTAAAATTGTGTGGAAACCTCTATGAATCCTTTCAGCAACTCTTAATACATATTCCTTGTGCGAAGCATCTACTATAAATTCACTCTGCAATGGATGATGAAGAGTAAGTCAATGTTTTGGTATTTTATTTTATTTTAATAAATTAAAAAAATGATATCATAATTTTACCATAATCTCTTCCCACATTAGTGTATTCATCCTGGTGAAAACATGGTTCCACGACTGTACATCAATCGGCACGCATTGCCGAGTGACGATTCTAATGTAGCTACTAAAGATGGCTCTGTTGAGGTTAACATGTTGGCCTCGCTTATTCCATCCCACCCAAAATTTTATGCCTTTTGCTTTTTCCTTAAGGATTTTGGCTAACACTGTCAAACTACGATGCTCTTATTTTTTTCACTTTCAGGGTTTCATTTCCTATCATTTCCTCAGAAGTAGCATCAATATCTTCCCCCAGAGTGCTAGCATCGACAATGGGAACAACAACAACAAGTTGAGAAACCTGTTGTACCTCATCACTAGGACCAGCAACAACAGGTTGAGAAACCTGTTGTTTCTCCGCACTAGGACCACCAACATATGGTTGAGAAACCTGTTGTTGCTCTGTAGTGGGACCACCAGCTGCTGGTTGAGAGACCTTTTGTGCCTCGGGATTGGGCGCATCAGTAGGTGCATAAGTCATTATCTGTAGAAGTGGTTTAATATTTAATTTAGATTACATAAAAACAGCGGCAAATAGATAATAACATAACGTAACACAATGTATGTTACAATAAACAAATAACCTGATTATTTTACTCTATTTTTTTTCTTTAAAGGATAATGAGATTTGACTCCTCTATCAACTATGTAAATCCCTTCATTGTGGTCTCCTATGACATACAAAACACCGTTTACATTTGGACCGCTGTGAAAGGATTGTGAAGTCCCTATAAAAGGGTCAATCTCCGTTGAACTTTCATCTGACCCTTCAGTTGTTTTGGTCGATAACAGAACAATTGACTAATTTCGGTTTGCGAGGTCTGGAACATAAAATACTTGTACTTCCTGTGATGCTATTATAAATGGTTCGTCTTTCTCCCCTTCCTTAATGAAATCAACTTTCACGAATCCTAATTCATCTATTTTAACAGCACTCCTGTTATCAACCCACTTGTATTGAAAAACCAGCACTTTGAATTTCATATAATCCAACTCCCATATTCGTTTGATGATGCCAAAGTATGACATATTCGCATAAATTGGATTTTTGTCCTTAGCACCGGAAACATGCATCTCCTCAGCCATAAGTGTAACCCCACTATTCTGTAAGGTACTATCTTCATCATGTTCATTAGTATATAATGTATAACCATTAACTGCATAATCATTTTAAGATAATACATACACACTTGCTCCTCCGACTAGCCATTGAAGTCGTTCTGAAATTGAGTCTATATTTTCATATAACTTATTAAAAATATGGTCTCAAAACCATCCTATAAACTCTTGATTATATGTATCTGATATCCATTTTTCAGCCTTAGAAGGATTCAAACGCCTAAGAATTTCTTTGTGGGTTTGAACATATCGGTCAACGTCGAAACTGTTATGCAAAACGTAAAGGTGGGCCTGCTCCCGATCTATAATATTAATTGTGACAACCTCTCTTCCAGAAATTCCTTCACCCTCAAGCCACTCAGTGTGACGAGATTTCGGTAGGCCAACAATTTCCACACCAGATAGGTATTCGGTACAAAATTCAACAGCTTCCTCAACAATATATTACTCCGCAATACAACCCTCTGGCCGACTTCGGTTTTTGACATACCCTTTCAAAATCTTCATATACCGTTCAATGGGGTACATCTATCTATAACGTACATGACCACATAGTCGAATCTCTCTCACCGAATGAACCATCAAATGAACCATTATATCTAAAAATGTCAGCGGGAAGAACATTTCCAATTCACATAATATGACGACAATTTCTCTTTCCATAGTTGGAAATTTCGCTGGGTCTATAACTTTACTGCATATAGATTTGAAGAAGAAACAGAGCTTTGTTAATGTATGGCAGACATTCTTGGGCAAAATGCAACGTAAACCTATAGGAATTAGATCTTTCATCAAAACATGACAGTCATGTGATTTCAGACCCTTTAATTTTAAATCTCCCATTGACACGATGTTCTTGATATTTGATGAATACCCCTCTGGAACCTTTACGTCATTCAAGAAGTTGAAAAACTGATATCTCTCCTACCTGGAAAGAGTGTAAGCAGCAGGAGGAAGAAATGTTCATTTTTCACCCTTCACTAGTGCCAACTCTTCTCATATTCCCATCTCAACCATGTACAATCTAGCCTTAATTACATCCTTTGTTTTTTCGGGTGCATTTAGCAACGTGCCGATGACACTATCACATACATTTTTTTCAACATGCATAACATCAATAAAATGTCTGACATACAGACAATTCCATTATGGTAATTCAAAAAAAAACTGATCTCGTTTTCCAACCAGTTTTCGTAAGGTTTTTCGAAAATGGTTTACCAAAAGTAGTGTCCAAATATTTTACTTTCTCAAACAATTGATCACCTGTTAGTGGATATGGTGCTTTACGTTATTCTAAACTTCCGTCGAATGATGTCGTCCAAGATCGGTACTTATGTCATCGGGGTAGAAGTCTATGATGTCCTAGAAACACAGTTTTTTATGAATGTTTTAACCTAATTGTCTGTGTACCTTGTTCGCAAATGGGACACCCTTGAGTTCCTTTAATGCTATATCCTGACAAATTTCCATAAGCAGGAAAGTCATTTATCATCCCGTATAACATGGCTTTCAAAGTGAAATGTTCATTTTTGTAATCATTATACAACGTAACACCTGAATCCCACAATATTTTCAAATCCTCGATCAATGGGTCCAAATAAACATCAATATCATTACCCGGTTGTTTTGGTCCTGATATACGCATAGATAACATGATGTATTTTTGTTTCATGCATAACCACAGTGGTAATTTATAGTTTACCAACATAACCGGCCATGTACTGTGACTGCTGCTTTGAAAACCAAAAGGATTCACCCCATCTGTAGATAATGCCAGACAAAGGTTTCTCGGCTCGTTCCCAAATTCAGGATATTTGTGATCAATTCTCTTCCACTGAGGAGAGTATGCTGAGTGACGTAGTTTCCCATCTTTAATTCTTGTATCTTTATGCGATGTCAATTGTCCTGTAGTCTCCTCACTTCCATATAGGCGTCTAAACCTAGGAATGATTGGAAAGTACCATACAACTTTCGTAGGACTAGAATCATCTTTCTTGTATCGGGAAGCACCACACTTTGGGCATTCTTTAAGTGATTTGTGGTCCTTAAGAAATAATATATAGTCATTCGGGAAAGCATGTATTCTTTCAGAGATCATACCCATCGATCATAGCATTCGTTTGGCATCATATGTTCGGTTTGGGAGTTCATTATCTTCTGGGAGCATGTCATTCAGGAGAGAAATTAGTTCCGTAAAACTAGCGTCACTCCACCCGTTGCCTGCTTTCAAATTATACAGCTTCAATACAGCTGATAATGCTGTATATTTAGTGAAACCAGCATACAATGGAATTTTTTCACAACTATTTAACTTCTCAAACAATTTTGGGAAATCACGAAGTTCATCTTCAACTGTCATTGTCATTTCCTCAATACGATCTTCATCATCATTCACATCTATAATCACACCCTCCATACGATCGTCTTCACTGTTCACACTTCTAATCATATCAGATGATCTATAAAATGTCATGTTATCTGAGTCACTACCTACATTTGTTTTTTCCCCGTGTTTATTCCAATATGTATAACTTCAATCTATTCCGTGATAGATCAGGTGTTCTTCCAACTCCTCTGGAATAATTTTTCTTGAATAACAACAGCGTAAACATGGAATTTTTTTTTTGAGAAGGGTCACATGCATGATCTTCTACAAACTTGATAAACTCTTTCACGCCATCTTCATACTCTTTTGTCAACTGATTGACATTCATCCATTCTTTATTCATATTCATCATCATTATGGGTTCGATCCCGAACTTGCCTAATATTATTTTTTAATTAATCAGGTAGCATTGTTTGGGTTTTATAAAAACAAATTATGGTACAAATGCCTTTAAACACTTGTGAAATCCATATACATGATGTGTCCAGTAGGGTGAACATCGTGTATGTATAAGATACCTGATTTAATCTGACATATATCAAATTTATTCCAATTTAGTCTTACAAAGAATGAATGATGCCTTTGAAAATACATGACATTTAGAACAACTTGAGCTAAAGGCGTGTACTTTAGATACATATTGAGTCACCTCACCAGCTATGCATCAGATTTTTGTGGAATACATGATGTGTAGTCCTTACATGGCCACTAGGGGTGTATAGTCTATACACATCAAGTCTCTATGGTATCTATACATGGTGTGAGTGAAGTAAAACACATGCCATATGGTTCTACCATTATTTCATGGCATGTACATGGTTTCATGCTGAAGTATATGTCTTGGAGATACATTGTGTGTGACCTAGGTTCACATGACATGTAACATTTAAAATGAAACTTATTCCAAGTTTGAGTCAGAAGATTAGTCATGTGGTGTAAATTTTGGAGATAAATGTTGTGTGGAATTAAAATATATATGAAATCCATGTATGGTGAAGCATGCTCCATGTATTTTAAAGTGTCTCATAGAGTCCTCTAGAAGTGGTTTTATAGGATTCAGTGGAATTGCACTAGTAACAAAGTGGTGCTTCCATTCAAATGGGTAAAGTTTGGATTGATATTTAATGGTGGAAGAACTATAACATTGAAAACAAATGGCATATCAATCATGCCAACAACTACAACACCATATAAAAACACAATCGTGATCACCATCACAACACCATACAAACCAAACAATCAAAATTTTAGATTTTACAAAGCATCCCTTATTCAATTTTGTTTGTTAATTCAGGGGTTATCACATAAGTTTTATCATCCTGGGGTGTTCATTCATAAATCAAGTATACGTAAATTACTAATTTATATATTCCAATGTTCAACAAGAACCAACCAACATTCAATTCATTTAGTGCGCAAACCAGGACCACCAACGACCACGATTTTCAGCGGGGCGTTTAGCCCGTACATTTTCACATCATAACCATCAATATCAAACAGTAATAACATGTGAACAAGAGGAAACCAATGAGTAACAGGAGAAAACTCACCGCGAAGGTGTCGTTAAGCACACGGTAGAGGTGCGTTCGTGGAAGAGGAGAGGTGCACAGCAGAGGAGATTTCCAACTGAAAAGAAAACATAAAATAGGGGAAACCCCTGAGAATAAAATAATCTAAAACCGAGTACACCATTTAACACATCCCACAAACCCCAAAAGATAATGTATGCAAATAAATTTAAATTTATTGATAGAAATCACTATCTGATCACTAATTTTTATCCAAACCATAGGTGCAAACAAATCCAAATAGGAATCAGAAGGATCACATACCTCGAGAAAAGAAATCCAACCATAATAGTGATCAAGCATAGAAAAATGTGAACTAGATGGGAGGGAGTGACCCAAAATATCATCGGGATAAAGATTTATCCAAGAGGATAATTTTGTAAAAAATATGAATCCTGAATAACTCTATGGATCCCAGAAAACCTTTTCTGTGACATTGACACTACATGTAATACATTTACACATCGTGTAATCCTCTTGACTAAAAAACAAGTCACTTTTTATTTAAAACATTATATTTTTTATTTAAATGATTTATAACCATTACAAATTTTGTAAAATTGTCACATTGTGCATCCAATTAACGTGTCATTTTTGGAGGTCATTACATGTCATGTACTCCATTTACACGTCATGTAATTTCTCAGAATATAGTAAAAAATGCTGTTCTGTTTCTAAAAATTCCCTAAATATCACTAAATTTACCAATACATGTGTCCTCCAAATCCTTTCTCAGTATTCCTCAATGAAAAAAAATCCAAAAAAATGTCAAAACATACCTCACATTAAATTTAATGAGACTTTATAATATCCTGACCATAAATGATTTCCCCCAGAAATCCCTCAAGATCATGTATCCTCTAATGAAGAAGGACACTACTACCTCATCAATGAGTCATTCCCCCATGTATCATGGATATATTGTCTGAACTACCACATTAACTAGACTCAAGGTTGTTTAATCATGTATTACATTATACTCCAGATTCATAATCTGAATTGGCTGGGGAACCAAAGTATTATCGGGATCAAGATCAACATCCCCCGTCTAATCACATGTAAATGATCTGGTATATACCTAATCAAATGGAAAATATTAAACACATCATGGATAGTTATCAAACTAGATGGTAACTGAAACCAATAATAAATACTCCCTAGTGATGAAAAATCATTATGTTTATCCCATTACTCGGTGCAAACAGACATTGATAACCTAGCCGCTGATGTCCCAAGTGATTTAAAACTACGATAAAAACCTAATCACTAACATAAAATACCACCAGTTGATTTCAATGGTTCATATTGAATTTATTATGACTCTGTGTAATGATTAAATTCTTCCATATCAACCGTACCGTCTCTTTCTATACCTGAATGTTTAATGGATAAAACAACCACACAGGTCTCTAGTGCTCCTCCATAATTCTATAATATGTAAGGAACCATGAATCCAAAACCATTATCAACTATATCATCCATTGAATATTGCAATAACACCTTAAATTAGTATTTCACACGTTCAATTCAAGCAGTAGAAAAAAAAATTACCTGAAAATGATTATCAATAATGGTAACGGCGGCGGCGGAGGCAGCGCCGGAGGTGGAGGCGGTGGCGGCGGCAAAGGAGGCAGTGGCGGCAGAGGCAGAGGCAGCAGTGGCGGCAAAGGCGGTGGCGGTCACGGCAGCGGGGGTGGAGGCGGCAGAGGCAGAAGCAGTCGCAACAGCGGGGGCGGGGGCGGAGGCGGTAGTGGCAGCGGAGGAGGACGAGGAGGAGGAAGGACAATGAGGAGGAGGAAAAGGTTGCGGCGGTGAGGGGCCTAGTTCAACTTCCACGAAAGCTTGACCGCATGCGAGCGAGGATGGCCTGTTAGGGTTATTAAATAAAAACCGACAGAACCTTTATCAGCGCTCATTAAAAGCACTGATAAAGCTATGTTTTATCAGCGCTAAATTAAAAGCACTGATAAAACATTCATTTATCAGCGCTTTTTTAGCGCTGATAAAGAGATCCCTTTATCTATGCTAAAAAAAGTGCTAATAAATGTTACCTTTTATCACTGCTAAAAAAAGCACTGATAAAGGTGTACCCTTTATCAGCGCTTATTTTAGCACTGATAAATGTAACATTTATGAGCTCTTTTAGATAGTGCTGATAAAGGCATACCCTTTTATCAGCGCTTTCTGTTTAGCATTGATAAAGGGCAGCGCTTCCCTTGCCCTGTTTTGTGGTAGTGATGTCTGATCCATGTAAAATTAAGTGTCCTCTTCCTTTGATATTTTTAATTTACTTTTTATGCTTTTCTATGTGAGAAAAGTGGAAGAATTAGTGTACTAATTTAGGGTTATATCAATATAACTATGTTTTTGTACACTAATCTTAGTGGATGAGGCATTCCATTGTTTATGGAATCCGATTATTGAAGTTTTGGAGGATTATATAATCTTTTACCTGTGAAGTAACTTTCAATGGAAGCATGGTTTCACATTTCCATTCCCCAATAAATTTTCCATATGTGTTTAAAAGCCCAAATTTCATCATTTTTTTAAACATTTTGTTCTAGAACATGAGATTTGAGTGCATTATGATTTTATTATGGTCATCAAAACTAAATGAGTTCAATTTGAGAAGGTGAAATTGAACCTTTCTGATTCCTTTATCTTATTTTTCACTTTAGATCCTTAGAGAGGGAATGAGAGAGAGAGGTAAATTCATGAAATAGTATGTTTATCAATATTTTTTTTCTAAAAATATATTTAAATACTTAGTTTCAAGTTTCCTTCAATAGAATTTAGATCCATAATGAAACTAAACCTCCATATGTGGCCCAAAACTACACCTATGACTATCAAAACTTTTCATAAGTTTTATGGACCTTTCATCACTTACTCGTAAGGACACCACATGTTAAATGATGAAATATGAACAATTAAATTAGCTCATTCCCTCTTATATTTATTTAATGGACCTTGAAAATGTGATGTTCTTTTAAAAAATAACTTCTCATATTTACATATTTAAAATAAAATAATTTTCAAATACATTGAGAAATGAATTTAATTCACATTATTAAAAAAATTAAATAACTTATAATTGAATTTATTTATTCATTTACTTGCGATAATTCACACTTTGACATGCAATGACCCATAAACATGGGGAAAACTTGATCTTAAACTCCATTTCATCTAAATTGGCGGAACTTCTAGACTTTGAACTTATCGTGATAGAAATGATTCACACTCATAGACCAAAAGTGGTACCTAACTACACATCATGTTCCCTAAAGAAATAAGGATAATCCATAGCTTGAAAATATACTGCAAACATTAACTATGTAATATAATATCTTTGTCATGTGATACTCAAAAAATAGTATGCATACTATATGTTACCATCCTTCAGGATTTATCTATTTTTATTTTGACCATATGAGATGAACTTTCCTTTATCTACCATGACCATGAATTTAGTTAAGGCATTATAATCCAGGTCAAAGGGATATAGATATCATCTTCCTATTATTCGAAGTGAAAAATCCACTTTTTACAACTTAATAAATATCATACCATTATTGATGCACTCAATGTAATCTACCTCTCCAAAAATATAGACTATTTTAGTTTTCATGATGCATAAAATTATGTGATAAATGATATAAATTAATAATGATATCAAGTTGAGAGACCAATAAACATGTTTACAGGTATGAAAATATAATGACACAAGAAAATGTGGTTTTTTTATTAATAAGTCATGCCTTAGTCCCCCCATACTTGAGAACACTATAACACCTCAAAATTTTGGAATATATTTTTTCTAAATTAATACTATCCTCAATAGCTTACTCCACACACAACATAGAACTAAAATGAGATAGAAAATGTTAGATGAATATTATTAATAATATTTAATAATAATAAATCCTATAGTAAATTAAAATATTGTACTAAATTTAAAATTCATATAAAATAGGATTATGAACACTTAATTTTTTAAAAAGGCATTTTTCAATAAAAGCAGTTTTTATTTATATTTTTTATTTTCATCTAAAATCTAAATTTATAAATTTAAGAATTATAGTTTTGTAAAATTAATTTCATTTTTGAAATAATCATTTCAAAATTATTTTAATATTATCTTTTTATTTTTTTATAAAATAATTTATTTTAGGTGAATAGTTAAAAAATATAGTTTTTACTAAAATCATAGTGTTTATGATGATATCAAGAAGTAAATATAACATAAAATCTTATAAATCATTATCCATGATCAAATATGTATATAAGTATTTGAACTATACATTTAAAAACACTATTATGAATTTATAAAAACTTTTTTTAACCTTTTACTATCTCAAGTTATATTTTCTAATGAAATAAACTATTTTGGTCTTTTATTTTAATCAAATATTATTTTTGGTAAAATTAGGTTTTGTATTGTTTTGAAAACCAAATAAATTTTATTTATTTTATAATAAACCAATTTATATCATGAAAATAAATGACATGGATAATTTTACCCTATAAATAAATATTATTCTAAAGAAACACACTCTTTCTAAAAATGGATTTTTACGTGTTACATGTGCTAATGATAAAATTGATTTTTATTATACATAGAAATTTTATCAGATAAAATGGATCTCATATTATGAATTAATAGGTATAAATTATTTAATAAGTTATATTTTATTTTTAGTCATTAAAAGTAAATTACTTAGGTGAAAATTTGTTACAACGGTTAAATCAAAAATAGAAAAAGTAAAAATTCTATGATTGAATCACTTAAAGACATGTTTAAAACATGTTTAAAAATGAATGTTTAAGGGATTATAAAACTTATCTCATAACATAATCCATTATTATCCATTTTTGGAGCCACTTTAAATGTTTAACATGTTCTAACTATATATTAAGTGGTTATAATTACAAAAATTCCATTCACAGAACTTATATAAGCGGACTCTAGCCATCCATTCAAGACCTCTCAAATAATTAAAATTTCTCATAAAACTATAATCATTTTTAATAATTTATAATAATATTTCTTTTCATTGATCCTTTGGTCATAAGATATTGGATTAAAACCTCCATTTATAAGGAGTCTTCCATGGGAAAACCCAATCCTAAACTTGAGTACTTTTCTTCCTCACTTATTTTTTTCTTACTTTCCCAAAAAGATTTTTATAATTACTATATAATTACATAATTATTTTTTATATAAATTTTTTATTATTATAAGGTAATAACTATTAACAAAATTTCCCCTTTTAAATTAAGAAAAATGAAACCACAATTCATGTGTTGTGCAGACTACCGCCTCTATGAAGCGAAAACTTTCATTTTTTTCACCACCACCTCTCTTGAGTGATTATAAGGGCGAAATTGAATAAAAAATGTGAAATATATAATATAATTATTATATTTAAGAGAAAAATTATAATTCACCTTTTTTCTCTCTCATTCATTGAGAAATGAAAACATTAACCATGCGTTGTGCGGACCACCACCTCCATGAAGTAATATATATTATTTTTCATCTAGTTTATTTATTATTTATTAAAACATATTAAAATATGGTTAAAAAATTTAAATTACATAATTAATATATTTATTATTCTATAATAATGATATTATACTAAGAGAATCCCCTTTCACAATCATAATCATCCATTAATTATGGTACGTTCATGTTTGGGTCAGTCTAGCCACCTACTTGAAAATTTCTATAAAATAATATCATGGATGAATATGAGAACTTAATTACTGATAATACAAGATATAGATAATTAAATAATTTATTTATTTTTTTGGGATGGTAAATTTAATATTGAACACATTAATTAAGATAACAACATCCCTTCGTTAAAAATCATTGAAACATGATCATCACCGATTTCATCTTTAAGGATCATAAAAAAAAATCTTACAAAATGAAATTATAAAATTATAAATAATTATAAAGAATGAATTATGATACCTTTATGATATATTAATGATGAAATTTGGGGGAATAATGAAGAATAAAACCACTATTATTAAAGTAGTTTAAAATGATTAAGATTACTCACACCTGATATCAAAAATGGATAATAAATAACTAATATACATGTGGAAAATAATTCTTAATAAAGTTTATAAATGGTAATGTATAATAAAAATGTTCTGAAATAGGATATTAAGAAATCTATATAACATTCCCAAACCCGCACTCCCGAATCCAGTGCTTAAATCATAAGCCTTACATTTTCAGCTTTAATACCGATAATTTTGACCCAATTTTTTTTCCTTCCAAACCTTTCAACATCAAAATGAAAAACTAGATCACTTAAATTCTATAGAAAATTTTAGGTTAAGAGTTTTAGAGAATTAGGAAAAAATCCTAAATAAACAATACCCATTATATTAAATAAGTATTTCTCCCACTTAACCCATCTTTTCTTATTACACATTAATTCATCATCATCATCCATATAAAATTACTTCTAGAAATAATTTTTTAAACCTAATTATTTATAACAAGGGCATGAGGAAATATAAGAAGTGTGTTCACAAATTCTCAGTATGGGTAAACATAATAATTAACAATTGAAGGTCATCAATGAGCATAATAAGTGCATAAGGGTATGAAAATATAATCAGAGTGCATGAGAAAGTTATAAAAGAACTTATACTCATCAATACCGGAATCATTAATCCTGAAGCATGGTATACAAATTTAAAAAAAGAAAGAGTCATAAAATCAATAATCATGATCCATGTGATATCAATCTTGAACAAAGGAAACATTATAAACCCATGGAAAGAATAGATAAAATGTGTTGGTATCTGAAAACATCATAATAATCGAACCCTTACAATTGGATTAACCATATAGACAAATTCCAACATAATTCTCTAGAGGACATAATCACTACCCAATGTACTGGAGTTATATCTCGGAATACCCATCATATAAGCTATAATGGGCTAACCAGACGCTATCTAGGCCACCCCATCATATAACCTGTAATAGGATCACCCAGTTCTATCTAATCCACACCATCATATATGCTATAACAGGATCACCTGAGGCTATTTGGGTCACCCAATGGTATAATCTATAACGAGATCACCTGGTTCTATCTAGGAACACCAATCATATAAGTAATGTCTAAGAACTACAACATGAATAATGTACAAAAAGATTTAATTTCATTATAAAACTCATAAAACAATCATTATTCCTTTAAAAACATGGTTAACCCATGTAAATGAAATGGTTCCATGAAAATCTCTTTGAAATATGATTAACCCATGGAAAAGAAAAGGGTTCCATAAAAATATCTTTGAAATATGATTAACCCATGGAAAATAAATGATTTCTATAAAAGTATCTTGGAAACAGTCCTAATATGTCTACAAAAATAATGGGGATTATATCAATACAAAATATTCCCATTGGATCATAAGCAACAACAAGGATTGTTGACGTTGATGAATGAAAATTCCATTAAAATATCATTAAAGACATAATTAGGAAAATAATATTTTTATTTTAAAAATAACCTTTTTAAAAAATAAAAAATAAAAATATTATTTCAAAAATTCCTTTCTTAAAAAAAACCTTGGAAACATATAAATCACGCTTTAAAAATCATTTAAAACATTTCTTGAGGAAGATATCATTTCCATTAAAAAAAATATTTAAAAAATAAAAAAATTTAAAAACCTTTTCTTTTAAAATATCCTTGAAAACTTATAAAGAAATATTCAAAGAAAATAATGGTCATGAAGATGAAAAATTATATTCATGCTTTATATGATAAAACAAAGATTCCTTTCACATTTTTAGTAAAATATAAATGAGCATTTGTTAGAAAACAACATGAAGGTTCCTTTCAAAACATTTTGTAAAAATTAAAACATGGGTAAAAAAAATTATTTAATATTTCATTTGAAGAATGATAAAAATTTTTTTGATTTGTTTTAGAAAAAATGGGTTTTAAGAAAAATGGTTTTCAACTGAAGAGATAAATAAAGACACTTTCTCATAAAAACATTTTCTCAAATCTTTAAGTACCAAAGAGTGAAAAAATGGTAATATTACTTTGAAATTTCATGAATAGCTATAGTATAATAAATTTAATGAGAATTCTTGAGATATTTATCATAATATTTGATCATTACATACATAGTCATAGAAAAACTTTATAAACTACGAAATTGTAACATAAAATCTTTACTATGGTAATTTTGAAATGTAATCCCCATGAAAGAATAAAATTAAATGAAACATACAATTTAATTAAAAGAAATATATTCATGATATAACATTTAAAATGGGTATTATTTAAAACTCATATAATAATATAGGTTCATAACATAACTTATATACCAAGAAGAAAAATTGAGACAAAAATCCATTACTTGTTAACTTTTGAACAGTAAACCCAATGAGAGAGAGATCTTCAAATGGATATATAAAACTAAATAATTTCTAGGAGAAGAATTATAAAATAAATTCATAGAAAATATATACACCACATAAAATAAATATGTGGTGAATATTTCATGTTTCTCACATAAGTAAAAAGTGAGATATAAATCCCTTACCTCATGCTTTTGTTTGTTTGATCGAGCTTTAACCTCCTCTTCTTTGGGTATCCTCCTTAGGTTTTCACCAAAAGAATTCATATATTGACTTTATGAATAAAATAATAATTATAGGATGATGTTAGGGTAGTTTTAAAGTTATTTGGTAAGTTCTTGGCCGAACCAATTAAGTTTGAATGTGTGAAGAAGAGAGGAGAGCGGGTGGCCTTTTATATACGAGGTTAGTGGCACACATGATTTTTTTGAAAATATTCAATCATACCCATGTTTTTAACACACCAAAATCTTAAAAAATGGTAAACTCTATAAAATAAAAGATATATGGTCAAACTATGTCCATACAATGGGTGTTGGACAAGTTTTTAGGTAAATTTTACTCTCATCTTCTTAGTTTATCCCTTGGTAAACCTATTTTTACCTTAACTGCAATAATTGTTTTTTTTTACTATTTTCACTATTAATTTTGGTCAAAAATTTAGTTTAAATTATTAAAAATTATAAATTATTATGATTACAAATATGAGATCCATTTTTCCAAGTTCAATTCACATAATTGACAAAATTTAATTTAAAATTAATCATGTAGATCCAGTAAGAATGTGGGTTTTCAAAGAGAAAATGTTCAAAAGTCTAAAATATTTTTATATTTAATTTCAATATAAAATTGCTTAAAATTATAAAAATAAGATTAATATATATATATATATATATATATATTAGCTAATTTTACTTTAAAACAAATTTAAAATATAATTTATCTTTATAAATAATTTAAACAAAAAGCTAGTTTTCAATTAAAATTCAATATTTTTCACTATTCATAAAAAAAAAACATTTTTAGAAAACCATAAAAAATTCACCCTAATAAATTTTGTTACATTATGATTTAAAAATAAATTTTATATTTTTAAAAAAATTTCTAAAAATTAAAAAACTTAAATTTAAAACAAAACCTACTGACGCGACGGAAAAAAAGTTTTCTAGAAGTATATTTTTCATATACAAGATGATTTTATATTAACTATATGTCTATTAATAATAATTATATGAATATAATTTTATTAATATATAGTATATAAATTTAATTTTAAACATTCTTCATTAAGGATTATTTTTTTAATTAAAATGGGGAAACATTATGCCCTTTTAAACAGTTTTAAGAAAAAACCATTTTTTAAACCCAAAAATAAACTTATAATAAAATCTAATATAAAGTTGATTCAAAAGAAATTAATTGGGTTAAATATCACTAAATAATACTTATGTTACATTAAAACATATTAAATCATTTAAATTACTTAATTTATTAAAAACAAATGATAGTTCTATAAAAATTAGTATTTTCACTATTCAATAAAAAATCATTATTTTCAGAATAATTAAAACATTTCACCCAACGAAATTTTTTATATTTTGATTCAAAAAATGAAGTTAATTTTATCAAATAAATTTTATAAAAGTTCCAAAAATTTATTATAATATTCCTTTCATGAAAATTTATAATTTTTTTTGAATAAAACATATTTTTGAAGAATAATTTTAATTGACTAAAATTGATTGATTATTCACTAAAAATTTATTAATTATTCATATATATGAATATATTTCATAAATTAGTTAATAATATTCCTACCTTCCAGTTTAATTTCTAGTTTATAATGGTTATATATATTATGGGTCATTTAAGATTAGTGTTTCATATTGAATATGCCATCGAACATAAAAATATCAGGGTTTTATATACTACAAGATATTGAAGAGATGAAATTTATTTGAAAATAAATATATTGTAAAGTCTTAGGGTGTCACATTATCATTTAAGATCAATGTTGTGTGAACTTTACACTATCAAACATAATTTTATTCTTTTAAAATCTTGATGTGTTACATCCTCCCCCATTTAATAAATTACATCCTTCCTATTTGAATTTTATCTCAATAATCAAAGGATAGAAATTTGAAAATAATTTTATTGAAAACCCACATCGTAAAAAGGGTTAATAAAACATACTATTAATAAGTGAGAAAGGTATGTACAAAGGTCATACAAAATAACACATAACTAGGTTTACAAATAGGATAACATAGGTGGAAATGAGAGAAAAGCATAAATAATTTTAGAGAGTGATTGAGGCCATTGATCAGAATGAATTAAATGATAAATGGAAAGTTAAGGGCATCAAAACCATAAATCCATGATGATATAAAATACCATATGATACACCAGATATGAATGTAATAGGATATCATTTTTGTTTCAAAATAATTTTCCTATATTTGAGGAATTATTTTCCATCTAGACTAAGAGAATAAAAAAATATACATACTTGATGAGTTGAATTTCATCATTTTTTCAATTTCCACCATAATCTTATTTTTTTTCTCCAAACGATGAGTATTCAATATGAATTCTTCATGCATTAAGTACTAAAATCAACTTTTAAAAACCACATAATAAAAAAATGGATAAAAATATATTCCTTTCATTTTTATACATTAACCAAAAACCAAAATGGTTAGACCATGGTAAGATGATTACCAAAATGAATAAACCTTCACATGATACATTAATTTTCAAAATTCAACAATAATAACTGAATTTGAAACTAAATCATTCCATAACACTACTTCTCAAATAACCAAAATAAACTCGAAATTAAAGTGTATTTTAACCTCAAAGGTTATCACATACTTTTAAAATTTAAATCCAACAAATATGGTGATCTTATTTTGAAGTAACATTAATCATTTAGTCACTAAATCATTTTTCAATCCTATGGTTATCTATATGATAAAACTTGTGTTCCTAATATACTAGATCATATATACCCTAAATGTTATTAAGAAATTAAATATTATTGCCTCAAAATTTAAGACTAGAATTAATGTTAAACCATTTCTTTTAAAAAAGCATTCAAACCTATTAAAATGACTCCTAAAATTTCATTAATCACTTTAATATCTCATTGCTTAAAATGTCAAAGGGGTGACTAATACTTTGAACTTATGATCACCGTTAAGATTTTTGACCTATGATTCTATCCATAACTCTTAATATAACCTCATATGAAAACATCATAATCTAAAAATTTATCTAAACCTTTACTTTGATACCAAATATTACAACCCCGAACCTGTACTCCCAGACCTGGTGTTGAAATCATAAAATTTACATTTACGGATTTGATATCGATAATTGTGACCCAATTTTTTTCCATCCAAAACTTTAAACATCAAAAGGAAAATCTATAACACTTATATTTTCAAGTACCTTTTAGGTTTATAGTTTTATAAAATTAGAAAAAACTCCTACATAAACAATACCCATGACATTTAATAAGAATTTATCCCACTTAACCCAGCTTTTCTTATTTAAAATTAAGTCATCATCATTATCCATATGAAATCCCTTTTGAAATAACTCATTCAACCTCATTCTTTATGACCCGGGGAAGAGGAAACATCAGAAGGGTGAGATAAAATACTCAGTAAGGTTAAACATAAGCATTAATAATTGAAAGTCATCAATGAGCATAAATAGTGGATAATAGAATGACGATATAATTAGAGTGCATGAGATAATCATAAAAGAACTCATACCCATCAATACCTAAATCATTAATCTTGAAACATAGTATAATGATTTAAAAAACAAAGAGTCATAAAATAAATAATCATGATCGATGTGATATTATTATTGATCAAAGGAAACATTATAAACCTATGGAAATCATAGATAAAATGTGTTGGTATCTTAGAAAATCACCATCATAGAACCCTTAAAGAACCCCTAAAATTGGAATAACCATATGGATGACTTACAATATAATTATTTTGAGGAAATAATCATTACCCAATGAATTGGAGTGATATCTGGTCACACCCATTGTATAAAATATAATGGGATCACTTGATGATATCTGGGCCACCCCATAATATAATATATAACAGGATCACTCGACATTATTTGGGACACCCCATTGTATAAGTTATAATTGGCTCACCCAATGCTATCTGGGCCGCCCCATCATATAAACTGTAATGGGCTCACCCGATTCTATCTAGGCACACCCATCATATAAGTAATCTCCAAGAACCACAATACGAATAATGTACAAAGATCATTCATTTCACCATGAAAATAATAAAAACAGTCATTATTCATTTGAAACTTGGTTAACTTATGGAAAGGAAATAGGTTATGTTATAATATTTTTAAAACATAATTTACCCATGTAAAATAAAAGGGTTCCATAACAATCACTTTGAAACATGATTAAACCATGTAAAAGAGACGAGTTCCACAAAAATGTCTTTGAAAAAATCTAATCCATCCGTAGAAATAATAAGGATAGTATCTACACAAAATATTCCAATTAGATCATATATTAAAATAAGGGGTTTTGGCATTGATGAATGAAAGTTACATTAAAATATCATTAAAGACATTTTGTGGAGAATAATACTTTCATTTTGAAAATAAACTTTTATGAAAACTGAAAATTCAAAAGATTATTTTGAATATACCTTTATTTGAAAACAACCTTGGAGACAAATAAATTAATCTTTAAAAAGTATTTAAAACATTTCTTGATGAAAATATCCTTTCTATTTTAAAAAACTCTTTAAAATGTAAAACATTTTAAAAAAATTTTCTTTGAAAATAACTCTAAAAACTTACAAAGTAAGATTCAAATCAAAAAATGGTCATGATGGTAGGAAATTTGATTCAGGTCATACATATTAAAACAAAGACTCCATTCACATTTTTGGTAAAATCCAAATGGGTATTGTTTGCAAAACAACATAAACATTCATTTCATTTTTTGATAAAAAGTAAAAAATGGGTAAAAAATGTATTTAATAAATCATCTGAAAAATGATAAAAATATTTTTTATATCATTTTTTTGAATACATGGTTTTGGAATAAAATGGATTTTCTATCGAAGAGAGAAATACATATGTTTTTTCTTAAAAAAAAAGAAATTCTCAATTATTTTAAGTACCAAAGAGTGGAGAAATGGTAATACTACTTTTAAATATCATGAATAACTATAGGATAATAAATTTCATGAGAATTATTGATACATGGATAAAAATATTTGATCATAGAAAATATAGTCATGAACAAACTCGATAAATGATGAGATTGTAACATAAAATCTTTACCACTTTGGTTACTTTGAAACATAATCCAGAATAAAATTAAATGAAACATAAAATACCATGAAAAGAAGTATATTCATGATATAATATATCAAAGTCATATTATATATACATCATAGAAAAATATAATTTCATAACAAAACTTATGTCTCAAGAAGAAAAATTGAGACAAAAAATCCTTCATTGTTTTGTTAAATTTTGAACCATAAACACCATGAGAGATAAATCTTAAAATGTATATTTAAACCCAAATAATTTATAGAAGAATAATTTTAAAATACATTCATGGTTAGTATATACAACACATAAAATAAATAGGTGGTTAATATGGAATGTGTTTCATAGAAGTAAAAAGTGAGATGGAAATCCCTTACCTCACACTTCATTTTGGTTGATCATGCTTTGACTTCCTCTTTTTTGGGTATCCTCCTTAGGTTTTACCTAAAAACCTTACTAGGATATATTTTTGCCCAAAAATAAGGATTCTAGGTTTATGGGAGGAAATTTGGGATGTTATTTGGACATGTATTGGATAAACCAAATAGGTTTTATGCTGTGAATAATATAGGAGATGGGATTACATTTTATAAGTGATGTGAGTGGCACACTTGTAATTTTTTTTAAAAAGATTCAATCATACCCATATTTTTATCATTAAAAAAGATTAAAAAATGGTCCATTCTATAACCTAGAAGAGATAATGTCAAAATATGGCCATCCAGTGGTCGTTTGACAAGTTATTACGTCATTTTTATCCTTATCTTCTTAGTTTAACCCTCAGTAAATATATTTTGACATTAACCACGATAGTTTTTTTAATGTTTTCACTATTCATTTTGGTAAAAAATAAAGTTTAACTTATTAGAAATTATTAACTATTCTTATTCCAAATATGGTGTCATGACCCCCTCCCCAGAAGTTGTACCCCTCCTAGGATGACAATGTGAGAAGGGAGATAATGACCCCTGAGTCCCGCCTCTAGTATGCCCCAGGTTGGTGACTAGAACCAAGGGTATAATAAACACAAAAATGAGAGGCCTAAGCCTATAAGAGAATGCATGATAAAGAGGGAGATAAAATAGACACTAACCAACTCCAACTCAGATAGCAATATAAAAGAAATCCGAAGTACACATATGTAATGTCATGAAAAACTATTACATCTGAAAGGGGAAAAACTGCAAATACCCAAAAGAAAGTAAAAACAACACCAACCAAAAAGCCCAAATAGCTCCTGAAACCCCAAGGTAGTAAAAACCATCATAATCTCCAACATTCTCCAAGTGACCTGAAAATAGTTTGTGTTGGGAAAAAATCCCTCAAGGTAACATTGCAGTATTTTTGGGTTGATTGTGTTTGTTGAAAAAGCAGGTTTCCATGGAGAATTGTCGAGTTCCTGAGAAGTTGTTGAAAATCCTTGTTGACAAAGAACGATGACAAAGGAAAGAACGATCTAGAGGCATTACAAAAAAAGCAGTACAAGGTGGCGCCATTTTCCAGTGTTTGCCAAATTTTTGGGGTCCAAAATTTGGAGTTTGGTGAGCATCGCGAAAATAGGATTTCCATGAAGAGCATAATTTAATATGGCAAAGGTATGAATTTCGCAAAGATAGGATGCATGGATTGGATTTCGCGAAGACCAGAAAAATAGAGGCGGTGATGCTTCGCGATTACATCAAAACTTCGCGAACGGCAGAGTTGAAGCGCATCGCGGCGGTGAAGGGATTTGCGAGGGAGCTTCGCGGAGAAGGCGCGAAGGAATGTTGACGGTAATACTCCACGATTACGACGAGCTCCGTGAATGGAAAATTTCCGTGGTGCTTCGCGATTTGGACAGAATTCCGGCAGAAACTTTGGAGCTTCGCGATTTGAGATGACGTGGCGTTGGCTTCGCGCGGAAAGTTTGAGGGTCGGTGGAATCACCTATAAATAGAGGTCGACCCCCTCGAGAGAAGTAGAGAGAATTTCCAGAGAAAATCCTTTGCTCTCGATTTGCGAAGGTGGTTCGCGGAGCCAGTGTGCTTCACGAAAGAGGAGCTTTATGGCGACTATTGTAGCTCCGCGAAACCTGCGAGCTCCGCGTTGGCTCAGTGAGCTTCACGAGGGAAGTTGCTCTGCAACGAATTGATCTTCGCGGGAGTTCTTCGTGAGGTTGCTTCGGGAGAGAGCTTTGCGAAAAGGTAGGAGCTTCACGAAGTCTTGTTTGAGCTTCGCGAAATTGTGAGCTTCGCGAAGTAGGGTGCTTTGAGAAGGTGTTTCCAAAAGGAATTGCTCAGTGTTTAGAGGAAAAGAGGTATTCATCAGTGGATGAAAGTTGGACTTCAACATAGCATCTATCAATAGTTGAGGATGCTTGCTTTCATGCAAATGAAGAGACCTATAGGTCTATAAACTGTGAGTGAATCCCTTCACAGAGCAGTGAGCTTAGGAAGAGGAAGAAGGTGATCCTCTCCACCGGCAGTGAGCCAGAGAGAGAGAAACAGGGAGTGACCCTTGGGAAAGCAGTGAGCTGACCCTAAACCTTGTAAAGGCAGTGAGCCTGGGCATAGAAGTGATCTAGCCCGAACTTTGTATCTACAACTAGTGAAGTTTAGTGGACTTGGTATGACCGACAACTTGTCGGCGTATGCTTCTTGGATGTAGCCCTTTGCGGTGAACCAAGTAAAATTGATGTGTCCTGTGCATGCTTTACTTTCTGTTTACTTTGTACAACAAGAAAGATAGAGAAGAGTGTTTTTCTTAACAGCGAAACAAGATCAGAACGGGCATTAATTTTAAATTAGTCATACCCTGATTCAGCCCCCCTCTCAGGGTATTCAGCCTTGTGGACCTAACAATTGGTATCAGAGCGAAGGTTGACAGTTGTTCTTCTCTCAAATGGAGGTCACTAATCATAGAGGGATTCCAATATTCGACGGATGTCATTTTTAGATATGGAAGAATCAAATGCAACACTATTTTCGATCTTTGGGAATGGATGTGTTTTCAGCATCTATGCATGGTATCACAGCTGATATTACTAGTGGTGCATTATTAGAAGCAGAGCATAAAGAGTTGGATGCTGATTCCAAAGCAATAAATTCATTAGGGGGAGCCCTTTCCAATCCCATATATACAAAGGTGATGTCATGAAAAACATAACATGCCATGTGGGAAAAGCTTTTGAATATATATGAAGGGGATACAAAGGTCAGAGAGGAAAAGCTGCAGGTGTTGTGGTACAGATATGAAGATCTGAAAATGAACCCGAATGAGTCTGTTGATGCATTCTTTGACAGGGTAAATATTGTTGTGGAAGATATGCGAGGTCTTGGCGAAGTCATTGAGGGCATAAAGACCGTAAAGCGCATCTTGAGGAAACTTCCACCTTGGTTCAATCTGAAAGTTTCAGTTCTAGAAGATAAAGATCCAAAAGAGCTGACACTGGACAATTTTCACAGTACCTTGGTTGGATATGAAATGAAGAACGATGATAATGAGGCTGTGGAAAAGGGGAAGTCCAAAGAGGTGGAATTTAAGGCCATGAAGAAGCTTACCATTGAAGATTCTCAGGAAGAAGAAGAGACAGATGAGGTAATGTCATTCCTCTCCTCAAATCTTCAAAGAGGAAAAGGAAAGTTCAAAGGGAAGCTTCCACTTGCTTTCTTTAGATGTGGAAAAGTTTTTCATCTTGTTGAAAGGTGCCCCAAAAAGTTTCAAGAATAAAATGATGAAGATGAAGTTGAAATTTCCAAGAAAAAATCTTCAATCTATGTGAAAGGGAAGAAGCAGTTCAAGAGAAATTTATTTAAGAAGAAGAATCTTCTTTCACAAGAAATAGACAGTTCAGATGAGTCTGAGGGTGAAGAAATTGAAGAGATAGAAAACTACAAAGATCGTGGACAAAATGAAATGGTGGCTGTTTTCATTAGTGCTCAAGAAAAGAAAGAAACCGAAACTGATGAGGAAGAAGAAGAAATTGAAGGGAGAGTTGACATGGAAGCTGAATTAGAAGAAGCTCTTGAAGAGATAGATTTTTGGAGAGAAAAAACAAAGGAATCCAACAAGGTGGTACATGATGACAAACTCTACATGCAGCAGCAAGAAGAAGAGAAGTCTGAGCTAGTGAAAGAAATTGAAGATCTTAAGTCTTCCAGGCCAGAGCGCACAAAAAAGGTTGATGAGCATAAGCTCAAGATTGAAGAACAGAAAAGGGAGATCGATTGCTTGAATAGAAAAGTGAAAGATCACATCAAGCGTATTGAAGATCTTGAAGAGGAAGTTTTCAGTCTGAGGAGAAAAGTTAAAGACCAAAAAAAACCTTTGAATCCCAACACATTCTTGGGAAATAAGGTCGTCACGAAGATTGAAAAGAAGAAAGAAGAGCCTAGTAGTTCAGCAGGAAAGAAGCAGTAATTGAACTCAGAAGTTAAGGATGATTCATGGCTTAATTAGAAACAAAAATCTGTGGCAGTTGAAGTCAGACCGCAAGCACTCGTCCCGAGATTGAAGGTGTATTTGGGCACAAAGAAAATCATAATATTCAGAGATCCCAAGGGTAAACTCGTAGTGCTGAAGTAACACGAAGGAATGCACCTTATATCAGGTGTTATTGTTGTGGAAAGATGAGACATTCACAGTATGTATGTTCCATAGCCAAAAGATATCGAAGGGAACAAGAACAGAGATGGCAGCCAAACAGAGAACGGTTTTCCAGAACATATTTTGAAGGACACTGTTTTTGGTGCAGAGGATTTGGGCATATGGATAGGTACTGTACTTCGACCATTCAGAGAAATGTGCCAAAGCATAATCAAAACGTTCGCAAGCAGCAGGTCAATAAACCGACAGGTGAGTTAAAAATGCAGAATAGATTTGCGGCTTTGCAAGATGAGGCTGGTCCATCATACTCAGAGAAAGAACAAAAGTCTCAATCCATGCCAAGTGTGAAAGAAAAAGTATGGACCAAGAAGAAGAAAAATGAGAAGGCCGTTGTGACAGAGATTTCCATTAAAGCATCAGATCAATCTGGTGTTTGGATCCTTGACAGTAGTTGCACATCCCACATGACGGGTAATAAGGATCTTGTTACAGGCATCAAATATGACAAAGAAGGAATTGTCAAATTTGGAAATGATGAAGGCCTGAAGATTGTTGGCTCAGGGAAAGCCAAGTTTGGGGGAAATGAGATGAGATGTGCTGATGTCTTGGTAGTAGAGGGTCTCAGTCATAACTTACTCAGTGTCAGTCAACTATGTGACTCTGGGCACTCTATCCGATTTACCGAGAAGATGTGTGTTGTGAAAGGAAAAGATGGAGCAACTGTTCTGCAGGGAAAAATGTCAAAGAGAAATCTCTACCTTGTAGGTGGGGAAGAAGATACATGTCTTTTATCCAGAGAGGAAGAAAACCAGTTGTGGCATAAGCGACTTGGTCATCTATGCCAACCATCTATGGAGGATCTCATAAAGTGTGATGATGCTAGAGACCTTCCCAAGCTATCACGTGATCACACTCATACGTGTGATGCTTTCCAACAAGGGAAGATCATCAGAAAGAAATACAGGCCAAAGGAACAGAAATCAACTAGAGTGCTCGAACTGGTTCATGCTGATGTATGTGGACCTATCTCACCAAGAGCTATAAATGGGAAAAGGTACTATGTCCTTTTCATTGATGACTATAGCAGAATGGCCTGGGTATTCATCATTACCCATAAGACAGAGGTGTTCAGTTTCATAAAGCAGTATAGGAGGGAATCAGAAAAGATGCTTGGGTAGAAAATTATGAAGTTTCGTACTGATAACGGTACATAATTCTCAAACAGTCAAGTTGAAAACTATCTTGAGAAACACGAGATAAGGCATCAAGTTTCATCAGTAAGAACTTCCCAATAGAATGGTGTGGTTGAAAGGAGAAATCAGATCATCAACAACATGACCAGAACAATTCTTATTGACAAATACCTACCAGATAAATTTTGGAAGGAAGTAGTGTTGACATCGGTCTATGTTTCAAACAGGTCTCTGTTGTGTCCGAAGCAAGGGAATACTCCGTATGAACTGTGGTATGGAAAGAAGCCAACATTGAAATACTTTCGAATATTTGGAAGTAAGTGTTTTATTCTCAACAAAGAAAATCATAGGAAGTTTGAGGCATGAGGAGATGAGGGGATATTCCTTGGATACCCAGGGAAAAGAAAAGCGTATAAATGCTTCAACAAAAGGCTGGGGAAAATTGTTGAGAGCAATGATGTCACTATTGTTGAAAATGAAAAGAATACTCAACGACCCGATGAACAGTTCCTGGATGAAAGTGATGATGAGGTAAGAAACACAGGGGGAGAAGAAGTGGCAGAGGCTGACTCAAAAGAAGATACTGATGATGAACAAGAAAGTTTCAAGTCTGTGTCTGCAAGGAAGCCAAAGAGTCGAGCTGAAATTGATAGGCAGAATATCATTGGTGATCAGACATCTCCAGTTCAGACTCGAAGAATGAAGTCATTACAGCAAACATCGTTTTTATCTCAGGTGGAGCCGAAATGTTTTTTCGATGCAGCTGAAGATGAAAACTGGGTTCAGGCTATGAATGAAGAGCTTTATCATATTGAGAAGAACCAGACATGGGAGATTGTTTCGAGGCCAGTAGACAAGAATGTCATCGGGACTAAATGGGTCTATCACAACAAGATTAATGAAGATAGCATGGTGATTCAGAACAAAGCACGACTAGTGTGCAAGGGGTACTCCCAGATCGAGGGAATAGATGTAGATGAGACATTTGCACTGGTTGCAAGGCTGGAGACAATCAGATTATTTTTGGCCATAGCAGTGCAAAGAAAGTTCAAAGTGTTCCAGATGGATGTCAAATCCGCATTCTTGAATGGGGTTATGGAAGAAGAGGTGTACATTGAGCAGCCATATGGTTTTCTCATTCATGAGGATTAGAACAAAGTTTGCCGGCTGAAGAAGGCATTGTATGGGCTGAAACAAGCACCAAGAGCATGGTACTCAAGGCTTGATCAGTACTTGAAGAAGCTTGGCTTTCAGCATGGAGGAGTTGATTTCAATCTCTATTTCAGTAATGAAAGAAATAAAAGGATGATGGTGTTGGTTTTTGTCAATGACATAATATTTGGAGGATCAGATGAAGCTCAGTGCAGACAGTTTTCCGAATTCATGAAAAATGAGTTTGAAATGTCAATGATTGGAGAGCTAACGTTTTTCCTTGGTCTACATGTGACACAAGGAAGGAATGAAACATTCATTTCTCAATCTAAATATGCCAAGGAGGTCCTGAGAAGGTTTGTAATGGAAAATTCCAAGGAGATGAAGACTCTGGTTGCCACCTGGATGAAATTATCGAAAGATGAAGATGGAAAGGCAGTTAATATCATAGAATACAGGCAAATTATTGGAAGTTTGTTGTACTTGACTGCAACAAGGCCTGATATTGTTTTCGCCACATGACAAGAAGCGAGATATCAGAGAAATCCCAAGTAAAGCCACATGCTTGCAGTGAAAAGAATACTTCGGTATATCCAGGGTACAATGGATTTTGGCTTGACATATACTGATAAATCTCAGATAGAGTTATTGGGCTATACTGATGCAGACTGGGCCGGTTCAACGGATGATAGGAAATCAACGTCAGGTGGTGCTTTCTATCTTGGTGGATTGTGTATTTCATGGCTAAGAAAGAAGCAAGATTGCATTTCATTGAGCACCGCAGAAGCTGAGTATATTGCGGCCACTCAAGCATGCACACAATTATTGTGGATGAAGCAGCGGCTTGAAGATATGGGAGTTGAAGTGAAGTCTCCGATCGGAATCCAATGCGACAACTCAAGTGCTATAAATCTTATCAAAAATCCCATCCATCATTCAAGGACAAAGCACATTGAGATTAAGTATCATTTTATCAAGGAGAAAGTTGAGCAGAGAATCGTGAAGTTGGAGTATGTGCCTACAGAACTACAGGTTGCAGACATTCTGACAAAGGCCTTATCCAAGGAAGCATTTGAAAGGCATCGACTGGCTCTGGGAGTTTAGTTGATTCCCCGCACTTAAAACAGTGTGGATGTGGGCCCCCCTCTCCCCGAGGTATGATGTGTTTTTCGCTAATGTGCTGATATGTGTTCTCTACTATGTTACAGACTACAAAGGAGTGACCTTTGGGTTCATTGACAAAGGGGGAGAAAATAGTGATTGTTCAAGGGGGAGACTGTGTGGCTATACGATAAATCATGACAGATATGGGGAGAATCTGACCAGTGGAGTAGCCAGATAGGGGGAGAAATGAGAAAGGGGGAGAGTTTTAAATATGACGATGCTAGAAGTGATCGATCAAAGAATAGATATCATGATAGCTGAGGATCGTGATACAAGCAGAACAGTGGTGTTGGAATAGTGAACGAAGGTATCCAGCTATCACCAATTGGGATCAGTGTGGTTCAACAATTGGTATCAATTTATGAATTGGTATCAGGTTGGAATCGACAATTGGTGTTTGACATGAAGTGATTCATTGATGAAATTGTCATACTACTCTTGTTTCTCACGCTGAGCATTGCTCATGTGGGATTAGAGTACGTGTTAAGTGATTCCTTGAACGCTATCATAATTTCAAGAGGCGAATGGTGGTAGTGGATGGAGGAAGACTCAGTGAGGTATCAAAGTGCAGAAAATATTTCTGAGCAGAGTTGTGAAGAGTTTTCAACAAACCCAAAGGGGGAGATTGTTGGGAAAAAATCCCTCAAGGTAACATTGTAGTATTTTTGGGTTGATTGTGTTTGTTGACAAATCAGGTTTCCATGGAGAATTGTCGAGTTTCTGAGAATTTGTTGACAATCCTTGTTGACAAAGAACGATGAAAAAGGAAAGAACGATCTAGAGGCGGTACAAAAAGAGCAGTACAAGGTGGCGCCGTTTTCCAGTGTTTTCCAAATTTTTGGGGTCCAAAATTTGGAGTTTGGTGAGTATCGCGAAAATAGGATTTCAATGAAGAGCATAATTTAATATGGAAAAGGCATGAATTTCGCGAAGATAGGATGCATGGATTGGATTTCGCGAAGACCAGAAAAATGGAGGCGGTGATGCTTCACGATTACATCAAAGCTTCGCAAACGGCAGAGTTGAAGCGCATTGCGGCGGTGAAGGGCTTTGCGAGGGAGCTTCGCGGTGAAGGCGCGAAGGAATGTTGACGGTAATGATCCACGATTACGACGAGCTCCATGAACGGAAAATTGCCGTGGTGCTTCACGATTTGGATATAATTCCGGCAGAAACTTTGGAGTTTCGCGATTTGAGATGACGTGGCGTTGACTTCGCGCGGAAAGTTTGAGGGTCGGTGGAATCGCCTATAAATAGAGACCGACCCCCTCGAGAGAAGTAGAGAGAATTTTCAGAGAAAATCCTTTGCTCTCGATTTGTGAAGGTGGTTCGCGGAGCCAGTGTGCTTCACAAAAGAGGAGCTTCGCGGTGGCTATTGTAGCTCCGCGAAACCTGCGAGCTCCGCGTTGGCTCAGTGAGCTTCGCGATGGAAGTTGCTCTGCAACGACTTGAGCTTCGCAGAAGTTCTTCGCGAGGTTGCTTCGCGAGAGAGCTTTGTAAAAAGTCAGGAGATTCATGAAGGCTTGTTTGAGCTTCGCGAAATTGGGAGCTTCGCGAAGTAGGGTGCTTTGTGAAGGTGTTTCCAAAAGGAATTGCTCAGTGTTCAGAGGCAAAGAGGTATTCATCAGTGGATGAAAGTTGGAGTTCAACAGAGCATCTATCAACAGTTGAGGATGCATGCTTTCATGCAAATTAAGAGACCTACAGGTCTATAAACTGTGAGTGAATCCCTTCACAGAGCAGTGAGCTTAGGAAGAGGAAGAAGGTGATCCTCTCCATCGGTAGTGAGCCAGAGAGAGAGAAGTAGGGAGTGACCCTTGGGAAAGTAGTGAGCTGACCCTAAACCTTGTAAAGGCAGTGAGCCTGTGCATAGAAGTTATCTAGACCGAACTTTGTATCCACAGTTAGTGAAGTTTAGTGGACTTAGTACGACCGACAACTTGTCGGCGTATGCTCCTTGGACGTAGCCCTTTGCGGTGAACCAAGTAAAATTGCTGTGTCCTGTGCATGATTTACTATCTGTTTACTTTGTGCAACAGGAAAGAGAGAGAAGAGTGTTTTTCTTAATAGCGAAACAAGATCAGAATGGGCATTAATTTTAAATTAGTCATACCTTGATTTACCCCCCCTCTCAGGGTATTCAGCCTTGTGAACCTAACACTTTGTATAGACCTAGGGTGAGTATAATAGTATACTCAGTAGGATTATCCACAGAGCCTCTCATGAAAAAGTAAAGAAAGAATGCTAAATCATAGTGAACAAAAAGTGAAAATAACTCGTTACCTAAAAAGGTATACTAAGTTCCTAGCCACCATGGCTACTCTCACCAAGTATTTCATACTAGATTTTATAATATAATAAAGAATATCAAGGGTACCCCACTACTACTTCCCCACTGGTTTTCCAATTTTCCCCAATGTCGCATGTCCTAAGCATCTCTCTTCAAAAAGGCTTGCCCATAGACACCAAGGAGAATCACTACAACATGAACCTCGTGCAACAAAACCACCACGTCCATGTAAGAAAAGTAACCAAGTAGTTTCCGGGAGCCACCACAGATCGCATGACGTGTATCATACGACAATCATTATACCTCAAGCCATTACATCCCACACACTGAGTAAGGATCCTTAATCTATCACAGCCTATAGACGTTATTCCTATAATAGTCTATATGAAACCATATTCATAATATATATGTGTGAATAAACACAAGCCATTATATCCCTATACACACATATATGGGGAAAACTAACTGCTATGCCTACCAGCACAAGTAACTACCAAGAGAAGAGAGCAGGGACAAAAGGGGTAGTTATCCATCCATCCTCCCACTAGAATGTTGGGGAAAACACCCCCAGGGCTCAAAATCCTTGGGGTTTCAATTTCTCTAACTGACGGGGTGGAGTAGCATATAGAATCACAAAAAGTACAAAATATACTATATGTCACAACCACACTATGAGAATAACCTAGTCTTAGACTCAGCTACAACTAATGTCTCTCGGACTTACGACTGCCACTTCTAAGACTAGGTATCCTATAAGTACACAACCATTTAAAGAGATTGATTACATTACTTAATTAAATTTTTATCAGTTTCACTTTATGTTCATTAATTATTTAAACATTAATTAACAATTAATAATTTCCACATTATATTTCATTAGAATCACACCCAAAGTCCACTATTCCTTTAAATTTCAACCACTTCATTGCGTCCCAGCAAGCTCCAACCCCATGGGTGAACATCATTTATTCAATCATTTATTAACAACATTATTACTTTCCCATATTCCTAGGCATTCTAGAAAAACATTCCAAGCTACTAAACACAAGGGGCTCAACACAGTGAGTAGGTGAACTACCCGTTGAGTCTTTGCCACCTATAGAAAGAGCATAGACCCATCCTCCCTCAAGAATCTAAACACAAAAAGCACATAACATACCCTATGAATCTTCTCCCCTTTTGGAAGAATGGTAAGAAAGACCATCTACCTTGAGCAATGGGGAAATTAAAGAAGATAAACAACCAATAAGAAACAACAAGCATCCAAACATTGATATCCAACCTGTTCCATCATCTCCAGTGTCCTCCCCGACACCCACATGCATAAATCTATGCATCTGGCCACTCTAGGTGTCAACTACTGCCACAATCAATAGGCTTCCCAACCCCACTTATCACAACAGCCTTCTAGGCTCACATCACAACACAAGCAGTAGGAAAACAAACATCATATCAACTGGGCTCTTGGTCCTTAAAAAAGCAAGAGGGTAACTCATAATCCTACAAGGAATTATCTAGTGTCAAATAACTAGTTCTTTTATCCATATTGAATTAATCAAATTATTATTCGTAGGTTCCAACTTCAGGAAACCTAAACAGTAAGATATAAAAAATTGATTAAACATGCTTACTACATCAATTTGATTAACATCAAATTACAACAACAAAAATTAGATTCATTTACATACCTCCTTATCTTTAGCCAAAAAATTATCAATTAATTCCATCTTTACGCTCATTACCAATTTCCATTAAGAGTGAAAAGCTAACAAAGAAAGAATAGATATCACACTATCTAGAAAAACAAGAGGCAATAGCATACGATCGATATCAATTTATTTATCTGGTTCAAATATTTAATATGTCAATTCCATTGTGATCCAGTGGGAGAAAACATGTTAACTCTACAGTTGCATGTAAAATAATAGAGAAGTAATGAATCCCCTACCTCAAACGGTTCTTAATGTTATTTATATGAGAACGAGCCACACAACGGGTTATGATCTCCTCCCTCGATGACAACTGTATCCACTCGAGGATACAGAGACACCACCACACTAGTCAACACCCAATAAAAGTCCATTAAGAACATGGAGATAACATTCCATAAAAGGGAAAGGAGAAACATATGGAGATGAACCCAAAAGAATGACGATAGATCATACCTTATATCAAAGATTGATCGATACAGCTTTGTTGCATAAAAAATAGAGGGGAACCAATCCAAGGAGGATTGTTTGATCGCACAACTACTACAGGAAGGAATGAAAGGTTAGAGCATCTCACACCATAGAAAAAGGAGGAAAAACTAGGGAGGAAGATATCTCACCCCTTTAGAAGATTTAACGGAGTAACAGTTTAAGATACGATAGATTTTACATTAAAAGAGGATCATATTAAACCACGTGGTTTGACCAAGTAAAAGAATCCCGAGCCTTAGAAAAATTAATATAGGAGTTATGGAATTTGAATCATCTTTAGAGTCCTTAAAACAAGGCTTTAAATGCATTTTACATTAAAGGAAATGTCAAAGGGGCGAAACTGTAGGAAGTTGGAAACATTGTTCATGAACTTGAAATTTAGTAAAGAAAATAGAGGCTGTAGTTGGAACCTCACCATTTTGGAAACAGTGTTCACATAAGGCTACTGTTGGAACTGTTCACATAAGCCTGCCATTAGAATTGTTCACAAGGCTACCATTGGAACTATTCACATAAGCCTACCATTGGAACTGTTCACAAGGCTACCATTGTAACTGTTCACATAAGCTTACTATTGGAACTATTAATAAGGCTACTATGGGAACTATTCACATAAGCCTACTGTTGGAACTGTTCACATAATCCTACCATTGGAACATTTCACAAGGATACCATTTGAAATGTTCATATAAGCCTACCATTGGAACTATTCACAAGGATACTGTTGTAACTATTCATAAGGTTACCATTGGAACTGTTCACATAAGCCTACCATTGGAATTGTTCACATAAGCCTACCATTTAAACTATTTACATAAGCCTATTATTTGAACTCTTCACATTGGTCTATCATTAGAACTGTTCACATTGGTCTATCATTGGAACAGTTCCAATGGTAGACCTCTCTGAGTAGTTCCAATGGTAGAACGATGTGAACAGTTCCAACGGTAGACATATGTGAATAGTTCTAATGGTAGACCGATGTGAACAGTTATAATGTTTGGCTTATGTGAACAGTTACAACATTAGGCTTATGTGAATAGTTCCAACAGTAGCCTTATGAATAGTTCCAATGGTAGTCTTATGTGAACAGTTCCAATGGTAGCCTTGTGAACAGTTCCAACGATAGCCTTTTGAACAGTTCCAACGATAGGATTATGTGAACAATTCCAACAGTAGCCTTGTGAATAGTTCCAATGGTAGGCTTATGTGAAAAGTTCTAATGGTAGGCTTATGTGAACAGTTCCAACGGTAGCCTTGTGAACAGTTCCAACGGTAGGCTTATGTGAATAGTTCCAACGGTAGCCTTGTGAACAGTTCCAATGGTAGGCTTATGTGAACAGCTCCAATAGTAGCCTTATGTGTATAGTGTTTCCAGAACGTTGAGGTTCCAACTGCAGTATCTATTTCCTTTTCCAAATTTTGAGTTCATGAACACTATGTCCAGCTTCCTACAGTTTCTCCCCTTTGATGTTTCCTTTGATGTAAAATGCATTTAAATCCTCATTTTAAGGACTCTAAGTTCGATTCAAAGGCCACAACTCCTATATTAATTTTCCTAAGGCTTGGGATACTTTTACTTGGTCAAAACACATGGTTTAATATGATCTTCTTTTAATGGAAAATCCATCGTATCTTAAACTGCTGCTCTGTTAAATTTTCTAAAGGGACGAGATACCTTCCTCCCTAGTTCTTCCTCCTTATTCTCTGGTGTGATATTCTCAAACCTTTCATTCCTTCCTGTAGGAGTTGTGCGATCAAAAATTCCTCCTTGTATTGGTTCCTCTTTGTTTTTGATGCAACCAAGTAGTATCGATCAATATTCGATATAAGGTATGATCTATCGTCATTCTTTTGGGTTCATCTCCTTTTGTTTCTCCTTTCCATTTTATGGAATGCTATATCCATGTTCCTAATAGACTTTTCTTGGGTGTTGAACGATGTGGTGGTGTCTCAACATCCTCAGGTGGATACAATTATCATTAGGGGAGGATATCGTAACCTATTGTGTGGCTTGTTCTCGTATAAAGAACATCAAGAACCGTTTGAGGTAGGGGATTCGTTGCTTCTCTATTATTTTACGTGCAACTATAGAGTTAACATGTTTTATTCCACTGGATCAAAATGGAATTGAAATGTTAAATATTTTAACTAGATAAATAAATTGATATCAATCTTATGCTATTGCCTATTGTTTTTCTAGATAGTGTGATATCTATAACTGTTTTTCTAGATTTTCATTTTGGATAGAAATTGGTAATGAATGTAAAGATAGAATTAATATATAATTTTTTGGCTAAAGATAAGAAGGCATGAAAATGAATCTAGTTGTTGTTTTTGTAATTTGATGTTAATAAAATTGATGCAGTAAGAATGTTTAATCAATTTTTGATAGCTTACTATTTATTTTTCCCGAAGTTGGAACCTAAGAAAAATAAATCGTTTAATTCAATATGGATTAAAGAACTCGTTGTTTGATACTAGATAATTACTTTTAGGGTTATGAGTTACCCTATTTATTGTTTAAGGTCCAAGATCCCAGTTGATATGATTTTTGTTTTCCTACTTCTTATGTTGTGATGTGAGCCTAGGTGTCTTCGGGCAAGCCTTTTTAGAGAGAGATGCTTAGGACGTGCAACATTGGGGAAAAGTAGAAAAGTAGTGGGGAAGTAGCAGCGGGGTACCCTTGATATTATTTTTTATATTATATAATCTTGTATGAAATACTTGGTGAGAGTAGAAATGGTGAGGCTGGGAACTTAGTATACCTGTTTAGGTGATGAGTTAGTTTTATATGTTGTTCACCGTGCTTTAGCATGATTTCTTTACTTTTATACGAGAGGCTCTAGGGAGGATCCTACTAAGTTTACTGTTATACTCTCCCTATGTCTATATAAACTATTTTCAAGTCACTTGGATCAGGTTGGAGATAAGAATGGTTTCTAATATCTTGGTGTTGTAGGAGATGTTTGGGCTTCTTGGTTGCTGCTATTTTTACTTTCTTTTGGGTATTTTCAGTTTTTCCCCTTTTAGTTGTCGTAGTTTTTCATGACATTACATATGTGTAATTGGGATTTCTTTTATATTTATATCTGAGTTGGAGTTGGTTGGTGTCTGTTTTTTCTTTCTCTTTCTCATTTTTTCTATCAGAGGGTAATGCCTCCCATTTGTGTGTTTACTATACCCTCAGTGCTAGTCACCGACCTAGGGCCTACTAGAGGTGGGACTCGGGGGTTATTATCTCCCTTCTCACACTGCCGACATAGGAGGGGAAAACCTTGTGGGGAGGGGGTCGTGACATTTGGAATCCATTTTTCCTAATTAAATTTTCATATTGGAAAAAATATAATTTAAAATTAATCCCATTGATGCGGTTAGAAAGTAGGTTTTCAATGAGAAAATGTTCAAAAGTATACAAAATTTTTATATCCAATTTCAATATGAAATTAGTTTAAATGACCTAAATTCCATCAATATGCATATAATTTAACTAATTTTAATTTAAAACCAATTTAAAATATAATTTAAATTTATAAATAATTAATAAAAGGGATTTTTCAATTAAAATTCAGTATTTTTCACTATTCATTAAAAATAATATTTTCAGAAAATTATTAAAAATTCACCATAATAATTTTTTTTAAATTTTAATAAAAAATAAACATAATTTTTTCAAATAATTTTCTAAAAATTTCAAAAATTAAATTTAAAACAAAACCCGCAGACTAGATGAAAAAGCGGGTTTTCAAAAAGTGAATTTTTTAAGTACAAAATGATTTTATATTAAATCTATGTCTAATAATAATAATTTTATTGATATAAATTTAGATTTATTGATATATAATATATATATTTCATTTAAAACATTCTTTATTATGTTTTATTTTAATTAATTAAAATTGATAAATATTATGCGCTTTAAAACAATTTTCAGAAAAAACCTATTTTAAACCAAAAAATAAACTCATACTAAAATATAATATAGGTTTGATTAAAAATAAATTAAATTGGTTAAATATAACTAAATAATACTTATGTTAATTTAAAACATAATGGGTAATTTTAATTACTCAATTTATTGAAAAGAAATGATAGTTTTCCGAAAATCGGTATTTTTCACTATTCACTGAAAAATCATTATTTTTAGAAAAATTCAAAACATTCACCCAAAGTAAATTTTGATATTATTATTAAAAAAATGAATTTAATTATAAAAAATAAATTTTCTAAAATTTTCAAATATTTATTATAATATTTTTTTTAATGAAAATAAATAACAAATCATTTTTAAAGAAAACATATTTTTGAAGAATAAAATCACTTTACTAAAAATTGATTGATTATTTACTAAATATTTATCATTAATATATATATATATTTATATATTTTATAAATTATTTAATACTATTCACACCCTAAAATTTAATTTCTAGGTTATGATGGTTATATATATCATGGGCCGTTTAAGCACGATGTTGCATGTTGAATACACTATCGGACCTAAAAATCTCAAGGTTGGTTATACTAAAAAATATTGAGGAGAATAAATTTATATTAAAAGAAATATATAATAATGTGTATGGGTGTTACAATGTTGTATAATCTCAGTTTCTATGTCCTTTACAAAATCAAACATAATTTTATTTTTTTAAAATATCAGGGTATTACAATCCATGTTTTTTATACAGGAGATTAGAATGCATTCAACTAAGCGGGGAAACATTGTAAGGGTTTATTTAACTCATTTTCAAATCCATGAGTAATTTTTTTTATACAACACCATAATTTATTTTAAATGGTGTATTATCTTCCCCATTTCCTTTATGTATAATGATTATATTTTATTTAATGATATTTGAATGTCTATTTCATGGTATCCATCTTATGTTCTTTGATTCTTATGTTACCATTATCGTGAGGATTTTTGTAAACTCAAATACCTTCACTGTGTTAAAATGATTCTTCATAAAAATATTTCATTAATTTTTGATTTCTTCAACCCTAGGATTCTATTTAATTTTAAGTTATCTTCCTCTTTGGAGGAAAATTACTTTTAAATACAAATAGTTTACCTTTATGGAATTATTTCTCAAAAATTATATCATTATTAAGAATATTCCCACCCAATTAACTATAGTTTCTCCTCCATGTGTATATTTTCCAATATTTCCAATTATCTTTTAATAATTGGAAAAATAATTATGTGTTATCTCATATGACCTCTATATTTTCCTTCTTCTCTTTTAAAAAGGATTTTTTACTCTTTTAACGATATGAGTTTTCAATAAAGATATCTCAAAATTTTAAAAAGGTTTTCAATACTTTGAAAATAAAATGTTTTATCTTCCACCCTACATTTCTTTTAATAACCTTTATATATTTTAAAGGATATATTATTTATTTTTGTTTTTTAAAAGTAATTTTTTTTCTAATTTTTCACTTCAATTTTTTGAAAATAACTTTTTAAAGTGACCCATAACTTCATCTTTTTATGAATATGTTAAAAATGACTTCTGAAATATATTTTTAACATTTTTCATGTGAGAAAATTTTCCCCATTACATTTTTGTTTTATAAGAAACATTAAATATATGTTTTTAATTGTTCTAAAATAAATTATTTTTCTCTTATTTTTAAAAAATATTTCTTTTAAAATTCTTTCAAAAGATTAAGGATATTTATTATTTCCCATGTGATTTTTATAAAACCCCTAAAATGTGTTTTTTCATTTAAGTCATTGTGATATGATATATTCTATACTTAATTGAGGATACTCTAAAAATGACACAGTCCACATTATTTCTCTATATAGAATATAAAATTTTCTTTTATATCATATAAATGATCCATCACAACCTATAACACCCCTATATTTTTTGAAATATTTTTCTTTCGAATTAATTTAATCATTTTGATATTTTTCATTTCATGCAACACTAAAAATAGTTTATTTTATATTAAATAACTATGTTTGAATTACATTATATGAAATACCAATTTAATTTTCCACTACAAAAAACATAAATTTTAGCTTTCTCTATATAGAACACCAAGGATAGCTTGCGTTACAAGAAACAATGACTTTCCTTGATGGCTTATTTAACACATAAGACCAAGTTTTACTAAATAAATATATATTATTTAATATAAAATATAAATTAAATTAGTATTTATGAAAATGGTTAAATAAATTATGCAAATATATGTTTTAGACAAATATAAAATGAATTCATTGGTTACAAATTAATTAGAAACGAATATGAAAACCGATTGAACATAAAGGAAAATATTATTATACCCACAAAGATATTTTAACATAATAAATTAAATTAATTATAATTATTAAGTGATATTAAAGTGATATATATTATATGTATTCATCTAATATATTTGATATCCTTAATATAAAAACAAACCCAATTTTATGCATAAAATACTAAATTTCTTATTAAGGCATTTTTAACACCTTTTATTGGTGAACCTACTTTAAATCAAAATTTTGGAACTTTAATGGATTATATATTTAAAAATAAACTTCATATTTGTAATATAATCATAAAATCTAGGTTAGGGTAAATTTTTGGTATTTTTCTGTAAGGTTTCATTTTTTAATAAATAGTTAAAAAATATTGAATTTTAATTCAAAACTACATTTTCATATAATTTATTTATAAGGTTAAATTATATTTTAAATTTATTTAAAAGTTTAATTAGACCATATTTTTATCATTTAATAAAATTTAGGTCATTGTAATCAATTTCACTTTGAAATTGGGTATAAAAACTTAGCAAACTTTTAGATGTTTTACTTCAAAAACCTGCATTGTCATCCCATCTATGGGATTCAATTTAAATTGAATTATTCCAATTATATGATTGTAATTTGTAAAAGTGGATTATATATTTGAAATAAAAATAATTTAAAAGGTATAATAAGGTCATTTTAATTTTTTTAAAAAAATATTAGTGAATGCAGTTAAAATTAATTACAGTGATTATGGTAAAATTAAGCCTAACATGAGAATAATATTTAAACTTAAGGGCCCAAATGACCAATACACTTGTTTAACACCCATTGGATGGACAAATTTATATCATACAAAATTAATTAATTATTTTGGTTGGTTTATTATTATTTTTTAGGAAAAACGTGGGTAAACCTAACTTGTTTTCATAAATGCCAAGTGTGTCCTTTCCCTTCCCTATAAAAGGTCACCACCTATCCAACTTCTACACACCTCTCAAACCACTTATGTTTGGAAATGATCTACCCAATTCACTTTCTAATAACCCTCACTTCTCACTTGAATCATACCTTTTGGAATAAATACTTCCAAGTAATCTATTTGGTGAGAACCAAAATGAGGTACCCAATTAAGATGAGGTTTGAATGAGTACGATGAGAGTCAGGACACAAGCTAGGGGGATTTCATCTCACTTTTTATTTCCATGAGATACATGAATTAATTATCACTAATTTAGTTTTTTGGTGTGTATTATTCACATGTATGTATTCTATTATTATTACACTTTAATTTATGGGTATTTACATATCCGTTTAATGATATTTATGTCACAGGGTCTATGTTTCAAGAGTTACCAAATTAGTAAAGTGATTTTATCTCAAATTTCCTTCTTTGAGACACATTCCATGTCTCACACCTATATTTTTCCATGAGGTGTATATAATATTTTTGGCATGTTACATCACGAATATCATTATTTTCATGATATGTTATGCTCTATGTAATGTTATTCTTTACATTTTTTATGATCCAAGGTTATAAAATTGGTAATGGTTTATGTCTATAATATTACAATTTATCAAGATTTTTTATGATCATTCTCCCATTAATGAAATATTATGATCCATATCTCAGGAAATCTTATGTTTTTTCTTACCCTCTGTTTATTCATGTTATATCTAAGTAATGGTACCATTTTTACACTCTTTTGTACATAAGATGGTTAAGAAAGTATTTTTAAGAAATCTGTCTTTAACTCTCCATTCGATCAGAAATCTATGTTCCATTAAAACCATATTTTCAAAAATGTATTTCTTATAATATTATACTATTATATAATATTTAAAATAATTTTTAACCCATTTTTTCTTTTACCAATTTTTTAAAGTAATATTCCTATTATTTTCTGAACAAGGCTTTTTTAAAACGTTTTTACTATAAAAAAGGAATGTTTTTTTACCTCATACGGTATGTACAGATTTACTCACCATCATTTCTAAAAAGATTACTTTAAATGTTTAAAAGGTTAATTTTTAAGAAAATGTGTTCGAAAGTAATTTTCAAGGAAAATGGTTTTCAAAATGTTTTTAAGCCTTATTTATATGTTTTAATTGTATTTTCAAAGTAATGTTTTTCAAAACATTTTCGAGCTTCTTTTATAAGTTTTTAAGGAAAAAGGTTTTCAAGATTTTTTTTATAATTATTTTATAAGTTTTCAATGGAAAATGATTTCAAAATTATTTCAAGTGTTCATTTTAATTTTTCAATGAATTTTCCAAGAAAATTATTTTCTGAAGGTTTTATGTTTTAAAATAATTTTCAAAGTAGAAAGGATATTTTCCTCAAGAATTATATTCAAAATATCTTTCCAAGTTATTTTCCATCTAATATGAAATCTGTTGATGTTACTCATTCCCTTCTAAGAAATGATCTAAATGTTCCATTCATATTATTTCTTGAATGGTTTATGTTTTTATGGAATGATTCTTATGAAACCCATTTGTATTACATGAGTTATATTATTTTGAAACCCACTTCTTTTCATAGGTTATTATTTGATGAAATGATTATGGAACTTGTCTCTTTTCATAGGTTATGATACGATGACCTGTTAATGATACCCATTTCATTTCATGGGTTCTGATTTGATTTTTATAAAACCAATCTCTTTTTATGGGTCAAGATACGATGGAAGTTTTATTTTGTGGAACATGTAGTAATTATGTTATCATGAGGTAGGTGGGACTTATATATCCATCCAATGCATTAGGAAATTATGGATGAATCATGAGTATAAATGTTATGTGTGAACCAGATTACATGTTCACAATGTTATGCATGGACCTGGTTTCATGTCCATAAGTTTATGCATGAACCTAGTTACTTGTTCACAATTTTATGAGTCAACCTTATTATGTGTTCATAATGTTATGCGTGAACCTAATTACTTGTTCACAATGTTTTTCATGGTCCTGGTTTCATGTATAAAATTTTATGCATGAACCTGATTACATGTTCAGAATGTTTTGCATGAATCTGATTTCATGTTCAAAAAATTATGCATGGGACTAGTTGTATTTATATAATTCTATGAGAGGGATTGATTTCATGTCCTTAACTTAATTCATGAACCTTTTTCTATTTATACATGTTCATGATTTTATACATTGATATGTATACCAAAATTCCATGTCTTATTCATATATTACGCCCTCATGGATTATGGTATTTATTTCTTTATGATTCAAGTATTATTAACTACAAATATTTATTTCATGTCTCACAATTATGATCTTTGATATGTAGGGTATGATCTTCAAATTTTATTCTCACGTTCTCATACCCTTATCTTCATGTTATGATTATACATTTCCCTTATTTACCCTTACTGAGAATTAGATCTCATCCCTTTATTATGTTTCATTTACCCAAGTTATGAAGGAACTTTTTAGGTATAAGAGATAAAGGGGAATATCGTTACTAGAGGCCTTGAAGATCTTTCACCAAGTTATAAGATTTTTTTCCAAGTTTCCAAATACACTAAACTATTACGGTCCTCTGGAATGTACTTTTGTAATATGTTTAATATTAAAAATAAATGATGTAATATCCATGTATGCTAAGCCTGAGTCACTATAGTTGGTATAAAAGGAAAGGTTTAGTCAAACTTTGGAATCTAGGATGAGAAAACCTTAGTGAAAACCTGAACAACATGTCTTGGGATAAGTCTAAGTATAAGGAAACGTATAGGAAAATGTCCTAGAATTTTTGTGAAGGATAGAGTAAGTTGTTTCCTATAACTAGATAATTTTATGGATAATACAAGTGTATTTGGCTCTAGAATAAATATACTTAAGAGTAATAAATCCTACAAGATGTTTTGGGCCTAAATTGGGGTAATCTGGTGCACAATAACGGGCCTTGCTGCACACTTGGTTTGACACTCCCAGGGGATACTCTTTGGAAATTCACAAACTCTTTATGAACCATCATAAATGATTTGAATAGAAGATGAATATTAATAATCTAGGACAAACTTAAGGTCTCAATAATTAAAAATTAGGTTTCATGATTTAGACACCATATAAGTAATTTTTCATGATCATGTGGTTTTCTTCTATGATATGTGTTTCTCACCCTGTGATTTATGGTTTTAGTCAATGGAGATAACTTGAAGTAACATTGTTATCATTGAATATTTTATATGCGTAAAGTATGGGAATTATGAAAATCAATTTCACAAGTGGAAATATCATAAATAGAATTAGGAAGGTTTTATGAGTATTGGTTATATCTCTAAAGATAAAGAGACTGCAAATGACATGTGAAATGTATGTGATGTTCTTACAGTATTTTTTACATTAAAAATAAGAATAATTGTTAGATTTAGGTTAAGTAACATTAATATATGAGTCATATTTCACATTCTAGTAAGATGAATTAAGGAATAAGATGATGAAGCTTGAGTAATGGTTCAATAATAAAATTGGATTAATGAAGTATTAATGTTTTGGAATTCAAAGAATATGTTATATGAATCATGAAATATATAAGTATTTTTAGTATAATTCTTTTCATAAAAGATTTAAAATAATATATTTAATAGTGATGGAGATTTATAAAAGTGATATTTTTTGATTAAGGGAAGGTAACCCATAATTTGTTCAAGATGTTGATAAAATTTTGTTTAGTTATGGGTCATGATATGATGAAAGTTTTATTTTTTGGCACATGTATGAATGATGTTATAATGAGATGGGTGGGACCTATATCTCCCTCCAATGAATTGAAGGTTCTGGGCACAGCGGAATCTCATGGGTGGATGTGCCCACTTGGATTTTTGTCATTAGAAATGATGAATCCGGGATCAATACGATGATAAACGCCAGTCTCCATGGATCGATTCACAGAAATAGATAAAGAAGAAGAAAGTTCCCAGAACCACAAAAGTGGATCGTCACAGGTTGATTATAGTTAATTTAATTAATTGACAAGAAGTAACTTTTGGGTATTATTTCTTTGTTGATGTTCTTGATCATGTTCCGATGTGATTCGTCGTTGCGTCATAGAATCCAAGTGTAGACTTCCTCTAGCGGTAATCCACACATGCACCTCGTATCTATGGATATCGCCAAAGGAGTCTCCATGTGCTAGCGTGGAGAAACCTTTGCTTGTGTTGTCTACCTTAGATCGCCTTTATCTGATGGAAGAGGATCTCTCTAGGTATTGAGCACTTTCTTGGAGGAAGATGTTCTATCGGCCTTGAAATAATTCTCCAGAATTGTTGTGCACAAGGATTCTCTTGTGTAGGAAAAGAGTTGGGTTGTGAGGATATTTATAATCGGGTTTGAGGTTGTAGAGTTATGACAATAAATAAACACGTTACACATTTTATTTATTTCATTGACTCTTATTGAGAACCCCCATGTCAAATAATTAATTCCTTGACATGCACCCACATTGATTATAATAAATATCATTTTATAAAACAATATTATATCCTCAAAATCCCGACTAGAAAACTACATGGAGTGTAATCATTAATACATGACGTGTACTTGTTTTCCATAAAAATACACGACGTGTAATCATTAATACACGGTGTGTAATTGTTTTTCCATTTCCTTTCAAAATGAAAACTACACAGCGTGTAATCATTAATACACGACGTGTACTTTTTTTCCATGAAAAACTACACGGTGTGTAATCATTAATACATGGTGTGTATATCTTGTTTTTAATTTCGTTCTTCCTACATCATTAAAACGATTTCGGCTTCCTTGAATAATTATTAAACTACGTACGGGAATAATCTTTATTCTACTTGAGATACTTAGATACACTTAGTGTGTGACCCTCTAGGCCTGTTTCTCGTTGGCATTAGGCAGGCTTGCCTAAAGTCAAGATTACTGTCTAGCAACGGGTCAAGGCACCCAAGAGAAAGAAGTTAATGCTACATTTATGTGTCACCTCATATGAACACTTACTATTTAATTTAATCCCTTTGTCTCAATATCTCATCAAGCAGGTTTCATGGCAGTGTCATAAACCTATATGCTTGATTTGTCATTCTTTGACTTCCAGAAATAAACTCGTCATGTCACCATGGCCATGGAATTTGTTCGACAGTTATATTTCAATCAAAGGGCCCGAGATATCTACTTCCATAAATATGGAAGGGACAAATCCTTCCTCGAATTATCCATTAACAACATGTCATTCGTGATGCACCCAATGTACCCTACTTCCCGCCAACTCTATTCATGACGGTTTTCATTAGAAAATCTAAGTGCATGAGTCATGACATGAGTTAATGATAATCTTCCAGTCTAAGGGCCCTTACACATGCTTGTAGATAGAAATGTCCGATGACACCAAGACATGCGGAATTACTACTAGCGGGTCTATTCTCATAATCTCCCATCTTGGAGATTACCAAGTGCGAACTCAATGAGAGAGAGTCTTGTCTTCTTACGAGTACTTGCACATGATGGTCTATATACTATGTGTCCTATCATAGTATGTCATCCAACTATAGAACTTTATTTAATAATATTGTTATAGAATTTCAGGGTTCTCATCATAGCGGGGAGCTGCCATAACCTTATTAATGTAACAAATATTCCAAGACATTATTATATTATAGTCATGCAGAACAATGAAAAATATATAATAAGTGTACATTCATGTAATCAAAGTACAAAACAGTTGGTTCTCAGGACACCAACTCTTACAAACTCCAACTTGGACTAGTGACAACTGCCTACGACTTTTAGTCCGCTAGACCTCACATGATGATCATGTTTCTGCCGAGTCAAGGCTTTAGTCAAGGGGTCCACCATGTTGTCTTCCATGGAAATAATGCTCACTGTAACTTTACCTCTCTGAGAAAAATCCCTCAAGAGATGATACTTCTGAAGTATGTGCTTTGTCCGCTGATGTGACCTTGGCTCTTTGACAAGTGCCGCTGTTGCAGTATTATCACAATAGAGTGTGATAGGATCTTTATTTCTAGGTACTACATCTAGATCTTGGATGAATCTTCGCATCTATACTGCTTCTTTAGCTGCCTCAGAAGCTGCGATATACTTGGAATCTGCTGTAGAATCTTCCACCACACTTTTCTTTGAGCTCTTCCATCTCACTACACCTCCATTCAAACTGAAGATGTATCCGGTCTACAACTTCATGTTATCTTGATCAGCATGGAAACTAGCATCTACATGTCCTCTGATGACTAGTTCCTCATCTCCTCCATAAACCATGAACATATCCTTAGTACTCCTTAGATGCTTAAAGATAGTCTTGACTACCATCCAATGGCGGTCTCTTGGATCAGCTTGATATCTGCCTACCTCACTTAATGCAAAAGAAACATCTAGCCTTGTACATATCATATCCTACATGACTGAACCAACTATGGATGCATAAGGTATCCTTGCCATTTTCTTTCTTTCCTCACATGTTTGAGGAAACATTTTCCAGGAATGATAAATTCCATGTGACACTAGAAATAATCCCCTCTTGTATTGTTCCATACTAAATCTCCTCAGTATCTTTTAAATATATGTACTTTGACTCAAGACCAACATTCTCTGGATCTATAATGATGGATCTTGATCCCAAGAATATATGCTTCCTCGCTCAAGTCTTTCATGGAGAATAATTTATGTAACCATTCCTTAACTGACTGTAAGATATGTACTTCGTTTCCAATTAGTAATATGTCATCAACATATACTATAAGAAAAATGACTTCACTTCCACTAAACCTCTTGTAGACACAAGGATCAAATTCATTCTTAATAAACCCAAATTCCATTATAGGTTCATCAAAACGAATGTTCCATGACCTTGATGCTTTCTTTAATCCATAAATGATTTTTTGCAACTTGCATACCTTGTTGGCATCCTTTGGAGTCACAAACCCTTCAGGTTGTGTCATGTAGATATATTCCTGGAGGTTCCCATTAAAGAATTCTATTTTGAAATCCATTTTACAAATTTCATAGTCATGGTAAGAGGTAATGGACAATAGGATTCTGATGTATTTCAGCATCGCAATCGGTGAAAAAGTTTCATCATAGTCAATTCCTTGACGCTGTCTAAAACATTTTGCAACCAGTTGTGCCTTATAGGTGTTGACTTTCCCCTCTATGTCCAGTTTCTTCTTGAATACCCATTTATTAACAATAGTATTTACATCAACTAGAGGATCTACCAAAATCCAGAATTGGTTTTGGTACATGGAATCCATTTCAGAATTCATGTCTTCTTTCCACTTGGCAGCGTCTGTGCCTTCAACTGCTTCCTTATAGGTTAGAGGATCATCATTGTCAACCAATAATGAGTCACCATCCTTGGTGACAAGAAAACCATATCGTTCTGGTTCTCTCACCTCTCTCCTGCTTTTACACAGTTCTTGTGTCTCCTGAAGAGATTGTTTTTCCATGGGGCTTTGTGGAATCTGTTCTTGTACCAACTCTTGTGTATCTTGATCCTCGAATTCATCGAATTCTATCTTTCTCCCACTATCTCTTTTGGAGATGTGATCCCTCTCAAAGAATATGACGTGTATTTCCACTGTTACCTTTTTATCTGAGGGGTTGTATAGATAATATCCCCCTGTTTCCTTGGGATATCCTATAAAGATACACTTTGTGCCTCGGGGTGCAAGTTTGTTACTTGAAGAGGCCTTAACAAATGCTTTGATACCCCGCACATGTAAATTTGATAACATGGCTTTGCGTCCACTCCATAACTCATATGGAATACCATTTATAGATTTAGTTGGTACTTGGTTTAGTATGTGTGCTACTTTTTGTAATTCATATCCCCAAAAGGATAATGGAAGACTCACATGACTCATCATTGATCACACCATGTCCAACATGGTGCGGTTCCTCCTTTAACTTACACCATTCCACTGAGGTGTGTAAGGAAGAGTGAGTTGAGATAGAATCCCAAACTCTCGTAAGAAATCAATGAAGTCATGATTAAGATATTATCCTCCTCTGTCTGAGCGGAGTTTCTTAATCTTCATACCAAGCTGGTTCTCAACTTCATTCTTGTATTCTTTGAACCAATCAAAAGAATCTGACTTATACCTCATTAAGTAAATATATCCATATCTACTAAAATCATCAGTAAAAGTTATTAAGTACGAGAACCCACCCCTTGGTTCAAATAGAAATGGTCCACACACATCTGTGTGAACTAATTCTAGAATCACTTTATCCCTTTCACCTTTCCCACTAAATGAGGCTTTGGTCATTTTGCCTTGTAGTCACGCATGACATACACCAAGTGGTTTTATTTCGAAAGAATCTAAATACCCATCTTGATGTAATTTTGTCATACATTTCTCATTGGCATGACCTAGCCAGTGATGCCAAAGTTGGGTTTGGTATGAGTCATGTGAATTAACTTTGTCTTAGATTTCCATTACTTGTTTTGTGTATTCTAACACATAAAGTCCGTTATATAAATGTGCCCTACAAAAACAAATGATATCTTTATAAAAGTAGCAACATCCACTTCCAAACTTGCAGATGAATCCATTAGTATCTAATTTGTATACTGAAATAATGATTTTGGTTACAAAGGGTACATAATAAAATCATTTTAAAACCAAGACCATCCTAGTAGGAAATGTGAGGTGGTAGTCCCCGATAGCTATAACAACAAGTCTGGCTCCGTTGGCTACTCGTAGATATACCTCCCCTCAATTAATCTTCCTAAATCTACTTGGTTCCCGTATTTGGATACATATGTGAGCACTAAAAGCTATATCTAATACCCAATTTGTAGAAATAGATAGATTTCATTTGATGACAAACGCACCTGAAGCTTCCCCTTGCTTCCTTGGCTAGGTGCAGTTTTTCTTCTAGTAGCCCTTCTTTCCACATGCGAAGCAAAAAAAATCCTACTCTCTTACCTCCCCTTTGATCTTCCTTTTCTTGGAAGTCCATGAAGAATCTTTGGGATTAAATCTCTTCTCCTTCCCTTTCCTTTTATTCACCATAAGTACAGAATTCTTTTCACGCTTAATATCATTTTCCACTTGGAGAATAAGGATAAGAAGATCAGATAGAGACTTCTCAATGTTTTTCATGTTGAAATTTACAAAAAAATTGGAGAAGCTCTGGGTGAGTGATGCAAGAATGAGATCGATACCCAGTTCTTTGGGGAGTTTAAACACTAGAACCTCCAAGCGCTCAATGTAACCAATGATCTTGACTACATGAGGCCTATCTGGGGAACATCCTCCAAGATTTCTCTGAAATAGATCCTTGGAGATCTCAAACCTTTCTTGTCTTGCTCTCTACTGGTATAGACCATGGAGGTTCTCGAGCATACTGTAGGCATCCATGTCTTCATGAGACTTCATGAGCTCACTAGACATTGATGACAACATCAAACATTGAACGTCGAGTGCATCGCTTAAATGTTGATCATAGACTAAGAAATATTCATCACTTGCCCCTGGGGCAGGAGAATCAATAAGTGAGGACTCCAGCATGTAAAAATTTTGTTCATGGAATAGGATATACCAAAGGCGCCAAAACAATTCTTGAAAGTTACTGCCGGCGAGGATGTTGTCTTTATCCAGAATTGATCATAGAGAAAATGTGGTTGATGAGTTTGTCATATTGATTCTACAAATTAAAAGACCAGATTTATCAGTACTTTCTTGATTACATTTTATAAGAAACAATAAATTTTATTAAGTCTCCCACTATTTTATCAAGTCCTAATGGCCCTCACCATTGAACTTAGAATGTCCAATTTCTTTGACATTCTAGTGGAAAGGATCCATATTCCCCTTCGCATAACCCCAAAAGGGTTGTTCAAGCTATTTGAAGGTATTTAGGTAGGCAGGTCTTTGCGAACTGTGAGCCTACAGTTCCTTGATCTGTTGAGTGGATTCCCCAATATTGAAATCCTGACTTGTATTTCCTCAACTCTTGCCTCCAATATTACATCAAGTCTATCAAGGGCTACTCCTCTTGATGTAATATGTTTAAGTCAACCCGAAACCTTTCATAAGGGCTTCCTTTATAAAAGTAAGTGTCCCAACAAGGGTTGGTCAAACACATAGTTTTATTGAGTCTTGCCCTTAATCAAGTAACAAAAGTCTTGGTCTGACTTAATATGGTATTGAGGGATTTTAATCCTTTATTCATAGTTTCTCATTATCACTTGCTTTTTAATATTAAGTGATGCTTTCTTGAGAGATTAACAATGTTTTGAAAATGTTTACACTAAGTTCGGTTTTTATTTTATTCCATATTTGCATGCTTGTTAATTTTATTAATTATGTGATCGCAACAACACATAAATAATAAATAAACCATGAAATCAGACATAAATAAAATAAGATGGCATGATCATGAGCTTCTATTGGTTAGATTATCTAGCGGTTTTGATAAGCTAACCCTGACCTAGGGAAAAACACCTTGAACCGATGGTTCGTGTTTTGCATCTCCCACCTATCCACCTTTGTATCTTATTGGGTTGGTTTCGCCTTAACTTCAGGTTTTGAATCATCTCCTCTGGCTTGGGATATAATCCATTACATGGGGTTTACATTAAAGAAACCATGGGCACGTAGGCCCTACATATTAATGGAATAAGGCTCGCAGGCCAACGAATTTAAATTAAAAAAATTGAAATGAAACCAAACAAACATACAAAGGGTATTTGGTCTAGATCATGATCATCCATAGCATGCAATGACATTTACGCATATTTAGAATTCAAATTCTTTTAATCGTTTTATTATTTAAGATAAGTTGCACTTGAAATTAATTAATTATGATCTTATAATTAATCAATTATTTATCTTAAATTCCTTTATGAATTTCCTTGAGATTCTTCTCATCCATATCCCTTGTACAGGTCTTTGTACTTTTGGAGGAAACCTGGTGAAATTCCATTTCTAGAAAGTACACGGCATGTAGTTTATATTTACACGGCGTGTATTTCTTTTCACCCTTTATCCAAAGTACACGCCAGGGGCCTTGGCATGTTTTCTCCACTTTGGAAATCTTAGAGTACACGACGTGTAGATTAATCCAACACGGAGTGTACTTCCTTGTTACGTGGTTAGCACCCTAGCAATCCCATGTACGCGGAACACGACTTCTCCTTGTACATGGTTTCACTTGGGCCAGATCAGACTACATGGCATATTGATTCAAAATTCACGCTGTGTATTCTGGTTCCATGCGTCGTTCATTTCTGGTCAACATGGTGTAATAAAACTTAGGTATACTCAATTCACACTGCATGGTTTGGCGGACCAATACCGGTTCGTTGAACCTAATTACACGACGTGTAGTTTTCATTACACATCGTGTATTCCCGTGTTGTACAGACAGAAAGAGTGGCTCCTCCGGTTGAGTTCCTCATTTTTTATTTTAATAAAAATTAAAATTAAAAGGCCATTTTTGTGATGTGAATCGAGAAATGAAGGAGGAAGAACAGATCTCATTCATTCAGTTTAATAACCGATTTATCACGAATTGAATCAAATATAAATGCGTAAATAATCAATAAAAATTAAATAACTATAATCAATGTTGTAACCTCGCTCTGATACCAATTGAAGGTTCCAGGCGCAACAGAATCTCATTGGTGGATGTGCCCACTTGGATTTTTGTCATTAGAAATGATCAATCTGGGATCAATACGATAATAAACACCAGTCTACACAGATCAATTCACAGAAATAGACAAAGAAGAAGAAAGTTCCAGGAACCACAAAAGTGGATCATCAGAGGTTGATTATAGTTAATTTAATTAATTAAAAAGAAGTACCTTTTGTGTGTTCTTTATTCATTTATTTTCTTGATCACATTTTGATGTGATTTGTCATTGCGTCGCAGAATCCAAGTGTAGAATTCCTTTAGCGGTGATCCGCACGTGCACCTCGTATCTCTGGACGTTTCCAAAGGAGTCTCCGGGTGCTAGCGTGGAGAAACCTTTGCTTGCGTTATCCACCTTAGATCATCTTGATCTAATGGAAGAGGATCTATCTCGGTCTTGATAGTGTTCTTTGAGGAATAGGTTCTTTCATCCTTTAAAGAATTCTCCAGAATTGTTGTGCACAATGATTCTCTTGTGTAGGAAAATGGTTGGGTTGTGAGGATATTTATAATTAGTTTTGAGGTTGTAGAGTTATGACAACGAATAAATGCATTACACATTTTATTTATTTCATTGGATCTTATTGAAAAACCCCATGTCTAATAATTAATTCCTTGAATTACACCCACACTGATTATAATAAATATCATCTAATAAAACAATATTATATCCTAAAAATTCTAACTGGAAAAATAAACGGCGTGTAATCATTAATACACGGAGTGTACTTGTTTTCCATAAAACTACACGGCATGTAATCATTAATACACGACATGTACTTGTTTTTTCAATTTCCTTTAAAAATGAAAACTACACGGTGTGTAATCATTAATACACGACATGTACTTGTTTTCCATAAAAAACTACACGGTGTGTAATCATTAATACATGACATGTATATCTTGTTTTTCATTTAGTTCTTCCTCCATCATTAAAATGATTTCGGGTTCCTTGAATAATTAATAAACCACGTATGGGAAAAATCTTTATTCTACTTGAGATACTTGGATACACTTAGTGTGTAACCCTCTAGGCCTCTTTCTCATTGGGATTTTGCGGGATTGCCTAAAGTCCAAGATTACTATCTAGAAACGAGTTAGGGCACCCAAGAGAAAGAAGTTGATGTCGCATTGATGTGTCACCTCATACGAATGCTTACTATGTAATTTAATCCCTTTGTCTCAATATCTCATCAAGCAGGTTTCATGGAAGTGTCATAAACCTATATGCTTGATTTGTCATTCTTTGACTTCCTGAAATAAACTCATCGTGTCACCATGGCCATGGAATTTGTTCGACAGTTCTATTTCAATCAAAGGTCCCAAGATATCTACTTCCATAAATATGGAGGGGAAAAATCCTTCCTCGACTTATCCATTAACAATATGTTATTCATGATGCACCCAACGTACCCTACTTCCCGCCAACTCTCTTCATGACAGTTTTCATCAGAAAATCTAAGTTCGCGAGTCATGACATGAGTTAATGATAATCTTCCAGTCTAAAGACCATTACACATGATCGTAGATAGCAATGTCCGAGGACACCAAGACATGCGTAATTTCTACTGGTGGGACTATTCTCATAATCTCCCATCTTGGATATTACCAAGTGCGAAATCCATGAGAGAGAGTCTCATCTTTTTAAGAGTACTCACACATGACGGTCTGTATACTATGTTTCCAATAATAGTATGTCATCCAACCATAGAACTTTATTTAAGAATATTGTTATAGCATTTCAATGTTCTCATCATAGCGGGGAGCTTCCATGACCTTATTAATGAAACAAATATTCCAGGACATTATTATATTATAGTCATGTAGAATAATGAACAATATATAATAAGAGTAAATTCATGTAATCAAAGTAAAAAACAGTTGGTTATTAGGACACCAAACTTTACATGAATTAGGTAAGGATGGATTAATAATGAGTATAAATGTTATGCATGAACCTGATTACATGTTTACGATGTAATGCATGGACCTGGTTTCATGTCCATAAGTTTTTGTGTGGTCCTGATTACATGTTCACAATTTTATGCATGGAACCAATTTCAAGACCATAAGTTTATGTGTGAACCTAATTACATGTTCACAATGTTATGAGTGAACCTGATTGTATATTAAAAATATTATCAGTGGACCTAGTTTCATGTCCATAAGTCTACGAGAGGGCCTGATTTCATGTCCTTAACTTAATTTGTGAACCTGTTTCTTCTTATACATGTTCACAATGTTATACATTCATGTGTATTCCATAATTCCATGTCTTATTAATATGTTATGCTTTCATTGCTCATGATCTTTATTTCCTTATGATTTATGTCTTATGAACTACCAATATTTATGACATGTCTCATGATTATGATCTTTGATATATAGGGTATGATATTCCAATGTTATTCTCACGTTCTCATACCCTTATGTTCATGTTATGCTTATGAATTTTCCTTATTTACCCTTACTGGTCATTCGAGCTCACCCCTTTCTTATGTTTCCTTTCCCAAGGTTATGAAAGAATGTTTTAGGTAGAAGTACTATATGGGAATATATTTACTAAAGACATTTAATATCTTTTACTAAGTTAGAATATTTTTTTACAAGTTTCCAAAGACACTAAACTATTACTTTCCTCAGACATGTACTTTTGTAATATGCTGAATATTCATAATAAATGATATAATATCCATGTATATTAAGCCCGAGTTGCTATACAACCATTATCTTGCCTAGTCATTGAAGGTTTATAAACCTAATTTTTTCCAATTTCTTTATCTATGAGTACACTATTTATATATCTTTGATTAAAAGGCGTTCAAACCATACATAATTTGATTGGGGAAATTATTGGCTTAACCATATACACTTTATATAAATAGTGTAAATACTATAAGATATATTATATTTATTAAAGGTCATTTACCTAGAAAGTCACCAAATGTCTTTGGATACTCATTTATTTTCTAGGGTTATATCATGTTATGATTATTGATAGAATTTTGAATGTTTTCCTTATAAGATTCCATTTAAAAGGGATATGGAATATGTTTTATTTTCATGGGTTTGATATGATAATGATTGATTTCTAAGGGCACACATATATAAGGATGATGATGGGAGAGGTCTTATATTTCCCTCTAATGCATTGGGTTAATTTTATATCTCATGTGATAGTCAATCATGGGAATAATTATATTTCTCACATTTTTAGGTGTGGAAAAAATGAGTTTGTTCACATAGTTGTGGGCATAATGAGTTTTCACAAATTTTTTTCTAATTGATATGGTTGTGCCATATCTCTATGTTTTTTCATGTTATTCCACCATTCTAAGTATTTTAATTTTTAGTTTTTATTATATTCCATGTTTATGCATATTTTCTAAGATATTACGTACTTTTTTCTTATACCATACCTTATATATCATGATCTAAGATCTATGCTTTATTGGGTATGAATTTATTATGTATCCAGATTTTACCCATATGATCATCTTATCATGACTTATGATCTTTTATTTTTATCGGTATGTTTACACTTACTGATCATTTGAGATCAAACCTTTCTTATGTTTCCATTACCCAGTTTATAAAGATGATTGTAACCTATGATAAGGCTATAAATGAGTCTAATATGGTTTGATTATGGAGAAATGGTCACATGTTTTGTAAAATAATTTTCCTATGTAATTGTTTCTCAAATACACTAATCCTAAAGGTTCTATGTGTTGTGAAAGATTAATATGATATGTAATAATAATGTGAAATTTGTGCAAGTTTATCTTGGATCATATTACTTGTTATCAAAGTTCATTTGTAAATTATGTATTTTTATCACTGTACCCAAAAGTAGGGGATTGGGGCTTGTCAATAGCGAAGTGATATCATTATGAGAATAAGTAATAGTGCTTATGATCCACCAACACCTAATAGTAAGAAGTAATCTATGTCCTATTATACTGATTTATCCAGACCATAAGCTATATGTTTGAGATTATTATTATTGTATCATAAAGTTTCCTTTATAGTTGGGAATTACTATAACCATTTGATATGAAATATAATCTAAGGAAATTACCACATATAGTAAATATATAAATTATGTTACTATCATAGAAAATATTATTCATTCATATATCATAATATTTTCATGGCATGATAATCATAAATTATAAGTTTGAATTAGGTCTAGGGCATCCTATCTCACAATATTGGTTGTAATTTTTCTTTTGAGTTAAAACTTTTTAATGATCAGAATAATGAAACAATGAATATTTATGAAACATTAAGTCTTAAAGAAGTATCCTTGAAGTGTTTAAATTGAGGTTGAAACCATGAGATGATAGAGATGATTTATATTATGAAGATTACTTAAATCGAAACTTACATTTCTCCACATCCTTTAATACCAAGGATCTAGCAGACCACAAATTAATGAGGAATCCTTCCAATTCATTAGAAATTCATAACAACCCATGGGTACCCTAGGAGGAAGGAGTCCTTTTTATAACTATTAGTTATCTTCATTAACTATATTAAATTAGGAGGATTTAGTTTCATCAGAGAAAAGTTATGTTCCACATTTATGTTTATTTAACTCAAATGTATGGATGAATCATGTATTATAGGTGAAATTACCAAATATTGAGTGGGAAAATGTGTAAGAACCATTAGATACCGACAATACTAGTTATTAATGACCACCATAGGAATTCATTAAACCTTAACCCCCATTGTTTCCACTAAATCCTCCACCACATATCACCCCATAAACATTTCTTGAACAACTTCTGCCACCCTTGCTCCCCAACTTTCCCCACCATCCTCCACTTTTACTATTCTATCAACTTCCTTGACAATATCCTTCTCCCCTACACCCTCTAACATAATCTACCTCCCCTACACCCTGTGTTCTATGGTTCTCCTACTACCTCCAACACTCCATCGATCTCCCCCACCCCATATAGCACCCCAATGGTCTTCCGTACCCCAACCTCACATATCACTTCCCCTTCTCTATGAAGTATCTCATGACTCACATCCAATTCTCAAATCCTACACCCTCTCTATTGGTGTTGGTGTCCCTGAATTAACTAAAATTTATTTTTTATTACCTATATATTCATGGTTTTGAATATGAATTATTATCTTACTAGGTGATATTACATTTTACATTACTGTGATAATTTATTTAAAGTAACTATCACATTAAAAGTTCATATAATTTTCCGGCTATGATGATAAAATTGAAGTGCTATGGTGATATTCTAAAATATATGTTCTATGGTTAGATGATATCATTTGACTGGATACAAATGATATATGTTACTAGAGGTAGGGGTCTCATAATGCATTGAGATATATTTTCATGAAGTTCACCCTTATTAATCTCCTAGAGAGAAGGTTATAAGAATATAAACCCCTATAGTAATTCCACATGTTATACATAAAATTTAATATTATTATAAATGGATGTGTATATGGTTCCTTATACTTGAGATTATTATTAATACATATCATTTATCACACACTTAGATGCATTAAACAAAAATTATGTTGATATATAGTCACGATGGGATATATTGAGTGCATTACAAGTGATATCATGAAACATACACCAATCTTTAACTCTATCATGTGGCTAGAAAGGGTTAACTATAGGACCTCAAGTGTGCCTCCCCATACGTTAGAGGCTTCTGAATAGAATCAGGGGGTGTGGATAGTATAGTGGGGAGACTATACCCCCTTGGTATTAAGTGTCATATAAAAAGAAACAATTCATAATAAAATAGAAATAATCAGAATAAAACAATGCAGATGATGAAAAAAAACTAACCAAATAATCCAACAAATAATAAGGAAAATGTAATGACATTATAGAATGTAACTAAATGTCATGATATAATAATACAAGAAAAATAATAGTATATTAAAATAAAATACTCAAAGTCCTGGGCCCCAATCCCCATTTTGGTCCCATATCCAAACTCTTTCACAATAAAAAACAAGCAATCTACAATAAGGTCCTTTTACCTTATCTAAACCTGCATACAAAAAGTATTCTCAGGTTCCAAATGTCATCCTGAATAGTGTGTGAGTAAAACTCAGTTGGTCGACACCACCATTTATAAAAAAACCATTCTAATAATTATTGTATGCAATAAATATATAAATAGGTATACTAATTAATTAAATAAATAAATAAATACAACAACCTGCTTCAGATCTATTCCAGAATATCTCTGAGCATTTTATACAACCATTCCAACCACAACCATACATCCAAGGTAAATAACCTACTCTAGCACCATGCCAGAATATCTCTGAACATTTCTTGCAACCCTGAAAACCACTATATAACCATGGTTTAGTCACAATAAACAATCCAAGTCAAATCCCTATAATTAATACAACATTTATAGGTCAAATCCCTATAAGAATTAATTTTTTTGGGTCAAATCACTATAATAATTAAAAAATTGGATTGGGATAATCTTTCTCACTATCAGCATTACAACATATACGTGTGCAAGTGCCTAGGCCTAGCCAGTTATATAAGTATCTCAGCATAGAACTAAATTCCTATCATACAACATGGATATCACAATATAAAATCATATATATCAATGTATAATTATCATAATTACCATTATTATTTCATATTCCACATTTTAAATCAATTTATATATCATAAAAAATTATATTAAAAATAATTAAGCCACATTTTAGGTATTCTATAATAAGAAATCACCTTCACATGTCATGATAAACATACTTTATGCCATTAGCCAATTAAAAATCCATTTGAAACCAAAGGAATTAAAGAGATAATCTCATTCAATTATTTAATTTATTTGGGAACATCAATGAGGGTGAAATAATGATATCTCATAAACTTGAAAATAATGAAACCATATGGTTGAGATTTAGGCACACTACCTTTAATCGATGATCCAAAAAAGATTCCAATGGACATTTACCATGAGGAAGAAGATGAAGATGATTGCAGTGAGGTTACTGGATAAAAATTTATTAAGATCAAATACAACAATGAAACCATCCAAATTATTTTACTGAAACAAATTAGAGAAGAAAGAAGAGAAGGAAGAAACCTCTCAAAAAGGACTTACTAGGGATTGAATATGCGAACAGAACGTCCGGAAGGGAGGTGGACACTCCAAAATATCCTAGAGAATGCCCTTGGGTCAAGAGGAGAGGAGTTTCAATTGAAAAAAATGAATTTTAGCTGCACAATATGTTAAAAACAACAGGTCATCCATTTACATAGTGTGTAATATGCTTTCATATTGTAATTGTTTTTAATGGTGTTCACTGAAAAACCGATCATCTTATATTTATTTTATAAAAACCCTTGAACAATTACATGATGTGTAATCCCTTTACAAAACATGTAAATGTTTTGCAGTTGATTTTTCATCCCATTTTCCTTTTAAACCACCAAAAACCCATTTAAATCTTCTCAACTTACCAATAAACCATATTAACACTTAGTATCATTTATACCTAGACTCCATTAATCCAAATGATCATACATCCCCAAAATTAAGGTCATTTTCTCCAAAAATGGATCTCCATCTCTGAACAAGACTTGGACACTAAGGATCAAATGAAAAATTCATAGAAAAATATACCTAATAAAGACATGATCTTATAACCTCCCCAACCTATAAAATATCATCCCCAAGATACTCCAAGAATCACTATGAGATCTTAATGAATAAGTCTAGCCATTTTATTCACATATAAGATCCCCTTTCCCAGGTATCCTCCTAAACTCTTCCATGCTACCATTGCCCTTGAACCAATGGTATAGTCTGGCCCTGAAGATATTTCTCACTTCAATACACAACCTGTATAAGTTTCTTCTCAAAGTACCCAATAGAAAAAACCTTTATGTCTACTATATCAATCACATGGGAAGGGTCTAGATGATATCTTTGCAGTTGTGACATGTGGAACACATCGTGCATGGAACTGTAGTTCTTTGGAAGGGCTAGACGGTACACCACTGGACTGACCCTTGCCAATATTTAAAATAGCCTAACAAACCTAGGTGATAACTTTCCTTGTTTCTTAATATGGAACTTCCCTAACCTAAGAGACACCCAAAGGAAAACATTTTGACCAACCTCAATTTCTAGAGGTTATATCTGATAGTTAGCATATGATTTATTCTTTATCTACATGGTCACCAAATACAGTCTAATTAACTGAACCTCTTTAGATGTCTCATGCATGAGACTAGGACCAACAAGTGTTGACTCACCTACCTCCAACCAACAAATAAGTGAATGAAATAACCTTTCACACAAATCCTCAATAGTTTATATTTTTACTGATACCTAAAAGTTATTATTAAATGCAAACTCCATGAGTGCCATATGTTTCTCCCATGAACCACCAAAATCCAAAACATAGGGTCAAAGAATATCCTCTAGAACTTGAATATTTTACTCTGATTGACCATTATTCTATGGATGATATGTTATTCTTAAAATAACTTATTATCCCATGGATTTATAAATACCCTTATAGAAATGTGATGTGAAATGAGGATCTTTTTCTGAACTGATACTCCTTGAAACACCGTGAAATCGAATTACCTCAGGCACATAAATATTTACTAGATCATCAACTATGAAGGTTTATATAATAGGAAATAAGTGGGATACCTTGGTCAGTATATCCACAAAAACCCATAAAACATCATTCTTATGGGTTGTCCTGGGTAGTCTTATCACAAAATCCATTGTGACATCATCCCATTTCCACTCACGAATGGGTAAATGCTGTAAAATCCTAGCTGACCTTTAATGCTCGACTTTCACCTGTTAACAAGTAAAGCATATATCCATGAATATTTCCACCTCCTTCATTCCTAACCACCAATATTTCTATGGAGATCATGATACACATTTGTTAAACTAGGACACACTATCCATCTAGAAGCATGAAAATCCCTCATTAGATCCTCACGCAAGCCTGTAGGAACCTATACATGGTCATGAAAAAGAATAGAATTACCACTATTAAGAGACCATCCTAAAGGTGTCTCCCCACAATTTAATTTGTCTCTCAGAACTGAGCCCTCCATATTAGATAACTTCTCGATCTTAATCTAGTCCAAAATCATGGGTATAATAGATGTTGAAGTCGGAGCTACTCACCCCTGAGATTCCTAAACATATAGATGCATGTCTGAAAAGAGGTCCATTATCCACCATTCATCACAAGACTCTTGTACCACCTATATTTTTTTCTACTCAAAGTGTCAGCAATGACATTTCCCTTTCTTAGTGTCTAAGCCAATTAAAAGTCAAAAGAATATAGATACTCGACCCACCTCCTCCATCGAAGGTTAAGGTCTTGCTGAGAAAATGTGCACCTAAGTATTTTGTGATCCATGTATACCACAAAACTATCACCCATGAGATAGTGTCTCTAATATATCAAGGCATGTAACACTTCTACTAAATAAAAATTGTGAGTAGGATAATTACTCTCATACGGTCTTAGCTGCCAGGATCCATAAAAAACTACACAATCCTCCTACATTAGAACTGATCTGAGTCCAACTCTAGATGCATAACAATACATGATTTATACTTTACCTGACATAGGTAAAGTGAGGATATGCGGTGAGGTCATCTTTCCTTTCATCTCTTGAAAATATCTCATGAAAGTGTCAGAACAAAAAAATTTCGCTTTTTTCTTGGTTATCCAGGACATTGGTGCTACCAAACAGGAGAAATCTTGGATAAAATATTGGTAATAACCCTATAATACCATAAATCTCTGTATTTTGAATAATTTATTGGGTTGTTACTAGGATATCATATTTGTAACTTTTTTTTGGGTTTACTGATACTCTTATGACTGAGATGACATAGCCCATGAAGTGAACTTTATTTATCTAGAAACTACATTTAGTTAACTTGGTGTAATTTTGATGCTCTCTTAATATACTCAAGATAATGTCGAGATTTTTGGAATGATCATCTATTGATTGGGAGTACACTAATATAACATTGATGAAAACCACCAAAAACTGATCCATAAATAGATGGAAGATCCTATTCGTCAAGGTCATGAATAATATAGGCACATTAGTCAATCCAAATAGTATCACTATTAATTCATAAAATCCATACATGATCATAAAATATGTATGAGTTATATCCGATAGTTTAAACCCTAACTGATGATATCATGATCTCAAGTCAATATTGGAAAATATCCTGGAACCTCTCAACTAATAAAAAATATCATCAATGCGTGGAAGAGGATACTTGTTTTTTACCGTTATCTGGTTCAACCTATGATAATCCACATATAAGCACAAATATACATCCTTATTTTTATAGAAGATAATTGGATAACCCCAAGGAGATATACTCATCCATATTAATCCTTTAGATTCTAGATCTTCCAACTGATCTTTCAACTCTTGAAGCTCTGCTGGTGCCATCCGATAAGGAGGAATAGAAACTGGATCTTCTCCTCGAACCAACTCAATCGTGAACTTGACCTATCAATCAAGAGGTAAGACAAAAAAATCTTTAGGGAAAACATACCAAAAATGTATACCACTAGATAAAATGAATCATACTACATTATACTATTATTTAGAGAAAGACTGAAGATTTGATCTATGAGACAATCTAATCTACCCTATATTGGTCCTGCATGACCATCCAAAAGATCCCAATCCCCCCTGGTGAGAATAGATACATCCTTATGGATATAGGAATTTAAATCTCTTACAGTAATGGTTAATAAGAGCCTAGAATAGAACTAACCAATCCATACAAAAAATGAAGTTGAAGCCTGTCATTTCAAGAATGAGCAGTTCCCAAAAGAAATAGCAACTACCAATATCTAGAGAACATGCCTTATAACATTTTATATTTCCATAACACACTACCAATCATGTGTCAAGGGTTAAAACACCATCCAATAATTCCACATCTATTCCCAAACCATTTTCAAAAAGAGAATATAGAAAATAATTTGATGGTCTTGTATCAAACAAAACACAAGTTAAGGTTGATGATATAATAATCATACCTATGATGGTAGGTGGTCCTACATCCATGTTAGCTGGAGTAGTCTTTATAACATGAAACTGACTTGTCCCACATCCTTAGGCTCTATTATGACTACCCTGATCTATTTACCTTTCTTGGAATGGTTTCTCATGCACTGGGGTACCACAAACCCTACCTCGGCTTGAATGGCCTGTGGAACTCCAACTACCAACCTGTTGAGGTGTAGCTGAGCTTCTTCATGATTCCAGTTATTATCTTGATCCTCTACTACTAGTATTCTATGGAAAGTTCAAAAAAAAAAATCCTTTGAAGATGACCCATTCTGATGCATATACGACACTCTACTATGGGGTAAGAACACTATGGGTGATTGTGACCAAACATTCCACACTGATATCACTAGAATAGAACACAATCTTAATATGGTAGTACACTACCCTAATAGCTCTACCAACTACTACTTTGGTGGAAAATTTCATAATAGTGCTTCTTACCACTCAAAGAAAAACTCCCATATTTCCCTGATGAAATAGTTTTTCCATTTCTTGGAGCCTCTCTTAGATTCCATTCCACGATGAGAGCCCAATTCATCACATCTTAAAATATTCTTAAATGGAAAACATTTACCTATGACCTGATCTCATAGCAAATACTGTCCTAGAAGAATACCACCCTTAAGATCTCATCAGCCACCAAATATGGCGTGAAGCACTATAGGTCGGTAAAATGTACAACATAGTCCAGCAATGAAAAACCATCCTGTGTCAGATGCATGAATTCATGATCTTCTTCATCCCTCAAGGTCTCGAGATAGAAATGGATCAAAAACTTTATCTAGAATTCCTTCCTAGATAGCTCGTCTTATTTCCTAGATTCTTCCAGAATATCCCACCAATGATTGACCGGTCCACAAAGAAAATATACTGCAAGATTCACCCTCCTATCCATGGGTTTCTTGAGATACTTGAATATTTTCTAGACTGACTCAATCTAGAACATGGCTACCTGGGGTGCCCCGTTCCCTAGTGAAAACAGGTGGATCCTGAAGCTAAAACTCTCTTGTTAGCTCAGACATAAAAGAAATAGTATAAATAGTCTCCCTTTCTATAGATCGAATGACCCAAAGGAAGTTGTAAAAAAGCTGAACATCTATATGCTCTTATGGAACTATAGGAAGTTCTAGTTCAACTACATTAGGAGCGTGCTAATTTCTACTTTCTTGATGCTCAATTCAAAGATGATGAGGAGGAATTTTCTCTATTGGACAAAAACACACCATATAGAACTGGCTAGAAATAAGGTCAACCTAATAGGTTACCTCAATAGAGAAACACTAACTTTTGGTATCTCTAGACATGGATTACAAGTATTTTATCCTAAAACAACAACACATTTCATTTATCCAGTGAAAAAATATCACATATTATAGTTCAATAGGAAAGTATATATCTGATGAAAAGAGGACATTCCCCTATCACAAACAATTAATGTCATTGTATCCCTAGTTGGATATTATGATTAAGGTATTCTCATTTTGTTCCATACCAATCCATGAGTAAAAAACTCAAGAAACAATAAGATTATAAAATAATAACCTCACATAACACGTGCATCACCCAAGATGAAATAACATCAACTACAATAAGCATAAAACACAAACAGTAACCCCATACTTGGGTAATTGGATTTTCCCCCGTACATAGGTTAGATACTCCCATGAGAAAGCTCAAAACGAAGTCCCAACACATCGTAATATTCATTCCAAATTTACCAAATAGTAAATCAAAAGAAAAGAGAACCTGATTCCTCTGATACCACTTTGTATCATCCCTTAATCTGGAACTCTCTCATATGGACAAAAAGGGTTGGTTTTGGGACCTCAAGATTACCTCTCTGTATTCTAGAGGCTACCAACTAGTAGCAGGTATTTGGATAGTATAGTGGGAATATTATACCCCCTTGGTATGAAGTGTCATAGCAGAAGAAACAATTCATAATAAAACAAAAGTAATCAGAGTAAAACAATGTGGAAGAAGAAAATAAAATCCAACTGAATAATCCAATAAATAATAATGAGAATTTAATGACATGATAGAATGTAACTAAATTTTATGCTATAAAAATACAAGAAAAGGACTAGAAGACTCAAATAAAAGACTCAAAGTCTCAGTTCCTGAGCCCCATGTCAGTACCATATCTAAAATCCAACCCCATAGCAAAAATGAAATCAATAGAAAGGCCCTTTTCACCTGTCCAAACCAGCATCCACAAAGTCTTCTCAGGTTACAAATGGCGGCCTAAATAGGATGTGAGTAAAAATTAGTAGGTAGAAACCACCGTGTTTAAAAAAACCAATAATATAATAAGTTTATGCAATAAAGAAATAAACATATATATTAATTAATTCAACAATTAGATAAATATAAAAACCTACTTCGGGTCCATGATAGAATATCTCTGAGCATGTCTTATAGCCATGCCAACCACAACCATATACCCAAGGTAAATAACCTGCTTCAGTTCCATGCCGTAATATCTATAAGCATGTCTTAAAACCATTCTAACCACTATATAACCATGGTATAGTCACAACAAAAAATCTGAGTCAAATCCCTATAAGCATTACAACATTTCTGATTCAAATCCCTATAACCATTACAACATTTCTAGGTCAAATCCCTATAAGCCTTACAATATTGGACCGAGCCGAGCCTGATCGCTATCAGAATTACAACATATACATGTGCAAGTTCCTGGGCCTACCCTATTATATAAGAATCTCAACATAGAACAAAATTATCATCACACAACTTGGATATCACAATATCACATCTTATATATAAATGGTTAATTATGCGATTTACCATTATTTTTTTCATATGCCACTTTTCAATTCAATTTACATTTGACTAATAATCATATCATTAAGTATTAAGCCACAATTTAGGGATTCTATAACAAGAAATCACCCTAGGTCACATGTTATTATAAAAATACATTATTCCATTAGCCAATTACAAATCCATTTGAAACCAAGGGAATTCAAGGGATAATATTATTTGATCATTTAATTTATTTTGGCACATGCAATAAGAGTGAAATCACAATATTGCATAAAATTGACAATAATCAAACTATAGGATTGAGATTTAGACCCCCTACCTTTAACTGATGATCAAAAAATGATTCCAAGAACCAAATCCCATGAGTAAGAAGGTGAAGATAATTACAATGAGGTTCCTAACTAAAAATTGATCAAGATCAAAACCAACAACACAATTGGCCAAAGGATTTTACCGCAAAGGATTGGAGAAGAAAGAATAGAAGGAAGAAACCTAACCAAAAGGACTTACCAGGGATTGAAGACATGAATGAAATGTATGGAAGGGAGGTTGGCACTCCAAAACCACTTAGAGAATGCCTTATGGTTGAGAGGAGAGAAGATATAGCTGAAAAAAAATAATTTCAGGCACAGAACATGTTTAACACAGTAGGCTAGGAATTTACATGATGTGTAATATGGTTTCACATCATGTAAATTTTTTTAATGGTATTATCCAAGAAAACCGTTACCCCATATTTCTTTTATTAAAACCCATGAACAATTACACAATGTGTAATCCCTTTACACAATGTGTAAATGTTATGTAGTTTATTTTTAAACCATTTTATTTTTAAACCACCCAAAACCCATTTAAAGCTTCTCAAATTACCAATAACCAATATTAACACTTAGTACCATTTATAACTAGACTATATTAATTAAAACGAGCTTACAAACCCAAAATTTAGGTCATTTTCTCCAATAAAGATTCTCCATCTATGAACAAGACTTGGCCACAAAGGCTCAAATGAAAAACTCAGAGAGAAATATACCTAGAAAAATATAGGATCTTATACATGACATTGATTAATACGTCAATAAAGTATTATTCCCTTATGAATTAATGGAATTAAATATATTCATACCTTTTATTGGAATTTAATTTCTTGATTAAGATTTATCCCCATAGTGGTTTTATTAGCATGTTAATTTCTGGATAGTAAAATAATGATATATCAAGTATATAGGTTGATAACACTATTGTGAAATCTATTTGATGAGATATTAAAATAAATGGATTATATTACAAAACAACTATTCATAGAAGGTTTTTTTCACTGTGATATTAATTTCTTTCACTATGGGTACCTTAATGTGTTGCTCGACACTAATCCTGAACTTTAGGCTAGTCAACCTAATACAACTGAGAACACGACCTAGATCTATTACTAGAAAATATCCTTATACCCACGGTTTTGCACAAAACCATGGGTATAAAGCACCCCTATACCCATGGTTTTTGAAAACTATGGGTATAGGGGTAGTATGGGAACCTATACATATGGTTTTGGGAAAAACCATGGGTATAGGTTTTTTAAGACCTCTTCTTATATTTTTGGAAGACCATGGGGAGAAATAGCTATACCCACGGATTTAATCAAAACCGTGGGCATAATAATTTTTTTTCAAGGCCTATACCAACATTTTTTGGAAAAACTATGGGTATAGGATTTTTTTGAAGACCTATACCCATGGTTTTATAAAACCGTGGGAATAGATTTCCCGCATTATGGTGGGGAAAAAATTCTGTGGGGTACAAAAAAAAATTAGCGGGAAAACCTATACCCACAGTTTTCCCTCTTATACCAATGGTTCGGATTAATATATATATATATATATATATATATATATATATAGATACAAATAAATAACTACAAAATCTTCGTAGATTAGTTGATGAGGCACTATTTGATGTTCTACATGGTCACGGGATCGAATCCTGCTGACAATTTTTTTTTCTAATACTGGGAGTGATATTAATATATTAAAATAAATGAAGATATATAATTATATAAGAGAGTTTGGTGGATTGGTTTATCGTTGGTACTATGAAGATGAGGTCACAAGATCTAATCCTACGAGGTGATTTTTTTTCTAATATGGGCGTGAATTAATATTTTTAGCAAAATATATATCTATATACATATAAGAGATGCAGCATGAGTGGTGAGGCATTTCGAATCTGAAATGCAGGTCACAGGTTCTATCCCTGTGGCTGCTTTTTTTGTACAATTTATACCCATGGTTATAAAACTGTGGGTATAAGGCTTTGATAGCATGGCGGAAAAAATTGGCTTTGACATGGTGGAAATAAAGATTTACCCACAGTTTTTAAACTGTGGGTATAGGCTGGGGACCTATCCTGACACCTCAGTTTCCCATAGTCCCCAAAACCATGGATATAGCCTACATATAAGCGATGTAGCGTGAGTGGTGAGGCATCTCGAATCCAAAATGCAGGTCGTGGGTTCTATCCCTGTAGCTGCATTTTTTTTTACAATTTATACCCACAGTTTTAAAACCATGGTTATAAGGCTTTGATATCTTGGTGGGAAAAAAATTGGATTTGACACAGTGGGAATAAAGATTTAACCATAGTTTACAAACTGTGGGTATAGGCTGGGGACCTATCCCGATGCCTTGGTTTACCACGGTTCCCAAAACCATGGGTATAGCCTATACCCACGGTTTTGGGGGCTATACCCACGGTTTTTAACCGTGGGTATATGTCATTTGTCCAGTAGTGATGGTCACACATAAAGTGTATCCACAACCTCAGTTAAATTATATATTAATTTAATATTAAAATAAATATTATTCTCAATCTCCTAATAATAATATTTATTCAGTTCATGTTTATTGAAAAAAAAATCTATTGAACAAATAATACAGTGAAATTTATTTATTTATATAAATATGTATTTTTCAGGTTTTGATAAATGCCAAGGAGGATTAACGAGATTGATGGTCAGTGTTAAGAGTCTAGTAGGAATGTTATAAAAAATATCATTTAAATAAATATCAATTTATTTATTCATATTTATATTATCCATGGGGCATGCAAATGTTAAGGAAATAATAATAATAATAGTATTATTATTATTATTAGACATGGGATTTTCTAAGGATTAAGAGATTGGTTAAGGGCCTTTATACAATTACCAATACTTAACTTAGTTATATAAACCTGGTTATATCGTTTCTAGGGTATACAATTATTATTCACAAAAAATAATCTCTAGAGGATTCTATCAACCTTAGTGAGAACATGTTCTTGAAAATGATCTCAAAAACATAGGGAGAATTGATCCTCCTTCTTCTTTTAAATTCCTTAAGAGAACTAGAATAATCTTTTAAGCCTTGTAGGGAATCTTTTTGTGATCCATGAGAACGACACAAGGAGATTGGTCTTCAGTGATAGCACACAAATATCCATTGGAAACATTTAAATGTCCATAAAGTATAAATGGATTATAGTTAGAGGAATTATTCCTTGGTATCATTCATCACAATTATAGTATGACTAGAGTGGTCAACTGATTCATCAATAAAGAAAGAATTGCAAGATAAGGTAATTATTATTTATATAAATTAATTATAAATTATATGTGAAATTACCTATATCATGGATCATAGGGTTTCTATTAATTATGTTTTGAGGATAAAGATAATGAAACCATTGAAAAACCATTCATGGGCATGGGCCCAATCACTTCCACTGCACCCTAAAACCGTCAATTGGTATCAAAGTAGTTAAATAACAATTTATAATTATTTATAAATCATTAATAGAATTATAAATTTTATGTTAGTTTTTATTTTCTATTTTTTTTCATTTATAATACAAAATTCACGATATAACATTCATTCACTTTCATATGGCTAAGAACCAGACAAAAAATAGATTAAGAACACTTAAAGATCCCATTTGGATGTTATATAGATTCTAAATGGATAACATGAGATTACATAACATGTAACTAAAAAGTACATGCCATGTACCCAAGTTCTCTACACTATGATGAGCCACATTAATAAAAAATCGTCACGTGGGAGAAGAGTATGTGTTTTCATTACATGCATCATATTGACCATCTTAATGGAACATTGTTTTAGGGGTTTCATGACATATAGATGGTACACACATCATATAACCTCACATGGTTCATCCCTTGGGAAACACAGAAGTTGTGTGTTCTAAGTACAAAACATTTATTTAATATATACTATGTAGATACTTAAAGTTGAGAAAAAATACCAATAGTGATTACATGACATGTTCCAAGTCCATAGGAATGTATCCTAAATGACCATAGAAAGGGGTGCATGGAATATAGTAGGATTTACATGCCATATAACCTATACCCATTTATATAGAGTACACATCAATCCATGATATACACCATATAAATTAATTATGTGGAATGAAAATTAATTATGACATTAAACCAAACTATATGTCATGTAGATGTCCTATACATCATGTAATAGAGTTTTATAGAATATTTATTTCATAATTAATTTACATGTTAATTTTATAACTACACTCCTTGTATGGAGGTCATACACGCTGTGTACTTCATGGGAATTAAAAGTAGTACACAACTTGTATATTAACACATGTTGTTTGTCATAAATATTGAGCAGACTACTTTTACTAACTCAAAAAACTATGCATTATATAATATCATGAAATGTTGTGTATACTACATACATTGTAAGTATACAATACTATTTCATCCCTGAACAACACATGGGGCTGAAATGGAATTTTTTGGTGTTGGTGGAACAACCTTCACATCATACATATACAACCACATCCCTTTTGGGAAGTTTCCAATGGGTTTTATTCATGGAACCAGAACCACCCAACAATTCTTATATCCATGATGACTCATGGACCTTCTTTACAAAGGTATGTTCTCACCGAGAATCTTGTACCATGATACTTAATAACTCACATTGGTTTATATGATGAGAGGTTGGGATCGTCATACCATTTTGGGGGGATTATTTCCTACTTCTGGTCTCTCTTACACATTTAATATATGTTCAAAAATTCTTCATTAATTACCAAGTATAAGGTAAATCAACATTGAGTGAACAATATATTATTAGAATATGTAGAGATTAGAATCATCTATATATATATATGAGGTTCTCAATCAATGGATACATATTTATTTATCTTAGGTTCTCTATCAATGGTACCCTTTTTTGAACGGATTAGAGTTTATTTTGTCGATTATTATCATGATGCTGGTTTTAAGACACATAGTAGGGCACTATGGAGTTTATCATCATTTAGGGATACATGAGTTATTTTGTTATCTGAATCAGACCCATGATATGGGCTTCCTACATATCCTCTTGAAAGTAATCACAACCCATGTAGTTTAGTTCCACTTAAAAGGACACATCATACCTTTTATGGTCCTGTGATAAGGACCAAACCATGTAGTTTAACGTCATGTGGAAAGGTTGTTTAGGTGAAACGTGCCTTGTAAAAGTTTGGTGTGGGACTTATACTATAGTCTCCTAATGAACATGGAAGTGATTTAGGATTCTAGGATGAATAATACCCTATTGGGAATATGGCCTAGAGAGAATAGGGTTGATTTTGGGTGATTAGGTTTGGAACTTATTGAGTCTTCCTACGTATCCCATTTGGATGGGAATCAAAGACCAGTTATTTTGGTAATAAGGACCCATTCCTATATAGTTCCTCTTAAGGTTTTTCTCATAGGGTAATATGGAACCTTCAGAGGATTGAGTTGGGGTTTACACCATATGGGAGGATTCCCTTAGGTTGTGTTGTATCATGGTTGGGGCTTATACTAAGTGGAGGCCTATTGTTTGGTTAGGGAATACACTTAAAATGATTCCCAAGAGGTTGGTTTTTGGGGATTATACCATATAAGTGGATTAACAATATATTTTTTATTATTCATATATCATGATCACCACCAAACTATAAGCCCACACGAGTCATTCTAGTTGTGGAAAATAAGAGGAAACAGAAGATCTGGGAAACCACACAATATGCTTTGTCTGCTAATTAATGAGGCCAAAAACCAAAGGTATAGGGAAAGAGAGTGGTCTATGAAACCTATTCCCTCCTTTTTTTGTACCTTTGACCCAAAGGGATAGATAAATGTATTTGAGGTGCCCATCTCCCCTCTTATTTTGGTAACCAGGATAGTCACATATGACAATCTATCTGGCCACGATCCATGGGTATAGAGAAGGAGGAAGGAATGAAGTAGGAGATTTACTACAAGAAAGGCTAGGGGATTAATCTAGAAGGTTTTCCCTAGTCTTGCTTCTAGATAAGAGATGAGGATACGAAATTAACCCTCAAAGGGAAAATCAAGCATGATCATCTCCCTCCCCACCTAGAACTAGAGGTCCCTGGTCTTAGAGACAACTAGGAAAGGACATGAACCTAACCTTAGTATCTGAGACTGAGAGTAATTTAAAACTCCTCCAAGGGTGGGGATCCTCATGACCAAAGGAATTAAAATCTACATGCACCCTGAGGACCCTACCCATCATGTAGGACAAGTGCGGGACAAATATGAATGAATGAATGCATATCCAAATGAGAGACATGTTGGTGTGCCTACTACCATGGTATTTCAAGCCTATAGGATTTAGTAGAGGTTTAAATTCCCCCCATAATATGAGGGATAAAAAGGAAGTGGATTCCTACAATTGGTGTCTTGTAAGAGGGCTCGAAAGGAGGATCATGTTTATCCTGGCCTGGTGAACAAAGTTTCTTTGTGGAGGGCCTAAGAGGAACTATAAGCACTTCATGTAGGGGTAGGCCTACACAAAATAGAGATTCCTTGGGTGAGGGACGACCTGGGCAACAAAACTTGGGATATTACTTAGGCTAGGAACCAAGGGTATCCATTGGTGTCACTATAAGGGTCTCATGTAGGTCCTTGATTAGAAAAAGGACCTTCAAGCTAGTAGTTTTCAACTTAAAGGGAAGAGCTCCTCACGTAGGGGTATTTGTGTTTTAGACCCTGTAGTGACTTTTATCTACCTATCCCCTTTAATTATATCTTCTCTTTGGTTTTGGAGAGCTACATGTGGGATTTTTGGGGACCTAGGAAATGGGATACATGATCAGAGATTTAAGGATTCTTCAGATTTTCTAGTTTCACAAATGAGGATCCATTGGGAACTATTTATAGGCAAATAAGTAACCCTGGTTGAAGGAGGTCATATGCCCAAGTAAAAAATGTAGGTGACCTTCTCAGTTTCCTGATGTAGGGGTGGTGGTCCTTTCGTTCCTCACAGGTGGGCCTACACAAGTGTTTTTGTGCACAGGTTGGGTGTGCGCAGGTGCCCTGTGCAGGGGTGACTATGCAGGTAGGACCTACACCAGCCTCTTGGTGCATAGGTTTGGTGCACATAGGACCACTTGGGAAAACATGCTACTTCATATTGCGGGGCCTATTCCCACACACCCCTACTCGACATCAGTACCAGGCTATGGTCCTGGCCCTTCGGGTCGTTCGCTTTACTACCGTTATTGACCCCCATTAAAAATTGAGACTTGTATAATGAACTGTTCAGGCTAGGTCGAGGATGTTTTCTATTGCGATACCTACAACCCACCACTCCTTTGAAATCCAAAGCCTACTATTAGAGGGAGGTTTTCACCACCATGCCATTATATTTGGAAATGTTTAGGAGGAATATTCATCTCTTGGTGTGTGAGAATTATTTACGGCACATGGAAAAAAATATGTTCCTTCATCCAACATAGAGAAAAATATCCACTCAAACTCAACATTTGATGTCTAAGTGAGGATAACATCATGAATTCCATGGAAATGTGCTAGGAACACATTTCATAGTATAAAAACAAATCCCCCATTAGAATCATATTCTCTCGATATAAAAATTCTTTGGTTATATGGTAAGTATAAGACACTTTGACGCCTTACAACATCATTTGGAATGAATTCAAGCTATCTAAACTTTGGATAGATGCTCTAATTTTTTCCTAATACACGGGGCTTAGCGAGCATAGTTCCACCTTTATTAGGGTCATATAGACAACCCTAAAAACATTGTGTCTTCTGTGTCATCGTCATAGTTTTTACCTAATTCCAATGAAGAAGACTTATCAGGTGAGACATGGATTTTTATTAGGCCTCCCTTTGTAGGATTTCATCCTAACAAGTTTTTGGAGTTTTATCAGTTCATTGATTGATTTTTTCCTAAACCATACATAGTGTAGGTCTAGTGAGTTGAGACTTAACTTTTTTCCAGAGCGCCCTTTGAGGGTTTTTAACTTGGTGAGTACAATGTCTCTTTTTTTTAGAATTTTAAATCTGTGAAATATAAACTAAAAGTATTAGTGTTTTGGGTCGAACAAATTTGATTATGAGTTTTGGAATGATGACCCAAACAAGGTGTGTTGACAAGAATTTTCCTACATTCTTCATATACCCCAAGGGGAATTCTTGAGTTATAATTTTGTGATTCTCATATATAAAACATGAACTTAGACAAGTATGTGAGTAATGGCCACAGTTGAGTTCAGAAAGTAGTTTACAATATGATATTTTCAAGGCTTATGAAAATAGAGGAGGTATCTCCTGACACTACTAGAAAAGGGGGCATTAGAGCCCCCCAGACTCGGGCGACCGCCATTGGCGGTCGCTATAGCTAACCATTAGCGACCGCCAATGGCGGTCGCTAACCTACATAAAAAAATTCGGGGGGTTTCTGCGCCCCCCCCCCCCCCCCCCCGCGCCCTCGATCTCCCTCCGCCCTAACCCCCTCCCTCCCTCGCCGCCCTCCCTCGCCGCCCTCCCCTCCCCCGCCGCCCGGCCTCTCCCCGCCGCCCGGCCTCCCCCGCCGCCCGCCCTCCCCCGCCGCCTTCCATCCGGTCTCCGGCCGCCGCCCTCCGGCCTCTCGGCCCTCCCCCCCAACCCCGGATGGAACCCGCACCCCGGACAGCCCCCGACGCGCACTCCGGACCGCCCCCCACACCCCGGACGCCTCCCTGCACCCCGGACATCACCCCCCGTGCACTCCGGACCGCCCCCCGCACCCCGGACGCCTCCCCGCACCCCGGACAGCCCCCCCCCCCCCCCGCGCACTCCGGACCGCCCCCCGCACCCCGGACGCCTCCCCGCACCCCGGAAATCACCCCCTGCACTCGGACACCCCCCTCTGAACCCGGAAAGCCCCCCCGCACCCCAGACAGCCCCCCCCCCCCCCCGCACTCGGACAGGCCCCCCGCACCCCAGACACCCCACCCCGCACCCCCGACAGCCCCCCTGCACCCCAGACAGCCCCCCCTCCCCCACACCCCGGACACCCCCGCACCCCGAACACCCCTGCCCTCACCCCTGACAGGCCCCCGACACCCCGGACACCCCTCCCCCGCACCTCGGACAGCCCCCCGACCCCCGGACACCCCCCCCTCGCTGCCCCGTCCCCCGTCCCCTCACCGCCTCCTCTCCTCCAGCTCCCCGCCACCGCCGCCGCCCGTCCCCTCCCTTGCCGCACCACCTTTGGCTCCGGCTCCCCTTCGCTGCCTCCTCTCCCTCGCAGCACCGCCTTCGGCTCCCCTCCCTTTCAGGTTTGTAGCTCAATCAGGTAACATGAGATTTCAGTTACATTATTATTTTATCAATGGTTCATAAACAAATGGTTAATATTTATTTTGAATATAGTTGATTTGAAAAATGTAAATGTAATAAGTATTGTGTAAATGTTTGTTATACAGATATTATTATGGATAAGAGTTGGATTGATCTTCCAAATCGAATGTCTAGAGAATATTTCAATGGCATTATGCAGTTTATTGACTTCACGAGAGGATTTGAAAGTGACTATATTAGTTGTCCATGTAGAAAATGTGCTAACAGATATCAATTCACACGAGATACTGTGAGGGAGCACCTTTTCTTTAATGGATTTCTGAAAAATTATAAGAGTTGGACTCGTCATGGAGAAGAATATGTTCGTTGTCAAAATACAGATGCAGCTCAGATGGATGTTGATGCAAGGATGACTGATCCAATTCATGAAATGCTTACTGAAATGGTACGTGGGTTTGATCCTGAAGGCATTGACATCCAGAATCTTGAGACCGGTGAGATAAATCTTCGCTCTGGTGCAGATCGTGATTCGAGGAGGTTTTATGAAGTACTTGATGATGCGAAAATAGAATTATATCCTGGATGTACTTATTACAATAAACTATCGTTTATCGTGAGTTGTTGCATTTGAAGACTTTGAATAATTGGTCAGACACATCATTCGACATTCTTTTGGTTTTATTGAAAAAAGTTCTTCCTGTCGACGCTAAGATTCCTGAGTCGTATCACTATGCTCGTAAGTTGACATAGAACTTAGGTTTTACATATGAGACTATAGATGCATGTGCAAACAACTGTATGTTGTTTAGAAATGAAACTGCTCATTTGGATATTTGTACGGTTTGTGGCGCTTCCAGGTGGAAATAGAACAGGGGAAATAAGACTCATCAAAGTCAGATTGCGATACAGGGGAAACCGATTGCCGTAAAGCAAATGCGTTACTTTCCCCTTAAACCGAGGTTGAAAAGATTTTTTATGTCATCTAAAGTTTCTAATTTAATGAGATGGCATGCAGAAAGAGTTCATGAAAGTGACATGTTAACCCACCCGGAAGACTCTCATGCATGGAAGGATTTTGATAAGAGACATCCCGACTTTGCTAAAGATGTTCGTAATGTCCCGATTGGGATTAGCAGCAGATGGTTTCAATCCATTCAAGTCTATGGTTGGTGCAACTCATAGCACATGGCCCGTGGTGTTGGTTCAATATAATCTTCCTCCGTGGCTTTGTATGAAGCAACAATTTATATTACTTTCCACTCTTATTGATGGACCTAAAAGTCCGGGGGATAAGATTGATGTTTACCTTCAGCCATTGATTGATGAGTTGAATGAATTTTGGGGCGATGGTGTGATGACTTATGACTGCGAAACGAATGAAATGTTCAAACTGCATGATGCTTTATTGTGGACAATCAATGACTTCCCATATTATGCAAATTTATCAGGCTGGAGTACGAAAGGGGAATTTGCTTGCCCTTGTTGCAATAAAAGTAAAAAATCTGTATGGCTTAAACATTCCAAAAAATGGGCATACATGGGTCACAGGCGTTTTCTCCCTCCCCAGCACAGGTTCAGAAAGGACAGAGTGGCATTTGATGGTTCTAGAGAGTTCAGTCCAGCACCAAAGATCATGACAGGAGTCGAAATGTTATCGCAGATTGAGGAAGAAAACATCCGCACGGTATATGAAATTCAGGATTTGGTGGCTCCTCCAGTACGTAATATTCGTGCTACGGGTAGGCAGCGCAGTCACAATTGGAAAAAGAAAAGTATTTTTTATAGTCTTCCGTATTGGAAAACTAACATGTTGAGGCATAATTTGGATGTCATGCACATTGAAAAAAATGTTTGTGATAACATATTGTGGACCATTTTAGGTGTCAGTGGAAAGTCAAAGGACCATGTTAATGCACGCCGTGATTTGGAAGAAATGGGTTTAAGGAAATAGTTGCATTTACAGTTAGCTGAGGGAAACAAGGCATATATGCCTTCTGCACAGTATTTGATGACTACAGAGGAGAAAGAGACATTTCTTTCCATTTTGAAGATGGTCAAGGTGCCTGATGGTTACTCTTCTAATATTTCAAAGTGTGTGAATCTGACGAGCAAGACATTGCAAGGGGTTGAAAAGTCATGACAATCACATATTACTTCAGCAGTTGATTCCAATCGCAATTTGTGATTGTTTATCCCCAATGTTGTTCATCCCTTGATTGAGATGAGTAATTTTTTTTAGACAGCTTTGTTTAAGAAATCAACGAATGAGTGATTTAAAAGTTTGTAGGACCGAATTGTACTTACGCTTTGTCACTTTGAGAAACTTTTCCCCCCATCATTTTTCGATGTTATGGTCCACTTGACAGTGCACCTAACTGATGAAGTAATGGCTGCTGGTCCATTGCAATTCAGGTGGATGTATCCTATTGAACGGTATTTGAGTACATTGAAAAGATTTGTACGCAACAGAGCTCGTCCAGAGGCATCAATAGCCAATGGTTATTTGATGGATGAGTGTACTACCTTTTGTGCAGAATATCTTATGGATGTTGAAACAAAATTAGATAAGCCCTCTCGGATTCATGATGGTCCAGTTGGAGAAGGAACTACATTTGATATGGACAACATCGAGTGGATACAAGCACATTGATATATCTTGTTCAATACTCCATCAGTTGCACCATTAATGCAGTAAGTATCTTATCAATGTGCTTGTATAACTTTTACATGTTTTCTTTGCATAAGTTGATCTTTTAAACATCGCGTAATCATTTTCAGGAAACACATTAATGAGATAAAATAAGAGATGCATCGTGCGACTGAGTTGCAAATTCAACAATCTCATTATGCGGCATTTCATGATTGGTTCAAGGATTATGTATGTATAAATTGATTTTCATTATGAGTGAAGTATTAAACTAATTCTTTCTGCATATATCAGTATTGATTTTTATAAATTATGTAGGTTCGTAAGCTGAGGGAGTTAGGGGACCCCACGCTACCTGAAGTATTTATCCAACTGTCTGAGGGTCCATCTATAACGGCTCGTCGTTATAAAGCTATTGATGCTAATGGTTTTCGATTTCGCATTAAAGATGTTGACGACAAACGAGCAACACAAAACAGTGGCATTGGTTGTCTCTTTGTCGATTCTGGTTATTACTATGGTCAATTGATAGACATCATTGAAGTTGTATACACACACGGTTTGAAGTACATATTGTTAAAGTGTAATTGGGTTGATCCAGTGCGTGGATGTAAAGTCGATCAATATCAGTTTTCATTGGTGAATTTTAACTATATGTTATACAGAAATAATGAACGAGTTGAGAATGAACCTTTCATTTTGACATCACAAGAGGAACAAGTATTCTTCGTTACTTTGCCTTCGGATCCAAGTTGGCAAGTTGTTGTCAAAATGTCTCGGCGAGGAGTGTTTTTATTTGAAGAAGATGAACCCGAGACTGTTCCGTTTGTTTACCAACAACTTGATCAACATACTGTAGTTCAACGTGAAGAAGATATATATTGGGTCAGAGTGGCTGTTGAAGGAGAAACGGTCGATTTTCATGCTTAATGAAAGGTATAATTGTTTTCCCGCTATTCAGTAGAATGTCCTAGGATATCATAAATTATCTAATCATTTTATAAATCCTTATAAGTTTTAATCCTCACTTTTGTAAGTTAATTCAGTCATAAATATTTAGGTTGATTAACTTTCTGATTTTTTAAAATTCATTCACAACTAATTATTCAATCCATTTTTTGTTTGATTAACAGTTGTACAAGTTTGATTTATTAAGAACAATCCAATTTATCTTTTAAACACTTTGGACTCATTACTGATATTTTGTATGACTGCAGACATGTCAGGGGAAGAGGCAGAAAATCCACATCATCCATCTGAGGCATCTACGTCTCAGGGTCGAGGTATGTTTGAATGTCATTGTCTATATTTTTTATGTAATTGACATATATATATATATATATATAACATTTGTCAATTTATATATAAAATTGTTTTCAACAGGATCAGACTCGGCTGCTTCTTCCTCTCGCAGGAGAGGCCCTGGTCGTGGCATATTATCATGGAATTCCGACACGACGATAGAGGTTTCATTTGATGAGGTATTTCATCCCGTGGGGACCGAATGCCCCGACATTTATTCGTCAGCTGGGTCATATCATACGTGACCCACATCGATTTCCATTGACCACGCGTGATTGGGCTTCTATCCCTCAGGACACATTAGATCGTCTATGGAGGGAGGTTCAGGTAAGAAAATAATTTTACTTTATTTTCTATTTATAAATAATACTAATATGTTTGATTATTTTCATTATAGAAAAATTTGAAAGTATGCCCTGAAGAGTTTCGGCCCGTGTGTATGAGCAAATGCCGTAAGCTGTGGAAAGATTATAAAGGCAAAGTGAAGAGGGACCACTGGGTACCAAATGTGGGTGCCCTTGACATTTTGGAAAAAAGTCCCGAGAGGTGTCCTCCCGGCTCAGTGGCGTGACTTGGTTGCATATTGGTCTACTGAGGGTGTGGCGGTTTGTATATTAATTATTTTTCTGTATATATATTTTCAAGAATATGTGATTTGTTTGAAATTTGAATGAATTGAATGTAGGAGGTGTCAACACGCCATTCGGAGAATCGAGCGTTGCAGGGACCAGCTCACAGGCTCGGGACTCGTCACGTGTCTCAGATCCGACATGAGGTATATATTATTCATTTTTTAATTTATTAATTAATATGGTTTTGTGTTTATATTCTTTTAATATACAGTTGTGAGGGCAAGGTGCAGCAACTGATAAAATGTCGGTGTGGATAAGGACTCATGATCGCAATGATCCAGAGGTTGTAGCATTGATAGTAAGTGTCTGTACTTACCAATAATTACATAAATCTATATATTAACATATATATATTTATATATATTTAAATATTTCACAGGATCAATTTGAAGCTGAGTTAGAACATCTGCCAGAGGACCAGCGACAGCTTCCCATGCGACGGGATGAGATCTTTCATCGCATTATTGGTCGGGACGGGCATGGCTATAGTTTGACCTATGGAGCAGGGATTCCTCGTTCTGTAGTGTCACGCGCTGCGGTTGTCGGTCCTGCTGTTGCTCATATGACATAGCAGATGTCAGATTTTGAGGCACGGCTGCGCGCCTTCCGAGGAGAGAAATGCGCAATTGACAGCTGAGGTTAGAGCTCTGCGGGAATATGTGCGTCGAGCTGATGGTACATGGGATCATATGACGCAGGTATATACTGTATTTATTTATTTAATTTAAATTATTTTTGTTATTAAAATATTTATAATGTTTATTTGTTGTAGGCACCAGGCCCACCAGAAGGAGGTAGCAGTGATGGCAACGCGTGACGCACCATATATTCACGAGATATGTTTTTTGTTTTTACTGGTAGGGTTGACATTGATGTACTGTATTTATTCATTTAAGTAATGCATTATTACCATCCATGGTGGTCTTTTAAATATTTTATACACATATTGAGTTTTTGATCAGATAATCTTGAATGATTCTACATTTGAAAAAGTCAAACTAATTCCAACAGATCAATAAATCTGATATTATAGATTATGTATTATCCAATATATTTTTTATAAATTTCTGTATGGTATCGATAAAAGAAATATGTATTAATTAGATGTTATCACTTTTATTTTTCACTTTTGTAATCAATGGGATGGCCTTTGCACCCCCGGAGAGCCCCCCGCACCCCCGTACAGCCCCCCGCACCCCCGTACAGCCCCCCCCCCCCCCCGCACCCCCGTACAGCCCCCCGCACCCCCGTACAGCCCCCCCGCACCCCCCGTACAGCCCCCCCGCACCCCCGTACAACCCCCCGCACCCCCGTACTGCCCCCCCGCCACCCCCGTACAGGCCCCCGCCACCCCCGTACAGCCCCCCGCCACCCCCCATACAGCCCCCCGCACCCCCGTACAGCCCCCCGCACCCCCGTACATCCCCCCCGCACCCCCGTACAACCCCCCGCACCCCCCGTACTGCCCCCCGCCACCCCCCGTACAGCCCCCCGCACCCCCCGTACAGCCCCCTGCACCCCCCGAACAGCCCCCCCCCCCCGCACCCCCGTACAGCCCCCCCCGCACCCCCCGAACAGCCCTCCGCCACCCCCGTACAGCCCCCCTCACCCTCGTACAGCCCCCCGCACCCCCCGTACAGCCCCCCCGCACCCCCGTACAGCCCCCCCCCCCCCCCCCCCGCACCCCCGTACAGCCCTCTGCCACCCCTGTACAGCCCCCCGACACCCCCGTACAGCCCCCCGACACCCCCCGTACAACCCCCCGCACCCCCGTACAGCCCCCGCCACCCCCGTACAGCCCCCCGCACCCCCGTACAGCCCCCCGATTGTGTCGTTTTCAGCAGCGCGGCGCGCGCTGAAATGGCGTGTTGGGGGGTCAAAACCACCCGAACGACCTCACGAATGCCACGAAACCGTACGAAAAAATCCGGGGCGTGAATTGTGAAATGGTCGGCCAGACGGCACCTCATTCGGAGGTTCCGTGTGACCGCGGCGGCCGGAAACGTGTTTCCGGCGCCATAAAACACCAAAACGGCGTGCGGCGGTCCCCATTCGGAGCAAACGTGCTCCAAAAAACCTAAAACCGCATGGGAACGATAGAAATATTATTCCTGAGATGCAGGAGGAGGCCGCACGTCCATCCGACGTGCGGTGCGCGCGGCACGTCCGATTGTGTCGTTTTCAGCAGCGCGGCGCGCGCGGAAATGGCGCGTTGGGGGGTCAAAACCACCCGAACGACCTCCGAATGCCACGAAACCATACGACAACATCCGGGGCGTGAATTGTGAAATGGTCGGCCAGACGGCACCTCATTCGGAGGTTCCGTGTGACCGCGGGCGGCCGGAAACGCGTTTCCGGCGCCCTAAAACACCAAAACGGCGTGCGGCGGTCCAATTCGGAGAAAACGTGCTCCGAACGACCTGAAACCGCACGAGAACGATAGAAATATTATTCCTGAGATGCAGGAGGAGGCCGCACGTCCATCGGACGTGCGGTGCACGCGGCACGTCCATCGGACGTGCGGTGCACGCGGCACGTCCGATTGTGTCGTTTTCAGCAGCGCGGCGCGCGCTGAAATGGCGCGTTGGGGGGTCAAAACCACCCGAACGACCTCCGAATGCCACAAAACCGTACGAAAACATCCGGGGCGTGAATTTTGAAATGGTCGGTCAGAAGGAACCTCATTCGGAGGTGCCGTGTGACCGCGGCGGCCGGAAACGCGTTTCCGGCGCCATAAAACACCAAAACGGCGTGCGGCCGTCCAATTCGGAGCAAACGTGCTCCGAACGACCTGAAACCGCACGGGAATGATAGAAATATTATTCCTGAGATGCAGAAGGAGGCCGCACGTCCGATGGACATGCGGTGCGCGCGGCACGTCCGATTGTGTCCTTTTCAGCAGCGCAGCGCGCGCTGAAATGGCGCGTTGGGGGGTCAAAACCACCCGAACGACTTCCGAATGCCACGAAACCGTACGACAACATCCGGGGCATGAATTGTGAAATGGTTGGCCAGACGACACCTCATTCGGAGGTTCCATGTGACTGCGGCGGCTGGAAACGCGTTTCCGGCGCCATAAAACACCAAAACGGCGTGCGGCGGTCCCATTCGGAGCAAACGTGCTCCGAAAGACCTGAAACCGCACGGGAACGATAGAAATATTATTCCTGAGATGCAGGAGGAGGCCGCACGTCCATCGAACGTGCGGTGCGCGCGGCACGTCCGATTGTGTCCTTTTCAGCAGCGCGACACGCGCTGAAATGGCACGTTGGGGGGTCAAAACCACCCGAACAACCTCCGAATGCCACGAAACCGTAAGACAACATCCGGGGCATGAATTGTGAAATGGTCGGCCAGACGGCACCTCATTCGGAGGTGCCGTGTGACCGCGGCGGCTGGAAACGCGTTTCCAGCGCCATAAAACACCAAAACGGCGTGCGGCGGTCCCATTTGGAGAAAACGTGCTCCGAAAGACTTGAAACCGCACGGGAACGATAGAAATATTATTCCTGAGATGCAGGAGGAGGCCGCACGTCCAATGGACGTGCGGTGCGCGCGACACGTCCGATTGTGTCGTTTTCAGCAGCGCGACGCGCGCTGAAATGGCGCGTTGGGGGGTCAAAACCACCCGAACGACCTCCGAATGCCACGAAACCGTACGACAACATCCGGGGCGTGAATTGCGAAATGGGCGGCCAGACAGCACCTCATTCGGAGGTGCCGTGTGACCGCGGCGGCCGGAAACGCGTTTCCGGCGCCAAAAAACACCAAAACGGCTTGCGACGGTCCCATTCGGAGAAAACATGCTCCAAAAGACCTGAAACCGCACGAGAACAATAGAAATATTATTCCTGAGATGCAGGAGGAGGCCGCACATCCGATGGACGTGCGGTGCGCGCGACACGTCCGATTGTGTCCTTTTCAGCAGCGCGGCGCGCGCTGAAATGACGCGTTGGGGGGTCAAAACCACCCGAAAGACCTCCGAATGCCACGAAACCGTACGACAACATCCGGGGCATGAATTGTGAAATGGTCGGCCAGACGGCACCTCATTCGGAGGTGCCGTGTGACCGCGGCGGCCGGAAACGCATTTTCGGTGCCATAAAACACCAAAACGGCGTGCGGCGGTCCCATTCGGAGAAAACGTGATCCGAAAGACCTGAAACCGCACGGGAACGATAGAAATATTATTCCTGAGATGCAGGAGGAGGACGCACGTCCATCGGACATGCGGTGCGCGCGGCACGTCCGATTGTGTCGTTTTCAGCAGCGCGGCGCGCGCTGAAATGGCGCGTTGGGGGGTCAAAACCACCCGAACGACTTCTGAATGCCACGAAAACATACGACAACATCCGAGGCGTGAATTGTGAATTGGTCGGCCAGACGGCACCTCATTCGGAGGTGCTGTTTGACCGCGGCGGCCGGAAACGCGTTTCCGGCGCCAAAAAACACCAAAACGGCGTGCGGCGGTCCAATTCGGAGCAAACGTGCTCCGAACGACCTGAAACCGCCCGGGAACGATAGAAATATTATTCCTGAGATGCAGGAGGAGGCCGCACGTCCATCGGACGTGCGGTGCGCGCGACACGTCCGATTGTGTCGTTTTCAGCAGCGCGGCGCGCGCTGAAATGGCGCGTTGGTGGGTCAAAACCACCTCAACGACCTCCGAATGCCACGAAACCGTACGACAACTTCCGGGGTGTGAATTGTGAAATGGTCGGCCAGACGGCACCTCATTCGGAGGTGCCGTGTGACCGCGGCAGCCGGAAACGCGTTTTCGGCGCCATAAAACACCAAAACGGCGTGCGGCGGTCCAATTCGGAGAAAACGTGCTCCGAACGACCTGAAACCGCATGGGAACGATATCAATATTATTCCTGAGATGCAGGAGGAGGCCGCACGTCCGATGGACGTGCGGTGCGCGCGACACGTCTGATTGTGTCCTTTTCAGCAGCGCGGCGCGCGCTGAAATGGCGCGTTGGGGGGTCAAAACCACCCGAACGACCTCCGAATGACACTAAACCGTACGAGAACATCCGGGGCGTGAATTGTGAAATGGTCGGCCAGACGACACCTCATTCGGAGGTGCCGTGTGACCGCGGCGGCCGGAAACGCGTTTCTGGCGCCATAAAACACCAAAACGGCGTGCGGCGGTCCCATTCGGAGCAAAAGTGCTCCGAAAGACCTGAAACCGCATGGGAACGATAGAAATATTATTCCTGAGATGCAGGAGGAGGCCGCACGTCCATCGGACGTGCGGTTGCGCGCGGCACGTCCGATTGTGTCGTTTTCAGCAGCGCGGCGCGCGCTGAAATGACGCGTTGGGGGGTCAAAACCACCCGAACGACCTCCAAATGCCACGAAACTGTACGAAAACATCCAGGGCGTGAATTGTGAAATGGGCGGCCAGATGGCACCTCATTCGGAGGTGCCGTGTGACCGCGGCGGCCAGAAACGCGTTTCCGGCGCTATAAAACACCAAAACGGCGTGCGACGGTCCCATTCGGAGCAAACGTGCTCCGAAAGACCTGAAACCGCACGGGAATGATAGAAATATTATTCCTGAGATTCAGGAGGAGGCCGCACGTCCATCGGACGTGCGGTGCGCGCGGAACGTCCGATTGTGTCGTTTTCAGCAACGCGGCGCGCGCTGAAATGGCGCGTTGGGGGGTCAAAACAAGAGTATTTAGGTACTTAGTATGGTTTAAAAACAATCCAATACCACAAAATCCACTAGAAAATAATCTTTTTGTGTATAATACAATGAGAAGGATATCCCCTTACAATCGTATAACACTATGTTCAATATAAAAATGCTTGTGTTTCAAGTAGAACACAACGATGTAATAAAATTTTGTGTAATAATTTAAGAAACAAGTTGTTGTTCTATCTTGTTAACTTTCATAAATATGTTATTCAAAAAAAAAAAAAAATCTTCACTTTCCTACCCAGTATTAGGTAAGAACTTCTTAGACTTAATAATGATACTCAGTCTGATTTCCAAGTATAATTCCCCAATCCTATTGCTCAATATAAAAGTATAATTATTTCAAAACATGGTTGATACAATACTAAACTACTTCTATATAAATATAAAAATCCAGATCCAATTTATTGATCTGGTTACAAGAAACCTGATTATAATCTTACCTCTTCTCCTTTCTTATTCTATCCAGAAAACTTCTTCAGGTATGCTTGATCCATAAACTCCTTCTCTCGAGAATTATTTAGTGCTCTAATTTCTCTATTGAATAACACATATCTCAAAAATTATAGAGTACCTACTCTATTTATAGGTGACCTAAAAGTGGTTTAAGTGGGATTCTAAAAATCTTTACCACTCAACTAAATTTCCCGAAATATTCAAATAACCTTAAATCTTGGCTCCATCTTTGACTTCTTCAATTCTTATTAATTATTCTATAACCATGTCAAATCATTTCATGACTTCATCTCTCTTTATAATTTCTTTACAAATCTTCTTCAATCTTCGGTTTGGCTCTACACCATTTGAAAGACTAATCTTCCTATTCTAATATCTTCATTATGATGAAGAAAATGGATTCTTAACTACGTTCCTTAGCACCAAATGAAACATATGAAAACCGTTATTCAAAATTCTTCAACCACCTCAATATTCCCAATTGAAAATACTTTAAATGGATTTAAGAAATTACACTTTTCTTCTTTTTCCAAACCAAAGATCTTGTGTCCAATAGAATCATCAGTATCTACTTTATTATGATAGACTTTACACATTTGATACAAAGTCTTTTGAAAACAAATTAGAGTATTTATTTTCATTATTCACCCACTTAAGAAAGTAACCAATAATTTATCTTGATGAAAATGGTTGAGTACATTTTTGATCTGTCTCCAAATTTCTTCTTAACATCGATCCCTGCAAAGTTTTCTTCCTTTTCCTTTTTTGGTATAAAAACTCCCATAAAAAAAATTATGACTCTAATTTTCATATGATGATCATTGTCAGTGTGACTTTGATTCCCACTGGCACATCACATTTGATGGATTAGTGTCAGTAGCTTCAAATTTAACAGCTTTTATCTTATTTTTAATTATAATATAAAAAAATTATTTCTCAAAAGATTTAAATATTTTGGATTATTGTCTTGACTGAAAACTAGAATATTTGGTTTCTCACTTTATAATCAACCTTCCCAGCCTTAAAAAAAATCTGTTTCCCATGATCTCACATCGATGATCTAAGATAGGAATAATTTTACTTCTACCACTTACTTTTTATAAAAACTTCATCTTGTATCGTGAGTTCCTCATGAATTTGATAACATTTAAGACTGACATAAGCATCATCTGACTTGCAATGTGAAGTAATATAACTTACCATCCTTCTAGTAATTCTTTATTTCCTTGAATACTATTAGAAACACTTTTTATCCCTCTTTTTAAAACAATTCTTTCACCACAAGTTTTCCTGACCACATAAGATTTTTTTAATTAAAAAACAACAAAGCATTGTCAGTTTTCCATTAGAGACAAGAAGACTCCAATAAAGCTTCCCATTATGATATTCATGTTATTTTAGACCCAAAGAGAGTCTAATAATCCTTTCTTCCAGAAAAATTCTTCTCAATATTATGGTATTTCTTAAGAAGTTTCAATCTAGTCTTCTGAATAAGAGGGTCAGTCCAATCACCAAAAAATAAAAATTGAGGTGATTTCTTTTCTTTGACAAAAAAATTCTCTTAAAAGAAACTTCATTCATCATCTGTAAACCTTGTATAGAAAAATTGTCCCAACAATATCCACTTTTGGATTTTTTTGTCAACCAAGGTTCATAAGTCACTAAACATTATAAACTAAATCCATGGATTAATTATCAATAATTCTAAGAATATATGAGATAACTCATTATAGGAAACAATAATTATTGACAACAAAACTATGCTACCCAAAAGTAGGGACTCCTGAAACTTCCTCATCTTTTCTTTGTAACTTTATCCATTTCTTCTATTTTCATGTAATAAAAATTTTCCTATAAGCATACTAAAAAATAATTATAATATTTCACACACATACATGTTGGATTCACAGCTTACCCACAAATCCCACTATAAAGATGCCTCCTTAAAGGTTTATCACACAATCAATGGATATATTTATGGAAAAATTCCCCCCATGAAAACACTATCCAAAGATAATATTAGAGGGGGGATAGAAACACTCACCTCAAACTTGATGAAAAATAGGTTGGACACCCATTTTTAACCTCTGTTTATAAAAATGTTCCTTTCTTAAAGGTTCTCTAAAAATGTCAGAAACTTGTTCCGATGTTGGAACATACTCCAGATTCAATTTATTCTTATGCACATTATATTTGATGAAATGATATTTGATATCAATATGTTTTGAATGAGATTGTTCTACCATATTTCTGTTAAGGATGATGAAACTCTAATTATCACAATCCAAGATAATGGGTAACTTCACTTCAATAAGTAAATAATCTATTTCTTTCTTACACATAAGTGGAGTAGTATCTTGAGTGGAATAAACACACTTAGATTTATCTATGCTAAGAGTTATTGAATTTGGTTTCTTTTAATTCTAATTAACAAAAAATTTTCCCAAAAATAAAATTTCTACATATGTGGATCTTCTATCATCAACATTTCCTTCCCAATATAGACCTGAATTCCCAAAAGGTCAACAATTTCTAAGCTATCATACATGATTCCAAAATTTTATATGCCTTTGATATATCTAATGTATCACCCCAACATTTTATGGTATGTTTCTCTTAAATACATTTTAGTTATAGCCTATATTTCAAGAATCAATGAGCCTCCATGGAACAAAACATGGTTACTTATAGGGGATAGCCAAAACCTATCCATAAAACTTAAATCTATCAGCTCTGTGATTTGAATTTTAAAAATATAACATACACAGTTGTGATCAAGATGATAATTAGAGTCCGATAGAATTAACTTCATTTTAGGTGAATAGTAACCTACCCTTATGTATAGTAACCTACCTTTATGAATAGTAACATACCCTTATGAACATTAATATGACTCTTATGAAAGGTATCCATGCCCTTGAATATATAAATGAATTTAGGCACCTTAAAAATGAAGATGAATATTTTAAGTGTTTATATTTTTCGATTAAATAATTATTATAATTAAATATTTAATTAATCATATTTAGAAAATTATTTTTTAGAAAAAGAATTCATTTTTGGATTCTACATTTTGATAAATAGTTAGGGTGAACATTTGGGATTTTTCTAAAATACATAAATTTTTGATGAATAGTAACATCTGATAATTCACAATAAATGCTAAATAACGGATTAATTGAGTCATTGATGATGATATGATGATGTAAGCACAATTGGTTTGAAGTCACCTGAATGTATTACTGTTCTTGGTCATGGAATACTCACTATTGGTTGTCTTGAGAGGAAATAATAAATTAATGATTATAATATTAAGAAAACTCCTCTCCCCTCCACTATATAAAGCACCCCTCACCCCCTCTTCCTCTCACACCACTCAAGCCTTGTCCCTTGCCAATATTCTGCCCCAATATCTCCCCAAGATCCTACCACATGTCCAAAAGCTCATAGCCTCTTCAAAATACCTAAACATCTCCCCTTAAGAGGTTCTCAAAGGAGGAAGTCTCAAGAGGTAAACCCCTCTTTCCAATTTCTTCATTTCTTTTAAGTTCTTTTCTTTTTGTTTCTTTCCTCAACTCCCTTCACCAAAATGGTATGATAAATCTAGTAACATACATGTACTACAATGTTTTTATACTAATGGGATATTTCATTATCTTCTCTTCTTTCCCCACCATTTATTTGAAAGAAATGAAAGCACCGTTTGAGATGTGCTAATTTAGCACATTCAAGGACAACAATTTATCAATTTATATTATAATATTTAATTCTTCTCATGAAACCATTTGTGTTATGGTTTAACCAGATTATTATATATGTAATATATCCTATTTTTAGTTCTGTAATATTTTTGTAAAAATGGAATTAAGTTATAAAGAAAAATATGTTCATTGTAATCAAACCCACCATTTAGCCAAAACGGTTGTCACTAAGGTTATATATATAATAATTCGACTTCACTCTAAGTAACCAAATTAAATTTAAAACCATGTAGTCTTCTGGATGTTCACTAATATAATATAACATCATTTCTGGACAACCAAATCCATCTTATATATTTATCTGAACTTGAATATAAGTGAATTGATCATTTAAAACCAAGTAAACAAACGAGCCCGAACAGTGAAATTGAACTTTATAACTAATCAAAAGGCCCTGAATGAACTAAAAAGGGTTATAATATATCATTTACATATAGAAGATGTTCTGGAATTATGAATTAATAAGCCTAATTTTTTTATTTATGTCTTAAATAACAAGTCAACAACACCTTTAAGCATAAGGTAAGGGATCCTCTCTCTCACTTTTGTTCAAGAATCTCCAATATATTGTGCCCTTTTATTTTTAATTCCTAATGATGGGGTATGTTTTTTAACCTCCCAAATACTTCCTTTGTGACATATAAATAATGGAATACACCTTTACCTCTCATTAAGTCCTCTCAATAACACTCATTACCATGCCAAAATGTTTGTAAGTGGTTTCTGATCTCACTTTCATTTCTGTGAGATTTTCATTGTTCGCCACTTATATCTTTTATGTGGTATATGTGTACTAAAATTTGATATATAATAAAATTATTATCATTATATTAATGTTATTCAATGATTAATTTTAGGTTTATTAAGTTCTGGTCATCTGATGCGACTATTTACATTGTGGTAAGAGTCTTTGTCTCAACTACTATTTTGTTGTGACTAACTTTGTATTGTGCACCTAATAATAATTATGTAGTGTACCTACTACCCATTTGAGATAAAATTTCATTTGAAAATTATATTTATATTAATTATCCATAATCTCATATCATGGATTTGTTTTTTGTCTAAACCATAATCCATTTTACATACGGTGTTTATTTGGAATGTTATTTTAATATTGATAAATCCATATACTCTACCCTATATGGATATTGAAAAGGAATATTGATATTGTATTGAATAAATGTATAAAGAATTATTTGAACATGAAGTGGTGGGTGAGGTCCGCTATTGCCCCTCGATGCATCGGTAGGTCTCATGAGACAAATCAGTTGGCGAAAAACCCTTCGAGTTTGTTTCCAAAATTCAGACGGGTTTCTACCCATAGAACTAAACCGTTTTACGATATTATGGTTTCATGTTCCAGATACATGAAATCAAATTAATAAGCATTTTCTTTATTCAAGATTATTTATTATTATTATCCATGAGGTTTTCACTATGACAAAATCTATGGATGCAGTTTCATTCTTAGTTTATTAATGGCATTAGTTTTTCATTTATTAACTATGCCATATTGATTATATCAGATTGATTGTGATTAAATTATTATTGTAATCATTCTTCTATTATTTGTAACCCTTATTGAGCATTTAAGATCACCCATTTCATTTTTTACTTTCAACAAGTGACAAAGATGAGATCATTTATTGAGTTCTTGTAGATGCAGTTTTCAATTTCATTATGTATTGTATTTTGTAAACTTTTACAATGTAATTTGAGTAACATCTAGGTATCTAGTTTTTCAAGACTACTAAAATAATCATTCCTTCAGGATTTTCATTCCTTTTAACCATGCCAATATCAAAATTAATGCACTGGCTGTAACCTAGAGGGGTTGGGGTATTATATCTGATAGTTCTTTTTATAACCAAAAAATTTGATTCTTTTTGAGCACTCTGAAAATTTTCATGTAAGGTAACTACATAAACATTGTCGGGTCTTGAGGCACTAAAATACAAAAAAACTTTCAACCATCTTTCAAAACTCTTTCTAAATAACTTTCTTACTATAAGAACCCAACTCTTCTTTTTTCAGGTATGTTTTCCTTTTCTAGTCATTTTTGAGAAAAAGAGGAATTTCTAAAAATTTTCAAAGTACACGCCATGTACTTTATGAATACATACCATGTACTCAGTTACCATAGTTATCAGTGGGATAGACGTGTAGCAGCCATGCACACGACCATGTGGGGGTGACCTGGAGGCCACCTAAAGCGAAGTATGGAAAAGGAAAGTACACACCATATACTTTAAAAATACACGCAATGTATTTTCATTTTTCATTAAACAGACCAGGGTCATGTCTTATCAATAGAAATGTGTTCTTCTTTTACTTCTTCATCCAAGAGTGTTGTACGACTGTGGATCTTCAACAAACCCCCAAGTGAGTGTCCGTCCTCTAAATCTAACATCGCCGGTTGCGTTGGAATCACATCAGTGAGTTCTCTCTTCACATAGAGCACCATATTTTGATTTATCCTCTCTCGTGAGATATCGTGGGTTGAAATTTTTAGAATTTTTTTTGTAGATCTACCACATTCTAGTTCTATCCAAGGGTCAATTCTGGATTATATCGAACTACCAATGCCGAGGTTGGTGGTTTGTGCCTTTCCATTGAGAGTATTTGAGTATTATGTGCAATTTTTCCAAATACCCTTGAACGGGGTATTGCGTGTTTACCGTTTTAACCCTGTTAATTTCCTGCTATGTTGGTATGTGTAAATAGAGGGTATTTGGATGTGAATTGGGTTTTTTTCTATGCTTTGGATGTGTTTGCCCATGCATGTTCTGTTTATGGCCGTTTGGCCCTATTTAGCCATTAGGATTACTTAATGTTTCCCATGACTAGTACCGTAGGATAGAGGGATTATTTTATCTGACATTCTTGAGATGCTGTAGACTATTTAGTCAAGTAGTTCTTGAGGTTTACTTTGGTCGTATTGCATTTCTATGCTCGTTTACTTACACAGGGCCATGAGAACCTGGTATAGGAGACTATAAGGGTAATTGACTGAGTGAGCTTCCTCAGAGAGTCCTTGAGCACTTTAGAATATAAGGGGAATTGACCGTGTGAGCTTCCTCAGAGAGTCTTTGAACTATTTTAGACTATAAGGGGAATTGACCGAGTGAGATTCCTCAGAGAGTCTTTGAACCATTTTAGACTATAAGGGGAATTGACATGTGAGCTTCCTCAGAGAGTCTTTGACCACTTGGGGCTATGAGGGAATTGAACGAGTGTGCTTCCTCAGAGAGTCATTGACTACCTTAGACTATAAGGGGAATTGACCGTGTGAGATTTTTCAGAGAGTCTTTTTAAACTCTTGGGACTATAAGGGGAATTGACTGAGAGATATTTCTCAAAGAGTCTCTGTAGTATCATTTTTTTGATTGAACCAGAGGGGTTAGGGTGAGAGAACTACCCAGAGGGTTCCCTACTTATTTGCTGTTGTTGATGTATGGAACTGATTGCATTGAAACTGTAGGACTGGTTAATGATGAGTACTTCCTTGTTTCCTAATTTCTTATTTTTATTAACTTCCATATATTCATTGACTGTTAGGAACAGATATTGTGGTGATTGCCTACTGGAATTTAGTCTCACACCCTATTTGGGCTATTCATTTGGGCCCAAATAGATTATATTGCGGAAGGTATAGATAAGGTCAAGCTCCCTTCTACTTCAAGTACTTGATATGCTGCGGAGTTGGAGAGCATGGGACCAATATGTGGCTTGCGATGCTGAGTAGCTATTTACCTATTTTCTTTTGTACTTGGCTTAGTACAGTTCTGTATTCTAGCATCGTGATGTGTTTGGATGTTTTCTTAGAAATATGTACCATGTATCATTTATATATATATGTACACTCCATCTGTTTATTTATTCATATTTCCACTATTTACTTTCATATGGATTATTATTGCTTCCACTATTTGTTATCTGTTTTTATCTTCTACTGTGTTACTCTGCCAATAAGGGCATAGTTTCCCCACTATCATAGAGAAGGCCCTCCCTGCTAGTCGGCATCCTCTGGCATTAAGGGAAATGCGCTTGAGGCCATGTGATCAACCAGGTATGGGGAGCCCTTTGGTGGCTTTCGGAACCGGGATTTTACAAAGTGGTATCAGAGGTATTATTTTCTTCTTGACTTACTATTTGGAGCCTATATATAGGGATAGGATAGAATTGGTAGTTGGTAATAAGCTATGCCCGGGAGTAGCTATCCCGTGTACACTGAAAAGCCAATCGACCTCGTTTAATTTCAATTTTTATGGTTGTACAATTATTATAGTTTCTTTGATTTCACCTTGAGTGATTAACATGATTTTTTCTATTATTATTGATGTTATTGAGGTTCTATTTCTATTGCAACCTGATGAGATGAGGGTATTCCATCTCATGCATCATATTGGAACTTTCTAGGGATCACATGTCATAAATTCTTTCCATGCCATATAGGGTGTATTAGAAATTGCCTGTTGTTGTGATAGGTGTTATGCTAGATATGCATGCTATTATTATAGTTTCTGTGATAAAAATACCTACTGTTTGATAGGGTATTGTTTGTGTAATGTTTTGTTTGAATGAACACCAAACTTTGGTTCTTGAGATGTTATGGGCCCTCATTGACCGGAATTTAGTGGATCATTGACTTTTTTACCTTGTTTACAACATATATATGATGCCAAACTTTGATTCTCAGGGAGTATGGGTCCTCATGGATTAGAATTTGGAACTTGGGTGTTCGTTTCAGTGTTTTTTGGGCTTTAGAGTAATTTTTGAGGCTTACTGTCTGGAAATACCTAGAATACACATCGTGTAGTTTTGACTACATGCCGTGTGTTCTTATGTATGGGAAGAAACTGTTTTTATTAAGTACATTATGTGTACCTTATGTACACGCCATGTAGTCTCTAACTGTGTCATAGGCCATGTGGGCAGAGACACGGGTTAGAGAAGTTCTTGTGGGAACACACCATGTACCAGTTGTACACGCCGTGTAGGGTTGACTCTATGTCCGCCCATGTGACTAACAACACGGATAGAGAAACCTTAGGTGATACACGTATTGTCGATTATAAACATGCCATGTAGTGTAATCTTGGAATCCAACCATGTAACTAACAACAAGGGTTAGTGTTATCTTTTCTAGTACATGCCGTGTCCGTATGGAACACGCTGTGTAGTGTGATCCGTGTATCCGGCTGTGTCACGAACAAAACGGGTCTATGAAGATCCTCTCGTACATGTCGTGTCTAGAACAAAGACGTCATGTAACCTTGTTCTAAGGAGAGCCGTGTGGATTAGCCATGCAGAAGGACTCGGGTAGGGGATGAAAATTCAAGTACATGCCATGTGTAAGGACAACACACCATGTGTTTGAGGTGTTACATGACCAGTTTTGGCAGAAGTACAGGCCCATGTGAAAGACTTAAGGGAAGACACTGTGTAGTCTTGTTATGTAAAAATTGAATGTTTTCTATCTTCTTTTACCTTCTTACACTTCCAGTTTTTAGTCATTTATGATATTAATATAAGGTGTGAGCTAGACCTTGCAGAGTCATGCCACCAAGACATCCTCTGGTTGTACGCTAGTTGCAAGGTGATGATCAAACACTAGACATGGATGATTAGGGACAACTGGCAGATCCTATAGTTGTGCCAGTCTTGGTACCAGCAGTTATACCAGACCTAGGTTCCGATGCACAGTTTTGGGAGGGCTTTCTAAGGATGATGCAGACCTTCCAGGGAGCGCCGCCTCCTACCCCGTCGATGGCAGAATTGACGAGGGTATTTCAGAAACAACATCCTCTCGCCTTTTTAGGGGATGGAGGACCTCAGGCTATAGAGCCATGGCTATAAGCCATGATGACAATCTTTGAGCATCTGGAGATACTTCTAGAGAGGAGGGTGAAGCTCGCTACCTACATGCTTCTAGACTCCGCCAAGATTTGGTGGGATGTGATCTAGCTAGCAGGACGCTAGCATAATATGACTTGGGATGAGTTTCAGCACATCTTCTTTGATTACTTATACCCAGAGAAGTTGAGGGCCAATCGAGCCCGAGATTTTATGAGTCTTAAGGAGGGTACTCTTTTTGTTAAGGAGTATTACTCTTACTTCACAGAGCTACATAATTTCATTCCTATTATAGGAGGTGATGAGTTGTTCCTGAAATGGAAGTTTGAGGATGGTCTGAGGAACGACATCCGATCTCAGGTGAATATCTTCAGGTTGAATTATATCTCTTTTATAGTCAACCAGGTGATGATCACTGAGCACAATATGAGGGATTCTAGAGTTGTGAGCCCGGGCAGTTCGATATCTAGAGTTAGTGCTATGCCAGCAAATAGCAGGAAGCACCACAGGGAGATTTTATGGGGAGATCAGAGTAAGTGAGACGCATCTTCTGGTAGCAAGGTGGTATGCTACCAGTGCGGGAAGAGCAGGAATACGAGGCCACATTTCCCGAGGGACCTGGTGGAGTGCCAATCTTGCGGCAAGACATGTCATCTTTAGCATTTCTATCAGTTCTTTTCACCAGCATCTAGTGATAGGGGTTCTTCTATGACTCCTTGTTTAGGAGAATCCCCACCAGTTTCTCCCCATTCTAGGAACTAGAGTTCTTCCGGCCGTTCAGGTCAAGGTGGAGGTCGTGGCCATGCTAGCGAGTCACCCAGTTTCCAGTGACATCAGGGTAGATCAACTCAGAGTGGTTAGGTAGGGTCACAGGGCCATGAAGCAGGCCACACTTTTGCAGTGGAGCAGAATCAACAGGATCAGGATCCCAGACCTTATATAGTTCAAGTTATGATCTTAGTAGCCTTATTTTTAGCTTCTGATATTTTCGACATAGGGTCTTCCCATAGATTTATATCTGTTGCATTTGTGGAGAGCCTTTCACTCTGCATCTTTTATTTTGTTGATATCTTGACACTAGATACTCCGTTGGGGACTAGAACGGTGAGTGTACGTCAGTGAAAGGAGTTCCCTATAGAGGATGGTGGGTGTCACTTTTTATTGGACCTCTATGTCCTAGAGATGACGGGCTGTGATGTCATTCTCAGAATGGACTGTTTAGTTCCCTTCCAGGTAGTCATCGATTGCTATCGTCGTCGGGTGAGTTTCACATCCACAGAGGGTGGATCTTTTCTTCATAAGGGCGAGTGGGATGTCCAGGCGAGCAGAACGGGACCTGATCAACATGGGTTGGGAGGAGTTATAACCCATATTTCAAGTCTGTATCTGGATGACTAGGGGACTTAATAGTTTGACTTTCCTCTAGTGGTGGATCGTTTCAGATATTTCTTTCTAGAAGAATTTCCAGGTTTGCCTCCAGAGTGTGAGGTATGCTTTTCTATTGAGCTCGTGCCAAGGGCGACACCGGTTTCCATTCCTCCTTAGAGGATGGCTACACCAGAGTTGCAGGAGCTCAAGAAGCAGTTGGAGGAGTTGTAGGCAAAGGGTTTCATCCGACCGAGTACTTACCCTTAGGGTTAATCTGTCCTTTTTTCAAAGAAGGTGGATAGTACCCTCATTATTTGTGTGTATTATCATATTCTAAACTAGTTGATGGTCAAGAACCGATATCCCTTAACAAGGATTGATGATATATTTGATTAGCTTCGAGGAGCCCATGCATTATCGAAGATTGACTTGAGATCTGGTTATCATCAGTTGCATGTTAGACCATCTGATATACCTCTCACAGCCTTCCGGAGCAGGTATGGTCTATACAAGTATGTGGTTATGCTGTTCTGTCTCACGAACGCGCCTGCAATTTTCATGGAACTGATGAACCGAGTGTTCCATCCATACTTGGATTATTTCATGGTGGTCTTTGTGGATGATATCTTGGTGTACTATCACACTCTACATGGCCTTGATACCCTTCTTGAGATTGTTTTGAGTACACTGAGAGATCATCAGTTATATGCCAAGCTCTGAAAATTCCACTTTTGGATGGACCGAATTCACTTATTGGGTCATGTTATTTAAGAGACAAGAGTATCAATAGACCCAAAGAAAGTGAGATAAGTAGTTTCCCGGGAGCATCCTATGATATTATTTGAGGTACAGAATTTTCTTGGGTCGGATAGATAATACAGACATTTCATACATGAATTTTCATGCTTAGTAGCACCACTGATGGGTCTGACTAAGAAGGGTGTGAAGCTCTTGTGGTCAGATTCTTGTGAGTTAGCCTTTCATGAGATGAAAGGGAGGTTGACTTCAGCACCGATACTAGTTTTTCTAGAGCTATTCAAGAGCTATACAGTGTACTGTGATGCTTCAGGTATCGGGATGGGAGCTGTGCTTATGCAGGGAGAAGGAGAATTTGTGTACGGGTCTCGGCAGTTGAGGCCAAATGAGAGGAATTACCCGATGTAATATCTATAGTTGGCTATAGTTGTTCATGCCTTACGCTGTTAGAGACATTATCTTCTGGGAGAACATTTTGTGGTTTTCACTGACCACAAGAGTCTCAAGTACATCTTCACTCAGCGTGATCTCAATTTGAGATAGTGAATATGGGTTGAGTACCTTCAGTCCTTTGACTTTGAGCTTGCCTATATTCCTGGTAAAGGCAACGCAGTGGCTGATGCGTTTAGCAGGAGGACTCAAATAAAAGGAGTTCAGGAGGACAGTAGTGAGTGACAACTTATGACTATATTCTCAAAGATGCATTTGGTGGTGTATGACAGACAAGGGAAGACGTTTCTTTCTTCTGAATCTTTTACCTCTACTCTTCTTGATCGAGTGAGAATGAGAAAACTATCAGATTCAAAAGGCCTAGTCCTACGAGAGAGTGTGTCAGGAGAGGAAGCTTTTCTGGTATGGACCATAGGAGAGGATGAGATCTTGCATTTCCAGGGGTGCGTATGGGTTCCAGCAGACATACGTGGGGAGCTGATGCGGGACTTTCATTCCTCAGTATGGGCTGTTCATCTTGGTGTCACCAAGATTTATTGTGATCTACACCATCAGTATTGGTGGATAGGTATGAAGAGAGATGTTTCTAGTTTTTGCATGAACTATTCCACCTATCAGTAGGTGAAGGCAGAGCATTAGTGACTAGTAGGGCTTTTGCAGTAGTTGCCTATTCCTGAGTGGAAGTGGAATGATGTCACGATGGATTTCGTGACAGGTTTACCGAGGTTGCCTCGAGGGAATGATGCAGTTTGGGTTGTCATCGACAAACTCACAAAGGTTTGTCACTTCTTGCCGATCAAGGAGACCTTTAGTGTTGATGAACTGGTATAGTTGTACATCCACGAGATCGTACGTTTACATGGAGTTCCACACTCCATCGTTTTAGACAGAGCTACACGTTTTACTTCTTGGGTCTGGTAGGGGCTTCAGAAATATTTGGGTACACAAGTACTTTTGAGTATAACTTACCATCCCTAGACAGATGGCTTATCTGAGCATATGATTCAAGTGCTTCAGGACATGCTTCGTGCATGCATCTAAGATTTTTGAGGTTCTTGGGAGAGGCACATACCCCTTATGGAGTTTTCCTAAAATAATTGTTTTCAAGAAACTATTCAGATGGCACCTTATGAGGCTTTGTAAGGTAGGTCATGCTGATCCACCTTATGTTGGATGGAGGTAGGAGAGGCAGCTATACTGGGACCTCGTCTTGTTCAGGTGACCTCAAAGTAGATATAGTTGATTTAGAAGAGGATGGATACTGCACAGTCTCGACAAAAGTCTTATGTTGATCAGCAGAGATGACCTCTGGAGTTCTAGGTCGGAGATCAGGTTTTCCTGCATGTCACACCGAGGTTGGGGAACAGGAGGATTAGGAGACAAGGTAAGCTTTCACCGAGGAATGTCAGACCATTTGAGGTGTTGGATAGAGTTGGAAAGGTTGCCTATCAGTTGCAGTTACCTCATAGGTACCAATATATGCACGATTTCTTCCATGTTTCTCATCTTCAACGTTACTTCTCAGACCTGTCTCATGTCTTCCAACCCCAGGAGGTTGGGTTATAATTGGACGAATCATTCAAGGAGAATCCTATCCAGATCCTTGATTGAAGTACGAAGGTTTTCCGTGGCTGGTCTGTTCCTCTGGTAGAAGTGCTATGGCAACACGAGCGAGTACAGGAAGAGACTTGGGAGAGGGAGACCGATGTACTAGCATAGTGGCTGGATCTTTTCAGGTTTTCTTCTTCTACGCCACATTTCTAGGGACATTTGGGGAAGAATTTATCTAAGGGAGGATGTTTGTAAGAACTTGGATCTTCTTTTTTAGGTATGTTTTCTTTTTCTGGTCATTTTTGAGAAAAAGAGGAATTTATGGAAATTTTTGAAGCACACGCCATGTAATTTAAGATTACACACCGTGTCCTTTAAGAGTACACGTCATGTACTTTATGAGTACACACTATGTACTTTATGAGTACATTCCATGTACTCCGTTTTTGCATGTAGCCTTGTGCTGGCCGTGTAGTGGCCATGTATACAGCCATGTGGGGGTGACCTGGAGGCCGCCTAAAGCAGAGTACAGAAAAGGCAAGTACACACCGTGTACTTTAAAAATACACTATGTGTATTTTTTTCCATTAAACTGACCAGGGTCACGTATTATCAACAAAAACGTGTTCTTCTTTGACTTCTTCATCCAAGAGTGTCATATGGCCGTTGATCTTTGACGAGCCCCTGAGCGAGCGTCCGTCCTCCGAATCAAACACCGTCGGTTGTGTTGGAATTGCATCAGTGAGTTCTCTCTTCTCCTAGAGCACCATCTGATTATTTTCCTCTCTCATAAGATATCATGGGTTGAAATTTTTAGACGTTTTTGTAGATCTAATGCATTCTAGTTCGATCCATGGGCCAACATCAGAGTATATCGAACTACCAATGCTAAGGTAGGTGGTTTTTTGCCTTTCCGTTGATAGTATTTGAGTATTATGTGCAATTTCACCCAATACCCTTGAACGAGGTGTTAAATGTTTACCGTTTTGACCCATTTAATTTGCTTCTATACTAGTATGTGTAAATATAGGCTAATTAGATGTGAATAGGGTTGTTTGCTATGCTTTGGATGTGTTTTCCCTTGCATGTTCTGTTTATGGCCATTTAGCCCTTTTTAGACATTAGGCTTCTTTGATGTTTCCCATGCCTCATACCATAGGATGGAGTGATTATTTTATCTGACATGCTTGAGATGTTGTAGACTATTTTTTCCAAGTAGTTCTTGAGGTTTACTTTGGACATATTGCATTTCTATGCTTGTTGACTTACACAAGGCCGTGAGAACCTGGTGTAGGAGACTATAAGGGGAATTAACCAAGTGAGCTTCCTTAGAGAGTCTTTGATAACATTAGAATATAAGGGGAATTGACCATGTGAGATTCTATAGAGAGACTTTGAACTATTTTAGACTATAAGAGGAATTGACTGAGTGAGCTTCCTCAAAGAGTCTTTGAACCATTTTAGACTATAAGGGGAATTGACATGTGAGATTCCTTAGAGTGTCTTTGACCACTTGGGGCTATGAGGGGAATTGACTGAGTGTGATTCCTCATAGATTCCTTGAATATATTAGACTATATAGGGAATTAACCGCGTGATCTTCCTCAGAGAGTCTTTTTAAACGGTTGGGACTATGAGGTGAATTGACTGAGAGAGATTCCTCAGAGAGTCTCTGTAGTATCCTTATTTTGATTAAACCAGAGGGGTTCGGCTGAGAGAACTACCCAGAGGGTTCCCTACTTATTTTCTATTGTTGATGTATGGAACCGATTGCATTGAAACTGTTGGACTGGTTACTGCTGAGTAATGCCTTGTTTACTACTTTCTTTTGTTTATTACCTGCGATATATTCACCGACTGTTGGGCACAATCTTGTGGTGATTACATACTGGGATTTAGTATCACACCATGTTTGGGTTATGCATTGGGGCCCAAACAGATTATATTTCTATATGTATAGATAAGGGCATGCGCCCTTCTAATTCAGGTACTTGATATGCCGTGGAGCTGGAGAGCATGATACCAAGATGAGGCTTGTGATGCTAAAGAGATGTTTACCTATTTTCTTTTTTACTTGGCTTAGTACTGTTTAGTATTCCAGCATCGTGATGTGTTTGGATGTTTTACTAGACATATTTACCATGCATCTTTTTTATATATATGTACACTCAAAGTATTTATTTCTTCAGACTTCTGCTGTTTACTTTCGTATGGATTATTACTGCTTCTTCTATTTGTTATCTGGTTTTCTCTTCCGCTGTGTTACTCTGACAATGAGGGAATAGTTTCCCCACTATCACACCCAAGGCCCCTGCTACTTGTTGGAATCCTTTGGCGTTAGGGGAATTGCGTTTGAGGCCATGTGACCAACCAAGTACGAGGCACATTTGGGTAGCTTATGGAATCGGGACATTACACTTACCTTCTCCATTTTTAGTCAACTTGGTTCCAACTGAAATCAGTGTGGGAAAAAGTTTTGAATTCTCTATTTTAAACTTATAAAGAAGATCTTTATCATAGTTTCCTTGGGAAAGAAAAAATGATTTCTTATTTTTTAAAATTTATAACACAAGAAATTATTTCATTTCACCCAATATAGACATCTAAATTAACCTTTTCATTTCTTCAGTAAATCTTTCACAAGTCCCTTCATCATTTCCAACAAAGATAATGTCATCAAAATAAACAATCATAATGAGTGAAAAATCACGACTTTATTTAATATACATATTACTATCAAATATTCCTTCCTTAAAAATCAGCTTCCCTAAGAAAGTATCCAATTTGGAATACTTTTCCCTATAGCTTGTTTTAGCCAATTAAAGGATATCTTCATCTCACACACATAACTTTCATCTTTACCAAGAATAAAGCCACATGGTTGTTAAATATAAACTTCCTTATCAGGATCACTATTCAAAAATGATGATTTCATATCCACCTGAAAATTTTCGTAACTTCATTGTGCCTCAATAATAAGAAATATTCTGATTTTTTCTAAATTTTCCACCAGAGAAAAAGTTTCAACAAATTAAATGCCTTCAATTTGTGATTAACCTTTTCACACTAATTTTTTTTATTTCTTATCACTTCACCATATTTATTAATTATTTTCTAGAAAAAACCATTTCATACCAATAATTTTTTTTATCTAGATTAAGTACCAGTCCCCATGTATCATTATTTTCAATATAATTAGGCTCTTTATTTATAGACTAGGACCATTTTGGATTCTCAAAACCATCATTCACATCATTCAGATGAACTTTTTAATACAAAGAAGCATGTATAATAGTTCTTCTTGTTTCAAACATATGATGTTGATCATTAATAATGTTTTAAGATTTTACTTTCTTCCTTATATTGGGATGAGATTTTTAAAATATTTCCTCATCAAATGAAACAACTAAGTCCAATTATTCTTCTTGAGATGGATTTTAATTTTTTTCATCCATATCAAAATCCTCATCAGAAGTTTTTTCTTCCTATTCATCTTCATTATCTGCATGTGTTTGTTTATCTTCCTAATACTTTTCAATAACTTTCAAATCAACAGAGTCAACCAGTCTTCCTAAATCTTTGTTGAAACATATTTATCCTCTTCCATATTAATAATATCCAATTAAAATTATAGTTTCACCTCTCTGATCAAAATTTTAATGGTTTCCACCTCTTTTCATTATGATAAAAGGAATCCCGAAAAATCTTAAGTGTTTCAATCTTAGAGTTTTTCTATAAAGATTTCATATGGACTCATATCAATAATTGGTTTATAAAAACATCAGTTTTGAATTTATATATCAGTGGTCAATAATTTCCTAAAAAAGTAATTAGAATGGACCATGTAACATAGTTCATCATATTTAAACCATACTTCTATTCTTTCTTTCAACAAAACAATTTTTTTGAGGAGTGTATGGTGTACTAAAATCATACATAATTCTATACTTCTCAAGATAACTTTCAGATTATTCATTTTTTTATTCACCACCATTGTCTATTATCAACTTCTTAACTAAAGTCTCTAATTCCTTCTCAAATTTCCTCTTGAAACTTTTACACATTTTCAAAGAATCTGACTTATGTCTTATATTAATAACACAAGTAATGTAATTAAATTCATCAATAAAGGTAATAAAGTACTTATCACTGTGATTTTATTTTTTTCTCATTGGCCCATAGATATATGAATGAATAAGTTCTAGGGGTCTCTTTAACAAATATTAAATATCTTATATAAAAAACTAGCACTATTTCCTTTCTAAATTTTTTTGCAACACCAATATTTTATTCTTAACTTATCAGGAATACCATGGACACTGTCTCACTTTGACAACTTTCTCATGTTTCTATGACACATATTTCCCAATATTTTATGACACTACTAATTTTATTCCACCATGCCTATGTAATAAGAGTTTTGATCCCCCACAACTTGGAACAAGTTTCATTTTGTATGTTGTCCTCTTAAAACTAAATTTCCATATTCCTCACTTGAAATAACAAACCCATTTTATTATAAAGAAAATTTTGTTTACTTCATCAAAAAGTTTTGAAACACTTATCAAGTTATGTTTTAGCCCATCAACAAAAAAAAATTTCTTAGATTACAACTTTTCTTTCCCAATGATAGAAGATCTAACACCTTTGATTTTGAGAGATTCATCATTTCCAAATGTCACCATTCCATCTTTGAAATATTTCACATTATTTAAAAATTTAAAATATTATATAATATGAGAATAATAACCACTATCTAAAATAAAAGGTCATTCCCCTTTTATATATTTGAAAGTGGTTTCTATAATAAGAGTTTTTTCTTTCCATTTATATTTATTAACTCTACGATTATGAAAACTCCTAAGAAATGTTTTTTATACCGGTAAATAAATAAGACAAAATTTTGTAAGGTGTAGAGGTTGTTCACATATTTCTTATATATTTTCTAGTGGTTGGGACATATTTTGAATTTTAACACCAACCTTCTTATGTTTCATCAGAACATCCTTCTCAGACTTCTTCCTTTGACAGGACTAACTCCACCTCAAAATTTTCCTTCTGTAATTTTTGGAATAATGACAATGTTATTGATTGAACTAAAACATATTAGCCATGTGACTAAATCTAGAACAATACCAGCAGTATCCATAGAAATAATTTTTTCCTTCAAAACTTATATACTGTTTGAAGTTTTGACTATATTTCTTAGTAACCTTATTATATTTCTTATTAAAACTTTGTTGACCACTAATATTTATATTTTAAATCAAAATATTCCTTTTCAGTTCTATTTTTTTCATTATTTTTAGAATTCAAAGTAATTGAAATTTTTTCAAAATAATAATTTTTAGAGACTTCTGACTTCTCTACTTTGTTGGTCTTGGCCACGTACAAAACTTTCACACCTTTCTTCTTATTAGAAAAAATTTCAACTTTCTTCTCAAACTTTGGAGTAAAATTTTAATCCTTATTAGGTTTTCCCTTTCTTGAGCTTCCACCAATTTTAGAGATAGATTTATTAAAAATTTAACCCTTTGTTTAGTTTTAGAAAGTTTTTGTCAGACAAGTTCTAAATATTATTCTTTTTACTTAAATTTTACTTCCATATATTCATTAAAATACTTTATTTCTCCATATATTTATTCAAATCATCAATATCTCTCAAAATCTTGAATTTCTCCTCAAGAAAACATTCTTGTTTATTTTTATTAAAGAGTCTTCACTTTTCAACTTACCGATTTATTTATCAATCCTTGAAATATTTCTCATTCATTCTTTAAATTGTTCTTTTATAAGAAATTAAAATTGAGTTTCTTCCTCTTAAGAACTTCTTCTTCCAAACTCTTAATTGATAACTATTGAAATGAAAGTATTTTCTCTAGTTTTTTTAAAACAATTTTCAGATTCAACCTCACTATCGTTTTCTTCATCATATTTAGATAATAAACCTATTCTTTTGGATTTGAAATTTTTTATCTTTACCTTTTCAAAAATATTTATCCTTATCACTCTATTTAATCCCTAATCTTTTATTACTTCTATAAAATTCCTCACTATCCTCTTCTTTAATTCTTTGAGAAAAATTATCCGCAAGGTTCCCAATTGCCCCACATTCAAAATATTTTAAGGGAAGTTTCCATTTGTATTTACCTATACCACTTCTGAAATTTTTAGAAAACAAGGATAAAAAATCATTAATATTTTTAAAAACCTCATTTTGAGAATCATAATTTCCCATTTCATTTTCAAAAAAATATTCTTTGATTTTCCTTCTCATCAGCCTTTAAAGACATTTCTCTATCAATTTTTTTATTTCCTTTCATAAAATATTCCCTTATCATTTTATAAGTAATGATAGTGCTATGAAAATCATCTATAGATAATGTTTCTAAATCTATATATTATGAGGAAGAAGGATTAACATAAAACTTATTGAGAATAATTCTCAAGATATTTTCAATATTTGAATATTCTAACTTTTAACCAGGACATCTGATAGTTCTAACAATATCATTCACCCTGGTACTGAAGTCACCAATAGATTCATACTCAATAATTTTCAAATCTTTATACTCCAGCCTCCAGATTGGTAATTTGACCTTCTTCAATTTTTTATTTCCATCATAATTTTTTTTATCTTATCACAGATACCTTTAGTAGTGGAAAAACCTTTCAATCTTAAAAGTATACCTAGGAAAGTGATGAATGTAAGGAATTATTAACACTTTAATCATTATCAAAATTATTCTTTTCAACCGATACAAGAAGAACCTTATCATTAATAAGATGAAATCCATCCATTGAAGCTTTAAGAACATCCTATCCAGAAGATATAAGATAAGGAAACATTATATCATTCTAGATATGATAATTATTACCATTTAAGACCAAAAATACATTTACTGTTCACACAATTCATATTCCCCATCACAAATTATCTTCAAAAAAATTTAGAAAAGATTAAACAAAGGAGAACTTCCCTATGATACTAATTAAAAATTCATAGTAGGATCAATGTATCATTGAGAGGAGGACGGGATGAATCATTGATATCATTTACTTTTATGTTTCCTTACTTATGAAACAACGCTCACCTCATGTTAAATAGTTTTCAACCATGCTGAAGATAAAAAATTTACATCCATAGGGAAAAAATAATTTATAAGGTTCACTACTCAACAAGAGTATATATATCCTTGCTATGGTTTGGAAACAATACAATACCACCTAATCCACTAGAAAACAATCCTTTTGTGTTGAATACAATGCGTTGGATATTCCTCACACTCGTGTTGCACTATGTTTAATAAAATAGTGCATATGCTTCAAGTAGAACCGAATGATATAATAAAATTCTCTATAACAATTTATGAAACATGTTACTATGCCACCTTGTGAACTTTGAAAAATATGTTCTTTAAAAACAATTCTTTACTTTCCTACCCAGTAGTAGGTAAGAAATTACTTAGCTTCGTAATGATACTAATTCCTATTACCCAATATTATTTCTTTATATGGAAATATAATTCTATCAGAATACGGTTGAGAAAATACTGAACTACTTCTATCTAAATCTGGAAATCTTAGTATGATTTCTCAGTCAGAATCCAAAAACCCTGATTATGATATTCTCTCTTCTCCTTTAATATCATATCTAGAAAAGTTATTTTGGTATGGTTGATATGGAAAATACTTCTCTCTATAATTCTTCAACACTCCACATTATCTCTTAAACAATACATATTTTAGAAAGTAAAAGTACCTCTTCTATTTATAGGTGACCTAAAAGAGGTTTAAGTGTGATTCTAAAAATAATTCCCACTCAACCAAATTTCCTAAAATATTCAAATTCCCTTAGATATCGGATTAATATTTGAATTATTCAACACTTATTTATTATTATATAATCTTTTCATAACTTCATCTCTCTTTATAATTTATTTACAAATTTTAGTCTGATTCATATTTGTCATTATGATTTCCTCATTATGATTCTATACATTAGTTGAAAGACTAATCTTACCATTACAATTTATTCATTATGATATTGAAAATAGATTATTCATTACATTTCTCTTCACCAAATGAGACATATAAAAACCATTATTTAAACTTCTTAAATAGATTCAACAATCCCTATTAATAACTATTCCACTAGCTTCTAGAAATTCTCCTTTTATTCCTTTTCTAAAACAATGATCTTGTGTATAATGGATTCATTTGTGTCTACTATTTTCTGATAGTTGTTACCCACCTGATAAAAAGACTTTTGAAAGGAAATTAGAGTATTTATTTTCATTCTTGAACCACTTAATAAAATAACCAATAATTCATCTTGATGAAAATGGTTGAATAAATTGTTGACAGGTCCCTGAACTTCTTCTTCACATCGATCCCAACAAATTTTTCTTCCTTTTTCCTTTTTGTTGGTCTCAAAAACTACCATAAGAAAATTCTAATTTCGATTAGAATATGATCATCAGTGTCAGTATTACTATGATTCTTTGTGGCACACTATTCCTAATGGATCAGTTTTAGTAGCTTTGACATTAGAAACTTATATCTTCTTTTCTGAGTACAATACACCCAAACCTCTTTCTTAAAAGATTTACATATTTTGGATTATTATTCTAACTAAAAACTACCATATTTGGTTTGTTATGTTATGATCAACCTTCATAACCTTAAAATAAGTCTGTGTCTAGTGATCACACATAAATGATATGAGACCAATTTTTTTTACTTTTTCCGCTTCCTTCTTCAAAAAATGTCAGATTATATCAATAATTCTTCATGAATTGAATAAAATTTAATATTAGAATCAACATTATTCAAATTAAATTAGGAAGTAATATAACATCTAATCCTCCCATCACTTATTTATTTCCCTCAATATTATTTTCAAAACTTAGTCTCCCCCTTCTTTACGTATGTCTTGGACCATATGTTTTCTGTAAAACTTATAATTTTTGTGAATTAAAAAACAAAAAAGCATTATCAGTTTTCCATTGGATCCAAGATGACTCTGATACAGCTTCCCATTACGACATTCCTTTCATTTCAGGCCCAAGGAGAGTCTGAAAAACCTTTAAATCTAGAAAAATTATTCTCAATATAATGGAATTTCTTGATATTTTTCAGTTCAATCTTATGAATATGATTCTCAGCCTGATCACCAAAAAATAAAATGTGAGGTGATTTATTTTCTTTGAAAAAGGGAAATTCACTTTAAAAAAACGTCATTTATCATCCACAAACCTTCTTCAGCCAACTTGGTCCCTACATGAAAGACTTGAATTCATCATATTCCATTTCATCCGTTTGAGAAACCCCAACTCCATTGTATTAATATTTTTCCTATCTTAATGGAGGGAAATAATGGAAATCAAAGAATAGGAATTAATTTGAGTTTCATGTCATGGTGGAAGATCATTTCACCCCTGAAATTCTTCTGCATCCACTATAAAAAGAATTAAAATATTAAATAATTTAAGCGTAAGAATTTGGGAATTCCATGAAACCTTATATAAGGCTAGGCCTCAGGTTTTTCACTCATCATTGTGAGTGTTAGAGATAATGGATGAAAGAGTGAAGAGGTAAAGATATTATATTGGAAGAATAAATAGATATTAAGATGGAATAAGAAATGGTAAACACTTTAATTAAAAATATTAATGTGCAATTACATTAAAAATGAAATTTAAAAGAAAAAAAAAGAAAAAAAAACCTAAAAGTAGTAGAACCATCTTCCTCAGTGCATCAGTCGATTCCTTAGATCCACTGATTTCCCATTACAACCCCTTATCTTCCTTTTTAGGCCTCAAATACAATTTGGGTTATTTAATTGAAAAATTAATGGGTATCCTATCATAATGGGTCATAATGGAGTCATAAAAGGGGATCCAAACATTAAAATCGTTAAATGAGGCTATTTCTAGGCCCCGTATGGAACTTTAATGTTATGAAAAGTGGTTTTATGATGTAAAATCAATGAGGTAGAACTTGATGATGCTTTTATGACTTGATTTTTACATTCAAAAAAATTTGAAGGACTGTCATGACGTGACATATATGTGTCACATTGTGACATACAATTCCACTTCCCAAATTTCCTTCTTCTCTTTATGATTTGTCTTATGTAATGAATTCATTAAATTTTACATTATAAATTCACTATTTATGATGTGAATGTGTTTTTTCAGTAAATATCCTTTAGTTTTGTCCTTATTCTTAATTTTCATTCCTTGGACATTGTCTTTGACTGATCCTTTGTTTCCAAGAATCTTCTGTATTATGAAATCATTAAATTTTAGCATGTTTTGAAAAACACATCATATCCTTCAATGAATTACAAAACTGTTAAATAATATAAATTTCAACAAGTTAAATTGAATAATTTTTTTATATTAAAATAAACTAGTGAAATATGGTTCTTTTAATTCCTCTATTCTTACTTTTACTCAAGCATGCAATCTGAACAACCTTTAATAGGAACTTTAATAAACCAATATTTAAATTTAAAAATCAATAAAACCAAATATTTTTCAATGGAAAATAAACTTTCAAATTTATCGCAAAATAATTCATTCAAATCATCATTTTTAAAGAAATAAATCCAAATGTTTATTTTACTTTTCCACATTTTTAATAAAAATGATCATGATTTATTTAATTTTAATTTATCAATTCATCATTAATGTGTATACAAATTAAAATTTACATCACATTGAATTATTTTTACTCATCGCTCAAGGTAATAAAGGTAATGAGTTTGTACTAATACCTCAAGTACATATTAATTACTATAGCATTGAAAGGAATCTAACATATCAACTACATAAAGAAAAAAATAAAATTTAATCATGAAGACTTTTTAATTAAGGTTCAATCATCTCTGAGGCCTAAGGTTGGTTGGTAATGAATTATATAAATCTAAAATATAAGTTTTGACTCTAACAAACTGCAAGATATCCAAATATAGAATTGATGAAAATAATCCTAAAATGATAAATTTGTCATCTCCTAACCCCTAAATCTCAAATTAGGCACATCATATGAGTAAACATAATTAATAAATATCCCTAACTTGTTTTTTGATTTAATTTTTTTTAAATTTTTGAAGGGGTTTCTTAAGTCAAATCTCACATCAGCCACCTAACCACATACGATTGAAAGAGCATTGGTCTAAAAATGGTTATTTTTTATCCTAAAAATGAACAACCCATTTATTTATTTATTTATTTATTTGTTTTTTACAAGATATTAGAATAATAAAGTAAAAATAATGATCACATCCCCCCTAAATCACATGGAAAACCTTGAATAAAAATATCCTCAATATAGTATATCCCTATACACCATGGACACCTACTCCCCAAAAATTAGGCTCTTGAATAGAATACAACATACTATGAGTAGTTTAGAAATGGATATAATAGTCTTGTAACATGGATCATTTCCTAACAAGGTCATTATGAACTTCTATAGTAAAAACTAGGATTTAGTGTCATGGTGGGTTTAAGGATAAAGTGCTAAACAATAACAAGGCCTCAATAATATTAAAAATGGTTTTTTATTATTATGACATTGATAATATTCTATAAAACTTATAGAATATAAATATTATTGAATATTTTAAGAAATATATTATAAAAAGAAATGGGAAATATTTTTTCCAAAATTTATTTGGAATGATAACATATGGTTTTGGATAATTATTCATAAAAATTTAATAAAATGATTAACCAATATATATAAATTTAATAAATTAAAAACATTCCAAATCTAAGAAGAATTTACTTTTAAAAAAATCATCTTATTCCCCAAAATTATGTTTTTTAAAATTCATCCCCTCATGATTAACTTTACTCATTAATTTTACCATTTCTATCATATAATCATATTAATTATAAAAATTAAAACATGGAATAATGATTATCCTAAGTATCTTATGTCTCCTAGATCGACACTAGAGTTCAAGGGTTTAAAGTGAGGAATTCAATTTTATTTCAAAGATATAAAATAGATTAAAATTGTGGGAGTAAAATAAAATAATTAATTGAAACTCATACTACCCTTATAATGAATCTATAGACCTCCTTTTGATGTTTAGGGGATGCCTTATACCATTAGTTACATGGACCTACAAAAGATCATCAGTCGTCAGAGAACACATACCATTCCATAAAGTTAAAAAATAGAGGGATTGGACTACATCCAAATATATTCCTAAAACTAATTATTCAAAAATAAAATGAATATTAAATTGATAGAAATAAAATTTGAATTATAAATCTTGGTATAATCGGCTAAGTGGGCCCTAGGTTTTTAATTCCTCTAAATGGTTAGTGCTAGCTATTATCCATAGTCTATTACTGGGTGGAGTTTCATGGATTTAAACCACCAACACCCCTTCCTTATAGATTGTACATTTTTTTATTTTTTGCAGGGGAATCCATGGATAGAGTATACTAGATCCAACCCCTTAACAATGAGGTATAATTTTTAGGGTGAGGGTAGGATGAATTATGGATCTTCCTCCTTCTTGGTTGCTACTTGTGAAACATCTTCTTAATTATAGTGAGATTTATTAAGATTTTCTTTTGCAATTTAAAAATAAAATTGAAAGTTGGAATTCAATTTAATTTGAATGAAATTGAAGCAATAATATTCAATTTCAAAATCTTCCCCTTTTTTGTAGGCATTGTGTGTCTCTAGTTTTTCCGGAATATCCACTTGGATATCTTCATGGGATTCTTATAATAAATATTTAATATGTTCTTTGATATCCATTTGTTCCTCAATTGGAAGGTTTTCTTTTTCTCCATCTTCCTCTAAGGAAAAATGGGGATTAACCAAACCTGTAGAATAAAAATAGGGGGAGGAAATAATCAAATCAATTTCTATGAAAAAAAACTAAATTGAGTTGAAGAATGTATTATCTCCCCAAATTGGTTCCACTTTAATCATTTCTTCAGGGGAATGTTCCTTTTTGAGTTTAATTTCTATGGAAATAGGTTGGCAGTTAGGCTCCTCCATTATTTCTTCAAATTCCACCACCCAGATGGTTTCTTATTCTTCCAATTATAGAGTGAGTTAGAGTAGTGATGATTCATATACTTTTTTAATGATGTGTAGATATTGTGGTAGTTCAATTGCATCCTAATTTTTCCAAATTTACTTGATCTCACTTTCATAAATTACCAAGAAATTATCCTTTATCAATCTACTCCATCAAAGGTTGAGCGAGGTGGAATTGATATTTAGGTACCTAAACATTTACCTAATAATGTTCTTAAAATTTAAATATGAGTTGGAAAATCCCTTCCTCTATTGGCTTAGGTTTTACCTCTGGTTAAGGTTTGAGTTTATCTGGGGATGCATAGAAAAATGCAGTTATCCATTCTATTTTTCTTTCCAAATCTTGTATTTTGTCACTAATACATTTCCCCTGGTCATTTAAATCATTGTTAACTCCTTTATATGGGTGTTTAACCTATGAGTAATCACTATATATAGAAAATTGGTTGTTTTAATATATCATTGAAAAATATATATATTTTTATTTTTTTTATAAAAAAACATTTAACACGTGAAAACATAAAAAGTGAAATAAATTTTTTTTTCTCCCCAACAATAGTTCCAGTTTTGAAATTCATGTCATAGGTTGGTACAAAATAAAAGTTATTTCCATAATTTATTACAATGGATGAAAAACTTTTTCTCACTTGAGGAATTTTTTAGTTAATCACTCACTAATTCTAATTCACCTAATCAATTTTTTTTTGTTTTTAATATTTATGGAAATGGTAGTTTCAGATGTGTAACTTAATTTAAAACTAGAATATGGATGGAACACATAAAAAATTTAGGTTAGGAATAAATGTTTTGGTCATAGGGTTTGTCTACACATGTTCCTTCATTATTCATATTTATTGATTAATTTTAGTTTTATAATTATATTATAAAACCTCACAATTTAATTACTATCCTTTAATTTATTATGTGTGAAATTTATCATGCCTTCAGTTTACAAAATCTCACATCCTCTAATATAAACGAACGATAAAACACCACGATCAAGAATTTTATAGCCTAAAATACTTGGCTCCAACATATGATGTTTCATCCCTTCATGAAACCCCAAATCCATCGTATGAATAGTTTTAACATAGAAAGGGTGGGAAAGAATGTAAATCAAATAATAGGGATACATTTTAGATTCATGTCATGGTGGATAATCACCACACCCATACAATTATCTCAAATCCACCACAAAAATAATTAAAACATTAAATTATTTATACATAAGATTTTAGGGTCATTGAAAAACCTCCCCCAAGTCCATGCCTCAAGTTAGTTACTCATCATTGTGAGGTTAATAGATTACAACATAAATATTGAATAGAGAAAGAAATGAGATTGGAATAATAAAGAGAGATTGAGATGGAAGAAGAAAGGGAAAACACTATAATTAAATACATTATTGTGAAATTAAATTTAAAAATAAATTGAAAAATAAAATAGAAAATAAAACCTCAAATTATTAAAACCCTCTTCATTAGTGCATCATCCAATTCCTTAGAGTATCTAATTTCCCATTCTAATCCTCCTATATATCCTTTTTTTGGCCTTAAATGCACTTTGAGCACTATAATTTCAACATTAATGGGTCTCCCATCTTAATGGTTTATAATGGAGTCCTAAAAGGGGGTCTAGGCATTAAATTAGTCAAATTATGCTGTTTTAGGTCCTATATGACACTTTTACCCTAGAAAAAGAGATTTTTCAATGTAAAATCATTGAGAAAACACTTGAAAAAGTTTTTAAGACTTGATTTTTATGGTCTGAAATATTTGAAGGACTATCACGACTTGATGTATATGTGTCATACCATGACACATGATTCCATTTCCTATATTTCATTTTTTTCTTTTTGTTTTTTATTAAGTCTTAAATTATGTAACGTTTACATTTTAAATTCACTACATACAATGTAAATTGGTGTTTTTTAGAATATTTCACTCTATTTTAGCCAGATTATTCTTTTTCAAGCCTTGGACTTGGTCCTTGACACATGCTTTATTACTAGGCATCATTTCCATTACGAAATTTTTGACATTTAGATTTTTTTTTTGAAATTTTTTTTATACTACAAAAAATTACAACAAATTTAAATACCGACAAGTTTAATCAATTAAATTATATAAAAACTAAGTTTTATATTAAAATAACCATGGAAAATAATATTTTATTATTATTATTAAGGTATATCCCAAGTGAAAAAAAGAACTTTTATGAATGATGAAATAGATGAGAAACATGTTCATAATAGGAAAACTTTTAATTTTATCATATACAAAGTGTTTTAGAATTATATTTTTTGATATCATGTGTTTAATCCTGAAAAAGAAAAATAATATAAGATCATTTAGAGAGATATTCAGGGTAAGTCAATACAAATAAGATATAAATTTTAGATTTTGATAGGAAAATGGAAGTGTAACTATAAAAAAGATATTTTGGAAAACATTTCCGAACATTTTTGTGAAAATACAAAGTTACAACCCACTTTAAAAATAATTTTTATGAAGGAAACATAAAATCCATTTTAAAATAAAATTTAAAATAAATACCAATAATAGAGACTTGAAATATATATAAAGATTTTATAGAGTAAATATAGAGTTTAAAATAAAATATATGACCATAAAAGGAAAATTATATTTAATATTTTAAATAAAATTTATTAAAAACCACATTGTAGAAATTATAAAAAACATATTTTTAAAAAGAGATAAATAAAAATAAGAATACCACATGAGATAATATATATTTTGGTTTCAAGATAATAAATGAAAAAAAAACCATGAAAATAAATAATATAATTATAGAGGTGATACATCCATTGAAGAGTACATGGATTATTCTCAACAGTGTTTCATTTTTATGAAGGAAATAAATCAAAGAAGAATAATTGATGAAAAAATCCTTTGAAAAGGATTTTATGAGAATTAATTTTAAATCCATATAAAGAAAATTGTAAGAATAATACAATTTAATCATAAGGTAGAATGTTCCCATCTTATAGGTGTAAATATGAAGAGTAATATACATAACTCAATGATCAAAAATTGTGTTAGTAAAAACCTTATGAATTTAATAACACCTGAATGAGAATACCTTGAAAAAGGTAAATTTTGATTGAAATGTAAATATCAGTAATTTTATAAAATTTATTATTAATGGAATCCATAAGTCATTATATACACCACAAAAAATAAAACAATCGGTGAATATGGTATTTGTATCAAGTAAAAAATTGAGACAAGAAACCCTCACCTTAAATCCTGATTTCAATGAAAGTGATTTAAACATATATATAATAAACATAAACAAAATAATAATCTATTTAATAACATTATTCCAATATATTACCTTTTCAACACTATAATTATAATAATTCATTATTCCTTTATTATCTAGTTATTTTTTGTTTTCATTATCGCATGTTAGTGTCCTTGATTAAAATTAAGGTAATGTTAATGTTGATACTAATTATTTTATACAATTTTATCATTCATATATTATTATGGTACTAATATATATGTTATATGATGACTTATGATGTTCTAATTTTGTTCTATGAGAGTTTTATTTACGATTTAGGAAGATGAAATTGATGTCAAGATTGTTTCCAGTAATTTAGCAGTATCAACAAGTTACTTTATAACAATGATTAATTTTTTTCATCCTTATAAAATTTTAAATATATTAAAATATACACATTATAATTATATTTAAATATAAAATTATTTCTATAACCATCCATGGATGTTGTGATGAAAAAACACACTTCTATAGAGGTCGTAGTTCGCACGTAATACATGTGACATTTTCATTTTCTATAGGATGAAATTTTTAATAGAATGAGATATTTATCTTTAAAATACCTTAATAATATCATAATAATATATTTATTTATCAAATATATTTTTATATTCATTCATTAAAGGCAGTGGGAAAAAATTAATGGTGTGGTTCATGGATGTGGTAGTCCGCATATATGCATGTTTGATGTTTTCATTTTTTGATGAATGCAAGGAAAGAAATGTATAGAAAGATTTATATTTATATAATTATAATTATTTCCTAAATAAAATAATTATTTATTAAATAATTTATTATAACCAACTATTTATGGTGGTGAAGAAACATGGAACACATCGTCTATGGCTGTGGTAGCCTGTGGGTATACCCAAACGATGTTTTCATTTTCGAGTGGTTGAGAGGGGAATAGATAATGGTTGTAAAATGAATATAATAAAATTTAATAATACCAATGATACAAATTTAATTATATTAATATTCTCAAAAAAAGTTTGTGTGAGGATGGATTAGAAACATAATGAAGAAAAAACTAGGGGTGGATATTACATACCTTGAGGATTTGAGTATTTCTTTGAAAGACTTCTTGGAATTTGATGACTTGGGACACTTTATTGGAACAAAGGGATTAAAAATGTGTAACTGAATCCTAATAGAGGTTAAATGGGTATGTGTTCAAAAATATTTTTAATTATAGTTGTTTGTTGAAGTTGGTGAAAATGAGATCCTTTTATAGGTGAAAAAGGTACTTTCATTGGAATTGAATGGTAGGATAGGGGTAAGAATGAAATAAAATTAGAGTTAAGTGAATAAATTTTGGTGACACATTTTGGATGAATTTATAAAAAATAAAAGTTCTTCTAGAAGGTGTACATTTCATGTTAATTTAGTAAAATTTGGGAAATTTTATATTACTCATTTTACCCTAATTAACCTTGATTAAAAATTACCCATGTTAATTATTTTTGTAATAAAAATTTAAGATGATACCTATTAGAAAATTTCAATGTAATGATTATAAATTTAGAATATATTTAATATAATTTAATTTATAAATATAAAAATATAAATGTTTAAATTAAAACATATAATATATAGAAAGAAAGTTTTTACAAAACAATGTATTTTTAATATTTAGGGATTATTAACCTAATTTCATATCAATTACTAATTAAATGAGTGTTAATATATATATATATAAATTAAATTAGATTCATAATTTGAAATATATATTTTTTTATTAATATACTAGTAAATAACACTTCAAAATAATTCTATAAAATTATCTCTTTTACTGTTACTTTGGTAATTAACTTTTAACCTTAGCAACTTACTTTATACCAATTGAATTTTCTATTATTAAAATTTTTTGGAAATGATAATTCTATATTTGAAAATTGTTTTATCAAAATAAAATTATTGATTAGGTAAAAATTAATTTTAATATAGGCACACAAAATGCATAAAAAGATAATTTTAGTAAAGTACAATTTAAGCATAAAAATTATCTTATTAGTTAATTAGTTATATCAACTGAATTTTATCAATAAATTTGTATTAAAAATATCCTTTATTTTATTTGAAATTTATAAAATTTAATGTATAAAAATACATGTGATATATTTAATTTCATTATATTTATATCATTAAAACCTCCACTTGTGGTATTAATTTCATAATAAGGTTACTTCTATTTATACAGATTAATTCAATGGATATGTTTTACTGATCATATTTTAATTATAATAGGGTTCATTTTTTTAGTGCTACATGTAAAAAAAATATGGTAACTTTAAGTTCTTATAATTTATGGGGTGTTATATTCTACCCCCTTAAATAAATTGTTTCCTCAAAATTTTCATTATCACCAAAAAATAAAATTATATAAATGTATGACTCAAGATATAATTTCCTACTCATAATCATGGATAAGAATTGAAACTCAAATTTTCCATTATAATGGTTATATATTGATATTATCAACCAATTGTTATAAATATTCCTCCTTATCTCTCTATAAGTCATAGGATTTATTAAATACATACCTTTAATAGCTTAATTTTCATAATTCTATTTACAACCAAATAATAAAAACAAAATGGTTATGATAGTATCCGATAAAATTATATTAAATATTGATATGAAACTGAAAAATAAATTCTAATATTTCTTCTCACATGAAACCTTCATTTTAACCTATGATATTGTTAGTAACACTGCTATAATTGGATTAACCTTAGTTGTCCAATGTCATTTTCCTACTAAGTTCTATAACCTAACTAGTTATATATCACATAATCAAATTCCATAACAATATATTCAAGTCATTTATAATTCTTCATAAATATCTTGTGAAACATTAATAAAATATTCCCATAGGAGTGTCAAACTTGGTGTATAGTTAGGATCAATTTTTTTGCACAGAGTAGAGACCGAGTTAATACCTAATCAACCTTTTTTTGGGATTATTACCCAAGGGCATATATGAAAGATCCTATTTCTGCTTATTTGTATCCATAAAGAGATTTAATTTCTAGGAAGTGACACACTCTATATATTACTAATTTTTTATATGTTTCCATATATTTAATCTTATCCATAAGGTTTTTACAAATATATTGTAATACTAGTTTGTAATAATAGTATATAAAATAACTTTATTTCTATATCCTAAATCCAAAATTCATAGAATAAATTTTTATTTTAATTAAACTTATCCCTTATTCACAAAAAATATAAAATCACATACTAATTAATATATAAACTAGTTACATATAATCCTATATGATATTAATATTATCCCAAAATAACATGAATTTCTTTGATATCAAATTGCATACTAATTTAAGAGCTAACTATACCTTGATTATACACTCTTCCTTACCTCTAAAATCATTTAAACCCTTATTTAATACCAACTATGATGCCTTAGACCTACACTCCTTGATCCTGATATTAATGAATATATTCTTAACATATCATCATTGAAATCAACTTAAGGCACCCTAACTTAACCATACAGAATTATAATACTAACAGTAATCATTGAGTCACTTACTCCCCAAGGAACTTTTGAGTTTTTCATTTTAGAGTGTTTGGGAAAAAATTTATCTAATAAAACCTATACATTTTCCATATCGTGGAAAAATTTCCCATTGTACTTATAATTTCTTATTTAACACTATGTCTTCAACAACACCCAAAAATCTCTCCATAAATGAGGCCTATCAAGGAATTTAATACATAATAATCTTAATCATAATCCATGGTAAATGGAAACATAATAATTCTAAGATCAAATTCTTAGTAAGAGGAAGTGTATATTAGAATCTATCAATGGATAAGAATGGTATGAATAAATATGTTAGGAATAAATGGGAATAAAATAATTCTATATAACAGATAACATGAGTTTGAAACAAATCCATGGATGAAATAAAAATATAAATAATCACATGTAAATTAATAACTAATTTCATGGTGGTGAAATTAATAATTTCAGACATATTAATCATATATTTAGGTCCACATGTTAGGATATCATGATCTTTATAATTCTCAAGACCTGTACACCTAGATCCAATCCTAAAATGATACTCTTTACATGTTCGATTGATACCAGCTAAAGTGAACCAACTTTTAACTTCCAAAATTACAAGGATAGAATTAAATATTTAGTTACTGAAAATCCTTAATACCTTTTAGGTTAAGAGCTTCATAGAGTTAGGACAAGCTCTATAAAAGAAAAACCAATATCTTTTTTCATTAAATGGATATTTTTCCACATATCTAGATTTTCTTTTTCTATTATATGTATTTAACATGTCTCAAAACATTATCTAGACATTATTATCTTCTATAATTATTATTAATATTCTTCTTATTAATATCATGGTTAATGGAAACATAATAAATTGTTAAATCAAGTGATTATTTAGGGAACATGTACAATATAAGCCTTCAAGAATACACTTGGCATAAATAATATGGAAGAGATAAACAATAGTGAAATATAAAATATAAAAAATATCATGAAAGGGTAACATATCAATGTATCTAATGAAAACACAAATAATCATAGGGACAAAAATACTTGGTTTCATAATGATAGAATATATACTTCCAATAATCATAATCTTACTTTCAAGGCCTTGTGCTAAGACATTATACATATATAGATAAGTCATACACCAAATACCCAGGAAAATTTATATCATGAGACCTATTGATGCATCAAGGGGCTATCTAATGTCACCCCCACTCATCACTTACTTTGTATAATGTGTTCAACATATGAAGTAAATGAATAATTACTTAATACACAATCAACATGACTTAATAATAAAAATCGCTATTGAGAAAACTAACGTAGAAAATGTCAATATTTCCCCAGTATATATTAAACCTACCATATTATTCAATATTAAAACATTTAGGTTTATACATTATATGTATTTTCAATATTTATCCAATTAATATTTCTTGGAAAACACCTACAATCCAATTTATAAAAAATGGTGTGAGTATATCATATTGATTAATGAGTATACATTTAATTCAATACTATAAATGATGCAGAGTATATCCATAATAATACATAACATGGACATGAATATGAAAATAAATTTATCAGAAAGGAATTCATTATAGTAATGATAATTTCTTGGGAAAATTTTGGGGAAAATAGAAGCTAAACTTTAAAAATAATTTATCTTAATTTTTTTTGTAACATTGTTGAAAAAAATTTATAAATCACTTTAAAAAATCTTCTAATGAGGTTTTAATAAAAAATTTAAAATTTATTTGTAAAATAATCTATAATAATTAAATCTTAAAAATTATCTGTACTTATGTATAAAAATATGGAGTAGAAGATAAAAATACAGATAAGTGGATTTAAATCCTTTTTCCAAACTTTTAAGAAAATAATAACCTTTTTCTTTGAAAAATTCAAAGAATAATGGAAATAAAAATTAATTTGAAGAACCATAAAAACTTGGAAAATAATCTAAATCCTGAATAAGGTTAATGGTAGTGGGAAAATATATTCATGTGGAAAACATTTAAAAGATATTCTTTTCAGAATTTTGTACTGAAAGCCTACAATGAAATTTATAGAAAACATTAAAATGATTCCTTTAAAAAATTTGAATATAAAGTCAAAGTTAATATAAAATGACCTTAATAAACCATTTAACTATATAAAATAACATTATTAAAACAAAATAAATAATATGGACATGGTTGAAAAATTCCCCCAACCAAAAATGAGAAATAAGTTTGGATTTTCTTAAGAACATTATCCCAGTTACTTTGAGTGGAAAAGAGAGAAAAAAATGGAATGAATACTTGAAAACCTTTTAAATAACCAGAATAGAAGAAAATATATGGGTATTAAAAGAAAAATATCATATAATTCCCCCAATGGAAAATTAAACATAAACAACCTAGAATAAGAATTAATTTCTAAAATAAACTCTTAAGACATTGGTAACTTTGGAATCAAAGGCCATTAAAAGTTATAACATGATATGGTTATCTAAATACCATGAACTAAATCTAATATTATGTAAAAAATAAATTCATGGAGAAATATGTAATCCATATAAAAGGAAACATTGTGCATAATATGAAACATATGTTAAGGAATTAAAATTGAGACCAAGAACCCTTATAGATATTATATCACTTGAATCAAAATCTCCAAAAAGAGAGAATTTAAAATGGTAATTTAATTACCATTATTAAAAATTAGATCATGATTTAATATTGAAAAGATAAATAATATATAATATTTAATTAAAATAGGTACATAATTAAAAAATATGTCTCAAATAATGAAATTTGAGATGGGAAACCTGTACCTTGATTTTATTCTTCATCAAAAACATTCCAACTGATGGTTCTAGGGAATAGAAAAAGTGGTCAAGACCATACTCACCAAGGGTTTTTAATTAATTCCTTTGGATTTACCCTCTAAACTAGATGAAATAGAATCCCCCGAATCCATGATATTGGATCATCATTTATAATTTATAATTAGTTTGATTCAAGATAAAGTATTACCACTTGTTGGAATTCTTTCTTTATCAATGATTTAGTTGAGATATCTTATCATACCATCATTAATTTAAGGGAATATAAGGTAGATTCTATTTAGTGGTGATCCAACTGAGTTATATGAATCTCCGATCGTTGTTATATAATTTTTTGGGTTCTAGAATGAATGATTTTAGTGCTTTCGTCAATATTAATTGATCATAATATAATCTTTGAGGAAAGAATGAATAACTATGGATCTCTATAGACATAAGAGAGTAACGATGTAGGATCACTACCCATTATTTAAAGTTGTATAGAAGAAGAGATCTCTTGGTCCTGAGATGACTCTCTCTAGGAATACTTGGGAATAATGATAGCTAGGCTTAGTATAAAAATGATATAATTGGGTATCTATATGCCTAGTGTTCAAGAATAAATAATAGAAAATAATCCCTTATTATTCTCATAATCCCCAAGGAACCCCATGTATAAATAATAATTGTATTATTATTATTTATTTGAAATGTTCTAAACTTACTAATAAATAAATATTATTTCCTTAAATAAATTAATTAATATTTACTAAAATAATATATTACATATCATTTATCATTGGTATATTAATCCCATGGCACCGATCCTCCTTGATATTTATTATAAATTTAATAATTTATATTTGTTTAAATAAATAAATGTTGTTGAATTATTTTCTAGTAAATAGATAAATATTATATTCACTATATCAATGAATAAATATTTACTAAATGTTCCCATTACTATTTAATAAATATTCAATACCTTGAAAATAGACCCTAGAAAAATAAATATTATACATTCATGTAATTTAATAAATAATTACTTGGATAATGAATATTTAATTAATATTCAAGTCACATAATATTCTCTAAAATAAATTTTGATTGACTATATTAGATCAAACAAACATGAATAATTAAAAAATCATGCTTTCAAATAAAATTTATTTAGAATGTTAAATTAATTTTGAATTTAATTGAGGTTCTGGATACACGTAGTGTGTGAACCTCTTGGACCCTTTCTCAATGGCATTAGGCTATACCACCTAAAGTCAATTTTTAGTGTTCATCAACATTCCAAGGCTCCCATAGATAAGTAAGTTAATTTTATGTTGAAATATAACCTCATATGAATTCATAATGTGTAATATAATATTTTTTTCATGATATCTATAATCAAGAAGGTTGTAGACTAGTTCCATCAACCTATGTGTTTGATGTCGCATTCTTTGAATTTCCAAACATGAAATTTCCCATATAAAATTATTCACATTAAATAAATTAGGTAGTTTAATTCCATAAATGGTCCTAAGATATCAACTTCTACTAAAGGATAGAATGGAAAATTCCTTTCTCACATTATTAATTTATGTAATATCACTTGTGATGCACCCAAAATATCATACTCGAATGTCTCGAAGGGCTTTTTTATTGATTTTTTGATAACCCCCCTTTCAAGGGATGAGGGGGAACCCTTACAAGTCTCGTAGGATTAGAGATTACATAGATTATATGCTTATGAGGCATCACATGACCCGAAGGTCTTATGGAATTCAACAAGACTATAACTACAAGGAACTACACCTCCCTATCATCTACATCATGACGGTATATCTCCACCTTCACATGGTCATTCAGCTGATCTTCTCATGAAAGCATAGTCTGGTCCCGATGGTGGTTCCATACCTTCTCGTTATTCCAAATCCTTATGTTCTGCTCTGGTGAGTGTGCCTGCTCTGAATCCTCCTCTAGGCCCACTTGTTTTTTTTAGATTATGTCTAGGGAAACTACATTGATCATGTGTCCTAAAGTCCTTGAGGTGGACCGAAGGCATTGAGGTGGCCTGAAGGCCTTGTGGTGGCCCTAAATATTTACTTTCATGAAGGCCTTGGGTAGTCTGAAGGACTCAGGTCTCTTGGATTCACTTGCCGAGTCCTCACCAACTGGGCTAAGGCTCTTGTTCCAACATATCCTACCACACTATAAGCATATGTCATTATATTTTTCATTAATACACCAAATTATGTCATCAGGATATTCTTTAATAGCAATGTTAACATTGAAGGACCATTATACATGTCCAAATATAGGAATATCCAATGACATATATAAATGCATATTTCTAATTAGAGGTTCATGTTCTCTTAATATCCTACTCTGAATATTTATATGGGATTTCACCATGAGAAGGCGTCTCAATGTCCTGTGAGTTTTCACCCCTGATAGCATGTATGATTTGTGTCTCATAAAATGATATCATTCAACTATAGAATATATATTTAAGAATAAATTCATAGAACTTATGGATTATCATCATAGTGGGGAACAAATATGACCTTTTAGTGTGACATATACTATAAAGACCCAACCCACTGAGGCTCACCTGGCTAGTGAAAGGCTGGACTGCTACTAACCCAAGCACACCTCCAATAGGCCAGGGTCTGGAGACAATTTCCATGAAGGAATAATATAACATGGATTCCTTTTCCTAATGTACCTATATCCATGCAGCCATCCATCGCAACACAATAATGCAGTGGAATAATAAAATATAGTGACATCTAGAGTAAAAAAACCAAACAATAAACTCTAGAGAATACATTATATTATGGCAGTTTAAAACAGAACTGTGAAAGGGAAAAAATACATGCCCAACTATAAAAGAGGTTGAGATCTGAAAAAACTAGAAAAATAAGAAAATTGAGAGATCCCAAATCACGATCTCGAAGCCCTGGACATCATATATCGTCACTGCACCAAAGTATCCTTAAGTTCCACCAAAGTCACTACTGATCTATCTATAGTCTTCATAAGACATAAAACGTGTAGGAAAATCCCATACATGGATGAGTATATACATACCCAGTAAGACGTTCCTAAAACCAAAGTAGGAGATATAGAGAGACCCAAAAATTTAGTCAACTCATCCTAAAGAAATAATGAAATGAGTAACCAACAAATACACACATATATGATCATAAAAAACCCAGATGATAAGGTAAGTGGATCTCCATCTCATAGACATTCTAAAGTCGATGAGTATGCCTGTAAATCTATAAGTCCATAAAAATTTCCAACATCAAATGAAACCTCACAAAAATATTTGTGGATGGACCATCTCCTCCCTACTATGATCTATAGTCGAGGGATCCATGACTCCCATAGAGGACCTGCACACCGTCAGAGCTCGAAGATAGGGGAGTACAACCTTGTAGATAGAGGACCCATGCTTATTGTAGTGGAGTACAATATATATATATATATATATATATATTAAGAGTACGCTTATCTCGTGCCATGGTGTGATAGGGGAGTACTGTCTCCAAAATCTCTCTGATAGTATGGGGAACCCACAACTTGGAATGATAGGGGAGTACTGAACCCAACATCTCTATGATGACCCTTCCTTAGTCACTGCATTTGTCGAGCATCGCCTAAAGAATAATCCTGATTGTAAAATCTCATATCATATATCATATGAAACAAAAAAGTACACCATCATGTTCTATGTGGAGAACTACTCAGGATTGGCTACTCACGGGCCAAATTATGATTCCAAAAAAAGGAGATACAAGAGGAATGAGCTGAAGTAGGGAATACAAGTTGTGTATGGGGGTATACACAGCATGTGACCCCACCTTTTTTTTTCAGTATCTATTTTCTTCTATACATAGTTTTGAAGACATTTAATAGTACATAGAGTGTATGGGTCATACATGGTATGACTCACCTACTCAGGGTATGCCAGTGTGCTCCTTTACGTGCCTGTATACATCGGGCCATTCTTGTGTACTGGGCCATGCTTGTGTACTAGACCATTCCTGTGTACTCCCAAAGAACATAGTGTGTACTCCTGTGAAGGTTCCTTGACATGTGTTATCTTGAACAAAAATTTTCATCCTAGGGAGGGTCACACAACTCACGGGCCCAACCACATGGTCTGTGATCTTTAACTCCACCCAAAACTATAGTTGTAGTGGAAAAGTAGGTATAGATCATGTGTTCTTATGAACAACATGATGTGTACTATGGTTTTTCATAGAAACACTAGAATCTTCCTAAATTTCCTATATCTATTCTCTCTACACCATTCCACACATGATGTCCAACCAAAACTAAATGGGAAAGCCTTTAAGAATTGATTCCAGCACTCGAGTGTCTGGAAATTAGATTCCAATAACCCGCTCAAAGATCCCCACAAGTCCCTTGCACATTACATCACCTAACTATGTTACTTGATCAAACTAATCTAATTAATACTAGTTTTATAATCATGAAAAACTAGTATTCTTATTTTTATAATTACGTGGAACTTATCAAGTTTTGATTCCTTTAGCACAATTGGGTTGTTTTGACTATCATCCAATGCATTTCTCCAAGTATTTTTTTGATATTTTCATTATATGTTTTATGTATAAATAATATTAAAGTTATTTTCTTATCATGACTTGTGGGATAGATTTCCAATGTACTCTTAGGAATATGTATTCTATACATCACAAGAATACCATGTGATAACAAAAATAATTTGGTTGTATTATTCCATTTTTTTATTTTTCAACACCATGTCAACAAGGTACTATGACTTAGATTTAGTAACCCCTCAATATAATCATGTAGATCATGTTCCATGGAATATGGGTTTCCACTAAATTCATTTTTGGATAAATTATTTAGTATTATATGACCATAATACTAATCACTTGTTTTCATACTGAAAATCCAATATTTTACTCGCTTATTTTAATATAAAGCTCAAGATTTAGGGAATTTAATTGATTAATTTTTCTAATATTTAATTGTTTTTTATTTAAGGCAGGATACAATGATCAATTTAAAAAAGACTAAATGACAATTATTTCATCATGAATAACATGTCCCACGACATACGAGCAAATCAAGGCCCAATCCTTAGGTACAAAACTAAATAATCAAGTGAAAATGAAGGCCAAGATGCTACAAAACACCTATTTATTTCTTATATAGTTAATTTATGATGTAAATCATAAATATTTTAGGGTGAAATACAAGATTTAATAAAAATGTAGCATTTAGAGAACTTACCGAAATGTGTTATGACATGAACCCTATGTGACATGTTTTGGCATACCTTCTATTTTTTTAGTTTGTAAATTCAACTTGTAATGTTCTCATTGGGTGCTTCCAGGATGATTTTACACTATAAAACAATATTTTATATTGTAAAAATGTTTAATAGGACAAAAAATAAATATTTTTGATGGAAATTATTGCAGAGACCCTTTTTAATACCCCTAGAAAATTCTGGATAACTTTAAAGAATTTATTGGCCCATTTATAGTGCCAAGGGTTGTGATTAAGCCCTCTAAAAAGAAGGATAATGGTGTACTGAATGAGTTTTAGTGAATCTAAGGAATCTTATATTGTGTTGAGGAAGAAGTGATGCTGCTTTTTTGGTTTTCTTTTAATATTTTAGTTTTTAATTTCTTTTGTAAGGTAATAAAATTCTATATTTTTATTCAAGTGCTTCCCTATTTTAGTTTTTAATTTCTTTAATTTCTTCTTGGGGAGGTTCTTAAGTGTTCTTAAATCGTTGAAATTAAATTTTTTAATGTTTGAATCCTATTTTTTGTGGATGGGGGAGAATTTCTTGGGTAAACCGTCATCCACCATGACATGATTTTCAATTACATATTTTTTTTAAATTTACAATCTTCCCTGATATTCTCTTAGGTAAAATATATTTAAGGTGGAGTTTAGGATACCCCAAGGGATGAAATGACATACGATAGAGTTGGGAATTTTGGTGTATTACATTCTCAGTTTAGGTGTTTATCCTATCTGGATGATAGAGGAGGTGAGATTTGGTGTGACGAAGAGGTTTCATAGGCATGATAAAATTACAAAATCAATAAATTAAATAAAATTTATTCATTTATGAGGTCTCATATAATGAATTTTAAAATTGAATTTATGCAACAACAAATGAATAATGTAGGAACCCATGTATCCAATCCCTAAGAACCATGACCATTATTCCTAAGCTGCATTATATATTTATTTTCATCCCCATTTAGGTTTTAGTTTTTCATTTCATTAATTTCAGAAAACAATTTTTTTAAATTAATATTAAAAACCCCAAAAATTATAGATTTGATGAATTAGAAATAGTGATTCGACTTCTACAAAGCTCTTGAAGTGAGACAACCCTGGTCTGCCAATGCGTTTCACTAGGAAAATAAATTATCTATTGTACCTTCCTAAAATAGGTGTGTCACATATATTATCAAAAATAAATTTTCTATAAAACCACAGTTATCCCACTAATCTCTTATAGACACCTGACAACATTTAAAATAAATGAATATGTTATGATCCTCATAATTTATTCGAACCTTAAATGTATCCTTGAAACTTTCAATACATATTGGTTTTCTTTGATGTCTCATACCTTTCTACTAACATCACACATATATGTTATGTAGAGACCTGAATCTTGACATACATGGACATTACATTACTTTTGCGTAATACTTAATATATAACAAAAACATACACACAGGGACCGTAATAGTTTAGTGTCTTTGGAAACTTGGAACGTAATCTTCTAATCGTGGTGAAAGATCTTCAACATCTCCCATAAAGATATTCCACTTTTTGTTTCCTTACCTAAAACCTTTCTTTTGATCCTGGGGGAAAATAAAACATAAAAAGGCTGAGCTCAAATGATCTATAAGGGTAATCATGGATAAAATAAAACATACCATATAAATTTGAACTTAAAAACATGAATATAATGTTTAAACATCAAAATCTTGAGCAACGACATAAAACATGGAAGTACATAAGGCATAGATCATAATGGAACATAAACCATGATAAAATAGAATGGGAATAAAACATGTAATTGTGGCATCCATTAAGCACATGTAATGATTTCCATAGTAGCCAAGGCATTGCTGCCAAGACCATCTTAGTGGACAAAGTCCCATTCTGAATCAAGTTCACTCCTCGTTTCAGTCCTATAACACTGAACCAGATTAACTTACCATTCCAGCAATGTCTATCTCATGAGATATAAAATCTTTACCCAATTCATTGGAGGGAGATATAGGTCCCACCCATCTCATAATGAAATCATTCTTACTTGTGCCACAAAATAAACATACATCATTCATAATAACCCAATAAATAAAATGGGTTTCATAAACATCATCACATCATCACATAATCCATATATAAGAAATGGATATCATTTCATAATAATAAAAAGAGAAACCATGTAAATCATAGATACATTATACTTGAAACATACACATATGAAAATAATGTCATCTTAGATGGAAAATGGTTTTGATAAAACACTTGAAATGAATTCTTGAGGAAAATATCCTTTTTTCTTCAAAATCATTTTCTTTTCAAAAAATGTCATGAAATTTTAAAAGAAAAATATTTTTTTGAAAATAGTCATGAAATATTTTGGAGGAAGCTTCATGAAAATAAGGCTTTATAAAACCGTAAAAATCATTTCATCCCGTATACGTTAAAAAAACATTCTTCTCGTACTTTGGACGGAAAAGTCAAAAAGTACCTCGTAGAAGTAAGATTCCATACATACCATGTATTAAAATTAAAAAATGGGTAAAAATGACTTTAAAAATACATTAATACACTTTTATAAAACATGGACATGTATGATAGAAATAACCCCAGTAAATACTTACGAATAAGCAATCTCGGATAAAAATGAGATTTGCAAAATTATCCCTTACCGTAGGTCCGATATGCTTCGTACGTATCCAAACCTCCTGTATAATGATTTAAATAATGTCATTGACTTATTACAGAATCATATTCATTGTTATTATATCATATATGGTTCACTTATGACTTTATATTACCCGTTCTTTTGTAAATTTATGTTAAAGTAGTATTTTGGGTAAAATCGTTTCATTTGTCTTCCGTGTTTTGACTTGTAATTATTCATATGATCACTTAGATCATGATTACTTAATTATAGAATATAAAACATGATTTATATATAATATATATTCATAATATACATATATATAATAGATTGATAAATGGAAAGAAATACACCGTTCATGGAGACGGTAGGCCGTACATACACATGAACGCTGTTTTCGTTTCCTCGTTGAATTGAATGGAATTAATTGGATGACATACATATATATATATACATAAACCCAGTATCATTATTATGTAATATATTTCATTATTAATTATTATATATACTTTATAATCATTTATGAATGGTTAATCATTGAGAATGAATCTCATTGCGTCGTGGAGACGGTATTCCGTACGTACGCACGAGCGATGATATCGTTCCCATGATCGTGGAATTTTATCGGAGTGTATGTATACTATTACAAAATCAATATCACTTTACAATAATCATATATAGTTATTATTTACACCATTATACCCATCCAAGTAAGGTGGTGGTGGTAAATAGATTACACCACGGCATAGAGACGGTATTCCGTACGTACGCACGCGCGGTGATTTCATTTTTCGTAGGATGGATAAGAGGTGAAATAGGGTTGTTTCATATTTATAATAAAATATAAGTATATTAGGGATACTTATGTTATTACCCCATAATGAAACAACTAAATAAGAGGGAGTAGAAGAAGAATGGAACTGGAAGAAAACGGTAGAAGGTATTACCTCTTTCTCGAAGTGTCTCCTTTAAACATTCTCTTAAGGCACTAGAGTTGGTATTTTGAGAAGAAAAGTACCTCTAGTAGGTTTCTAAGGAAGTGTGGATGTGAAATGGGAAGGGTTTGGCCGAGCTTGAAGGCTAAAATTGGTGTGAGGAAGAGAGGGAGGAGGTTCCATTTTATAAGGGAGGAGAGGGGCACCTTTGGAAGGTGTGGAAATATTATTTTATTATAAACTTATCTTCGGTTTCAAAAGATCCAAAAATCATTAAAGATGAAGATAAGATGACTCAGGGTCGAAATAAAATCATCCAATCATAATTGGACATGTTTTGGAAAATATTTTAATCATTATAATCTTATTTATTTAAATCATTTATTAATGAGGTAAATACTTCATCATTATTATGTCATAAATAATTTAATTTATTTCGTGTCTAAAAATTATAAAAAAATATAATTATGTAGGAAATATTTTTAGCTTTCCAATTAATATTTATAGTCTAAAATATAATTTATATAACCCCTTATAAAAATTAATTACTAAAGGATTTTTGTTAATGTCAATTTTGTCTTTACATTAAATTAATTAATCCAAATTGTCATTGTCACTACCAAGTGGCTCAATGGGGTCCCAAAATCGTCCCAAGGATTCCCATGGTTGGACACTACTAATAAAATTAGGTTAGGACAAGTTTAAATGTAATTTTGAATTATTATAATATTCTTTTATCCTTGAATTACCCTATTTACCTTTATCTATGGTAAATAAAATTTACCGTTCTTACTATTCATAAAGCCCAAAAATAAAAAGTAGTCTATTAATATAATTTGGACCCACTGATTCCAAATATGGAATCCATTTTTCCAAATTAAATACATAGAAGTCGCAGAAATTAAATTAAAATTAATCCCGTTGTCGAAAGAAAACGGGTTTTTGTTTAAAACATTGCAAAAGATTGAATTTATTTAACCTACGAATTCAATGAAAAATCAAGGATAATGACATAAATTATATTAAATGGTAAAAATATATTCTATTTATACTTTTAAACCATTCAATATTATAATTTAATCACATAAGTTATTATGATGAAAAAAGTTGTTTTTAATTAAAATATAGCGTGTTTTTACTATTCATTAAAATATAAAAGTTGTCAGAATAATATGAAAAATTTAACCAAGGTAAAATTTTATATCCTGATTCCAAATAATAATTTTACTTTGTAAAATTGAACGTATAAAAATGTCAAAAACTATATTTAAAGTGGGTGCGCCATCAAAAGGCGGCAAAACTGCATTTTTTTGAAAAATACTTATTTTACCCAAAAAATTTATTTTGTTCTTATACCATGTTCGAGAAAATGTGTAAGATGAATAATAATGTTATAAAATTAAATTTTTTTTAATACTATTCAAAGCGGCTAGTTCATAATAATATTATAGTAATATATCTTTGTTTAGTAAAACTCAGTATTGCGTACAACACACGCTATCGAGGAAGGTCGCGATTGCGTGTATTGCAAGCCAAGTCAGGGTTGCGTGTTGTGCAAGAATCCTTTATTATTTCGTATAATAGAATCCAACCATATTTCATTTATACATTGAATATATATATATATATATACACTCAATGTTGCGTAGAATGACTATTATAAAACGAACTTGAAATTGTGTGTAACACAATCTAAGAATAGTGTTGTGTATACTTCAAGCTAATACAGTGTGGTGTATAGCACAAGATAATCTTGTTGTAGCATAAAACACATGACATAAAATAAATTAAAAAGAATACTTATCATAAAATATCAGGTTGTTACATTCTACCCCCCTTAAAATGGATTTCTCCCTCGAAATTCGTCGGGGTTATAAATGTTTTACTACTCGAAAGTTTCTTTTGTAGAAACCCACATCGTAAAAAGGAATACCAAAACTTCATTTAAAAAAATAATGTTAGAAACATAACAGATACCCAAATAACTCATCACTAGGTTTCCACATAGGAGAGCATATGTGAAAATATGGATATGGAGGAGAAATCTAACCATCATGTTTTGATGGAGAGTGGTAGAGAACATGTCTATGAAAAACCATCAATCACAAAGCTATAGATTTGTGATGATCTAAGGTACCATCTGATTCATCAGATATAAGAGAACTAGGACAACATTTTTGGTTTTCAAGATCATTTCCCTAAAGTTGATGAAATTGGAATTAGAAGAAATACTTTCATGATTTTGGTACAGTCTCACCGTTGTTCGTTATTTGGAAAATTTCCACTTCATCTCTTAAAGAAATAAAGTTGAATTTGTCATTCGTTAAGTGTTAGCAGATCATGTGATAGAATGATGGGTCATTTCATCTGTCTCAAACAAAAGGTTATAAAAGTTATCAAAAATACATAAGTCCATCTATAGTGAGATTAATCATATATGGTTCCTAAAATGGACTTATACTTCATATATCATATTGATTAATATAATAAAACTAGTTTCTACTAAATAGGGACTTCCTGTAGGCTAGTGGTAGGCGATAAAGTCCAGTCGCACTTCAGTTGTGGGTTCGATTCCAACAGCCTTGTCCGACGCGATGGGATGTCACCCATCCTGTAGGTTGTCCTTTTTCTAAAACTACATTACTATAACATCCCATCAATAATATCGAAAAAACTTCTATCCTTAAACAATAATAACTTATGTCCAACATAATCCATTCCAATCTTTAGGCTTATCCATAATACTACAGTCCACTATCATATTATACTGAAAACGATTACCAGAGATTTCATATAACAAGTATGTTAATACCATCGTTGATCCCCATATATAATAAGATATGACTTGTTGGTCAGATTCCAAACATTCGAAGGCCTTAATCATGTATTCTCTTAAAAAATGAATACCCATTGAATCTTAGTGAAAACATGAGTGCTGTCAAAATTTAACTCTTTTCACATACCAAAACCTCAAACCATGATATAACTATTTCCTTATATCAGTCATGAGCTCATGAATACTGTCAAATATTTCATTTTCTCCTTATCCCTTCATTATGAACATATCATCTTTTTTCCAAAAATATCTCAATCACTTTCCATGGTTACTGGTACCGTAAAATTATTGAAAATAACAATAGACCAATACATAAATATTACAATATTCCACGATACTATATACAACATTATTTTTGAATCCCATTACATAAACACTTAATCATTCCACCACATCGTTGTTATATTCAACATCGCCAATAGTGATCGCATGTGACTTCCCTTTTCCCTTTTCCTTAAGTGGTTGCTCATGTTGATCATCACTAACCCTTGGATTAGGGCATTTATTAGCATAATGCCCCATTTCCTTGCACTTGAAGCATTGAAGTGTTGGTGGTGCATTCTCTGTAGTCTTTTCATTATTCACATCATTAGAAACCCTTTTTCCATTACTTCGACACTCAGCTGCTCGATGACCTTGTTTTACACACTTAAAACATTTTCTAGTCCCTTTAAGATAATCTCCACCATGCTTCTTTCCACACTTTGAGCATAAGGAAACATTCATATTCTTTTCACCATTATTCTAAGATTTCTCCTTGAACTCCATCTTTCGTTTCTTGTCAAAACCATGAGATGGATATGTAACACCAACTTCCATTTCTACCTTGATAGCACAACGCACAATTTCTTCATAGATACTGAAGTCTCCTATATCTAATGCCCTTCGAATATTTGGTTTTAAGCCAGTGAAGAATCGATCAACTTTACTTTCAGGTTGGATGATAAAGCCAGATGCATACCTTGCAAGCCTTGTAAAATTCGCTTCGTATATACCAACAGATTCATCATACTTTTACTTTAGTTCAAGAAACTCCTTCTCCATTTTTGTTCGATGAATACGTGGGAAGTACTTTTTGAAAAATAAGTTCTTGAACTCGTCCCATTACATGGACTCAATTTCATCTCTTGGCCTCGTATTCTTGATAATATTCCACCATTGATCAGCTTCACCTTCCAAACAATATACTGCAAAGATGAATTTATTATGTTCAGAACATTGAAGAACTGAAAATATCTTTTTAGTGGTACTGATCCATTGTTTAGCAACAAGTGGATCAGAAGACCCACTGAAAGAAGGTGGACATTGCCTCATGAAGGACTCAATAGAATATTGTTCCCTTCTCTGCTCATTTGGAAGTCCAGAATGGTTCATAGCTTGTGTAACTATAACAATAATATTTTCACTCCATCTCCCACAACATTGGTTTTTTCATGAGGATATTCATTTCATTGTCCATTACATTGATCAACAAGATTCCTTCATGTTCCAGCCATCGTCTAAAATCCAAAAGGAATAGTGTGAGAGGAAAAAATCATGCTAGGGAAAACAACATAGTAAAGGGGGAGTAACCTCAATATCTAACATCTTAGGTTAAATTTTAATATCGTTAGCAAAATTCTAGGACTATAACCTATACGTATACTTAAACTTAAGGACATCCCTAGACATACCTTAGAAATATCTCTAGGGATCTCACTAAATTTGTCGCATGCTAGTTTCCAAAGGTTAACTAAACCTTTCCTCTGATACCAACTGTAGAGACCCGAAGCTTGACATACATGGACATTACATTACATTTTCAGAATACTTAATACATAACAAAAACCGACACAGAAGGACCGTAATAGTTTAGTGTCTTTGGAAACTTGGAACGTAATCTTCTAATCGTGGTGAAAGATCTTCAACATCTCCCATAAAGATCTTCCACTTTTTGTTTCCTTACCTAAAACCTTTGTTTTGATCCTGGGGGAAAATAAAACATAAAAAGGGTGAGCTCAAATTCTAAGTAAGGGTAAGAATGGATAAAATAAAACATACCATATACATTTGAACTTAAAAACATGAACATAATGTTTAAACATCAAAATCTTGAGCAACTACATAAAACATGGAAGTACATAAGGCATAGATCATAATTGAACATAAACCATGATAAAATAGCATGGGAATAAAATATGTAATTATGGAATCCATTAAGCACATGTAATGATTTCCATAGTAGCCAAGGCATTGCTGCCAAACCATCTTAGTGGAAAAAGTCTCATTCTGAATCGAGTTCACTCCTCGTTTCAATCCTGTAACACTGAATCAGATTAACTTACCATTCCAGCCATGTCTATCTCATTAGACATAAAATCTTTACCCAATGCATTGGAGGGAGATATAGGTCCCACCCATCTCATAATTAAATCATTCTTACTTGTGCCACAAAATAAACATACATCATTCATAATAACCCAATAAATAAAATGGGTTTCATAAACATCATCACATCATCACATAATCCATATAAAAGAAATAGATATCATTTCATAATAAGAAAAGAGAAACCATTTAAATCATATAGACATTATACTTGAAACATACACATATGAAAATAATGTCATCTTTGATGGAAAATGGTTTTGATAAAACACTTGAAATGAATTCTTGAGGAAAATATCCTTTTTTCTTCAAAATCATTTTCTTTTCACAAAATGTCATGGAATTTTAAAAGAAAAGGATTTTGTTGAAAATAGTCATGAAATATTTTTGAGGAAGCTTCATGAAAATAAGGCTTTATAAAACCGTAAAAAACCTTTCATGCCGTATACGTTAAAAAAACATTCTTCTCGTACTTTGGACAGAAAAGTCAAAAAGTACCTCGTAAAAGAAAGATTCCATACATACCATGTAGTAAAAGTCAAAAATGGGTAAAAAGTACTTTAAAAAAACATGAATACACTTTTATAAAACCTGGACATGGATGATAGCAATAACCCCAGTAAATACTTACGAATAAGCAATCTCGGATAAAAATGAGATTTGCAAAATTATCCCTTACCGTAGGTCCGATATGATTCGTAGGTATCCAAACCTCTTGTATAATGATTTAAATAATGTCATTGACTTATTAAAAAATCATATTCATTGTTATTATATCATATATTGTTCACTTATGACTTTATATTACCCGTTCTTTTGTAAATTTATGTTAAAGTAGCGTTTTGGGTAAAATCGTTTCATTTGTCGTTCGTGTTTTGACTTCTAATTATTCATATGATTACATAGATCATGATTAATTAATTCCAGAATATAAAACATGATTTATATATAATATATATTCATAATATACATATATATATAATAGATCGATAAATGGAAAGAAATACACCATTCATGGAGACGGTAGGCCGTACGTATGCATGAACGCTGTTTTCGTTTCCTCGTTGAATTTAATGGATTTAATTGGATGACATACATATATATATAAATAAATCCAGTATCATTATTATTTCATATATTTCATGATTACTTATTATATATACTTTATAATCATTTATGAATGGTTAATCATTGAGAATGAATCTCATCGCGTCGTGGAGACGGTATTCCGTACGTATGCACGAGCGATGATATCATTCCCATGACCATGGGAATTTATTGGAGTGTATTTATACTATTACAGAATCAATATCACTTTACAATAATCATATATAGTTATTATTTACACCATTATACCCATCCAAGTAAGGTGGTGGTGGAAAATAGATTACACCACGGCGTGGAGACAGTATTCCGTACGTACGCACGCGCGGTGATTTCATTTTCTGTAGGATGGATAAGAGGTGAAATAGGGTTGTTTCATATTTATAATAACATATCAGTATTTTAGGGATACTGATGTTATTACCTCATAATGAAACAACTAAAGAAGAGGGAGTAGAAGATGAATGGAACTTGAAGAAAACGGTAGAAGGTATTACCTCTTTCTCGAAGTGTCTCCTTTAAACATTCTCTTAAGGTACTATAGTTGGTCTTTTGAGAAGACCAGTACCTCTAGTAGGTTTATAAGGAAGTGGGGAAGTGAAATTGGCAGGGGTGGCCGAGCTTGAAGGCTCAAATTTGTGTGAGGAAGAGAGGGAGGATGTGCCCATTTATAAGGGAGGAGAGGGGCACCTTTGGAAAGTGTGGAAATATTATTTTATTATAAACTTATCTTCGGTTTCAAAAGGTCCAAAAATCATTAAAGATAAAGATAAGATGACTCATGGTCGAAATAAAATCATCCAATCAGAATTGGACATGTTTTGGAAAATATTTTAATCATTATAATCTTATTTATTTAAATCATTTATTAATGAGGTAAATACTTCATCATTATTATGTCATAAATAATTTAATTTATTTGGTGTCTAAAAATTATAAAACAAATATAATTATGTGGGAAATATCTTTATCTTTCCAATTAATATTTATATTCTAAAATATAATTTATATAACCCCTTATAAAAATTAATTACTAAAGGATTTTTGTTAATGTCAATTTTGTCTTTATATTAAATTAATTAATCCAAATTGTGATTGTCACTACCAAGTGGCTCAATGGGGTCCCAAAATCGACCCAAGGATGCCCATGGTCGGACAATACTCATACAATAAGGTTAGGACAAGTTTCAATGTAATTTTTAATTATTATAATATTCTTTTAAACTTGAATTACCCTATTTACCTTTAACTATGGTAAATAAAATTTACTGTTGTTACTATTCATAAAGCCCAAAAATAAAAATTAATCTATTAATATAATTTGGACCCACTGATTCCAAATATGGAATCCATTTTTCCAAATTCAATACATAGAATTTGCAAAAATTAAATTAAAATTAATCCCGTTGTCGAAAGAAAACAGGTTTTTGTTTAAAACATTGCAAAAGATTGAATTTATTTAACCTACGAATTCAATGTAAAATCAAGGCTAATGACATACATTATATTAAATGGTAAAAATATATTATATTTATACTTTTAAACCATTCAATATTATAATTTAATCACATAAGTTATTACGATGAAAAAAGTTGTTTTTAATTAAAATATAGCGTGTTTTTACTATTCATTAAAATATAAAAGTTGTCAGAATAATATGAAAAATTTATCCAAGGTAAAATTTTATATCCTGATTCCAAATAATAATTTTATTTTGTAAAATTGAACTTATAAACATGTCAAAAACTAGATTTAAAGTGGGTGCGCCATCAAAAGGCGACAAAACTGAATTTTTTTGAAAAATACTTATTTTACCTGAAAAATTTATTTTGTTCGTATACCATGTTCTAGAAAATGTGTAAGATGAATAATAATGTTATAAAATTTAAAATTTAGTTAATAATATTCATAACGGCTAGTTCATAATAATATTATAATAATATATCGTTGTTTAGTAAAACCCGGTATTGCGTACAACACACGCTATCGAGGAAGATCGCGATTGCGTGTAATGTAAGCCAAGTCACGGTTGCGTGTTGTGAAAGAATACTTTATTATTTCATATAATATAATCCAACCATATTTCATTTATACATTGAATATATATATATATATACACTCAATGTTTCGTAGAATGAATATTATAAAACGAACTTGAAATTGTGTGTAACACAATCTTAGAATAGTGTTGTGTATACTTCAAGCTAATACAGTGTGGCGTATAGCACAAGATAATATTGTTGTAGCATAAAACACATGACATAAAATAAATTAAAAATAATACTTATCGTAAAATATCAGGTTGTTACATGTTCTATAAAGTTACCTGCAATAGAGGTGGAATTGATATATGATGCCTAATTTAATGATGATAATAACTATCAAATGTGAAATTAAAATGTATTTAAGAATGAAAAATTAATGTAACTAGTCAATCCCTATTGGTACCTTTCTTGTACAATCCTTGCATTTTTTTTGAATAACCACGAATGAATTTACATAAAATACCAAAATACATTGCAAATTTTGGTATGTGGAATCTATATATGAATTTATAAGAACTTATAAATCATATCTAGTTGAAAAATACCTCTATCTATATAATTTATTGTTCTAATCAAATATATCACCCAACATGGTGTATATAAATCCACCACTATGGTTTTAACCATCATTTACAATATGTAGCTTTGGAACAGTTCCTCCCACTTACACTTGTGGTATTTTGTGTTCGCAGGACAACTTGTGCACTAAGATCCAAGATTCTACTAAAGTCTTGATTGATCACACTATCTCAAAATAGATATACTTCAATGTCACAACCCGACCAGGATTTTTCCTTTTTTATTTTTTTTCTCAGCATTGGTTCATTTGGTTGAGGTTTGTGTTGAGTTCTTGGTGAGAGTTTTTGAATTTTAAAGGTTTTGGGTAGATTTTTGGCCTATAAATGGTTTGTGTGCATGGTTTTAGGGTAAATAATGCATCCTATTGAGGATACGTTCCATTTCAGTTCAATTTTTTCTTGAAACATTTTCCTGGCATGGCTTTATCATGGTTCAAGACAAATCATGTGTGTCCAAGGAGTCATCGCATGACTTATTTTTGGTGTGAAAGGCACAATTCACTAAATGTGTATGGTTAGGATAAACTGTGAAGAAAGCATTTAGGGAGGCTCTACAATTTTGCAGATCTAAATAACATGGTTGAAAAATGATTTCCCAAATAGTGTGGATAAACTATGCGGGGTCCCCCTATTCTATAGTAAGGTGTGCATGGTTGGCACATGGTTTGTAAAACCATGTGTCCAAATCATGAAATTTGTGCAAGTGTTTAAAAAAATCTTTAAATTCCCATTTTAACCTCCCCCATTTTCCCCAAAATTGAGACCCCTCCCTTCTTGGTCATTTTTGGCGCATAAAGGGGGTTCCTAAACCCCTTTACTTTTTTTCTCCTCCCTCCATAGATTCTTATCCAAGATTTTGAGATGAGTTTATCTTGGTTTTTAGGGTTTTTTTCTTCTCTTATACATTTAATATCTTTTATCTATTGTTCTTCTTGGATTAAATCCCTCTTGAAAAAACCCTAGGATGTGGGATGAATAATGTGGGTTGTTTTATTTGATGTTAGGTTGTATAGATGGTTTAAAAACCTTAGTTATTCCTTCACCGAAAGTTTTGTCGAATCCACACGTCATTGAGGTTTGTGTTTTCAAATGCTTAATTTCTGAAGAATAACATTTGACTCTTGATAATTTATAATTAATTTCTAAAAGTGTTTATTATGCTTGTGATATGTTTATTTGATTTATTATGGTAATATTCCATTGTAAAATTTGGTTGAAATGAATTTAAAATAGGTTTATTTAATTATATATATATAAATTTATGCAAGGTTTTTGTTAAAATGGCCATGGACACTTTAAAATTAATTTGGTTTTTTAGAGATGATGATTTTCTTTGGTTGTGTTTTTTTATTTTGATTTTTATTTTGAATTTAATGGGGTGTGTAGGTTGGGTTTATCTTCATGGATTGATCATTGTTTGTAAAACATTTGAAAAGATATTCTCACTTTTAAAAGGTAACTTGTATATATTGGTAATGTTTTGAGGGAATAGTTGGATGTGGGAACATCCATATGTGCATGGGGTTCACATATGGATGAGATCACAAATTATGATGGCCTCTTGTAGGAAATGTCTCTCTCTTAGAATGGATTTTCAAACACTAATCCCCTCTTCCTTTCCTTTTCCCTTCTCTTTAAATGGTTCTTAAAAAACCCTTGGTAAATTCTAAATAGACATTTGGTTTCAAAGCGTCTCTATTATGGGGTTCAATGAAGATTTACAATTTCTTGGCCTGATTGGTATTTTGAGACATTTCTTGGTAACTAAATAGAATAAAGTCTCATTTGAAACTTTGAGACGTGATATGGTTTCAAAATGACCTAATGGAACTTTTGGAACCTTTCATACATGTTGTGTGTCTTTGTATAGGTTTTGTAAATGAATTTGGAAACATAATTTAAATTATGAATTTTAAAGTCCCAGTTGGTACTTTATGGTGCTTTTGGGAAATAGTTTTAAAGAGATATGACATGTAGTTAAGGTTGTAACCTTTGATGGATTTTTGTGAGATGGGATCCTCTATAGTGGATCCTCTAAGAAGAGGGTCATCACATAGGTGGTGTCAGTGTTTGGGTTAGGAAGGCATGGTGGATATGGGTTTCAGTTTGAGTTATATGTGCGAGGACCCCCACTCACCATGTGCTAATATCATGGGATTTCTGGGCATCATCTAGAGGGTCTAGTGATGGTTTCTTATTGACCATTATTAGAAGGTTCGGTACCCCCTAGATTTTCTGAGAGTCTAAGTGGTACATTCCACTAGATTATCTATTTTAGAGTGGCTAATTGGGTATTGACCATAGAGATACACTATATGTCACGACCCCCTCCCACCAAAGATGCCCCTCCTGAGCTGGCAATGGTGAAAGGGAGATAATGACCCCCGAGTCCCGCCTCCAGTAGGCCCCGGGTTGGTGACTAGCACCAAGGGTATGAGTTTTCACAAATATGGGAGGCATTACCCTTTTTATTATTTTGGATTGGGAAATAGGACAAGTCAACCACCAAAAAGGGAAAAGAACAAGTGTATATAAATAAACCCAAACCAAGCCCACATGCATGTTTAAACAATTTTTATAACAAGGTACAAGTACAAGGAAGCTCAAAAGTACAATGCCAAAGAAAACAAGAGAACAAAAACTGCAACAACTCCAACTGCCCGACTAGTAGGGTCCCGCACGGCCCTGGTAGTCCTCCTGGAAACCTGAAAGTAAACGTAGGGTGAGCATACAAGTATACTCAGTAGGGAAACCTAAATCTCTCATGCACAAGTGGGGAGACACCCTAAGGTCCCGTGAGAAAACAGAAGAACCAGAAACTAACAAGGAAAAACAATCCACCCAGTCTCACTGGTCACACTCACCAAGTAACACAAACAAGTTTAGTATATATATAGAACAAAATTATTGGGTACCCCGCACCATTTCCCACTTAATTAGATGCTGCTCTTCCTAACGGCAAACGTCCTGACGCTACCACACTCTTCCCGCCCGCACACACCTGGGCCAAACCACGCATCCAGCCCGCACACACCTGGGCCTCACAACCACGCTTCTCGCCCGCACACACCTGGGCCACAACCACTAACCCTCCCGCAGACACCTGGGCCTCATCCCGAAGGTTCTTGGGAATGGTAAGCCTGCCCGAAGAGTCTTGGGATAAAGGTCGCCTCAAGCCATCACAGCCTCTGAGACCTACCCAAAGAGTCTTGGGTGTAAGGTCACCTCAAGCCATCATAGCCCATGGAAGAAGGAGCAGGAAGGAGCTAGTAACTAAGGGGGAAGACCCTCTCCCATAAAATGGGAGTGTTCGGCACTAGGTGCTTGACATGAGTGTGGTGCGACAAAACACAAAGATACAATTATATATATACATATACCAAACACACAGCCCAACCTATGGCTTCTTAAAAAGAGAAACTGAGCATGTGCCTCGACACTTCTACCACGAAGCATGCATCAACAACCAAACAATCATCCCCCAACCCCATTTAGGTTTTCATGTTTCATGCAATGGTTTAACAAATTATTACTACTGGGCAACTATCATCCAGAAAAAACCTTTCACAAACATATCCCTTCCATCCACAACCAAGGTTAGGTAAAACTCAAGCAACCACATGACATTTCATTTACAAAAGATTATCACAACCATACAACATTCCATCATTCATTTTTTTCAAACTTCCACACATAAAACCCTTTCCACACACAAAACATTTCCGCATTTGAAAACACCTTTTTACTTCAAAATACTTTTCATAATCAAAACACTTTTCATAAATAAAGGCATTTTCCACAACCAACCACTTCCCATTTCAACCCCATCGTTTACAAAACATTTCACACCTCCACGTTTCCACCATCAACCATTCCAATAAGATCACCACCCAAACGTCGCAGCCCCGCTGCTCACCCAAACCACAACAGCCCACAAAACACCCCAACACATGCCACGTAACCAAGACAACACCCACATGTTCATTATTCCATTTTGGTTCAACCGGGGTGATCACACAAGGGTTCTAGATTTTCATTTAAAAAGTCAACTTTACGTGATTAACCAATTTCCACATTTCATGAAGTTTCCATCCATAAAAAAATACAGAAGGAGAGGGAAACATTTAATTGCGTAAGCAAAGGCCCCCAACGACTGTGATTTTCAGTAGGTAGAAGCTCATTCGATTCACAAATATAATATCACAGGATATAAAAAGTAAGGTAACAACAATAACTAACTTCCCAACCCCATTATTTAACCATTTATTATCTTTATTTAAAGGTTCAACCATTTCTCATGAGAACAAAAGGATACCCGCCACACATGATACACAAATTAGAGAGACAAAGGTGAGATCCCTACCTCAAAAGGTCCCGATCACATCGCTTCCGACGACGTCCTTCGGTGTCCTCCGCCTTCGCCAAACCCGAAAAATGCCTCCTAGGATGGAAGCTGGTGAAGGAAGGCCGGAAGGAAAGGTGACAAGTCCGGGCTTAGAAGCTTCGTCTCATCGCTACGATCCTGTGGCCGCTGACGGATCGATGATTGGAGTTCGGACAAAGAAGTTAGAGGAGGAAGACTTCTTGATCATCCAAGAGTGTCGTCGTGCGAAGAAGAAGCGATTGGTCTGGAAATAATCTGCGACCCTTTCTTATATAGGCAACGAATAGGTAAAACAGTATGCAGCATGTATTGATGAATACATGGTGTGACCGTACACCCGTTACGCGTTTTGACTGGTCAACACACAACACATCACGCGGTTTCCACGCGTTTTAATAAAAAGACGTTAATTTTATTAATATGTGTGTTTCGTTGACCCGAGACATAACTCATAAAAAGGTATCCATCACTGGTCTTAAAATGACCGTCTTAATTATAGGATTACACTGCCGCTGACGGTTCGTCATTCAGACACCATATGAAGAAGTTACGGTCAAATTAAGATTATATAACCCAAAACAAAAACATTATTATTATATTATTTAATTTAATTTAACACTTATTTTCTTTCCACCTCAAATAAGAACCCACTCTCAACATGTCTTAAAGTGAAGCGCATAATCCCCCATGATTGACTCCACTTTTATATTATCATTATTATCATTTAATCATTATTATATTTTAAAAAATTTCTCTCTCCAATCACAATTATATTTATGCCCCTTTATTTCCCCTCACGCCCAACACATCATAAGATTTCAATTTTTTTTCATTTCACCTTATTTCCAAAATTATTATCATAATAATAATTAATACTACACCAAAAGTGGCGCCTCCATTCCTAATTCCATGCCCAACATGCCCCAACCTTCATTCTTTTATGGTTTTTATTATTTTCTTTATTATTCCATCACTTTGTAATCTCTCTCCAATCTAACTCTTCCATGTTATTATTAATAATAAAACCCATCATTAATGTTCTAATTTAGTCCCATTAAATTATATTACCATAATTATTCTTATATTAAACTAAAACCATTCCATGTGACTCAAAACTATTTCATTTAATTGAATTAAATGACAAAACGAAATTAATATAACTTACATATTCAACCCCTTTTTAATACATTTAATTTCATTAATCTCTCGCACATAGTTTTACATAATCATTGTTATTACTCTTTTTCAATAATAATAATAACAATTCATTATTTCATTTTATTAACTCATCGCCATTATTATTTTTAATAACAATAATATTTATGCTCATCGCATTGACTACATTAAACCACCGCGTTGGATATCTGAATACAACCATGCCACATCAATGTCGTGTAACATACGTCAATTTAATTATTCAATTATATTTCTTTTATTTCACATTGATTAAACTAAAACCATTTTAATTTAATTAACACCAAATATTTTCAAGCCATCATAATAATAATAACACTTACACTACGCATATTCATTTATTTACTTGCAATAAATATCATAACTCATTTTATTAATTTCTCATTAATATTATGAATAATATTAATAACGCAACACCTATTATTATTATTCTAATTTAATTCCAACAATTTCTCAATTAATATTAAACTAAACGCCTTATTTTTTTTAAATTCTTATTTAGAATTAAAACCCCTTTTAATTTAATTAATCACGCACTTTATATCACCATCTTTATTATTTAATATAATAAACTGAAAAAACATCTTTTAATTTTTTTTTAAAAACTTCTTCGTTTTTATCATTAATAATTATCATTGTTACGCACGCCGTGTTGACCACATCGATTTCAACAAAGGAATGGACCGTAGGGGTCCGGTCCATTACACTATACATTGGATGGTGAGTTTGAACAGAGCACATCTAAGGATTTATTCTAGATATGTTTAGAAAATTACCATGATTACATATCTATATGTTCCTAATTGTTTATGATGTGTTTGGTTTCCTGTTCCACTAGTATCTGCTTTCCTATATTTATATTTTTTTCTAGTGTTTCACCTTCATGTCCTATTTCCATTCATTTTTAGCACAACCCTTTTTATTACCTGGTTTGGATTATACTTTGGGTCCTGGTTACGAAACTAGTATGTTTTAAAATTGAACCTGGTTTTAAAAAAGGAAGTGGTGTGTTGTTTAGAAAATTAGATTTTTTGGGAAATGTGTGTTTTTATTTTGAAGTGATAAAAACAATTTTATATATTTATTTCAAATTAGTGTTCTCAGACTATTTCCTAAAAGACTCTGTGGTGATTTCCTATTGATATGTTTATTCTCACACCCTACTCATGCAACTCTGAATTGGTAGACCCAAGTTGATTTTTTCATTTCATGTTTATAGTTCATTTTTACCTATGGAGCAAGCTAGTCTTTATGGATTGTGGTGACTAAGAAGTCATGTAGATATTTTGTCATTTCAATTTGGTTTTAGTTTTTATTTTTTATTTTTAATCTTTGTTAAGTTTCAGTTGTATTTTAGATCCTACTATTTTATATATTTTGATTAGTGGATTATAGTTTAATGTTTTTTAATACATTTTAATTAAATTTTCCTAGGTTTATTGGGTGAAACCATTCCCACTTGATTTATATTTGATTCATGGGTCTAGTCACCAGCCCGAGAAAATCAAGAATTCCTCTCAGGCTTTATATTGGGTTGGGTGTTGGGTGGGAGGGAAAATCGACTTGGTTCATGAAAAATGGTATCATAGTATCCATTTTCTATTTGGGGTATCAGGTAGATTAGATATTAGGACTATTATGAATCAAGAGACAGTTATGTGAAGGATGTCATGAACCCTTGAACGTACTGAGCCATGAGTTTCCAAGGGTAGTCTAGGATTTGAGTCTTTTGTTTTGTATCTGTGGATAGGGGATGACAATGGATGTGATCTGGTGTTACACGACCACCTTGCATTAAGTAGCAACTCATGTTTATCCTGAGTGTATGATTCAAAATAATTTTTATGGTTGATGATCACTCGAGAAATGGTATCTTAATCCATGTTCCGGAGATATGCATAGTTAAAAGTTCATTATTCTTAGAAATTTTGGTGTGAGAAATGTTTTGTCTTAGTTTTTCTTTGTGTGAGTAGATTAAAAGGGGGAAATGGGTTTTGGGAACAGGGTTTTGTTGAAAATTTAGATTTTGTTGAAAAATAGTTTTGGAATTTGGATAGAAATGATTGTTTTGAAAGAGGATTTTGGATTTGTTTTGTGGTGTTTATCTCGTGATCTGGGTGTTTTGGGTTGATATGTTCTTTTTTGGTTGAGTTTTAATTGGATAGTTTATTTGGTTTTATATTTTATGTTGTTTATATTATTCTATAGAGGAAGGTCCTTAAAGTTTCTAGCAAGTTTTGTCTAATATTAGGCCCTATGTGGACTCCAAGTGGAGTGGTGGAGCTTCGTTCTTCTCATTTGGTTCCTATATTTTGTGACGATAAAGGGTTTTTAGGGGATGTAGAGTGGATTGAGGAAGTAAATGGTGTCTTAAAGTCATTGTGAACTACCAAATCTATGAGAGTGTGTGCCATTCTAGGTTCATTTGGAGGTATTTATTTGGATTAGTGGAAGGTGATCTTCCCATCATTATTTCAATTTGGGATGATGTGGGAGGTTCTTATGAACACTTTAATCCAATGTTTTATACCCAAAGAGGTGAAGCTATAAAAAGTGGAATTGATTTTGGGTGTCCAACAAGGCCAGTGGATGGTGAAGGCCTATGTTGATCACTTATAGGGGTTGGTTCCATTTTCTCTGGATATAGATTTAGAGGATCATTTAAAGGATCTACTATTTGTTTGGGGTATTATTTAAAAGATTAAAGATCGAGTTCTCTCATCCGATGATGCTCAGTTCAAAAATTTGGCACTCGTGAAGGTTTCCCATCTGGTGAGAGGTGTATTATAGAGGAACCCATTCTCGAGGGGTCCTCTTTGTCAGTTCTGGTTCTCATTTGTCATACCCATCAATTGTGTGCTTCTAGTGTGCCCAATTCAAGCATTATAATCCATCTTGTTTTAATCCTCTAAAGGTATTTCTTCATTGTGGATGTTTGGTTCACTTGGAGAGATTCTTTAAGTGGATTTTCCAAAAGAGGAAATCTTAATTGAATGAGGTCATATCCTAAACATACCGCATCATATTCTTCAAGACATCAAAGCTCCTACCATAGTCCCAAGAGTGAGTCTCTTCATGCAATCAATAATCATTGGGGGTGTGGGGAACTTTGGGTCAAATTTTTTATCCTATATTGGAATAGATATAGTTTAAAGTCCTCATTTTTAGTTCTTTTTTCTATTTGAAGTTTCTTCTCTTATTTTAAAAAGAGTAATGGACCCACTATCTTTTAATTCTAATGGTTGATCCCATTTTTTAAGTGAGTCTTGCTGAGTCTTTCTTGAGTGTTCTTAGCCTTTTCATGGGTTGTTTTTTCTATCTTATTTTTCTCACTTTAGTTATGTTTCATCCTTGTGTAAATGATTAATTTTTGCTAGTTTTAGTGTTTGGTTCAAGTTACTTTTAGGGGTTCCCCCTTGTGCTGTGGTCGTGGATTGTGTGAGGAGTCCTTAGTCCTAGTGTTAGTGAGTGCTAACTAGTTTCTTATGTTGGGGAGAACCCTCTCTTGTTCTCCTATGGTTCTTTGCATTGTTATTTTATCTATAATTGGTTGGGTGTGAATTTTGGAGTAAAATTTCACACTGTGGACAATTTTTTCATTCGATCTCATCACATTTGATATTGAAATTTTTTCCTCGTGTGTCTTGGTGACTTTCTCGGGGGATAAAGTGTTTGTGTTGGGGAGAATTATCACACCCTAACCATAATTATTCATTTATTTTATTCTTTTATAATTTTTATTTCTTTTTATTGAGGTTCTAGTTGATGTTTTGGATGTGTTCCAAATGATAATTTTTGATTTTTGGAGGTTATGGGTGGATTTTTGTGCTATGCATGGTTTGTGTGCCAAGTTTTAGGGTAAAACATGCATCCTATTGAGGCTAATGTCTTTTACCGTTCAATTTATTTCTATATAGTTTTTATGGAATGAATTGATCATAGTTTTGGAAAAACCGTGTGAGTCCACGGAGTAACCACGTGGTTTGTTTTTGGTATAAAAGGCATGGTGCATGACTTGCACATGGTTAGGAGAAACTGTGCAGAAAGAGTGAAGGGAGGATTTGCAATTTGATAGAGCCAAATCACATGATTGGTGCATAGTTTCCCAAACCGTATAGCCAAACCATGCATGGTTCCCCTCTTCTCTAGTAAGGTGAACATAATTGATGAACATTTTGAAAAAATATGGTGCCAAACCGTTAATATTTCTAGGTGTTTAAAAAATCTTGAAATTCTTATTCCACCCTCCCTCTTTTAAACCCAAATCAACCCCTCTATAATTGGTCAATTTTTTCACACAATGGGGGTTACTAAAACCTTAACTTTGGTTCTCTATACTTCATAGATTCATATTTAAGATTTTGAAGTGAGTCTATATTGGTTTTTGGGTGCTTTTCCTTCTCTTCTTCCCTTTGTCTTTTTCCTCTCTTGTTCTTCTTATCTTGGATCCCTCTTGTCCGAACCCTAGGATGATGGTTGGATAATGTGGGTTGTTTTATTTGATGTTAAGGCATGTGGATTTTTCAACAACCTTAGTTATTCCATATATGAGAGTTTTATCACTTGTGAACATCATTTAGGTAGGTGTTTCTATATATTTTCTTTCTGAAGCATAACATTTGGTGATTTAGAATTTACAATTAACTTCTAAAAGTGTTTCTTATTCTTGTAATATGTTTTTTGACTTATTATGTTAAATTTATCTTGGAAAATTTTGTGGAAATTGATATCAAAAGGTTTTTTATCTATATATATATAAATGTATTCAAGATGTTTTTTAAAAAATTCCCATAATTTTTTTTAAAATGTATTTGGGTGTTTTGAGATAATGATTGGCCTTGGTTGTGTTTTTCCAAATTTATTTTCATTATCAATTGAATGTGATGTGTAGTTTGGGTGTCTCTTCATGGATTTATGGATGTGTGTAAAATGTTTGAAAGGATCATATGGATTTTAAATTGGAAATTGTGTACCTTATAAATGTTTTGAGGAAACCAATGGATGTGGGAACATCCATATGTGCATCAGGTGCACATATGGATGGGATAAAAAATTATGATAGCCATTTGTAGGAAATGTCTATCTCTTGGACTGTATTTTCAAACACTCACACCCTCTTCCTTTTCTTTTCCCCTACCTTCCCAAAATGGTTCTTAAAAAAGAATTAGTACTTTCTAAATGGTCATTTGGTTTCAAAGTGAATCAATTATGGGTTTAAAAAATGATTTTTAATTTCTTGTCCCAGTTGGAATTTTGAGATGTGGCTTGGTAACTAAATAGGTTAATGGTCCATTTGGAACATTGAGATGTGGTATGGTTTATAAATAACCTAAAGTCCAATTTATAATTATTCATACATGTTGTGTGTCTTTTTTCTATGTTTTGAAATTGAATTTGGAAATAAATTTAGAATTTGGAACATTAAAGGTCTGGTTGGTACTTTATGGAACTTTTAGAAATTGGTCTCAAAGAGATATGAAGTGTAGTCCTGATTGGAACCTTTGAAGAATTTTTGAGAGACGGTAACCTCTATAGTGGATCCTCTAAGGATAGGGTCAGTGCATAGGTGGTATCATTGGTTGGGCTAGGTAATCATGGTTGCTACGTGTTTCAGTTTGATCTAGGCATGTGGGGACTTCCCCTATCACCATGTACTATTATCACGAGATTCCTAGCCATCATCTTGAGGCTCTATAGAGAGTTTATTATTGACTTAGATTAGATGGGTTGGTAACATATAGATTTTATAAGATGCCAAGTGGGATGTGCCACTTGATTGGCTAGTTTAGAGTGGCCAGTTGGTTATTGACTATTGAGATGTACCATATGCCATAAGGTGATTCTGAAAAGAATATACAAAGGGATTTATTCTAGATATGTTTAGGAAATGACCATGATTATTAATATGTGTGTTCCTTATTGTTTCTGCGGTATTTGGTTACCTGTTTCATCAGTATCTACCTGCTTGTATTTATATTTTTTTCTAGTGTTTTTTCTTCCTGTTCTACTACCATTCAATTTCAGTGTATCCCTTTTTATAACCTGGTCTGGATTCTACTTTGGGTCTTTTTTATGGAACTGGAATGTTTTAAAATAGAAACATATATTAAAAAGTAAGGTGGTGTCTTTTTTATAAAAGTTTATTTTTATGGAAATGTGTGTTTGGATTTTGAAGTGATAAAGCATATTTTATACATGTATTTCAAACTAGTGTTTGTGGACTATTTTGGGAATGGAAATTCATGGAATCTAGTGTGTTTTCATATTGAGCTGTTTATACTCACACCCTATTTATTCCACTCAGCATCAGTATACCCGAGCTATTTTGAATATTTAGGTTTCTTGTTGAAGTTTTTCTATGGAGTAGGCTAGTCTTGATGGATAGTGGTGACCAAGAGGCCATATAGAGATTCTGTCATTCTAGTTTGGTTTTAGTTTTATCTTTTAGTTTTCAACTTTATTTTGTTTCAATTGTATTTTGGATCATATTGTTGTATATATTTTGATATGAAGATTATATTTTCTTACTATATAATATTTTTTGATTAATTTTTCCTAGGTTTATTGGGTGAAAACATTTCTATTTGGTTTATATTTGATTCTCGGTACTAGTATCCTTCCTGGGAGGATTAAGAACACTACTCAAGCCTTGTATCATACCAGGTCGGGTGTTAGGTCACGTGGAAGCCCAACTTGGTTCATTATATTCCCTAATAGAAATAAGTGTGCTGTGGTTAATAACTTTTTCTATATTATGGATGTCAATATCCTTAGTGAAAATACGATCATTTATTTTGATGAACCTTATGTTTTCATGATATGAAATTGAATCTTTCACTATATTTACAAAGGGAACCTCTTAAAAACACCAGAGGCTTTGACATAATGGATTTCATTTATATTATAAGTTAATATATCCCTTAATAAATATAGTTGTAATATCTTTAGTAATTATGATACAATTTTTTAAATAATATCTATAAAATAATCCTAGAATTTTTTTAATATTTATAATATTCTTCACTAATATACCTTGTACTATCACCATATATATTGTGTGAAAAAATGTAATAAAAATTTAGGAAATATTTTACTCTACATTTATTGATCAATGAATAATTGGTTAAGATAATCTATGACATACCAGCATGAAGGATCCAGTATCTTTTACCAAGTGTATTCGTTACATTAATTTACCATTCATAACTTTTTAAAGTAATTTAATAAATTATATTAATTTACCTCTAGACTCACCATGTAATTATTTATTCTATATGGATAAATAAATTAGGAAATCTTTGTGGAATACCATTATTTTTGACATTTTTTTATAAAACTACATAAGTATATATATATATATATAATACCTAATGTGTTTTTAATTGTAAAGAGACAAAATATTTTTTTGGGTTTATATTTTGGAAACAACCATGAGTTCTTCTTCTTGAAAAGGAATTATCTTTCCCTAATTGGGTATGAATTATATAATTTATATTCATTATATATTCCCATAATTTGATATCAATGATTCAAGTACCACTGAAGTGATAATTAAGTGTAAAATACCATAGTAACATTAATTTAAAAATAAACAATGTCTTATTTTGTCTAACAGAACATTGAGATAAATTTTTAGGTAACACATTATATAAAAAATTGTTTAACTAAATTGTATCCACTAGGAAATAAAATATTTTGATATCCTCACTGTTAATATAGGAATAACCCTTTTCATCAAATGGTAAAAACACCTCACATATTTGGTTCATGTAATAAAATAAAAATGTATTAAATACCCAATAAGTGAGATAGAAAATATATATAATATAATGAATATATTCATGAACATTATGGAAATAATCACTTATTATTATTTTAATTACAATTACTTTTCAAAATACATTACTATTTATATGGGAGGAAAATAACCTCATATTCATTTCACTACTTCTCAATCTTTTGTCCGATTGAGGTTCATTATAAAGGAAATATTTACTAAAATATTTATGGAATTTTCAAACTTTCCTTTCATGTTTTGACCATAATGTTTATGTAAATGAGTTCCCTTTAACTCTTATTTACTTGATGATGTTTTTTCAAAACATTCCTAAGTTATTCATCCAAATTATTCATCTCATAAGATGAATAAAGGTGACATGTAAGGTAGGGATGTTTTTATTATTAAAAGATAATTTATTATCTATACGGAAGCCAAGAATTCATCAACTTATCAATGTACATTAGTATATTAAAGAAAATATTAATTAATAAGTAACCGCTTTTAGTTTACACTATTATATTTTAGTGAAAATATCACTTATTTAAATCCGTTCTTTATATTTCTAAAGAGATAGGATATGAGATATCATGGTATAGGAATTTGTGTCCTTATGTGGAATTATCAATTCTCTTGGAATAATTGATATTATTGACAAAAAAAATAGTTTATGAATACCCATGTACCACTTATAGTTATCCTTATCTCCCTCTCTTACTGTATAAGGTTACTGAACAAGTATTGGGGATTCCGACACCACGTATAAATTTACCTATAGTGGTTTAGTGAATGAAACAACTATAACACTATTAGAATTATGTGCTAGAAAATATATGTTTTTTTATAAATTATCACAATGTTACAATTATTTCTCTTTCCATACTTTATATTAAATAAAATGATATTTATTTTTTATCTTGATTTCTAAAAAATATGACATAATAAATTTTATTTATTAGAATACTATTATTTTATTAAAACACAATAACCCTCATTATTTTTTTGAGTATCCTATCTCATGGATATTTTAGTGGAAATTAACCATTCTCCCTTTATCATAACCCATATGAGGGAATGAGAAGCTACTTAATGTTGTTTTGGTTGGTATAACTTTCCAAATACATTAACTCATATCTCCATGATCCATTGAGTGGAACCCCCTATACTAAAATCATAGATTAGGATTTCATCATTTCTTAACCTACTCTTTCACTAATTATCATGGAGGGGACACAACCTTAATGAGAACTAGGTTATGTGAACTCAAAACTCAAGATATAAATTTCCTAAAATTAGAAGCACCCTAACTGAGGTCGGTCAAGCACTTTGAACTATGGTTCAATTTATACCCAAGTAGTGGAAGGCTATACTCAATTAATATTTTGATTGAGGCATTTTAGTCTTTTTTCATAATTTCCCCATTTTATCATTATGTTATTCTTGTTAAGAATAAGTGGATAATACATAACTGATTAACCATGTGTGGATAAAATTCATGAAAAATCCAATTTTTTTTATTATATATTGATATTTTGTTAATTAATTTATTAAGTGATAGTAATAAATCATTATAAATAATTAACCATAAAATTGATTAAAATAAAAGAATAAATTTGGAATCTTCACGGGCTTATTTAATGATTATTTTAACTTGGGGGAGATAGACTATCCCTTTTCATATGGGACACTCCTTGAACCGTAACTTTGTTTGAGCTATAACTATCAACCTATTCTACAATACAACTCCTTGATTAGTTTCCCCTAAGTTTAATTTTATATCGCTTCCACTCACCAGAGAGTTCTATCCATTATATAAGATTTACTCAAACAGAGTTGAGGGGAACTATAATATTGGTTGTGGGAGTTTGCATAAAAGTAACAACAAGAACATAGGCCCTTAATAATATAGGAGGGGATGACTCATATACAATCAATTTTAATTTAATAAAATAACTGTTATAAATCCCATGAAATAATAATTAAATTATTATAAACTAATCACATATATTAGTTTATCTAAGCTTATGATCATTCACACATGTAACTAATAGATATTTTTACACTATATTTCATTAAATTAAATTAATTATTTTATTTAGATAAAATCACTACTACCATCTACATCCAAGTGTCAAGGGTTTGAATACTTGGAATCCCATCGGGGGATTTATGTTTATTGAAGTTACACAGGTGCTAACACAGGCATGTGGTGACCCAAGACGGTGATGCATGAGTGTTTCAAGAAGGGGTGTAGGCCCATGTAATATCCTTCATGGTAATCAATTTAATGATATTTCTATGGAGTGGGTCAACCCATGAAGGGGGTGTAGCCAGTCCTTACGGAACTATGAGTTTGTGTGTTGTTTCCTTTTCTTGTAACCTCAAAAACCTTCTATGATAATTAATTAATTAATTTAATATTTTTTAAATAGTTCTGTACATTCTATTATTTTAATTTAAAAAATTAAATTTATGAATTTTATTTAAAATTAAATATTTATAAAGTATGTACATGGGGAAAACACACAATATAACCAAATTCAAAATTTTTTTTCCAGTAAATACTCACATGGAATGTTGGCATACATGAAAATTCATGCGGTTAAGAAACATGGAATTACCTAAGTCATAATATCACATAATGAATGCAACATTTATAAAAATGGGGCATGTGTTAACCCACATGAAATGCACGATTATAAATGCCTTTAGTAAATTCATTAATTATTATGGGGATTCAATTATGTGAAATTAATTGAGAATTTAAACACTCTTAAAATCTTATTATATATTAGCACACCATCTACTAGAAATGAAGTTTATTTAATTCAAAAAATAATTAATTACTTAAAAAATTTAGTTATATTGATTATTGGACAATTAAACGATGTTTACTAGTGAGATACATTCCATATATATATATATATATATATATATCAAATTCTATGTATTCTCAACACATGCTCGGGTAACTGGGAATGTACACCTAATGAGAATTAATGAGTTATATGGTGTGTACATAGTTACACAACATATAATTTCCTTTATTTCTAGTTGAATAGATTTAATTATTTACAAAATGTATGAAGATTTAATTGAACATACAGATTCTATGAATTTTTTTGGGAAAATCATGTATGACTATACAACATATGGTCCTTAAATCCACATTCTATTCTGTACATCTAACATATGATATATTAATTACTCTACATGCTGTTTTTCAAGTGGTGAGACATCTATTTTGTGACTCATCTAGATGTGGTGAACCTCATTACATGTAATTTATTTTTCAGTTACACACCATGTAACTATGTCATCCAACTATAACCATTAACACCTCATAATATAACCTTTGGCCAATATTCATTTGTTATTTATGTGTTTCAAAACTTACAAACATGAATTAACATATAATATCGACTATCAGATTAAAAAAATGAATCAACATAAATAAAATACTAAAAAATTATACCATTTGAAAATAAAATAATTTATAATAAATTATATGTGATTAATTTATCCCATGGATTCTAGGGGTTTTATTTCATCTTGTTTTGAGGAGAAATCTAAAGGACTTGATAAAAAACCATTGATGGTCATGGGATCGACCACTTATGATACACCTCAAAACCTTAACCTGCCTTAGGTATAATAAATTCATATTTATTATTAATCTATAATATATATATATATATATATTATTTTGTATCACTTATTTATAACTTCATTTTTACCAATTTACTCACAATTCTTTGTTAAAATCTATTATTTCGGTGTTAACAGTTCTGTTTCTTATGCATGTTTTGATTCAGAGATCCCAATCCATGAACCTTGGTCATGGTTTCATCATATCAATGATTTAAATTTTTTTATAATTATCATGTTTATTTTTTCATATAATTTTAAAACCATCCATGTAAGGTGGTCATAATTAATGAAGCACACCATTTAATGGAGAAGATAGTCTATACGTTTGTATGAGAAACATTTTGATTTTTACAATGGATGAAAAGGAAATATAGATGAATTTTTTTCCATATAGAATAATAATAATATTATAAATATAATACTTATTCATTAAATCCATCCTTATGATCAGCCATGTAGTGAGGAAATGAAAAACAAATCACATCACTTTGTGGATGTTGCAGTTAACATGTAAACCTAAGTGATGTATCATTTACCAATGGAAGAGAGGGTAATAAGGTAAAGAAAATATCATATTTTTATAATCATAATTATTTTATAAATATCATACATATTCATTTGATCAATCTTTTTAACCAGTCATATGAGGCTGTGATAAAAAAAGAAAGACATTTCTTTGTAGAGATAAAAATTCACACAAACACATGAACAAATTGTTCATATTCAATTGGATGTTAAATGCGATGATTCTTTTACATAAACCTAATAACAATTAAATATATTTTAGATAATTTTTTTTTATTATATTAGCATGGTTATGATAGATTTTAAGGAGGTATATGAAGAAATAAACTTAAAAAAAACCAGTAAAGATTTATACCCCCCTTTTGATATCCTCATTAAAATTTAGCTTAATGATTTTGAAGTACATGTTTATGGAAACTTAGAAGTGGTAATGGAAGTTTATAGGGGTATTTTGGAAGAGTTTTTAGATAAAATAGAATTTTTTTCAAAAGGTTGAATTGAGTCCATTTTTATAGGAAAAGAATCAATAGAATTTTTATAATTTTTAAATTTTTAAGGGTCATGAATGTAATTTTTGAAATTCTATGTGGAACATAAATGCACCATGAATTATAGGATACAAAATATCCCATAGAAATGAGTTAATTCTGGATTTTTAGGCTTTCACAATTATTTAAAAACAATTTTTAAACATTACATATCATTCAAATTCATTTTTATGACAATTTACATATGATGAATTTAAAGGAACCAAGATAAAAATGAAATTAAAATATAAACAATTTAACCAACACTAATACTTTAAAATTATCCATTAAATTCATGGAACACCATGATTCATCCAAAAAATATTACTTTTAATATTTTTTAGAACAATTTACTTGATTTTTCTAGTGCTTACACTAGTGCTACATTGGACTTGCATAGGTGTTCAAGGTAATTATACCGTCACTAAAATTTAAAAATAAGTTAATATCATAAAAATAATTTATTCCTGTTTAGAATAAACATTTATAACCATTTATAACTTAATTTTATCCCTATAAAAACATATTAGATATATTAAATGAAGGACAATGACATTTTTTACTTACTCTTTACTTAAAATAATATAATGGTCATTATCAATGAAACATAACACCAAATTTACATATTTATAAAGATATATTGAGTTTGGTCAATATAAAAGCATCAAATAAAATAAAATAAATTTTTTGAGAGGTTTTGAGATCTTATCCCATTGTTTTAACACTATTTCCCCATTTTCTCCTTTATTATAGTGACAAACTTTTAACATGATTGCTATTCATTATTACTAAAATTTAAATTAAATATATTAAATAATTTTAAAATTTTGATTCAAAATTTTAAATGCATTTTCTAAGATTAATTTTTTAGAAATGGTAAAATTTACTTTTAATATAAGTTCTCAAAATGAAATGAAAAATTGTTTTTATAAAAATGTCAATTTTAACCATGAAAATAATTTTATATTAAAATAAAGTATAATGTTTATCACCATGGTATTAAATAGATTTTTTAATAAAATAAATATTTTATGAATTTCAAATAATTATAAAACTAAATGAAACATTGAAATTACTTTTATAAAAGAAAAGAGATTACAGTTTTATAAAAAATATTATTTTTCACAATTCTCCCAAAAATTATATTTTCTTGAAAAATATAAAATATTTATCTTAATATTTTTTTGAAATGATGATTTCAAAAATGATATCCATTTTTTCATGTATAATTTCTAAAATTGGTATAAATTAGTCATAATAGCTACACAAAAATTTCAATAAAATCCATTTTTGATGAAAATGTATTTTTTAAGCATTAAATGAATTTATAATCATTTTTAATATGGTAACCAAAATTAGATGAATGTTAATTTATTTTATTAAATAAATGGTATTTAAATTTCATTAAAATTATTCATTTATGTTTATTAATATACTTTTATACAAAATACATTGAGCACATAAATCATTTTTTTTGAAAAAATACCTCCTTTAAAATTATATTATTTTATTTAAAATTGATTTATTATTTTCTAAGAATTAATTTACACATTAATATTAATGAAAAATTTTCCACATATATTTCATAATGTGTTTACTCCTTTTCATACCCTCCAATCCAAAAACATGGTTATAGAGGTCGTATTTAAATAATTATGTTCTGATGATATATCATAGTTCATTTTAAGATAAATATTACATGTGGTACACGCTATCGAGCATATTATTCATTTAATGGATAATTACATATTGAAATACCCGTGTGTAACATTATCCCCCTCTTATAAAAATTCTATCCTTAGTATTTGAATTAGTGATCACCAAAATGATTGTATCTTGACATAATTATAATCTTAGATGTAGATTTCATCATTGAAAGGATTTTTTGAGCTGTTACTAGGAAGCTAAGTATGTCTCAAAAATTTATAAACCATGTGTGTACCATTATAATACATAGACCTGTGAATAGGTTTTTAAAATCACACCTTAATAGGTAAGTGCTATTTTTCACATGAGACTCAACAGTTTTATCTTCCTATTGTTCATGTTAAATAATTATTTTACCATAAAGATAGAGAATGATAAAAATTAATTTATAGATTTATTTCCACTCAATATGTTCAATTTCAACCTTCAATTGTGTTTTTATTATTTCCCCCCTCGACTTCATCTCATATGATAAATAACCATGATGATTTTTTCAGGATCAATCTTCATAAATTAACTTATAATAGATCACAAGATCTATAAAAGTATGAAATGTTATTTATACTATTTCAATACATTAACCAAATCCAAAAATGGTTAGTTAAAGTTATGATAATATCTAATATGATTAAAATTTTATATAAAAAAGATACTACATTAATCTTTAAATATTTAATGATAACTGTCATGTACTCACGAGGACCACCCATCTAGCTAGGAACTTCACCCTATATACAATAAGGGCCAAAGAGCATTCTTGATCCCCACATAACGGTGAAAAGAACCAGAGTATCAAGAAAAAAATTTGGGAATGAGTTTTTACCCATACCAAAATAAAACAACCGACATGGAATGCATGTTTAAGGGAGGTAAGAAAGAATAATAAAATATTCCATAAACAAAATCAAATAGTGGAGGAGATAAATCAACGTCTAAATAAAGGAAAACTAAATTACATAATCTATAAACAAAACCCAATGTACTCAAAGATAAAAAATATATACTTTATGTGATATATGGGAAAAATCCCACTATCTCACCACCATATACCCAAGCCTTTCTTACTATGAAATAGATCACCTTACTGTGGTGAATTTCCTTTTATTGCATCTTATAAGAAAAGTTCAACACTCACCCAAGGGTATGTATAGGGCGTGAGAAACATTAGTCCAACAGAAACCCACAATGTGTTCTATAAGAATAATTTTTTAGATAGATCTAGATTTTCTCAAATTTAAAGGAAACATGGCATGATAAAAAATTTCCCAATTTATATCAAAGGAATTGAATTTTTTTCTTTTTTATAAGATATTAATGAATTTCATATAAACAATTTTCAAAGGACATTAGAAAAATTATTTTCTATTTATCAAATCATGTATCAAATATCCATGTAAAAACCAACCTAAATGGAAGGTACTCTTAGGATAACAAAGAACCAGGCTAGCTAGGTTTCTCAAACAACGACCAATCATGACTAGAATTAATTAAACAAATCCTTATAATTCCCACTAAAAAATCATAGGAATAACACAATGTGTGACTCCCCTTATGATGTGAGGTAAACCATTCCCTGAATACCCACTAAAGGAGTGGAGGAATACCCTGATGTGTGATTCCACATACAAATAAATGAAAATTCTTGATACAAAACCCCCAACTAAGTACCCAATTATTTCATTTTATATGAATATCTGAATATTTTAAATGACTTATCAAGATTTATAAATAATTTCACAACCCTTTTCTTCATTATCAAAGACATGATTTAAAAATAAATTTTCGTAAAAAATTTTTGTTCTTTGAAATAATCAATCCTTTAAAAATTTTAAATGGTAAAACAATTTTATATTGGACTCCACCATAAAAAAATTTCATAAATCAGGTATCATGAGAATAACCATTTAAAAAACATGTTTAAAAACTAATGAGAACATACAATTCATTAAAAAATAATTTATAAGAAACTAACTTCCTCAACACCTTGTTTTCATAATGAGAATATGGGATCCATTATCTAAAATTAAATGGATCATAAGTGATTAAAATAGGAGTCTCTAAACATTAATCAAATACATTATAAATTAGATTCAGTGATACCTTGGTTGGTAGAGAATAAGATATATTTCATACCTCATTAGACATGAGATCCGCAACATGACCAAACAAGATACTTTATTTGGAAACAAAAAACACAATGGATATATAAAAAAATAGGGAGACACAATTAGATAAATATATTTTATCATCACATCAAGGATGTTCTACCAATCAAATATAATAAAGAAGAACAACTATGAAAATAGATCAAACTTACAAATTATAAGACAAAGGATTGATCTGGGATCAAAACCCCAACTACTGATGACCAAGGGAGGAAATAATTTCAAAAATATGCCTTTATAATATCCATAGTTGATTTAGGTTTAGGATATGTTGATTAATAAATAAAATGGGGTTTTAATGGTAATGAAAGATGATACTTCCCTTACAAAACCAGCCCAGATCGATGTCATCATCTAGTTGGTAGCCACTGAAAAAATACAATGGATACTACACACCATTATATATAGATGGTGGAGTCACACTAGATACCTGGTGGATACAATAGATTTATATAGTCATTTCCAAGACCATAGGTCAGTCGGTGGGCTCCCAATGGATGGCCAGTGGCCCTGGAGCCATACGTGGCTCTCTCCAATGCTATGAGTTGGATGATGGCCTTCTAGAGCCACAATTGAGGCCAAGATTCCTAAAAAATCCCCCAATTTACAAAAAAAAACATTTCAAACCCATAATATAAACTATTATATCATAAAAGTGTGATATACATTTTACATTATGTAAAAAATCCCCAAACCATAGTATATTTTGTCCATAGAAAGTCAAGCAGAAGAGGGATGATCCAAAAAGTCATGAGTACAAAACTCATTTTTTGATGTTTCATGCTCCCCAGTCTCATGAGAATCCAATACCTAATTTGATATCACTTTAATGAATAAAATTGATTTCCCACACAAAAATATCATTTCAGAGTCAAAGATATATATTTTCTCCTCAAACACTGATACATCTGGATCAAAAATAACTTACTCCCAATTCAGGACATGGGATAGAACTAGAAGATATTTATTAAGATGTGATTTATGTAACACATCATGAATCAAATCCAAATGATATTTTAATTTCAAATGATAATCCACATTTCTAACATACTCAGTTATAAAAAATGGTTTAACATATCTTAGATCCAACATTTCTTACTTCCCAAGCTCATGATGAACCAATTGGTGAAACACATTCAATAAAACTTGGCCACAAATAGATAATTCCAATGGATGATGATAACAATTGAAATAATATTTATACCAACTCTATGCTCTCACAAAACATTGATGTATATTATGAATCTTCATCAATGTATCCTTGAAAATAATTGGTCCCATAAGTGAAGCCTTTACCACCTCTAACAAGATAAGGGTTGATTTATACGGGTGCCCATATGGATCCTCGAAAGTATATATTTTGATGGAAGACTAGTATCTATTGTTATAGTAAAACTCAACCATCCCCAGATGGCTATCCCATGAACCTCTAAAGTCCAATACATAGTCACAAACAATATCCTTTAGAATCTGAATAATGTGCTCCATTTGAACATCTTTCTATGAATGGTAATCTATATGAAATTTTACCTGAACCCCCATTTCCTCCTAGGGACCTTTCCAAAACCTGGAGGTAAAATTGGGCTCCTAATCTAAGATGATTTCATATGGAACCCCATGTAACCACATAATTTAATGTACGTGTATCTTCCCCAGGTATTTATCCTTTGTGGTATCCTGAATCAGAATGATGTGATCCATTTTGGTCAATAAATCAATGAACACCCAAGTGGAATTCTTTCCTTGGGGAGTCCATGGTAATAAATAATGAAATATATAGACAACTCATACTTTTTCCACAAAAGTACCAAAATATACTGAAGTAAACCAAAAGGATTTTGGTGATAAAACTTAATATATTTGAATGTATAAAAATAATACACAATATTATCTATATCGTGCTTCATACCTGTCCACCAGAACTGGTATATCATGTCATAATACGTCTTTGTGGTTTAAAGTGAATTAACCATGAATAAAAATGAAAATACTGCATAACTGAGATCATGATGGATAGAGGGACGACAAAAAATCCCTAAATAGAAGAACCCTTTCAGATGAGAGAGACCACTTATAAACTATATCCCTACCAAATAGAGAATCTTTAATCCCATTAAACTCATCATCCTTCTTCTTTTACTAAATAATCATTTCAAGGAGAAATAATTTTAACAATACACATGTCAGAAAAATTATTAATCCATCCTCCCTAGAATTCAGGTATAGTTGAGATAATATCCCCATGATATTCCTTTCCTCATTTTATTCCATGACATCCTTAGGGGGCATCTCCTACCAAGATCATAAAAAATGATGTTCCCCTTCCCAGGGGTTTAACTAATAGAAAATTAAAACATAAAAATATACTCCACACACCCCCTCTTCTCGAGGTTTATATCTTTATAATAAAAGTTAAAACTTAAACACTTATGATTAATATAAATAGTGAACATCTCCCCTAAAAGTTAGTGTTTCCAACACTTATGATCATGCATAAAAATATAAAGTTCCAAGTCATGAGTGGGAGAATTCTTCTCACATGTATAAAGATAACATGAAATGTAAGGAACTACATGATCAACATCCACAAGCACAAATCAAAGAAATATACTTGAACCATCAAAGTAATCCACTTATCCCTAACCAACTTCTTAAAATATCAAAATAGAGGATGATTTAAGACATAATTTCAACTCATTAAAGGATTTCTATCACTTTGTATCCCATAATAATTTCACCACTTACTAGGTAGGATCTATCAATGATGAAGCAAGATTTTATAAGTCTTTCACAAACTGAAAATAGTATATAGTTAGTTCTAATAATATCTATATGTTCAAAAAGTTATATGGATCCTCCCTTGACAGGATAACCTTCACCTTTTCAGGATCAACCGAGTGGTCATGTTCCAAAACCACATGCCCTAAAGACTTCAACTCCTGGGAACAAATATCAAAATTTTATATTTTTCATAAAGGTGGTGATTTATCAAGATTACCAAAAATAATCTCAAAATATTCTCATACTCTTCCTTATATTTTGAATAAAATAGAACATTATACCCAAATACCAGAAAAAAGAATCTAGATATGAGTGGAATATCTTGTTTATTGACATCATAAAAACTATAAAAGCATTATTTTGGTGGAATGGTGTCACCAAATATTCATGATAGCCACAGTTTCCCCGAAAAGGGGTCTTCAGGATATCTGACTCCTTAACTCAAAGATGATAATAACCCTGTCAAAGGTAAATTTTCAATAACTACCTTTTCCCATTTAACTAAACAAAAAAAATCAAAATTATAAGAAAAATGATATTTATTCTTGATCATCACCCAATTATGCTTCCAATAATTAACATAGAGATGGAGGGATCTGATGAAATTCTTAGATAAGAGTATAAGGTCTATGTAAGGTGATACACTTGGACATATGAAAACTTTATCTAATAGATATTCAAAATGAACTTGGAGATCCTCTAATTTAGATAGTTCTATATGATATGAAGTAATAGAGATCAGCTGAGTCCCATGCACCCAATCAATTGAACAATCCTCTTCCCTTTCTAGAGGAATACTTAAGAAGTCATCTAGGAAAATCTATAGAAAGTTATAAACTACTAAAGGAAGTTCCAAACTAAAATATTCGACAGTGAGCTCTAAAAAATTTGTAGAAACTAGATTCCTAAGCTTTAAATGAGAATGTATTTCATGTATTATTTTTGAAACTCTCTTTGAAACACTTGGAAGATCTCATTAGGAACAAAGAAAGAAACACACTGTTAATCTAACAGACCAACCTAGGACAACCAAACCATTTACCAAAGTCACATTGTCATTGGGTGGGGTAAAAAAAGATAAAAAATATCCTCTTATATAATAAAAACAATAAAAAAAGCAAAAAACTAGAGTAAAGAGAAGAAATAATAGGAGATACAATTGAGCTAAAATTGCTAAAATAAAAAGAATGATAAGTCTAGACAACAAGTCTCTGCGTGACCACGTCACATGAAAACTATCCCAAAAAGAAATAACAATATAAAGAGAAAACCTGCATCGCTACTAAATGTACTAAAATTTAACTATTTCTTATAAAACAAAGCCTAAGTATTCCCATAGACATAAGTAGGGTGTGAACAATAGATCCTAGTATGATACCACCAAAATATCTATAAAATTTCTAATAATAAGAATGAAAAAGTCCATTATTTTAAAAAATAGTTTTACAATAATTTTTATAATTAATTTAATTTAGAATCCTTATTCAAACAATCCTTGAATGTTCAAAAATTACATCCCAAATTTTCCAAATCCATAAGCAAGAAGGTAAAGATACCAAAATATAAATAAACATGTGATCCAATATATATTAAATAAACTATCATGTAATAAACAAATAGAAACAACAATGAACCTACTAGACAGTCTTTATCGAACGAGTAAATAGTTACTAGACACTCATAAGAATAACAAGGAATAAGGTTGGATCCAAATAATACTAAGTCCTTCCATAGGAAATCAAAATATAAGAGGTTACCTCTTAGTGGTGTCATAGAAGCTAAGGAAAACCGTGACTCTTTCTTGACATACCCAATGTTTCTACTGTGCAATGTTTTGTCAATTTATATTTTAAAAACTACGATGAAATTTTTATGAAACAATTTCAAAGAGAAGACAATATAATTCATGTTTTGAAAATCTATTTTCCATTTAAAATCAAGTAAATTCATTTTTGAAACAAAAAATCCCTTTCAAATAGGGACCCATACCATTATCAATTTCAATGCATGAAATTCCATTTCAAATATCAACAAATAAATATAAACAATAATAAATTAATAAAATTAGAAAAATTTAACAGATCCACCTACCTCAATAGTATATGAAACCTAACCTTCTTTGACAATAGGGATTTGAAACCATAATATCTTTCTTCAGAAGACAAGGCACGAAGAAAGGATACAAATTATTGATAGAAAACATAATCCATTTACAAATACCTACAAAAACGTTTTCTTCAACAAAAAATGTGAGTGAAAACATGATTAAAGATTACCTAGAGAGATAAAGTGTTTAAATTTGCTGATCAATCACTAAAATAATTGATCTGGATTGAAGAAAGACACCAAAATATTCTTAGAGTAAGAGGTCAGACAGAGTGGAGGAGGCTAAAAACACAAATGATCCCTCAAACTCCTGTACATCACCCTAAAAAATGAAACTTATGGAACTACATGATGTGTAATATTTTACACATCATGAATCCAATTTATTTTTAATTTATGTTGAAAAAACCTATCACCTTTTAATTAAAAACTATATTTTGACATTACATGATGTGTAACCCTTACACGATGTGTAAATTCTCACATTGGGAATTCAATTCATGGGATGATTCCAGCTAGCATTACACAATGTGAAACCTAGTTACACATCATGTAACTACACAAAAAGTAGTAGATATTGTAGGTTCATTATGAGAATCCAACAAATCTATGACTTCACCATTATAGGTATCCTCCCATTTCATGGTTGAAAATAACCAGCCAACTAAAAAGGAAAACCAAAAGTATAGATCAGAACATACATGATAGAAAGGTAACATACTGTTTCAATCTCACCACCATAAAATTTTCTGTCCCCCAAAAGATCTCAAGATCCAACATTTAGAAAATGTGTAGGCCACTACAACCTCATCAATGACTCATGTTCCCACATCTCATGGAGATCCTATCCTCAATGCCATAGTATACAGACAAGTGGAATAATTTTACCAAACAATAACTTATCCTGGATATCTATAATCTGGAATGGTTACTCAATTAAAATTGGTATTAGGCTCTAGAATAGCATCCACCTATCTAATCACATGGGAAGGATTAGGTATATACCTCCATAATTTGGAAACATGAAACAAGTCATGTATAGATGTTAGATGGTAATAGAAACAAATAATACACCCTCCCCAGTCACTCAAAAATCTCAAAGGGTCCCACAAAACATAGTGCCAACTTACCCTACTTACCCAACCGATGATGTCCCATGTGAGGTGAAACTATGAGAAAGATCCTATCACCAACCTAAAACTTCAACGATCAATGATGATGGTCCGCATAAAATTTCTAATGAATTTTTTCCCTAATGAAACACATCTAGGTCAACCAAACTACCACTTTTGTCTCCCGAATAACACTTATCCCAACTAAAGACCACTTTCCCAACTCTACCTAACACAAGGGATATCGACATGGATTACCATACAAATCCACAAAACTAACCATCCTGATCGATGCATGGTAAATATTGTTATAGTAAAACTAAACCGAAGGAAAATATCTATCATAATATCCTCCTAAATCAAGAAGACAATATCAGATAATATCCTCAAGAACTTGGATATCCCTCTTTATCTATCCATATATTTGTGGATGACAAGTTGTGCTCAATTTCATTTGGGAACCCATTTGATTCTAAAAACCTTTCCAAAACCTGGATGTGAACCTAGATTCCTTATCAAAAAAAATATATAGATAGAACCGCATGAAGATTCATAATATCTCATGCATTCTAGTTTCCATGCTATTCTAATTTTGTTGTTTCATTTATTGAAAATAATTATTCTGATTTTGTGAGTCAGTCAACAATAAATAAAATCAAATCCTTTCCACTAGGAGTCAATGGTAAAAAAATGAAAAAATACATAAAATTCTAATCAAATTTCTATAACAGAATGAGTAAAGGCTGAAAAAACCTATATGTATCTGGGGTTCCACCGTAACTCTTTGATAAGTGAGACTCTGTGATACAAAATCTGCAATTGATTGCCTCATCCCAGGACACCAATATTGAAATATAAAATGGCGGTACATATTTTATCTCCAGGGTAAAAAAACCAACAAGAATAATGTCCATGATCTAGAAAATCGAAATTAGAGGAAAATAGAACAGAAACTAGCTATGCAAGAACAAGGCTCCACTATGATTTCAAGACAACTCTCATGAGGACTCCCCACCATTTTGGATTTCTTCCAAGTTCTATATCATAGTTTCTGTCATCTTCTTGAGTCAAAATCACTCATAAAAAGAGGATTAAGACTTTATCAAAGACAAGAACACCCATCCACCAACCTCCACTACTCCAAAGATCATCTCACAAAAAAAACTCATGAGAGACCACTGTTAAACTGACTCCTTCATATCTTGTGTCAATAATTTTCTTATCAACACATCAGCCACTATATTCCTTTTACCAAGGGTATATACAATATTAAAATCTAATGTCCAATGTTACTCAACCCACCATCTCTTTAATAAGTACACATCTCTATGAGAAAATATATAAGACACGATTTTTGATCAAGATATACCATAAAATGATCTTTAAAGATATAGTTATGTCACTTTTTGAGCGCATGCATAACAACTTCCAACTCAATATCATGGGTAGGGTAGTTCATCTCATGAGTGTGTAACTGGCATGAGATATAATCCATAAAATATTTTCCACTAAGTAATACACATACCAAACGTATACTAAAATCATTATATAAAACATCATAACCCAAACATGGTTCTCAAAGAATAAAAATTAGTTTTGAATTCAACCTTATATTTATCTCCCTAATAAATACTTGACATTTTTAATTCCATTCCAAATTTTCACCCATATGGGTTAAAGCTGTCATTAAAGATGTGAGCTTAGAGAAGTCCCAAGAAAAAAATATATAGTAAACTACCAAAACCAAGAAGCTTTGGATCATAAACAATTATCTAGTATTATCCAAAGAAATAACTACCTGTACATTTTTAGGATCAACTAAGACACCACTCTCAGAAATTTCATGCCCCAAATACTTCACTTCCCAGATCCAAAATTCACAATTGTAAAGATTAACATATAAGATATGTTCCCTCAAGGTTTGATGAATTATATCCAAATGGTCATTGTGATCCTTATCTATCTTGGAGTATACCAAAATATCATATACGAACACAAAAAAGAAAGATTCCATGAACTGATGAAATATTCCATTCATCAAATACGTGAATACCGCATGAGTATTATTAAGTTCTAATAGCATAACCTAAAACTCAAAACTCCCATATCAAATCATAAATTCTATCTTGGGTATATACGCTTATAAATATATCAATTTGTGGTACCTCAACTGAATTCCAAGCTTTGAAAACCAATGATCCCATCTTAATTACTCAAAGAGATCAACAATTCTGGGTAAAGGATACTTGTTCTTAGTGGTCACCTGGTTCAAAATTTGATAGATGATATAAAGTATAAGGCTTCTGTCCAACTTCTTAAAAAAGATTAAATGTGAAGTCCATAGTGAAACACTAGGATGAATAAATCCTTTCACCTATAGATCATCAATATATAATTTAAGTTCCACCAAATTACCATGTTCCATTCAATAAGATGAAATAGAAATGGGCTTTGTTCAAGGTAATAGGTCAATTGTAAACTCAACCTCTCTATGTCGTGGTAAGCTAAAAAAAATCTTTCGTAATGACATTAGGGTATGTACACACAATAGTAGGTAGACTACCACCCATGAACGGGTCACCTACATTGATAAACATTTATAAAACCTAGCATGTGATTAATTATACATATAAAACAACCAACCCTTCCCTTCCTGATCAAGAGTCCCACTCACCCTAGAAAACATGAGTGACCCCGTCAATAGAAAAGAACTATACCCAAAAATGATAAAATTACATATGGGTCTTTATGAAAATCATCCATTCCATGCTGATAATCAAGTCAAAGATGTATAGATCAAGCACTAAGAAGTCCCAAACCACCTCAAAGTCACCTATCACCACATGAAAGATAGGATATTTGAAACGTTGTTTGGACCACTTTCCTAAAGGCATGGAAAGATCCAACAATAATGACCTAAGCTCCAAAAGAACTCTAAAACATCAACCCACTTTGACAATATAATAGAAGATTAAAACCTGTATCAAACAAAGATAACACTATAGAAGATTAAATAAACACCACACCTCTAATAGTAGATGTCCCTAATTTTGATTCATATGGCCCACACACTTTTGAAAAACTATTTCTATAAAAAGAAACATGAACATCCCCATTGTCATAATAATTAGAGCCACCACCATTGTAATCATCAACATGAACCATAAAATCCTTGGTGAAAGTGGATACTGCCTTAATTAGGATAACTTATCCCATAAATGATTTAGATGGATAGCTCACCCATAAAGATGAAAATTTCTATGATCCTCTATACACTAATGTTTTATATGAAAATTTATCTTACACTGGTTTCTAATAACTAGTTACTTCCTTATATATTCCCGTAAAACTAGTCCTATAGAGAACTGAACACTACTGCACTTTCTTTTTTGACCAAAAGAAGCACCCTGGCTAACTATTTCACCCACTAAAGTTTTTCTCAAGACTATCTATCTAGCTATGTCTTCCTTATACAAATATTTTTTATCCAATACCTCAAAAAAGTAAAAACTAAAAAAAGAACTATCATCAAGAAAACATTGGCCCTCAACCCCATCTCAAACCTACATGCCTTTAGGTAATCATTGTTGACCAGATTCCATTCCAGATTCACCAACTCAACAAAGTGGGTGGAGTACTACAGAATGGTATGATCCCCTTTAAACAATTTATGAAACTCCCATGTTTTTTATACATTTAAGACCTTAGGAAAAAACTAATAATTGAAGATATTATTGAAAGAAACCCTAGTAAGAACTTCATGTAACTTAGCTTTCACTATAGAAACCCACCATATTCATCCTAGTCCCTCAAGTATATATGAGAAAAAACCCACATGAGAACCCTTATAAGTCTTCCAAAAGTTGAAGATCATTTTATTATATGCAAGACACTACTTTTAAAATTGTAGTCCTTTTTCACCACCGAAGATAGGTGGATGATTCTTGTTAAACTAAAAGTATTATCCAATGCCCATAGAAGATTCTCTACACCCTGTGAACCTAGAGTCTGAATGGTATAGATAAATTATTAAACAAAAGAAGGCTCCATTAGAGGATCTATCTGTGTAACCTACCTTGAAGCTTACCCTCTTTTATTTAGAAGAGATATTTTAGGAGGAATTTTTTTTTAAGCATAAGACAATAACCAATAATCCATGAGAAAATTCAAAAAACATCAAACTAAAAATAGGAATAAAAACAATTCTATAAAACAATAAGAATTTAAAGAAGTTATGAATCCCATCATAAAAGGGAAACACCTTTTTAAAGGAATAGGTTCATCAAAATAAACTCCCACTTATTTTACTTAAAATGTCTTACAAACACCAAGTCCTAATACACTATAGATATGTTAATTTAAATAAACTTATCATAAAATTTATTCAATTAAACCTAAATACATGGTCTTGGAATTAGTAAATATTTTTTGACCACCCATGGAAACTGAGATTCAATTTCAGGAGTGATATGGTTAGGACCATTTTCTATAGCTAATGTCTGAATTCCGATGATACTACTACTGTTTACCCAAGACATGGAACCAACTTAGGTAGTGATGACACACTTCTGGTGGAGTAACTCCCTTTTGATACCAAATTGTAAAAGAACAACTTGGTTCAACCAGACCATTCACCCAAGTCATCCCATCATTGGGTGGGGTAAAATAAAGATAACAAAAACTAGTCTCATATATAAGAAAAACAAGCCAAACAACCAGAATACAAAGAGTAATTAATGGGGGATACAACTGATCTAAATAAGATAAACCTGAAATAATGGTAAGTTAAGACAACAGGTATCTGTGTGACCATGTCACCTCTAAAATATCCCAAAATGAAGCAGCAACATGAATAGAAAACCTACATCTCTAATGAATTCACAATAATTTACCTATTTCTTAAAAAATAAATCCTACAACCAACTAACGGTAGAAGAAGGGTATGAGTAATAGAGACCAGAAGTATACCACAAAAATATCTATAAAATTTCTCACAATAATAATACAAAAGATCAAGTTTTAAAACAAAATAGTTTTATAATAATTTTTATAAATAATTTAATTTGAAATCATTTTTAAAATAGTCCTTGAATTTTCAAAAATTGAACATCAAATTTTCCAAAGACATAAAAAATTAGGAGAAGATAGTAGAATATAAATAAACATGTGATACAACATCCATGAAATAAACTATCATTTAATAAACATCTAGAAACAATAATGTACCCACCAACCATGATCTAGCCTACAGGAAAATAAGCACTATACATTCACAATACTAAAAAAGGTTGGATCCAACTAACATAGAGGACTTACCTAGAACATATACATAAAATAGTTTATCTCTTTTTGGTGTCACATAAAATAAGGCTACCCACGTGTCTTTCAAGACGTACCCAAGGTTTCTACTATGCAATGTTTTGTTAATTTGTGTTTTAAAAACTATGGTTTCTAAAAACATTTCAAATCCAATCCAATATGATTTAGGGTTTGAAAAAATTATTTCCATTTCAAATCAAATAAATTTCATTTTGAAAGAAAAAATCCTTTTCAAATTCAAACACACTCCCATTTCAATTTCAACACATGAAATTCCATTTAAAGTATCAATAAATTAATCTGAATAATAATAAATTTAAGAAAGTATAAAAATTGAACATATCCACCAACCTTAATCACATAGAATACATATGTGCCTATGAAAATAGGGATTTAAAACCACAATATAGGCCTTTAGAAGACAAGGCATGACCAATGACTAAAAATTATTGAGAGAAAACAAAATCCAATTACCAATTCTAAGAAAAAAAGGGTCCGAAACAAAAAATGAGAGAGAAACTGAGAGGAAAGATTACCCAAAGAGACTAAGTTCTAAACCCTGATGATCAATCACTAAACGAATCTATCCAAATAGAAGGAAGAGACCCAAAAATTACTAGGGTAAGAGATCTATAAGATTCAAGGTGGATGGATACACATATAATACGTCAAACACTTTCACGTCACCCTAATAATTGAAACTTATAGATTTACATGGCATGGAATTTTTTTACACACTGTGAATCCATTTTATTTTAAGTTATGATGAAAAAAGAATCACCTTTAAATTAAAAGCCCAATTTTCACATTACATGATGTGTAACCCTTACACAACACATAAATTCTCACAGTAGGAATTCAACTCATGTGATGAGTCTAGTTTGCTTTACTCATCGTGAACCCTAGTTACATATTGTGTAACTAGCTAACGAAGAGCAGAAACTCTAGGTTCATTTTTAAAATCCAAAAAATCCATGACTTCACCATTATAGTTATACTCATAATTCAAGGTCAAAAATACTCTCCCAACAAAAAATGAAAACTAAAAGCATATATCATAACATACATGATAAAAGGTAACAAGGCATTATAGATAATAATATCCAATATTTTCCCTATGAGTAACCAACCATTCTATCCATATAATAATATTAAAAATATCTAGATCAAACACTTGAATTTCCAAGACTAACTTAGCATTAGATATGGATAGATAACATAAATGGCATTGAAACCCCTATTATTTTTTCTTCCCAAGAGGATTTATTAACTCCATAACACATGGAATGATTTTTTAGGAAGTTTCTAAAAATCCATAAAATTGGTATATATGAAAGAGTGGGAGGAACCTATATTGAATAGAGTAGTATCTACAGTAGACAAGATAAATATAGTACCTCTGACAATAGTTAGTCCTGTATCAATTTCCACTAGATATTATTATGTTTCATACATCCACTTCACTCTAGAGTCCTATGGATAGAGTCTTGATGTTTTGGAAACTTCAAACTACATTACAGTTATATTTAGAGATGATTAACCTAAAGCATAAAAAGGAGGGGATAGGGTGTGGTAGAACCTCTATAGATGACCACTGCATACACATGAATTTTAGTTGTTTGAAGGTGTGATACATCAAAATTTAGTGAACCTTATCTAGATACACTAGTATTAAGTCAAAGAAACATTACTATATACTACTGATAGTGTGGAGGAGCCCGCTAATGGGAACCACCACTACTACCACCTCTATGGGTGTCATTCCATTTTCTCAATCTTATGATATGATCTACAGAAGTTACCATTAGGCGGAGATGAGTATCCAAATAGACCTGACTTTCCCACTGGGTTAAACTCTTCCATCATATCCACATCTACCATTTCCATATATGAGGTCAAATTTCTCATAAATCCATGAGAATGAATATCTAGTTGCAAGCCCTTCTGGAACATCCAAGGATTCATATTCTCATTCATTATAACCTCTAAATAGAAATAAACCATCTCAAAAAATTTGTTTTCATACTCTGTCACTGTGTGATAACCCTTTCGAATGGTTGGAACTACATAAAATTTTCTATAACCAAGGATTCTTGGAAGAAATGCTAAAAGAATTGGTAAGAAAGCATTTAATCTTCAAACCCTCATTCTAGTTTGTCAAAAAATATAGAGTCCCACCAACTATTATTAGAACTCTTAATCTCAATTGTATAAAACTTCATGTTTTTAGATTTTGGTGTCTTAAAAAATTCAAAGATATTCTCAATCTTATCTTGATAGTCCTCCAACTCATGAGTATCATTCATCCCCTTAAAATATGATGGATTACGTTGAAGAAACTCCTAAGGTCAATATCTATCCCCTCCAACTTCTAGTTACAACTCTCTCACTTGAGAATGAAACTGTGGTACATTTTGGTCCACTGCATGAACCTTCCTCACTACAGCCTCAATGATGTTTTTATTTATTGGTGGATTCCCTTTAGGATAAATTCTCCCAAAACCCTAATTAGGAACTATAGGAAGTCTTTTAGGAGGCATCAATTTATAAAACAGAAAAATAAGAGGCCATAATGTGGAAAAAATAACAGTTTGAATCAACATAATATAAAAATAGAACAAGGATTAGATAAAAGATCAACATAGGGGAAATATATCCCAACACCTCATGGTGACTCAGGGCTCCTCACAATGATATCCAATGAAACACTCATACAAAATATACCGCTCAAGTCTTAATAATCCTATCTCCTATTTACTAAACCTACCATGCAATGAAAAATTTTCTGAAAAACCGCCCATTAATATCAAATTGTTTTAAACTAACACAGATCACCCATCTAACTAGGTACCCAACCAGATCTGTGATTAGGATCGAAGAGAATTTCAGATCCACAAAGGCTGTTGAAAAGAACCCAGGCATCATGAACAACCTTTTTGAATGTTTTTTCCTGCCCAACCTAAAATAAAAAAATGACAAGGCGTACATGTATAAGGGAGGTAAAAATGAAAAACAAAATATTCGATAAACAAAATCTAATAGAGGTTTTGATATATCATGGTCTAATCAAGAAAAACCAAAAAAAATAATAATATAGAAACAAAAAAGAACCCAAAAACTAAAAATAACTATGTGGGGAAACTCCACCCATTTCACTACAAGAAATACAATCCCAACTAACAATGAAACCCACCACTTTACTACAATGTGTTTCCCCTTCCTTCACCAGATAAAATTATGTCTAGACACTCCTCAAGAATTGTGCAGGTTGTGAGCCAAACAATCCCAAAAGGTTCCGCCTAAGTGTTCTATAAGAAGTCACTATTAGATAAATCTAGATAAGATCAAATTTAAAGAAAAATTGGAAGGAATTTTTTTAATCAATTTTTATCAAAAGCATGAAAATTACCCCTTTTTATCAGATACAAATCAATTTCAAATCAACAGTTTTCAAATCACATTAAACAAACCATTTTCAATTTATCAAAATAGGCATCAAATAACCATGTCAAAACCATGAAGAATGGAAGGTTATAATAGGATAAAATAGGACTATAATCTCTAGGATTCTCAAAAAATGAACAATCATGGCTAGTGTTCAGTAATCCTATACGTGAAAGACACAAAAAATAATAATAGGAATAACTTGATGTGTGATTAACCCTATAATGTCATGTAAACCAGTCCTAAACCCACCCACCAATAGAGAAGAGGAATAACCGTTGTGTGATTACCCACAAAAAAATCAATGAAAAGTCCTGATATCAAACCACTACCTAAATAACTAAGACACCCATGATTTTCACATAACAAAAAATTTCAAAGGGGTTATCCCAATTTAGAAAAAAATCCATGACATTTTTCTCATTATCAAAAACATTATTTGAAAAAAAAAATTTATAAAAAACATTGGGGATTTAAAATCATCCTTCAGATTACACTTTTCAAGGGGAAAACCATTTTATATTATAATCCAACCCACACAAATTTCATAAATTAGGTATTATTAAAATAACCATTTAGAAGAAAATTTATATACCAATGAGCACATGCAATTACTAAACAAAGACTTTCTATGAAACCAACTACCTCAATAGTTGGTTCTCACAATCAGATAATGGGATTCACACACTAAGAGGAAATGAATGATAATGGAAGATAATATGAGTCCCTAAAATCAATTAAATATATTTTAAATCTCATTCCCTTATTTCATGGTCAGTTACGAAGAATAGGGATCACATATGTCATCCGACGGGAGATCAGTACAATAACAAAACAAGTTCCAACCTCCAGAAACAAAATGAATAAGGGATTTATAAGAAATGAAGTGGGATAGACAATTGTATATCTATATATATATGATATACACATCATATATCTACTTCTAGTCCCATATAATAAAGAATAATGGTAGAGAAAACAAATTGAACATACCAATTAGAATACAATGAATCAGTCCTACATTAAAATAAAAATCACTAATGAACAATATTGACACGATGATTCATAAAATGATATTAATTTTATCATAATAAATCTCTATAATTATAGATTTTAATTTTTAACATAAAAAATATGATTTTTAGGAAATACTTTAAAATACAGTTTATTAAAAATGTGCTTATATTTTCTTTGGGGTTTTTAATCATGATATTAATTTTTTAGAATTATAATATATTTTTACTTATATTACTCATGATAAATATTTTTTTGCATAAAAATTTATTATTTTAACTTTAAATTACAATTCCAATAGTCAGGTCACTATTCCAAATAGTCATGTTATCTAGATACACTAGTATTAAGTCAAAGGAACATTACTATATACTACTGACAGTGTGGATGAGCCCGCTACTGGGAACCACCACCACTACCACCTCTATGGGTGTCATTCCATTTTCTCATTCTTATGATATGATCTACAGAAGTTACCATTAGGCGGAGATGAGTATCCAAATAGACCTGACTTTCCCACTGGGTTAAACTCTTCCACCATATCCACATCTACCTTTTCCATATGTGAGGTCAAATTTCTCATAAATCCATGAGAATGAATATCTAGTTGAAAGCCCTTATGGAACCTCCGAGGATTCATATTCTCATTCATTACAACCTCTGGATAGAAATAAACCATCTTAAAAAATTTGTTTTCATACTCTGTCACTGTGTGATAACCCTTTCAAATGGTTGGAACTCCATAAAATTTTCTATAACCACGGATTCTTGGAAGAAATGCTAAAAGAATTGGTAATAAATAATTTCATCTTCGAACCCTCATTCTAGTTTGTCAAAAACAGAGAGTCCCACCAACTATTATTAGAACTCTTAATCTCAATTGTATAAAACTTCATGTTTATAGAATTTGGTGTCTTAAAAAACTCAAATATCTTCTCAATCTTATCTTGATAGTCCTCCAACTCATGAGTATCATTCATCCCCTTAAAATATGGTGGATTACGTTGAAGAAACTCCTAAGGTCAATATCTATCCCCACCAACTTCTAGTTACAACTCTCTCACTTGAGAATGAACCATTGGTACATTTTGGTCCACTACATGAACCTCCCACACTACAGCCTCAATGATGTTTTTGTTTATTGGTGGATTCCCTTTAGGATGAATTCCCCCAACAGCCTAATTAGGAACTATTGGAAGTCTTCTAGGAGGCATCAATTTATAAAACAGAAAAATAAGAGGCCATAATGTGGAAAAAATAACAGTTTGAATCAACATAATATAAAAATAGAACAAGGATTAGATAAAAGATCAACATAGGGGAAATATATCCCAACACCTCATGGTGACTCAAGGCTCCTCACAATGATATCCAATGAAACACTCATACAAAAGCTACCGCTCAAGTCTCAATAATCCGATCTCATATTTACTAAACCTACCCTGCAATGAAAAATTTTCTGAAAAACCGCCCATTAATATCAAATTGTTATAAACTAACACAGATCACCCATCTAACTAGGTAACCAACCAGATCTGTGATTAGGATCGAAGAGAATTATAGATCCACATAGGCTGTTGACAAGAACCCAGACATCATGAACAACCTTTTTGAATGTTTTTTCTTGCCCAACCTAAAATAAAAAAATGACAAGGCATACATGCATAAGGGAGGTAAAAATGAAAAAGAAAATATTCGATAAAAAAAACATAATAGAGATTTTGATACATCATGGTCTAATCAAGACAAACCAAAAAAAATAATAATCTAGAAACAAAAAAGTACCGAAAAACTAAAAATAACTACACGATGTGATATGTGGGGAAAATCCCACCATTTCACTACAAGAAATACAATCCCAACTAACAATGAAACCCACCACTTTACTACAATGTGTTTCCCCTTCCTTCACCAGATAAAATTATGTCTACACACTCCTCAAGAATTGTGCAGGTTATGAGCCAAACAATCCCAAAAGGTTCCGCCTAAGAGTTCTATAAGAAGTCACTATTAGATAAATCTAGATAATATCAAATTTAAAGAAAACTTGGAAGGAATTTTTTTAATCAATTTTTATCAAAAGCATGAAAATTACCCCTTTTTATCAGATACGAATCAATTTCAAATCAACATTTTTCAAATCACATTAAACAAACCATTTTAAATTTATCAAAACAGGCATCAAATAACCATGTCAAAACCATGAAAAATAGAAGGTAATACTAGGATAAAATAGGACTATAATCGCTAGGTTTATCAAAAAATGATCAATCATGGCTAGTGTTCTGTAATCCTATACGTTAAAGACACAAAAATAATAATAGGAATAACTTGATGTGTGATTAACCCTATAATGTCATGTAAACCAGTCCTAAACCCACCCACCAAAAGAGAAGAGGAATACCCGTTGTGTGATTCCCCACAAAAAAATCACTGAAAAGTCCTAATATCAAACCACTACCTAAATAACTAAGACACCCATGATTTTCAATTATCAAAAAATTTCAAAGGGATTATCCCAATTTAGAAGAAAATCCATGACATTTTTTTCATTATCAAAAACATTCTTTGAAAATAAATTTTTATAAAAAAACATTAGGGATTTAAAATCATCCTTCAGATTACACTTTTCAAGGGGAAAACCATTTTATATTATAATCCAACCCACACACATTTCATAAATTAGGTATTATTAAAATAACCATTTAGAAAAAAATTTATATACCAATGAGGACATGCAAATACTAAACAAAGACTTTCTACGAAACCAACTACCTCAATATTTGGTTCTCACAATGAGATAATGGGATTCACACACTAAGAGGAAATGGATAAAAATGGAAGATAATAAGAGTCCCTAAAATGGATTAAATATATTATAAATCTCATTCCGTTATTTCATGGTCAGTTATGGATAATAGGGATCACATATGTCATCCGACGGGAGATCAGTACAATGACAAAACAAGTTCCATCCTCCAGAAACCAAATGAATAAGGGATTTATAAGAAATGAAGTGGGATATACCATTGTATATATATATATATATATATGATATACACATCATAGATCTACCTCTAGTCCCGTATAATAAAGAATAATGGTAGAGAAAACAAATTGAACATACCAATTAGAATACAATGAATCAGTCCTACATTAAAATAAAAATCACCCATGGAAAATATTGACATGATGATTCAAAAAATGATATTAATTTTATCATAATAAATCTCTAGAATTATAGATTTTAATTTTGAACATAAAAAAATTTGATTTTTAGGAAATACTTTAAAATACAGTTTATTAAAAATGTGATTATATTTTCTTTGGGGTTGTTAATCATGATATTAATTTTTTAGAATTATAATATATTTTTACTTATATTACTCATGATAAATATTTTTTTGCATAAAAATTTATTATTTTAACTTTAAATTACAATTCCAATAGTCAGGTCACTATTCCAAATAGTCATGTTATTATTCCCAATGGTTAGGTTACTATTCGGTTGTCACATAACAATTATAACAGTCACATTACCTTTTATAAATATCAATTAATATTTTCCCTCAATATTCAACTCAATTCCTCTCAAGGTTCTATATTTACATTTTCTAATATTTTTATTAGTTTGCTAATGTTTTTTTATTTTATATTGTATTGGCAGTGGGGATGATGATCCTAGTTGATTGGGGTGATCCATATTTTCCCATTTTAGATTTTCTATTTTATATTTTTTATCCAATTATAATATTTTTAATGTTAATTGGTTTCAGATCTGATTAATGTAGACATATTTATTAATAAATTATTTTTAGTTTCTCTATTTATATAATAATATATACTATATTATAACATATATTTATTTCAAGTGACAAATATCATTTATAAACTATGGTTTGTTACAGAATAAATACATGATAATAAAGAAAAATGTGATGAATATGAACCTAAATTCATCCTAAATTAATGAATTATAATAAATAAGAGTCCCTTGTAAAATATAGAGTAAAATAGAAGTGAGAATTTTAAAAACAATTCATCCTAATTATTTTGTAATGTTAGTGAAAAAATAAATATATAAATCACTTAAAAAACTTTTTTAAATAGGTATAAATAATAAATTTATAAGGATATTTTTAAAATTATTTAAAATACTTAAATCTTTAAAATCAAGTATACTTATGTAAGAAAATGTGGAGTAGAAGATAGAAATTTAATTAAGTGGATTGAAATCACATTTCAAAATATTCAAGAAAATAATTACCTTTTCTATGAAGAATTCATAGAATAATATTAAAATGAGTTACTTTTAAAAACCATTAAAACTTGTGAATGATTCTAAATCATGAAGGTTCGTGATGGTGATAAAATCTGTTGATGATTTTTTTTAAAGATATTCTATTCCGAATTTTGTAAAGAAAGACTATAATGAAATTTATGGAGAACATTATACTTTAAATTTAATATCCTGAAATTACCATGTATTATTTTTAGAAATTACATGGGTTAATTTCTAGACCAAGAACTGAGATGGCGTGCAATTCTGTGGCTTAGTGTTCCTGAAACAATTGTTTGAAGCATATTAATCTTTTAATTGAAAACACACACAATTTTCCAAAAAAGTGATGTAACACTTAAAAAGGTTCCCAGATTATAAATCCAAGGGAAATGTTGATTTCAATGTAGTGGCTTTACCCTATAGCTATATTTGGTCAGTGTAGTTCATCGGTAGAAAAAGTCACCAAGGACATAACCGTAAAAAAACAATTAAATATTTTGTTTAAATCGAAATAACTTATGAACAATGACTCAAATTGCAAATTTGAGACAACAATTGAGATCATAATGTGGTGTTTTCCCTATGAATGACTTAACATTAGTCAACATGGGTCATTTGTGAAAAAGCTATCACGGGATGTAACAAGAATAAAATAATTTAGTAATTTATTTTGTTGACGCAGTGGATAATAATATTTTAAAATATTGTTAAGGAGGATTTCCTAGGTTAGTCACATAATCCTAGAAACCACAGAGAACCATTAGATATATCTTTGATGAATCTTTCTCAGGAGACAATGATGGATCATGGATTGATGACCGAAACACCTTATATTAGATAGATCTTGCCTACAACAATGTTGCAGTGACCATTCTTTGTCAGCTAGCAATCCGAATCGAGGATGGGTGTGTGTTTGAATTGTTCATTTCCTTGTTATTAATTTATATAACAAATTTGAATCAATAGACAAATGGATTGATTCAAGGATCATGTGTATTGTGGAAAGGGAATTATCTTTATAGAGTTTTAACAGGACATTAATCTTTGTGATTATTTGTTCATTCGATTGTTGTTCTAACGAATAAAGATCAATATAAACATATACATTGATTGAGGTTTGTTCCTATCTTTGGTTATTGTGATTTTCTCCCTCGATTCTTCGTTCCTCATGGGAATTATTTTTTTGGCCTAGGACTTGACACATCCCGATTAATCGATCATTACACACCTGATTCTTGGTGCAACAATCCGATATCGTGGATCTAGGATCAGAATGATATGGTAGTGGTGAGAAGATGGAGAAAGAGTGATTCAGATGATGGATGATTCCTGAATTTTTATTCTTTAGCGTTCTTCGGCATATAATGAAGAACAAAATTTTGATCCATTTTGTGAGTAGATCAGAAGATGAAATGTTTTGATCTGGTGATGATATGGCTCGACGAGCTCAGATCTACAACCATTCAGTTTTTTAGGAATCGGAGGAGCCTCAATTATCCATAGAAGGGACCACCAGTTCAATACCTATGCTGGGAAAAGGCTGTGTGAGATGGCAGGGGCGATGGTGACACGGAGGCGGAGGGCCGTGGGATGTAGTTGGCGGTAGTTGTGGTGGGAGACCACTTGGAGTGGACACAGGTTGGGTTGGCCTAGGTGTAGCATTCTCAGTCAGCCCAGTAGACCAGGCCTGATCCTTGTATGACATGGGTTGGACCTGGGTCAGACCTCTGTTCTAACCGAGTGGTCATATAGTCGACCGACATGGTAGCTGCAGCTGCCGTGGTGTGGTCGACTGGAAGGAGGATCGACTGTGGGTAGGAATGATCATAGGGTAGACCGACCAAGGTGGCCAATTAGGGTCGTCGACCATGGTGGTAGGTGGACCGAACATAGTGTTCGGTCCATGGACACTCAGTCCCCCATTCCCCAAAAAGGATTTCCGGAAGTTTCTTTAAATGACCATAATGTTGAAATAGTATGTTCGATTGACGACCCTTATGTGGATTTAGGACCCTGACGTTGAGATGGTATTTTTCTAATAAAGTGGTGACTTTTTATTTTGTACTAGAATAAGTTTAGTGCATTTACATTGGTCATGTCCTCAAGTGTTCAGTATGGTATTATGTCCACATCGTTGGACTGTAATCCCCTCTAGAGGCTAAGTTCCATATAGAGTCAAACACCCCTCCCCAAGACTAGAGTGAGGCTGTCTATCACCCCTAGTTGAGTTTTTTGGAATCAAGGTAACCTCTAAGAGCAGGGATTTAGTCATCTATCTAGAGGGTCACATCAATAGAATTAGTGGTATTCACCAAGGTGTTGGGAAGGATCCCCAATCCATCAAATTGATCCAGATTGGGTTTGTCTTATTCCCTAGGGTATTCAGTTGTATCCCCTCTCTTTGTATCATAATCTTCCTTAACTAATACATTTTCATTTAGGCATGTCCCCAAAGAGCTATACCACTTCATGAGCATCTCTGATGATATCATGGCTCAAGGAGCGTGTTCTGCTGGACTGAGTGTGGTTTGAGAAAAATCCTATGGTTGGAAATTGGTTATGAATTACCTCTAGAATGTTTGTGTTAGATTGAATATATCTATATATTATTGTTATATGTATTATAGACATTTACCTATGTATATATAACTATTCATTTCTATGTGGTATTCCTATGTGGCATCCTTGCGTGGCATCCCTGTGTGGCATTCCTATGTGGTATTCCTATATGGTATTACTATGTGGAATTCCTATGTGGTATTCTTGTGTGGTACTCCTGGGAGGTATTCCATTGTTGTACTCCTATGTGGAATTTCGATGTGGCATTACTGTGAGGTATTCTTGTGTGGTACTCCAGTGCGGTATTCCCTTGTGGTAATCCTATGTGGAATTACTATGTGGCACTCTAGTGTGGTATTCCTATGTGGTATTCCTGTATGGTATTCCTGAGTGACATTACTATGTGGTATTCATATGTGGTATTCCTATGTGGTAATCCTATGTGGTATTCCTTCATGATATTTCTTTTTGATATTCCTTCATGTCACTCCTTTGTGGCACTACTTAAAGGAATTCATTTGTGGAATTCTTTTATGGAATTCCTTTGTGGCATTCCATTATGGTATTAATTTGTGGTATTCCTTTTTGGTTTTGGGGTGTCCTTTTGAGAATTATTTTACTCACCCCTGCATAGGATTTTCCCATATGTTTCATGTCATTTGCATACGATCAAACTTTTGAAAGAGTCCTAGGTATCCCAGGACCAAGTGGGGGCTTAGAGTGGCCGGAAAAATAAGGTTTTTCCTACGGTTCAGACAACGGTCCCAATACCTCTTTTCTTACAGGTTGGACTTGTGGTTTCAGACTCTTTTGGAGGGATTGTATTTTGGCCCTATTTAATTTCCAATGCTTTTACTATTGTACTCTGGTTATGGGATATAGTGGTTTGCATGCATTATTTACTTAGTGTTTCTACATTTCTTCATTTGTGGATTGGAGACGTGTGTTTAAATACAAATACTTAGGATAATGATTCCCATTTGTGGGATATTTCTACTCATTTCTGGTTACCAGCCTCTAGATTATTGGAGGTAGTCTTGGGGTAGTCATGACATGAGCCCCTCTGGGATAGGTCATGATAGAGTTGTATCAAAGGTGGTCAGTTCTACATTAGGATGAAGAGTCTTTGAGGTTGGTTTGGGGAAATAATGTTAAGTGTTTTGAGTTCAGATTTTAGGTCAGGGACTCCAGTGTTAGTTCTGGTGACTGACATATCCATACAATAGGAAACTAATAACCTATTTTCAACTCGGAACATGAAAATACTTTTTTTAGTAAAAATAATGGTACAAGAATCATATAGGAATGAGTTTTGTATTCCATGTACTTATTGAGTCAACTCTTGGGATATATTACCTGACAGTGGTACATATTGTTTTCTTACAGGATGTCTCTAGATAGATAGTCATCTAGGGTTCCACCACGTGATCATGGGGGTGATCCACTGGGTGAAGAGACATCGGTATAGGGATTTTTAATAGAGGTAGAACCTCTAGGAGGAGCACCAGTCACACCAAAACCTGTAGAGTATCACATCAGAATACCAACAGATGAGGTGTTCATGTTGAGTGAACTTCATAAGATTCAATGATAGAGATCCCTTAGGTTCTAAGGTGAGCCTGGAACATGGTTGGATGAGAACTAGCTTGAGGTGATGACCTGAGTTTTTGTCTAATTAGGACACCAACAGAGAAGATGGTGGCCCTGGAAGCAAGCCTTCTACCTGGCTTAGTAGGGTGACTCTAGGGTTTGGTTACCTGATATTATGATGAGGTTACTCTACCATGGAAAGAGTTTGATAATATTTTCAATGAGGAGTTCTCATATTATAAGCCGAGGTCTTTACGTATCTGGGGGATTCTACAGCTCTGGAAGGATGACATTTCAATATCTGAGTATTCATCGAGGCATACCAATCTCTCTAGGTACTCGATGCATATGATAAAAAGCCATTACTTTAAGGATTGGACCTTTTAGAGAGTTTCTGATAGGGACATCTGAGCCATCATTATCCCTCTATGAATTATTAACTATGCTGTGGTGATAGAGTGAACCATTGCAGTTGAGAGTTCTTTAGTTGGGCAGATACAACCGATGGTAGTCATCAGTGGGAAAGAAGGAGTAAAGAACTTGGTATTAGGAAGATGATGTCATTATCAAATACAAGGACATGAGATATGTTTCAATAGGAGGTCCCAAGATAGGGGATCGGCAGCTTAGGGCTCACAGGGTGGATCTAGTTAGTCTAGAGAGAGGAGATGCTATTCATCCCACAACAAGGGACCTCTCACCCTAGATTTTACAACCCATCATACTACTGACATATCCATAGTGGATGGACCATTGAGGCATACAAAATGAAAGGTTCAAGCATATCAACAAGGTGGAAAACATGAAAAAAGATTTTGGAGAGCAGTATGAGGTGGTCAACATTTTTACATGTTACCACCACCACCCCCAAGCGGTCCATGCTAGGATTAGGGAGCTGGATCATAGGGGATGGTGAAACTGCATGCAGTTGAAGAATATAACCCAAGGTCTCCAAGAATTATTCAAGGTATCATCTATGTCTATTTTACTTTACATGCCGTATTGATAGACATAGGTGAAAATAAATATTTTCTTTCCATGAATATTGTTCAAGACTCGGAGATTCTAGTTGAACTGTTGACTTGACCCTCAATCTTGGAGACTCATTCTAGTGGATACCAAATGATCATGAAATAATACCGATAGTGTGACCTGACTCTTGGAGGCATGAGTGTTGTTTAGGATCTCTTGGTAGCGACGTAGAGGCCTTATGACACCATTCTTGGTATAGACTAGTTACACACAGTTCATGCTTAAATTGAATGTTTTAGGGGAAGAGTATGGCCTGCCCACAATGGTGAAATGAATTTTTCCTTGTTGGTGAAAAGAAAACCTCAGTAGCATAGGATAGTATCACACATAAGAGGGTGAAACTGATTACTTATAAATTTTCTAGCCAAAACCTCGGTGTAGTGGATGTTATGAGTCCTCAATTTCCTGCAGTGGTGACAGAGTTGTAGTGGATGAAGCGAAGTTATTGAAAGAGGTTATAGATATAGTTCCTACTGGATCATGACTTTGATATTTTCTATATACCTAGGAAGGGGAATGGGGTGAAAGATTTTACCAGTAAGAGATCTAGTACACATTTTATGAATGAGGAACCAAAGTAGTTGGACTGGTTGTAGTTATCCTTTGTAGATGGATATAGACCATCTTATCTCTAGTCGATAGTTGTTACCCCTACACTCTTATAGATACCCATGGAGGAATATCTTGGGGATATTGAGTACAAGACCTTATATGCTCAGATGTCAACAAGACTTGCACCTGATGGATACTCTAAGGGTAGAGATCAAATCGTTCCTTTTAGAGGACACACAATTGTACTTTTGGTGTTACACAAGGAGGTTTTGAGGGAGTTACATACATCCCATTTGGTGGTACATTCAGGTGTGTAAAATATTTACCCAAAAATTTGACATCAGTTTTTGTGGCCAAGAATGAATAAAGGATTTGTAGAGTTCATTTCTCAATTCCTTACTTGTCTGCAAGTGAAGGCTGAGCACCAGGTTCTAGTGGGTCTGGCTCAACCCCTCGAGGTTCCGAAATGGATGTGGGATAGGGTATAAATGAACTTCATGATTGGGTTAACACATAATTCTAGGGGAAAAATACCATATGGGTGATCATTGAACAACTCTCCAAGTCTTCCCAATTCATAGCAATCTGAGATCATAATTCAGTAGAGAGATTTGGATGCCTCTACATGCATGAGATATTTCAACTACATGGAGTTCCATCAATGAAATTGTTAGATCATGATGCTAACTATAAATCCTAATTTTAAAGATCAAGGATTGGTTTGAAATTATCCTTCATTAGAGACTAGTTCCTTCAGTGCATGTTAGATGGTAGCACATGAATCTTTAAGAGAGCACATGGTAGGAGGGGACTCCGATTTGTGCTCACTAAAATCACCTATTTGAGTAGCCCTTGTTTTGGATTTTTTAAGGATGTAAAACTCCAAGGTGGGGATAATTTAATGTCCCAAAATTCATGTATATTATTTTTAGAAATTACTTGGGTTAACTTTGGGACCATGAACTGAGACAGTGTGGGAATTTGAGGCCTGGTGCTCCAAGATGTTTTTTGAAAACTATTAAACTTTTAATAGCACGCTTACACAGTTTTCCTAAAAAATTAGGAGAAATGTTAAATTGGTTCCCATATCATAAATCTAAGGTCATATTTGATCTTAGAGTAGTGGCTTTACTCTATACGTGACCTAACATAGGTCGGTGCAGGACATCTATTGAAAAACTAACCAAGGAAGGAATCGTAAAAAAAATAATTAAAAAAAATCATTTTATTTTACATTTAAATACTAATAACTCATGAATGGTGAATTGTATTGGAAATATGAGACTACTATTGTGTTCGTAATGTGGTGTTTTCCCTAGCGACAACTTAACATTAGTCGGTGAAAATTATTTGTGAAAAATACGTCATCAGACGTAACAGGAATACAATTATTTTTAAAAAAATTATTTTTTTTGATGTAGGAGATGAAAATATTTACAATTATTGTTAATAAGGATTTCTAGGGTTATTTACACAACCTTGGAATCCTTGGAGAACCGTGGGAGATATCTTTGTTGTTTCTATCCCAGGCGATGAAGACATTTTGTGGATCAATGACTGACGCACCTTGGATTTGAAGGATCTTGCCTTTGACAATGATGTGGTGACCATTCTTCATCCGCAAGAAATCTGAATTGAGGTTGGGAAAGTGTTTAAATTTTTTATTTACCTATTCTTAAATTCTATAAGGAACACAAATCAATTGAAAAACAGATTGATTCAGAGGTTTTGTGTATTTCAAGAATGGAATTATATTTACGAGGTTTCAAATGGGAGATTAATCTTTGTTATTATTTTTTCAATTTATTGTCATTATAATGGTGACCATTCAGTATCAACACAAACATCGATTTAGGTTCATTTTTCTCTTTGGTTCTTGGGATTTTATCCCTCGATTCATCATTTTTCGTGGGTGTTCCTCATTTTTCCTGTTACTCAACACATATTGATCAATCGATCATTGCGCATGCGATTCTTGGTACAAGGATCCGGTATTTTAGATTTGGGATCAACATGGCCCAATAGAGGTGTGACGATGAAGAAAAGGTGATTAGGAAGATAGATGATTCTAGAATTCTCATTCATTGACACACAATGAAGAATGCATATTTGATCTATTTTGCGAGTAGATCAGAAGAAGAAACATGTTGACTTGGTGAAGGAATGGATCAATAGGCTTATATCTACAGCCGTTCCATTTTCAAGTATTAGAGGGGTCCCAGTGGTTCGTAGAAGGGACCAATGATGTGACACTTATGATTAGAGAGGACTATGGAGACATGTGGTTGTGGAGCCATGTGTGGCAGTGCAAAAAGTAGCGGCTGCATGAGAAGACGGTGGCGACGACGACATAGAGGAATCAGGCCACGAGATAGAGATAGTAGAATATGGAGGTGGTGGCTGTGGTGGGATTCCGTGTGGAGTAGATCAGGGCCAGGTCAGCCCAGACGGAGTGGGATGGGTTGGCCCAGGCTTAGTGGGCTAGGTCGGCCTAGCAGATGAGGCTAGATATGGGTTGGAACTTAGGTCAATCGGGGCGGTCACATAGTGGAACAAAATATAGTAAGATGGTCTACCATGGGGAAGACCGACCCCAGCAGTCGACCAGGTTAGTCAGATCTCATTCGGTCTGTCCCCCATGCCATAGACAAGATTTTAGGAAGTTTCTTCAAATGACCATAACTTTCAAATGATACATCCGATTGACGAGATATCCTTAGATTTGGGATCTTAATGTTGGGTTAGTCCTTTTGATAAAAAGTAGTGAGTTTTTAGTTCAGACTAATATAGGTTGAGATCATTTCCATTGATCCTTTCCTCGAGGGTTCAGTACGGTATTACATCTACATCGCTGGATTATAATCCCCTCTTGAGACTGAGTCCTAGATAGAGTTAGGAATCCCTCCCTCAGACTAGAGTGAGATCCCTTATAACCACAAGGGGTGTTTTGTGGAATAAAAATAAACTTTTAGAGTATGGTGTTGGTCCTCCATCTAGTAGACCACATCAGTATAGTTAGTGGTATTCCCTAGGGTGTTCGATAGGATCCCTAACATTATGAAATTATCTAGATTAGTTTAGTGGTATTCCTCAGGGTATTGGGCAGGATCCCATTACTATGTATCATAATATTCATTTACCAATAAGTTATCACTTGGGAAGGTCCCAAATGATGGAGACCTCTTCGTGAGAATATCAGATGATATCAAATCTCAAGGAGTGAGTTCTCTCAGAATGAGATTTCTTTGAGAAAAATCCTATGGCTGGAAATTGGTTGTGACTTACCTCTAGAAAATGTGTCTTGGATTGAGTATATCTGGATATTAATTTTATATGTATTGTAGACATATACATATGTAGAGTTTAAATTTCATTTATATGTGGTATTTCTATGTGGAATCCTTGTGTGACACTCCTATATGGTATTCATGTGTGGTATTCCTATGTGGCATGCTTGTGTGGTATTCCTGTGTGGTACTCCAATGTGGTATTAATTTGTGATAATCTTGTGTGGTATTAATGTGTGGAATTTCTATGTGGTATTCTTGTGTGGTACTCCTGTGTGGTATTCCTTTATGGTAATACTATATGGAATTCATATGTGGCATTCATGTGTAGTATTCTTGTGCGGTATTCCTATGTGGTATTCCTGTATGGAATTCATGTGTGGTATTCCTCTGAGGCATTACACTGTGGTATTATTTTATGGAATTAATTTGTGGTAATCCTTTGTGTAATTACATCATGGAATTAATTTGTATAATTCATTTGTGGAATTAATTAATGGTATTCTATTATGTTATTCCTTTTTGTTTCTAGGTTGTCCTAATGAGTATTGTTTTACGCAATCATAAACAGGATTTACCTGCATGTGTCATGTCTTGTGTAGACAATTGACCCTTTGAATGAGTCTTAGGAGGGTCAGGACATGGTAGTGCTTAGAGAGGTCGTAAAATGAGGTGTGTTCCTACTGTTTAGATAACAGTCACAATCCCTATTTTCCTACAGGTTGTACTTTTAGTTACAAACTCTTTTGGAAGGATTGCATTATGGTCTTGTTTACTTTATAGTTCCTTTACTGTTGTACTCTAGTTGTGGGATATAGTGGGTTTTATTCATTGTTTACTTATTGTTTTTACATATCAGAATTTTTGGCTTGGAGATGTGTGTGTGTGTGTGTATAGGTACTTTGGAAATTCCTCCCATTTGTGGGGTATGTCTACTCAGTACTAGTCACCATCCCCTAGCCTATTAGTGGCGGGCTTGGGGTAGTCACAACATGGGCCCCTTTGTGATGGTTCATGGCATTAAAATTTTTAAATTTAAAGTGTTAATATAAATTAACCTCAACAAATATTCTATGTATAGAGAAAAATTTATTAAAAAAATAAAGAATATAGATATGTAATAAAAATTACCTCATTCAAAAATTGATAAATAAGGTTGGTCATTAATAGAAACGTTCACTCAAACAATTTGAGTATGAAAGAGAGAAAAAATTTAAATAATAGTTAAAAAAACTATAAATAACTCAATGATAATAAAATAGGGGTGTTTTAATAGAGATATTTCATGTATTTCCCCTAATATAAACTTAAACATAAATAATTTTGAATAAGAACACGACTGTGAAATAAACCCTTAGGGATTTGGTAAATTTTGAATCAAATGACATTGAAAGTTATAACATGTTATGGCTCTATAAATTCAATGAATTATATCAAATATTTCTTGAAAATATATTCATGGGGTAGTAGGTACACCATTTATATGGAAACATGGTGTGTAATATGATACATGTCTCAAGAAATCAAAATTGAGGTTAAGAAACCTCACATATCTCATAACACCTGAATAAAAACTTCATTAAAGAGAGAAATTGAAATGTAAATTTAATGAAATAATTAAAAATTTCATTATTATTTAATATTTCAATGAGGTATAATATGCACCATGTAATGGAAATAAGTTCATAATTCATAATATGTCTCAAAAAATTTAATTTGAGATGATAGACCCTTACCCATGACTACTGATTGGTCGATCACATTCTAACATAATATATAAGAAATTTATATTAATTAAAAATATATATAATATTCCTAATTTTATCTAAATTTAATTATTTAATTTATTTTTAATTTATTTTCACAATTTACTCATAATTCTTTGTTGAAATCAATTATTTAAGTGTTAACTATTATATTTCTTATAAATGTTTTGATTTGGTGATCCCATTCCTTAAACCTTTTTATGGTTTCGGTATTTACATGATACTAAAAATATTATAATTATCATTTTTACACATTTAATATACATTTAGAAGCATCCATTTAAGGTGGCAATGAAAAATGAAGCACATCGTTTCATGGAGACGATAGTCTATTTGCACACTTTAATGATGTTCTTATTTTTTTAATGGATGAAAAAGAAATATAATAGATAATATTTTACCTGTAAATAATAATAATAATATTATTAAGATAAAATCTATTCATTAAATTAATCCTTATGACTAGCTATGTAAGGTGTAAATGAAAAATTAATGACATCACTTCATGGCGGTTGTAGTCCACACGTACGCATGAGCGATGCTATCATTTTACAATGGATAGGATGGAAAAATTAAGTAATATATCATTTTTATTGAATAATAATTATGTTATAATTATCATATATATTAATTTTATCCATCATTTTTACCAACTATATGAGGTGGTGATGAAAAAAAACACATCGATTCGTGAAGGTGGTAGTTTGTACGTATTCACAAGCAAAGTATTCACTTTCCATTGGATGGAAAGGTTGATAAAAAAGTGTTTTACCATCAACATAATAAAATTTCAGTATATTATAGATACTTATGTTGTTATATAATTACTGTTTTTTTATTTTAGATGGAGGTAGAGGAATAAATAAACATAAAATGAATTGGTTAAGACTTATACCTCCTATTTTGATATCCATATATCGATTTAGATTATGGATTTTGAAGGATAGGTTTATGATCACTCAAATGTGGGAATTGAGATTTATAGGGGTATTTGGGAAGAGTTCTTAGTTTAAAATTATAGTTACCCAATCCTTTTACACATATTGTTACTTGATTTTTAACTGAAGTATCTAATAAACACCACCCAATGATTATTGGGCCCTGTATATTTAGAAGAATATATTCACAATACATCAAAAAGAAACAAAAAAATAGAATCTTTATTTTACTTTCTGTGATGATATTCTAAATCCATTTTATCTCCTAGAACTACATAGGATAACCTATGGAATAGATAAAATAAAGGGGTGATATATAAAGTCCATTAAGGGAATTAGCATGGAACTGAAACATTACATATGAGTCATAAAGAATAACATGACATCATAAAAGACAAGGTGCATAAATATTCATATATAGGAATTAAATAAATGACATGGAATAATAATATCCTGGTAATATAGTAATGTCGTATCAACATAAATCCCAATATGAGAATAACCACCAAGACAACATCACATAGTGGGAAAAGTTCCATCATAGATAAGGTTTATTCAGTAATCCTGTACATAAAATCTCATGAGAAATAAAATTTACTCAATTAATTGTAGATATGTTTGGGATCACCAATTGAAATATGTAGATGATTATGTTTTCCATAAAAGGAAATTAATCCTAAGGAATAAACATAAAATTACCCATAGAAAGAAATGGGTGACATAATATTTCCTCATATCATAATCAAAGAATATTTCATAAAGATTCCAAAGGAAATAAAGAATTAATATTTTTTATGTTAATATCCATTTACATAATAATAGGTGTCAAAATATGGTGTTCATTTTGAAAAATACCATGAGTAACGATAATGAATTGGTTATAGAAAAGAATATTCAAAATAATGTTTTAAAGAATCAGTTAGAGAATTTTAGAGAAATAAAAATAATGTCACTTTGATTGAAAACCATAGGAAAACCAGAATGTTTATATCTGAAATATTAATTAATTTAATGAAATCATTAATGTGAATAAACTCTATAATTTCTCATTACATAAAAGGATTAATGGATAGAAGATTTCCCCTTGACCAGGTTTGATTTTAAAGGTGTCTGAGAAATAAAATTAAGGCATGTATTCCACCATAAAAGGAAGGGAGAATAAGATAGATATATATGTAAGAGACATATATATAGAAATTATAATCATTATATGAAATAAAATAGATATATGATGTTAATTAGATGGATAAATTCTATAAACCAATGAAAAAGGTTGGTTTGGAGAGATCCCTTTCCAAATGTTTTAGAATAGTTATTCACTTCCACTAAATGTTCTGAATAATAAAATTAATCAATTAATTAGTTAATTCATAAAATTTTACATCTATATTTTATTTATTATAATTTATTTTTGTTCATTTATAACCATTTAAAATGAGATATAATGTTTAATTTCACTTTTCTAAGAGCATTTGTTTCATGGTTGCATGGTTGGATAACTTGTGTATAACTATGGAAGTTCTTGTAAAATGGGAATAGTACTTATGAAGTGAAATGAAATGATTTTATTTTTCTTCTAGAAATTAAAATAGTCATAATATACTTTTTTTGATATGGGGACGACTCACTAAGAAAAAATGTTAATGTTATGAGGTTTTTTCCTTTATGAAGTTTTAACAACCATTACAAACTAGTTTAATATTATCTAATAAAATTATTATTTAAAAAATTTAAATTTTGAAATAAGTTATAATATAATTATTATTATCATATTTAACCATAATAATATTTTTATAGCCATATTTGAATTTAGTGGTGAAAAAATGAGGTATTCTATTCACGTAGGTAATGAACCAACCATATTAGGAACACTATATTCATTTAAGAATCAAATGAAGGGAGGTATAACAGAACAACCCAGGTGCCGCATACAGATGCCCAGAACCTATAGTTTATGTTACCTCATGCATATCTATCCATCTACTATAGGGTAATAAAAAATAGTAAGTTTCTAATATATATAACATGGGGATACTATACCCTCTTTATCAAAGTTTCACAATAACATAAATAAATAAGAATAGCCAACTGATATAACCAATAAAAAGAAAAAACCAGTACGACATGATAACGAAAATAGTAATAAAATATTGAAACTAAAAAAATAGATATGTTATGACAAATATGTGTCAAGTGTCAAATGAAAAACTGAAATAAAGACAAACTAACACTCTTACTAAGGTCTTAACACTGAGTCCAATTCCATCATCCATGCTCCATCCCAGCCCGACTATCCGACATATAGATAATTCCCATTTTCTATTATGAAAACATGAAGTATATTTGGGTACCGATCATTCAGCTTGATTAGGGTGTGAGTATAACTCAGTTGGCCACCACAAACGACATCTAAAAAATTATTCAGTCAATAAAAGCGTATGAAGTTGTATAAAGAATAAAGCAAAATGCATAAAGTAAAAAATTAATCATAATTCATTATTATTTGATTGACAACATAATTTCTCAAGTTTATAAAGGCACAAAACCCATTAATACATTCTTCATCCCATGTTGTAGTATGAACTATCCCTAAGGGTTATCCCATATCACAAAGAGAATCAAAATTCACTATCACATGGTATTTAATTAACAATTTAATTTCGATTCATATCACAACCAGTTTTAACCATAATCTAATTCCAATATTATGGGCATAGAATGTTGTGTCTAGTACCCCATGGGTATTTGGAGAATCATTCCCTATCTCACACCTCATGGGTATTTCGAGCATCAATCCCTATTTAATACAATAGTATTCAAATGCATGCACTTGGGTCTACAATGTCATGGCTAACACCCCTTGTCTATTTGGAGAATTAGTTCGTATCCCACACCCCATTTCTCAATCTATCACATATTTCACATATATCATGTTTAAAAAGGTTAATCAACATTAAACGAATTATAAACATTTATCATCATGTTATGCCATTTCAATTATAAAAAAAACATGGTTGAACACTTTAAATCTCTAGGAATAATATGAACATTTCACCATTAAACCATTTTCGAAATTTAATCGCAAAAATCATTAAAATTTCAATATTAAGCCAAAATTTACTTTTTTCCTATTATCAACCAATTCCATTTACATCAATTAACCAATCAAATGACCCTATTAATCCAACAATTTCATGATCAAAATTCAACCAATTTCAATTGTCCAATGTTTAACCCAATTAATTACCACATCGTATTTTAATTTAATAAATTCAATCTCCAATGTAGTTTCCCAATAATGGAAATTTAAATTTCATAATTACATAAAAAAATAAATCATGACTATGTTATTTTTAGTTTAGACCACCTACCTCTAGAGAATTAACAAATTCTCACCAAAAGAAATCCCAAAATTGAAGCATAATATTCAGTTGCATAATGAAGAATGAGATCATTATCCAGAACCAAGATATAATATGAAATGGATTAGATACATGAAAAAATATATCTAGACAATTTCCAATGGAGTAAATAATCTATTCAAAAAATTAGAGAAATATGATTGAGACAGTGGAAACCAATGGGTATTAGAACCCCTTATCAAGGGAGGTAAATATTCTTCACTCTGGTTATAAACTCATCAAAAATGGAGTTAGAATGTCCCTGGAATCACCCTTAAGGATTAAAAAAAACACTATAATGATTTTCAGTCTGAGTGGGTGTGATTAGGGGTTAATACTGGGTGGGGGGGGGGGGTTCGAGATTTTTCTGATAAATTTTAAGGGGATTAAAATCCCACGAGCATAGCTTCTTATATAGGTTACATGATTTTCCCTAACTATGTGACTTTCCATGAACCTACTTTTAGGGGTCACATGTTTACTACTAAGAGGGTGTATGATTTTGAAAACTAGGTGCCAACTATGCAATCCCACTTGGTATGAAGTTTGAAGGTTTGTTGTGGCTGGAACATGGTTTCGAAAAATTGTGTGGCAACCATAGACTACCCAAAACGACCCCAAAAATCTCAAAGTTCACCAAAAAACTCTACAAAATAAAACCCATATAATATATACACAAAATAAGGTAAAAGAGTACCTAAAAATGAGCTTGAAAAATATCTAGAAAAATTTTAGGAACTTATAATCTCACCATATTATAATAGCTCATCCTCGAGCTATACTCCTAATATTCTCTATGATTATAAGGGGAAAATATCAAGCCAATGAGCTCACATATCCGCTTCTCTCTCTCATGATTCCTCCTAAATATTCCTATGTTTACATAATACACAAACTATATACACAATATTTCCCCACAACACTTTCTCACAATGAACCACAACACATATCATGTTCTACTCAGTGGAAGAATAGACCTCAAGCTCAACATCATCAACATCAATCACATGAAAAGGGATGGGGTGATACCGCCCAAGTTGTGACACATGAAAGGCATCACTATTTTTAGTATACGTCAGTGTAAGATACAATTAGTATGCCACCATCACAATTATATCCACAATCTAAAAATTTCCAATAATCATGGTTTCTAACTTTCCATATCCATGAATCCCATGGTGACCCAATCTCATCAACACCCAAAGGAAAACATGACCACCCTATGTAAACTCTGTAGGTCATAAATTTCTATCATCATATGAATTTTTATTACTCTAATCCATATCAATACACTTATGAATCAGCTATACCTGATTCAATGTCTCCTACACAAGACTTGGTCCCAACAACTCTGACTCACCTACCTCCATCCAATATAGAGGTGATCTACGTGGCCTACCATAAACTATGTCATATGGTTCCATATAAATAGATTCCTAATAAATATTTTTATAGGATAACACAAAAAGTTCCTTGTTCTTCTCCAAATTCCCACTAAATTCTAGATCACAGGATCATAGCTTTTCCTCAAGAACCTAAATAGTACTCCTCGACTACCCATCTTTCTATGGGTGGAATTACAAAGTAAAAAAAAACCTATGTACAAATCGATTTCTACAATCCTTTCCATAAATGAAAGGTAAAACATGAGATATGGCCTCAAAATATACTCCATGGAACCCCATAAAGATGTACTATCTCCTGAACATACATACATATATCCCCACTAGTCCCCTGAGAAAGTATCTTGTATTGGAAAGAAATGTGCTACTTTCATCAGTTGGTCCAAAACCACCCAAATAACATCATTATTCTAATACATCCTCGAGATACCCACCAAAAAGTCTATGGTAACATTTTCCCAATTCCATTATAGAATAGGAAACTACTATAGTAAACCATTGGTTCAATAATGCTCAACCTTCACATGTTGAAAGGTGTTGTAGCATCTCCTAAACCCTACAATCTAAATTTTAATTCCAAAAATAAAATACTATCGATGAAGGTCATAATACATTTTGGCCACACTCATATGCACTTCCCACTTAAAGTCATGAAATTCACCCATCAACTCATCTTTCATACAAGTGGGAACAACACTATGTCCCTAGACATAGCTGATCTCATCTTCATCTAAAGTCCAACATGATGGTGAATCCCCACCTTAATGGATTTCCCTCAATCCCCAAAACTCTATATTTTTATACTACTACTATTTTGTCTATCTAAAAAGTGTAGACTCCATTAAAACTGATATGAGGGTCATCTGATCCTAGACCTCCTAAACCACAACATGAATCTCATCCAAAAAGTTCATAATCATTCACTGAAAACTAGACACCTGAACTATCTGAGGGTGTGTTTTTTCTACTCAAATAATCAGAAAAAATATTTCCTTTCCTTGGATAATATGATAGCTAATAATCAAATGACAATATAAAATTAACCCATATTCGTTACCGGAGATTCAAATATCATTACGAAAAGATATACATCAATATATTGTGATCAATATACAAAATAGATATTTATCCCAAAATATAATTCCAACAAAACTTCAAGGAATAAAAAATTATACTTTTCTCTATATTGCATGTATATAATTTCTATTCACGTGGCTTCAACTACTGAGACACATATGCCACAACTCGACCCCTACATCAACACTACTTTAATCCCGATCACAAAAGCATCAGAAAACAACATATAATCCTCACTCGGATCTGGTAGGGTCAAGATTTGTTCCATTTTAATAACCTTTTCAACTCATGGGATGAATTATCACACGATCTAGATCATTCAAACTTTATCACCTTCTTAGTCAAGCCCGAAATAGGTGATTACAATATGGAAAAGTCCTAGATGAACCTTCGATAATAAACCGATAGCTGTAAATATTGTATATATAAAATTTTTTCTCAGTATTCCCCCAATATAAAACTTCACAAACCTTCTCTAAGTCCACTGACACACCTTCCTGTAAGATTATGTGTCCCAAGAAATGCACTTCAACAATACATAATTTGTAGTTAGATATATTGGCATATAGATGATTCTCTCTCAATGTACTCAGGACGATGTAAATATGTTGGAAAATATCATCACATGTCTTAAAGTACCCCAATATTTCATCCAAAAATACTACCAAAAATAGATATAGTTATTGTTGGAATATTATATTCATCAAGGATATAAACACTATTTGTGCCTTCAATAGATTGAATGGAATCACAACAAACTCATATAGGCCATACATGGTCCAGAAATACTAACCTAGAATCACCTCATCCATTACCTCAATCTCTACATCTAGTACAACTCCAAATGCCTAAAAAATATGGGGTTGGAGACCCCCTTCCAAAACTCTTATTTTTTCTAGTTCCTCCACCACTACCCATATTTCATGGGTTATTGCAGAACCTCTGTAGATGTATCATCATTCCACTAGCTCTATACTCTAACTATGGTCGAGGAAAAATACTACGAATGTGAGATGACCTATCGTACTGGTGGAAGATCACTCAGGTAATTTCCTAAGTAACCAATCATCCCCCCTGTCCACTCAGATTTTAACTAGTTTGTTCAAAATATTCATAACAATTATTCCAACCCTTGGAAAGAATACCTAATAATCATCTATAAATAACCCCATGTTGGCCACTAGAATCCTCTTCTAGGTTCCCCTTAGATATGATATCCTAATCCACTACCTAGGTAAACTTATTTAACTGAAAGATCTTAATCTGGGACTTATATAAAATTTAATCCCATATTGAAAACATATTTTTGTAGCTATCTCATCCCATTACTATTATAGAGAAAATAATTTAAAGTAGGTAAAGTGACCAACATAGTCTATCACTTACATACTCCGTTGGGACAGCCTTTTAAAACCTTATTCCCTCACATATCTTGGATTCATTGGATAAATATGCTCCATTAACTTATCTAGGATGACCTTCCATTCCATATTTTCTAGATACTCACTCTAAGTATAGATATACCACTAGTGATTCACTAATATTGGAAATATATAAGTTTCCAATTTGAATATTTTCTCATTCGGAGTCTCCAAGTGGACAAGAATTGTATGGATAGACTCAAGCCAAAAATAAGCTTCCTCAGGTCCACCCTCTCCAGTGAAAGTCAAATGGTTATGCAACTGAAACTCTTATGTTAAGTCGTATATACTCTTCACAACCCACCCAAGGTTAATTTATATAAACTGGATGGAGAGAGAAAATTTCTCATGGAACTGATCTCCAACTTCCTCACCTAGAACTATCAGAGCCTCGAGTTACAATACTAGAGGCACATCTCGAGCCATGTCCTCCTGTCGTCCTCTAAACAATAATCATAATGGATGCATATATCTAAAATTTCAAACACATTTATTAGGAAATGTTTCAAAACATTACAAAATTAGGGGTATTTAAATAAATTCAAAACAAGTCACCCCCCAAACCCCGCCACACGGTCGAAACTAAGGAATTATCTCTTCCCATAACTATCCTACATCTAGTTCATTATTTAGAGAGGTTAAAAATAATATCATTATTCAAATTTCTCATTATACACCCATTTTATATATCTTTCATCATCTAAAACTTTTAATTTCATATTACGCATGATTTTTATTTAATTACAGAATCAGATAAAATAATTTTCATTTAACAACTTACCCAAAACCTTATTTTCCATGTGTGCCTAAAAATGAGGCATGTTACAATAATTCACGAGTTCCTATAATGATGCAAGCACACTAAACTCTCATTACATACTAGTCCATGAGTAAAATCTTGTAAAATATCAGAAACAATAATCACATCACACAACAAGTGCATTAGTTGAGGTGAAAAAACAACCAACTATAACAACACACATAAATAACAAAAATCCCACCCTAGGAACTTGGTTTTACCCCTATACATGGGTTATCTACTCCCATACAGGAGATATTGACCAAGACCTGAACCATACTAGTCTCCTCTATACTCTTTCAAAATTTTATGAAAAAATAAAATAAAAGAAAACATGCCTTTGATACCACTTTGTAACATCTCAGCTTAGATGAGACATACCATTTCCACAAACTGGTCAGTTACATGACCTCTGGAACACCTCCCCATACCCTAGAGGCTTCTGAATAGTAGTGAGGGTTATATATATATAACATGGGGAGCCTATACCCTCTTTATCAAAGTATCAACACAGTTGAAATAAATAACAATAACCCAATTATTTAACCAATACCTAGAAAAAAACTAGTATCACATGATGAAAAAATAGTAATAAAATATCCAAACCAAAATGGTAGATATTTTATGCCAAATACATGTCTAATGTAAAATGGAAAACCATATTAAAGACACATTACCACTCCCAAGTGGGTCCCGACACCATGTTTGGATCTCTCATCCATGATCCACCACAACCCATCCATCTAACATTGGGTTCCTAGACATTTCTTATCCAGCAAACATGAATTCTATTTGGGTACCAATTAGGAAGCCTAATTAGGGTGTGAGTACAACTTACCAGGCCACCAATAATGATATATAAAATAATATCCATTCAATTACAGTGTATTCAATTGTATAAAGAATAGAGTATAATTTATAAAGCAAATAGTTATCACATTTCTTTATTATTTAATTAACCACATAATTTCCCATGCTCATGAAGACACCGAACCAATCAGTACCTACATCAGCCCATGCCTTTTTCTAAACTATCCCCAGGGGTTATCACATATCACATAGAGAATAAAAATTCATTATCACATGGTCTTTCATTAAGAATTCAATTTCAATTCATATCATGGCCATTTGAAATCATAGTCCAATGCTAATATCATCGGAATAAAACCTCATGTCTGGAACCCATGGGTATTTGGAGCATTAATTATAGTCCCACACCCTATGAATATTTGAATCATCAGTCCCTATCCCATAAAATAATATTCACATGCATGCACTTGGGTCTAGAACATCATAGCTAGCACCTCATGGGTATTTGGAGCATCAGTCCCTATCCCACACCCCATTTCCCAATCAATTACATTTATCAAATATATCACATTCAAAAAGATTAATCAACATTAACCCTATTATAAACATTTCTAAACATGGAATGAAATTTTAATAATCAAAATAAATCTGTTTCAACATTTTAAATTTGAAGGAATAATATGAAAATTTCACCCTTAATCCCTTTTAAACATTTAATCACAGAAACCATTAACCTTTCAAGGTTATGAAAAAATTAAACTTATTCCCATTATCAACTAGTTTAATTTTCCATCGATTAGATAATTACAAAATCCCATTTACCCATTCATTTCAAGATCACAATTAAACCAATTTCAATATCCTCATGTTTTACCCAGTTAATTATCAAATGAAAATTCAATTTAAACCATTCATTCTACAATGAAATTTCCCAATAATAGAAATTTAAATTTCATAATTACATACATGTAATGAAATTACAACTCTGGTATTTTCAATTTAGACCACCTACATCATGATCATTGACAGATGCTCGCTAATGGAAATCCTCAAATTGAAGTGGAATATTGAATTGCACAATAAAGAATGAGATATAGATTAAAAAACTAGATCCAATATCAAAAATATTTGATCAATGGAAACCCAGATCTAAACCATCACAAATAAAATAAATTATCCCTTCCATATATGAGAGAAAGATAGAATAGAGAGGGGAAAACAATCAAAATTAGAATATCTTACTGGGAGAGGTGCAACGTTTTCAATCTATTCTTTTATTCTTCAAGAAAGGAGTTAAGAAGGGCTTGGAATCCTCCCATAGGATTCAAAAATGTTGGTATGAGTTTAGTTATGAGTGGGGAGATTAGGGGATAATATTGGGGGGTTTGAGATTATTTTATAATTTTATGGGGGATTAAAATCCTGCCTGAACGCTTTCCTATATGGGGCCCCATGGTTTTCCCTAACCTTGTACCTAATAATGCATCTTATCTTAGGGGTTTCATGGTTACTACTAAGGAGGAACACAATTATCCAAATTGTGAACTAACTATGTAATCCACCTCTGTCTAGGGTTTCATGGTTTTTTGGTACAAAAATCACGGTTTGGGAACACCATGCACTTCCCAAAACCCCTCAAAAAATCTCCATGTTAACCCAAAAACTACCCAATGTAAACCCCAGACTAGATATACCAAAAATAAGGTAAAATAGTACCTAAAAAAAAGTTCAAGACATCTATAGAAAAAGGTCAGAATCTTATAGAGGGGTATAAAATGAATATTTTATTAACAAAATAAAATATAATTTATTCATGATACATGTGTCATTATTTCTTGTTGGATGAAGTATATGAGGATAAGGTAGAATAATAAATGAATTTAAAAGAGAAAAAAATGATAATATTACCTCTTAAATGTTGTCGCCTTGAAGTACTCCCTAAGGAACTTAGAGTTCCTATTTTTGTGTGACCAATAGTACCGAGATGTAGGAGATAGGATTTGGAATATAATTGGTAAGAAATTTCAAAATATCCAATGATTAGAAGGTGTGAGGAGAATGGGTTTGGAGGGGTGGTATTTTATGTGGAGGAGAGGTGTGTTTTTGAAAATTATATTCCCTAGTTTATTATTTTGGCTCAAGACTTCCAATAATATTTATTTTTGTGACTATATAAAGTAAATGGTACATTTTATTTTGAATTAATGGGTTCTCATATCATCAATGTCTAAAAAAATTATGTATTTAGCTTATAATGTTAAATATAATTTCTTACTGTATTTCACTATTCACCTAAAATTCAACTATTTTAGTGAAAAACCAATAATTCACCCTATCCATTTTTGATGTTTAGATTGAAAAAAAATCCATTTTATGAAAATATTTTTCTTAATATGAGAAATTTAATTTTTAAATAAAATCTTCATTTATTTGAGAAACTCAAATTTTAATATTTTGATTAATTTTCTAAACCATTAAAAAAATACATATGGTCTCATAAAATTATATTTTCATTATAATACAAAAAAATTCAAATTGATTTAGTCTATTTTATGAAAACAAACTTTCTCTTAAATTAGTTTATTTATTATAAAAGTGAAATTAGAATTTTTAGGTTTTAAAACATAAAACACTTAATTTATCATTTTTAAAACATTAATTTACTTGTACGGTGAAATAAATATATCATATTTTCATTTTATAAGATGTATAAAAATTATACTACACTTCCATATATGAGGATACTATTGTAATGGTTAGGTTACAATTCCCAATAGTCAAATTACTATTCCAACGGTTGTGTAACTATTCCAATAGTTAGAATACGATTCCAACAGTCATATTTTTAACAGTCATATGAGATCCATACTTTCTATGAAAACCTCATTTATTATTCATTATACATTAAATTACATTTTCTCTAATATATATATATATATATATATATTTATTTATCTTCAAAATTAATATTTCATCACTAATATTCTGATTCATCTCTACAATGTTATTATTGAGCGTTATTATTCTAGGGGATTGATCAGTTCTAAATTTTCCTATCAATATTATATTTTTTTCTATTATTATCCCATAATAATACTTTTAAATCATATGTCCATTTATATTATATAATTTTAATGTTTAAAATAATATAATAATTTTTTTTGGTTTCATTATGTGGTTCATGAACATTATATAATATTATATTTCTAAATATGACATAATTATATATATTCTAAAGGGAAATTCCATTGGTAGAATTCTGGGTTGTTATATTCTCCCCCCTTAAGAAATTATTTCCTCAAAATTTCATTTTATATATTAATGTTAATATAATTGAGAGTAATTCTGTTTCTTGGAATTTTATGATTCCCATGCCACATCCTTAAACTTATGGTTTCTCTATAGTACTTTGACTTAAGGATTTGTATTATTGCATTTAACCTTATCTCTATGATCAATGATCTTCACCTATTTATTTTTATATGAGAGATCATTTTAACACTAGACTGACTTTTTATTTAGTACTTGTGAGGGATCTGGTATGCACTTTTTCAAGAGGGGTACAAAAAATACATCATGTATTTGATATAGTGTTCATGGCGATGCAAGTTGATAATCCAAAACTTCGATGAGATCAGTAATATCAAGGGTACCAATGTACCTAGGACTCATAATACTATTATTCCCAAATATGATGAATCTATTACATTGATATATGCATAGGAAAATCTTATCTCAAGACTCAAACTCCACATCTCATTGATGGTTTTCATCTTATCTCTTCTGTTGACTTTGGGTACCCCTACCGCATTACTGAATAGACTTAACATTTGATACCATTTCATCAACCATTTTTGGTCCCAATAGCTTGCATTCACCAAAATCATCCCAACACATCAGTATTTTATATATCTTACCATGAAGGGCTTCTTATGGACCCATTTGGACTTTTTTTCTGAATGCTATTATAGTTCAAGAACATAAAAAGAGGAAGATGTTGATCATATCCTCTTTTAAAGTCTATTAAGCATACTCTCAACATACCTTCAAGTGTATGTATCATATATTCATATTGGACTTATATAAGACATTGTGAAGTTAAATTTAGTGTTTAGTTTATGTTGGATACTCTTCTCAAACCTAGATGTAAATCACAAATTTTGGTTAGATATAATTGATAGTGGTGTTCTATGCTACATCACCACTTCTATGATGTATATCCTTAGAAATTTGTTGAGTTATAAGTACTATCAAATTTCAATTATGTGGGAAGTCTTCATAATAAAACCCACTACAACCAATTTTTTTATTATTTCCTCTTGATGTCTTCAAAATACTAGTGATTAATTCCATGGTGATGTTCTCCCATTTACATGTATGTAGGAGTAATGTTTTCATAATCTCCTTAAAATTTATCCTTTTAGACATTACCTGAATACATACCAAAAATTTTATTTTATATTTTTTAGGAATAATGTGAGCTTTCCCAAAAGGAAAAGCCTCATTTATTGAATAAAATAAATTTAAAGAAGTCAAAAAAATATATTTTATAATATTACCTTTACCAATAATATAGGATATCATCCTTTATATCATTTATCTAGGTAAACATCGTAGTAGTAATAATTTATTAGAAAGTACATCATCCATGTAGTTTTCCCCATGATATAAATGTGTGATGATTTAGTTCATGGAGGAAAGGGATTCCATAATTTTTTCCATTAGACAGTCAAATCCAATTAATGGTGAATAATTCCATTTCTGAAATCTTGCAAAACAATGGTGGAATGACTTTCAACCACAAGTTAAGGTATCCACATTACTTTTCAATTTCCACCATATTAATAATACCGAGAATTTTAGAATAAAAGGATGTGGTGAATCCTCAATGACTATAGAAGAATTCCATTATTTCACCTATTTCGTTTTTGAAAATCACACCATATCGAGAAGGACCTAGATTTTATATTGAAGGTTCATCTAGATGGAAGAATCCATCCCTTACTCAGCACCTTGCTCTAACTGGATGTATTCCCTTGAATTACCTCATGGTAACAAACCTTTGAGGAGAAACTCCCATTTGAATTCAGTTACCAAAAAATGGTACCATCACCATTAATGAAATTATATTTCAAAACCACTTCCTTAAATTTATTAGGAATCACATCTAAGAAATTCCCCATTTTCTCTTTGATCGACGTATTTGTGTCCAAAGAATAATCAGAAGGGATAAGAGTATTTATAAGAGGAATACCGGTCCAGTTTTAGAGATTTTTTTAAGGATGAGTTTATGATGGACAACCAGTGAGAGTTCATTGAGATAATGAGGAAATAATTCTTGAGGGTAGGCTAAATATAATAACCCATCAAATTTAAATTCTCAGTTTTGATTTAGTTTAAAAATATGGATCTCATAAAGGAAAGTTTCCTCTAAATTATTATTCATAATCCTCCACATGAAGTTAGCCTGAAAATATTAATTTAATTTATAGATATTTTTATTTAAATCCCACCACATTCAATTATTTTATAATATTCTTTACATGGAATAGTCACAAGTATTTTATGAAGAATTATTCCACTTCAGAAAAAATTTCTAATGGAGGAGGTGAAGATAATTTCGATGAGGTAATCTGAGAATTTATAAACCACAAAATAGTAATGAAATTTTGAGACAATAACAGCCTTTACTTGGCCAACTCTTCCTGCCATCGAGAGAGTCTTTCCTTTCTAGTAAGACAATTGATTTTTGACTTGACTCACAATTTGATAAAAATGACTAAAATGTGGTTTCCCCGAAAACATAGGGACACCAAGATAATTAAATGGAAGAAAACATTCCTTAATTCCCAGATCATCTATGTTGTCAACTTTTATAGCTATAGTGATATTTTTTTGAAATTGTGAGAATTAATTACTCTAACTAATCTCCTATACTAAGACTTTCTCATAACTAAGGAAAAAATTTTGTATGTTATGGATGTTTCTTTTTTCAGCTTTAGGGAGGATAATGATATCATCAATATACAATAAGTGAGTGGGGGTAACATGTCCCATGGTAGCTCTATTGGGATTGAGTTTATTATCATTTTCCATGTTGATAAGGAGTATTATTATGAAATATTTATCAATGGATAAAATAATGGATAAGAGAGGATTATATTTCCTTAAACATCTTCTAGATTTAAAGTATCCCCCAAGGGAGCCTTTAATAAGAACAAAAATATGTTATGTGTTTAGAATAATTTTAACCCATTAAATAAAAATGTCATCAAATCCAAAACTTCTGATAACTATTCCAATGAATCCCATGTTAGGTGTATTAAAATATTTCTTAACATCAATATTGAGAGAAATGTTACAGCCTATGGTGGATTTTTTGAGATGGTTAATGCATTCAAAAGATGAAATAAGACAATCCAGAATAGTTCTACAATTGGTTAAACCAAACTATTTTGAAGAAAAAACACCATTGGAATTGATATAAATCCTTTTGAAAATAATTTTCCTGGCAACTTTGTAAATTGTATTTAAAAGAGAAACATGTCATAAAAGATGGATCTAATTCACATTATCCACTTTGGGAATGAGAGAAAGAAGATGCACATTAACTCCCTATTTTAACTCTCCACTATTGAAAATATGATTTATTAACCTATAAAATTCACAAATAATAATTTCTTAATATGTTTTAAAGAAGTATTTTTCGAATCCAACAAGCCTTGGAGAACTATTAGACTTTAATCCCTAAACAACCTCTTTGATCTCAAATTCGAGGAAAAAAAGTCTTACATTTTACTCATTATTGGTAAGATTGGGAATGATTCCTTCTATAAGATCATATTTATAATTTGTTCAATCATTGAGGTTCTTTATAAAAGAAACCACATGATTATCCAAATCCACTATTTTATTAAGAAACACCCCATTATTTTTGAGAATATTTAGTTATTTTTTAATTTTCTGGACTATTTGAAGAGAGTTGAAAAATTTGGTATTCCTAACACCCTCATCAATATTCTTTACTTTAAAGGGATATCTTTTCAAACATTATTTGAGGTTAAGAAGAGTATTGAGGTCATTTATAGTCTTATTTTCTGGCCTAAGACAATAAACAAATCACTACAAGTGTCACTCTCTTTAATGGTGTGAAGGGAAGACTCAATTTGAATAATATTTTCCTGCATGTGGGTAAAGAATTCATGACTCTTGATTTTAAATCTAATCTTATGAACTTTTTTGCTTTAGAACATAGGGTAGGGAATCATCCTTATAGTTTAAGGAGTTGAATTTCTATTAAACAACTTTTTTACAATCAGGATGCAATATCCATGGATTTTTGAATCTAAATGGAAAAGGTGGATTAGTCTCTATAGTGGAAATATTTTTCAAAATAGGAAGATGATATGTGATTAGTATTACATGGATGTAGCATGAAACTGAGGCACAAACATCAAGGGCCACAACACAAAAAAATTCCAATGTAGTTTGCTAGTCACCACTTTATTAAGGTGATTTCTATACCAAGTATACTTAGCACCAACAAGATTGAATCCATGAATGATGATATTCTCAATACATGACCTGAAGTCTCTAGTTAAATTAGAAGAGTTAACCATTCATAACCACTCATATAGATTTATAAGGGCATTGAAGTCTCCTAAAATAATCCAAGAACAATTCATTATACATCTTAAAACCTATATATACATTACATAAGTCTCTTCTTTATTGATATCCATTGTTATCATATATAAAAGATAAAAATTAATTCATTACCAAGCAATTATAACTTAAAGTGACCATCTTATATGTATAACTGATAGATGATATTCCATCTAGTATCGAGTGAGATGAGACCTAAATCCTTTTGATGCCAGTTATAGACTTATTAGTTCTTATCAAATTTTATCCCATCGTGTAAAGAGAATCAATCTTCTAAAAAAAATTTCTGGCTCAGAAATACCTAGAAGTTCAGGCTTGTATTTATTGATAAAAATCCTAAGAGAACTGCTTTTCAGGGATGACCAATCCCGAAAAATTCTATAAAATAATCCTCATTTTAAATTATATTTATTGAAAGATCCACCTTTTTCTTTCCAATAGTGTGTTTGTTCTGGGGATATTTTATGATTGTTGAAACTTTATTCCCATCCTTGCTCAAACTGTCATATTTTTTCTTTCATGGAGTTAATGAAAATGAGTTGTGTAATGCCTTTTCGTGAACTAAAGAATCGTCAATATCAAGGAATTGACCTTTTGGTCATCCCTAATATGAGGTGGAGATTTCAATAATAATAAAATTACCACTACTTCATGTATTTACTTTTTACAAATTAATTTTCCCAATAGTAATGGCCTCAATTTTAGAATGTGTTGGCATCTTCCTAGAATTTTCATTTGTTTTTGTGACATTGTGATCTTTAGAAGGATTTGGAGAAATGATTTCTTGTGTATAGATCCCATGAGAGTATGAATAATCTTTTCTACTGTCCCTAATGGGGATCACATGATATTTTTTTTGAGTTTTCATCAAAAATGTTTTTGGTATATGACACTTCAAGCATCTAGGAACTATCAGATAGAGTATGAGACTAAGCAGTGTTTCCTTAATTCTTTAAATCAATTTTTCATAGAATTTGGATAGACCAATTGATAAATTAATACCCTTTATATCCCCTACTTGTATCATTAGTATATTCCACAGTAGTAAGGGTAGGGGTGTTCTTTCCCTCATGTGTTGATAAATGATATTGATTAATCATGGGAAATTACAACACCATTATACTTTTTAGAGACTCTACAAGGCTATTAATCTTCTAAAGACTCAATAAGGGTTATGATATCTTGATAAATTTTAAGATAAATTCTTTTATCTGCACTATTAAAGATACCATTACCTTACACATTTCTAATAGGTTGGTCTTCAAGATTATTCATAATTATGGGAGCCCCATCTGAATCATTATCTATTTGTTCTTCATCAACAAGAGAAGCCTAAGATTTTCCACTAACATTCTTTAATTAAAAGTTAAGTTTCTATATTTTTACCCATTTTATAGTATCAACATTTCTTTTAGGCTCACCTTTATCTATGGTAGAAGCTTTTAATTTATTATTTTCATTGAACTATTTCTATGCATTGACATCAGTTGTAGGTTTTACTTTCTTCTAAATAAACATGCAATTGGAAATAGAATTCCCAAAAATCCTGCATACTTTACAAAAGGTTGGTACATATTCATATTAAACCATTATCTCAGTTTTTTAAGAATTTTAAATTAATTTTATCACATCATAGGGATTTTTTTCATTGTTGGAATCAAATAAAATTATAGTATATAATATATAATCACCGTTAAGTGTACACTGATCTATCTTTATGGGAACTACAATACAAGTAGTGAGGTAATTTATAATTTTAGGATTCTAAAAAACACAGTTTAAAAATTATATCCTATCCCAAATTTGTGATTTTGAATTCCTTTGAGTAAAGGGATTTAAATTGATAACCCATTTAGATATCCTTGAAATTACATTTTTTTATATGAACACTAAAAAACTATTTCACACTGAATCAAGATCATTTTGATTCCCCATAACAATATGAAAGTATCATCTTCCAATTGAAATCATCTTCCACTCATTTCCTCCCTAGCAGTTCACAATCTTTAACCTAATTTTTGTATAAGACAATAGTATATCTCCCATAGAATACGTGACATGACCCAGAATAATGAATTTTTATAAATCAAGTCTTAACTACAATGCCTATAGATCCTAAACAGCCAAGAATCCTCCATCCTCTATTTTTTTTGAAAATAGAACATCTATGGAGCTCATACTTGGATGTTTGTACACCACAAATTTCCTATAGAAGGGTGATTCCCTTTATTTCAGTAATACATGAAGGTATGACAAGATTTAGTTTTTTAATAGGGTTCTTATAACTTTCTAAATATTAAAATACTATGTCCTTGAATGAACACTCCCAATTTGGGTGAAAAAAATCCATGAAATAAGGTAATTAGATCAAGGAGGAATCATTATTGAATTACACAAAATAGATTTAATAATTTCTCATGGGAATCACCTCCACCATGAGTGATAGATCCATCATTGATAATCTCCAAATAGAAATATATAAAATTTCATTCACCATGGCCTATTATAGTGACCTAATACTTTTACAATTATTTTCAAATGATTGTTAACATAAATATCCAATAAAGATAACCCAAAGATTATTAAGACTTGTGTCTTTGGTAGAATAGGTTCACAATACATCAAAGATAAACTAAAAACCAAAAAGTTTGTTTTATTATTCATAATGTGTTCCTAAATCCCTTTGATCTCATAAAAATTCCTAGGATAACCTAGGTAATCCATAAAATAAATGGGTGAGCTATAAATCTATGTAAGGGAATAAACTTGGTAATGATACATAACATATGAGTCTGAATGAATAACATGATATCATAAAATAAAAAGATCTTGATTATTCATATAGAGTCATAACATAAATAACATGGAATCATAATATAATGGAAACATAGTAATGTGCTAGAAACACGAAACATGATATCATCATAGCATGTATATTCTAATGTGTTTCACCAAATTAAATCAATCATAAGGCACAAACTTAAGAATTACCCGTGGAAAGAAATAGGCTGCATAATATTTCCTCATATCATAATCAAAGGGTATTTCATAAATATTACAAAGATAATAAGGAATTAAATATTTTGGATGATCATATATGAATATAAAATCATAAGTATAAAGATATGGTGTTCATTTGGAAAAAATATCATGGGAAAGGTTAGAGAATTGGGTATAGAAATAAACATTCAAAACTATGTTTTAAGGAACCAGTTAAAGACTTTTGTAGAAAGAAAAAGTATGAAATTTTATTTAGAAAAAGTTATAAAATAGAATTATTATAACTAAATTATTCATTTATTTAATAAATTCACGAATGGGAGTAAAAAATTAAGCCGAGTATTACAGAAAAGGGTCAAGGGATAGAAACGTTCCCCTTAATAGGGTTTAATTTTAAAGAAGTTATTTGTGAAATTAACTTAAGGCATGTATTGGCCCATAAAAGGAAGAGAAAAAAAGATAGTAATGTACATAAGATACATATATATATATATATATAATTTATAATCATTGCATAATATCCAAGAGATAGATAGATTTAGTTAGAGAGATAAAGGTCAAAACACAATGAAAAGGGTGGCTTAGAGATATCCCGTACCATAGGTTCTAGAATCATTCCACACTTGCACATAATTTCATGAAAAATAAAATAAATTAATAAATTAATTAATTAAGAACCTTTTAAATCTATATTTTAGTTATTATAATTTTATTATGTTTATTTAAAACCATTTCAGTGAGATATAAAGTTTAAATTTTCTTTTCTAAGAGAGTTCATTTCACGGTTCCTTGGTCGGATCACCTGTGTATAATTATAGAAGTTATTATAAAATGGGATTAAAAATCCATAAGTGAAATGAAATATATTAATATCCTTATATAAACTTTAATGTTCTCAAATATACTTTTATTTTTTGAATTATTTATGATTCACTTAGTAAAAATTTTAATGTTATGTGGTTAGTTTATTTTGGTAGTTTTACCAACCATCACAAACTAGTTTCACTTTATTTAATAAAATGGATATTAAAACATTAAATAACATGAAATAAGATATAATAAATGTATTAAAAACATATCTAACCATATTTATATTCTTATAACCATTCTTCAAGGTGATGGAAAGAAAAAATGTATGTAATTCATAGAGGCGGTGAACCTATCATATTGTGAAAACATATTCATCTAAGAATCAAATGAAGGGAGGGAAGAAGATGGATATACCATTAAAAATAAAAACATTATTGTATATTTATTACAATGGAGTAATTATGTAATTTTGGATGAGTTAGGAGTGGATAAGGTAGAATAAGAAGGGAATTTAAAAGTTGTAAATTGAGAATATTACCTCTAAAATCTCACATAGTTGAAGTACTCCACAAAGAACTTGGAATTGGCCATTTTAGACCAAAATAACAATTACATGGTGTGTAGTATTATTATAAGAATTGGGAAAAAAATTTCAATCTACAAATCTTATAATGTGTAAGGATAAGGGGTTGTGAGGAGCGATATTTATAAGGGGAGTAGAGGGGTGTTTTTTATTATTATATTCATTAGTATATTATTTTGGCATAAAAATACAAATAGTAATGATTCTTGTGAATATATATTGTAAACGTTTCATATTAATTCAAAATAATGGGTTTTTACATCATCCTTGACTAAAAAATTCTTGTATTCAACTTATAATGCTAAATATCATATTTTTTTTCATACTTCACTATTAAAAAAAATTCAATTATTTTCTAAAAATAAAAAAGAAACACCCAATTTTTTTGATTTATATATTTTAAAATTGGAATCAATTATATAAAAATAATTTTCTATTTTTTAGAAATTTAATTTTGTAATAAAATCATCATTTGTTTGAAAAATTCCAATTTTAATACAATGATCAACTTTCCAACCCTTGAAAAATTAATTATGGTCTCATAAAATTATATTGTCATTATAATAAAAAGTAAAAACTGTAAAGACCCGTAAAATTCAAGGAAAATTTTTTCTTAATTTTCTTTAGAATTTTACAAGAGCGCGGTTTCAGACGGCACCTGATTCCGAGGCCCGGAGCGCCCGGAATTAATTTCCGAAGTTTGGCTCGGGTACGTTCAGTAAACGAACGAGCGGGATTTCCTAACTTTTGATCCGGTGCTCGGAATTGAAATCCGAGGGCACCGATGAACTCGCAGCGCCGATATTCGCTTAATGAGACCTTATCGGGAGTTGCGTTTGTTGCGGGTTGAAAGTTACGTTTTGGGGTTTTTCAGTTAAGTTAAATAAAATTTGTGTAAGACAAATTTTATTTTAACTTATTTAAAAACCTATCAAAGGAGGTTGGAAGTGGGACCCACACCCACTTAACCTCCCTTGGGAGGATTAAGTGTGGTGGGGCCCACACGAACCCCTTTTCTTTTCAAATTCTCTCAACGTACTTAACCCCTAATTAATTGGCCTATGTTACTCTTAATTAATTTTGGGAGTTAACTCTTTTGAATTTCAAACATTTGAAATTCTTTTGAGTTATGTGTTATTAAAATAAGATGTAATCTTATTTGTTTATGGGTTGTTGGTTTATTCCCTTGAGAACTTTTTGAGAGCTCCTCTTCATCTTCTCCGGCGAAGAACGTCTTCATCCTCAACGAAGAACGACAACTCTTCGTCAAGGATCATCGACTCGGCGACCCGGTATCTTCGGACCTCTTCTTCCTCCCCGAACCTTCTTCGTCGGCAATCGAAGATCCGCCAACGACGTGTCTCTTCGGGCATCACACTTCGTCAACGGAATCGACGAACGACGACCGCGACGCCCGACCTCCGCGACGCCGTCTTCCGCGGGACGTAGACGATTCTTCGAGACTTAAACCCGAGGTAGGGGTTGTCGTTTTCTTTTGGTTTTCTTATTTTATTCTTGATCGTAATTCTATCAAGACTAACGTGTGACTTGATTTATTTTAAGTTGCGTTTTTATTTTAACGTGAGGGGGGGGGGGACCGCACGAACACGGCCGAACCCCCCCTCCATCGTTCTTGTTTAATTATTTTGCGGAGGAAAGCAAGTGGCGTGGTGCCGTCGCACCACGCGGATGAACGTGCGAATATCTTACGCGATGCCGTCGCACGCACCATGGAAGTAACAACAAGAACACGACGCCGTCGCGCCGCGTTGATTAATATCAAAGCACGGCGAAGGGACGCGGTGCCGTCGCACCGCACCGGATGACGAGAAGACCGCGGCCGGTTCCGGGCCGCGGCGGGACGAGAAGACCGCGGCCGGTTCCGGGCCGCGGCAGGACGAGAAGACCGCGGCCGGTTCCGGGCCGCGGCGGAAGGAAAGACCGGCGGCCGGGCCGCCGGCGTCGGAAGTCGAGGGCGGGACCGGAATTTCCGGTCCCGTTGGTAAAAACCGGCCGGCCAGCTGGCCGGCCGGATATCATAAAAACCGGGGGAATAAATCCCCCGGCCGGTTCAACAAACCCCCCTCTTAATGAGGGGGGCGGTTCATTAAAGGAGGGGGGGGGCAACAGCCCCCCGATTTGTCCAGCCGGCCCCCACTTGCGGGGGCCGTTTTTTTTTGCAAAGGCACGGCACAAAGCCGTGCCGCCTTGACAAAACAGCGGGGGCCTTGCCCCCCGCGTGCCACCCGCGTGCGCCGCGGCCCGCCGCTGCCGCCACCGCGGCCCGCCGCCGCCGCCGCCGCCGCGCCGCCGCGCCGCCGCCGCCGTCGCCGCCCCCGGGGGGGGGGGGGGGGGGGGTCGGGCCGGGTCGGCCCGGACCCGGACCCCCCCGTTTCGAACCAGATTCGGTTTTTCGCTCATAACTTGAGCCTCGGACCTCCGAATGACGAACCGTCTGCGGAAACGCGATCCTTGGATCGAGACGGTCGTTTCGGTATATCGCACTTAAGGTTTCGGTTTACTTTGAGTTCGGCCGGGTTGGTTCGTTCACGAAACCAACCGGGCCTTCGGAGCGGAAACACTCATATCTTGAGCTACGGACGTCCGATTGACGTACCGTCAGTCGCGTAGTGTTCCTCTTAGTGAGACGGATCTTTTGGCATACTCCGCCCGAGGTTTGGACGCAGGTGGAGTACGGTCGGGTTGGTTTTTCCTTAAAAACCAACCGGGCCCCGGAGACGAAAATGCCAATAACTCTCAGACCGGGCGTCCGATCGACGCGCCGTCTGTTGCGTTGAGTTCCTGTTGTCGATACGGAACTTTTGGATACATCAACTCTGGTCTTCGTGACAGTTGATGTATCAGCCTCTCGGCTCGTGGAGCGGACCCTCCATACGAGCTAGCTGTGTGCGGGAACCCTAGTGCTGGCTGTGACTGTTCTACTGCTACGACTGCTACTGTGACTGCGACGACGACAGTACAGAGATCCTGTGTGGATTCGACGACGACAGTACAGAGATCCTATGTGGATTCGACGACGACGACTTCAGCACTCAGCGATCCTACGTGGATCAGTGCTATAGGTCCTGTGTGGGCCCGATCCTGTGTGGGTCCTTGCGCTCAGCGGTTCTGTGTGAGCCAGAGCCTACAGGTTCTGTGTGAGCCCGATCCTGTGTGGGTCTTTGCGGGGGTTAGTTACCTATCGATCCTTCGTGGGTCCGACGACTTAGATGGATCAGTGATCATCTTTTTCGTCCTTGAAGAAGTATACCTGTGTGAGCTGAATCCTGTTGTTTTCCTGTGTGGATTGTGTTGTGCAATCCTGTGTGGATTATATTTTGCTTTCCTATGTGGAATACGTATACTTTCCTGCGTGGACTGAGTTGTACTTGGGCTCGGAGGTTGGAGCGTATTTTAATTAATGACTTAGGTATATGTATGGGCATATACCTAAGCAGTGTCGGTTGTTACTTCGTGATTGTACTTTTCTTCGTGGTTTATCCTTTGTGGATTTGAGAGACCTTCAGGGGTCTTGGGGTCCCTACTGAGTAGCTTATACTCACCCCTGCACGGGCTTCGCCCGCACTACGTTGTGTTGGTTGCAGACGACGGACAGCGTTGACCTTAGCTGAGGCTTGTAGAGCGGGACGGTACCCGGAGGTGGACCACTGGGCGGGACGTGCACGGAGCGGACGACGGGACCCGTGGAGCAGAGGAGCTATCTGTACCCACCCTTCAGGTGGGATTTCCGGTGGACAGCTCGGAGTAGCGGCCTTTACTTTACAGTTGCTGTTTTTCCCTTTTTGAGTTGTACTTTACTTTCAGTTTGGGTTTGTATTCTGGCCCATATACCTTTCCACACTTTCAGTCGTACTCTGTTTGCTTAGTGTTTACTTTCCGCTTGTTTACTCTGTGGTGTGTGTTTACTTTTCAAAGGAAATGCCTTCCCTTTTTACCGGGATTTATGCCTTGGTGCTAGTCGCCAGCCCCTGGCCTATGGAAGGCGGGCTTGGGGTAGTCACGGCACGGGCCCCGAGGGCGGGTCGTGACAAATTGGTATCAGAGGAGTTCGGTTCTACCGCGAACTCTGATCTTTTCTATGTGAAGCAATAATGTTTAGCGTATTGAGTGTGGTTATCAGTCCAGGGAGTCCAGTGTTGGTGCGGCGGCCGACGTATCCGTACACCAGGACCCTGACTTCTGATTTCCGACTTAATGCACGAAAACATTGATTGCGTGTGTGTTTCAAAGTTTTCTTTGTGATTACTTATATCAGCTCACCAGGTATACTGTTCTAACCGTGGCACACCTGTTTCCTTTTCAGGATGGCCCCACGACGGCAGCCAGCTAGGGTTCCGAGAGTCGAGCGAGACGACAGCCCACCGAGCGACGAGGCCTCGGTGCAGGGCCCTTTTCCAGTAGTGGCACCGGCGGTAGCTTTACCCGCCGAGCCCCCGATGCTTCCAGCAGCAGCCGCTGACGATGCACGTCGCCTCAGCGCACTGCATGAGTTTCAGCGCCAGCGACCGCCCAGGTTTCGCGGGGAGACGGATCCCCAGGCAGCAGAGGACTGGCTGGAGGCAGTAGTACGAGTGTTTAGGCTAGTGAGGACACCAGCAGACCTCATGGTGATCCTCGCTGCGAGCCTATTACACGCAGCAGCAGGACGATGGTGGAGCCTGATGCTCCAGGTGCACGATGAGGCATCTCTTCTTTGGACGGACTTTGAGAGCCTCTTCCGCTCGGAGTTCGTCCCAGCCACCCTTCGTGCGGTGCGTATCCAGGAGCTTCTACAGCTGCGGCAGGGCAGCATGACGGTCGCTCAGTACTCGGCGAGATTTACCGATCTCTCGCGCTACTCGACCGACATGGTACGGGATCCATTCTTCCGGGCCCAGACCTTCGAGCAGGGTTTGAGACACGAGATCAGGGCATCGCTGATCTCCCTCAGCATACCGACTCAGACAGGAGTACTGGAGCGAGCCCTTCTGATCGAGAGCTTCCTTGCTGAGTCTACACCAGCACAGCGACCCACCGCAGGGCGGCACGTGGCAGAGTCATCTGCAGCAGGCAGTCGACGGATGACTCAGGGGTCCAGACAGACCAGACCTTCGGGCCGACGACCTCAGGGCTCTGGCTCAGCAGTGCGGGGCACACAGCGCGGAGCCAGTCTTCCGAGAGGCAGACAGTGCTACTCGTGCGGCGGGCAGGGCCACATGGCTCGCGACTGCCCGACCCGTCGTGCCGAGGAGCAGCAGACAGTTGATGGACCACCGAGGCAGAGGCAGAGGGTCGACCGTGGCGGTCCGCAGGGAGGAGGCGGACGAGGCAGAGGAGCTGGACGAGCAGCTGGTGGTGGCCGACGCTTTGAGGCTCTACCACCACCACCACCAGGAGGTCCACCCCGACCACAGGGAGCTGGCGGGCAGCAACAGGCACAGCTCCAGGCAGCAGAGGCCTACGACCACGGCGCACCCGAGATGATTCGAGGTACTATCTGTGTCTATTCCACCCTTGCTGCAGTTCTTATAGACACAGGAGCGAGTCATTCTTTCATAGCCGCTGCCCTTGTTCGGAGCTCGGAGATTCCGACAGAGCCGTTGGCTCGATCCTTACGGCTAGAGACTCCTACGGGAGCAGACTCGACGATTACGCACTGGTGCCGGCAGTGTGAGCTTACTCTAGGAGGCGAGAGCTTCGGCTGGGATCTTCTTGTAGCAGCGTCGAGGCCTTACGACGTCATCTTGGGCATGGATTGGCTGTCTACGGTCCATGCACAGATTGACTGTTTTAGGCGCAAGGTGCGATGTGTACGCACCGACGGGAGCAGGTTCACCTTCACCGGCGAGAAGGGAGCCTTAGCAGCACAGGATGGACTTCCGCGGAGGAGAGGACAGCCCATCACTCATCAGTTGGCTAGCCTTATCCTTGGAGCAGTTGACGTGCGGAGTCCTGGTTTTCCTGCAGTGGTGGATCAGTTTGCGGACGTTTTTCCCGACGACGTTCCAGGGCTACCTCCTCGCAGAGAGGTAGACTTTTATATTGACTTGTACCCCGGGACAGCCCCGATATCCACTCCAGCATATCGGATGGCCCCCGCCGAGCTTCGAGAGCTACGGGTACAGTTGGAGGACTTGCAGGGCAAGGGGTTCATCCGACCCAGTGTTTCACCCTGGGCTTCCCCGATATTGTTCGCCAAGAAGGCGGACGGGAGCTTGCGACTTTGTGTTGACTATCGTCGCCTAAACCAGGTGACAGTGAGGAACAAGTATCCGCTACCGAGGATTGATGACCTCTTTGATCAGCTCAAGGGAGCACGGTGGTTCTCGAAGATAGACCTCAGGTCAGGCTATCATCAGCTCAGAGTCAGAGACGAGGATGTGCAGAAGACGGCCTTCAGATGTCGGTATGGCCACTATGAGTTCTTGGTTATGCCCTTCGGTGTAACCAATGCTCCAGCAGTGTTCATGGCTCTCATGAACAGGATCTTTCAGCCATACCTCGATCGGTTTGTCGTGGTCTTCATCGACGACATTCTGATTTACTCTACGACAGAGGAGGAGCACGCCTATCACTTGCGAGTTGTTCTTGACACACTCCGAGAGTACCAGCTTTATGGTAAGCTCTCGAAGTGCCAGTTCTGGATACGTGAGGTCCACTTTTTGGGACACGTTATCTCTGAGGCGGGAGTTGCAGTGGATCCCGCGAAGATTGAGGCTGTGTTAGCATGGGAGCCACCCAGGAGCGTGACTGAGGTTCGGAGTTTCTTGGGACTAGCTGGATACTATCGGAGATTTGTGCCGAACTTCTCCAGAGTTGCGACATCACTCACAGCTTTGACGAAGAAGGGGAAACCCTTCGTGTGGTCAGACAGTTGTCAGCAGAGCTTCCAGGAGCTGAGACAGAGATTGACTAGCGCACCTATCTTGAGATTGCCTGAGGAAGGAGTAGGGTACGTAGTCTACTGCGATGCATCAGGGACCGGACTCGGATGTGTTCTGATGCAGGAGCGGGCAGTGATCGCCTATGGATCACGACAGTTGAGACCGCATGAGCAGAACTACGCTACCCATGACCTGGAGTTAGCAGCAGTGGTCTTCGCTCTGAAGACATGGCGACATTATCTGATGGGCGAGCGCTTTACAGTCTTTTCCGATCATCAGAGTCTCAGGTATATCTTCTCGCAGAAGGACCTGAACCTGAGACAGCGACGATGGCTCGAGTTCCTCCAGGACTATGACTTTGAGATAGTCTATACTCCTGGGAAGGGGAACGTAGTAGCCGATGCCCTCAGCAGGAGGACGGGCATTCAGCTACTTGAGGAGGCGACGGAGCAGCTAGCCTCTTTGCAGATATCCTTCGTGGATAGAGATGGAACAGCCTTTCTTCAGTCTCTCACAGTCACTCCACCACTACTGCAGCGAGTCAGGGAGGCACAGCATGGGGACGCTGACTGTGAGACACGGCGTGCACAGATATCCTCGGGACAGGCACCTGATGGTTTCTTCCTTGGAGCAGAGCACGACATCCTTTTCAGAGGACGTACCATGGTACCAGTCGCTTTGCGAGAGGAAGTGCTGAGGGAGTTTCACACTTCTCCTTTGGCGGTACATCCTGGAGTGGCGAAGATGTACCAGGATCTCAGACGACAGCACTGGTGGCCGGGCATGAAGAAAGCTGTAGCAGAGTTCGTTTCTCGATGCCTCACCTGTCAGCAGGTGAAGGCAGAGCATCAGGTACCAGCAGGCTTGGTACAGCCCTTGGAGGTTCCGGAGTGGAAGTGGGACGGCATATCTATGGACTTCGTGACTGGACTTCCACGCACTTCCAGAGGTCACGACTCCATCTGGGTGATTGTTGACCGACTCACCAAGTCGGCACACTTCTTACCCATCAGAGAGCAGGGCTCAGTGGAGAGCTTGGGACGTCTCTACGTTCAGGAGATTGTGCGGCTCCACGGCGTGCCATCATCTATCGTCTCCGATCGAGATGCCCGCTTTACTTCCCGGCTTTGGAAAGGGTTACAGGAGGCGGAGGCCACTGGAGTTCGAAGATGGCGACCACGTCTTCTTGCGGGTCTCACCTCGACGTGGTATTCGGAGATTTGGCCGAGGCGGCAAGTTATCTCCGCGCTTTATCGGACCCTTCCAGATTCTCAGCAGGATTGGCGAGGTGGCTTATCGCCTGGCTCTACCACCTCAGTTGCACCGGGTGCACGACGTCTTCCACGTATCCCAGCTGAGGAGATACGTGCACGACCCGACACACATCAATGACCATGGGGAGCTTGACGTTGACGATGGGGCGACTTTTACGGAGGTCCCGGTGGAGATAGAGGATCGACAGGAGCGGGTCCTGCGTGGGCGATCGATTCCTCTTGTGCGCATCAGATGGAAGCACGGGAATCTCCAGGAGAGCACATGGGAGCGGGAGGCTCAGATGCGTGCTCAGTACCCTCATTTGTTTCCCTAGTTTTTGTTGTATCTTTACGGGGACGTAAAGCCCTGAGGTGGGAGTAATGTAAAGACCCGTAAAATTCAAGGAAATTTTTTTCTTAATTTTCTTTAGAATTTTACAAGAGCGCGGTTTCAGACGGCACCTGATTCCGAGGCCCGGAGCGCCCGGAATTAATTTCCGAAGTTTGGCTCGGGTACGTTCAGTAAACGAACGAGCGGGATTTCCTAACTTTTGATCCGGTGCTCGGAATTGAAATCCGAGGGCACCGATGAACTCGCAGCGCTGATATTCGCTTAATGAGACCTTATCGGGAGTTGCGTTTGTTGCGGGTTGAAAGTTACGTTTTGGGGTTTTTCAGTTAAGTTAAATAAAATTTGTGTAAGACAAATTTTATTTTAACTTATTTAAAAACCTATCAAAGGAGGTTGGAAGTGGGACCCACACCCACTTAACCTCCCTTGGGAGGATTAAGTGTGGTGGGGCCCACACGAACCCCTTTTCTTTTCAAATTCTCTCAACGTACTTAACCCCTAATTAATTGGCCTATGTTACTCTTAATTAATTTTGGGAGTTAACTCTTTTGAATTTCAAACATTTGAAATTCTTTTGAGTTATGTGTTATTAAAATAAGATGTAATCTTATTTGTTTATGGGTTGTTGGTTTATTCCCTTGAGAACTTTTTGAGAGCTCCTCTTCATCTTCTCCGGCGAAGAACGTCTTCATCCTCAACGAAGAACGACAACTCTTCGTCAAGGATCATCGACTCGGCGACCCGGTATCTTCGGACCTCTTCTTCCTCCCCGAACCTTCTTCGTCGGCAATCGAAGATCCGCCAACGACGTGTCTCTTCGGGCATCACACTTCGTCAACGGAATCGACGAACGACGACCGCGACGCCCGACCTCCGCGACGCCGTCTTCCGCGGGACGTAGACGATTCTTCGAGACTTAAACCCGAGGTAGGGGTTGTCGTTTTCTTTTGGTTTTCTTATTTTATTCTTGATCGTAATTCTATCAAGACTAACGTGTGACTTGATTTATTTTAAGTTGCGTTTTTATTTTAACGTGAGGGGGGGGCCGGACCGCACAAACACGGCCGAACCCCCCCTCCATCGTTCTTGTTTAATTATTTTGCGGAGGAAAGCAAGTGGCGTGGTGCCGTCGCACCACGCGGATGAACGTGCGAATATCTTACGCGATGACGTCGCACGCACCATGGAAGTAACAACAAGAACACGACGCCGTCGCGCCGCGTTGATTAATATCAAAGCACGGCGAAGGGACGCGGTGCCGTCGCACCGCGCCGGATGACGAGAAGACCGCGGCCGGTTCCGGGCCGCGGCGGGACGAGAAGACTGTGGCCGGTTCCGGGCCGCGGCGGGACGAGAAGACCGCGGCCGGTTCCGGGCCGCGGCGGAAGGAAAGACCGGCGGCCGGGCCGCCGGCGTCGGAAGTCGAGGGCGGGACCGGAATTTCCGGTCCCGTTGGTAAAAACCGGCCGGCCAGCTGGCCGGCCGGATATCATAAAAACCGGGGGAATAAATCACCCGGCCGGTTCAACAAACCCACCTCTTAATGAGGGGGGCAGTTCATTAAAGGAGGGGGGGGCAACAGCCCCCCGGTTTGTCCAGCCGGCCCCCACTTGCGGGGGCCGTTTTTTTTTGCAAAGGCACGGCACAAAGCCGTGCCGCCTTGACAAAACTGAGGGGGCCTTGCCCCCCGCGTGCCACCCGCGTGCGCCGCGGCCCGCCGCCGCCGCCACCGCGGCCCGCCGCCGCCGCCGCCACCGCGGCCCGCCGCCGCCGCGCCGCCGCGGCCCGCCGCCGCCGCGCCGCCGCCGCCCCCCGGGGGGGGGGGGGGGGGGTCGGCCCGGACCCGGACCCCCCCGTTTCGAACCAGATTCGGTTTTTCGCTCATAACTTGAGCCTCAGAACTCCGAATGACGAACCGTCTGCGGCAACGCGATCCTTGGATCGAGACGGTCGTTTCGGTATATCGCACTCAAGGTTTCGGTTTACTTTGAGTTCGGCCGGGTTGGTTCGTTCACGAAACCAACCGGGCCTTCGGAGCGGAAACGCTCATATCTTGAGCTACGGACGTCCGATTGACGTGCCGTCAGTCGCGTAGTGTTCCTCTTAGTGAGACGGATCTTTTGGCATACTCCGCCCGAGGTTTGGACGCAGGTGGAGTACGGTCGGGTTGGTTTTGCCTTAAAAACCAACCGGGCCCCGGAGACGAAAATGCCAATAACTCTCAGACCGGGCGTCCGATCGACGCGCCGTCTGTTGCGTTGAGTTCCTGTTGTCGATACGGAACTTTTGGATACATCAACTCTGGTCTTCGTGACAGTTGATGTATCAGCCTCTCGGCTCGTGGAGCGGACCCTCCATACGAGCTAGCTGTGTGCGGGAACCCTAGTGCTGGCTGCGACTGTTCTACTGCTACGACTGCTACTGTGACTGCGACGACGACAGTACAGAGATCCTGTGTGGATTCGACGACGACAGTACAGAGATCCTATGTGGATTCGACGACGACGACTTCAGCACTCAGCGATCCTACGTGGATCAGTGCTACAGGTCCTGTGTGGGCCCGATCCTGTGTGGGTCCTTGCGCTCAGCGGTTCTGTGTGAGCCAGCGCCTACAGGTTCTGTGTGAGCCCGATCCTGTGTGGGTCTTTGCGGGGGTTAGTTACCTATCGATCCTTCGTGGGTCCGACGACTTAGATGGATCAGTGATCATCTTTTTCGTCCTTGAAGAAGTATACCTGTGTGAGCTGAATCCTGTTGTTTTCCTGTGTGGATTGTGTTGTGCAATCCTGTGTGGATTATATTTTTCTTTCCTATGTGGAATACGTATACTTTCCTGCGTGGACTGAGTTGTACTTGGGCTCAGAGGTTGGAGCGTATTTTAATTAATGACTTAGGTATATGTATGGGCATATACCTAAGCAGTGTCGGTTGTTACTTCGTGATTGTACTTTTCTTCGTGGTTTATCCTTTGTGGATTTGAGAGACCTTCAGGGGTCTCGGGGTCCCTACTGAGTAGCTTATACTCACCCCTGCACGGTCTTCGCCCGCACTACGTTGTGTTGGTTGCAGACGACGGACAGCGTTGACCTTAGCTGAGGCTTGTAGAGCGGGACGGTACCCGGAGGTGGACCACTGGGCGGGACGTGCACGGAGCGGACGACGGGACCCGTGGAGCAGAGGAGCTATCTGTACCCACCCTTCAGGTGGGATTTTCGGTGGACGGCTCGGAGTAGCGGCCTTTACTTTACAGTTGCTGTTTTTCCCTTTTTGAGTTGTACTTTACTTTCAGTTTGGGTTTGTATTCTGGCCCATTTACCTTTCCGCACTTTCAGTCGTACTCTGTTTGCTTAGTGTTTACTTTCCGCTTGTTTACTCTGTGGTGTGTGTTTACTTTTCAAAGGCAATGCCTTCCCTTTTTACCGGGATTTATGCCTTGGTGTTAGTCGCCAGCCCCTGGCCTATGGAAGGCGGGCTTGGGGTAGTCACGGCACGGGCCCCGAGGGCGGGTCGTGACAAAAACAATTTTTAAAACCATTTTATAAAAAAAAAAATTCTTTTAAATAATTATATTTATTATAAAATTTCAATGAGAACATTTATGTTTTACAAAAAAAAAACACTTAATTAATCATTTTGAAATCATTTATTTACTTATAAAATGATATAAACATATCCAATTTTTATTTGATAATATACTTAAATAATATTTCACACATACTTTGGTGATGATATTGTTATAACTATCAACTTACTATTCCAAACGATAATATTACTATTCAAATAATCAGCTTATTATTCCAACAATCATATTAATATTTCAATGACCAAATTTGTAAAGGTTATATAGGATCAATAATTTTTATAAATGTATCAAATATTATTCATTTTTAATTCAATTATATTTTCCACAAAGGTAATATGTATATATATATATATATATTCATTTTCAAAATGAAAATTTATTTACTGATTTTCTACTTCTTTTCTACAGTGTTGGTTGTGAGTGAGATTATTTATTTGGGATTGATAAGATCCAAATTTTACTATTATTATTATTATCATATTTTCTATTTTTTCATACCATTATAATACTTTCAATTATTATGACCATTTTTATTCTCTAATTGTAATGTTTAAATTAATATAACAAAATGTTTTAGGTTTCATCATGTGGTGTATGTGCAATATATAATATTATATTATTAAATATGACGTGATTATATATATTACAAATGAAAATTACATTGATATAATTCTTGGATATTAAAAAAATGAACTTGAGTTCTGTTTTGAATAGGATTAAGTTAGTCCCATTTCATAGGAAAAAATCAATGACATTTTCACAATTAATCAATCTTTAAGAGTCGTGAATGTAATTTTAAAAATTCCAAGTTACAAATATATGTTCCATGATAATAGGATGAAAAATTAACATTACACTTGAATAAAGATAAAGGTTTTAATGTTTTTTAAAGATTAAAAAATAATTTTTAAACATAAAATATCATTCAATGTCATTTTCACAGATATTTACATATTTTGTCTTTAAAGGCATTAATATAATAGTGGAATTAGAATGAAAAAACCTCAAAAATAAATAATATTTTATAGTCATAAATTAAATTCTACTAACACCCTAATTCATCCAAAAAATATTCCTTTAAATGTTTTTATAATAATTTAATTGAATTTTCTAATGCTTGCATACGTACTGCGTCAATGTAGTACAAGTGTTGAAGGTAATTATACCTTCAATAAATAATTAAAATATATCACTATCATAAAAATAATTTATTCATTTTTAAAATTAAAATTTATAAAAGTTAATAACTTCTTTTTATCCCTATGACAACCCATTAGAGATATTAAAAAAAATGACATTTTGTACTTATTCCTTACTGAAAATAATATAAAAGTCATTTTCAAAGGAAAATTAAACCAAATTTATATATTTTAGAATATAAGATGATTTTGTTTCAAAATAAACTCATACAAGGATATAAAGTTATGTTTTGTGTTATTTTGAGACCTTATGACTTAGTTTTATCCCCGTTTTAACCATTTACCCTTAACTGTAATGGGAAAATTTTACCATGGTTACTAATTATTATGGCCAAAAAATGAAATTTAAGTTATTATAGAATTTGAACATTCTTGTTATAAATATGGAATAAATTTTATTATATTAAATTTCACTAAATGGTATAAATTAATTTCAATATAAGGTCCCAAAACACAACAAAACACCGTATCTAGTAAACTTTCCGTTTTAAGCATAAAAAAGATTTTATACTAAAATTTTGTATAATTCTTATTCCCATATAATTAATCATATTTTTTTTTAAAAAATTAATCTTTTGTTAATTTAGAATAAATGTTAAAGAAAATGGAACATTTAAAATTTTTATTAATAGAAAATATATTATAGTTTTAGAAAAATTGGTAGTTTTCACTATTCACCAAGAAATCACCATTTTTAGAAAAGTACCATAAATTTATCTAAATTTTTTAATTCATGATTTTAAAAATTATTTTAAACTTTTTAAATAAAATTTATAATATTGATATAATTTAATCATAATATCTGGGCACAAAACTTAATTAATTCCATTTTGAATTTTAAAATGACGTTATACACATTCCTTATCTAGTAATGACCATTAAATGAATATTACTTTATTTTATTAAATATTTAATCTCTATATTTTATTAAAATTTTTCAATTATTGTGATTTACTTAATTTACCTTGATAAAAATACATTACACACAAAAATATGGTTTCTGATGAAATATATCCTTCAATCGTATATGATTTTATTTTTAATTGAGCTCTTAATTACTAAGAATTAATCACTACATTTTTATCAAAGAAAAATTTTATACATATATATTTAATAATGTGTTGAATCCTGTTCATAGCCTCAGATCCAATAACTAGGTTATAATATCCATATTTAAATAATAACTTTTTTGTATTATATCATAGTTTTTAAGCTTTGTATTTCATCTAGTACACCCTATTGAACAATGTATTCATTTAATAGAGAATTTAATGAAAAAAATACTATGTTGTAATAATTTTTTTTCAATGATTTGTTTCTAGGATATCATGATCTTACTGTCAGGGTCTTGTGTTAAGGAAATATTAATAAATGGTCATGCATACACCAAAAACACAAACTATCTTATCTCGGGAGACCCATTGATGAATCGAGTGGATATATTATGAAAATACTTTCATGTAACTTAATTATGTCAAATGTATTCACCATATGAAAAAATTAAATGAATATAATACATAATAAACTTGACTTAGAAATTAATAAACATCTATATTAGAATAATAAACATAAAATATGTTATTTATTTTTATAGTCAGTAAAATAAATTACTTGATCATAAGCCATAATGATAAAAAAATTGAATGATATTATTAAATAATACCCCAATTAAAACATAAGAATATGTAGGTATTTTTTCATAGATGGAAGATACCTTCATAATAATAACACTTCAAATGATATGCCATAAGAAGTGATCGAGAGTAAGATTTTTTAATACTATAAGTTTATTACCCCAAATAAAAAATAATATAAGATTATTTAAAAGTTAATTTATGGAATATAACTCAAAAGGAGATAAAAATTTAGTTTCTTAACAGAAAATGAAAATGAAACTATAAAAATATAATTTAGAAAACATTTCATAACATTTTAAAAAAAGAAGAAGTTTGGATCCACTTTCAAAAATAATTTTCAAGAAGATAACATTATTTTTTTAAAAGGTAAGTTTAAAATAATTCCCAATAATGTCTAATTTAAAGATAAATAAAGTTTTTCTAGAGTAAAAATGGAGTTTAAGATAAAATATATGATCATGGAAGGAAAATCCTTTTTAATATTATAAAATAACTTTTTAAAACCCACATCATAAAAAAGATAACAAAACCTTATTTTTTAAAAGAGATAAAGAAAAAAAGGAAAAATTTTATATTACATATCTGTATTTCAAAATAATAAATAAAATTATTTTTAAAAATAATTAATATGTAAATAGAGGAAAAATATCCATTAAAAAATATGGATATTATTCTCAATAATGCTTGATTCTTATAAAGAAGGGAATCTATTAAAGAAGAATAATCGATGTAACAATCCGTAAAAAAGGTGTTCATGATTATTAATTTTAAATACATATAAAATAAAATGTAAGCATAATATAATTTTATAATGAGGTAGAATTTTCCTAACTTATAAAATTAATTTCAAGAATAGTGAACATAACTCAATAAACATAAATTGAGTTAGGAAAACCCTTATTGATTTAGTAACACTTGTATCATAAGACATTAAAAAAATTATGATGGATTTTTAAATACACTAAATTTAATTAAATTTATGATTAAAATAATCCATAAGGAATTATATACACCACATAAAATAAACGAATTAATGAATATGGTATATTTCTGAAATAATAAAATTGATACAAGAAACCCTTACCCTAACTATTAATTTCAATGAAATAAATTGAACCTCATCTATAATAAACATAAACATATTATTAACTCATTCATAATATTTTTCCCATATAATTATATTTCTACTCTTTAATTATTATAATTCATTATACCTTTATTATCTAGTTATTATTTATTTTCTTCATAGAGTGTTAGTATCCTTGATTGTTTCATGAGAATTTCATATTATAGATGATGATCCACATTATTTTATAAAATATTATCATTAATATACTATTTAATTTACTGTAATATATATTTTGTGATGATTTATAAAATTATAATTTCATTTTTTGAGAGTTTTAGTTACAACTTGTTTTAATGAAATCTTTGATGAGCTAATTTCGAGCAATTTAGCGATATCAACAGACTACTTTATAATGATAATTAATTTATTTTTTATCTATATATAATATCAAACATGGTATAATATATTTATTATAATTATACATAACAATAAAATTGTTTCTATAACTATCCATTAAGGTAGTGATGAAAAAATACATCATCCCTGGAGGTGGTTGTCTACACGTAACAGGAAAAACATTTTCATTTTTCATATGATGGGATTACTAATGGAATGAAAAATTTACATTTATAGGACATTAATCATGATATAAAAATAAAATTTATATATTAAACCCAGTTTTATAACTATCTATGTATAGTGGTGGTGAAAAATGAAAGACGTTGTTAATAGAGGGCGCAGTCTGCACTTGTGCATGAGTGACATTTTTATTTTCCACTGGATGAAAAAAAAATTTATATAATGATTTATATTTATTGAATAATAATTATTTGATGATTATAATAAATATTCATTAAATAAATTCTTATGACTATCCATTTATGGTGGTTTTTAAAAGTGAAACACATTATCTATAGTGGAAGTAGTCTGTACGAATGCACAAGTGACATTTTCATTTTCTTAATGGATTAGAGGATAATATATAATGGTTATACCCTAAATATAATTAAATTTTAGTATAAAAATTATACATATTCCATTATATTAATATGTTTATAATCGTTTTGGTGGAGGATGGATGAGAAAGATAAAGAAGAAAAGACTATTTGGCGGATATTACTTACGTTGAGGACTTTAGTCTTCTCTTGAAATACTTCTTGGAATTGGAGGCCTTGGGACAATTTATTGTAATATATGGGTATCATAAGTGTAAGGGTATTATAGGATAGGTGACATGGTTATGGTATTATGGAAACTTTGAAATAGAGGTGTGAATTTGTGTGAGTCATTTTGAGATAATTTTATAGGTGAAAAAGAAGGACTTTTCCATTGAATTCAATGGTAGGTGAGGGGTAAGAAAGGAATTGCATGAGATTTCAGTGAAAAATTGTTAGTGATAAATTTATTTATGAAATAATAACCTAAAAATGGTCTCATATAAGGTGTTTTTATCAAGTTATGTAGGTAAAATTTTATCCACTTTAGGTTACTCATTTTTAACCTTATTAGTCTTGATTTGAAATTAACCGTGGTAATTAATTTTTTTACTAAAAATATAAGATGGAACAAATTAAGAAATTATTATATGATTGTTTTTAATTTATAATCCATTTAATCAAATTAAATTTCTAAATATGAGAAAATTAACTTTTATATTAATACATATAATATATAAAGAACTATTTTTATAGAAAAAAAATGAAATTTTAATCTTTAATTGTTCTTAACAAAATTTCATTTAAATTAATAAAAAAATAGATGTAAATATATTTTAAAATATATAATAATTTAATTATAATAATCATTTAAATTATATAAATTTAATTTATTATTTTAAAAGTAGAAAAAACTTAAGAATAATTCATTGAAATTAGCAATTTTACAATTTCCATAATAATAAAACTTTAACCTCAAAAACTTTTGTAATGCCTAAAAATGAATTTTACCTTATTGTGAAATCTAAAGATTTTGACTCAAAATATTAAAGCCATATTATCAGAACCAAATTCTATAGTTGGTAAAAATTAAATTAAATATAGGCATGCATAATTCTTAAAAAGGAAATTTTTAGTAAAGTATATTTTTAAGCTTAAAAATGATTTGATAATTTATTTAGTTATATCAAATAATTTTTTTAACACATTTTAATTACACATAACCATTATTTTATTTAATTATATAAACATAAAATTATTATAAATACATGTGGAATATTTTATTCCATTGTATTTATATCATATTAACCACTACGTACGGTATTGATTTCATAATCTATTTACTTCAATTTAAATTGAATAATTCAATGGTTATGTTACAATGGTTATATTTTAATTTTAACATGATTAATTTTCATTCCATTTTTTATGTAAAACATGCTATGAAAAGGTTGTGATATTAAAATTTATAGGATTTTTAAACTTTTAAAGAAAGTAAGAAGTATGCTAAGAGAAAAGAAAAACCTCAGAGAATGAAAAGAAGAAAAATATTAAGGAACATGATGGTTAATATAACTATATAATTCATTATAAATAATTCAATTATTTTTTTGAAAACATCATGTATCATTTTGAGAAATTTAATGAGAGTTTAATCAGCAGTGAAGAAAGCTAGGAAACCTATAGTTGGAACATGTTAAAGACTGAGCTTGAAGATTTTCTTGAATGAAATCATCAAAACAAGAGGGAAATAAAATTATTAAACAATTAGAATGATAATATGAAGAAAGGATAAGGTGAATTTTTAAATAAGGAGAATCACGATATTGAAGAGGTCGAGCTTCTCAAATTAAAAGTTACTGAACACGATAGGATGTTGAAGGAAATTGAGAAGAATGTTGTTGGAAAGGAAGATGAAATAATATTGACACATTATATGATTTTTAAAGAAAATAATAACTAAAATAAAATTATATAGGCCTATGATAAATATTTTAAAATTAATTTTGGTTCAATATAAAATGATGAGATATGTTGTTCATAAAAATATGTAAAAACTACACATATTATTGAAAAGAGTGTTAAATATTTTCTGTACAAAGTGAAGGTTCTAAAGGAAAATTTGTGAAATATTAGGTTGAGAAAATATAAAGGAGTTCAATTATGTATCAAAGGAAGTTAAATAAAATTTTAAAAGTAAAGGTTCCTAGAGAAAAAATCAAAATGAAGATTAAAGTATACAAAGACAACATGTATAACTCCATGGACATATGCAACAATTTTATGAAAGAACAATGTTTAGAGGCAATTATTGGTTCCATGGAAGATATAGGAATAAATAATACAAATTATGGTATAAAATTTCAATTATGTGTACTATACATCAATTAAGGGGGGGGTGCTATTCTAGAGAGAAAAACAGGACTTTGATTAGGAGAGGAAATTTTGGAAAGTAGGCAGAGTGGGAATGACTTCAAAAAATTTTAATACTAAAAATAGAATAAGTTTTCTAGAAGAAATATGTATATGGTTTGACTGAAAAGGTAACTTTTCTAACAAATATATATCTACAATATTGATAAAAACTCAAATGGCTGTTGTAAATTAAAACAATAAAAGAAGTTAAACACTTAAAATTATCATTTTGTTATGGTTTAACTTAAATCTATCTATAGGAGAAAACCGTGGATTCTTGATATGAATTTTTTATCACATATGAATAGATATAAAAAATACCAAATAAAATTAAGGAGCATGATAGTGGTGTTTTTACCTTTGGGAATGAACATTCCTTAAAGATTAAAGGAATTGGGACAACTGATATTGATTAGAAAAAGTTACAAGATAATGATATTTTACCAATTGATGTGATTAAACATAATATTTTGAGTATAATCCAACTGTGTGATGATGGAAATGAATTAATTTTCCAAAAACACACTTTCCTTACCATTAACATGAAATATGGATGATTTCTCATCACGAGTGAAAGAAAAATTGAAAACTTGTTTTAGATTAGGGATTTAAGGGACTCCTATTACATAAATACCAAAGAATAAAAATATATTTGGTATAACAGGATTTTTATAATGATTATATGATTTTTATTAAAATAAAAAGGGAAAGTATTTTGAGATAACTTCCCAAATTAAGTCTGGATAGACATAACTTTTTTGAATATTATCAAAAGGGGAAGATGGTACGTGGAAAAGAAATAGTGGATGTCCAATATACTAAGCTATTAGATTTTATTTACTCAGATTTATATGGGAAAATTATATATTAACAAAATAGAGTTGAATTATGCTTCATTATATTCATTTATGAATTTATAATAATGAATAATGTGATATTTATTAAATAAAAACCATAGGTAGTGGATATATTGATGATTTTTTAAAGGCATGTTGAGAGAGTGTTGGGGTCTTATATCAAAAAAACGTGAACTAAAAATGTTTGGAGATTCATAGGAAATTCATTTAAATACTATGTTGATTATAATGTGATTAAACATTAATAAAATTATCCTTATACTCCCTTAGATAATGGTTTTACTAAAAAAATGAATAATTTTTTTTTTGAAATTGGAAGAATAATACTTTATAAATTGAATTGTATAGATTTTTTTAGAGATAAGATGCATGAAAAGTAATAAATATTAAAAAAAATATTCCCCAAGAGTAAATTCAAACATAACATATTATGATATTTTGTATAAGAAGAATCCATCAATGAACTACTTCAGTGTTTTTGGTAGTATGTTATTGATGAATATTAAAAACTCAAATATGTAAAAATTTAATGAGAAATACGAGGAAGGTATATTTCTGAGAAACTTTTCTAATGTAAAGTACCATAGGTTTTATAAAAAGAGGTTACATACTGTTTTATAATGTAATGATATCTAAATCATTGAAAACAAATACATTTTTTTGAACAAAATGAATATTATTTTGATTCCATTAATGAAGATAATGAGAAAGTTCCTGAGGGACCTAATGAAGAAAACGAAATATATAAATTACATGTTGTTGAAATTGATTATAATCAAACTAGTAATGAGTAATATATTATGGAAGGTGTGAATTTTAAATATCAGAATCTAAGAAAACATATGAAAACATATAATATAATAAGAAATATAAATTCACTTGTATAGACTAGAATGATGCTTAGGATTGAAAACTAAATAGATCTGATCTCCAAAATTGATACGCAATCAGTTGATAATATTATTAAAAATAATAACAATTGAATGAAATAAATGAATATATTGTTAATATTTAGAGAAATTCCACATGGAATCTTTCCCCATAGCTGAAATAAAAGAATTTTTATATAACCAAGTGAGTATTTAGAAATATAGAAAATAATAAATGGGAAATATTTAGGAACAAGTCCATTATTTTATGTAAATGCTACTCAATGGTTGAAGGTTTTGATTTTGATGTGAAGTTTTATCCTATTATAATATTTCAAGGAATAAGGATGTTATTGGATATTTTATTCTACAATAATTAAAAAATATACCAAATGGATTTTAATTATGGAAGATGAAGTTTTTACTGAACAACCTAAATTATTTTCCCCTAAAAAGAGATAGGGTAATGGTGTGTGGGCTAAAGAAGTATTTATATGGGATAAAATAGGATCTGGGAGATTGTTATTATAAGATGAATTACTTCCTAAGAGATATAATATTAAATAAGGGGAATGTAGACACAAATATATATATATATATATAAAGTAAATGATAACATGTACTCTAATTATTATTAATTCTGTTGATTAAATTATTTATTAGGTGATAAAGGGAGTTCCTATAAATAATTTTGTTGACAGATGAATAATCATTTATATATATCTATGCTGTGGGAAACGAGATATATTTTTTCGATTTCAATTTGTGAGAAAATAATCCTTTATTTCCATTTTATAGGAAAATTATATAATGGGTGTTTTGAAAATTTTTAGTATAGAGGACATGAAATAATTTTCCAAAATCATACCAGTTAGGTTAAATATAGTAAAGGACTCTAAAGGGATGAGTATGAATTAAAAAGTTTTTAGATGACTAATTGGAAGTTCACCTTATTTGGATGCATCAAGAGAATACATTTTCTATAAATTGAGTCTATGTGTGTGATATCAAAGTAATCCAAAATAATCCCATTTGTTAGATACCAATAGGGTCCTTAAATTAATCAAAGAAATCTTGATTTTTTTTCTGGTGTAAAAAATTGGTAGGCACCCTAACTTATCTAGATATAAAAATTATTACTATGTTGGTTATTATGACGATAATAAATCAACATTATGTGTAATATTTTTCTTGGAGGGAGATATGTTTGTTAGAATTGTAAGAGTCAAAAATTAGATACATTGTGTACAACCAAGGAAGATTATGTTTCTACTATGGGTTTCTATACCTAGATGATCAGGATAAAAGAAAAGATTGAGGACTTGAATAAGAATATTGATAAACCATTAATAATTTCATGTGACAACTAATGTAAAAATTATCAATCTAAACATATATTACAACAATCAAGATCCAATAATATAGATATCTAATTTCACTTTATCAAAAAAAAATCACTTATAGAGATATAAGGATAAAAGTGATCAACTTATCAATATCTTCACCAAATCCATGAAAATTGATAAATTCAAGAGTCTAAGGTTGAAAATGTTGGTTCAAACATTCCCTTGTACTTGAGTAAAATTGGGACCACCCTATATAAATATGTATTATATTATCAAAGAGGGATAGAAGATTATAATTATTATTTGACAAAGTTTTTTAAATCAATTTTTTTAAATGAAATGATTATTTTTGTAATTATTTTGGGAGAAATAAGTGCATGGATTGAGGGGGATAACATCAATATCACATGTACATAATTTTATTATTATAAAGAGTTGTAATTCTATGAAAATAACCAATCTATCTAGTTATTTAGTTTCAACATAATTCTCCCAGATAGGGCATATGATTTGGTATTATTTAGTGGGAGTTTTTTTGTGGTGATAAAAAATAAAAATAGGGAGATTGAGAAACCTGATATAATTTTTGAATTATGTTTTATTTTTCGTTACCCATGGGGAAAGGGAATTAAAAGTTGATTGAAAATGTTTTTGAAATGAATTGAATTGAAATGTTTTGAAGTGATTTGAGGATGCTATAATATACTTATGTAATTCTAAATTTTATGACTTATAAATAAAATAGTGACTAGAACATAAGGTTTATCAAAAACCAATTGTAAAGGTAACTTTTGATTAGTTTACTAAAATTTGAAAAAGTTTAGAACCTCCTTGTGTCTTGTAATGGTGGTTCAGGATTAATTGGGTGATGAAATTGACCCCAAAACTAACATATATGATTCTTATGGATTATTAAAAAGAGTGATGTTTAGAATAAACTAAATAATACATTGGCCAAGTCTTAAGCATCACTATGGAACATATGGGACCTTATTAACTTTTATAACATTAACCCTGGAACTCTGGTGAAAATATAACTGGTGTTTAAGATCATAGAGTTACAAAATATTAATTTATAAAAAAATAATAGTTATTTAGAATTTATTTGTTTTTAAAGGGTTAAATGAATAGTTCATAGGATTCATTGGAAGAGAAAAAAGTTTTCAAAGGAAGGAACTTAGTGAGTTTCATAAGAGTTAAATGAAAATTTTGTAAGAGTCATATAAAGTCTCTTAAATTCTTTATAAGGGTCACTATTTAACAAAATTCTTGGTAACATTTAAATGTAAGGATCTTTTTTCTGGACATAATGACCAAAATATCATGAGCCTGTTGTTATATCATGACTAAAGTCACTATTTGAGTAAGTATTTAATTAAATGATTATGACATGATATTTTTCAAAATTTCAGTGGGAAATTTTTGAATTTTTTTATTGTGATCAAATTTGGAGTTCTTATCCAAAGATTTAACTAACGTTAATGGAGAATAAACAAGAATATTTCATGTCTGAAAATAAATAAATATATTTTCTATATTAAAGTATAGAAAATAATATTCAAATAATAGCATGTACAAAAGGAAAGAAAATAAATAGTGGAGTATTTTAGAATCCTAGATCCGATTCAATTATAATTAACCAAAAATAGTTGGCCACAAGGACTCAAGCACACCTACTTGTATGCCAGAGGATCCATATTAGTAGTGAGGGTCAATTTTTGTATGGTGGGGAAACTATAGACTCATGATCAGAGTGTAGAAATATGATATACAATAACAGAATGAAGAGGAAATAAAATTATAAATGAACAATATAAATTTAAACCATCCATATATAATAAATAGGTGGAATATGAATCAATATCATATATAAAACTAATAATCATATATTTATTATATAAAAAATGGTATATACGTAGGATACAAGGTACATGCATAAGTAACATGGTATACAATAAAAAATATATCAACAACTATATCCACTAGCATAACAAGAATATGCTTGATCAGCTTCTCCCACACTCCTTTATAGGGTAGTATGTTAGGAATCCAATGTTGGATACTTCCTTTTGTCCCTACCTGCATCCAAAAGGTATGTTCGAGTACCAACCAGCAACTCAGATAGGGTGTGAGATATACTTAGTAGGACACTACCAATGATGTCTAGAACTATTCATTCTATGCATATAAAATGAATAAGGTGAAGGTAATAATAAATATATGGCAATAAATAATTAAATCACAATAGGGAAGGTTCCTCATGGGATACCCAGCTAATTCTACCTTCCTCGTTTAAAGATAGATGTCTCTAAAAAGAATTCACCATTAATGTATATTTATATATATAAAGTTTTTCATACCTACTCCTCATATACATATATACATCTATGTGCATATATACATAGAGACATAGTAATAGTCAAGAACCTAGGCGTAAGCCCAAGGAATAAACCCAAGTCATCTACAAATACTTATAAGGAATTTCATAACTCTCATAGTGTATGATCATGATGATATAACTGGGCCATTATAAAACTAAAGTAGAAATCATGGAAAAAACCTCATCATTTTCTTTGGCTTGGAAAACACATCCTTAGTTTTAAATAATTGGAATGTATGGGAATTCTAAGGAATTATATAAGAAGGAACCCTAGTATCACTCTAGGATTACTATAAAAGACATCATTATAGGACTCCATCCAAGGAGTTCCATTTACGGAACCCAAGTGTCACTCTTGGCCTAGTATATAGGTAAAAAATATGAGATTGTCTATGGAATACCACATTAAGAACCAAGTATCACTCCTAGAATGTTATAAAAAAATTTCCCAATAACACATCTATGGTAATAGGATTGTGAAATAGGTATCACTCATGGGTAAAGTAAATGAATCCACATAGTGAGTATGTCTAAGGTATTATATAAAATAAACCATATCTCCCCCATTGTTCTATAATTAAATTAAAATTTCTAATTGTTAGAACCGATGTTCCTATCCAAGAAATCCTTAATAAGGACCCTTGTATCAACCATGTCTTGTTATAATGGAATGGTCAAAGCTAGCATTGAAATCATACCCTTTAATAATATATTTTAGTCATGTCGGACAATTAATTTAATTTGGATAATTCAAGCTTCCATAAGAAAATAAAGGGTCTATACACATGGGATAAAATTTTCCTCTAATTCAATTCAAAATACATTACATTCAAAAGGGTTAATTTAACAAACCTCAATTGATGGATCAATTTAATTTTAAAGGCTTGAGTATCTTAGTACTTTAAGGAAGGAACACCCTTGGGGGTGGATCACATTGAGGTGGGAAACCCCCAAAAATGTTTTTAGGATTTCCAGAGATACTCTAAGAATATTAACATCATTTTATTTAGTCAATTAGACATTTAGGTGGAACTGTAGAAAGCGTCTGATGTGCTACATAATGTCACGCCATATAAATCATTGATACTTTAGGGAAAGATAATTAGACCACACAACATAGGTTAGTAGATGGATCTCCATTCGTTATTGACTTTATATTTTAAGTAAAATGGGAGTAACCAGAAAAATAGAAAAATTCCCAAAAAATACGGAATATAATATCACACTAAAATAACATTGAATATGGCTATGTTAATTGAGTAAAGAAGGAATAAGAATGAGGATCTTACCATTGTCTATCCAATACAACCAACCAATAATGAATTAAACACCAGATGAAGAACCTACCTCAAATACAAGGATGGGGTAAGAGGAAGAGCTCCCACAACTGGGAGAGATTCTATATGTGAATGGAGAGGAAAAATAAAGGTGATATATTAAAAGGGGTTAAGGAAAAATTGAAAATTCACACATTTTTATGTGGTTAATTCTTTGGACACATTATTTTACAAATAATTTTCCAAAACCATGAAGAACCATTGGTTATGTATCAAAATGTGTGTGGTCTTGGGTGTACGATTCAGACAAACTATGTCGTCCCTTTTAGCTTAATGGAGTTCCCCACATGACCATGAAGCGTAAGGTGCACAGTTAAAACTAATCATTCCACCCCTAGAGTTTACTATAGCACCCACATGGTTGAGTATCATGGTTATCACTAAACATATTTCTTAGTCTACCCTTCCCAAATTCCCAATATCTGGGTGATGGAGCTCCAAATGCTTCCAAACCACTCCTTAGCCTCTTAATAACATTACAAGTATGAAAAAAGAGTTTTTGAACCATATTTTTAGCATATGTACCTATTTTAAAGTGTTTATACATTATATCCTCTCCTTATTAAAAATACTTATCACAAAGTTTCACTTCTGAGGGTTGCAAAACCTCATCTGAGAAAAGTTATGGCTATTGAGAATGTACATCGGCCTCTCAATACAATATTTGGTCCCATAAACTGATGTTCTTCCATAGCACCCATATTAGAGGAACTATCAAACCTCAGAGATCCTTCCTATTCCTATCAATGACACATATATAATACTACTCAAAGAATACATCTTCCTCTAGAACTATATCCATAGGGACAAAAAGAATGAGAAGGTTCACAATACTAATGGTGAAGTAGTGATACATGAAAGACGCCAGGCATGACCTGCTACCTATGAGGTAAATCCAACAAATATTGTACTATCCCCACTCACTCCAAGGTCTCAAAAGTCCCAATATAACAAGGAAGTAGTTTAGCTTGTCTCTGAATCCATCTATATCCCAATATTAGAGAAAATCAGAAAAATACCTGATGTCCCACATCAAACTCTATAGGTCGGCAGTGACAATCGATATAATAATTATTTTTAGACTGAGCTCCCAATAGTGATCCCTAACACAAATCTAAATATAACATGATAGAATGTAATGACCTACTGTATAGAGCCTCATAGGGACCATCTGAATAGTTTCTTGGATGATTTTATTAGAGTAAAACTCAATGAGTGGTATGTTTATTCCCCAAGAACTTCCAAAATAAAGGATTCATGCATAGAGTATATCCTCTAACACCCATATCATATTCTTGGACTAACTTTTACTCTGATGGTGGTATGTTTTACTAAAAATCACCTATAAACCCAGTGCCTTTTACAGTCCCTACCAGAACTGTGATGTAAACTAAGAATCATTATATGATATGACAGAATGGTGAAAACCTTGAAGTTGCACAATCTCCTTAATGTAAAAAATACTATGATCAATTTCTGAAAAGGTATGATTGATTGGTATAAAGTGAAAAACCTTTGTTAACATGTCGATTATCACCCATACCTCATCCCTACATTGAGGGGATCTTGGTAAGACCATTATGAAATCCATTGTGATGTTGTCCCACATCAACTTAGAATGGATAGAGGTCGTAGTAGTCTAGTAGGCCACTGGTTCTCTACTTTCACCTCCTGGTAGGTGGAATATCATGTGATAAACCCTATGATATGCCTCTTCATACCTAGACACCAATACTAACAACACACATCTTAGTAAATCCTAGTAATACCTAGATGTAATAGACAAACAAATGAATGATACTATCACATCAATTATTCCCATATATTTGTAGGCTCTCAGACACTCCCTTAAATGTGTAGAATATCATTCTCATGAATAAACTAAATTTGAAGTTGGTATCCTCCTGAGACACTCTCCGTCAGGATTAAGACCTTAGAATTAGAAAGCAATATCATCTTTACGATTTCCAAAATAGAGGATGTCATATATAATGATACGAGTACATGTTTCCCATTAAGGCTATTCACCTCTAAGTACATATCTAAAAAGAGTTATATAAACTTACACTCACTACTTACCTCTAGAATGGCTTGTGTCTGAGTCTTTTAGCTTAGTGAGTTACATAATGAATTTCCCTTTATGGCTGTATAAGTGAGCTCAATGTTGAATGAATGAATGTAATATACCCATATGTGATACCTGATATTCAAATCACCCTATTTTGAAATATATTTGAGACTTTTTTTGTCTATTTAAATGATGACACAATCAACCAATAGATAATATTACTACAATAATGTATTTCATGAACCAAAACATCAATCTTGTGGTCATTCCTAGGTTAATTACACTAGTAAGGTCTCAGGTGGTGGGACTCGTATACTAAAACTCAATCTCCCCACATTAGAATATTTATTATCCTAATTCTTGACACATGACAATAAAATGTATAACTTATAACGAGATCTATAATAATAATGATATACACTGAAGTAAACATTCCTTTAATCTCACAAAAATATCTCTAACATGCATCAGACGTTATGAACTTCACTACCATCTTAGTCATGTCAGTGAGAGGTGCTATTAGGCTTGATAAATCCTATATGAAATTCTTGTAATAGCTAGCATTACCTAAGGAGCAATATATATCAAATATTTTCTCAAACTTCTCATAGGAAACCACATCTCTCACATTCTATAGGTTAAAAAAAATACTCTTACCTTCAATATTTTGGGACCTAGGGAGTGAAATTTATTGATCCCAAAGTTAAATTTGGTGAGATTTAGATATAGATGGTTCTCTCTTTGTGTATTTAACATGATATCACTATATTTGTAATAGTAATTTCGATTATGAGAATACACTAAGACATTTTCCACTTAGTCTACCTAAAGTGATTCCATATATGGGTGAATATGATAATTAATCTAGGCCATGAAAATTTCTGGTACATTCGTAAGACCAAACGACATAACCATATACTCATACAAGATATACCTTCTCCAGAATTCTATTTTTGGTACATCCGATGGCCTAAAATGAACCTGATGGTAGAAAAACCACAAATAAATCTTGGAGAAGACATTTTCTTAGTGAATCGCATAAAAAGGTAATATATTTGATGTAGTGGATACCAGTTCTTAGCCATACATTGGTTCAACCAGTGATAATCCACTCAAATTACGAGGGTCCCATTCGTCTTAGTGAATAACACCGGTGAACCCCATAACGAAGTACTAGGTTGTATGAAACTCTTAGCTTTAAAATACTCTAACTCTTTCTTAAATTCATGAATCTCAGTAGGTTTCATCCTATGAGGGGAATGGACATTTTTTACTCTCCTGACACTATCTCAATAATGTAACACCCCAAGCTTCCATGGTACGCTCCTCTTTGAATAATAGAGCAGCGTGTGTTGTACGCAACCTCGAGCTCTAACACACCACGACTAATAAAAGTAGCAGTTATGAATAGTAATACCCAATTTTTGAAATTAAATAAATTTTATATTTCAAAATGGACTTAATTTTTTGATTCGGAATATCGAAATTAGCCTATGTTGAAGTTTTGGTATTTTTCTGAGAACTTCCAATTTTTGATGAATAGTGAAAAATACATAAAAACAACTTTTTTTAATCAAAATAATTTATAGTGATAAATTACACAATTGAGTGGTTATAAAGTGTAATTAAAATATATTTTTACAATTATATCCAATTTTGGTCATTAGAATTAATTTCACTTTGAAATTGGACATAAACAATTGTCAATCTTTTGATTGATATTCTTTCTTAAAAACACGCTATTTGTTGTGACAACGGGAATTAATTATTAAATTAATTAATTCAACTTATATGTTTTGAATTTTTTAAAATAGACATCATTTTTGAATTAGGAATATCAAATATAGCTTAGGGTTAATTTTTGGTGTTGATATGAAAAACTTCGATTTTTGATGAATAGTAAAACCACTAAGTGGTAGTTAAAAAAACTGATTTTTCGTTTAAATGAAATTTTACCACCTCTGTGATTTGAATTTCCAAAATCTGACATACATCATTGTTATTAGGAAGTAAAATGTGGATCAATGGGATTAAAATATTTTTTTGTGAATAGTAACTTTTAAGTTCTATTAATCGCGATTAAAGGTAATTAGTGAAATTTAAGGTAAAAATGATGTTATAAAAATATGAAAATATCTTGACAGTTGTCCTACCCTTATTGGATGAGTCATGAAAGACCAAGAAAATCCATGGGTCAACTTTTTGACCCCATGGAGCCACTTGGGTAAGAAAATGACATTAATAACTTTTTATTTAAAGTAAAAATAAAATTGTCACAAACATGTGTTGTTTAACAAAAATAATTATTACATGGGGTTATATAAGTTAAATTTTAAACATTAAATATTAATTGGAAATACAAAACTATTTCCTATATCATGGTAATTTTTTTATAATTTTTAGTCATTAAATAAATTAAAATTTTATGACACCATGATGATGCATCGATTACCTCATTAATTAATGATTTAAATAAAATGAAAAGATAATGTAAAATATAAAGATTAAAATGTAAAAAACCTATTTTATGAGCATATTTTGATCCCTTATCAACTTAACCTCTAAATATATCATTGTGGGACCTTTAGAATCCAAAAATCACTTCATAATAATGTAACATATCATTACTTTCCAAGTGTTCCCCTCTTCTCCACTTATAAAAGGCCCCCACCACTACAACCTTATTCACACATTCAAAGGCATTTGGCTTGGACAAACTCTCCCCAAATACTCTCTCAACTTCCCTATCTTACTCCTAGAAGCCTCACTTTGGGTATAAGTCTTCCCAAGGAAGCCTTTGGCTCAAATAAAAAAGAGTTACCCGATTTTAAGGTAATGTCGTCTCTTATGTTCTTTTGTTTTATTTTGATTCTCCAACCCCTTAAAATATTTTTATTACTTTATTTTGTAACAAAAACAGTATATAAAATATACTAGGATTCTGTTATGATAGGGATTTTATTTACACTTACACACACCTCCGTCTAACGGTTAAAGAACATACTGTTTCTGTGGGTGGCGAAATACTGCCTCACAAAACGATGATTGTTCAATATTCTTTTAACACATATAATGGTTGAAATTAAGATGAAAATATTTCTATATATGATATATATTATGTTTATGTTTTCCTTATTCTTCTGTATTTCTCATTTATGGCATACCTTTATGATTTCCATTATGGGTAAACGCGATAATTTCATTTTAGGAAGTGCGGACTACCGCCCCGTCAAAGTGATTTGAATCGTTAATGCCATATGTTGGAAATGTAAAGGATAGAGTAAATGATATTATATATGATATTATACTAGAATTATAATACACCTTTATATCATTATGATTTCATTCCATTAAATACGAAATTGAAATGAAAGTAGCGTTCATGCGTACATACGGCTTACCGTCTCCATGAACGGTGCATTTCATTTCTAACCTCTAAATTTTATGTAATATTATAAATGTATACATATAGTGGATATATATGATATATATGATATATACATCATGAATATAATTCTTGATATAATGGATATTTTACCACATTAAAAACTTGTAATTATAAGAACTTTATTTTTTGACTCAAGTACCAAAGATCAAAAAAACAACCGTTATTAACTTAAATAATTACAAAATGTTCATAACATAGTTATAAGTGATATAAAAGGAATAATGAACTTTAAAAAGGTTCTTAAGTAATTAGAAATTAACTCTATTTTATTATTCATGAGGTTAAATAACGGTCGAGTCAAGTCGGACATGAGGTATGGGAACTTCTTAACCCAATTTCTATTCTTTGGGTTAATCTCCTACTTTCAAATTGTGTAATGATATTATTATGTCATATATTGTATTTTTACTTTCTTTATGTGTACTTATAGTGAATACACATAATAGATCTATTTTATTTAAATAAAATGATCTTTGTAAGGTAACTTCTTAACCCAATTTCTTTTCATTGGGTTAATCTCCTATATTCAAATTATGTCATGATATTATTATGTCCAATCTTGTATTTGTACTTTATTTATGTGTACTTATAGTGAATACACATAATAGATCTAATTTATTTAAAAAATGATCTTTTTAAGGGACTTCATCTCAATCTCCTTTCATTGAGGCATATTTTTTTTATACAAAAATTTCTTTTATACTGTGTATAAACCCCTTTGAATTTTACATTTATTCAAAAGGAATCTTTTTTATACAAAGCGTTTTACTAAACGACAAAAGGGAAAGTTTTTTTTGTCATACGTATGCGGCGACAATGACTTCTCCGACACCGTGGCCATTATTTGAGTTTCGGCTTCCTCTACAAGCCACAAATTTTTTTAAATGAAAAATAAATACCAAGATTTATTTTTCTTTTATTTTGGTATTGAAAATGGTTTTGAAAGTGTTTTTATGATATAAATGTGTTGTATTGATATCTTGTGATTAAAATGTGGAAATGTTATGTTTCCTTTATGCATGTTTTATGTGATATGATTATGTTATGGTTTATGATATGTTTAAACCTGTTCATATGAGGAATACATTGGACTTAATAAGTGACGGGTGGAGCCCGCTATAGCTCCTCGATGCATCGGTACGTCTCATGAGACAAACTAGTGTCTTGGCACGAGGCCATGACAAAATCTTATTTGTAGTCTTGGCACGAGGCCTTGGCTACGTGGTTATGATAGTCTGGAATTATGAATTCCATCATTATGAAAGTGGTTATTGATATTGCATGTGATTATTAGACTAGTAGAATATCCATGTGAATAAGTAAATGGCATTATTTCATTTTATTTTTCCATATTATGCTGAAGTTCAAGTTTAAAAGGCTTTTGTTTTAGTTATAAATTTCCTTAAATGTTAATGTTTATTTATGAAAGCTTCTGCTATATTGTTATCTTTACTGAGCATCTGAGCTCACCCCTTCCAATGTTTTAATTTTTTAGGATGTGAAGAAGTATATTATGAATGACCTGCAGGGATAGTATGAGGGGATATGAAGACAAGATGTTGTTGTAGTTTTTTTTATTTTATGATTTAATGTAAGGCTTATGAATGTATCTAGTGATTCCAAGGCTACTAAACTAATCGGTCTTTTGAGACTTGATCTTTTGTGATCATGCCAATGTTACGTAATAATGAACCGACTCTGGGTAACTAGGGTCAGGGCGTTACAGTTGGTATCAGAGGTAGTTTAGTACTAACCTTGGAAGCTAGATTTAGATAAACTCTGATTAGATCACATAGACCTAAGATAGACTTTGAGGATTAGTATAGAAGAACTTCCTAGAATTTTGGTATTATCGAGATTTTGTGAGTTTTCCGAGCAATACATCCCTGTCTGGATACGAGCAAGTAGAGGCGGCTCTGGCACAGATGTACCTAGGCGTAAAACCCAAAAACACCGCTTTGAGCTAGACTCGAACGGAAATTGCTGCACGACAACGGGCCTTGCTGGACTCTTGGTTACGACACTCCTGGGGGATATGCTTAGGATAATTCCTATTTTCATTACAAACCATTATGAAGGGTTTATGATTATATAATTCCTTAAAGAAAACATTTTTATGATTATGGATTATATCCATAAACTGTCCAATTTATGTTAGGTGTTTTTCATGTTTGTTATTTTGTATTTCGATTCATAAACTAATCTAGTTTATGCCATTGTTTATAAATGGCGCCTAGTGGTAAGAATAGAAACCATATCAATGCACGCACTCCATGTAGGGATTTCCCTCCTGCTCAAGATAATTATAGTGGAGCTGGAGATACAACTGGTGCTGATCAACTTATCACCATACTCGGACAAATCACCCAGGTTATGAATAATAACCTTACTCGTATGGAGCAACCTGATCCGCAATGTAGATGATCAATGTTAGACCACTTCATGAGGAAACAAACTCCAACATTTAATGGGGGTACAAATCCATTAGTATCTGAGCAATGTATAAACTCCTTAGAGAAAATATTCCATGTCTTGGGGAGTAGTGAAAGGGAAAAAGTTGTCATGGAAGTTTATCGCCTCACTGGAGATGCTGATCAATGGTGGTCATTGAATCAAAACATAAATGAAGATGATGAAGTATCAAATATGGAATGGAGGGAGTTCAGAGAGCTTTTCATAGAAAAACACTTTCTCTGTGACCATCGAGCAGATTTGGAAAGACAATTTCTGAGTCTGAGACAAAAGGAGGATGAGAATGTCGCAAAGTATGAGGCTAACTTTACAAGGTTAGGGAGGCATGCAACATATTATATACGTAACCCAAGAAGTAAGATTGATCGTTTCTTTTATGGGTTAAAACCGTTTCTCCATCGAGCCTTAGTCTCACAATCCTTCTCGTCATACGAAGATATTGTCTCGTGTGCTATCAAGACGGAAAAGGAATTCTCTAAATCTTATGACAATAAAGTAAAGCAATAGAATAAGAGAATGGTGGAACAAGAGACAAATAAAGGGTAAAAGGGAAGGAAGTATTTTCCATTATGAAATAATTGTGCGAAGAATCACCCCGGTACTTGCCTAAAAGGAATGGGAGTTTTTTATAAGTTTGGAGAAAAAGGTCACCAAGCTCGTGATTGCAAGGGAAAGAAAGAGGATATCAATGTTGAATGCTATAATTTTAGGGAAATGGGGCATTATGCAAATGAATTTCCTAAGCGTCAGGAAAACTTACCTCAGAAAAGGACAAGGGATCAAGGCCAATCTTATGCTGTTACTACAGTTGAAGTGGAATAATTAATGTATTGGTGCTTTTGGACTCAAGGATTATATTGTGGTTATAAGAATAATGTGAAATATATATAAGGATTTCACTACAGTACTTGTTGTTTTCATTAAGGTTTTAATATGATGAAGGTAATCATATTTTTAGTATGTGACAATTAGAGAAACTTTACATTGTTTGGGGAATCTGATGTTACAATTGATTTTGGAATTTAGAGACCTTTTAGAGAAAGTCTGGACAGAGGTATTTTGGATAACTATAAAGGTTGGAATGGATTAAGTTGAACTTTGGATAGTATTGTTTAAGGTTAAAACATTTATGAAGATTATTTTTGGAATATTATAATACTATTGTTTTAGGAAAAGGACAACCTGCAGGTTGGGGGATAACCCGTCGCATCGGACAAAGATATAGGAATAGAACCCACAACCATAGTGAGACAGGCCTTTATTACCTACCACTAGCCTACAAGAAGTCCCTGGTTATTACAAAAAAGTTTTCCTAATCTAAATGGTATGTGTTAATATTTGTAACCTTATACAATTATGATAAATAGAATATTTTTGAGTTCTATTACCTTTTGGAGTGAAAGATGGGTTTGTGGTAAAAATTTATTAAATAATGAAAGTCTACATGACAAGTAAGTATATTTATTTACGTTCTTAGTAAATCTCCTAAATAAATTCCTCAACTTTATGAAAGGTAATATAAAACAAAAATTTTGTCGGTTAACTTTTCCAATTGGGGAATCAATGACTGTTTAACCAATCACAAGTTTGTGATTTTCTTGTAGTTAACTTTCTCCTAATCCTGTTTTATACAACTCTCCATCAAACCTTGATGGGTTTTTTCGTCCATATCCCTATTTTCATAGAATCCTAGTATGGGCTATCTCGGGTGACCTTTGTACTTCTCTTTCTTTCTTTTAATGTTATATTTTTATTAACCCTATTTCCAATGTGGGTTTTCCACAAAGGTATTTTATATTTTAAACATTTTATTTTCAGAGAAAAATTTTAAATTGCGAGGACGCAATTTATTGAAGGAGGGGAGAATGTAACACCCCAAGCTTCCATGGTACACTCCTCTTTGAATAATAGAGCAGCGTGTGTTGTATGCAACCTCGAGTTCTAACACACCGCGACCAAGAAAAGTAGCAGTTATGACTAGTAATACCCACATTTTGAAATTATATAAATTTTATATTTCAAAATGGACTTCATTTTTGGATTTGGAATATCAAAATTATCCTATGTTGAATTTTTGGTATTTTTCTGAGAACTTCCAATTTTTGATGAATAGTGAAAACTACTTAAAAATAACTTTTTTTAATCAAAATAATTTATAGTGATAAATTATTCAATTGAGTGGTTCTAAAGTGTAATTAGAATATATTTTTACCATTTTATCCAATGGTGGTCATTATAATTAATTTCACTTTGAAATTGGACACAAACAATTGCCAATCTTTTGATTTATATTCTTTCTTAAAAACATGCTATTTGTTGTGACATCGAGAATTAAATATTAAATTAACTAATTCAACTTATATGCTTTTAATTTTGTAAAATAGACATCATTTTCTAATTAGGAATATAAAATATATCTTAGGGTTAATTTTTGGTGTTGTTTTAAAAAACTTCGATTTTTGATGAATAGTGAAACCACTAACTGGTAGTTAAAAAAACTAATTTTTAATTTAAATGAAATTTTACCACCTCTATAATTTAAATTTCCAAAATCCGACATACATCATTGTCATTAGGAATTAAAATGTGGATCAATGGGATTAAAATAATTTTTGGTGAATAGTAACTCTTAAGTTCTATTAATCGCGATTAAAGGTAATTAGTGAAATTTAAGGTAAAAATGATATTATAAAAATATGAAAATATCTTGACACTTGTAATAACCTTATTGGACGAGTCATGGACGACCAATACAATACATGTGTCAACTTGGGGACCCCATGGAGCCACTTGGGTAAGAAAATGACATTAATAACTTTTTTAAAATAAAAATAAAATTGTCACAAACATGTGTTGTTTAACTAAAACAATTATTACATGGGGTTATATAAGTTAAATTTTCAACTATAAATATTAATTGGAAATATAAAAATATTTCCTACATCATGGTAATTTTTTTATAACTTTTATTCATTAAATAAATTAATTTTTTATGACACCATGAAGATGCAACGATTACCTCATTAATTAACGATTTAAATAAAATGAAAAGATAATGTAAAATATAAGGCTTACACTTGTCAAAAACCTATTGGATGAGCATATTTCGAACCCTTATCTCCTTAACCTTTAAATATACCATTTTTGGACCTTTATAATCCTAAAAGCACTTCATAATAATGTAACATTTCATTACTTTCCAAGAGTGCCCCTCTTCTCCTCTTATAAAAGACCCCCACCACTACCACCTTATCCACACCTTAAAAGCCATTTGTCTTGGCCAACCTCTACCCAAATACTTTCTCAACTTCCCTCTCGTACTCCTAGAAGCCTCACTTTGGGCAGAAGTCTTCCCAAGGAAGCCTTTGGATCAAATCAAAAAGAGTTACCCGATTTTAAGGTAATGTCTTCTCTTATGTTCTTTTGTTTTATTTTTCTTCTCCAACCCCTTAAAATATTTTTATTAATTTATTTTTTTAAAAAACCAGTATCTACAATATAATAGTATGTTTTTATGATAAGGATTTGATTTAAACTTACACACACCTCCGTCTAATGGTTAAATAACATACTGTTTCTGTGGGTGGTGAAATACTGACTCACGAAACGATGATTGTTCAATATTCTTTTAACACCTCTAATGGTGTCCATTAAGATGAAACTATTTCTATATATGATATATATTTATTTTATGTTTTCCTTATTCTTAATTATTTCTCATTTATGGCATACCTTTATGATTTCCATTATGGGTGAACACGATAATTTCATTTTAGGAAGTGCGGACTACCACCCCCTCAAAGTGATTTGAATCATTAATTCCATATGTGGGACGTGTAAAGGATGGATTAAATGATATTATATATGATATTATACTGGAATTATAATACACCTTTATATAATTATGATTTCATTCCATTAAATACTAAATTGAAATGAAAGTATCGTTCATGCGTACGTACGGCTTACCGTCTCCATGAACGATGCAATTCATTTCTTACCTCAAAATTTTATATAATATTATAAATGCATATATATACTGGATATATATGATATATATGATATCTACATCATGAATATAATTCTCGATATAATGGATATTTTACCACATGAACAACTTGTAATTATAAGAAGTTTATTTTTAGACTCAAGTACCAAAGATCAACAAAAAACCCGTTATTAACTTAAATAATTACATAATGTTCATAACATGGTTATTAGTGATATAAAAGGAATAATTAACTTGAAAAAGGTTCTTATGTAATTATAAATTAACTCTATTTTATTATTCGGGAGTTTAAAGAATGGTCGAGTCAAGTCGGACACGAGGTAAAGGAACTTCTTAACCCAATTTCTATTCTTTGGGTTAATCTCCTACTTTCAAATTATGTCATGATATTATTATGTACTATATTTTATTTGTACTTTCTTTATGTGTACATATAGTTAATAAACATAATAGATCTATTTTATTTTAAAAAAAATGATCTTCGTAAGGGAACTTCTTAACCCAATTTCTATTCTTTGGGTTAATCTCCTACATTCAAATTATGTCATGATATTATTATGTAAAATCTTGTATTTGTAATTTCTTTATGTGTACTTATAGTGAATACACATAATAGATCTAATTTATTTGAAAAATTATCTTTGTAAGGGACTTCATCTCAATATCCTTTCATTGAGGCATATTTTTTTATACAAAACTTTCTTTTATACGGTGTGTAAACCCCTTTGACTTTTATGTTTATTGAAAAAAAATCTTTTTTATACGAAGTGTTTTACTAAATGACAAAAGGGAATGTTTTTTTGCTGTACGTATGTGGCAACAATGACTTCTCTACCGCCATGTCCATTATTTTAGTTTCTTATTCCTCTACAAGCCATAACTTTTTTTAAATGAAAAATAAATACCAAGATTTAATTATCTTTTATTTTGGCATTGAAAATGGTTTTGAAAGTGTTTTTATTATATCAATGTGTTGTATTGATATCTTGTGATTGAAATGTGGAAATGTTATGTTTTCTTTATGCATGTTTTATGTGATACGATTATGTTATGGTTTATGATATGTTTAAACCTGTTCATATGAGGAATGCATTGGACTTAATAAGTGAGGGTGGAGCCCACTATAGCTCCTCGATGCATCGGTAGGTCTAATGAGACAAACTAGTGACTTGGAACAAGGCCTTGGATATGTGGTTATGATAGTATGGCATTATGCATTCCATCATTATGAAAGTGGTTATTGATATTTCTTGTGATTATTAAACTAGTAGAATATCCATGTGAATAAGTAAATGACATTATTTCATTTTATTTTTTCCATATTATGCTGAAGTTCAAGTTTAAAGTGATTTTGTTTTAGTTATACATTGCCTTAAATGTTAATGTTCATTTATGAAAGCTTCTGCTATATTGTTATCCTTACTGAGAATCTGAGCTCACCCCTTCCAATGTTTTAATTTTTCCAGGATGTGAAGAAGTATATTATGATTGACCTGCATGGATAGTATGAGGGGATATGAAGAAAAGATGTTGTTGTGGTTTTGTTTTACTTTATTATGTAATGTAAGACTTATGAATGTATCTAGTGATTCCAAGGATACTAAACTAATCAGTCTTTCGAGACTTGATCTTTTGTGATCATGCCAATGTTATGTAATAATGCACCGACTCTGGGTAACTGGGGTCGGGGCGTTACAATTAATGAACTCCACTTATATCATAGGAGTTGTCCTTGAAAAGTTTTGTATGAAGACATATTTGAAATGATCCACTATCAGTGGAAAATATCTATGATATATTCCCTGATCACTCATAAAAATAATAACAATATAGGATGTCACTCTACCTAGCCCAAGATTCTAGGGTCTAGTTTAACTTTTCTAGATATCGCGTTCAACCTTATGAATATAGCTACTTCCCTAAGGTGAAATGAAATAAGATATATGGCCTTAACATTCAATATGATCATGGTAATTTACCAACAATTCCATAATTTCAAATCCCATCATCTTGAGGAAAAATAGATCCCATAAAAAAATCTATATCTTGGGGGAATCCCTCACATTGGTGTACACTCTTAGTTCAGATTCCAAATAGTGTATATAGATTCATCAAACCATAGGAGTACTATATTTTTCATCCCAGAATTTCCAGAAATTACACATATATAAATGAATGTGAATCACCTTTATGAAATAAGGTATAATCTAAAGCAAATTATACTAAAATTGTACCTCAAACTATAGAATCCCCAAGACTATTATCCTTGGGAATAAACAGTACTACAGAGATATGATCAGATCTGTGGACCTAAGATGCAACCTATCTAACCTAGGAAGGTCTGCTCTATTGGTGATATATATCTTAAGTCTTGATACCTATATCACATCCACCTTATTGACCCGACTGGATGGTAGTAGTATAACTCCCTTCATGATGTGGACATACCGATCCTATACTTGAATGTGGAGTTGGTGAAAAGGCCTTCTCACTAGGAAAAAGAGAAAAAGATATGAAAAAATGTAAATGACCCATTATACCATCATATCATCACTCAATAAGGTCCATTATGCACTAGGAAATCTTATGACCCACCCTACCACATTGGTGACAGAACACATCACTGTTAGTACTTGTCATCTGATTGGAACGAACCCCACGATCTGGATCAAAGTGATGTTTCCTACTAGTATAAAAACTACCTATTTATATCAATGCTAAACTACCATGGACCACACTTCTATCTTAATATGGTTCTTCTTAGTGATGGGGTTCTGGTTCACTATCTCTAAAATGGTGGTCAACCAAAAGATATTTACCTGCGATTAGATGGTGTATATAAGCCCATCCTCAAATTGTCTTATTTGCGCCAACTCGAATCCAGGAAATGTTGGTGTCAAAGGTTTAAGCATGATGAAAAATGAAAAGTACTCCATCAAAGACATAGAACCCTACTGTTAGGGCATGATTTCCCTTTTGTAGTCCTCTATTAGCATCTGAGGGAAGAGGTAATCTTAGATGTCTATCTCAAAGTATACCTGGACCAGACCCTGATGTTGACTAGCCTGGGTGATAACATCCCACCATCACTTAGTAGAATCACAAATCATATTGGTTTTGATCTTGAACCTCCACTTTGGGTCTATCTCAAGATTCTTGAAGATGGATAACATGGACTCCAACCCTGAATTAGCAGCCCGAGGATTTCCATCCCCTGGAAATGTGGTGGAATGTTACTTCTAAAATTCCCTTGTAGACTCTGCAATAATAGCAGAAGGTTATGGAGATCCTTTTACAAACTGCATGAAGTGTTGAAATCTCTCTCAGAACTAAGAATCAATTCCCATATGAGGAATAATAGGAGGTTCCTCAAGTAGAACCATTGGAGGAAATATTAGTGGATTAGGCCTAACCACCTATAGAGAATGGTCATCACCACATTCCTAGTTCAAAAATCGAGTAAATCATGGAATAATAATAGTAAAATTGAAAAAAATCACACCTGAGATAGGATTTAACATTATCAAGAACAAAAATTTCAAAATAGGACAGGTAAAAATCTTCCTATATAAGAGTCACAACCCTCTTCCTACATCTAAATCTAGGTCTAGGTGATAGAAAAGATCACATATATCATAAGAGACATGGCCTACTTCCCACTAATAAGGTTAGGCCAGGGCCAAGGTCTCACATTATGAGGAAGAGGTCTTGATATATGAAGTGTCAATTATAAGGTGTAGACGAAAACACCCTTTAAATTGTAATTAGAATTAACATTTTAACAAAAACATTTTTATTTTTGATTTTTATTCTGTTAAATTCATAATCCTTTATATGTCTATAGATATCACAATCCAGTTTGAAGATTGTCCATTCTGAAGTTATTAAGGCATAAGATTTATATTTTTCAACTAACACATCATGTGAATTCTACATGACCCTTAAATTAGATATCAGGATGTAACATGTCACGTAAAATGAATTGATTAAATGAAGTATCATTCCCAATTTATATAACTACATGCTTCATTCATTAAAATAGGAATTCAGGTAATCAATATAATCTAACGTTTCTTCTCATGGAACTAGTGGTCCATGAATGAAACACGGAATCATAGGTAAATTATGCTTCCACCATCAATCTATACATGAAAACATCATTTAGGTTCATGAAGACACATTAATTAATCCAATTATTTTGTCACTTCAAGAAGCGTTATCACAGTTACAAATAGAACAACAAAGCAACCAATTATATGCAGCAAGCAATGCATATAGTAATATAAATATTTAATGTCATATACATTAAATTAGAATCCTCAAGTTTCTATAATGATGCATGAGATGATACATCTTGACCTCATCAGGCCATGGGAAAAGGAAAAATCACAATAATATAAAATTCACAACTCATATGTGTCACCCAATAGTGAAATTAGTTCGAGTTTAGTGATCATAAAGAAAAATAGAAATCTCCCAACCCTGGTAATTTGGATTTCCCCTATACACGAGTTAGCTAATCCCTAACATAGTTGTATTACCAAACTATGAAATGTTCATAGTTTCGAATCTAATACATAAATAGTAATAAAAAAAGAAAAAGAAATTTTATTCCACTTTATAGAATCCAAGACCTGGTTCACTTAAAAATAGGTGAACCCGGTTGGCCACATGGCCTCATGCACAACTCCTTGCATGCCAGAGGCTCTCGACTAACAGTGAGGGTCTATGGTGGTACCTGGGGGGGACTATACTCTCATTAATAGTGTGTAGAACAGTAGTATACAATAATAGTATGTATAAAAGAGAACATATAATGTGAACAAAATTAATATGAACCATCCATATAAAATAAATAGGCTGATGATAAATCAATATCATATAAAAAAATAATAATTAACTCATGCTGCTATATAAAAGGGGAAGTACACAAGATATAGGGTACATTCATATAAATCATGCTATATAGAAGTAAAAAATACCAAAAATCTATCTACACTAGCATCAAAATAATAGTCTTAGTCCTCTACTATCGTACTCTATCCTAGGGCAGTAAGCCAAACATTCAATGTTGGACGCCTCAGTTTGTCTCTACTGATATCTATAAGGTCTGTTTGGGTACCAAATGATGGTCTGAATAATGTGTGAGATATACTCATTTGGAACCCACCAACGACATATATATCTATCTAATTTGAGCATATAATATGACGAGTGAGTATGTCATAATAAATGTAAGACAGTAAATAAGTAAATCATATGAGACCAGGTTCTTTATGAGATACCTGACATACCCTATCTACCTCTTCCTAAGCCAGAAGTCTCTAAAGAGAAGTCACCATTCATATATATATTTATATATAAAAAGGTATGTAGATATATATATTCCTTATATAAATATATACATATATGTGCATATATATAGATATGTAATAATAGTTAAGACCCAAGGGATAGTTCCAAGGCGTTCGTACATAATTACAAGGGGTTTCACAAATCTCATGGTATATGAACATGGAGATATGACTTGTCCATAATAAAAGTAAAGTATACATTTTCACGAAATTTCCCCCGTGACCCATGCCGTGACTACCCGAAGCCCACCTTCCATAGGCCAGTGGCTGGAGACTAGCACCGAAATTCATACTACCAAAAATGGGACGACATTGACTTTAACCCTATACAAAAAAACATTCAAAGAACTCGGAAAGAAGCAACTGTGAAGTAAACTATGGTAGTAAAAGAGTTCTGAAAGTAAAAGGGGTCGGAATATGAGCCCAACTGAAAAGTACAAGTTAAACCGGAAAGTACAAGTAAAACTATGAAAAACTCCTGTGAAAACCCACCAAGGATCCTACCTGAAGGGTATGTACGACTCTTGAATGGTTTTCTCTGCAGATCACCTCATCTAAGGTCCACCTTTGAGCAGTATAAAGTCTAGGTACACTCTTCTAGAGTCATCACTGTCCGTCATCTGCACCAGACACAACAAGTTTTAGGCGTAGCCCGTGCATGGGTGAGTATAAAAATACTCAGTAGGGACCCCGGACCCTGAAGGTTTCTTAGAGTTCCACAAAGGAAAACCTCTGGGTAAAACCACGAAGGTAGATTACCACATAGGTAAAGTAACACATAGAATAACCTCAATCACAAGTACAAGGTAAAGACAGATCACACCGGGATTTATTATAGTGGTAGAAACAAGTAACATCCCTAGACACAAAGTCGAACACTTCGGCTGCTGGAGAACTCCCCCTCTATAGAGTACTATGGGTCTACCGTGTCATGTAGAGGCACTTCACACTAACATTGGACTACTGCGGTACTCCCCCTATCGAGTACCATGGGTCTGTCGTATCACACAGCGGTGCTCCCACCGTGGGTCTGCTATGTCACATAGAGGCACTCCCCCTCATGGCCTGCTGAGGTACTCCTCCTGTAGAGTACCATGGGTATACCACATCACAAAGAGGCACTCCCAACCATGGGTCTTCCATGTCACACAGATGCGCTCCCCACTAGGCCTGTCGAGTCACTCTAAGTCGAAATGGTTAGCAGTCGTCAAGTATTTTCCAGTCGCAGGGTTCCGTACATTGTGCGCTTTGGAGAACCGCTCCCCAAGCCATCATTAGTACCCCAATTCCCCCAAAGTCCCACTAAGAAGTATCCCAAATTTTTTTCACTTCATAAGATGCAATAGAAGGAACGTCAATCGGACGCCCGGTCTATAAGTTATTAGCGTTTCCGCTCCGAGGGCCCAGTTGGATTAAGGGTTTGATCAAACTTTCCCGTACTCCAATTTTATCCAAAACTTCAGTGGAGTATACCAAAAGGACCTCCTCGATCCAAGGATTCCGGTGCCGTAGACAGTTCGTCAAATGGACGTCGGTTCTCATGTTACGAGCAAAAGGAGAAACTGGGTTCAGATTGGCCTGAGTTCAGTCTGACCCAATCGGAATGACCCAGCCCAACCCGGGTCCAGTCCGAACCATGTAGGGGATGGGCCGGCCTGGCCTGCTAGGTGCAGCCTGCTGCGGCGCGGCCCGCTCGGTTGGTGGTTCGCTGTGGTGGGTCTTCCCTAACCGACACCTGGGGGGAGGTTCCCTCCAGTCTTCCCGAACGGTTCGTGGACCGTTCACCTCCTGGAACGCGGGACCCGCCAGAGGGGTCCTTCCCGGTGTGGCGTGGACAGCCGGAAGGCCAGCTGGACTTCTTCCCAGCGGCGCAGTTGCACTCTGCAGCTCTACCATGGCCGACCAGATGCTGGCCGCCTTTTGGCCTCCGCCGCGACCAAGGGGCCACAACTTCTTGCTCCACTGGTGGCATAGACGTGCGCCACCACTCTGACACACGGCCGACCACCACCTCTATATTTGATGAGTCTGATGGGCCATGACATCTTGATCATCCAGCAGCGCCGATGCATGCCACCCTTCCTTCATGCAGCCGGCCGGGTGCCAGCCGCCGCCTTCTTCCGCGAGCCATTGAGGTTTCTTTACAAGCCCAAAAAATTAAACAATCACATATTCATGATCCTCAGGTCAAGGGATTCATGTCATTATGTCGGTATCAAAAATTTATTGTGTTTACAGTGTCAATAAATATTTGGATTTGAAGAATGCATGAAGAACGCACAGTAAATCAAAAGGGGAGAGGCAAGGTTTAAAAGAGGGATGATGGTCATGTTCGTTTGGCCATCATTATCGTAAATTTAGAATATGAAGGATCAATAAATTAAATTCAATCATATTAAAAACCCCTACCTCGATTTTATGATGGAGGTGGTGTGAGGAAGAAGACGAAGTCGTTGAATAATGTCGGCATTCGTCACTTTCGAAAGACACTTCTGATCAGGGATCAGGGTTGGTTCCTCATTCTTCGTTGGGGGTGGTTCTTCATTGGAGAAAGTTCTTCCTAGTTCTCCAAGGCTCTCCCAACTCTCATTTTTCAACGATTTCCCACAAGAAAATGAGGATCCAACAAATTATATTATGTTTATCAATTTAATTAAAGTTGGCACATTTAATTAGGTTATGTTGGCACATTAATTCGGGGGAGAAACCAGGAGTCACCTCCCTCATTAAAGAGGGAGTTCAAGGGTCAGGTAGTCCACACCATTAATTTCAAAATGGGAGGTTTCAAGCTTAGGTGGTCCCCGCTACTGAATTCAAATGGGAGGTTTCATGAAGAAAAATAAAATAAAAGATGTTTTATTTTATTTTTTATTCTTTTAACACACCCACGAAAAGTTCAAAAACAAACTTTCAACCTCGACCTACTATTGTCAAGGTGAAGGTATCCTTAAGATAATATCGGTACTACGAGTTCAACGATGTCCTCAAATTTCAATTTCGACCACCGGTTCAAAAGCTAAAAAATGCCGCTTGCGCGTTTACCGAATGTACCCGAAAAAAATGTTTGGAAAATTATAACAGTCACCCTTGACCCGCGCCGGTCAAGGATAGGATCTGCCAATATGAAACACGATCCAACAAACCCAACAATACTCTTGAATTTTCAATCCAACTTACCGTTTAAAAGTTATTAATTTTACAATAAAATAATTGTCACTTAATTATTTTTATTTACGGTGAGAAACTAAATTTCACTAGTGGATTGTGCCGACCAATGTTAGTATCTGCCTAAAGAAATCATTCTCTCACGAGTTTAGTGGTGGTATTGGATTTTTAATCCGATATACCATTCCTAAGTTATAATCATTTGAAAAAAAAAATAAATTTATTTACGATTATTCCATTTTTGGGTTTTCTCACAGGAGGCTCGTGCCGACTAAACTTAAGTCACGCCTAGGGTAAACCTACCATCCTGAGAACAACAGTGACCTAAAATTTCTGATCTGAGTAACCGTTTAAGATTTATTCCATTTTTTTAGAAAGACTGCTTACACGCGCTAATTAAATATTAAAAAAACTTTGACAGATCATTCCGGGCACTCTGGGCCTCGGAATCACACACCGTTAGATTTCACGGTCTCGAAATAATTCTATATAATTATAAAAAAAATTACACAGAATTTACAGGATATTACATAAATCTTATACTAAACCCAAGAATGTTATTTGGCTTTGTGTATTCATACATATATTTAATTAATCAGAATTCACGGCCCATTCAATGAATTTTGTAAAAGGGAACTCATGTATCACTCTTGGATCAATATGAATCCCATCAACATAGGAGTCCATAAAAGGCTTTTCAATTAAGGAATCCAATTATCACTTTTGATAGAGTATATAGGGAAAACCCTCTTATCCCATCCATGGTACATGACATGGTAACTATATATCACTCGTGGCATGGTATAACAACATTTCCAACAGAGACCATCCATGGTAATCTACTAGGTAACTGTGTATCACTCTTGAGATAACTAAAGGAATCCTTATCGTGACCCTATACAGGGCATTCTATAAAATAAACCTTGTATCTCCCCCAACATATTGAAATTAAGTTATAATTTCTAATTTATAAGATTTACGAGACCGTCTAATTCATCCTTAATAGGTACCCTTGCATCACCCTCATCTAGGTATAAATTAATGCCCATTTCTATAATTAAACTCATACCATTCAACAATAAATTTTTTCCATGTTTGGAAATTCATTTAATATGGTTAATTTAATGTATAATAAGAAAACTGAGGTTTATGCACATGGGACAAAATTTTACATAGTTCAATTCAAAATTCACTACATCAATAAGGGTAAATTCAACACACCTCAATTGGTGGTTCAACATAATTTTCAAGAAATGTGGTCATTTGGACTTTATAGAAGTCACACCCTTAGAGGTGGCTCACGTCGAGCTGGACAACTTTAGACATTAATTTTTGAATTTCTAGGGAAATTATATGAATGGAAATATCATTTTATTTATTTAGTTATACATTTAGGGGGAATCACTAAAATGGTATGACACGTGACACAACATAACACCATATAAACGATGAAGACTTTAGGGGAAGAGAATCAGACTACCTACCTTTGGTTGGTAGAATAATCCTAATCTATTATAAGCTTCATGCTCAATGTATAATGGGAGAAATTGAAAAAAATAATAAAATTATCTAAAAATTGGTCATATTATCTTTCACCAAATTAGCATCGTAGATGGTGGGGTATATTGAGAAAATATAGAAGAGTAATTAGGATCTTTTCATTTTCTATCCAACATAACTGAAGACAAAGTAATTGTATAAAGGATGAAGGACCAAACTCAAATCCTAGGTTTGAGTGAAAGGAAGTGATCCCATTATTGGTATAGGAATTGAACATGAATGGGGAGAACAAATATGAGAGATAACTTAAAAGGGTCTGTGGGAAAAATTGGATTTTCACACATTTTCAAGAGGGCCATGGTTTGGCCGCATTGTTTTCCAAACCTTGTGGATAAAACATACGACATCACTAGTCAATTAGAACTAAGAATGTTACCCTGAATGCATGGTTCAAAAAAATTGTGTGGCCCCTTCAATCCCATTAATGTACCTACGCAACTTTACATACCAAGGGGAATAGTTTAAACTAACTATGCACCCCTTTGTAGTTTACTCCAGCTCCTATAGGGTTGAGTCTCATGTTTAGAACTAATTTTGGGCTAAAAGTGAATTTAAGTCTTTTGGTTAAAAAATTTGGAGCTCCAGTCTCTGAATGAGCCCTGTACACTCCCAAAATACTCTTTTTCATAAAATGAGTGGTTTTGAATAGTATTTTAAGTATCCTTACCTCGTTGAAAAATATGGGGCATTATAAATATTATAGAGTTGATACTATGCATATGTTTTTCTGATATAATATATCAAATAAAGTGATAAAAGAATATATTTATAATATCTTGAAATTATTTTTTGATTTTCAGTGTTTAGGAAATTTAAAATGTGTTTTAATAATTTGGTTGCTTATTTTTGAGAAGGAATAATACTGGAATGTTCTTGCAAGCTCTTATGAATTTTTCATTCATGATCAAAGCTTGAAGAGTGTGGCCATCACACATAATGTTCTATAATATTAAAATAGATGTTGAGGAATTAAATTTTAAAGTGGAATATCTTATATTCTCATATAGAGTCATCTAGAAACCCACTGAAGATCATGCTAAAAAAAACAAAAAGAAGTGGATGATACATTCATAAATAAAAATCAGAAGTGGATGATTCCCACCTATTTCCTTATGTGTGTTATTGAGTAGATGATACCTCTCACACATTTTAAATCCTAATAATTAAATAATGAAAAAATATTTGTATTGGTAGAAAACTAAACACAAAAGGAGTGGGTTCCCCCATTAAGTGAAATACTTGTAAAAAATCTCTATGTGATTCACTATATTCTAATTTATTTCATATAATAAATGGTGATAATCAAATATGTGTTGATTAAGACATTAACTGTTAACATATGTTGATTTAAAATAAGAAATTGTAAAAAGTGGTATAACTGATTCATCCCCTATTCTTAGGGATATATTTTCAGTGACTCAGCTGCTTTAATTAATTTCAATTATAATGGGAAAATTTTATGACAATTCATGAAAAATTTATTTACACATTTCACAATTGAATTGAGAATAATTATTCCAAATTTATAAGATAATATAAACTTGTTTTGTGTGATTTTAATCATTTTATGCTCATTTTAAATTCAGAAAATAATATTCATATGATAATAAAACTTTTTATCTTTCCAAGAATCTTAATTTTAAAATTCATGCACATTAGATTCATATGTATAAAAATTATTCAAATATTGATTTTATAAATTTTTATGATAGAACAAGATTATTTTCTCATTTTTTAGTGTTTTACACTCATTTCACAGTCAAATGTAAATTTCAATTTTTAAAAAATATAATATCCAGAGACCCGCCCTTCCGAATCCAGTATAAATCATGCTGTATATATATTTTTATAAAATTTAAATGAAAATATATATATTTTTACACAACCGAAGATCTTTTAACATCTTGGTTTTTGAGGAAAAGGAAAAACCATAACAATTTATCAGAGTTTAATACAAATTACCTACAAATAATTATTTTACTTCACACACTTTAAGTCCATAACAAAGTAAAACTTATTTAAAACTACAAATGAGCCCATGAAAAACACTTTAAAATGTCAGGTGAGTATAAAATTTCCCAATAATATGTTTGAAAAAATTATGAAAATCATCCTTATAAATACTATTTAAAAACTATTTCAAAAACATTTTATTTTATATAAGATTTAAAAAACATGATAAATAATTATAAAAAATACTATTATAGGGTTTTCGAAATATACATCCATAGAAAATATATTTCAAAAACCTTTTAAAATATATATATCACTTTGAATTCATTATTTAGAAACCATTTTACCTTTATATCAAAACATTTTATATAATAAATATTTTTTCCCAAAAATAAACAACTATTATTTTCAAAACATATAACAATAGAAAATGATTTTGAAAAACCATTGAAAAGACAAGTATTTGTTCTTAATGTTTTAAAACCCTTCATTTTAAAGATAATAACGTTTTTTTAAAATAAATGATACTTGGAATGAAACCCTTAATAAATCAATGTGGCCACTTGTTGTATAAAATTTTGGAAAATATTCTCTTGAGGATGTGGGTTCACTCCCCATTCCTCATAATCATATTTGATACCCAAGTGACTTGTTTTATCATTTTTTGATATGGTTTCTTTTCACGTCTAATTTCCACTAAAACATCCATTGAAAAAATACATAAATTATTTTCGGTATAAAATAATTTTATATAACGTAATTTTTTTAAAAAATTTGATTTTATAAAAACATTATAATTTAAGAGAAATCCATAATTGGAAATTAATACTTATATAATATATATAAATATGGAAAGAAATAGAGACATATTTACTTCATCACAAAATTATTGAATTTAATGTCATAAAATAATATGGCCATATATATAATCTTAGTTCACATACATACCTTTAAACACACATTTCATGCAAAAAATTATAACTATAAAATCCATTTGAACATGTAAATTATTTTTTTAAAATAATATTATTCACTTTGTCATTGTAATTTAACCTTTGAAAAATAAAATTTAATTTTGAAAGGATTTACATAATTTTAAAATTAGGTGTTTAAAAATATCATTTCTTATACATAAAATTAGTGTTTAAAAATAGAAATCCTTTGCATAAAAAAATAGAAATTTTAAATTAATATTCCCTTACATAAAATAATAGTAGATAAATAAAGATGAAATACTTTCCTTTAAACATAATTCCTTTACATTGAAGTTTTTTAATAAAAAATTGCATAGCATATTAATTTTTAAAATAAAATTTCCCTTTTAAAATATAATTTTGAAAAATTAAATCCATTCCCTAAAAAATAATTTTCCCAAAAATAAATTATATCTTTTTAAAACTGAATTCCTTAAAAATAACTTCCTTATATAAAATATTAATGTTTAAAATTTAATCATATATACTTTTCTCAATAAATATATTCCCCATTCCTATAATTTTAAATTTGTAAAATGGGGTTTTAAATTAAATAATTGATTTTGATAAAACATTTTACCCTTATAAATTTAAATGTTTTAAAAATAAATAATGCTATAATTATAAAACAAAATGTCCCATTACCTGAGATTGATAACCAAAACAATATGTAGAAAGGATAATATTAACTTTAGAAGATTATAAAAATATGGTATGGGATTAAGTAGGAGGGCGCATGGTCTGGGATCTTCAAATAGGTTATAGAAGGACCTATGTGTATAGATTTGTATTTATAATGGTTCGAATGGAGACATATATTATACATAGAATCAACCAATAGGAGAAGTTGAATATTTGAATGGGACATCGATAGAATCTGAAATGGTATACCTATGATTCTATGAATATTTAATATTGAAGTCTGTGGTGTTCCATCAATTAGAATTAATATTGGAAATTTGATTATTTACAGGTATATTCATATACATAATTATATAATGTATCCAAATCTATTAGAAACCATTTTTTAAATCCAATAATTTCTTATATTAATATATTCAGGGTTATTTTTAGTATTTCCATGCTTCCTTGGGAAGTTAGAGGATGACATTGGTGTTTGTGCCCTAAATAATTACATTAAGGCAATGTATTTTTCACTACATAAACCTTGATTGTGGAGGTTGAGTTATGAGATGCACTATGTGTAGGTCATATAAAATGGTGTTTCCATATAAAAGAAATAGAATGAGTCATAGAATATATAGATGGTGGGTATTTGGTTTAGTTTTTTGAGGAAGGAGAAGGTATAATGGTCAGATGAGGAATGCGAAAATAAAAATTATTGGTTGACTAGGATTTCTTTGATTGAATGTCGATGATCTAAATAGGTGTTTTTTACTTTAAGTGAATAGTAAAGTGAAATCCCGTCCTAGATAAATTTTTTTAATTGTCTAACAGATCTTAATATTTCCACTGTTTCCACATATCACTCAAGCCAGCACTGGGGTCGACACACGAATATACATGCACACTCTATATGGGGACAAGCTGACCCACATGAACCATTGTGTGCATACAAGTTCACTATGAGCCTAATGGTTTCTATACCCACAATTATTTAGTTCTATCTCACAACCACTGATACCTTGTAGGATTTCCAATCCATTTCCCATGATTAGTTGAGCTTGTCACCCACATGTTCTTGTTGGAGTTGTGAAGGTGGTTTGTAAAGGTTGGCGAATTTTTTTTAATGTAACTATGTTTTAATTATATTTTAGGTGGGTACATATATATATAATGAATATTTATTATCTCTAAACACATTTGTACTTATATAATTTATTAGTTTTAAAAATTTAAACTATATTTATCACTTATTTATTCCTTTAATACCTTTTAGAAATGGTATTTTATTAACCATACATTGTTTATTATTTATAACCAATTTGAAATTTATATGATATAAAAAAATTTATATTTTAATATAATTTCACTATTTATTCAATTTTTTTAAAGTTATCAAAATTACTTACCTAACATATAATTTTTTATAAAAGTATCATTTTCACTGTATAAATATCATACTTTATGTACTACTTATATAATTCTAAACAATTCACTTTAAATAAGGATTTTATAAAATGTTATAATTGAATCATATCATAATTTATTCCAATTATTCAGAATGGATTACAATGTATAATATCCAATTATGTTATACATATTTTTTATTTTACAAATACCTACTTAAGAGGAATTTTATTAAACTAGACTCTATTCATTTTAGTAATATGATGATGCTTCCTATTTTTCTACTCTTCTGTATTCTTATCATTATCATCTAAGAAGTGATTCTACTTGTGATGGATCCAAATGAAGGAATATAAAATAATGCAATTGGCAAGTTTATTTTACTTTGTGCACTTTTATTACTAATGGTTATTATATATTTAAAATTACCATCTCTTTTGATAAAAGATATGTACTTTTACTAGATCTTAATATGTTACAATCATTTTTAATTAAATGTACTTATCAATTTTTTATAGAATAATTATTCATTGAATTCAATGAAAGAAATAATATCTTAAAAGTTTGGGCTGTTATAAAAAACATTTTTGATCATTTTTCGCTCCTCGTAAATAAAATTATTTGTTTATCTTTTCATAAATATCATAAATAACTCAAGGAATATTATTAAAAAATTTCATGATAAACTAATATTGTCTTCTCATTTTTGATTTCTTGATACAAATTTATTACTTAAAAATAGAACATTAATACAATTATGGAACTCTTAATCAGTTGGATTGTCTCATTTGGTTATTATAAATAAAAAATGAAATGAATATAATTTTAATAAAGTTTCATGAAATACCATGATTGTGTTCTTATTTTTATTTATATTTCCATATTTGATACACATTTGAAACATAAAATATAATATTAATATTTAAACGAAACATTTAATATTTTTTGAGAACATCACTTGCCAAATTTATCCATGATTTTTTCATATAGGTCACATATTACTTGAATATTGTTGTCAAAAATTTCCACTACGGATCATGTTCATTTAAAAATTCTGAGTAATAGTCACTGATAAAAATTAATCCCCAAATGTAATTTTTGATTTTTTTAAGAATCTTATACATAGAATTATTTTGAGTTTTGTTCCTATTGGTAAAAACTACTAACAAATACTTTTCTTAGAGATCATCAACTAGTTTATATATGTTTATTTAGGTTAAAAACATATAAATTAATTTTAAATTTTTAAATAAAATTTTGATTATTATGAGAATATCAAACCTTATCTTCATGATTAATTCATTCTTACAAGTCATAAATAACTCGAGAATCATAGTTCAAAATAATTATTGATAATATATAATGTTTTCTATTTTTTAACCATTTGAAATTAATTTTATACCTAAAAATAGTAATACATAAATTTTACATTCATTAATCCTAATCATATTTGATGACTAATCCAAATGTTTTTAGTTCTGATAGTTTGAAAAAAAATCAATCACAATTTTTATACATTTTTACAAAAAACAAATTTTTTTTCTATTTTGATCACAACAAACTTTTTTAAATGAAAACTATTACTTAAAAAAACAATCGGTCATTCTAAGTAAATTAGATGTCATATTAATATTGGAATTGTTCCAACATTTCAAAAATGTCTTAAGGAGTATTTTCTTAAATACCAATGATCATACAAATTCATTTACTTATTTTGAATGTTTGATGATCATTTCAATGTTAAAAATAAAATTTACTTCTTAAAATCTACAATAATCATTTTTAGCATCAGAAATATTAGATTCATATGTTGTTTGTTTCAATATGTGATGAATGACACACAATTTATATTTATATTTTAATGATAAATTGAGATCATTTTTATGTTTGAAAAAAAATTTTAAACTGAAAATTAAATATTAAATTTTAAAATGAAATTTTGATCCTTCCATGTAAATATTATTTTATATTCACAAATGTTTTATTTTTAAAGATCATAAATGAAATGATGTTCATTTTACAAAATTCTTTTAACAATAAAGTTCATTTATTGATTTATTATAATTTGATATATGTGGAGATAATTGAAAATAATATTAATACATTAAAATTTCTGATTATTCAAAAAATAATATACAGTTAATTCTTATTCCATTGGTTCTGATATGACAAAAATTATATAGGCATCATTATAAAATTTATTCTGAAAAATTTCGTTTTTTTATCTTATCACATACATTTAAAACTTTGAAAAGAATATTAATATTTAAAATATATATTATATCATTATGAAAACATCATATGTCAATTTGTTTTTCAATATATCATGAAATAATCAAGGATACTTTTATTAAAGTTTCATTATAAAATGATAGCGTTTTCTCATTTATAAATGTTTGACGATCATTTCAAAATTAAAAATTAATTTTCATTGTTATAATTTTACTCCAATCATTTTAATCACCTCATATATCAAATTTATTAAATATTTTTTATTAAATTTCATAAATAAATCAAGAATAATTTTCCCTTTTTTTATGACTATTTGATATAATTTTCTTATTTTTGATAATTTGATAAATGATTAAAAAATTAAAAATGAATTGGATTTTTGAAAATTCAATTTTATCATTATGATCACCTAAATATTCTAACTTAATCACATTTTATTCCTCAAAAAATAATAAATTGATCAAGAATAACTATCATATATTTTAATGTAAAAGGTATCTTGTTAACCTCTTTTTTAGAACTTGATAGACGTTTGATGCTTGTAAATAATATTAATAGTTACAAAAATGACTCGGGACCTGTAAAAACCCATTCCTAAATTTTTTTAAAGAAAAAATAAACAAATAGTTAATCCTCTTATATCATTTCACTTCTAATATAATGAAAGGAACACCCTTTAACAAATCCAAGATGAGTATAAAAGACCCCACTATAGGATGATGGACTTGGAGCACCAAATGTAGAACTATGAATATTCATTTTAATCCAGGATTGATATGAAGAATCCATCAAACAAATTTCACTCCAATTGGTCTATATTCCTTGCTTTGTACACAAAAAATTCTGAGAATATTAATATAAGGAAATGAAATATTCTTGTAACCTATTTGAACCTGATAAGAAACAAAATAATACTTATGGATGGCCATTTTCCATGCATGAACATCAGGCTTACAATATTCAAACAAGGAAGAATTCCTTTCTATCCAGGTGATTGAAAACACCAAAACCACTACTTCCCAAAAAAGGTTATGCACCTTCCTACTAAAAAAAATTATATGAGTAACACCTACTAGAAGCTAGTCCACATGTTGACCAATTTCAACAAACACACCAAAAAACACTTCAATGCAATCCTAGAACTTGCATTGAATGGAAATCAACAACAATACATTGAATGTTTTCCATGACCCATATACATAAATAACATAGAGGTAAATTGAATTCCATCCCTCTAATGATGATCATGAGTGGGAAATCTCTTATTCCCAATTTTCCAAAGAAGTAACTCTCTAGAAGGATGATTAAATGGTAACCTCAAAATAGAGACCCATGATGGATTACACACACCTCCAAATCAATTTATCTTATAGAAATATCTATAGTTAATTTTTTCACTCTTTCTCTTAGCTAAAAAAATAATATCTTCATCTTCAAAATTATATTATTGAATTTCAGAATAAATATGAGATGTAACCATCATACCATGCCTTTTACTAATAGAAAAAAAATCTAGAAATAAACGTCTTCTTTCTATAAGGTGGAATAGTCATACAATACTTGAATGGTTTGTTAAGAAAATTCATTCTACAAAAATTAAGATTATATTTGTTAAAGAAAATCCATTTAGAACTGAACATCAGACTGTTAAAACACATATTGATATCAGACCTTGTATGTGAGAATATAAAATAATGATACCCATTCATTAGAATTTCTTTAAATCTATTGGAAAACAATTTAGTGGAAGGATCATTTGATGCAAAGATATTCAAAATATTTTTTTTAGAAGATAATCATTCGAAATAATAAGATCCTTTATTCCAAGATCTCACAAATATATTGATTTAATACTATTTTTCCATGAAAACATGATGGAATTCTTTTCATAAACTCAACCATTCCAAATAAAGTTCCTGACTATAACTTGGAGTTTCTTTCTAAGTAATTTGGGCCATCTATAGAGAGAAAAAGTGTACACAAACATGGAATTAATCACCAAGTTGACCAATCACACTCATCCAACTTTAGACATGAATTTTACCTTAAATCTTTCCATCAGATTGATAATTCTAGAAAATGTTCCTTCATGCTTACACTTCTTGATCCCACCCCAAAAGAGGGGAACTACAAGATAAATAAACGGGATTACACCCCTCTTAACTCCAAGAGGTCTAGATATCTTATTCTTTTTTTCCATTGAAAATCTATTCCAAAAACAATGAAAGTTTTTTTAAAACATATAGCTTGACCAACCACCTCTTTATAATGATCAAAAATATATTTGATAGAAAATTGAGTTTTCTTGGAGGCATTTTCAAGAAGTAGAATATCATTAATATAAAATAAATGTGATGGTGTGAAAAACATCTACCGGCTCTAATTTTCTTGAAAATTACAATGTTGACCATATCATTAATAGATTTAATAAAATAGTCTTAAACTAGGGAAAAAATATGGCCTTCCATAGGATCAACCAGCCTAACCCCTGGGAGTAGTAAAATAAACCAATAAGGGATCCATAAACAAGGATGAAGAGACTTGTAGAACACAGAATAAAATAGACCATGTTAATAAAAAATGAAGAAACTATATTTTTAAGAACAAAAAATGAAACTAAATTTAAGTGTATCAAAGCCTCGTAGATTTCAATATTTAATGCAAAATTACCATACCATATTTTCCGCTTTATGAGATTAACACTCTCAGATTGAGTAAAAATAAAAATTTGAATATTCGTATTAAGGAAAAATTTTAATTGATTTATAGTGAAGATATCTTTAACCACTTCCCCCAGTCATATGGAAATAATATTTATGAGTTCTTTTTAAAGTGTATTCCCAATTTCCATTGGTCTAAAATGTCTTATATAAACATCATTTTCCTTCTTGGGAATAATAGCAAATAAATTAGAGTTTTACCTAAGAGGCATGTGATAATGAGTAAATAATTCCCTAACTTTATTCACCACATTATTATGACTAATTTACCAATAGAACATAAAAAAATTTTGTGGAACCATCCATCCCTTCCACACTATCAATGCTAGAGAGAAAATAGCTGCGCTAATATCCTCTTCAGATGGAATCGATGCGAGCCTAAAATTCTATTGCTCACTAATAAAAATTGGGATATTACCAATAATCTTGTGTGTACTATACTATCCATCATATTTTTAAAGAATTTGAAAATAACCAACCACTAAATTTGAAATTTTATTTTCTATTGAAAATAAATAATCATTGATTCTGAGAGCATTGACCCCTAATTCTTTTATCCTTATGTATTCTTTGAATTTTTTTGGTGTTCCTTTCACAACTTTTAAGACATCGAACATTTAACTGATTTATAATAAACCTTTATTAAATAATAAAATGATCATCTAGATTTGATAGGGCATCCAATTACTCAATTTAGTTATTATCCTAGATTAGATTATCAACTTGGTAGCTTGTGAGAAAATTATCAGTTTTTTTGATATCATCTTTAATCCTAGAAAAATATTTTTACTCCATAATTTTAAGTATCCCTTGATATATTTTAACTTTCATGTCAATATCTAAAGAGGGATTTCATGATATACCACTTCCCATGCCTCTTAGAAAATTTCCCTAAAACCAGGGATAACCAACCACCCATTATTAAATCTCAAAGGTAGTGGTTCTTCCCCTGAAATCTTCATTGAAAACTCAATGATCAGGGGATTGTGATTTAAGAGAAGTATAAGAAGAATAAACCCATAGATCCTAATAGATTCACTTTCATCATTAACCTATGAAAGATATCTTTCAAGATTACTAGACTGTCTACCATTAAGAGTGTACCTGCTCTAGGTGAAGTAAATCACAATAATTAGTACCATAACAAAAAATAACTAATATATAAAACAAAATATAATTTATAAGAGTCCAATATATGAAAATTGGATCCATTTTTTCCATTGGATTCAATAAAGTGTTGAAATTACCAATAAAAATACCCATATGATTCATATTCTCCGACATCATGAAAATATGCCTCCATAACTATATTCTTATAATATATGATACATAAGAATACACAAAATAAATAGTTTGATTTTGACCTTGTGAAAGAAGGGAAACACTATAATGATGTAGCTCTCTATCCCAGGATATAATGTGAATAATATTGTGTTCAAAAACCCAGAAATTATCAAAATCATTACTATGAGAATTTTGAGAAACAACATTATATCCAAGACCTACCAAATTGAAAGTGATCCGTCTGTCAATCAACATTTTAGTCTCAGAAATCCTAATCCAAGGGGGATTATGGGTCATAATAAAATGCCTAAAATCTTTGACCATGAGATAATTACCTAGTCCTTGTAAATTCTAGAAAACAATCCTCATTTGGATGAGGATATGTTGTAAGAAACCCCTTTGATTTTACCCATACCAGCCTCTTGTCAGATTTTGGGGCCCTTCATACCTTTATTTTAGAAGTGATGTCATGATTTAGGATATCACTAACACTAGTAGCTTTAAGAATATACTCTTGAGATTATTAAAAATGTATGTCCTTACCATCATCCTTACCATGGCATGACCAATTTTCTAGATCAACTTTAATGATCTCCTTGATGGGTGCAACACCATCAGATGGCACAAAAAATATCACTACTTAAAATTCGCAATTTTTAAATTATATCACATCAAAATCCAAATTCATATAATGTGGGTCCCTATATGTTATAAATTCCCTCAAAATAATTTTCTTAAATTTCCATGAAAAATATTCGTTATTTTCTAATTTATGAAATTTAGATATTTTTTTTGATAATTAAAAATTAAATTTAATTCTTAAAAGTAACTTTAGATCAATTCATACTCCTAATATTTCATATTGATGTGTGTTTTTTATTATAAATTATCAATATTTACTGAATTTGTTTTATATTTTTTCATGAAGGAATGATCGAATTTACTCTTTTTTATCACATGATTCATGTTTGAAACTTTTATATTAAATTTTAAATCTTTAAAAGATTTTTTGATAAATTTAAACATATTAGATGGAAATTTATATGTGATTGGTCCATTTATTGAAAAACTATATAAAATATTATTGTCCAAAATTTTCAAGATAGTTAAAACTCATTTTATTCACAAATATTTACAAAATTATCAAATATTGATACAAAATTTGGGAAATACCATTATTTGAATCATATTGGAAAAATAGTTTTTAACTTTTATACGGAAATTTAAATACAAAATTGGAAGGAACCAAATATATTTTTTAAACTTCCATATTTTTAAATTTATTTATTACATAATACCAATCATGTTATTTACATTGAGAAGAATACATTTGATAATGTATTTTTACAATATTTAATAAGAACTGGAATTAAAAGGATTATATTAATGCTCATAAGGACATAGAATAAAGAATATAAAATTAAATATATGGAAAATAAGAATTGTAAAATAATATAAAATATAAACAGTGAAAAATTGTAACACCCAATGCTTCCACGATGTGATTCTCTTTGAATAATACAGTAGCGTGTGTTGTACACAACTTCGAGTGCAAACACACCACAACCAATCAAACTAGCAGTTATGAATATTAATACCCACTTTTTGAAATTTTATAAATTTTATCTCTCAAAATTGACTTCATTTTTGGATTTGGAATATCGAAACTAGCCTAGGGTAAAATTTTGGTACTTTTCGGATAACTTTTATATTTTGATGAATAGTGAAAATTACTAAATTTTAATTAAAAAAACTTTTTAATCGAAATAATTAATAGTGATAAATTATGAATTTTAGGGGTTTTAAATTATATTTAGAATATATTTTTACCATTTAATAAAATTTTGGTCATTGGACATAATTTCACAATTAAAACAGACATAAACAAGTGTCAATATTTTGATAGTTATTATCTCTTAAAAACACGCTTTTAGTTTTAACAACGAGAATTAATTTTAAATCAATTTCTGAAACTTCTGTGTTTTGAATTTGGAAAAATGGATTCCATATTTGGAATTAGGATGTACAAATTGTGTAAATGGGTAGCTTTTATTTTTAGACATTTTGAATAATTCCTTCGGTAAATATTTTATTTACCATGGTTAAAGGGTAAATCCGGTAAATAAGGGTAAAAATAATATTATAATAATAATAAATTACACTAAAACCTATCCTAACCTTATTGGTTGATACATGTACGACCATGGGCATCTTTGGGTCGATTTGGGGACCCCATGGAGCTACTTGTAGCTGATAAGGACACTTTATATTAATTAAGTTAAAGTAAATACAAAAATGACATAAGCATATATCTTTTAGAAAATTAATTTTTAGATAAGGTTATATATGTTATATTTTAGACTATAAATATTCATTCGAAATATATAAATATTTCCTTCATAATGGTATTTTATTTATAATTTTAGACATTTAATAATTATATTTATTTATGACACAACAATGATGCCGTGTTTTCCTTATTAATGAAAGAACCAAATAATTGGTATCATAAAAGTTAAAATAAATATAATTTGAAAGTTTTGATTCCACAAACGAATTTTATTGGTTAATATTACATATTAGGATTTCTTAAATTAATTTTATTAGAATTAATAAAGTTGTTAAGACTTTAACAAAAATCAATTATTGAATAGTGTCAAAACTGACATAAATGAGTTTTTAAAACAAATATTATATTATTAATTTATATTCTGTTCTTAAAAATCTAAGGTTCATCCAAAGGACTTATATCATGATAGGTGTATCATTAATGTACCACTTGGGGGTCTCTTGTATGTATATAGTAAGTTTATTATCTATATAATATAAAAATACAAAGTGACATGGTAAATGTCAAACGAATTAACTAAGAGTTCAAACTAAACTATAAGGTTAATACATTGACCCAAACCTGTCTAAAATATATTGGTTGAAAGGATTGAAACCCATAACTATCTTATACTTTGAATAATCCACTTTTTATCCATTAGAAACCGAATATTAATTTATTATAAAATAATAATTTAAGTTTTTCCTAAAGAGCCCCTCCACCCATTATAAAAGGACACAACTTCTAACCAATTATTCACACCTTCAAAGCCTTTTGGTTCATCCGAAACCTACCCAAATAATCTCTAAACGTCCCTCAATTCAACCTAGAGGCCTTAGTTTGATCAAAAAGCCAACCTAAGGTTCCATTTTGATCAAATCAAAAGGAAGAACCCGAAGAAGAGGTAATGTTTTCACCACCCTTTTTAAAGTTCCTTTCTTCTTCAACATATTCTTTTATTGTTATTTCCTTTCTAAAATAATAACTCCAGTATATTATATATAATTTGATGTTATTATAAATATTTTACAACCATATTCAGTATTCTATCCATCCTTTGAATGACATGTCACCATACGTGCGTACGTACGGCTTACCGTCTCCATGTCGTGGTGTAATTGTTATTCAGAAACATTATTATTTGGATGGGTATGATAATGATATGTAATTGATGTAAATAATAAATATAACATGATAATGATTCTGTATATATGATATACCATCAAATTATATATTATTTTAAGATCATAAGAATGATGTTGTCGCTCGTGCGTACATACGGACTACCGTCTCCACGAACGCGTTGAGATTAATTCGCCATTGTATCCATGCAATTATAATTCTCATTTGATGATTAAAAGTAATTTTTAAGGACTTTATATAATTATGGATATGAATAATATACAACCTATCCATAACAAACATGGCTTACTTAACGAAGCATATAAAGGAAAACAAATTAGTTAACACCCGAAACGATGATAATACTAAGATATTATTAACAAATCAATGTTAAAAGATCATATATGATATAATATTAATGTATATGATTCTTGTATAATTTAATAAAAAATATTTCACCATTATACAGGAGGTTAAGCTACCATCAACCAAGGAAAAGTACAAGGTAAGGGTTTATTTCACAATCTTTTCATTATCTGAGGTTGTTTATACGTAATTATATACTGGGACCTCTTTATCATCCACATCCATGTTTCTTAAAAATGTATTTCAAATCATACTTACTATTTTACAGAATATGGGTTAAATTCATTTATACCCTTCCTGATGTTTTATAAGAATTTTATAAAGGAATCTTTATGTCGTTTTCCAAACAAGGTCCTTTTTAACCTTTTCGACAGAATTATATTAAGAATGCGTTTTAACTTATATAGTGGGTGTGGCTATTTTCCACCATTATAAAATCTTCAAAGATTACCTTAATAGATTATAAGTATATTTTCAAAGTAAATTTTTTATTTTATAATTATGTGACTTTTAAATGGTTTAAAAAAAATAGATATTTCTCTCAAATAGTTATGATTTCATCTATGTCAACATTCTTTGATGGATTTTAATCTTATTTGAAGTTGATTTATTATGATACAAAAATTCCATATTGTATTTATGATTTGTCATATGTTTGACTGTGGATGTGTTATTTTTATACCATTTCATGGTTTATGTAGAAAATATTGAGATTTCGTATGCTAATTTTAATACAAATGTTTATGTTATATTTAAACATGTTCATATGAGGAATGCATTGGACTTAATATATGATGGGTGGAGCCCGCTATAGCTCCTTGATTCATCGGTAGGTCTCATGAGACAAACTAGTATCTTGCCATGATGCCTTGACATAATCTTATTTGTAGTCTTGGCACGAGGCCTTGGCTACGTGGTTATGATAGTCTGGCATTATTCATTCCATAATTATGAATGTGGTTATTGATATTGTATGTGATTATTCGATTAGTAGAATATCCATGTGAATAAGTGAATAGAATTATTTAATTTTATTTCTGCCATATTATGCTGATGTTCAAGTTTAAAAGGATTTTGTTTTAGTTATACATTGACTTAAATGTTTATTCTTATTTAAGAAAGTTTTCGCTATATTGTTATCTTTACTGGGCATCTGAGCTCACCCCTTTCTATGTTTTATTTTTCCCAGGTTATGAAGAAGTATTTTATGAATGACCTATAGGGACAATATGACGGGATATGAGTGTAAACTATGGAGACTATGTTGTTGTAGTTTTCATTTTATGATGTAAAGTAAACTTTATGAATGTATCTAGTGTTTCCAAGGCTACTAAACTAATCGGCCTTTCGAGACTTTATCTTTTGTAATCATGCCAATGTTATGTAATAATGCACTGACTCTGGGTAACTGGGTTCGGGGCATTACAGTTGGTATCAAAGGAAGTTTATTACAAACCATGGAAGATAGATTTAGATAAACTATGATTAGAGCACATAGACATAAGATGGAATTTGAGGATTAGTATAGAATAACTTCCTAGAATTTTGGTATTATAGGGATTTTGTGAGTTTTCCAAGAAATACATCCCTGTTTGGATACGAGTAGGTAGAGGTGGCTCTGGCACAGATGTACCTAGGGGTAAAACCCGAAAACACCGCTTTGAGATAGACTCGAACGGGAACTGGTGCACGACAACGGGCCTTGCTGCACTCTTGGTTATGAAAATCCTGGGGGATATGCTTAAGATAATTCACATTTTCATTACAAACCATTATGAATAGTTTATGATTATATACTTCCTCAAAGAAAACATTTTTTATGATTATGGATTATATCCATAAATTGTTCAATTTATGTTAAGTATTTTACAAGTTTGGATTTATGTATTGCGATTCATAAACTAATCTAGTGTATGCCATTGTTTAGAAATGGAACCTAGTGGGAGAAATGGAAACCGTATAAATGCACGCAATCCATGTAGGTATTGTCCTCCTCCTGAAGATAATTATAGTGGAGCTGGTGATGCAACTGGTGCTGGTCAGCTAATCACCATATTGGGACAACTCACTCCGGTTATGAATAATAACCGTACCCATATGGAGAACCCTAATCCGCAGCATGGAGGATCAATGTTAGGTTGCTTCATGAGGTAGAAACCACCAAAATTCAATGGGAGTAAAAATCCATTAGTAGCTGAACAATGGATAAGTTCCCTAGAGAAAATATTTCAGGATTTGGGGAGTAGTGAAAGGGAAAAAGTTGTCATGGAAGTTTATCGCCTCATTGGAGATGCTGATCAATGGTGGTAATTGATACAAAACATGAAGGAATATGTTGAAGTATCAAATATGGAATAGAGGGAGTTCAAAGAGCTTTTTTTAGAAAAATACGTTCCTCGTGACCATCGAGCAGATATGAGAAGGAAATTTCTGAGTCTGAGGAAAAAGGAGGATGAGAATGTCGTAAAGTATGAGGCTATCTTCACATGGTTAGCGAGGCATGCAGCAGATTATATACGTAACCCAATAAGTATGATTGATTGTTTCTTTTATGGGTTAAAACCATTTCTTATTTGAGTATTACTCCCACAATCTTTCTCGTCGTATGAAGATATTGTCTCATGTGCTGTCAAGATAGAAAATGAATTTGCTAAGTCTTACGACTTTAAGGAAAAGCAAGAGAAGAAGAGATCTGCTGACCACACTGGAAATGGATATAAAGGGAAGAAATTAATTGTTTATTATCCATCATGTAGTAAATGTGGGAAGAAACACCCCAGTACTTTCTTGAGGGGAATGAGAGTCTGTTACAAGTGTGGTGAAAAAGTCCACCAAGCTCATGATTGCAAGGGAAAGAGAGTTTCTGTCAATGTGGAATGCTATAATTGTAGAGAGATGGGACATTATACAAATGAATGGCCTAAGCGTCAGGGAAACTTACCTCAGGAAAGGCCAAGGGATCAAGGCCAAGCTTATGCAATCACTACTGCTGAGGTAGAATCTCCACAAGACATAGTGGCAGGTAACTTAATGGTTTCCTCAAGTTTAGAAAATGTATTATTTGATTCTGGATCATCGCATTGTTTCATATCTTCCCAGTTTTCTAAGAAAATTAGATATTTCCAATTTTATTTAACAAGGGAGTTGTCAGTTAAAACTCATAAGGGAAGTATCATTGCAATAAAGTTTTGTGAATCAGTCCCCATAAGAGCATATAAATGTTCTTTATCTGCTGATCTCATCATCATACCTATGATTGAGTTTGATATAATCGTCGGTTTGGATTGGATTTCAGACCATGATACGAAGATTTATTGTAAGAAGAAGGTGGTTACGATTTTTTATGATGATGATAAGGAACACCTTTTCTATATAGAAGAATCATCACCACATAATTCTTATCTAAATCCACCCCCAATAGCTCAACTAAATTCAATTATTGGGGAGGAAGTGAATGAAATGATTATGGGTGAGGAAAGAAATGTTCAAATAGAGGATGTACCTATTGTAAAAGAATATGTAGATGTGTTTCTAGAAGATTTACCTAAACATCCTCCAGAACAAGATGTTGAGTTATCCAATGATTTAATTCATAGATCAAGGCCTATATCGAAGACCCCTTATAGAATGGCCACTGTGGAATTAGTTTAACTAAAGAAACAACTAGAGGAATTGAGTAATAAGGGATTTATTTTCCCTAGTGTTTCTCCATGGGGAGCCCCTGTTCTTTTTGTTAAGAAGAAAGATGGATCTATGAGGTTATGTATCGACTACAGAGAGATCAATGCTATAAAAATAAATAACAAGTATCCCCAACCTCACATTGATGATTTGTTTGAAAAACTACATGGAGCTCAATACTTTTCAAAGATTGACCTTCGATCTAGATACCATCAGTTGTGTGTGAAGAAAAAAGACATTCTGAAGACATCATTTCGATCTAGGTACGGGCATTACGAGTTTATAGTAATTCCTTTTGGGATGACTAATTGACCCTCTATTTTTATGGATCGAATAAACAGAGCTTTCAAGGAATATCTTGATGAATTTGTAGTGGTATTTATTGATGATATCTTGGTATACTCAAAAATATATAATGATCTTGAAAATCACTTGCACATTATGTTGAAGTCTTTGAGAAGACATGAATTATATGGGAAGTTTAGCAAGTGTGAATTCTGGCTTTAGGAGATTTCTTTTCTTGGCCATATTGTCTCTAAAGATGGAATCTCTATTGATCCTTATAAGACCAAGGCAATCCAAGAATGGACTGGACCGACGAGTATTACTGGTTTATTTAGTTTTATTGGTTTAACAGGTTATTATCGACGTTTCATCCAGAATTTCGCCCGATTGGCAAACCCATTAACGAAGATCACATGTAAAGGGTTTAAATTTATTTAGAAAAAAGAGTGTGAAGAATGTTTTGAAGAAATGAAGAGAAGATTAGTCAATTCTCCTATATTAAAAATTCCATTGGGGAATGATGGATTCATTATTTATAGTGATGCATCGAAGAAAGGACTTGGTGGTGTCTTTATGCATAATGATAGGGTTATTGCCTATGCATCATGACAGCTAAAAATTCATGAGAAAAACAATCCTACTCATGATATTGAGTTAGAAACTGCAATATTTGATTTGAAGATTTGGAGACACTACCTCTATGGTGAAAAATGTGAGATTTATACTGATCACAAGAGTTTGAAGTAAATTTTCTCAAAACAATAACTCAACACGAGGAAAAGGATATGGCTTGAACTACTCAAGGATTATGATTGCACAATACACTACCACCCAGGGAAGGCAAATAAGGTGGAAGATTCTTTGAGAGGAAAGGATCATGGAGTTTTGAACAAGATGTGAGTTGAAAAGGATCCTATATACATGGATCTAGTAAATATGGATATGGGAATCACCATGGAAAGTAAAACATAAATACTTTTTCAAATGGTTGCCAAACCATATTTACTAGAAAGGATAAAGAGTTCTCATACCGATGAAGAAGAATTTCAAAACAATATTAAAGCTGTGAATGATTGGAGATTGATGACTTTGTGTGTGAAGATGGAATTTTGAAATTTAGGAAGAGACTTTGTGTTCTTGATATACCTGATCTAAAAAGGGAATTGTTTGAGGATTCTCATAGTTAGAATTTTTCTATACACCCTGGGAGCAACAAAATGTATAGATATTTGAAGGAACATTTTTGGTGGGACAACATGAAGAGGGAGATTACTGATTTTGTGTCAAGATGTATGGTTTTTCAGCAAGTGAAAGCTGGAAGGAAATAGCCTGGATGATTCATGCAACCTCTTCCCATACCTAAGTGGAAATGAGACAATATTACGATGGACTTTGTCATGGGGATACCAAAGACTCCTAGAAGGAACGATGAAATATGGGTTATTGTTGATCGTCTTACCAAGTCAGCAAATTTTCCTACTCTAAGAGAAGATCTACCACGTGAATGTCTAGTAAGACTATATATTAATGAAGTTGTTAGACTTTATGGAGTACCCCTATCGATTTTTTCTGATCGTGATCCCCATTTTACTTTAAGATTCTGGAAGAGTCTTCAGAAGGCATTAGATACTGAACTTCATTTGAGCACTGCCTACCACCCTCAAATAGATATAAAATTAGAACGGACTATTCAAACCTTAGAAGACATGTTGAGATCATGCTTACTTGACTTTTAGGGTATGTGGGATCAATATTTACCTATGGTAGAATTTTCCTATAACAATAGCTTCCATTCAAGTATTTGGATGGCACCATAAAATGTGTTGTATGGAAAGAGATTTCACACACCAACTTGTTGGGATGACATTGGTGAAAGAAAACTAGTAGGCCCAGAACTAGTGGAGGAAACGATGGAAAAGGTGAAAGTAATTCAAAACCACATCAAAGCAGCTCAAAGTAGGAAAAAAATCTATGCCGATAATCGAAGGAAGGATTTGGAATTTCAGGTAAGAGATCATGTTTTCTTGAAGGTATCTCCACATAAGGGAGTTATAAGTTTCAGTAAGAAAGGTAAATTGAGTCCCAGGTACATCAGACCTTTTTAAATTCTAGAACGAATTGGGGTTGTAGCATACAGTTTGGCAATGCCATAAAATATCTCCAAAGTTTACGATGTGTTCCACGTATCACTGTTGAAAAAATACATGCCTGAACCAACGCATGTACTCACCTATGAGTAATTAGAGATGAAAACTGATCTATATTATTACGAAGAGGCCATCAGGATTATTTATACAAGAGAACAAGTGCTGAGAAACCAGACGACTTGTTTGGTAAAAGTTTTATGGAGAAACCATAAGATGGAAGAGGCAATGTGAGAACCTGAGGAACTTGTGATGAATAACCAACCGAGTATTTTTAAGGAATAATATTCTCGAAATTTGGAGGAAAAAATTATTTTAAGGAGGGGAGAATGTAACACCCCAATATTCTATGGTACACTTGTCTTGGAATAATACAGTAGCGTGTGTTGTACGCAACTTCGAGTTCTAACACACCATAACCAATCAAACTAACCGTTATGAATAGTAATACCCACTTTTTGAAATTTTATAAATTTTATCTCTCAAAATGGACTTCATTTTTGGATTCATAATATCGAAGTTATCCTAGGGTGAGATTTTGGTACTTTTTGGATAACTTTTATATTTTGATGAATAGTGAAAATTACAAAATTTTAATTAAAAACAACTTTTTTTATCAAAATAATTAATAGTGATAAATTATTAATTTGAGTGGTTTTAAAGTATATTTAGAATATATTTTTACCATTTAATACAATTTTGTTCATTGTACATAATTTCACAATTAAACCGGACATAAACAAGTGTCAATCTTTTGATATTTATTATCTCTTAAAAACACGCTTTTTTGTTTTAACAACGAGAATTAATTTTGAATTAGTTTCTGCCACTTCTATGTTTTGAATTTGAAAAAATGGATTCCATATTTGGAATCAGGATTTCAAAATTTTGTAAATATGTAACTTTTATTTTTAGACATTTTGAATAATTACTTCGGTAAATATTTTTTTTACCATGGTTAAAGGGTAAATCCGGTAAATAAGGGTAAAAAATAATATTATAATAATAATAAATTACAGTAAAATGTGTTCTAGAATTATTGGTTGATATATTTCCAACCATGGTCATCTTTGGGTCAATTTTGGGACCCCATGGAGCCACTTGTAGGTGATAAGGACACTTTATATTAATTAAGTTAAAGTAAATTCAAAAATGACATAAGCATATATCTTTTAGAAAAACAAATTTTACATAGGGTTATATATGTTATATTTTCGACTATAAATATTCATTAGAAATATAAAAGGATTTCCTACATAATTTTATTATATATATAATTTTTATACATTTAATAATTAGATTTATTTATGACACAATAATGATGTAGTATTTTCCTTATTAAAGAAAGAATGAAATAATTGGTATTATAAAAGTTAAAATAAATATAATTTGAAAGTTTTTATTCCATAAACAAATTTTATTGGTTAATATTACATGTTAGGATTTATTAAATGAATTTTATTCGAACTAATAAAGTTTTTAAGACTTTATCAAAAATCAATTATTGAATAGTTTCAAAATTGACAAAAATGAGTTCTTAAAACAAATATTATATTATTAATTGATAGTATATTACTAAAAATATAAGATTCTTCCAAAGGACTTATATAATGATAGGTGTATAATTAATGGACCATTTGGTGGTCTCTTTGATGTATATGGTTCGTTTATTAACTATATAATATAAAAATACAAAGTTATATGGTAAATGTGAAACTAATTAACTAAGAGTTAAAACTAAAAGATAAGGTTAATATAATGACCCAAACCTATCTAAAATCTATTGGTTGAAAGGATTTAGACCCATAACCACCTTATAATTTTAATAATCCACTTTGGATCCATTAAAAACTGAATATGAATTTATTATAAAATAATACTTTAAGTTTTTCCTAAAGAGCCCCTCCCCCCTATAAAAGGACACAACTTATAACCAATTATTCACACATTAAAAGCCGTTTTGTTCATCCAAAACCTACCCCAATACTCTCTAAAATTCCCTAAATTCATCATAGGGGACTTAGTTTGATCATAAATCCAACCTAAGGAGCCCTTTTGATCAAATCAAAAGGAATAACCCGAAGAAGAGGTAATGTTTTCACCACCCTTTTTCAGGTTTCTTTCTTCTTCAACTTCTTCTTTCTTTGTTATTTCATTTCTAAAATAATATTTCCAATATATTCTATATACTTTTATGTTATTATAAATATTTTACAACCATATTCAGTATTATATCCTTCATTTGAATGACATGTCACCATACGTGCGTAGGTACGGCTTACAGTCTCCACGTCGTGGTGTAATTGTTATTCAAAAACATTATTATTTGGATGGGTATGATAATGATATTTAATTGATGTAAATAATAAATATAACATGATATTGATTCTATATATATGATATAACATCCAATTATATATTATTTTAACATCAAAATATTGATATTGTCGCTCGTACGTATGTACGGACTACCGTCTCCACGAATGCGATAAGATTCATTCCCCATCGTATTCATGAAATTATAATTCTCATTTTATGATTAAAATTAATGTTTAAGGACATGATATCATTATGGATTTGAATAATATACATCCTATACCTAACAAACACAACTTACAAAACGAAGCATATAAAGGAAAACGAATCAGTTAACACCTGAAACGATGATAATACTAAGATATTATTAACAAATTAATGTTAAAAGATCATATATGATATAATATTAATGTATATGATTCTTTTATAATTTATTAACAATTATTTCAAAATTATACATTAGTTTAACCTACCCTCAATCGAGGAAAAGTACAAGGTAAGGGTTTATTTCACAATCTCTTCATTATCCGAGGTTGTTTATACGTAATTATCTAATGGGACCTCTTTATCATCCACATCCATGTTTCTTAAAAATGTATTTCAAATAATTATTAATATTTTAAAGACTATGGGTTAAAGTCATTTATACCCTTGTTGAATTTGTATAAGAAGTTTATAAATTAATCTTTCTTTCATTTTCCAAACAAGGTTCTTTTTAACCCTTTCGACAGAATTAATGTAAGAATGTTTTTTTAACTTATACGGCGAGTGAGGCTATTTTCCGCCCATATAAAATCTTCAAATATTACCTTACAAGATTATAAGTATATTTTCAAAGTAAATGTTTTATTTTATAATTATGTGACTTTTAAATGATTTAGAAAAAGATATTTCTCTCAAACTGTTTTGATTTCATCTATGTCAACATCCTTTGATGGATTTCAAGCTTATTTGAAGTTGATTTATTATGATACCAAACTTCCATATTGTATTGAATTTTTGTGATATGTTTGACTGTGGATGTGTTATTTTTATACCATTCTTTGTTTATGGAGAAAGTATTGACATTTTGTATGCAAGTTTTAATATGAATGTTTATGTTATGTTTAAACTTGTTCATATGAGGAATGTATTGGACTTAATATGTGACGGGTGGAGCCCGCTATCACTCCTCGATGCATCGGTAGGTCTCATTAGAAAAACTAGTGTCTTGGAACGAGGCCTTGATAAAATCTTATTTGTAGTCTTGGCAAGAGGCCTTGGCAATGTGGTTATGATAGTCTGGCATTGTGCATTCTATCATTAAGAAAGTGGTTATTGATATTGCGTGTGATTATTCGATTAGTAGAATATCAATTTGAATAATTAAATGGAATTATTTAATTTTATTTCTGTCATATTATGCTGAAGTTCAAGTTTAAAAGGCTTTTGTTTTAGTTATACATTTCCTTAAATGTTTATTATTATTTATGAAAGTTTCCGCTATATTGTTATCCTTACTGAGCATCTGAGCTCACCCCTTTCTATGTTTTATTTTTCCTAGGATGTGAAGAAGTATTTTATGAATGACCTATAGGGATAGAATGAGGGGATATGAGTGTGGACTATGGAGACTATGTTGTTGTAGTTTTCATTTTATGATGTAAAGTAAACTTTATGAATGTATCTAATGTTTCCAAGGCTACTAAACTAATTGGTCTTTTGTGACTTGATCTTTTGTGATCATGCCAATGTTATGTAATAATGTACCGACTCTGGGTAACTGGGGTCGAGGAGTTACAAAAACCATGAAATATATGTCTTCCATTGAAGGAAAGAAAATCTAGAATTACAAAATTTATAATCAAATAAAATTTCAAGGAGAGTAAACCTAAAATAAAATATGTTACATGAATAAAAACCCATGAATCACATATTTTTATACAGTAATTTAAGCCATTTTAATTGAATAAATTACCATTTGAATAAATATTAGTAGTTATATTTGATCTTTATGCATTCATCAATTTAATTTATGAGAAAATTTAAACCCAATTGATTGTGAAAATTTCCAACAAATAATTGTAATGAAATATTTTTATTTAGATAATATATTTACCTTATAAATTTTCATTGTGATGATTCATTTGATTAGAAATTTAGAAAAGAAAAATAAAGTTTTATGGACTATACATTATTGTTGAACATAAACCATTAATATGTACTTTAATTTTATATTTTTATCATTTATAAATTATATGTTTCTAAACATTACATATATGTTTTATTGGTTTTCTTAAAACCCAACACCAAATTCGTAAAATAGATATCTTAACCCCAATATGTAGTTTTTATTATTTAATACTTATACAAAAAATTTGTCTTAAAATGGAACACCATTGAGGAATATGTGTTGGGATTGATAAGGCGAGGGAATAAAGAAGGATCCTAAAAATTGGTATAAAATAATAGTTTATCCTAGATATGATGTTGATCAAATACCCCTAGTTTGATCTTGAAACAATATGGGTGGAATATTTAGAGCATGTTGATCAATGTTAGTGTTTTGTATTGAAGGTCTTCCAGATATTATTATAGTCAGGTGTATTATCCTAGTAATGGTAAAAAAATAATATAAGATAACTGAATCATGTATACTATCATTTAAGGGAAAATAAATAATGTGAGGTTTTTTTGATTGTAGGATTATTGTGTTAAAATCTAATATGATATTGGTAATATATATATTTTAATCCAAAAAAATAATACTAGGGTCTCAGTTCTTATACAACTATTTTTTATAATCTAACCCCATTTAGGAACTTTTATTAGGCTTGATATGTCATGGGATTGAAGAAGGATTCTATTATTATTCATTTTTTTGTAAAAAGAAATTAAGTCACTTAAAGCCTTATATTAAAAAAATTATCAACTAGAAGGATAAATTCTTGAATTTTTCCAAGATAAAGAGTTGTGTACCTGCTGTTCAAGATATTTGTTTATCATCGAGATAATATTCAATAAATTTTATTATGTTTATTATAAATTAAATAAAATGTTGTCGTATAAAAAATCATCAAAAGTTTTAGCATTAGGTAATGAAGATAGAAAAATTTTGTCATTTTTTACATAAAAAAATTCATATATTTATAAAAATATATACTACTAAATAGTGATATTATATATCATTTCATTATAGAACTGAAAGAATAAAAAAATATGACTTTATAGTCAAACTTTAAGTGATAAAGATATGGAAAAATCTATTTACGATGATATTATTAATTGGTGTCCATGCCTTGATTGCTGATAGTCACTTTCATATTTATAATATATTGATAATTATCATTTCTAAGTAATATTTTTTGTTATCTATTCCATTGGATCCTAAATTTTTAATTATCAAGTGGAATTATAAGAGGTTTAAAAATCATTATATCTGGGAACATTAAATTAGTATAGTATATTTTTTATTTTTAAGATTATTAGTTTCATGTTTCATACAGCTTTTTGAAAAAATGTTTCAAAGAAAAAAATAGTGGCATCTATATAAATTTAGATATGTTGGAATATTATTGAAATTTTATTGACATTATTGAGTTAAACTATCATGGATAATTTTTATTTGTGTTATTTAAATACTCATGGGTTGACATTCACTTTTGTATAAAGAAATATTTATTATTATTTACTTATGAAAACTTATCTCAGTTATTCAAAAAATTATAAGTGTTAAGAAAATGATCTATATAATTTGATTCATAATATAAAATAAAAAAATTATGTGGATGAAGGAGGTAATGAAGAGTGAATTGGTGGTGTCACTATGAAACTAATTTAATTACTTAATATGATTCATGAATTTGAATAAATGTTTTTTGATGGATAAACATAATTGCAATGATATTGAAACTATTCATCTTAAAGGGGTTGGTGAAGATGAGAGAATCATGTTAACAGTGGAGTATGGAAATAATATTTTCAATAGTAAAACATATGATGGTATGTTGAGTTATTATTTAACTTATCTAGTAATTTATATTATTTTCAATGTTATGATCTTTTTATTTTATAATTTACATACCCATATTTTTATAAATGGTCAAAATTTTGATGAAAAATATAATATAAATTAAACATCTATCATTCATAATACTAAAATAAAAAATCATTTTAATGTAAAATGTTTTTATGTATATAATATAAGACATAAATATTTCATGTACATAAGTTATGGTGATTCTTGATTCTTCTTTATAAAACAACTCCAAAATAATTCAAAATTAATCTAAATATTTTAACAACAAAAACAACATAATTTTTCTCATTCTCATCTTTGTATTTTTTTTAATTTTCTACTTATTTTTTTTATTTTTATATGTATTAAAATATTTGATTATTATTTATGCTTTTTAGAAACTCTAGGATAAATAAACATAACTAATGATTAATTAAAATATAAAAAACATTATTTTCAATCAATTATGAATTTATAAATCACTAAAAAATATAAAATATGTGTTATGATATTTGAAAATATTTATTATTTTTCAAACAATACTTAAATAAATTTATTAAATTATGATTACCATATTATAAATGAAAAATATATAGAATTTTTGTTGTGCAATTAATTTTGAACTTATATTTAGTTGTGTTAATGGAAATAAAATTTACTTTTTAATTTTTTGAATATTTATTTGGGACACATGAGTTTAATAATTTCAACCAAAAACTATTTAAAACATGTTGTATATATAATATCATGGTCTAACTTGTTACATTATTATTTTAAATATAGAGACGATCAATTTAAAATTATTTAAAGATATTAATCAGTCTATTAGAACTATTATATAGTTTTATGACACAAAAAATAAATCTACAATTACATTTGATATTCTATCATATTTATTAGATACCATACCTAATTTCATTATTCCCCCTTCTTCTTTAGGGACTCAATCAAATACATATGTTGGGTGTTTTGGTTGGCTAGTAGAAAAACATGCATTTATTGAACATATGTTACCACCCTTACCAGTATGAGGGTATTTGTGGGAAATTATTATTGGTATGTTTTTTTAATATAAAAAAATAATTTATTATTTATCTAAATTAACAGATTAATATATTTTTTAAACAAATTAAAAAACAATTAATGGGAAAGAAACATGAATATTTCATATATTTAATGGTTGATAAATTTATTATTTTTTATGAAATTTAATACGAGGAAACCCAAAAACTTTCTTAAATATATATTACATTATTTCAGATGAATATTAAATACGCATCATAATAATAAATTCCATTGAATTGTAATGGTTTTGTGTCTTTTTATACTAGATACATAAACATCTTATTACACAAAAAATATTCAACATCTCCACCAAAGTTCTTCCCACATAGTACACTTCTTAAACACACCCTATAAGAATAATTTCTTCATATCCTATGGAATGAAAATATACTAAAGGGTGAGATAATATACTCACTAAGTGTAAACATAAGAGATATAAATCAATGATCATAAGTGAGCATAATGTAAGCATAATAGTATGATAACATGATCATAACTCACAATATTCACACATAATCAGTCAATGTTCATTAACCATAAATCATGTCATATGGATTTTTTCATAAGAAAATTCATAAGTCACAAGTGTGTGGAATCATCAATAATCAAACATGAGCCTTGAGAACATATATTAGGAATAATATAAAATTTTATTCCATACAAATAATAATTTAAAATCCCTTCGTTAGTTAAAGGTCACTACCAAAACTATCATAGTAGATTGGGTTCACTACCCATTCCATCAATTCCTTAGTAAATGTTAACTCCCAAGACTATAATTTTGAACAAAGACTCTTAATAAAATATATTCACTTCCTAATCCAACTAATATTATATCACAAGATATCATTCTACACAAAATGTATTGGTGTGCTATATAATTTCGATCCCACTCATCACACAATGAAAACCATATATATGTGTTCCAATGGATCAGAAAGCATTAATCAAACAAACATAAAATAACCCATGAAAAATAAATTGGATTCAATATCATATCATCATCAGATAATCATAATCCATCTAGAGAAATATGGTGGATGGTATCATAATAGAATTCATTATCTCATTGTATCTTAATAAACCTATTGGAAATAAATGTGTTTCATAGAATCATCCTTAAAACATTATTCTCATCAAAAGTCTTCTAGAGAAATAAATTGGATGGTATCATAAGATCATATACCTATTTATTCATAAAAATCCTTAAAATATTTTGATAAATATTAAAATTACCTTTAAAATAACATTCAAACATTTATTTGAAAACATGAGATAAATATCATTTTCTTTTGAAAACATTTTAATTGTAAAATGCCAGAATATTGAAAAAATAATTTTATTTAAAACTAAACCTAGAAAACTATAAATTAATATTCATTTAAAATAATTATCATGATGGATGGAAAATCCATTCAAATTATATATGTTTAAAAAAATTCTTTTCACACTTAAAAAACACAAAAATGTCTTTTTGGAAAGTATTTCTTTAAAAAAATTCCTTTAAAGAAATTTTGAATAAAGTAAAGAGTAATGTAAATTAAAATTTTAAAATATTTAATTATATTTAAACAATTCAATAAATGAATTTTTAAGATCACGGATATGTAAAAAAATCTTAATAACAAATGAGGAAATACTGTCAAATTTTATTTAAAAACATTTGATATGTAATTTTAAGTACCAATGAGAGGAAAATGGTATTAATATTTAAATATTAAAGTAATGAATAGATTATAAGAAAATATATGGGATTTTAAGGATATTATCCACATAATTTCCCATCATGAATATTTAGCATAGGCAACCTCGAAAAAAATGATATTGTAACATAAAACCATTTCTCAAGTCTCCTATTTCTTCATACGTGACCAAATATCCTATATAATTAATATAGATTTACTATTAATATTTTACAAAAACTTATTAATACATAAAAAAATTAATTAATCCCCTATAATTTTTAATTAACCTTTTATAATCAATTTCTTTATTAAAATGAACATTCAAGTAAAAACTGGTCTGTTTTCCATGCAAGTTTTGGTTTGATGATTCAATAGTTTCAAATTGGTCATGGTTTCATAATTTTATTAATTTAAATAACCACATAAATATCTTATTTATCGATAATGTACACCTTTAAAATCATTTATATGAAGTGGTGCTGAAAAATGATTCTTATATCTTCACAGAGGTGGTAGTTTACACATACATATGAGTGACGTTGTCATTTTACAATGGATAAAAATGTAAAATGTAGATATTGTTTGTTTAAGATAATGGGATATTTTCCAAAAGTACAATCCTACTTTATTTCAAAAAAAAATTAAAGTTTCATCAGCATGATATACGATATTTTACAAAAGTCCAGTTTCTAAAAAGAGAACGGCTCACCAAGAACATCATCTTGTCAGTTTAACATAGTAGTAGTAATACATTTATTATAAATTTATTCTTCTAAGTTATTTTATTAATGATAAAAATGTTTGAAGATGTGAATCATGGAGTAAATAGATTCAATATAGTTACTCCATCCATCTATTAGCTTCCATGAAAGATGAACAATACCATTTCTAATAGCTTGCTCAATTATGGCGAAGTCACTTTAAATCCATAGATTGAGTTATTTTCATTAATTTTAAAAATCCAATACATTAATGATTCTAAGAATGTCTACATTAATTGATGTATTTTAGCCGTAAGGGCTAAAGAAACATCCCATTGCTTCACTATTTTTGTTTATGAAAATTACTCCATATTCAGATGGAATCAAATTTCAATGAGACGTACCATCAGTGTTGCATTTGATCAATCTCGAAAATGAATGGGTAAAAATTAAATTCAATGTTCTATAATGATAGAAGTAATAACCTAAAATTCCAAAATGATTGAGAATAATTAGGTCTGGAATCAAATTGTCACAATTACCATTTTGGATGCCATTTATTTTCTTCAGAGTAGTATGCACACTCGCCAAAGATTATTGGAGGTAGAAGGTAGTGCCACCTTAGATGAACATATTTATGATTCTATATATATATTTTGTAATAATTCAGTGCAAGATACTATAAAAAGATTTATCAGCTATTGGGATAGTGGTATCATATTACAAAACAATAGATGATCACATATGTTAACTGAGTGAGTGATTTTTTTAAAAACATTCTGCAATTGATGTCCAGAGAGCTTCAACTCAGAAAAAAGATAAGAATAAGTGATCAATATACTCCATGTGTTGATTTTAGAGGAATAAATTTGAACAATGACTGATTCTGACAACCTATAAAAAATCATCAGTATGTAACATTTTGTGTATTATCCTCTAAGAAAGGGATATTCAGGATGGAAGTATTCACCCCTTTTAAGCATCTTAGTCTAGTTAACTGGATTCCCCCTCATAGATTCATGGTTGAATGACTTTGAGGAATTATTTTAATTTAGAGTAGATTTCAAAATAAGGGTATCATCACCATTTATGAAATGGTAGTTCAAAACCAAGTGCTTGATTTTAGCAGGAATCACATAAATACTTAACATATTTTTTATAGACACATTTGAGTTAAAAAAAGTTCCAATGGAAATAATAGTATTGATCTAAGGAATAAATATCTATTTATTATGACAAAAGTTAAGGGTGAGTTGATACTGTATAACCAATTTTAGTTCTTTGAAATATTAGATAATGTTCTATTGAGAGATTCCCAAATAGAAGAGTTAACATGATTAAGGTTTCTATATTGGATCCTGTAGAGAAATATGGATCTCAAAAAAGAAAACACCTTAAAATTCTCATTGAAAATTCTCCACAGGAAGTTAGATTGCAAGGATTGGTTTAAAGTATAGATATTTTTAATTCCAAGGCCACAAAATTCAATTGGTTTACGACATTTTTCCCAATGGACAATGTAAATTTTCCTTTGAAGTATTATTCCACTCTAGATAATGTTTTTTATAGAAGTGAAAAGAAATTTAATGAGGTAATCTATCCAAGGATAAACTATAAAGGAATAAAATATTTTTGAGACAACAACCACTTAGAAAAGGATAATCCTTTTTGTCATCAAGGGAGCCTTACCTTTCCAAGAAGCCATCTTATTTTTGATCTGAATCACAATATAAGAAAAATTCCAAACACATGGTTTTCCCTAAAAAATAAGAAATAAAAGATAATTGAATGGAAATGTACCTTCTCTAATTCCAAAATCACAAATGATCTGAAATTTTCTAGATGTAGTTATATTATTTCAAAAAAAGACAAATTCCATAAGATTTCCCACCCTAATACTCTTTCATAATGTATAAGGGGATATTTTATGTTCATTATGTTTTCTTATCACCTTGTGTAAAAGAAATAACATCATCGGCATGTAACAAATGAGTAGGGGAAACGAGGCCTCTGTAAGATTTGATGGGTTTTAATTTATTTTCATTTTCCATGTTGAGAAGAACAATTCTCAAATAATCATTAGATATTGAGAAAATAATGGCTAAGAGAAGATAAAATTTTCCAACACATCCAGTACATGTAAAATAACGCTCAGGGGATCCATTTATAAGTACATATATATGTACTGAGGTCAGTATTGTTATTACCTAATTGATAAAAACAGTTTCAATGAAAAAATTTCTTAAAAACATACAGATTAAGCCCCAATATAGTGTGTCAATGGATTTCTAACATCACGTTTAAGAGTCATTTGACCCCATCAGGTAGATTTCTAAATACGATTAACAGATTTAGAATTAGTAATGAGATAATCTTGAATGGTTTAAAATTTAAATAAACCAAATTTATTTTGTGAAACAATCCTATTTGAAATGTTGTAAATTATTTTTGAGTTAATTTTATCAAAAAATTTTTAGACAGTGTTGAAAAGAGCCACATGTATGAAATAATGGATCTCATTTGCATTTTCCACATTATGAGTGAGGGAAAGAAAATGAGCATTGATTCCTTGTGTCAACATTACCACATTGAAAAAAATACCAGACAAGATTGAATAAATTATAATTAATAATCTCCTAGTAGGTTTTAAAGGATTGGTGACCTATCTGGAATAGGAGAGATATAAGAATTGAAAACAAAGACATCATATTTAATTTCAAATTCATAGGGAAAGGAAACAATGAATGAGTTGTCTTCATCATTTAAAATCCTATGAATAATACATTCCTTAAGACTATACAATCCCTCAAAATATAAATTCCTTAATTCCATTAAAAATTTTAGAGTCTTTTTTTTGATTAGAAATATATATTAGGAAGGATTTCAATCAAAACCTAAAGAGGTTTCCCATAGAAGTGGTGTTGTTCATAACTGAACATTTTCATTATATTTAGTTTTCCACATCATTAAAATATTATTCAATAATGATTATATAAAAACATAAGTATGTATCATATAATGATATGTTTTTTGTGGTAATAGAAGACCATTCATCCATATCTTTCTCCATAAAATGGGAAATGAAACTGACATTCATGTGTAAAGTGGACTATTGCCTCCAGAACTGATGTCATACATTTTCCATCACCACCACTCAAATATTATTTTAATTATGGCTTTAATATATATATATATATTATACTCAAGAAATATTTATCTCTCTAAAAATATAATATTTTATTTAATTTCTTTCCATTCCATTCAGTGAAAAACAATAACGTCGTTCATGTGTATGCGTGGACTACTGCGTCCAGGAAGAAACGTGATTCTATTCTCATAATAACATAAGATGGATGATATATATAATCTTATTTAATGAAATAATTTTATATTTCTCTTATAATTATCATTATTTAAATATAAAATAACATTTATGCTCTTTCCATCACGATCATTGAAAAATGGGACTGTTACTCATTCATATGCACGACTTACCATGACCATGATTGTAACATAGGTCAATTTTCATAACTGTATTTCATGGTTGGTAAAAAAAGAATAATTATTTTATAAAAATTATTATTATTTCTAGATAATTATTATAGAGATGACTGAACAATGACCAATTTTACCTTTGTCAACCAATCCTTGTAATTTTTGACATGTGAACCAAATATCATCAAACATCCGAAAGAAGTTAATTGATTAAGTAAATAAGTATAAACAGGTAATAAATAAAATAAAATGAATAATAAATATAAACTATTATCATAAAAAATTAAATAAATATCATAAATCTATTATTCAGTAAGATAAAAAATATATGTTTGATTTCAGACCTACAGTACGGGATTTCCTCTCAATTTTCTTTTATTGAGGAGTATTTTAATGTAATCCACCAATTTATTTTATATGGTATATATACTACCCTTTTTACATGTTTGATAATTATTCCTTCATAATTATTGTTATTATAAGTTGAAATTAACATTATTTTATCTAAGGTGATTTTACTTAAAAGTAACCATGTGGTACTGGGTTTCGTAACTCAATTTCTTTCATTAATATATATTACTTATTCATAGTATTTGATATTATAAGATTTTTGGTGTAATGAATTTTTATTATTTCAGGTTGTATTTAAAATAGTTTTATTTGGATTTAAATTTTATAATCACAGTAAATTCATTGACTAATTCTTACTTTAATGATATGATATTTGTAAGATATTTCACCTCAATTTCCACTCTACTAAGATATATTTGGTATTATGCACCTATTTATTTTTATGAGGTGTATATACTACTCATTTTATAGTTTTTAAAGAATAAATTTATATTAATGGTATTTATTATTTTTAAAATTTTATTTCATTCATGGGGATTATTATTATAAAATTACAAAAGTCATAAGGGTTTATACTTCAATCCCATTTTAATGAGGTTTATTTATTCTAAAATTTACATTGATGGAATTAATTTTTCATTTTCCAATAAAACCCTAAAATTTTATTCTTTAATGGTTTTTCATGAATTATTCAAGTAATATGACCCTTTTCATTTCATTAGTACTTAAAATTACCATGAAAATGTTTCTATTAAAAGATAATTTTATTTATCTTCTTTGTCAAAAATGTTTTTATTTCATAATCATGTATTTTAAAATTAATTGAAAGAATGATTTAAATATTACCTGTAAAGACCCGTAAATTTCAAGGAAATTTTTTTCTTAAATTATTTGGGATTTTACGAGTACGCAGTTTATGACAGCACCTGATTCTGAGGCCCGGTGTGCCCAGAATAATTTACCGAAGTTTAACTTGGGTACGTTCAGTGAACGAAAGAGCAGTTTTTTCTAACTTTTGTTCCGTTGCTCGGAATTTAAATATGAGGGCACCGATGAAACCACAACGCCGGTTTTTTCTTAGGATGACCTTTTTCGAAGGTGCGTTTGCTCCAGAGGAGTTGTTTAAAATAATGTGGTTTAATTGAACAGTGAAATAAAATATGTGTTACAATTTCATTTCTTTTCTAAGTGATTATAACCTATGTGTGAAAGTTGGGGTGGGACCCTCTAGGTTGCTAACTTCTCTTGAGAGGATAAAAGAGAGGTGGGGCCCACACGAGCCCACATCTTTTCACATTCCCCATAACACCTTTAACTCCATTTAAACCTCCCTTTTTTTTAATTATGTGGCTTCTCCTCTTCCACATTAATATTGCCAACATAACACCCCATTTAATTTGACTACTCAAGATTAATTAATTAAGTGAATTCAATTTTGAATTTTTTAGTTTTTTAAAAGCATGGAAAAAGAATAAAATAAGGGGAGGCCTTATTTTGTTAGGTTGGCTTGTTGTGTGAGGATATTAGGAAGAGATCTCTAAGTTCTCTTGAAGAACTTCATCCTCAATGAAGAACGACAACACTTCGTCAAGGATCGTCGACTCGGCGACCCGGATTCTTCCGTCTTCTTCTTCCTCCACGATAAAGGAGGAGGCACTGACGTCGGAACTTGCCAACAACGTCACGCCATTCAATCTACTCTCCACATCAAAGTAAGGGAGACACCGATTCCTCCTCGGACGCTCTCCGTCGACGTTTACGGAACCCCAACCTGCGACGCCGTTATTCCACGATGCTCATCATTCGAAAACTTGTGTTGAGGTAGGGGTTAAGTTCAATTTTACTTAATTAAGATTATGCTTTGTTTGTCATTGAAAATTATTGTTCTTTTGGACACTTGTTATCAACATAACAGGAAGAGGTCGGACCTCACAAACACGGCCGAATCTCCTTCCCTTCTCTTGTTGTTTATCGTTGAAGCTTAAGACAACAATGGAGCGGTGTCGTTGTACCACATGGGAACGAAAAAGGGCCGCGACACCGTCACGCCACGCCGGTGAGGCCGAAAGGGGCCGCAGCCAATTGCGGGCTGCGGCGGAGGGGCACGGGGCCGGCGCGCCGCGCCGGACCGGAAGGAGCCGCGGCTTATAGCCCCAGCGGTTCAGAGGAGCGGCCGGCCGAGCCGACCGTCGGCACCAGCTGGAGGCGGTACCCCCTCGGGCCCTGCTGTTAAAATAAAGGCCGGCCTTAATTCCCGGCCGTTTCTTCAATCAAGGGGGGCAGCGCCCCCCCCCCCTTTGCATCCCGCTTGGCCGAGAACCAAGCCGCCGACCACGCGGGCCGGGCCGGGCCATCCGCGCTGTGCCGGGCCGCCAGCACAGGGCCGGGCCACGCCTATCCGGCCAGGCTACGTCCAATTGGGCCGGACCCAGACTCGGGTCGGGTCAACAGGGTTCAGGACGACCCTGGGGGTATTGGGCCGGGTCGGACTGGGTCCAAACCCCCTATTTTTGGACAAATCCATTCAAATGCCCATAAATTGGGATACAGACCTTCGATCGATGCACCATCAACTGTGTTGAGATCCTTGGATCGAGATGGTTGTTTCAGTATATTACACTCAAGGATTCGGTGAACTTTGGGTACGACCGGGTTGGTTCGAACACAAAACCAACCGGGTCCTCGGAGCAGAAACACTTATAACTTGAGCTCCGGACGTTCGATTGACATTCCGTCGACTTCATTGGATTTCACTTATTGAGACGGTTCTTTTGGCTTACTCTGATCAAGGTTTGGATGCAGCTGGAGTACGACCGAGTTGGTTTTATCTTAAAACCAACCGGGCCCCCTAGGACGAAAAAGCCAATAACTCTCAGACCGGGCGTCCGATTGACGCGCTGTCTGTCGCATTGAGTTCCTATTGGCGAGAAGGAAATTTGGGATACATCAACTCCAAACTTCTTGGCAGTTGATGTATCGACCCCCCTTGGCTCGTGGAGTGGACCCTCCTCGAATCGAGCGTGCTGTGTGCGGGAACCCTAGAGCTGGGTGTGACTGCGACGACGATGACGACTGTACTTGGATCCTACGTGGGTTAAGCAGGGAGGAAGACTTTACTTGGATCCTCCGTGGGTTCGACAGTGATGACGACTGTACTTGGATCCTATGTGGGTTCTGTAACGATGGTTACTGTACTTGGATCCTACGTGGGTTTGGCAGCAACGACGACTGTACTTGGATCCTACGTGGGTTCGGCAACGATGGTTACTGTACTTGGATCCTACATGGGTTTGGCTGTGACGAAGACTGTACTTGGATCATATGTGGGTTTGGCAGTGATGGTTATTGTACTTGGATCGTACGTGGGTTCGGTAGCAACGAAATCTATACTTGGATCCTACGGGGGTTTGGTAGCGATGACATCTGTACTTGGATTCTACATGGGTTCGGCAGAGGAGTTGATTCAGAGTCTACGTCAATCATCTCCACCCCTCTTCGTGAATAGTATACCTATGTGAGATGAGTCTTGACTTTCAATCATTATCTTCGATATGATTGACTTGCTTTCCTATGTGGATTGGGTTGTAAATTCCAGTGTGGATTGGGTTGTACATTCCTGTGTGGACTGGTTGAACTTGGGCTTGGAAGTTGGAGCTGAAATGGAATTGATGACTTAGGTATATGTATGTGAATATACCTATGTAGAGTTTTTTGATACTTTGTATTTGTATCCTTCCATTGTGGTTTATCCTTTGTGGATTCTGAGAGACCTTCGGGGGTCTCAGGGTCCCTAATAAGTATCGTATACTCACCCATGCACAGGCTATACCCGCACTACGTTGTGTTGGTTGCAGACGACAGACATCACTGATCGTGGTTGAGGCTTGTGGAGAAGAACGGTACCCAGAGGTGGACTACCAGGAGGGACATACATGGAGTGGACGGCCAGACTCGAGGAGCCGACGAGACTATCTATACTCACCCTTTAGGTGGGAGTTCCAGAGGACGTCTTGGTGGTTGCTGCTTACTTTTCAGCTATTGTACTTTCTTTTCCCAATTGTACTGTACTTTCAGTTGGGTTTGTATACTAGCCCATTTACTTTCCCGCACTTACTTTTGTACTCAGTTTACTTAGTGTTTACTTCATCTTGTGTACCCTATGGTGTTTTTTTTCTTATATAAAGGAAATGCCTTCCCTTTTATCGAGATTTACGCCTTTGGTGCTAGTCGCCAGCCCCTGGCCTATGGAAGGCGGGCTTGGGGTAGTCACGATACAGGACCCGAGGATGGGTCATGAAAAATTGGTATCAGAGGGAGGTTCTACCACAGAAATTAGGACTCTGATAATTTCTTCTATGTAATGAAATAGTGTTAAGGGTATTGAGTGTGGTTATCAATCTAGGGAGTCCAGTGTTGGTGTGGCGGCCGACGTATCCATACACCAGGACCCTGACTTCTGATTTCCAACTCAGTGCACGAAAACATTGATTTCATGTGTGTTTCAAAGTTTTCTTTGTGATTACTTTGCGTCAGCTCACCAGGTATACTTTATTGACCGTGGCACACCTATTTCTTTTCAGGATGGCCCCACGTAGGCAGCCAGTTAGGGTTCCAAGATTTGTGCGAGACGGCAGCCCACTGCGTGGCGAGGCCTCGGTGTAGGGGCCCATTACAGTGGAGGCACCGACATTACCTCTACCCGCTGAGCCACCGATGCCACCAGCCCCAGCAGTAGAGAGTGCACGTCGCTTGAGTGAACTGCACGAGTTTCAGCATTAGAGGCCGCCCACGTTCTGTGGAGAGACGGATCCTCAGGTAGCCGAGGATTGGCTGGAGGCTGCTGTTCGAGTCTTCAGATTGGTAGGGACACCAGCAGACCTCATGGTGATCCTTGCGGCGAGTCTCCTATATGCAGCAGCAGGTAGATGGTGGAGCATGATGCTCGAGGTGAATGACGAGGCATCTCTTCTTTGGACGAACATTGAAAACCTATTTCGCTCAGAGTTCGTTCCAGCCACCCTCCGTGCGGTGTGCATCCAGGAGTTACTACAGCTGCGGTAGGGCAGCATGTCAGTATCCCAGTACTCGGCGAGATTTAATGATCTCTCATGCTACTCCATGAACATGGTATGAGACCCATTCTTCCAGACCCAGACCTTCGAGCAGGGACTGAGGCACAAGATTAGGGCTTCGATGTTCTCCCTCAGCATTCCGACACAGGCATGAGTACTGGAGTGAGATCTTCTTGTAGAGATCTTTATTTATGAGCCTACACTAGCAGCGAGACCTACAGCAGGGCAGCACGTAGAAGAGTCTTCTGCAACTGGTAGTCAACATATGTCACAGGGGTCCAAGCGGACCGGACCATTAGGTGGGCGACCTCAGGATACTGGTTCAGATGTGTGGGGAACATGCAGAAGATCCAGTAATACGAGAGGCAGACGGTGCTATGCATGTGGCGGGCAGGGCCACATGGCTCCTGACTTCCCGACCCTCCATACAGAGGAGCAACAGATGATTGAGGGACCACCCAGGAAGAGGCAGAGGCTCGACCGTGGTGGTCCGTAGGGAGGAAACAGACGTGGAAAAGGAGCTGATCGAGCAGCGGGTGGTGGACGATGTTTCGAGGCTCTACCACCGCCACCACCACGAGGTCCACCCCGACCATAGGGAACTGGTGGACAAGGGAGTGCACAGCTTTAGGCAGCTGAAGCTTACGATCATGGAGCTCTGGAAGTGGGTGGACAAGAGTGGGACTAGCTCCAGTCATGGAGGCCTTTTTTCTATAATGCTTCTATCTTTGTTGACATCGTTGTTTGTGTTGCTTTGTGTCTTTGTACTTTGAGTTGCAGTAATAAAAGACACTTGTTATAGTTACATTTGCTTTATTGTCTTTTTTTATGATAATACTAAGAGGTTTCAGTTAAAAACTGTTGACTTGACCCTCACATACGAGATTCCCACTAGAGGAGACCCGGTGACCACACATTGATACCGACAGTGTGACTCAACCCTTGGAGGCGAGAGTAACGATTGGATCTCTTGGTAGCAGCGTCGAGGCCTTACGATGTTATCCAAGGCCTGAATTACAACTATTCGTTTCAGGATTGAATGTATTAGGAAAGGAACATAGTTCATCTAGGGGATGAGACTGGATTTCTCTTTTCGGCAAAGAATAAATCTTTGTAGATTTGCAGAATGTTAACGAAGAAGGGGAAACCCTTCATGTGGTCAGACATATGTTAGCAGAGCTTCCAGGAGCCGAGACATATATTGACCAGTGCCCCAATCTTGAGGCTACTAGAGGAGGTGCTGAGATATTTTCACACTTCCCCATCAGCGGTACATCCAGTAGTGGTGAAGATGTTCCAGGATCACAGATGACAGCACTAGTGGCCGGGTATGAAGAAGGTTGTGGTAGAGTTCATTTCACGATTCCTCATTTTCCAGCACGTGAAGGTGGAGAACCAGGTACCCGAAGGCTTGGTACAACCCTTAGAGGCCTCAAAGTGGAAGTGGGACGGGATATCCATGGATTTCGTGACTAGGCTTCCACATAATTACATAGGACACGACTCTATTTGGGTGATTTTAGACCGACTCACCAAGTTGGCCCACTTTCTATCTATCAGAGAGCAAGGCTTAGTGGAGATCTTGGGATGCCTCTACGTTCAGGAGATCGTACAAATTCATGGTGTGCCATCGACTATCGTCTCTGATCAAGATGCTCACTTTACTTCCCGGCTTTAGAAGGGGTTGCAGGAGGCATTTGAGACGCAACTATTCCTGAGCACCGCATTTCACCCACAGACAGATGGTCAGACGGAGAGGACCATTCAGTCTTTCAAGGACATGCTCCATGCATGTGTCCTTGACTTTGGTCACAGCTGGGAGGATCACCTACCCTTGGTGGAGTATGCGTACAATAACAGCTACCACTCCACCATCGGGATGGTACCATACGAGGCATTGTATGGCCGAACTTGCAGATCACCTCTGTGCTGGACAGACCCTGGGGAGTCAGCACTTATAGGACCAGAGATGGTCCATGCCAAGGGTAGGTGATAGGAGGCGGAGACCACTAGAGTTCTAGGATGGAGACCAAATTTTCTTATGGGTCTCACCTCGATGTGGATTGCTGATATTTGGCAGGGGCGAAAAGTTATCTCCACGCTTCATCAAACCATTCTAGGTTCTCAGCAAGATAGGCGAGGTGGCTTATTGCCCGACTCTTCCACCTCAGTTGCACTGGGTGCACGATGTCTTCCACGTATCTCAACTGAGGAGATATGTGCACAACCCGATGCATATCATTGATCACGGAGAGCTGGAAATTGATGGCGGGGCGACTTTTGCAGAGGCCGTGATAGAGATCAAGGATCGATAGGATCAGGTCCTGTACGGATAGTCGATTCCTCTACTGCGCATCAGGTGGCAGCACGAGAACCTCCAGGAGAGCAAATGGGAGCGGGAGGCTCAGATGCGTAAACAGTACCATCATTTCTTTCCCTAGTTTGATATGTATCTTTACAGGGATGTAAAGTCCTGAGGTGGGAGTATTGTAAAGACACGTAAATTTCAAGGAAATTTTTTTCTTAAATTCTTTGGGATTTTATGAGTACGCAGTTTCTGACCACACCTGATTCCGAGGCAGGGTGTTCCCGTAATAATCTTCGAAAAGTTAAGCTCAGGAACGTTCAGTGAACGAACGAGCGGGTTTTTCTAACTTTTGATCCATTGCTCGGAATTGAAATCTGAGGGCACCGATGAAACCGCATCGCCGGTTTTTTCTTAGGAGGACCTTTTCGAAAGGTGCATTTCCTCGGGAGGAGTTGTTTAAAATAATGTGGTTTAACTGGAGAGTGAAATAAAATACGTGTTACAATTTTATTTCTTTTATAAGTGATTATAACATATGTGTGGAAGTTGGTGTGGGACCCACTAGGTTGCTGACTTCTCTTGAGAGGATAAAGGAGATGTGGGGCCCATATGAGCCCCCATCTTTTCAGATTCCCCATAACCCCTTAAACTCCCTTTAAACCTACCTTGTTTTTAATTATGTGGCTTCTCCTCTTCCACATTAATATTTCCAACATAACACCCCATTTAATTTGACAACTCAAGATTAATTAATTATATGAATTCAATTTTGAATTTTTGAGTTTTTGAAAAGCATGGAAAAAGAATAAAATAAGGGGAGGCCTTATTTTATTAGGTTGGCTTATTGTGTGAGGATATTGGGAAGAGAGCTCTAAGTTATCTTGAAGAACTTTATCCTCAATGAAGAACGACAACACTTCGTCAAGGATCGTCAACTCAGCGACCCAGATTCTTCCGTCTTCTTCTTTCTCCATGATAAAGGAGGAGGCACCGGCGTATGAAATTTCCAACAACGTCATACCATTCAATATTCTCTCCACGTCAAAGGAAGGGAGACGCCGCTTCCTCCTCAGAAGCTCTCCATCGATGTTTACGGAACCCCACCCCGCGACACCGTTATTCTGTGATGCTCATCGTTCAACAACTTTTGTTGAGGTAGGGGTTAAGTTCAATTTTATTTAATTTAGATTGTGATTTTTTTGTCATTGAGCATTCTCGTTCTTCAGGATGCTTATTATCAACATAACAGGAGGAGGCCGGACCACACAAACATGGATGAATCTCCTCCCCTTCTCTTGTTGTTTATCATTGAAGCATGAGACGATGGCATAATGTCGTTGCACCGCACATGAACGAAAAAGGGATGCGACCAAGGAGGGCCACGATGATGGATCGCGGTGCCGTCATGCCGTGCCGGTGAGGCCGTAGCCAAGTGTGGGCCGCGGCGGAGAGGCACGACACCGTCATGCCGCACCGGATGGGAAGTAGCCGTGGCCTATGGCCTCGGCAGTTCAGAGGAGTGGCCAGCTGAGCTGGCCACCGGCACCAGCTAGAGGCGGGACCCCCTCGGGTCCCGTGGTTACAATAAAGGCCAGCCTTCATGGCCAGCCGTTTCCTCAATCAAGGGGGGCAGTGCCCCCCCTTAGAATCTCGCTCGTCCGAGACCCGAGCGCCCCCCCTTCACATCCCGAAGTTGGACTATCAGGCAGTACGTACATGGAGTGGACGACCAGACTCGAGGAGCCGACGAGACTATCTGTACTAACCCTTCAGGTGGGAGTTCGGGAGGACGTCTTGGTGGTTGATGCTTACTTTTCAGCTGTTGTACGTTCTTTTCCCAGTTGTACTGTACTTTCAGTTGGGTTTGTATACTGGCCCATTTACTTTCCAGCACTTACTTTTTTACTCAGTTTACTTAGTGTTTACTTCAGCTTGTGTACTCTATGGTGTTTGTTTTATTATATAAAGGCAATGCCTTCCCTTTTATCGGGATTTACGCCTTTGGTGCTAGTCGCCAACCCTTGGCCTATGGAAGGTGGGCTTGGGGTAGTCACAGCATGGGCCCTGAGGATGGGTTGTGACATTACCCTGTTATTTTTTAATTTAAATTTTATGTATGTTTTACTTTTTAAAAATAGTTTAAATCAATATTCTTAACATTCTCCAAATAAAGTACTTTTTATCTTTTTACGAATAATACAAATGTAATAATTGTTTGAATATACTTAAAATGAATGGAATTTTTCTTCCATCATGACCCCTCATTGAATTGAATATTAGTTTATTTTTCTTCAAGGTTTTTTTCAATAAAATGGTTTTCCTAATATTCTTGAAATTTTTGAATGTTATTTTCTATGAGAAAAGGGTGTTTTCCTCAATAATGTTTTAATGATATTTTTGTGGTATTTCTATTCATTAATGGAAAGTTACCATTATTTTACTTATTGTGAACTAGGGATATGTTATAATTATAGCATACTAATTATGTATTTGGGTGTTTTATTATTAAATTTAACATAAAAGGTATTGACATTCACTTTCTTGATTTATTTTTTAGTCATTAAAATTCTCTTGAAACATTCAGTTTCTTCTGGTCACATTACATAACCTTTGAATTAAATATCAATATTATTTCTGTCAGGGATATGAATATTTTCAAAACCATATATCATTTCTACATATGGATTTTTAAATATATTTTTGTTGATTGTACGGGAGAATATTGATATTCAAAATTACTTACTTAATAGAGAGATTTATTTATAAAGAATATTGTTTTTGAATTTATTTCATCAATCAATATATGAGGTGTACTAAAGAGTTAATTGTTTTTTTGGTTTTTCGACCCATTTATTTGAGTACACAATTATGGGTATCTTTTTGGTGGGTTTCAAGCATTTTATAAGAACACTTTAAATGGTTTTAGGGCATTTTCATGGTTTGTAGATGGTTTGTGCATTGTTAAACAATGTGTGAGTCCTGTTTCAAGGTTTTGTCATGGTTTGTGCATGGCTAAACAATGTGTGAATCCTTTTTCATGGGTTGTTCATGGTTTTATATTGGTTTAAACAAATTGTGTATCCAAGGTTGAAGGAGCTGCACAGTTTTCACCTGGTTTGTACTAATCATGTTACATAGACCATGAAACTATTTGAGTGGTAATTAAAGTTTCAAAAATATTAATTAAATTCAAAAAACCCACCTAATTAAATATAAAATCCTCCCACTTGAACCAAATATGATCCTTTGGCTTTTGGGAGCCCTCTAGATGCATTTTGTCTCCCCAAACCTCATCTCTAGGAAGATAAAAGTGCAAATAAAAGTATATATATTCTCTTTCAGTGAGTTATTTTATTCTTAATATTGGATCTCTATTATTCTCTTGATTTCTTCTTCCCAAAAGGTTATGATGACCTTATATTTTTTGGGATCTAGGTTGATTTATGTGGAATTGCAGATGTAGGAAATCTTCAATCTTCTTTTAGGATATAATTTCCATGATTTAGTGATTTCCAACATAGGCAACACATCTTGTATTTTTTGTGGTTAGATTCATTAATTTCCAAGTATTGTTTTATATTATTGTTCATACTTTTGATACTCATTGTTTCTTTATAATTCATTTATAATGTTTCCTAGATTATAACACATATTCTATGAAATTTTTCCATTTAATTTATTATAAAATATTCTTTGAACCAATTTTATTTCAATTGAATATGGAATTAATTGAATAGATACCATATTGATATTTCTCAAATTTTTTAAGATTTTTAATTCCATGTTTGTTTTGGATTATTTTTAAAGAGATTTAAAGAGGTTGTTTTGGTAGAATTGAAGGATTTATCCTATGTATTGATTTATTAAATGAACTTCCTTTATTTGAATTAAATGTACTAAATGATTTGATGTTTTCCAAATACTTTTAAAAGAAAGAATTTATTAAAGGACAAAGAACCCCCATTGAATGATTTTTACCTTTCTTTGAAATGGTTTTTATTTTGTTATTTAAAATAAATAATTTATTTATATAGAAAGTTGGTGTAAAACCTGTTTTGAAATTTATTCAATCCCTATAAAATTGTAATACTTCATTTATATGCTTTAGGGTTTTTTAAATAAATGAATGTTTTAAAGGACCATTTGGAATTTTAATGACGAATTGAGAAATGAAGTGTGTATTATTACCCTTTTGAATCTTGAATTATATAAATGGGTTTTAATTGAAATTGATGATGCTTAATGGACCAAATAAATGTTTATGATAATTATCCCATGTGATAACCCTTTAATTATTATTTGTTTAATTATTACACTTCCGATTATTATGGGGGTTGAAGTAGTATTATTTACTTTGAGAGGATTTGGGGGTGAGTGTGAGATGTTTTCTATAAATATCATCGTGTGATCCTCATAACTTGTTTATCACACCCGTTCTTTTGACTATTCATGGGAACCTAGATAGTTAGATGGGATAACCTTGATATATTGCTCACTAGAGAACTCACACCCTTCTAGTGGATCCATCAAGAATATTATAGCTTCAATGTATGGGTGTTCATCCAAGAAAGTGTGTGTGTGTTGAATTGGTTTACGTGAGACCCATGATACTAGATGTAAGCCCCAAAGTTAGTCATGATGTAATTTGATTGTCTATTCTGATGTGGAGTGACTATCGTACCTAGGTTGTACCCTTGACATACATATACCTGATCACGATACAATAGAACATTTGTCACTATTTGACATTGAAGTTTCCTTGTTTTATTTATTTATTATTATTACGCACCATGACTCTATTGAATTGAATATTGTCCATATTTCCATATCAGGTTTATATTCTCATCTTTTCTGGATTATCTAAGTTTATCTTGTGAATTTTTTTTGAAAGATTTTGAAGAAAATATTTTGTTTTTAAAAGGAAAAATGGTATGTTTTACAGGTTTTGTTCAATAAATAATTTTAAATTTTTAAAAACATATTTTTAAACAAATCCTTATACTCACTTATTTTTACTCTTCTTTTAGAATATTTTAATTACATTATGAAGTAACTGTATAGAATATTTGGTGGAATCCTATAGGGATCTTTAGCTCACACTCACCTTGTACTATTTGGTGTTTCAACCCTTTCTATCTTATATATGGTGTTTTTGATCTCTAATTCCATTGTGTTTTCAAGTTAGGGTGACAAATGTTGGGTAAATTGAGACATAGTGGGTGGTCATGGACCACTAAGAGTTGGGTTTTCGTTTTTATGTTTTGCATTCTGTTTTCTTAGTGTCTCTTTGTACTTGGATATGTATGTATTGATTTATACATATGATGATGTTTCCAAATTGTACTCTATTAATATAATATTTTGTGGGAAAATTCATTCCCAACCGTTATTTATTGATTCCTAGGTTCTAGTGTCCATCCTATAGAGATCAGTAACACTCTTTAGGTTATGGGAAATTCATCCCGGATTTCTGTTCAGATGGTATTCTGGGTTGTTACATTACAAATGGAATCATAGGATGTATTTACTTAAAGGTAAATAATTCAATTTGAAATAATTATGTTATTTGGAGTGATTAATGGTGTAAAGGAGATTAATAATGTGTCCAGAATCATGAGGTAGTCCGTTAGAAGGTGCATGATCACCACCCCTTCATGATGTGACTTGAGTTACAAGTGATGTTGTGATTTGAGTATTTATTTTGAGTTATTAGTTTTTTGAGGATAATTTATATTCATATTACCAATGAGACTATCTTTTATTTAAGGAGTATATTATGAGTTTTTGAACTAGAATGGAAGGATGACGATAGTGGCACCATGTTTTTACATTCTGGTAAGCTGTGAGGAATTGGTGTGACAGATCTGGAAAACCAACCATGAATAGTTGTGAGGTTAGTGTGTGGTTTACGAGACCATATGAAGAATCATTTCATATATCTTATAAGTTTCTAAACGTGAAACCTTCTCCATTTTCTTACAAGCGACTTCACTTTTGTGAGGTCGGTTATGAGGGTTATGGTTTTGGGTTGTTTCATGCTCTTTTGGATTGTTTCATTTTTAATCCCTTATTAATGTGTTTAAATATTTTGTGAAGAGAAAATTGTGTAATAAGTCATGTATTGTTTTATTCTTTGAGAAATTTTTTCAAATACCAAATATTTAATTTTAGGAAATGTATAAAAAATAATTATCAAAGAATATTATGCGATATAATAAAACAATGTTTTAAGAAGGAATTTTGGTTTTAATTTATTTATTATAATAATGGTTGTGATAATTAGAAAAAGGGATTAATTATTTTGAAACCATTGAATAATTCATATGTACTAGTAAATGGTTTTTAAAACTATGATTGATTTATAAAATTATTTATCATTTTGAAAATAAAGAGTAATGTTTTTTAAATGGTGTAATATTTGGTGTTTTGAAATATTTTTTTTATAAAGTGGGTTTTGACATTGTTTAAAATATTTTGTTCTCATTTTGAGTATTCTTTAATCCTCAATTAGATAAGCCTATGTTCTGTGATGTTCCAAAATGTCTCCCAGAAAGTACTTCAATAAAGATAGATTGTTGGTCTAATGGTTTGTTCCCTAGGGTAGTTCTTCATATTTTCCTGAAGTAGAATCCCTTATCAACAGATCTACCAAAACTCTATATAGAGTGGTGGAGTTAGAAATTTTCAACCTTCTAACCCCATCGATGACTTATTAAATTGTTTTCCACATTATTATATAGGTGAAAAAGGTTCTCTTGATGTAGTTCAATGGCATGCAGAATTTGATGTGATTTTTGATAACCTCATGACTCCTGAATCTATGAGGGTGCATTCTAGAAACTCATTATTTAAGGGATGTACCCAGGAGTGGGGGAAAGTTATGATCCCTATTTTTAACATTGATTAATTTCTTAGGCATTATTCAAGTTAGTGTTCATTCAGTTGCAATATCCATAGGAAGAGCTGAAGGAGAAAGTTGTTGAGTTTCTGGGTTTTAGTCAAAATAAGCTATCTGTTGTGAGGTATGCTAAGAAATTATCATGTTTGGAATGTTTTATACCTAGTATTTTATGTAATGATTTTAGTAAGGATATATTTTTTTAGAAAATTTCATTCCCTATACCTCTTAAACATCATGCATGCAGAAGGGTTGTTCTCTTATTCAGGGACTCTTAATATGGATTTCTTCGTTGAAGTGGAGCTTAAAAAGAAACATGAATGAAAAAATTACTAATTCAGGGATGTAGAACGATATTATCATTGGGAAAAAAATATTAATTTGATGTTTTTACTATTTAGAGCACTTGATCAACCTAAGACGTTTTATTAAAAATATCCAAATGTTTGTGGAAGGTTTGACTTTTTAGATCACCTTTATAGGGTATTTATGTTAGACTAGTAGAAAGAGAAACCTTAATTGATAATATGATCTCCTGAATATGAGGAATTAGATGCTTCATGATAATAAGGCTCTAACCATATTACTCATAGTGAATTTTATCATATAGTGGAGGAGATACTAGTTGTCAAATTTTAGTTTTCGGATGTGGTTAATTTTGATCCTATTTTTTTGTTTCCAATTTGGAAGTGTAAAATATTTGATTTTTTCCTTCTTGTGGCATGTCTATTTTTGGAAACCTTTTTTCTTGGATCATTGTAGTGATATATTTTTGGGCCTTAGTTTTGGCAATTTTTGTATTGGTGATTTAATAATGGTCTCCATTCATTGAGATTTTGATTGTTGTTACTTGTTGTCCACTTCTTTTGACATGATGGTTAGAGATCAATTTTGATATATTGGATGATATCCCTGTTGAGAGTGTTGTTACCTATCGTGCACTAGCCGGGATGTGTGCGAATTTTACGGTTTGAATTGGATAGAACACAAGGAATGTACTAAGGTAACAAGGAAGACATAGTTTTTTGATATACCATGCATAGGGTGGTGCTAGAGTTTGATTTTATGGGCTCATAGGTATATGTGTCCCAGTTTGAAAAATCCTTGGTTACTATTGAGTACTTTCCCAAGGTATAAATCCTTGTTAGTTCATCACCTGGACGTGGATGATTGATATTAGATGTTTCACCTTATATTACTATTGAAGTCTCTTCTTTCTGTATATAGGACATACTTTTATTATTTTACACCGTTTTGGTGAATCTTTAAATGGTGGGGATACATATACTGGGTCTCTAGTATTTCTATTGTTTAGAAACATGTGATGATATTGGTGTGTTGATCTTTGATTTTTTTGTGCATTTTTAACTTATGGGTGGGTCTCTATTTTGTACAATGGAGTTCCACCTCACTAGATGAGTAATGGATTTATTCTTATGTCATCATGTTCTATCTTTTTAACTAGATGTCTTATGGGGAAAAAGTACTTTAACTGGGTAGTTGTAATATCCCACTATTTTTTTTTATTTTGACCCATTTATTCGAGTACCTAATGTCAGGATCTCTTATAGGGTTGTTTTCTACATTTTGTTGGATCATTTTTGATGGTTTATAGGTCCTTTAAATGTTTTCTCATGGTTAAACAAAGTGTGAAACCTGTTGCATGATTTTCTCATGGTTAAACAAAGTTTCAAACCTGTTTCCTGTTTTTTGGATGCTTTAAAAAATTTATAAAACCTATGAAGAAAAGGTTGCATAGTTTGAACATGGTAAATACTAACCGGGTGACATGGCCTAGGAAACCATGTTAACAGTATTTAAAGTTACAAAAATATAAATTAAATTCCATGAACCCATCTAATTAACCCTAAAATGATCTAACTTGAACCAAATATGATTCTTTGGCTTTTGGGTGACCTCCAGAGGCATTTTGGCTCCCCAAACCTCATGTATTAGTGGATCGAAGGACCAATAAAAGTGGATATCTTATCTTTCTATGAGTTATTTTCTTCTTAATCTTGGATTTACCTTATTATCTTGATTCCTTCTTTCCAATGGTTATGATGGCCTTGATTTTTTTTGGATATTAGTGTATTTATATGGAATTATAGATCTATGATTTATTCTCTGTTCTTTCGAGATCTATCTTCTTAGATCCAGTGATCTCTATTAGATGTGACACATATCATATTTGTTATTGTTGGATCCCTTAATTTACAAGTAGTGTTTCTATGATTTTACTTTATTTTGGGACTACTTATTTCTTGATAATTAATATATACATGTTTCCTAATTTCTAACACATGCCTTATGAAATTTTTCTATTTGATTCCTTATAAAATTTTTTTGACACCATTCTCTTTGAATTGAATGTGGAATTATTTGAAAGGATGTAATCTGGATCTTTCTCACCTCTTTGTGAATTATTTAATTCCATTACTATTTTGGTTCATTTATTAAGACCTTTTAAAATGTTTTTAAGTATAATTGTGTGATTTAGTCTAGGTTTTGATTTATAAAATGACTTTTTTTATTTGATTTAAATTATTTGAATTGTTTGACATTTTATAAATAGTTTTAAATGTATGAATTCATTAAATGGATGAGAACTCAATTTGAATGATTTTAAACATGATTTTAAATGTATGTTCTTAGGTTATTTGAAAAAAATGACTTATCTATATGGAGAGAGGGTGTAAACCCATGTTTTGAAATATATTCAGTCCTTTTAAAATTTTAATACTTCATTTGAATTCATTGTGGTTTCTTTGAAATAAATGATTTTTTAAATGACTGTTTGGAATTTTAATGAAGATTTGTAAAAGGAAGTGGGTATTATTACACTTTTTGATATTTAATTATATAAAATGTTTTGAATTTAATTTCATGATGCTTGATGGAATGATTTGAACTTTATGATAATTATCCCATGTGATAATACATAAATTGTAACTTGTTTGATTATTATACTTCCCAATGTCCTGGGAGTTAAAAAAAGGATTATTTACATTGATGGTGTCTGGTAGTGAGAGTAAGATGTTTTCAAGAAGGATACCCGTGTGATCCTTATTACTTTTTATCTCACTCCTATTTTAAATAGTATCAGGAATCCATTTAGTTAGATTGGTTAACCTAGATATTTGGTTCACTAGTGGACTCACACCCTTCTATTGGATCTATTGATTACCTGAATGGTTTAGGCTATGGACATGTGGCCTAGAAAGTGGGTGTGTGTGGAACTATTTTTCATGAGACTCACAAGACTATATGTAATCCTGAAAATTAGAAATGATGTAATTTGATTATATTTTCTTTGGTGGATTCACTATAATACATAGGTTGTACCCATGACATCTATATACTTGATCTCGAAACAAGATAACATTCATTGTCACTGTTTGTCACTATAATTTCCTTGATTAATTCATTTATTTTTACTAGAAAACATGACTATATTATATTGAATCTTGTTAATAATTCCATAACAAGTGCATATTATCATATTTTATTGATTATCTGACTTTAACTTGTGAATTGGGTTTCAAACATTTTCAAGAAACTGTTTGTATTTTAAAGTTGAAATGGCATGTTTACAGGTTTAGTTTAGTAATTGATTTAGAATGTTTAAAACTATATTTTTAAACTAATCCTAATACTCTCTTATTTTTACTACTATTTAGAATATTTTAATTACCTTATGAAGTAACAATATAGAATCTTTGGTGGAATCTAACTAGGGTCTTTATCTCACACCCTTCTCGCACCTTTTGGTGTTTTAATCCCTTTATTTCATATAATAGGTGTATGTTCTCTATCCTTACAATGTTGTTTCAAGTTAGGGTGACGAAGGGTAGGTGACTTAGGACATTGAGGGTATTCATGGACCACCATGAGGTTGGTTTTGGTTATTATGTTTCACTTTTAGTTTTCTTAATGTCTCTTTGCACCTTGATATGTATGTATTAATTTATATATCTCATGATGATTCCATATTTTAGTATATTATTATAATCTATTTAGGGATAAATCATTCCCAACATTTTTTTGATGGACAGATGCTAGTCATTAGTCTATGGAGATTAGGAACACTCGTCAGGTTAGTGGTGAATTGACTCAAATGTTGGTTCAGATGGTATTCTGAGTACTTTCTTTACATGAGGAATGAATTGGACATACATAGAGAGGTGGGGAACAAATATTGATATACCTTTGATGCATTAAAATTTATCATGAGGTAAATATTTTGGTTAAATTAAATATTCTTTTGAGTATACCTAAAAATAGATTAAAATATCTTGGCATAAGGTCTTTATAATATTAACGTCCTTATCTCCAAGATCATGATGTCCAATATTATTAATTTTTTTTCATTTTCATTTACTTATTATTTCTCATGATTTTAATTCATTAATATTATCCATGGATGCATTTAATGATCAACTTATTTATTAAATGAAATTTATTTTCTTTATTTTGTTTGCTAGATTTATTATGCCTCATTGATTTCGGATAGATTCCACTGTATGTAACCGTTATTGAGAATATAAGCTCCCCCACTATTTCTTTTCCAATCAAAAGGATATGAAGAAGGAATCCTTAAATGAATTCAAGGACATAGAATATTTAGTTTAAATTTTTTTATTTATGCTAATAATTATAATAAAAAACTCAAGCATGTATCTGGTTTACCAATTCTACTAAACTATTTGGTTCATTGGGTTGTGATCATTTGTATGTTATGTGAATTTAATAAAGAATAAATATATTTTTTTCTACCAGATTTTAAGTATTTAAAATTGGTATTATATAATGTTTAATAGAAAACTAGGGAACTAGATTTTAAAAAACATAGATTCAGGAACATAACACCATGATAGAATTTAAGGAAATTACCTAAATACAAACTATTTATAATTCAAATGAGGATAGTTTAAAATCTGTAGTTATCATCATAGTATAATAAGTAAAGGGATTAATATATTTTTAATGGAACGTGTAAACCTTTTGAGTTTTTCTATGATGGAAGTACCTTAGAAATATTTGATGAGTTTTAATTTATATTTGAGGATTATGTAACCCTTAAGTATAAATGTTATTTTAGTGAGAATTTTATTTGAGTAAGAATGATTTTATATGTTTTGGAAGTATGTTTAAATTTATTCAAAATTTTAATGGTTAATTTGATTATTGTTGTTAAAGTAATAATAGTCAATTAAGATTATATGATTTTTCAAAAAATAAAATTTTATAGAAATAATTAATGGATAAAAAGTAATGTAATGACTAATTGTATTTTGAAATATTTTTTTTCATGACTTTTTAAATGTTATAGGAATTATAATAACAAAGATTTATAAAAATTAAAACAGACATGTCAGTAGAAAACTCCTCACACTGACAAGTCTGTGGGCCTTGAAACCACAAGTGAAGGGCGACAAGGCTACAATGCCAACCATTAGCCTACCTGATGTACTGGTTAGTATGAAATTATTTTTAATTAATTAGATTGGTAGATAAATACTATGTTTATTTTGGGAAAAATATTATAGGAGAATAACTTTTATATTTTTAGGTGATTAATGATATCTTGAGAAATGTTTTGTTGGGTTGAGGTATCTATAACCATTAAGTTTAACATAAAGGATTATTTAGGAAGAATATAATTAAATTTTTAGGGTTGTATATTAAAAGGGATTAAATCAAATTCAAGGTGAAAAAAAATATTTGTTGTTTATAATATTAATGTTACTTGGGATATAGGGTTATTTATTTTTGTAATGATCTATATTGAACCTTTGGTGGAAATTATGATATAAAACATAATATTTCATCATATGAAGGTTTATAAATTTTATTATTATCTCACATTATGGTAACCATTTCAGTTTTGGTTAATATTTAGAAACACAAGGAATAATTTTTTATTATTTTATGTATCTCATGATCTATTGAAATTTAATTTTAGGTCTTTAGGAATTAAAAAATTCATATTAAAAATTCATTTCTTAGATTAAGTGATGAAGTGGAAATTGAACAAATCACAACCAAAGGTTGAAATTGTTCTAATGAGATAGAAATACATAAAGTATGTAAAAATACTAATGTTCTTAGTCTAGATGGTAAAGTAATTCCATAAATCTAAGAAATGGTTCTTGAAATAATTTTTCCCCATTACTATGATTTACGATGAATTGATGGCCTTTTCACCCATTACAAATTTATGGTCTTTTGGTTGTTAAATTTGTCTTTAAAAAGTTATATATCAGACCATATTAGTCCATGGGTGTTAGTTTTTTACTCTGTGACAATATTTGAACTTCTGAATAATGTTATCATATTTTCAAAAATAACATTTTTATTCTAGTTAACCTTAATATTTCCCAAACTCTAATTTTAAGAGGATGTTATATTAACCCTTCTACGATGTGGGTTTTTTTTCAAAAATAAATTTGAAAATATAAAAGAAATGACTTCTAAACATATTATAGAATTGAAAGGAATAAAATTTATTGAATGTGGGGTGAATATAACATCATAATATTTAAAATGGAGAATAGTTTTTTGATAACGTATATGACACACTACATCAATCTTAAATGACCAGTGAAATATATTATTTAAATATGACTGTTATAACCAATCAGTTGAATAAGTGGGTTTGAATAAGATTAAAAAAAGATTAAATATAGATATACATATAAATTTCCTAGTTAATATAAATTTATGGAAACATTATTATTAAAAAATTGACCAAATTTTTATTAAATTAATGTTCTTCTTCAAAAATATATCTTTCTCAAAAATGGGTTTTATTGCTTTTTATTAGAAAATATTACAATTAATTTCTGGAAATTTTATAAATTTAATTTGATAAAATTGGAGTCATTTTTTAAATTTTTATAACAAAATTATCTTATGGGGAAAGTTTTATATTTTTATAAAAAGGTTTATTTTTCATTAAATAGTGAAAATATTGATTTTCAAATATAATTATTCATTTTCATTAAATTAAGTAATTTTTAGGAAACTTTATGAATTAAATTTGATTTAAAATTAACAAAAGTATTATTTTTATATATTAATAATAATTAATTGTATTTTTATAATCATTATACATGATTTTGGTACATGTTTATTTTTTGGAATAAAAATACCCATTTTTTAAAATAGTTTTTAATTGCATAAAATTTCTCCATTTTAATTAATTGAAATAACCCCTACTTATGAATGTTTTAAAATAAATTTATAGATTATATATCTATTAATATTAATTGAAATTAATATAATAATTATTTCTAGTCGTAGTGTTAATATAGGATTATATTTTACTTCAAAAAATTCATTTTTATGGAAAAATATTTTTTCTATATGCATTTTGGTTTTATTATAAAATGATTTCTTTAAATATTTGGGAATGGAATTTAGTTAAATGGTTACAATAGTTTTAATCATAATAATTTATATTACATAATAATCCCAATGTAATTTTTGGCCATCATGAATATTAAAAGTAGTAAAAATTCCTCACCATGATAAAACAGTAAATCAGGTCAAACTAGGCTAAAAATAAGTTTTAAGGCCACCATTTTTCATATAAATTATTATTGGATGAATGTATTTAGACCGTTATAAACATTTTTAAAATATTAAATTATTTATTGGACACTTTTCTAGGAATGTGACCTATATAATAATAAAAGTAAATAAAAACACAAAATGTCATTCTCTTTCCATTAAATATCTCATATGTGTTCACATAGGGATAAGAAATAATGAGAGAATGAATATTAAAATTTATTTTTATTGTAATGAAACTATTTTTATGGTGATATATTTTTAATTTTTAGTGATTATGTGGGTAAATTTAATTCTTATACAATGCTGATATATCGTTTATGAAAAAAGTTGAAAACATAGGGTAATAATTTTAAAACCATTAGAACTAATTTAATTGGGATTAGATATGGTTATATAAAACTTTATTTATTTATAATTACGTATTATCGATGTTAAAATTGATTATATTATAAATAATTTGTTATCTTCTTGTTATTAAAGTCAAAGTAAATGAATAGTGTAAAAAATGACATTAGTCATATTTTATGTTAAATATTATTTTATTAAATTATTTAAAATTCTAAAAATAATTAAAATGAATATTAGGATGATAAATAGTATAAAATTTTATTCAATTTATATTTATGATACATTTTTTATCTTATAATAAATATTATAAACCATTCATCTTGAAAAAACTGTTACCACAGTTTAGGTTAAAAAAAGTTTACAAGGGGTTAGACCAAGAGATAAGGGTTAGTTTACTAATTATACTTGTCTTAATCATATTTTTTAGACATATTTCAACATTATACAACTAAAATTCAAACCCATGAACATTTAAAATTATTGGAATAAAATATTTTCTTATTATAATTTAATACTTTATGAAATTCCAAAAGTGCCACTCCACACACATATATAACGTCACTAACTATTCTCTCCTATACACACTTAAAAAACCATTTTTTCTACTGTTTAATACCTGAATACCTTCCTTACATCCTTTTACACCTCTTATAGAGCATGGTTTGATTATAAATGCCTCTTAAGAAGGTTTTTTTGTAAGCCAATAGTGGTTGTCTGAAGAAGAGGTGTCATTCTTAACCGATCATTTTAATTTTATTTCTTCTTCAAGATTTATAAAAACAAATTAAAACATGAAAATATAGTAATATAATTATCTCACATATTTTTATATGTTTTCATATTAATTCTATACCCTATATAAATTTATTCTTCCACCTAGTTTGAAACGAAACTGTTGTTCGTGTGTATAATGGACTCCCGCCTCACGAACCTATGTAATTCATTTTCCATCACCATAGATCATGGATTGATTTAGTGATATATTTAATGTATATTTATTATATTAATGTAATATTTTTCATTCTTAAAATGTTATATAACATTTAATTTCTTTCCTCTCTATTCACTGAAAAATGACTACGTTGTTCTTGCGTACATGTGGACCACTACCTTCCCAAAGCGATGTGATTTGGTTCTTAAAACCTAATCAAATGGATGATATATTTATGTGTATTTAGTGAAATTATATGATATTATTTTTATAATTATAATTCTATAAATATAAATTAACATTTTGTTTCATTTCCATCATGAGTTTTGAAATATGGAAACATTACAAATGTATACATACGACTTTCCATATTAATGATTGTAACATAGTAAATTTTCATTTAAATATTTCGTGGATGGATTAAAAATTATAATTGATTTATGAAAATGATAATTATTTCATAATTATTATTCTACATATGATGAAATTATTACCAATTTCAACTTTGTCAATCAATTGAAGTCATTTTGGATATGTGAACAGAATATCATCAGAACATCTGACACAAACTTAATTGATTAAGTAAATAATTATAACACTGAAAGAAATAAAAACAATTTATAATAAAAATAATGATTTTTATTAATAAAGTATATAATTAACAAAAATTTAATATTTATTATGATAAGTAATGTATGCGATGATTCATATCAATGGTGAGGTGGTTTGTCTCAATTTCCTTTCATTGAGATATATTTTAATTTTATACAAAACTTTGTTTTAAATGGTGTATATAATTCATATTTCAAAAATTATATCATTAATCCATTATACATAATTTTATTTTATGTTGAAAATAAAATTATTTCATCCATGGTGATTTTACCTAAATTTTATAATGTGGTAAGAGGATTTTTAAATCAAATTCTTTCCTTTGGTTATATTAATTCTTCAATATCCTTGATATTATACGATGAAGAGTTCATTTAATTTTGATTATTTTATATATTTTTCAGATTTTTTTTATTTTTATTTACATTTTATACAAATAATAAATTAAATGATTAATTCTAACTTTAAAAACATGATCTTTTGAAGAAATCTTACCTCAATTTCCAACTCAATTGAGATATAATTATTACTGTACACCTATTTTTATAAGGTGTATCTACATACCATTTGATAATTTTATCATGAATATCTTTATATTCATGGTATTTATTGTTTTATTTTTATTTATTTTTTCCATGTGGTTATGATTCAAATAATACCAAAGAGGTATGGGATTATTATTCAATTTCATTTTAAGCGGAATTATTTATGATTTAATTTAAATTGAATAAAATTATTTGATAATTTTTTAATTGAATCCTTAAATTTTATTCTCCTATATTTATTGATCAAATATTCTTATAATAGAACCATTTTACTCTATATGGTTCTGAAAATTATTAAAAAAACATTTTTATGAAAATCTAACATAATTTCTCATTTCATTCGAAATGATTTTTCTTCCATATGCATGGTTTCTAAAACTATTTTCAATTTTTTTTTAATTTTATATTATTATGGTTTAATATAATTTTTACCCAGGGTTGAATTTTTACAAAATGGTTTAAAGGGAATCTTCATTTCACTTTCCAAAAAAGGTACTTGTTTACTTTTTAATGATAATGTGAAAGGGATATTTGTTTTCACATACTAAACATGAGTATAATTTTTTCTACCATCATGATTTATAATTTAAATGAATATTGTTTTATATTTTTATAAATTTACTTTCATATAAAAGATTCTACCAAATATTTTTAAATTTTTTCAAAGCGTTTTTAAAGTGAAAAGGGAATTTTTCCCAAGAATGTTTTTAATTATCATTTTATTTTATTTCTAGTCATCAGTTATAATAACATGTTATTATACTCATCATACACATGGGATATATTTTAAAGATACCATTATTATTATTTCTATCTGGGTTTTATAAACTATTTTACCATATAACTTTTTGACATTATCTTTCTCAATTAATTTGGTTGTCATTAACTTTTTCTTGAAATTTTAAATTTCATATGATCATTGGAAAATAAATTTCACATAAATATCCATATTAATTGTATCATGGATTTTAATATTTACAACACCATATATTTCCACATACAATATTTTAATATGAATTGTTTTTGGGTAAATTGGGAAATATTTATATTATGTATTATTTACTCAATACCTATATTTATTTATAAGAAATATTGTTTATTAATTGAATTAATCATTCAATGTATTGGGAATTCATTTCAAAAGTAGTGACTGCTGAGGATTGGTTATAGATATCCCTTCAATGCATTAATATGTATCATGAGACAAATCATTGGCCCAATTAAAAGGGTTTTTGGTGTGTACCTATTGATCTATTAAACTATATTGGTGTAAGGTCATGATGGTATAAATATCATGATGTTTGAGATCCTAATGTCTAATATTAATAATTTCATTCACTTTGAATTCAATTATTATTATCTATGAGATTACTGCATTAATGTTATACATGGATTCATTTTGTGCTCAAGATAATGATTAAATATCAAGGGTTTTAAGTTATTTAACTATTTATATTAATTATAACTTATTTATTTGGGATAGATAACACCATATATAACCCCTAATGATAATATAATATCACAATTTATTTTTTTCATTTCCCTAGGAAATGAAGGAATGAATATTTTAATGAGTTTAAGGACATATAATATTTATTTTCTGAATTTCATAATTCATGTTTTCAAAATGTACTGAGAAACTAAAATATGTATCTAGTTTACTCAAACTACTAAACCATTTTGACCTTTGGGATGAAATCATTTGTATATTCTACAAATATAATAATGTAACCAAAAGTTCTAAGCTACTACAGTCCGGTTCCTGACAGTTATCATAATAACATGTTTAGTAGAAACCATGGAAACTAGATTTAGAAAAGATATATTATGAAATATAACCCTATAAAAGAAATTGAGGGTATTCCCTAAATACTGTAATTTTAAGATTCAAATGAGAATATTTTTCAATTTATATTTACTATAATAGCATAATAATTGTAAGGATGAATGTAATTTTAAAGGAAAAGACACCTCTTATAGGTTTTATGTGATGGAAGTACCTTTGAGACATTTATTTACTTTTAACAGATATTTATGGTATATGTAACACTTATGTATAAATTATATTTCAGTGATAAGGTTATTTTTGAAATAATTATTTTATATTTTATGGAAATTTGATTAATGTTTTTAACAAACTTTAGAGTTAATATGATCATTGGTGTATAATCAATTCAGATATCATGATTTTTCCAAAAAATATTTTTTATAGAAAATATTTACGGTTAAAAAGTGACCTGATGACTAAATATATTTTTGAAAATGTTTTTCATTATTTTGGTGAATATTAAAATAATTATATTAATATTTTTTTTATAAAAAGGATAACCCATATGTCGAAAAAGACCATTCAATTCGGAAAAGGTTATGGGACTTGAACCCTCCACCAAAGTGCATCAAAGGTGCGACGGCTACCACTGGCCTATGCAATTTACGATTTAGTACGACAATATTTTTACATAAATGGTTTGATTGTTAAATATTAAGATGATTTAAGGAAACATATTATAAGATCACATATTTTTTAATTTGAGGTGATTAATCATATTTTGGATGATTTTTTTGGGGTTAAGTTATATATGACTTTTATGTTTAATGTAAAGGATTATTTCGGAAGAATAAAACTAAATTTTTACCAATGTAAGTTAAATGGAATGATATGAAATTTGAGGGAAAATTTTTATTGAAGTATGAAAAAATTTATTTTAATTCTATTATATGGTAATTTATTAATGGAATATTTAATGTTGAACCATTTGGGGAAATTTGGAAGTAAAAATGTATTATTTAATCATATAATGTTTTATAAAAATTTTAATATCTTACCCTATGATAAACATTTTATAATTGGTTACTATTTATAGATTTTTAGAATATTTTATTTTTAATTTATATATTTTATGTTCCATTAAAAATTTATTTTATTGATTCTGTTATAAAAAAATTCATGGTGAATATTCATTTCTTCGTGTAAGATATGACATGAAAATTGACAAAATCACAACCAAATGATGAAATTGTGCTCATGAAATAGAAAGATATCAATTTAGTGTTTTTAATTATGTTTTTATTATATATGGTAAATGAATTCTTTAACTGTAGGAAAATGATCTTGAAATAAAAATTTTATCCTATTATAATCCTTTCAAATTTATTAATAGACTTTTTACCCATTTATTATTTAATGTTTAGTGGTTGAAAAAATTATCCCGAACATGTTATATAATACTCCCTTTTATTCTTTATGTGTATGTTTTCTGGTTCATGAACATATTTTCAATTCCAATTAATGTTATCCTATTTTAAAACATTTTTTCTGTTATTTAATATGACCATATTATTTACCTATGCCTCTTTTTAAGTGGATGTTTTACGAACCATTTTATGATGTGGGTTTTTCAAAAAATAATTGTAAAATGTTATAACCTTTATTTTTGAGTGAAATTTTAAATTATGAGGACAATAGATAATAAAGGTAATAGATAATGTAACATCTTGATATTTTAAATGTGGAACAATATTAATGATAACGAAAATGATATGCATTACCAAGATTAAACAACCCATGAAATATGTTATATAAATATGACTTATATAACATAGCTTTTAAATTGGTGGGTGTGAATATAATTAATAAAATTATGAAAAATATACTTAATGGTCTATATCAATGTAAATTTATTGAAAAATTATTAGTAAATAATCACTATTTTTTTTATTAAAGTCATGTTATTCTTTAACAATACGTTTTATTTGAAAATATTTTTTTTGATTTTTATGAAAAAATATTAAAATTAATTTATGAAATTTTATAAATTTAATTTGATAAAATAATAATAATTTTTTAAATAATTATAAAAAAATTATATTATGTGGAAATTTTTAGATTTTTTGAAAAGGTTATTTTTCAATTAAGAGTGAAAAAATACAGATTTTTCCAATTCTTCTAATTATTTTCATTAAAATAGGTAATGTAAAATTACTATTATGATTTGAATTGGATTTAAAAGTTCTTTAACTATTATTTAGTATCATTTAATATAAATAATTACATTTTAATCACCATTAAAACTGATTTTGTTAAAAGTTATTTTTTAGGGTAAAAAACACACTTTTTTAAAATATATTTTTACATACATAATGTTTCTCTAATGAAATGAATTAAAATAACCTTTAACAAGGAATTATTTAAATAAAATATATAGATAAAATATATATTTATATGAATTTAAATTCATATAATGATTACTGCTATTCATATAGTTAATATAAGATCATCTTTTGCATGAAAAATCATTTTCTTCAAAAACCACTTTCTCATCACACTTTGGAGGATTTTTATAAGTTGAATTTATATAAATTCTTGGAATTAAATTGTATAAAATTTATGAAATTATTTTAATAATAATAATTTATATTATTTAATAATTCAAAATTAATTTTTGGTCATTAAGAATAGTAAAAAGAGTAAAATATTTGTCAAAATGATGAAAGGGAAAATCGAGTTATCCAAGGTTTTAACCAAGATGAAAGGCCACTATTTTCATATTAATTCTTACACAATTAATTTATTTATACCCTTATCACTTTAATATTAATATTTAATTATTTATGGGTTACTTATCCATGAATGATACTTATATAATAATTTAATTAAATAAAAAAGTCAAAATGTCACACTCTTTCCATTAAATATGTCTTATATGTTCACAGAGTGATAAAAATAAGTGGGGAAATAATATTAATTTTTCTATTGAGTTTAATGAAATTATTTTCATGAGGTTATTTTTTTAATTTTTAATAATGATATAGTTAAATTAAACAGTTATTCAATATTGACACAATGCTTTCGAAAATAAGGGAATACTGAAGGTAAATAATTTTAAAAACATTACAAATATTGCACTTGGGAAGATATCTTGTTAAAAAATTATTTTATTGTTAAAAATGATTTATTATTGTTGTATAAATTTATTATATTATAAATTAAATATCATCTTCATGTCATTAAAATAAAATTAAATTAATAGTGTCAAAAAATATATAAATTATATTATATGTTAAATAATATTTTATCAAATTATTTAAAAATCTAAAAAAATTCACAAATAAAAATATTTTGTTAATAAATAATCTAAAATTTCATCTATTTTCCATTTATTATCAAATAATTGTCTTATATTAAATTTAATAAGCATTTTGATTTGAAAATGTTGTATTTCCAATAAGTTTAAAACAATTTTACTAGGGGTTAAGAAAAGATATAGGGGTTAGTTTTTTAATAAAAATTGTATAAATCATATTTTATTGAAATATTAATACATTATTATGTATTAAATTTTAACCCATAGAAATTTTGATGTATTTGAATTTAGTGGCACCTTAGTATAAATTAATACTGTATGAAATTCAATAAGTGCCCCAGGAACTCCATCTCCTCTACTCTCCACACTTAAAGAAACATTTGGTTCTAAAATTTCCTAAAAATATTAATTAATTAATTCTATTAAAATGTCCTAGGTTCATTTTATTGATTATAAATCCATATTTGGAATTTATTTGGTTTAAACCTATAGAGGTCTTCCAAAGAAGAGGTATCATTCTTAACCATGCGTTTTTATTTTATTTATTCCTACAAACCCTTAAAATATTACTCAATCATGATAATATAAAATAATCAGTATCTTCCATATAATAATTTAATTTTATTTTATTGTAATAACCTATATCCATATCCTTCACTGTCATGTGGGAAACGAAACCATTATTCATGTGTATGATGGACTATCGCCTTACATATCGATGTATTTTGTCTTCCATCACCACCACTCATGGATGGTTATAATTATAGATTTAATATATAAGTAATATAAAATTAACATATTTATAATTCTTTAAAGATAAAAAAATTTCAATTTATTACATTTCCATTCATTAAAAAATTATAATGACATTCTTGTGTATGTATGGAAAACCACCTCAACGAAGTGATGTGATTCATTTTTCATCACCAAAACAGATGGATTATATATACAAGTTTATTTAAAAACTAATATAATATTTAGGTTATTATTATCATATTTTAAATATAAACTTTCACTTATTTTCTTTCCAAGATGATATTTGATATATCTAACCATTACTCTTTCGTATGTATGACTTACCTTTTCGATAATGGTAACATAGTTCAATTTTCATAACCATAATATTTGTTTTGTTTAAAAGGAATAATTTATGTATAAAAATGATAATTATTTAATGATTATTATTATTGAGATGATGTAACAGTGTCCCTTTTACTTTCAGCAGCCTAGCAAATTCATTTTGGTCATGTGAACTAAATATCATTAAAACGTTCAACATGGACCAAATTGCTTATGTAAATAAGGGTAACATGGTAATAAAAAAATAAAAGAAATAGTAAAATTGAAAAAGGTTCTTAACTAAGTAAATAATTATTATCAGTTTATTATTTTGGAGTTTAAAGAACCTATATTATGAGTCATTCTTAAGGTAGGGGATTCCATCTCAATTTCCTTTTATTGTAGCATATTTTATGGTTATGCACCAATTCGTTTTATATACTTCATAAACTTCCAATTTTACAATTTATATCATGAATAATAAATAGTTTATTGTATTTTACCTTGAAATACCAATTATTTAATAAAAATTGATTTGAGTTGAATGTTTTCAATTGGTAAAGGGTTTCACAACTTAATGTCTTTTATTGGGTTATATTACTTAATCATTGTCTTCGATATTATAAGAATATGTATATAATTACTTTGATTATTTAATATTGTATTTCCACTTGTTTTATGTGAATTTTAGTTTGATTCACATAATAAATATGTTTATTAGTTATCACTTCAATGATACGATCTTTATAATATATTTCATCTTAATTTCATATCAATTGAGATATATTTCATATTATGATCCTATTAATTTTTATGAGGTGTATCTACTTCCCCTTTTGTAATTTATATCATTAATATATTTTTATTCATGGTGTTTAATGATTTTTTTGATTTTATTTCTATCATGGGGGTTATTAGTTAATATATACCAAAGCAGTAATGGTTACTGCTTCAATATCATTTTAATTAGGATTATTTATGCTTTAATCCTCATTTAAGGAAATTATTTGACCACTATCAAATATTTTTTTATTATATTCTATATATTCATGAAACATTCAATTAATAGATACATTTCCTCTATTTTTCAACTAAAATTACTGAGAAAATGTTTTTAATAAAATCCATTTTTATTTATCTTTTCGATCGAAAATTATTTTTCTTCCATATATATGTTTTCTAAAAATGTTTTTAAGAATTTTTTTAATCTTATCTTTTTGTAGTTTTAATTATTATTTTTTCTGATTTTTTAATTTTTAAAAAATGGTTTAAAATAAAAAGTTTTTTTTATTTTCCAAAGAAGGTACTTGTTGACCTATTTTTGAAAATGTGAAAGGAATTTTTGATTTAACATACTTGAAATGAATGGAATTTTTTCCACAATTAAGATTCATTATTTTTTGAGTCTTATATTACATGGTTAAAATGTTCTTTTGAAAATATTATTTTCCTGATATTCTTGAAATTTTTGAAACTGAATTTCAATGTGAGAGGTGTATTTTTTCAAAAAGTGGTTTTAATGTTTTTATGTATTTCAATTTATCAATGAAAATAATCATTGATTTTACTTATACCCCAGTGAGGATATATTATGACAATATCATACTTATTCATTTTATTGGTGGTTTATGATCATTTTGACCAAAAAAAGTATTGAAATTGACTTTCTTGATTAATTTTGTAGTTATTAGATTTCTCTTGAAACATTAAAATCATCAGGAACATTAGAAAAAACATGCATCTTAAATCTCCAAATTTTTTGTATTCTGGATATGAGTATTCCTTAATCATATATCATTTCTAAATTTAGTGTTTTACCCTAAATGTTATTTTACGGAATGTGAGAATATTTATATTTCATATTATTTAATCAATATGGATATTTATTAAAAAAAATATCAATTTTTCATTAAATTAATTATTCAATATACGAGGAATTCTTTTTTCATATAGTGGAGGGAGGGTCTTGGTTATAGATCACCCATTGATGCATCAAATATGTCTCATGAGATAAATTAGTTGGCTAAATTAAATGAATTTTTTGTGTATACCTAAAGGAAAATTAAATTTTCTTGGTGCAAGATCTTGAATGTTTAAATATCATGACTCCTAATGTCATGATTTATAATATTCATAACTTATTTCATTGAGAAATTAATTATATTACATTTTAATATTACTATATTGATATTATATATTGATTTATTTCCTTATCTTTTAATTGAATTAGTGGAATATGTTTTCAAAAATTTTCCATGCCATATTGACAATGCCTTATTGATTCTTGATAGCTTTCACTATACAAAACACTTACTAAGCGTATGATCTAAAAATTTATTTATTCTCATTTTCCAGGATATGAAGAATGAATATTTAAACGTGTTCAAGGATAATAAATATTTACTTTCTCTATATTGTGACTTATATTTTTAAATTTAATGTGAACCTCAAGTATTTATCTTTATAACCATTAATTCTAAACTATTCAGTCCTTTAGGATGTGATTTTTTTATCTTAGGTTAATATAATAAAGTAACCACTAATTTTGGGATACTGGAGTCTGGGTCTTTAAAAAAAACTCTAAAAACATTTATCATTAATAGAGTCACATTAATTATAATTTATAATTATCTTCCATCCTTCTCTTTTAGCTACTCTAGATTTCTACTTATTATTCAAAAAAATTCAGGATAGTACTTAAAAAACTTATTTTTACACATAAAAATTAAACAATAGAAAATAAATGATTCTTTAAAATTATTTTTTCATTAAAAATAAAAACATTATATTTTAAACAATCGACAAGTGATACTATTTTTTAACATTACTATCATGATGCATGAAAATTTTCTACTTTAATTCGTTTCGAGATAACTTGGCATAAAAAACTATATCCTATATTATTATCACAAACTTATATTTAACCAGACTTAATAGTAACTTGAGGATCTATATAATAAGTATAGTTATTCCATTTTATAGATATATTTTTATTTAAAATAATCCTGATCTCCATACAAACCATACTTCATTTGAATAAAATATCCTTTGATACCATATTTTTTTGACCATCTCAAGGGAATAAATACTAAAAACCATGATACTATTTCCACACGGACCAAATAACATTACCTAGATTTATATGGGATGGATTTTTTTTATAAAGGACTAAATAAATCATTTGAGTGAATTATTTTCCATTAAAAATCATAAATTAAAAATAGGAAAAAATAAATTTTAAATATAAAACTCTTTTATTAAAACATGTAAAAATTTACAATATATTTAAATCATGATTTATAGGGTAATAAAAAAAAATATTTAATAAAACATTTAAACTGAAACTAAATAATTATTTATCATATAAAATACACTAAATCCTTATACTATATTCATATAGCAGATATATAAATTTTTACTGACAAATTTGGATATGATTCGTTTACTCATATCATGAAAAAATCATTTATATTTTCCAATAAATGTTTGTATGTTAGGAGTGAATATAAAATTTGATTTTTTTTTCAAATGACCTAATAAATATCCATTCATGAGAAATTTAATCAATATAATTCTAGACAATATTGATAAATCAAAAACTGTTTAATCTGAAAATATTTCTTGACATAAATCATTTCATATTATGATATAGAAAACCATTATATAATACATATACTTTTAATATTTATATTTGATGGAAAAAAAAAATTAAAAAATTGACAAAAATTTATTTTAAATATATGCTCCTTTTGAAAAAAATCCTTCTATAAAACTTCGTGTTTCTCAATTTTATAGAGTACTCCTTATTTTACTAATTTATTAGAAACTCAATATTTCATAAAAAATATTAAAAAATACACACTTCCTAAAAAATAATTGGATCAATAACATAATAAAACACAATCCATTCAGGTTAGATATTATCAAGACATATTTCTATTGTGTAGACCATCTTATCACCAATTCACACATTTAACTATAGACCTTCTATGTTACCAAAAGAAGGAAAGAGTTTTTTCCTTCAAAACATTGATCACCTTAACACTAAAACAATATGTTCATTAATTTAACACAATATAGGTTTAAGGGTTTTAATAATTGTTCACCCTAAAATTTAAAACAAATAAAAGACATGAAATCCCTTTAATGACCTCTAGAAAAGTTTTTTCAATGTAAGGGTTTATAATCTCAACTTCCTCATAATGAAGGATTTTTACCTCATTAGTTGGACTAGATGATACCAAATAAGAGAGGTAATTTTAGTATATGGTATTTAGGATAAAAATTAATGGGAAAAAATAGTATTTTTTTTGGTTTGAAGTAGATATAAGGGGTCCGTTTATATTTTATTTTGAGTGCTGTTTCGAAAAATACTCATTATATAATGTGTTTGGAATTTTATTTTACTATAGAAATGGATCAAAAATGAAAAAAATTGATATGCATCATGTATACTCTAATATAAAATCTATAAATATATTATTAGAGTTATTTTATTCCATTATCCATTAATTTTTACCCATTCCCTATTTTTACCATTTTACCATGGTAACTCACTTTTCCCTCATTTATTTATTTATTTTACCAAAAATGAGATTTAATTTATTACCTAATTTTAATGAAGTGATTAAAAAAATCAGTCAACTATTTTAAATTTATTATATAAAATTGATTAAAATTGATTTTATTTTAAAAATGGGAAACAATTAGGAAATAATTTTTTGAAAACTAATTATTATAAAATAATAGACTTTAGAAATATTCTATAAAATCTAATAATCCTAAGATTAAGTTCAATTTCATTGATTTTATAAGTAAATAATATATTTTATTTAATTATATGTTCACAATATGAGAAAATTTACTATTAATTAAAAATTTATAAAATATAATAAAAAAATTGATGTTATTTATTTTCCATGGATTGTTAAATTATTATTCATTATAACTAATTTATTATTTCTTGAATTTTATATATTTATTTTTTTATTCATTAAATAAATCTTAAAAATCCATTTTGTTAAAGGATATATTTAAATAAAAAAATAAAAAAATGATAATTCATAACAAAAATTTCTTTAAAGAAAATATTTTTTACCCAATGAATTATTTTAAATTTATTTAAACACAATACTACACAAAATATTTATATCAAATTGAAACACCAAAATTAATATTATAAAATCATCAATACACCAAATGAATACAACTATACTCAATGACCACATATACAACCACTATATGACAATGTCCTATAACCAACCACTATATTCCTATTTTGACCATATGTAATTTACAATAATTTTTTAATCATATTCTTTGACAATCAGAATCTAGTAAAATGGGGTTAGCAGTTTTTTATTATATTCATTCAGAATAAAGGAGATACCATTACACATGACCCAGGCTTTTGAAATCTTAGAATACATGATACATACATGACCTTGATATTATATTTGAAAACATAAATTGCATTATAAAAGTCCGATGAAAGAATTATTATTTTTACCAATAAATTCATGGATCATTTAAATTACTATATTTTTTTCCCTTCGGAAAAAGAGATAAAAAATAATGGATCCATATTTAAAAATAAGTTAGTGATTACATATAGTGGATGCTATTCGGAAATAAAGACATAAATAATATTATGGTGGCATATATTCCATAAATAATTCTTTATAACTAATAACATGAGCCATAAAAATATTTATGGATAATATAATACTGGAAATAATTACTCAAATGGGTTATGATATGTGACATTATAGTGATGTAATATATAATGTAGGACATCATAAACATAAAATCACTGACTCATTTGAAGACATAATAGAAAAATAGTTTTGGAATATTTGAAATACCATATAAAATTTCTCTCATGGGGCCTAAAATTTTATCAAGTTAACAAATAATTATAGATAACCTCTGTTACATTATAAGTCTTATACAAACATTATATGAATGATTTAGGATCAAAATTCATATCATAATATTTCGAAAGGAACTATTTACGTATATATGTATTAATAATAAATACTCATTCTTATAAATGTGAAATGTTTAAAATTTTTCAATATGTATCTAATAAACTCAATAATTTGGATATCTAGGTTAATAACCATAAATCTTGTAGTAATTATAGAATTTTCTAAATAGTGAAAATATTACTTAACTATTATGTTACTGGGTAGGATACTTTAATTGTGGAGTGGTGTTAGTAGGTATAATAATTCAATTTTTATAGGTAAAAAATATTAAAAAAATATTCTCTTAGAATAAAAATGATTTTCAAAGAAATTTAGTGGAATATGATTTTGGTATAAAGAAAGAGTTATTTTTCTTATCCATAAGTAAATCATGGGTTTAGTTAATGTAAATCATAACATCATTAAATATTTATATGTGATGGATTTTAAAGCAATATCCTAAGAGAAATAAAAATATTGGAATGGAAATACTTACCTGGATATTTCCATTACCAAAATTTTAAAATTAACTACTTATATTATTCGAGTTTTGGATCTCTAAAGAGAAATTTAGATAGGATTTTATGAACCATTTCCTCGCTAGTTATCTTTTCAAAAACTCTTTGGATGAGATTAATGATGGAAATAAAGAAAAATCATGAAACTATTTTCTACTCAAGTCTCATAACAAAAATTTTTTAGAGTTAAATCATAGAGAAACCATTTTTAATGGATTTTTAGTTGATAAAAATTTGATAATTAGAGTATATTTTTTTAAATGAGTGGGGATTTTAATTAATTTCTAAACATAGGGATTGGGCTTTAGGTTGTGTAAAAATTGAAAACTATTTGTATTACCATAGTTTTAAAACATGGTATTTGACAATAAGTTCCTATTATTTTAGTTTTATATTCTTATAATCAAAACTCAAATAATTTTTTTTTGAAATAGAAAAATTACTCATTCATAAATAATTGTTTAAAATTATAAAATATAATTTAGTCTCTGAAAATAACTTAATAGGTTTTAAAAACAAATTTATAACTTTTAAATAAATTATCATTATAAAAATAAATTTTGTTCTAAGAAAGCCTATATATTAGTTAATTTCTAATTCTACATCATTATTAATTCATAATAGTTACCATATATTCATTTTATATTTTATAATATACCCAAAATTTTGAGTGCCTTAGGAAATTATGAAAAATTCATGGTAAGATAATTTTGATGTGATATCACCAAATATTAAGTCCATTTTTTGAAAATAATTTAATGTGAGTATGAGAACTGTATTTGTTAAATAAAACTCCTTGAATCATCTGAATCAATTAATTTGGTGAAAAGTAAAAAAGTATCATTTAATAAAAATTATTTATATTTTATGAAAATTCCAGGTAATTATTTAAAAATTAGTTGATGAATATAAATTATTAAAAATTAATTTTAGATTTTATAAATTTTATTTGAAACATATACATATATGGACTATATTACTATTAATACATTCATAGAGGTGACTTTCTATTTTATCATTATAATTCCCATCGATCATAATCAAACGATCACTTAACCTTTCAAATGGGCATATTACCCCTTACATATACCCATAATTCAATCATCTAATATCATATGTATCATTATCTTAGTTCTTATACCATCTATATTCCATTAATCATTATTTTATTAGTAATAACAATATATAAAATATATTTGTCATATATTTTAATATATGATCCTCCAATTTTAAAGATTAAGTTAGTTACCTATATATTTATGCCTAGAAATACATGCATGCATTATTGTGAAGGTAATTTTATGATTTTTTGTTGTAATACTATGTGTTTAATTATTATTATGAAATAATATAATATGCATTGTGTAATAATCTTGGGTATGATGTTTTTTATATTGTATAATCTCAATTATTACATTTTATTCACCCCTTGAATAACTTCACCCTTAAAATTCATAGTACATAATGATTTATAAAAAAGATGTTTCTAATTATTCAAAATTACTTCATCTGGCTCCCACATTGCGTCATCATCATTTTAATCCTATAATGTAATTTAATTATCCAATCTTATTAATTCAATGAAAAATTCTCTCTTTTATTAATAACCTCAAAATTATATTTATTGTAATAAAATTAATGTTGTTGATCTATTTAGTATATATTGAGCTTTTGGGTTGATTTTATATTGTACATTCTCAAACAAAAATCATCGATGAATATATATACTTTATAAAGTTTGGGGGTATATATCAAAGGTAATTAAAATCCACAATTCTCTATAAAAATTATGAAAACTAATGTTCCTTGTACATAACATCCCCTTCATACAAAAAAACTCCCATCCATGGAGGTAAAATCAAGATGAAATTATCCACTATATGAAATTCCTAGTTAGTCATCTAATTACCCACAAAGATATTTTATATTATTTGATCTATATTTATAATATTTTAAATGGCTCAAACTTTCTTAGTCTTCTCAATAATTATTTCTCCACTTACTAACATCCATTCCTTATCATCATCTGAGTAGTTTTGGGTATAATACCTATTCCCATATAATGATTCACATAGTTACACTTATATACTATAATAGAAGAAATTATTATATGAAAATTAAAACAATAGTTGATATTTATCACATGATAAATTAATTCCTTTTTATACTGACCCCATTATACCACCTTGTATTTGAATAGTTGGAGGATAAAAATTAGTTCTCAACTATATCTACATGTTTAAACTCTTATAAATTATCCTTAAAAATTTTGATGTGAAATGAGGGTTATGAACAAATATAATCGATAATGGTTAACCATAATGCTTCCAAATTTATTATTATGGGGATGTATATGATTATTAAGGGGTTGACCCTTCCTTATTATTAGGAAGTGTGAATAATTTGTAATGTTATCAACAATAACCCATATCTCAAAATTCTTCCTAAATATCATAGGTTGAACCATATAAATCTATATTTATATATTTTACTATTTTCACAATGATATATAGAGAGTATTCTTGACATCCTTATAATGTTTCAATTTATAAATTACTTTATAAAACTATAAGAATCATGACATGTTGTTACCATTACCATAAATCATGTTTCCCACCATAATTTTTATCTTAAATCTCTCTTCATCATGGTGATACAAGGGTGTATAGGGAAATATAAATTCATAAATTCATTTATATATTCCCTCTCAATCTCTATATATAATTAAAAAAGTCTCTTTACCATTATCAATACACAATATTCATAGTTCAATAATATCAATTTACAGTCCTTCATTGGATTAGTCTTCTTTTGTAAACTATTATCATATTGTTAGGAATTGTGGACATTTATTAGTAAATATAGTTTAGGAATTATTTCAAAATGTAATGATGTTTATCATACCTTAATAATTTTTATATTCATATTTACTATATACCTGAATATAGAGTCGTTATACATACCCCTCATGGGTAATGATTTGGGATCCTTACTACTCAATATGTCAGAAAACATTTTTTCCTACCCATGGTTGTTGTTTATCAAGTAGTAATAGTCATTATATAGCTACAACCATAATCTTTGTCTCAATTTGACATATTTATTTGTTATTATAAACTTCAAAATATTATGATCCAGATACATGTCACACCTTTTCGAATAATGATAATGTATCTATATCTCTAATGAAAATATTACTTCTCCATATGCATGATCACAGGTTGGATTGTGTCTTAATGGGTGTTTAATTTTTAAGATGCATAAGTAATAACCCTATAATTTTACATATTATTACACTATAGTCATTTCATGGATGTGTCACCATGTATACAAAATTATTCCTTCTCCATTTTTAATGTTAATTCTGGTGTATAATCCCTCCCATTCAATAGTTCCTCAAAAAATTCTTCATGTTCCTTTGAATTTGTGAATTTAACCCCTTTGATTGTGACTCTTGCCAACTAGATGGAAAATAGATAAATTATTTTTTGAAATTATTAATTGTATCCTTCTAAACCAATTAAAATAAATATCTTAGTTATATTCATTCACACATAACATTATTTTACTAACTATTTCCTTGAAGGAACAACATATATTCCATCCGATATGATAATATACACTAAAAAAGAATCTTTTTTGAGCTAAAATCCACACTTACTAAATTTCCCAATTATTCTCCTTTCTAATTGTATCTAATGAAAAATTAAAAAATTATTCTCATGATATTCATATCTTTTAGAGTTTTTCCTGATACATCAGTCAATACCACTACAAAATTATTATGATTAACTTTGAAAAAATATTTATCAAATCCATACACATTGAGGGTGAATTTATTAATCCAAAGTGTATTAAAAAAATTAATAATATACATGAATCATATTAAATTTCTTCTTAGGTATATCATCATTAATGATTTATATTTTATGATAATAATAGAGGTGATCAATCTTCGAGTAGTATTAGTCTAATTGAGGTTAATCAAACAAATCTTCAATTAATGTTATATTATAAATTTTATTTATAAAAACGAAATTTGTTTCTAAATAATCATTTAATAACCGTATAGACCCATCCATTTTAAAAAAAATTTAGAAAGGTTTTCTAAATAGTTAGAAACTTGGGAAAATTAATCCTTTATTGCAAAAATCATGCAACTGATTCTTTAACTCCAATAATTCAATGGGGGTAAATATCAATGGAGTCTTATATATAGAGTTTGTATCAGGGATAAGTTCATTAAAAAGGAATGCTTTGGCTAAATTCTTGGTAATTACATAAGATATACTTAAAATTATTCTTTTATAATAGATACATCCTCTATTAATTGTGTATTTCTCCAATCAATTGATATAATTTGTTCTTTTTCATATCATAAAATTACATTAAAATGAGTTATAGGTGGTGGATCCAGATAAGGCTCAAATATTATAACCATTTACCAAACCAAGTAATCTCTATTCATCAATATATAAACAACAAAATATATACTTATTCTTGTAATATTTATACTAGGTGATTCGATAAAAAATATTTTCTTAGCATGTATGGGGATTGTTTAATGTTCACATAAAAAATGAATAATATAAAAGAGTTTAGTGATCCAAAATTAATTAAATAATTCATAACATTGATTTAATGATAAATTTACATATTAATAAATCAGTAGGGACATTGAATTGTTTTTATATATATTTATAATTCTATCTTTATTTTCTATTTCATCTTATAAGGTAGAGTCCCTGGATACTTGATACATTAATTAGAAAAGAATATATTTTACTTGTAGTCAAATAATTGTAAATTGTATGTTAGTATATTTCCTTCTCATTCATAATCATGATGGAAATTATCCTAAAACTTGTAAAAGAACCTAATTCCATTAAAGATCATCAACATGTGTTTCTTCTTACCGTTATTAGGTGTTGAGAATTATACCCTTTATTTATTTTATTTTTGTAAAATTATCTTTATATGAATTAAAATAATCCTGATCTTCTCTGGTTTTAGTTTCAATATATAATACTTGGATAATTATTTGTTTATCATGATGTCACTTGATAATATCTCCTCATATATAGAAAATTTTTAGAGACTAATTCTATTAAAATGAATGGACTCAACCAATTATAGAAGAAATAAATCATTTTTTTGGATTACATACATTGTTTTTAGAATTCCATGATCACATTTTAATGTTATAATCATATTTATTAGTATTTTACATTATTTTTTTTCTCAAAATTATGAATTTCCTTTTTTTATCTCATCTAATTTTTGGGGGAAAGAACTTTTTAATTAATGTCCCCATGAAATTCATATATTCTATAAACTTTATCTTATCCTTAATATTAATTATTTGAATAAAAAATCCACACTCATCAAATCTACCCATAGATTATATAATTACATGATAATGTTATCCCTTTACTAACTTAGAAAAGTGATGAATATCTTTTCATGGGACATGATCTATATATTATCCACTAATGGATTAGTGGTTACATTTATGGATGGGGCTTACCACTTCATGAATCTATTCAACATTATAACACCACATCAGAGATAAATAGGTTGCTTGATATGGTAATGGTAATTCATTATAACCAACATAAACTACGTTAATATCATTTTAACCAACTAATCTCTAACACTAGATTCATTTTCTTACTCTAAATTGAAATCCTTAAATAGATTACATGTTATGAAACTACATGTATAAATTCTATTAGGAACCATTTCTAAATAATGGATCATACTTCATTGTCTTATAGAAAAATTAATAAAAAATCACACTATAGAATTCCAATATAAGTAAAATAATCAATAAAATTTTCTTGAATATCCAATGTGATTAAAATAATATTTTTTCATTCTAATAAAATTTCCCTTAATATTCTTACAAATTTATCAAAACAATAAAATTTTATACCAACCTTTACACCTTGACTAAAGTTACCCATAACCCATGTTATATTTATTAAATTGGAAAATAATAAAAATGATTATACTATAAGGGATCCAATAATTTAGTTAAAAGAGGAAACTGGATAAATAAATTATCCTTTATTTCAATTTGAAATATTAAAATAAATCAAAAAAATTAATTTTAATTGTTATTATTCATCCTATAATATCATTGGATAATTTATTGTACTCTTCACCATTTCCCAGTGAAAATAGAAAAAAAATAAAGGGGAGATGTTTGGTTTACATTAAGGTGTATTGTACATAAAAATCTATCATGGAATCAAGGAATAGAAAAAACGGGAGTGCAAATAATAATAAATTATTATAATAAAATTATCAATATTAACATGAAATATATCCCTTTAAAACATAAAAATGGAAATAAATAAACACATGGCTTATAATATTATTTTTAGAGAGATAAAACACATAATTTTAGATATCATAAAAATAATGACAAGACTTCATTCTTGGGAACCATATAAAAATGGGTTCGATAGAAATAAAATACAAGACCTAGCTTGTATCATGAGGAATACTAATACATCGATTGTATATGTAATTTTGAACCCCACCTATAACATAATAAGTCTAGTGTATCCATCAAATAAAATATTTTAAATATAAATTCATACCAAAATGTTCCAGAATAAACCATTCACATATATATGTCATAGTAATAAATACTTCTCTATTGATAAGAAATAGGTATAAAGATTGAAAAAATTTCCCCTATCAATTTGGTTACATTAATATTTAAGGGAATATCCCTTAATGTAGTGGGAAATATATTATACTAATAATGTAATAGAATGTATCCTTAATAGTAGCCTTATAAGTTGGGATAGCTTCATCATATAGTGGTTCTAATGGGTATCAATGGATACAATGGTTGGAGATCAATGGAATCATAGTGAAATAGTTTCATGGAATAAAAATTATGTTTATATAAATTTAATTATTTTTAATGGTGGTATAATAAGTGAAAATGGTTTCTTATTATATATACTTTCATGTGTTTGCAATAATGTAACTTAACAAGATATCATAAGTATACAACATAATTAAAGTTAATATTAAAAATAAAATAGGGAAAAAGTTATTAAAACCCATAACATTCTATTCCCCTTAAAATATATTTAAATTAAACATTTTGGATCCTTATATTTTCTAATATTTGAATAAAAATAGAATATCATTTTGGGATATATTACCTCACTTTTCATCTTATGAAAATATAATTTCATCTTTTTCAAGAGTGTAATTGAGATATAGGATTAATAAATTATCTATATATGTCTCTTCTAAATGATTATTCAGTGGGAGAATGAAAGGTAACCATTATCAATGGTTTTATAGAGGATACTAATTGGATAATGGTTAGGTATTATAAAAAATTATGGGTAATTATTTATTAATTTCTCAATATTGTCCGTAGAATTTAGTTTGTAGAATAATAAAAAACCATTAGACTTACCCTGATTTTATATTATGGAATTTTTCATTTAGGCCTAGTTATTTTACATTTATAATATTAATAACTAAACACCCTTAAATTTTATTATTTGGGACATGGATAATATATTAATTCTTAAATATTGGTATTAAAAATATTCAAATATTATTTAGGCTTGAGAATATTTTTTTATTTTTTATAGAAGTTAATTAATTTTTTTATAAAAAATTAATTCTAAGAGCTATTTTTTTAACGATATTTCATTGATATTTTTTGTTATATATTTTTTTAGTTATCATGAAATTTTAAAAATTTCCGTATATTCATAATGTATCACTATTCACAAAATAATTCAACTCTCATAGAAAATTATGAACATGTCACTAATAAATAATATTTATGTTTTGATTCCATATTTGAGGTTCTTTTAATGAAAATAGTCTATATATATGAGAAATTTAATTCTTATATGATTCTCTTTAATGTCTCTTAAATCCGTTAATTTGGTTCCAAAGTTTTTTTAGCTCTTCTTAAATTAAACATATTTTTATTGTGAGTCATATTTGGGAACTTTATTACAATTAATTAATTAAAAATAAACATTAATAATTTAAATTTTTTTTATATATTTTATTAAATACATATATGCTTAAGGGTTATATTATTGTTTTAATGGGTATTAGGGAGATGTTGTATTTTTACAATCTAATTCCCAATGGTTAGATTCCAATAGTCACTTAAACCTTCTAATGACCATGTTTCCCCTCATATAAATCTTTCATTCTAACATAAAAAATTATTCTAGTTTCTTCTTTTAGTTATCTTAAAGTGTACATTACACTACATATTTATTTCATCATAATATCAATGTATCTTATGTATTTATAATTATTTTAAGAGTGTGGTCCTCTAATGTTAAATATTATGTTGGTTCCCTATATTTTAATGTGTTATATTGAACTAGTTATGGAAGTTATTATGAACATAATATTCTAGTTTTATGTTATACTACTATATGTTTTGATTTTATGATGAAGTAATATAATGTGCATTACGCAATGGTTTTTTTGATGAGATTATTGTAAAATTATCGTGATTATTATTTCATTTCATTGTTCATTTTATTTATTTTTTATTTTATTCCTTTATAAAGTTTTATATTTATAATGTCCCAGATATATTTCACCTCCATGATATCTAAATCGAATATCCATACGCCAATTGTTTCAGATTAGAGTTGGAGGTTAATTTATATATCCTATAGGGATACTATACCAATAGGTGTAGATAAATATAATAATAACAAAAGTAATAACATCTACTAATCATAAAAATTAACAATAATAATAAACAAAAATCATGGTTAATTTCATAAAATATTAAATATCCACCCATTATATATCATAAAGAACCATTATACACATCATTCAAGCAAAAAAAGTCAAAAAATATCCCCTATGAGTGAATCATATATAATGAAATTAAAAATAAACTATAATCAAATTATACATCCATGTATATTCTTGGTTATCTATAATGACTTGTCTCATATATCTTATAGAAATCAACCTACTCATCAAATTGAAAATAAAAATTATTTTAACGTACTTTTTTTACAAATTATTAAGTCTAATCATGTACCCAGGAAATGAGAACGGTGAGGTTACAAATTACTCAACTACCACTAAAGGTTTCAATTAAAAATATAATGAATATAATTGTATTCACAATATAAAATGAAATTAAAGTTATGAAAAATTTATGAAACATACCACTACCCCATGGAGCACTCCAGAAATATAACATGGAACCACAGTCACTTTATATAGTGCTAGAATTAGATAATATATCCATGGTGTAAGCCCAAAAGATAAGGATGAAGAATATATAACTCCTCATATACTATTCAAGGTACAATATCTATCACAATCATGCATTTATTTTTGAAATATCCATAATTATCGTATATCTTATATGTGATAAATCCATCACTATAGTAATTTAAATAGAGAACATTTCTTCACATGGAAAAAGGATTTACCAATCTTGGGTGGATAATACATTTTTTCTATGAACATGTGGAAAATACAGGATCATTTTAATTTATTTTATGTAATATATATCTTATCTAGTTGGGTGGAGTACCACTATTTTCACTCTCAATGTGAATGAAATACCACTATCTCAATTCCCTAGTGCTTTAATTTTTTTTTCAAAAATGGGTGATGTTTGATATTTTCTAGGATGAATCCCATCACGCCTTAGGATTCATCTTGATGAAACTAATTGAAGTGATCTTTTGGGGTTATATAAAGTTATTTGTATATGAAAAAACTATTTTATCTATTATATGGAGTTTATATGGTTCTTTCTATGCTAAATTTTTGGTTGAATTTTCTCATCGATATGTGTTTCATTTTTCTCATAGACTACAAGAACCTAAAATATGTTTCTGCTCAATGGGATTTGAATTCATTCAAGTAGTGGTAGAAGTAGTTTATTGATGATTATGATTCTTGATATCTATTATAACCTGTGAAAAGAGAATGTAGTTTTTGATTCACTAAATTAGACCACTCAAAGTGATGTGTCTTGAGAGTCCATTGATTATTAGAGAGAGATGTTAGAGCATACAACAATATATCTTAATGTGGGAGAAGGAAATATAGGAGGTTGTATGTATGATATGATGGTAGGTTAATTCCTAATGTAGTCAGTGGAAGATAATAAGTGGAAATAATCATATTTCAAGTTATTTTTGATATTGATGGTCATAATGATACACCAAAGGGATAATAAGAGGTTTCTAAGATTCATATGATATTTCATAGGAGGATATTTGTTTCATCAACAGTGCACAAGGTATTTTTTTGTGATATTTTTATTTCACCCTTAAAAAAGCATACTGGGATGTCTTAAATGTACTATATTTGAAGGAATATATTTTGGGGATTCATATAAAGTAGATAGTGGCATATTTTGTGGCATGATGTTTTATTTGTTAGTAGGTGAAATATAATCACCATGTTCTTGAAGGTATTATGATTCATTAAATGTCTATAAGTAGATTTAAGTAACCATTTCATGGGGTTATTCTATACTTTACAATAGGGTTAGGTACAATTATATTCACTTTGTATGATAATGTACCAATTGATGAATTAAACTCATTTTATAGTAATTTGTGAACTAGGTGTCTTGGATTTTTTTAGAATGATGGTATGAGGATGACGTGGTTAAGAATCTTGGAGTACCTTGGACCAGCATTTTTGATCATGAACCGTGTTATACCTCATCAGTATAGAGAGTGTTGTAGAATGAAATTGGCTCCCATTTGTGCCTTAACAATGCTTTCCATCCTTAGATAGATGGGAAAATGGAGGGGACCATCCAAATATCGGAGGATATTATACAAGATTTCATATTAGATATTATTGAATCTTGATTAAAATACCTACATCAAGTTATGCTATCTTATAACAATATAATTCACCAATCTATTGACATGGCTCTATTTCTGGTGTTGTATGGGAGGCCGTGTCATATTGTTTTTTTTGTGTTGGATAGAGTTTAGGGAGTTAGTTGTTCTTGGACATGATATAGTGAAAAGAATGTCCATGGATATCCATATGGGTTGAGAGATGATTAAGGAATCATATGACCTTGGAAAGGCATAAGAGTATCATATGCCGAGCCCTTGTAGTCTAAGATATGAGACCATGTATTCTTGAGTGTTTCTCCTCATTAAGGGGAAGTATTTCTTTTCCAAAGTGTTTAATTTTTCTCCCCTATTCATTGGGCCTTAGAGAACATTTTAGAGGTCATATATTTCTGGAACTTCCACCATGTATATACATGATCTATGGATTCTTCAATGCATCTTATATTATATGATTTTTTATGTTGACTCCTATGTCATTGATAGGTGAGAGTATGATATCAAGGATGTACTCAATTTCAAGGTATGACTAGTAAGGATATAGTATCTTTTAGAGATGGTTCTTTATAGAAAAACCATCCCCTCAATTCATGTGTTATGGAGTCATGAATTATTAGTGAAGTGTTCATGGGAGTGTGGGGCACATATATGTACCCAATAAATATTTTTTTTGTGATTTTTTCATTTTTTAATTAAAAAATATTACCTATTAATATTTCTATTTAATTAGATGTGTCTTTTCCCTTAGAGGTTGCATGTAGTATGGATCCAATCAAATTAATATGTGAATAACTTTTTATAATATTGATATATTATATTTTAAGACATTTAAATACCAAAAGAGTTATTCAGTTCTTCATAATGTGAGAAATATCATGATATGGCATTATGTCTTATTGATTTCTTTCTTGGGAATGTTTTGTGAAGTGGATATGGTTATTTTTGGCTTTGTTTTATGTTCTTGATTGGTGTATGTACACTTGTTGAAATTAAATAATTGACTGGTATCTCAAAAAGTGGTTTTTCAGATCCATTCATTTTTTCGTTTTTCCATGATTGGTTTTGATTATCAAGGATGAGAATTATTTGAGAGCCATGTTATGTTACTATTAAGACATTCCAAACCATCAAACTAGTTGAATTTAGGATATTGTGAAATTTAAGGGTTTTTTTAAGGATACTATTAGCCGATGGTAGATTTTCAGCTCAAATTTTACTATGATAGGGACTCTATGGTGTGGAGGTTTATTTTACACCATAAATGGAGAGTATGTGTCATGGATGGTTCAATTGCTGAGTGAATCCCTTTTTTATTAGGGTTTCAATAGTTCTCCCTTTTTTAACATAGTTTATGTATGGGTTTCAGGTTATGATGTAGAGATTTGGAGGAGGGATTCTTGTGAGTTTTTTTTTTATTTCCCGGTTTCTCTAATGTTTAGCTAGGATACCGTATTACCTTTTTCATGAAAATTGAATTATACAGTGTGAAGATTTAAATTTTGAAAATGGACCTTCTCCGTGTTCATAGGATTTGTAACATGGACCTCACTAAGATTTTTGGGACAAGGTTTTTACTAGACCTATTGTAGTTTTTTCACTTCCTTTATATTTTATCCTTGTCCTATGTCAGATCCCTTTCACTACAGTAAAGGGTCCCTCCTAACGATCTACTAATGTCTAGGTTGACTAGAAATTCCAAAACCTGATTTAAAACCCTATATTCCTTTTATATGTTCTCCATATTCATGGGTGAATCCTAATAATTTTTATTAGTCCTTTCACCACCCACTTTTGATCTTGACCCATGGAATTCAACAATCATGAATCAGTGGTTCTACGCGAGATTCATTTCCCCCGATTTTCCATTTATGATTTTCATTCTTGAAAAGTTTGCAGTCAAGGAGATGGATGGTTAGGGTAGTATTATGGATAGATATTGATGAAAATTCGTTGATCTAGGATGATTAGGGTTCTTATTGATGTTTTGAATCTAAGAAAAATTTATTTCTCTAGTTCTAACATTCTACAATAATTATGAAAATCTTCTCTAAGGATGGGTATCGTCGTTATCTCCATTTTAAGTGTGTTTATGTGTGTGTGTGTTCATTTCAAACTTTTGACATCCAATGTGTGGATTCTATGGGTTGAGTCAATAAGGTTAATAAATCTATTTAACTAAAACTGAATGGGAAGGGAAGAATTGAAATATTTTTTTCAGCTTTTTATAATACAAATATGGGAATTACGCTTTCGAGCTGATGATGTCAAAAATCATGGTTATTAGAAGCCTTGTTTGTGATGTGGCGATTATGAGTATGAGACCTTGTTGTTCTGATTCTTTGTTTTCAAACTATATATTAGTTTAAGATCTTATATATAGCTAATGAATTGGTTTCCCACCGAAACATAGTTTTGTGTTATAATAACCTTTCTATATAATGAAGTGATTCTATTAAATTCATTCCATAAATAATTTTTTTGGTATGTTATATAATCTAGAATGTGTTTCATTGTGTTACGGTGATTTATGTGAATTTTTTATAGTAATTTGAACCTTATTGGGTACGTGTAGGGATTGTGGTGACTTTATTGGGGCGGGGAATGTGTCGTGTAGTAAAGTGATAGTTTGTTTCCGTGGGACATGATGTGGGAAAATGTGCATTGGCCATTATTTATGGATTTTATGGTGAGATTATTGGGATTTAGTGATGGTTTAGGTTAAATTGTGTTTTAATGGTGGTTTATATGGGATGGATGATAATTTATGTGGTGGTTTTATATTAGTTTCATTTTTTATCCTTACAATGAATTATAATAATGACACTGAAATATCATGGGCTGAATTTAAATATAAACATGGGGTGAAATTTATGTGAGGTAATTTAATTAAAAAAAATAAATTAACTGTGTAATAAAATCATATATATGATTATTTAATTAATGAATTGAACATTTTTTAAGTAATGTGATTATGTAATTGAAATTTGAAACTTTATGGTTACGTGTGGTTGCTGTGTTGTGAATCATTTTGTGGAAGAAATGGTTATGACAAGTGTTGTGATGTGATATGATGGTGCTATGAATTACCCTAGGGTAGTTGATATTAACCTATAGTTTGGGGTTTTTTATCTGTCTACCTTGAATTTTCATTTTATTTTAACACTCCCCACCATAGTTGCATAAACTAACCACAACCCAAATGTTGTGGGTTTTAGGTGCTTTACTCTAACATTTAGGCTTGGTGTGAAATGGATGGCATGATTACCCTCTTCCATTATCATCCTTAAATAGTTTAGATCATGATATGTTGGTGTTGGAGATCAACTATAAATGATGAGTTAGTGTTGCAGATCACCCTATAATGATGGGTTGGTGTTAGAGATCACTAAGTAACTGTAGGTTGGGTTTAGAGATCACCTGGTGATGATGGATTGATTTCATATATTATCCAAAAATGTTGAGTATTTGATATATGGTGGCGGTAACACATACTAGATGGAGGGATAATGATAAATATTATTCAGGTTTATGATTCCCCACTTCCTTGGATATAATACGTGGTTATGTTTATGTGGTTATAATACAATGATGATTGATTATTTCATAGAATTCGGGACCCTACACGAGGTTTGGATTGGTAAGGATTCATATTGATCCAAATAAAATAGGGATGGAAATGTGATCAGATATTTATGGAAGGGATGAGAGCACATGATGTATGAAATTTGTTTGTGGGAGTGGAAAATTAGTGGGGAAGATGTTTTAGGGTACCTTTATTTTTTATTATGTCTATACTATATTGTAACATTGGGTGAGTAAATTGGAGAGTGTGTCATGGAAATGTTGGGATTTTCTTGGTGATGCATTATGGTGCATGTTGGTTCTATTATTTATTCAATGGTTCATTGGTATTATTTTTTTCACATGTGAAAAAGATACACTGGGTATGATCCAACTGAGTATATATATAATTATAACCCAATATATACATAAATTATTTTTAGGTTTCCTAGAGAAATTGAAGGACTAAGATGGACGTTACTATCTTGGGAGTTATAGCTTCAATGGGGTCACATTACTAATACTTATACTATGGGTATTTACATAGAGAGTTTTTTTATTTGTTGACATTTTTCATTCATTATGTCTTGGTTTGGTTTCTATTTTATATTTTTTGATAGAGATACTTGGTGGATGTTTTATCCTATCTTTTGATCTATTATTTTTATTAAGGGTACTGTCTCCCATAGTTGGGATTTTTACCCCCATAGTGATAGTCTCCTACCCAGGGCTAACTAGAGGTGTGACTCAAAGGTTATTATCTCTTTTATTTTATTTTCCTCTGACAAATGTTATCTATGGATTAGGGGTGGCGTGTTATTAAAATATCTATAGAAACCAAGATCTATACAACTAGTTCATCATATTAAAGATCATATTCCTGTTATATGAGAATTGAGTTCAAGGAATATGATGAATTCTGAATATAATTCTTTAAGAGTGATATATGAATGCATCATGCACCTGTGATAGGTCTAGTGGAAATTAAAATTTAATAGACACTATTCACACATGTTCGATGATTTCTCAATGGTTAAAATATCTAGGACTAAATATTCCTGATGTAACTAAATATTATTACCTTATTCCATTGTGATTTTTTATAATAACTTCTCTCTAACTTAGAACTCAAAATCCCAGAGATGAATGCTAGTTTAACTTTATTTTGATTTTTTTGTATTTATTATGTCAATGACTAGTTTGATTCTGCTCTAACATTTCATATTCCGGATCTAGTCTAAATGCCTTCTACTATTTGACTTTATCTCTATAACTTTTAATTTTTCACCTTTTCCCATATATATATATATTGTTGTATAGTGCCACATGAAATCTATAATTGAAACTATAATTATATGAAAATATTACCAGGGGAAGATTTTTATCATATAATAATTTGTAATCCATTAAAGGGGAATTAAATATAAATTCTATAATTTTAATGGTCCTTCAATGTTGACCCATAGTTTAAGGGTTATAATAAATGTTACATCTTACCTTTTCATTCTATGGTTGTTGAATATTTCTCTAAAACATCATGGTAATACCCAGATCAAGATCACATAAAATTTATAGGGTTTTCCATACTACATTTCCACTCCTTTAATGTATATAATTGAATGTTTATAGAGTGAGGAATCTACTCAAATATAATTGAAATGTAATTTTATTATAATAAGATCCATCAAAAAATAAATTACATTATGGAGTTTATAAGTCTTAGGAAGTCCTATGATGGAATATATTGCGATTCTCTCTTATTTAAACATGCACATGGGTAACAGTTTCAACATCCCCAATGAATTTTAATATTCAACATTAAATTTATGGAATTCCATTAATAATGATATGAACTCCAAATTCTCACTTTTCTTTTCCACCCACCCTAAATAATATCTTAGATATTAATTCATCATTAGGATTCCACTATGCAATGAGAATGATGATCTTTGAGATTAATCTATTAGATCCTATATTGATTATGTATTACTTTGGGAACATATATTTTTCTCAAATATTATGATATGATAATTTTTAGGTTAGAACTATGGAATAATCCAACCATTCTTCTATAGACACGCATCCCTCTACTATGAATATTTGAACTTCACAATGACTAATTTATGAGTATTCATCACATTTTGTCAACTCAATCTATATATTTTGGATAATTTTTAACTCATAATATATGAATATATATGTTATGTTATTTTGGTATATATATATATATTTCACCATAATGTTAATGGTTTGACAACATTTATGAAAGTATTTATACTGTTGTCTCCAAATCATCCACCACATAATTTTTCTCATGGACCATTAATTGAAGTGCAAAATATGAGAACTATATATCATTTTTCTTAAGAACACACCAAAATCATCTATTTAATGCATTTTTATATATCAAAAACAATAATTTACTACAATGTAGAGTGATTTCACATGTAGTGACTAACATTATGTAATGGTCATTGGAACTATCATAAAACTGAAATATCCATTTAATCATAATACCTATCTAAATTTTCCTATTTAGAATATTTGATAATAGAGAGATATTTCTCAAAAATCGTTGATAGTTCCCAAATTATCTAAGAAAACATAGAATATTAGATATGATTATTGGTTAGGTCCAATGTTCAATCAGATCTACTATTAAATGATTTACAAAAATACCATGACATATGATTACGTGACCAATGAATTATTCATTATTAATCTAGAATTCCAACGTGATATATTTATAAAACACATTTTCCTTCATTAATGAATTTATATATACCTGAATATTCTATTTGTGTTCATGATTTTTATGTTAATATATTTGAATATCGTATATAATTTCCACCATAATATGATCATGGTAATATCCAAATATTATATTAATTAAATTCATAAAGATAATGGGGATTTTTTTATATCTGAAAGGAATCATAATGAATTCATATTTTCTATACCTTTAAAAAAATCTATATTTGTTATATCCCCTATTCTCACCCTTAATAGATTATATCAGTATTTTAAATCTACCTTTGAGAGGTATTTATCCACACAGTAGATCAGAAATACCATCAACATTGGGTTTTACATAATTTTTCTTGATTTTAATTTTTAAGTTAATTATATAAATTGAAAATATGAATTGATATACACTTGTTATTAATATTTTTTGACAGCCCACACTATAGTGAACCACATGGGAATTCAAACCTTTTTTTTTGGATGTTGTTGTAGATTGTTCTTAAATTCCACAAACTAAATATGAGTTATTATATATAGGGTATTTGATATTGGTATAGTAACATGTATTTGTTTAATTGAAAAGTAAAACTTATGATCTTGGGGATGAACTAGAAAATCATTAAAAATTATGTTATTATATTTTCATAGAATTGGATTAACTTTAATATTTAGTTTCTCACCTACCATATGAGGTAAATACCCACATTTTTAGGCACCATGACCTGTACATGAGAATTTTATTTTATAAGGATTCTGTATTAATCCTTTCACTAATATATGAGTATGGGTTGTTTTGGGATATGAAATGTTTTTTCTTTAACCCGATAATATAATTGGGTTCTATGATGAGAGGGCGATTCCATTGAAAAAGTCTCAAGAAATTCAACCAAATGCAGAATAATAGGATAATAGTAAATCACAATTCTACAATCCTTAATCACTGAATATTTATAATATTTGGATGGAATAATTTACCCATATTTTATTTTCACAAAAAATGAAATATCTTAATAATTGGGAGTCCATTTAATGATTTTAGAAAACATTCCTAACATGAAGGACTATGTATAATTATGTCAAATAATATATTTGATGTTTGTGAATGGATAATAATCATACTTGCCTTAATTTTATTTTGGTTCTATAAATTAAAAAAACCAATTTGGTTATCATGATTAATCAATAAGAATTATTTAATAAAATAATAATATGAAATAAAATAAATATATAAAACCAATATTGGAATTTATTTTCCAATGACACATTTATTTTATCTTATGAAACTTCAGGTTCATCATATAAAATGTAAAATTAAGTATAATTTTCTTTTTTATTTATCCTATTATTATATATATCATAATACCAAAATATTATTATGCAAAACTCTAGTGCCTACTTTGATGAACCAACCATAACATATATACAAAATGCATTATTACCTAATATTATCCATTAAAACTCATAATAAATCATAGATCATAAATTAATAGGTTTAATGTCTCTATATTTTAGATACATAATCATATATTTTGAAATAATACATCACCACATCCCAAAAAAATTCTCTAAACCTAAAAACCTTCTTGACATGTTATATATAGTAGTCTTCACAATTATATGGGGAATAGAAACATATTAAAAGGGTTATCTAAAATACCTATTAAGTAATAAAATATTAGAGATATCAATCAAAAAATAAATAATAACTCAATGAAGATCATAATGGTTATACCCCATGATCTTTTGATGTATTTACCATTAAATAAATTTTATTTCATTGATATCTTTCATTACATTGAACACCAAGTTTCTACAAACATTGTTATACTATTAATTTCTTTAATAGATATAATTGTTTTCATCAAGGATTTGGATGGGAAGGTATTAATAAGTCCTACTATATTATGAAAAATTTTCATGTACACATTTTTAACAATGATTCATTGGATATATATTTGTTAAAAAAGAAGATAAAATCTTTTTCATGTAAGAAGAGATGGTTATTTTTTGAAAAACTGTATTTAGGATTGTAATTGTTCATCAAAATAAAATTAATTAAAAAATATTAATGAATGATTTTACATTAATATTTATACAATATATCAAATAAAATTGTTTAACATTTATATAATGGGTTTTCTATGCATGGAAAAATAATAATTTTAGTTTTATTCTTAACAATATATTTCTCATAAAAATATTTAATTACATTTTATGGAATTATTTTTTTAAAATTATTTCATTCCACTTATAAAAATTGAATTTGATTAAATGGATTAAATATTTGAAATCTTAATTTTTCAAATATTTTTAATTTATAAATTTTTTTGTGTCTTTATATATAGTAATTGAGTTAAAAATCATCGTGCTTACAAAGGTTAAAATGGTTAACGTGGGGTCAAACTAAAGAGATAAGTGTTAAAGTAACTTAAAACATTTGCAAATATTATTGGTTAATTGGATTTACACCCAAAAATACAATCTTTTAATTTTGGTTTATTTGGTTCCAATTTACTTGAATATGATTTTATTATATTTTAATGATTTAAGTTTTTACAGTTATGTCAAACCCCTCACATATAAAAGGGAACCTTGAGTCCTTTCTTATAAAAACCTCATAAGCCATTTATCTCAACCATTATCTTCCAAAATATTCTCCCAACATCTTAGTAAATGACTTTGAGGTTATGGTATTCCCAAAATACCACAAAAGAATCCTTAAGGTGTTTTTCAATGTATGATACCTGAATGAGAGTTATATGTTATTATCAATATTTTTCAAGTAACATTATTATTAAACATCCTATAAATATATTTTTATCTAAAAATTATTTAATAAGTTTATTAAATACATTTTGATGTTTTTCTGATCTTGTAATATCAAATTTCTAACTTATTCTAATCCATTCGAAAATGATAACATCGCTTGTGAGTACGGGTGAACAATTATGCCCACAACACTATGTGATTCATTTTTCATTTCTCATTATATGGATGGACATAAGGATAGATTTAATGAATATATATATATATAATTTATAATATAATTATAATTTAAAAATGATTAATTGTTATTTTATTTTCTTTTATTTTGTCCATCAAAAAGTGGAAACATCACTCGTGTATATGTACAAACTGCTGCCTCCCTGAAGGGATGTAATTCTTTTTTGTTCACTAATTTTTGTGAATTATAATAAAATTGTATATAATTAATAAATATAAAAATAATTAAAATATAAAAATTTTAGATAATAGGACACAATAACCAAGGAGAAATGAATGAAATCATTGATTAAAAACATGCATTGATAATAGAAAAGTTTACACAAGAATGTTCATTTTAATGAAGAATTATTAATAAAAGGATAACTGGAAATTATAAAGTAATGAAGCATATTATGTTATGTATAAATATTGTTTTATAATAGATGTATAATAAATATATATTTAATATATATTATTTTTAAACACATAAAAAGGAAGGTGTGAATTTAGGTAAAGGTATTATGTTACAATATTTTTTTGTTTTAGGACTTCCTATATTAATTTTTTCTAAGAAAAACTACACGATACTTATAATTTAGACCCATATATTTTGTTTTACTCCATTTATTTTGTTTTTCCATGTTTTATTAATATTTAATCTCTTTATTATATAAAAATATTGATATTTTTTTATGAAAAACATATTTTATTTCCTATTTGATATATGAAAGTTTTCTTCTATGTCTATGTTGATTAAAATATTATCATTTGTGTTATTATCTATGATTAAAATATTAATAAATATAAATTTAATTTTTATTTTAAATCCCTTTAAATATTTTACAAAATATTTTTTAAACTTTTTTATGTGGTTATTTATTACTTTTTACTAAATTTTTTAAAGTAATCATTATTTTATTGCTTACCAAACCAAAAAATTTCCCACCAACATGAATAATATTTTCTTTTTAGATTAATTAATAAGTTTTAATGGTAATTTATAGATAAATATTTCTAATCAATATTTTTTGGATTTTTTATTTCTAAATATTTTCAAATAAAAATATATTTTATTTATTTTAAAAGAAATGTTCAAATTATCATCAATATGTATTTATCCTCTATGTAAATATCTATTATGGATATTAATAATTAATCTGGAATATGATCATATGATTCCATACAAATTGTTTCTCTAGATAAAATATGTAGATGATGATGTAAGGACGACTCTATAAAACCCATTTCTTGCCCACATGTTATTTAATTTATGATGAAATATTTAGAAAAACTATTTTTTTCCTTGAGTTTTATTACGATGAATATTTATTTTATTACTTTGGAAATTTTTTGTATAGTTTTCATTATGTTATTTATGGTAATAGAATTATATTTACCTCTAATTATTTGTGTAAATATTGATATTTCAGATATAATACCGACAAGAATGGGGAGTGCACCCTACTCAGTAAGGGGATATATCTGTTATGATAGTTATGGGAGTGTATCTTCACTACAGAAATGATGGAATCTGAGTAATACTAATGAAATATGATAGTATTGGATGTTATAATTGACATTGAATCTGATTTTATATTCTTATGTGTATCAAAAAAACCTATTCTTTGGGATCATGACTAATTATTAATGATTCATCACTCTTAGGACTTATGTCTTTTATCATCACAATTAATTAACCTATGATTCATGAATAGAGATCTTTGAGTGATTGGGTATGAAATTCATAATTTATGATAATTTTATCATACAATATTTCTCATCACATGATCACTTATGAACATTGATTTATATATTCTGTGTTTACACTTATAAAAAATTTTATCACACACTTTCATATATTTATTTTACCCATGAAATAAGGATAGGTCTTAGGAATAAAATGTTTAATAATTTCACTATGATAAAATATATTTCTGGTATTGAATGAAGATATTTCATGAAATGAGATGTTTATATATGTAGTACCTATAAAAAAAATTATATAGTTCTTAGGTCTTTATTTTAATGAGATATATTATATATTCCTCTCAAATGATGTAATATTTTTTTATATAATTCATTTACCCATAGTTTATATTAGAGTATTGTTTAGTTATATCTAGAGATTATAATTATATAAATTTGGTGAAAAACCTAGTGAAAATTCAACATATATGACAAATTCCATATTTTTTTAAATGTTGAGATTATGTAGTCTCATAGAAATTTTATACCTGTTTTGATAGTAGATAGTGGATATGGTCATGGTATCGATCCACCAAGGGGTAAAAACCATGAAAAAGGATGGTTTAATAGTAACTCTATCTGCACTCAATGCATAATGAGTGGGCCTATAAAAATACACCTAGATAGAAATTCCTAGGGGTTGTTCTTTGATTCCTTTATATTCTCTTTGTGACATTATAAGGATAAAATCTATTACTACTTTTTTAAGTTATACTAATATGTTATGAATATAAACTATTATGGGTTGATAGAACATATCAATTTTTTTACATCATACGAATAATTTTCGTAGTCATTTTATCTTTTTACTCAGATTATTTTATTTGGACACTCATATAATGTTTTTGTGTTTTACATAGTGAGTATATCTTAAAATAATCTTATCATACCAAGTACCAAAACTACTATATTATTTTATTTATTTTTTGGATAATTTATTTATCTCTATATATTGGTGGGTTTCATTTAAAATTATAGTATTATAGGAATGTAGTTGATGCCACAATATTTAAGTGCATGAATTTTCAAACTATACGAAAATCATACAACAACCTATACATTTTATTAGATCTTATCTATATAGTAGTACCACAGTTTTCTAAGTAATATATGCTAACCATGAATGGAGTTATATAATTCTAGTATAAGTAAAATGTTATAACATGTATTTTTAAATAATGTGAAGTAAGAAAAATTAATTAAAAGTTGAATTTATCCTTTTTTATTACTCGTTTTTACCCCAAATCACACCCCAACTCTCTCGTTTGGAAGATACAACTCAAGGGTTCTCTCTAACTCCCTTATATTCCATATCTTGTTGAATATTCATGGTTTCTTAATGTTTTGAGGATAGTTATCTTTGGTAAAACCCTTCTATCATCTTCCTCACTTTCGTCCTTACGTTTTAACTTCGGTTAATTACTTACCCATGCCTTGGTGACATAGGGTTCATGTTACCTCAGTATTAATTTAGTTTTTTTGAAAAGTTTTTTATTTTTACCTTCTTCAGTTGGATTTGAGGGATCATTATTAAAGGTGAAAATGTTTGACTTATTTTACACTATATTTGAGCCTTAAAATTGAGAAATATGATTTATTGATTATTTTAATGTATAATTTATAGAAAATGGTTTTGGTTAAAGGAAATGGTTTCATCAATATTACCCATATTCTTACTATTTTTTAACATGGGTTTGATATAATAAATCATGTTTACAAATTTTTTTTAAATTCTATACACATCATGTTTTTTCTTGGACATAAAAATGGTTTATTTCATGAATGTTTGAGATATCTGAAAATGTTTAGGTCTTTCAAATGATTTCAAAAAATGACTAATGGAATATTGGTTTCTTAAAATTATTTAAATAGGATTCTAGTTTTATTTAATGTAAAATAATAAATTATACATATATACATATATAGATATCATATTTTTATATATTTACACAAGGGTGTGTGAATACATACATCAGGATTAGTGGTATTTTTATGTATATTAAGGTGCTTATGTGAATAAGTTTAAGTAGTGGTTTCAAATCATTAAAATTCAATGGATTGTAAACTCATAAAAAAAATAATTGTTTATATACAAATGATAATTCACATTTAGACCATAAAAAAATTTCATGGAAAATAAAGGCCACTCTTAAGGAATTTCCCTTTAATTATGAAAATTGGATGAGTGAATAATGTGTTATATGGTGTGTATGCCCGGTAAGGGGGATTGTTAGTTGTTTATGATTCATTGAATGGAAATAGGGGAATGATTAAAAGGGAGATCCAAGGAGGTAAATTAATTTTTTTATTAGTGAAAAACATATGATATGAGTGTATTATGGTAGTTTGATGAACTCACCTCTATTTACACTTCATGGAAATTATTTTATAGTTAGGTGAGAGATCTATAATCCCTTGTTGTAATATTTAATTATTATGTTCAGATTAGTGGCCTTGAGCTATATATCTAATATGCTTATGGGTTATTCCCCTCGATTTGACTAGTAAAGGTGACATTGAGTGTGGGGATAATTTGATTGTTAGTGGATAATGACAACTATCATCCCAAATATTGGTATAAATATCTTTATCCTAAAACATCTAAAATATCTCCTAGGTTCCCAAGAAAACTCTTTTACGTGTACTTTACATTCCACTATTTTTTAATTTATTTTGAAATAATTTACAATAGAATGATTTTTTATGGAGAATATTTCATTAACACCTATTTTTATTTCAAAATAAATTATTATAAAAATATCTCACTAATTAGAAACTATTTTGTAATATGAAATTGGAAATGGATTTCTAAATTATCACTTATATATTTTTTAAATGGAAATTGATGAATTAATTTTAATATTTATTTTTTCAAACTAGTGTGAAATGGTTTCCTTGTTAATGGTAAGACATAGAGAATAATTTATTTTGGAATCCCTAGTAATATTTTTGGTTCATACACCTACTTTAACATTTAATATTTATGGTTGTTTTAGTTTTTGGGTCACTCATTGAGGGATAATTTTTAGAGGATGGTGGTGAATCTTGCGGTCATGTGGAGGCCTTTCTATCACTGTTTATTTTATTTTTTATATTGTTATTTTTTTATCATTTTTTTCATGGGGAAAATTGTTTCCAATTTATTATAGCATGATTCCTAATACTAATTACTATGATAGGAGGATCAAGAATGCATCTATAGCCTTATGAAACGCTAGTTTAGGTTATTGGATCGAGGGTAAAATCATATTATTCAAGAAAAAAATTATATCAGAGCACCCTTGTTATATAGAAATTTATGGTAGAATGAATATAATATTGACAGATTTTAATGTGGAATCATGAGTGCATTCATAATCACTAACCTCATGTGATGAGATGCAAGTTATTAGTGTAGTTTAGGATGGATATGCCTATATTTTTAGACTTTATTATTAGCTACTTTGAGACTTTGAACATTTTTTTGACTATTTGGGATTCCCTTTTTGAATTTTTTTCAATAATTTTGAGAATATCTATAGTCATATTAAATTATGGGATGGAAATGGTGGTTGTTTTGTTACTATTCATGGTCTAGAAGACCATCCATAATCCCTGTATTTATATTTCGGGACTTCTAGTAAGACTCACATGGTTAAGGAATGACCTACCTAAATATGTGGATACACATGTGTAGTTGTAATTTATATAGTTTTTTATTGTATTTTCTTGTTTTTTTTGGAATTTACCTTTGATATATTTTTAGTTTATTTATAGTTTTTAATGCTTTTTGGAATCATTTTTTATTATTTAAATGATGTTGTTCTAGGATTTATGAATGATATTTTCAAAAGGTGTTCTAAATGTCGTGTTTGTTTTTTATTCTAGTGGGGTGTTCAAAAGTAGTTTTTTAGTTTTATTAGTGATTAATTACTATTAGAGAAATTTTATTTAATCATTGAATTGAAATGACTATTTAGTATAAAATGGAGATATTTTTACATTTGAAATTTTTCAGTATTTGGTTGAAATGATTATTCAAATTTGGATTGTAGAATAGATTTAAATTAATAAATTGTTTAAATTTAGAGTGTTTTTTTAATCATTCATGGTTGGATTTTCGATTAATTATTTGATAATATTTTTATATTGATTTATTTTTTATTTCTGATTTTGTAATTTTGATTTAAACTTTATTTTAATTGTGTTATATAATTCTTGTTTTTAGAGTAATCCCCCGCCACTATCTATAGATTATTCAAAAGGATCTATAGGTGGTCCCCTACTATGATTATTTCTATTTGATCACGTTCATCTTCAAATTTTGATATATTTAATCTTGATATAGAGGCAAGTGGTTCTTATCCAATGGATTAGTATTAAGGTTTCATCCCGATATTTTGAGAGTTAAACCCTCTTCATTTTTTGGACAACTAGAATTGGGAAATGATGAGGAATGGTTGTGAGTTACTGAGGATATAAATATATTTTTAATCTTTAAAAGCCTCTTAAGAAAAAAATTTCCCACTATTTTTTTAAAATCCCTGACATATAGGTGGTGTAAGTTTGTTATTAAGACCAAATTACAAAATGGCCACTCATGGGAAGGGTTTAAAGTATTTTTTATCAAGAAATAATTATCAAATAATATAAAGGTTATGATGGTTATGGAATTGTATGGTCTCAACCAGTTTGATAAAATTGTATTGGAGTATTTGAAGAGTTTCACCGAGTTGGTACCATATCTTCCATATCTTGATGAATATGAATCCTTGAAATATATATATAACAGAAGATGCCTCTCACCAGATCTTCTTCTAGCAGTGTATTTTCTCAACCTTGACACATATAAAGACATGGTAGTGAAGGTTGTTTGAGCTATGGTAAGATTAGATAGAGGGATTGAGGTAGTCAATGATACTTCTATTTCTTGGAGTAGTGACGATATCTCCAAAAATGGAAAGGGAGGAAAGCCCATTCTAGATGATTAGGTTGGGTTATACTATGATAATTATGTTTTTTCTCACATGTTTTTTCTAGGAGTAAATTATTTGTGTTTCATATGTTTAGAAATATTTGGCATAATTAGTTATCATGATAAGAATCACTAATTACTTTTTATACCTATGGTTTCATGGTACACCTTCAAAGATTATGGTGGGGTATTTGAGGAATGGGACATGAATTTAGATCTATAACCTTAAATAATCTATTAGCTTAGGTCGATTAACTTGGGACTTATATGAGATATGTTTAACATTTCACATTTATTAAATGTTTTATATTGTGGTTGATATGTTTTTTGGCATATAATTTTTTTAACAGATGATGTTTTGGGGGATATTTATCTTTTATGGATTTCATTTATAATGAAATCAATTTATAATCATGTAAAGTATTTCTCCTTTGTTTCTTTTGGGTTCCTGTCGTTGAAATGAGCCTCATGTCTACCGAGTTTTCAGAGTTTATGTGTATGATATCTTATAAAATAGTGGGGATACCACTATGGATTCAACCATTTTATTGGATGAGTGCTGTTAATGTGAGTCTAGAAAAGAGTTAATATTCCTTTTTTTGTTGAGATCGTTATTTTAAAAAACAATTGTACTGATTAATGGATCATTCTAAATATAGACCTACCCATGGGATGAATTTTGAAATTTTAACTTTTTTTTTTTTTGGGGGAATCAAAATTGGTTTCAGACGATCCTTTATTTATGGGATCCTATTCTTAATGTTTTACTCATATATGTTCTTCCCTAAAATTTCATATGGGGACTTATATTATCCTTTGGATGTTCATTTTGTGCTCCTCCATGGTTACCTCTATGTATGAGGATTAAGATGATCGAAGAATAACAGAGATTATAATTTTTCCATTAACCAATGCATTCCCACAAAATGTTTTAATTATCATCACAATTTTTATGTTCGATTGGTTTAAATATTTGGTCAACATACCCCCATGGACTTTTGGGGGTAAAAAGTGTCATGGTGGGTACAATTTCCCCACAAAAACTTATAATTCTCTATTATTCCATTTAAATTTTAGATCATTTTATACCTATATCACTTTAGTAGGTATTTCATAGAACATATAGGTTTTTGGGCATGCATGGCATGCCACATGGTTTAGGCACTAAGTTTTTTTTAACACCCTGATACAATCACTAAATTTTATCAGTTCCAAATAGAATAATTTTCACAAAAATTTTCAAAATAGGTTTCCAAAAAATACATAGGATATATAATACATTAAAATATGATTTACCATTCCCATTACTCATTTTAACTGCAAATATCATATCTACACCCTCTTTTTTCATGAACAACTCAAGCGAGTTGTCTCCATTTGTTCTCCAACATTATATGGTGAATCTTAAATGTTTATTCACGTTTTGAGGCTATATATCTTAATTAAAATACCTATGGTAAATTCCTATATTCATTCATTCTATTTTATCTTTTTTTATTCACTTTCTATGGTCTTGGTATTCCTGGGATTATGTTCCCTCATTTTGATTATGGTGGTTTTGTTTTTTTATGGTTTCCTTTAGTCATTCATTCATTCTTTACCTTCTTGTGGTGGATTTGAGTCATTATTAGTAATAGACATGTGGTTTAACGTAGTTTACCCTATTCATGTGCATTTACAATGAGAACCATGATTTATTATCTTTTTTAGTGTGAGACTTATATATATTATGAAGTTATTTTGTTATAGAAAATGATAATTGTGAGCATAAATGTTTTCTTTAGTGTTTTCTATATTATTTATAACTTTTCACCAAGGGATTAAATTATTAAATCTTATATTCAAACTTGTTTTCAATTTTATGTACATAAATTACTTGATTGATCATCCAGATGGTTTATATCATGATTGTTTGAAATCACCAATGACTGTTGTTTCATTTATGAGGTTTTAATAAGGAACTTATGGCATGTTGATTCCATAAACATATTAAATATAATTTTTAATTTTATTTAACATAAAAGTATATAATTTACACATAAACATATATGGATAAATTTTTGGATATCTTATTCATAAATTAAAAAAAGGGTGTATAAATATGTATATTTTGATAATAAGAATAAATTTATATATTTTAAGGTGAATATGTGTGTAAGGATAAAGAGTAGTTTCAATACATGAGAGGATATTGATTTGAAATGGTTATACATATGAATAAAAGAATATTTTCAATCATTCTAGACTTATTAGAATATTGAATATTTTCTTAGAAAGTTGAAAAACTCATTAAGAATTACACATAAATTATTGAAATTGGGTTTTCGATTAATTTTTTATGTGGTTTATTCCTTATAATGGGGCTTTTATATTGTTTATGTTTCTTTTAATGGAGAAAGAGAAAATTCTTAAAATAGAGTTTAGAGGTGGGAATGAAAATTTATTATTTTATTAAAGTTATATGATATGATTGTACATAAAATCTTGATAAAATCGCCACTATTTACAAATCTAGGAAATACATGGGTAGTTATTCTTGCGATCTAGGTAAAAAAGATGCATTAGTTTTGTATTTAGCTCTGACTAGTGGAATAGAGACATTTCTCTCATATTATTTTAGGACATGTCCCACAATTTAACCATTGAGGGTGATAGTGAGTCTCGGGGAAGCTTTATTGTTGGTGTATAGTGCTAGTTTTCATTTAATATTTTTTTTGATAAATTCATCATAGGAATTCTCGGATAGCTCCTATGTTCACATTAAAACTAATTTTCATATACTTTTCTTTCAATTTTCACACTATTCTGAAATAATTTATGTTTGTATTATCTCATATTGAGACTCTAACATTATAATTTTTTTTATTTATAATATTTTATTTCAAAAATATATTATTATTTGGAAATTGTTTTTGGAAATGGAAAGGAAAATGGTTTTCTTAATTATTATCTTGCTACTTGTTTTGAAAGGAAATGAAAACATATTTTTGATATATATATTTTAATACTAGAATGAAACTATTTTTTGTTAAAGGTATGGTATATGGAATTTATTTGGAATCCCTACTTAGAACCTTGGAACTCACACATACATTATCATTTCATTTTTAGGCTGGGTTTAGGTTTTGGGTCTTTTGTGGAGTGATCATATTCAAAGGACTCTAGTGACATGTTAGGTCACATAGAGGTATATCTAGTGTGATTTTCTTCAGATTAGTAGTTTTCATTTATTTTATATGTTCTTATATATTTATTAGTTTTATTGTGGGATAAATAATTTCCAATTGTGTTGATCCTGATGCAGTTCACTTGTTTCAAGTTTGAGAGGATCGGGAACACCACTTGTACCTTATCAAGGTCTAGCTTAGGTGCCAGATTTGGGGTCGACCCCTATTTCTTTTTGAAAAATCTTGTGAAAAATTAATATGATAACCAATTTAATGATTTTCCTCTTGAGAAACCAAGTTAAATATAATCTATATTGATATATATAGTTATTATTTCTAATCATCTATATCAAATTATGACAAGAAAAACTAACCTTGGTGAATTTATGAATCCCCTTAAGATGATAAAAATGAAAGTTTAGTAAATTTCATGTGATAAATACCTTAGAGGGATGGACATTAAGATTATTACATGTCATTAATGTAGTAAGAATCTCCCAATGAAATGTAAAAAATGAATGGGAAGAGGTATTATGTGCAGAAAAGTAGGGCATGAAACAATTAATTTCTAAAGAGGGGTCGTCACATTTGATATTTTGAATTAATATAAGATAGTATTTTTATATGAGAATTAATATGAAATTTTTACCCTTATATGTATCTTATTACAAATTCATGTGAGATATTTATCTCAAATGGTTAGGGATAAACATATTATTTATCATATGCATTTTGTTTGGGAATATTCTGATTTAATTCTTGAGGGATTTCCTATAATTACCATGAATTTTAATGTTTTACTTTTAGTATAAATAATATGTGGAGATACACCTATTTTCAACACTCTATATAGAAAGACACTAATTGATTTTCAGGAATTTAATAATAAACTCTATGATAATATTTATAAGGGAATCATATTTCATAATACATTACCATGGGGTGAACATATTCTTTTTGTTATGAAGAATAATGGGACAATGAATCTTTACATTAATTATCATGAATATAATGACATAAATATTAAGAAAAAGTATCCTCTACCACATATCAAAGATTATTTTAACCCATTATTAAGAGCTCAATATTTCTCCACGATTGGTCTTCGATTTGAATATCTTAAATTAAGGGTCAGGAAGGAGGATATATCCAAGAAAAACATGCATGTGAGGAATAAAAATTATGAATTTATGTGGAAATAAAAATTCCCCCATTTTCATCATTTATTAAATAAATATATTTTGTAGAGATCACCTCAATTAGTTTGGGATAGTCTTTATAGATTATTTTATTATATATTAAAAGAGAGTGGAAGAGTATAAAGATTAGTTTTGGATTGTATTGAAAACCTTGAGGATGTGGAATCTATATTAAAAATTTATAAAGAGTAAATTTTTGAGAACTAAAGTTTCATTATTGATTCTTCTAATCTCAGGAGATAAATTATTTCTAGATTCTTCATAGACAGATTATTTTAAGTAATAAAGTAGACAAACCATGACGATCAAGATCTATATTTTTCATTAGTTTGATGGAAACTCTCAATTCATGGTGAGATATTTCTCATTTATATCTAATCCAATAACCACATTTAAATGGAATTGAGTCAATATCATATGGACAGTTGAATGTGAGTAAAATTTTAATTAGATGAAAAGAAGTTTATTCAGTGTACATGTACTGAAACTTCCTTGTAAGGGAGAGGGTTTTATGATCTATTGTGATGGATCAAGGTATTGAGATGTTTACTCTTGAAAATGATATGGTTATTTCATGTTCTCTATTCCAATTGAAAACTCATGATAAAATTAACCCATCTCATGATTTGGAGTGGAGAATAGTAATTCTTGCATTAAAAATATTGAGGAATTATCTTTATGGTAAAAATGTGATAAATATACATATAAAAAATATTGAATTAAATATTTTTTTGGGAAGATATGAATATGAACTAATTATTATAGTTGATTTTACTAATTATTATTCGTTATAAATATATTTCCACACCATGAATTTAAACAAGGTGGTTGATGCACAGATTTGGAAAGACCACACAAGTTTATTCATGATGAGGATTTAAAGAGATCCTATAAATATGGATTTTTTAATAATAGATATTTAAATAATTAAGAAAGTGTTTGGATCATATCATTCTTATGTGAATGTTTAAATATGCATAAATGTTTGGATTAAATACGCATAATAGGTAGATGATGAATAACATAATAAATTACGGAATATTCCAGATTTCAAATGTGATTATGATAGAATGACAAGGTTCAAAAACCAAATATGAGTCCTTTAAATAATAGATTTGAAGGAACTATTAGATATATATTATAGTTTATAATTATATATTAATCACAATTGTATAAATATTTATACAGATCTGAAGAAAAATTTGTTGTTGGACAACTTGAAAATTTATACTGTAGTGTAGGTATCTTGATTCCTGGTATGTTAGAAAGTTGTGGTTGAGAGATAGAAGTGTTATGGGAAGTTGTAACAATACAATTTCTTGAACAAAAATGGGAAAACATTACTGTTGATTGTGTCATCATAAAAAATATTTAAAAGATATAGTGTAATTTGGGTTATAGTTTATCCCATTAAGAAGTCAACATGTTTCATTTGAATCAGAGAAGATTTATCACATGATCTTCTTACTAGGAAATAAATTAAGTATTTTTTAAGGTTTCTTGTAGGACTATATTATCGTGTGTCTGATTAGGATATATGGATTACCTTTATGTTTTTCTAAATTATTCAACATTCATTTCATATGGAGTTGAGCTTTATCAAATCATATCATCATCACATAGATCGTTAGTGTGAAATGACAATTAAAACTCTATAATGTATTCTAAGAGCATTTTCTGTTTATTTCAATAGTGGTTGGGACCAAAAAAATTCTTTTTTATGTTTTCCTAAAGTAATAGTTTTTAAGCAAGAATTTAGATGGATCCTTGTGAATCCTATTATGGTGGGAAGTGTAGTCGTGTACTATTTTATGATGAATTCAGATAATGAAACCTATTAATTCATGGGATAACTTAGTTAATGAATGATATTATTAGAAATATTCCCCAACTCACTAGAGTATGTATGAATTTATAGAAACTTTATGATAAAAACCATAGGCAAGATCATGAATTTTCTTTTGGTAATAATCAATTAGTAAGAAAATCATATTTAAAGGTGATTAGAGTTGAAATGATAGGAAAACTAAGCTATAGATATATTGGTTTCTTTGAAATTCATGAACATTTTTGAAAACATTCTTATTGCTTGTTGATTCCACCCAATCTCTATCAAGTACATATTGTGTTCTATGTATGTCTCTTGAAATGGTACCTACATTATACTTTATAAGTAATTACTTTTGAGGTCTAATTATTGTAGGAAGGTCTCTCTCATGAGGAAAAACCAGGTCACATTCTGGATTAAAGAGAGAATTTTTTGTTGAATAAGACCTCACACTTGGTTATTATTTTATGGTGAAACCATAAATTTGAGGAAGATATATGGGATCTTGAGAATGTGATGAGGTAGATGTACACTCATCCATTTGTATTTATGTTATAAAATTTTGAATGATATATTATTATAATTGGGATAAAATATAAAAATATGAGACTCTATGATATATTTTTCTTTTAATAAGTATTCTACCTTTGAAATCTTTCTTTATATACCACACTAATTTTAAATGACCCACTTTATAATATTAAAATATTAATGTCAAATGTGATAATTATCTCATTGATATTTGATCAGTGGGTATAAATATGACAAAATAAATTATTAAAATGAATTTTTTACACTTGTAAATGATGAATTAATTGGTTTTCAATTGGTTATAGGTGAAAATAAAATCATTTTAATGTAAAAAGAGACATTTGTCTAAAATATTATGCATGAAAAGTGTTTTTATCATGATAAAGTAACCTAATCACTATCCTCTAATTATTTGAATGATATATGAAGATAATATATTCAATAATATATATATTCATTAATATAATGGTATTTACTATGCATGGAATAATAAAAAATTTAATTTTATATTTAAAAATAAAATTTCTAATAACGGGTTTCGTTTCATTTTGCATGCATATTTTAAAATTAAAATTTTCCCATTATAGAAATTGAATCTTATAAAATAGTTTTAATATGTATAATTATCATATTAAATTATTTTAATGAATTTATTTTCATATTTATATAGATGCCCTATTTTTTCTTTATAATACATTGAAATATATTTAGAAATATTTTCAGATCTAAGTGAAGAGACGACGCGTGATTTCAAGGAATGGTGTGACCATAATTAATTATAAAAAAATATTAAATATATTTTATATTACATGTTAATGATTTAAAAACGAAATTTTGATAAATATTAAATGGAATCCCAAATCATAAATTTGAGACCATTGATTCATTCGGAACCTAAGGTTTACCCTAAGCATGACATAAAATTGGCCGGCACAGGGTGTTCAGATAACATGACCATTGAATGGTGCATTTAGGTAAAACAAATTATTAAACTTATTTATTTTAATTTTTTTTTCATAAAACTTATTTCAACTATAAATTCCCTAATATAGCTATTTTCAGGTTTATACACATTATCCTAGGGATAATAGAGAGATTTTCCTTCCACTTCTCATTGGCGAATTAAGATTTGACGATGACGAAACTCCAGATCTATGTAGATTGGGAGGCTATGAACAAGAAGACTCATTTGATTCATTAGAGAGTCAATTATTCATCAGTAAATGATTTAAAACTATATATTACTCATCAATTAGTGGATTATTCTCCAACTGATTAAATAGTTTAAGAATGATCATCCTCTTTCATTGATGTGCATCAATCGAAAGCCTATGAATTCACTTGTGTACATATTTAAATTATTTATCCATTTATTTCTCACTGAGAACCTCCCCAGTTTTATTCATTGGTCAAGAATTATTGTCCAATGATTGTTTCACTTTTGTTCTTGGACTTTTTGTCTAATTATTGTTTAATTTTTTCAACAATTTGCCTATGGGGTCTTAGTTCGACATTTTTGGGTGGGAATGAGCCTGATCAGACCACCAGATGAGTGATGGATTCATGTACGATCTTAAAAACAAAAAATCAGGGATGTATTTGAAGTTTTTATCATATGAAGTTTATTGCTTTAGGGATCTAAGATCTGAAGTAGGGTTTGATGTGGCATGAGTTGTACAAAACCTATGAGGTTCAAGAGGATGAATTAGAAATCCATTTATTTGAAATAGTGTTCTGAGAATGATGAGTGGAGGCACCTTCTATAAATTTCTAAAGATATTAAGATGTGGTTGGATGCGGAGGATCTATATATAGAATTTTGTGAATAGATATCTCTCTCTAAGAAAAACCCATAACACAGAGTGTATGTAGATGAACACACACCATTTAGTACCCATGTGGATCCAGTATAAGGGTTTTGGAAAATTAAAGGATCACACACCTTGTCACCCTCCTCAAGTGGAAAAGTAACGTGAAGGAGCACACAGGTAGGTCCCTTTGTAGAATAACACACCATTTAATAAAGCACACAGACAGAGGAAAACTTTCAAAGACATGACTAGGAGCACGAGTAGGACACTAGGTGGATGTGGAACACCATTTAGAACACCTACATGATATAATGTGCTAAAATTCTAGTGAGAAATGTACTGATAGAGACATGTACATGTGGAAGAGTGGGACCACACATCATGTGGGTCCCCATACATGTATTATACCCCCTTATATCCTTTTTAGAAATCTTCAAACTCTCATATCTTCTTCATTTGGACTTTTATTTTGTCCCGTGAGTAGCCGATCTAGATTCTTCCCACATATAACAAGGCATTGTTCTCATTAGTCGATCATGAGATATGATTCAAGTTGTCTCATGTGTTACACTTTATTTTTTGGCACTCAACGACGGTAGTGATAGGGCATGATTATATAAATGATACCCAACTGACGGACTAGGGTACGTGTCTGCTATCTACTAAGTTGTAGCCCCAATGTAATTACTGTGTTGGTCTAATATCTGTAGAGTGGTAACACCTATAGAATTAGGGCATGATTCCTCTATGAACTTAATGGTAACCATTTATGGAATTAGGTAACGAGTCCTCTATTTACTGAGTGGTACCCCCTATGATAATATGGAATGGGTCATATGTCTACTAATTAGAACCCCCTGACGCACTAGGGTGTATGTCTTATACCCACAGACTTTTACCCACTATCAGATAGGGTGAGAGTCCTCTTTACACTGAGTGGAACTTCCTTGGAGCACTAGGGAAAGAGTCCTGTTCTTAATGAGTATTACCCCTATCAGACAGGGAACATGTATTCTACTGGGATATTGTGCCCCCTCGACTATGTGACCCAATAGAGAGGCACAAGTACTCCAAATTGTTACTTCTACGAACATACACCTGAGATGATGGGAATCCTTACTAGACCTCTTGGAAGTGTTGGTACTCTTTACTTTGGTAGGTCTATGGGATGGAGATCCAATTCTCTCTCATTTTGGTTTTGTTTGGTTTGAGGATATATATATATATATGTGTGTGTGTGTAAATATGTATTCATGTAATTGTATGTTGTTACTATCTTTCTTTGGGGTGAGTTATTCTGTCTATTTATTCCTCTCATGTCTATTGTACCCCACTTCAGAATTTCGAGTGTCCTACTTGGTATGTAGATACTCACCCTTGCAAGGGATTTACCCACATGGGTCATTTATTATACAAATGACAGAAAAGTCAGCATCTATTGTAAAGGAGCTTAGGGATACCTAGGGAATTTGATCATGTATGGTGGTTGGAGCTTGGAGATTGGGAGTTGGGATATCTTAGAATTTTAATTTTAATTTTTTTAGTTGAGAATATTTCGGGTTGGGCATATATTTCCCCTTTACTTTTCTAGTTTTCATTGTCATACTATTTTAAAACATAGAGGGTTTGGATGAATGACTTATATTATACCTATTGCATATTTAATTTAATTTTTTCTCTGCACTTATTCACTAAGATAGTCAAGTGTGTGCATGCGCTTTTTTCTAGCCCATGGCCTATGGAGGTTGGATTGGGGTAGTTTCAGCTCAAGCCCTATTGGGTCGGGTTATAACCGATTAGTATTAGTGTAGTTCATTCTATGATAGGTGTTTTGGAGTAGTCCACCTATGATGATTTCAGAGGTATTTTGGGAAAAAGTGCCAAAGTGTTTTTAGTTTGGCTTTCAGGCCAAGGAATCTAGTGTTAGTGCGATAACCAACAAATCCATTCACCATGATCTTGACTATCTGCTTGTTGATGTGGTAGATTGAGACATTGGTTGCATGGGTTAATGGTACATGAATCATATATGATTGATCCTTTTGAATTTTTTTCTTGTGTCAGCTCCCCACTTTATATATATTCTCAAAAGACCATGGTACATCATTATTAATTTTTTAGGCTTCCTTAGCAAAGAAAACCAGCTAGGTTATCAATTCTGTATCACAACAATGATTTGGTAAGTGATGAGGCCTTACTTCAGTGTCCATCCCATGAGATCCTTCCTCTAGTGGGATAGGCTACAACACCCCAATATTGCCCCCATCCTTTTGGAAATATTAATACAGGATTTTAAACAAAATTAACCATCAATTACCGGACAAGGATCGTAATTCTAATTTCATTATATTATTAGGTACATAAAATTGGAATCATAGAAAGAGAATAAAATATATTTATATTAGTTATCTATAAGGATCTTCTAACTTACTTTTATCCCTTATATATGCATAATATATCTTAGGAAATACATAGACAAAAGGGATGAGTTGAAAAGCCTAGTAGGGGAATAAAAATCAGAATAAAGAACAACAAAAGGGTTCAAAGGCATAACAAGATGACATAAAAAGGCATGTAACATGGATAAACATAAGGAAGCATAACATGTGATCATATAATCATAAAATCAAAGGAATTTAAAAAAAACAAGATACATAACACAAGCATGAGACAAGGATAACTACTAAGACCATTGGACATGGATGATCATGAGTGAAGGATAAATGCCAAAATTATTTTAGATGGTGAACCAAGCCACATAAATTAATCATGTTTACTCCCTATCCCAACATAAATTCTCATGATACTGAACATTACCCAATGTAATTATGCTTTTTTCAAACACAACCATCATAAAATGTTCTTGTATATGTGTTCTATATGAATAATCAAGAACAAGGGTTACCCATGGAAGGAATTGGGTATCAAATCACATCACAATGCATAATAAAAGGGAATATCATAATGTTTTCGTTGAAAGAATATATTTAAATCATACATGGACATTCATAATGGAAAATTAGAATAGATCATGATAGGTGATGTTAAAATGAAGTAGAAACATGTAAAAAGAGTGTTTAATAAATATTATAAATGAAACATTTCTGTGTGGTTTAAAGAAAATATTAAAATATTTTAAAGAAGAAAAAGATATAATCTTTTATATAAAACCATAAATGAACCAAGATTGATTTTTGTAATAAAATGATTAATTTTAAAAGAATAATGGGGGTATAAAACAGATTATGGATGTAATGTCTCATATTTCTAGTATACTATATTTAGATATTATCCAAATTATTTTCGAGACTGGGTGCTGAGATGGCATGCGATTCTAAGGACTGGTGTGCCCATAATATTTTTTTGAAATTTATTAAATTTATTAAAGAAAAGACACACATAGTTTTCCTAAAAAATTCAATTAACATCTAAATGGGAACCTAGATCAAAAAACCAAGGGCACCATTATGTTTATAATGTGAGGTTAATCCTAGGTACGAATTAACCTTAGTTGGCATGGGTCCTTTGCGGTAGATCCATCAAAGGAGTAAAATGAATGAAATAACTTAATTAAATAATTTTAATAGTTTTCTTGATGAATAGATATAATAACCCTCTTTAAATATGTGCTTATAAAGAATTCATAGAGTTATCCTCATAACTCTAAGAATTAATGAGAGCTAATAGAGCTGTTGGAGGAGATCCCATTGGGAGATGATGATTAGATTAGAGATCGATGACTGGTGTAGGAAATGATTGAAGGGTCTCACTAATGAACATGAAATAATTTCATTCTTTATCAGGGATTGATCTAAAATGAGGTAGGGTTAATGTTTGATTTTTTTTCTTTTTCCCCGTTTCCGTTTCTATGATGAAAATAGATCAATCAATAAACAAATTGATCTGTGGATCGTGCGTATTGTAGGATGGGTTAGTTTGATTGGGGATAGGGAGATTTTATTAATTGTTAAATTATTGATTCTGAATTTTTCATTATAATATAAATATATCACTATCAACATGAACATCAATAAAAGTTAATTCCTCTATTTTGTTCTGGTGCTTCTCTCCCCCGATTCTGCGTTCATCATGGTCAATCTTCATTTGGACCACAGTTTTACATATATCTATCAATTGATCATTTTAAACTTATTTCTTATTAAAATGATCTGATATCATAGACATAGGATTATCATGACACAATAGCTGTGTGATGGTGGAATGAATAATGAATCAGATGATGATGGATAACTGATTTCATGTTGTTTTTGCGTTCTTCGGTGCATAATAAAGAACAATTATTTTATCCATTTTACGAGAATATTTTATGGATGGAACCTGATATTTATCATTGAAAGGTTTGGATGAGGAATTTCATTACGTTTTTTGGTAAGGCATGGTCATATCAGATGCTGGAGTAACATATAAGGGCCACGAAGGAAGAACCATCATTCCTGGAAAATCCCATACTATACGGCATGTATGTCAGATCTACATGCCATGTGGTTCCCCCTTTATGGAGGATAGATATTTGGGTAGGAAATAAGGATAACACATCTTGTGAACCTATTACATGGATGTAACCCCTCCTCAGAGATAGAATGTTGACCTCTTAAGAACACAGACATGGGTCTTCTATACACCGTGCACTCCCCTACATGGACATTCCCAAGATCAATTACAAGGGATAAGCACAATACTACTACATGAGAACATATACAAGTGCTGAATCCATGTAATAACACATGAGTAGACTATACATAAAACCTGTAGGCCATGTACTGAAATATGGACATGAGTAAGAGATATGGGGAATATATAAAGGTTGGACCCGAGATCAAGGGACATGGCATGTGACCCCTAATACACATTGTGTACTTTGTTAATAATCTATTAGAAATATTTTACTATGTATATTAAAAATGCCATGTTAGGGTGAATTCCCCTTATCCTTTCTCTATCTTTTGTTATGGAATCATCTCATACTCCTATGACTATAACCCCTTCATCTAGAATTCATAGTTAGAGTAATTGGAATCCCTCCGAGAGGCCCAGAGGGAGATCCTCTATTCATATTCATGCCCTAGGTGGAGTTCTTGGAATGGACGTGACAAAAACTCTATGGGAACCGATCCTATAATTAGTAGGTTAATCGATATTGAGTTTTTTATATAACCCCATGGCCTTGGTAGTGATGCTCATCAATGTATCTTATTCTATTTAGACTCTCAACATGTACTTATCATGATGAGACCTCATGGGAGATACCTCTATGATGAACTTAATTAGTTCTATAAGACTTAAGAGTGTGTTCTCCCGAATATGTTCTTTATGAAATATTTATTTTGGAATCCTATGTTTGTGTAATATAGTTTTGACATACCTTTAGATTGTGTGTCTTTTTTAGTATATCTGTATATCCTTGATATATTTACTTTATACATATACATATATAGAGATGATTGTGTTTTAATCTGCTGTATGCTTTGTTGTTTCTAGATTTCCTACTGATTATTTTTATAATCACCCTTTTATAGGATTTTCCTACACATGTTGTTCCTTTTTCAGATTATTTAACATTTAAAAGAGTCACAGGTGGACCAGGACCAGATGATTCTTAGTGAGACTGAACAAATTGAAGAAGGTTCCTATAGCTTTCTGATAGTAGTCTCTTTACTTACTTTTAGGTTGTACATATGTTTCAGAATCATTGTGGTGGGCTTGTTTTTGGCCCCATTATCTTTATTTTACATATTGTCGCACTCTAGTAGTGGGATTAGACATATTCATGCATTGTTGTTATGTTTTTTTTACTTTTTATCAATGTACTATCTTGGAGATTTCTGTGTGTACATGTACTTAGGCTTATGCGTCCCATGTCAGTGATATTCCTTCTCGGTTCTAGTTTCCAACCCTTGGCTTATGGAGGCAGGATTGGAGATTTGCCGTAGGGGAACTATAGGGACTAGTTATGACAGAGTGACATCAAATGGGGATATGTTCTACCTTAGGACCATATTATATAAAATTTAATTGAGGTAAAAGTGTTATGTGTTTTGAGTTCGACTTTCAGGATATAGACACCAATGTTAGTGCGATGACCAATGTATCCATACACCCAAAGTCTGATCCCCTAATTTTCATCTCGGTATATGAGAACACTGGTTTCAGGGGAAAAATGGTATATGCATCATATAGGAATGGGTTGTGGTTTTCATGTCCTTCTTGAGTTTGCTCCCAAGATATACTCTTGGACCTGGGTACATCTTCTTTGTTTTAAGATTCCTCCATGACGTATGCTAGCTAGGATTTAGCATGATGAAAAGGATGACCCCCCTTTGTGATGAGGCATCAATACATGGACTAGTTCCCAAGATGTTTCCTCCCGGTGGAGCGCCAACCATACCTGCATTTACTGAGTAGAAGGTGGTATATATAGTACCAGCTGATGGGGTGCATAGATTAATCGCGCTTCATGAGTTTGGGTGATAGAGACCCCTTAGGTTTATAGGTTATCCTAACCCACATGTAGCAAATGAATTGATTGAGGCAGTTACTCTAGTTTTCCATTTAGTCAGGACACTAATAGATTAGATGGTGGTATTGGAAGAAAGCTTTCTACATAGCTCAGTTGGGTGATGGTGGGGGTAAGTGGACCGGTATTATAATGAGGTAACTTATTTATAGATAGATTTGGATCACCTTTTTATAGAGGATTCCTCACTAGATACGCTGAGGGATGTTCATATATAGGAGATTCTATTTCTCCAATATGGTAGAATGATAGTAGCTGGGTATTCATCGAGGTTTACCAACCCTTCTAAGTACTCTATGGATATGGTTCTGGATTAGTTCTTTAGGGATCAGAGCTTCAAGAAACGTATTGATAGAGACATATGAGACATTTTTATCCCTATGTAAATTCTTAACTATGAAGGGGTGATAGAGAGAGATTTAGTGGTTGAAAGTTTCTTAGATAAAAAGATACAACTAGTGGTTGTTAGTAGTGGGAAAAAAGCAGCAGAGACCATGGTATCAGGCAGTCGACGTCAATCTCTAAGACCCGGATGTGCAAGATGTTTTACAAGGACGACCCAAGATAGATGATCTATGGTTCATGGATCATAGGGTGGGTCTAGTAAACCCATATAGAGGTGGAACTACACATGTGACGACTTGTGACATCATTCATGAGACTATCCAACCCCCATTAAACTAACAAAGAGATCGTAGATGGGCCTCCAAGGAAGAGGCATCAGCAGAAGCATGCATGTGTTCAAGGTGGAAGGATTAGTAAAGGAGATGATATTGAAGTAGGAGGTGGTAGATATTTTGAATTATTACCACCACTAGCCTAGGTTTTCCACTCCATGCTCATGGAGTTAGAGGAAAGGGTTGGGGAAAACTATAGGGGGTTGAATCATACAACCTAGAGGCTTCAAGGATCATTTGAGGTACAATCTCTGTCTTGTCTACCTTAGTTACAACACTGATTGGCATAGGTTCTAGTAATTCCTTTCATTCCATATACCATGTAAAAAACATTGATATATTGGTTAAACCTTTGGCTTTAACCTCGCTTTTGTAGATTCCTTTTGTAGAGGTCTCATTGATCATGCAGTTGTGTAGAAAGTGTGACCTAACTCTTGTAGGTGATAATTGTTTTTGGAATATTTTAGTAGAAATTTCAAGGACTTACAACATAATTCTTGATATGGACTGATTATCTATAGTTCATTCCTATATTAACTATTTTAGGTGAAGGATGTGGTGTTTCCATAGTGATGGAACTATGTTCTCCTTTGTTGGGGAAAAAGAAACCCATGCACTTCTCGATGGAGTCATGAATAGGAGGGTGAAACCGATTTCTAACAAGTTGGATAGCCTCACACTTGGTGTAGTGGATGTTATGAGTTTCCAATTTCTTGTAGTGGTGGATAATTAAGGGGATTTCTTTTTTGAGGATGTTCTAGGTTTACATACCCTCTTGGGGATATACTTCTATAGTGAGATAGACCCCAGGAAGAAACCAATATCTTGACCAGTATATTTCATTTCTCTAATAGAGCTTATTGAGATGTGTGTTTAGTTCAAGGACATACATATGAAAGGATTTTTTAGACCCAGTCTTTCACCATGGGAAGCCCTAGTTTTGTTTTCTAAGAAGGAATATGGGAGCTTGAAGTTTGGTGTGGAATAACAACACTCATACCAGGTGATTGTGAAGAACTAGTATCCATTACCATGTATCAATGATATCTTCCATCACATGAGAAGTTTATTCTACTTCTCAAAGGTATAACTATAGTTATTCTATCACCATTAGTGATTATGGGTTGGGGATATTCCCAATACGACATTCAAATGTCACTATGGTAACTGTGAGTACTTGGTGAGGCTCTTTGGGCTAATGAATTCTCCAGCAGTGTTCATTGGATTCATGAATTGGATCTTCCATCATTTCATAGAATAGATTTTGGTAGTCTTCATCAATTATATCCTTGTGTTCTTAGCATCTTAGGAGGATAACATTAGATACATGAAGGTTGTTTTGTATGTACTCAGAGAGAACCAATTTTATGAAAATCTATCAATGTGCCAGTTCTAGATTAAGGTAGTCAAATATTTGGTACACATTATCTCATTAGATGGAGTAGAAATGGCGATGACCAAGGTTGTGCCATTGTTATCATGGGAGTCACCCATGAGTGTGATATAGGTGTAGAGTTTCTGTTGGTTCATAGGTTATTACCAATTATTTATACTATATTTCCACAGTGTCTCATCACCCATGATATATTTGACTCAAAAGTAGTAGCCTTTCTTGTGGATAGAGAGGTGCCAAAAGGATTTTCAGTAGTTGAGGTAGAGTTTTATGAGAAGTCCCATCTTGATATTTTTATATGATGGTGTCAAGTATGTAGTGTTTTGCGATGCATTAGGAAATGGGCATGGTTGTGTTCTAATAAAGAGGAAATTGGTTATTGCCTATGGTTCATGGTAGTTGATACCACGCAAGAATAACTACGTGACCCTTGATATCGAGTTATAAATGATAGTATTTTCACTAAAATTTTAGCGACACTACCTGATGGGATATTATGTTATTTTCCACTCTCATCACAAGAGTATCAGGTATATCTTCTCCCCAAAGAATCTTAACTTTAAAAAGAGGTGATGGGTAGAGTTTCTCTATTATTACAACTTCAGAATTTTCAATACTACTAAGAAATGTAACATGGTAGTCGATTCTCTCAGCATGAGATCCTGATTGCATTTTCTAAATGAGGCCTCAGATCATTTTCCTCAATGAAGTTATACATTGTGGATAGAGATGGACCAGCTTACCTCCAGTCAAGGGTTTCAACCCCTACACTCCTAAATAATTTTAGGGTGGCACAACTAGGAGATACTGACTATGATAACACACATAATTTGATTTCCACATGGCATGCTCTAGATTTTTTTTCTAAAGGTGGGGAGCACATAATTATTTTTAGATGGAACATGATGGTGCCAATGACATTGCAAGAGGAGGATATAAAAGTGTTTCTTACATCTACTTTGGAGGTACATCCCGGTGTGGAAAATATGTATTAGGACCTAAAAATAAATTTTTGTGTCTAGGGATGAGTAATGGAGACTCATAATTTTCTTCTCAATGCCATAATTGTTAGCAAGTGAAGGATGATCACCAAGTTACAGTGATTTAAGCTCACCAACTTGAGGTGCCATACTAAAAGTGTGATGGGATATCCATGGAAATTGTTATGGGATTATCATATATGACCAGAGAGAATGATTCCACCAGGGTGATCATAGAACAACTCACTAAGTCATCCCACTTACGAACTATCTGATTGTAGTGTTCTGTAGCGATCTTGTGATGCCTCTTCTTGTAAGATGTATTCTGACTCCATGGAGTTCCATAAAATATTTCTTCAAACCTTGATTCTAAATTTATATCCTAGTTTTGGAAGGTATTTTAGGAGGTGTTTGAGTCTCTTTAACACTTGAGCCCAACTTTTCACCACCTAACTGACAACTAGAGTGAGTAGACCATTCTAGTTGTCGAGGACATGTTGCGAGCTTGCATGTTGGACTTTGGTTATAGTTGGGGAGGTCAGCTACCACTGTAAAAGTTATCATACAAAAACTAATACAATTACACCATTTTTATGAAACTATATGAGGATTTTTGGGATCTTCCCTATAGGTAAAAACTTTTTTAGTATGACCTAGGAGAGTCAACACTCTTGGTATTGGAGTTGATGCGATCTATAATCGAGAAGGTTCATGTCATCCAGGAGTGAATAAGGACTAAAAAAAGGTGTCATAAGTCTAATGATGACAGGATATAAAGGCCTTTGGAGTTTGAGATAAGAGACCTTTTATTTGTATGTGGTTCACCTTGATGTGGGTTACAGATATATGGCTAAGGTTTCTAGTTATCTATGAGGTCCATCAGCCCCTTCTAGATGTTACATAGAGTTGGCTAGGTGGAATAATTATCTATATCTTCATAGTTAGACCAGGTACATGACACCATCCATGTGTTATAGATGTGGAGGTACGTACATGACCCATCACCCATTATCGACTATGGTGAGATGGACATAGAGGATAGATCTACATTTGATGAGTACTTGGTAGAGATTAAGGATCAGTAAGATATGATCCTTCAAGGGAGACATATTCCTTTAGTGCATGTCTAGTGGAAATAAGCAAATCTCTATGAGAGAACATGGGAGTGGGAGGATCAGATTAATGATATGTACCCAATTTTTTTAGTAGTACCTATTTTGGATTAATGGTGATGTAAAATCCCAATGTGGGGAGAATTTAATGTCTCATATATTTTTGTGTATTATTCATGGATATTATACTGATTATTTTTCAGACCTGGTTCTAAGACCGCATACAATTTTGAGTCTTGGTGTTCCCAGAAGATATATTTGAAATATTTGAAATATATTAAATAGTACGCATGTGTATTTTTCCTGAAATAGTAGAATAAAATCTAAATGGGTTCCTGAATATGAAATATTAGAGAACCATTATGTTTAGAACTTGAAGTTCACCCAAGGAGTGACTTAACCTTTGTCAGTGTAATTCATTTGTGGAAAAGCCATCTCAGGTGTTAAAAAAATAAAATAACTTAATTAAATTATTTTAATTGTTTTGTTGATGTAGTTATGCATCGACCTAATATTACTCTTTAAATACATGCTTATTAAAATTCACATAGGTTACTGGATAACCCTTCAAATTGATGAGATCCATTAGAGCTTTTTGAGGGGATTTCATTGGCATACGATGATGGGATTAGATATTGACAATCGATGTAGGCTAGGATCGAAGGATATCACTAACGAACATGACATGACTTCTTTCTTCATCATTGATCAATTTGAAATGAAGTAGGGGCGTTTTTAGATCTATTTTCTTTCCTTATTTTGGTTTCTATAATGATCATGGATCAATCAACAAACTGTTTGATATGTGGATTATGAGTGTTGTGGGATGGGTTAGTTTAATAAGGTTTTGTGATATTTTATTCTTGATTAAATTTTTGACTGTTCATTTTTCATTATAACGGATACAGATCGAGATGGACATAAACATAGATCACTATTATTTCCTCTATATTGTTCTTATACTTATCTCCCTTGATTTTACATTCATCGTGGGCGATATTAATTTGGTCCACGGTTTGATATATCCTATTCAATTGATCATTGTGCACTTATTTTTTTGCACAATTATCTAATATCATAGATCTAGGATTTTCATCATAAGAAGGTGGTGAGATGAAGGAAGCAAAGGTGAATCAGGCTAGGTGGATTCAGAATTCTATTTCTTTATAATTATTCAATGTGTATTGAAGAACAATTCTTAGATCATTTTTCCAATCATATTTGACGGCCGGAACCAAATGTTTGTTAATGTAAAGGCTCAAGCAAGTCATTTCCTTGTGTTTTTTGAAATTCTTGGTCAGATCAGAGGATGAAGTAGTGGAGAAGGCATGGATAAAAAGAACTAGTGTTTTTGAAAAATCCCATGCTACACAGAGTTTAAGTTGAATATATATGATGTGTTGGGACCCCTTTTCAATGAATAGGTTTTTGGGTAGTATATAAGGATAACATGGTGCATGAACCTATCACATGGCATGCGACACCTCCCTGGAGGCTTGACACATACCTCAGTGGTACACGGACACATGCATCCTATATATAGTGCACTCCCCCAGATAAACAAGGTTTGGACCGAGTACATCGTCTCTTCCATGTATTGGTATACATGAACATATACATTGGTTTAATCCATGTAATAGAATATTAGTAGACTAAATAGCCATCCTACACACCCAATACATCTATAAAAACATGTGAAAAATACATGATCCATTTACAAGGGTAGGACTCGGGGTCAAGGGACATACCTTGTGACCCCTTCTTCTCACCATGTACTTTATTATACATAGATCCGATCCTTTTTATCCATATCCAAGAAAAGTTATTTCAGGGTTCCTTCCCCTTATCCTTTCCCTGAGGGTTGGCGTAGAATCATCTCATACTCCTAGAACTACTATCCTTTGAGTAATAATTCTTGGATAAATTCATTGGAATCCCTCTAAGAGGCCAAGAGTGAGATCCTATATTTATCATCACCCCTAGGTGGATTTCCTGGTATCCTCAAGATGAAAAATACGTAAGCATTGATACTTTAATTAGTGGATTAATATAGACCGAGTTGTTGGTATCAACCCATGGCCTTGGTAGTGATCCTAATATTTGTATCCTCTTCTCTTTGGATTATCAATTCTTACCAGTCATGATGAGACCTAAAAAGCTCTATCTCATGAATGGAGTTTATTAGTGATATTAGAATTAGGAGTGTGTTCTCTCAGATTAATACTTCGTGGAATCTTAAAGGTTGAATCCTAGGTCGGTATACTATAGTTGCGACTTACCTTTAGACTATTTTTATTTGTTTGTTATTTCTAGATATCCTTGTTATATGTACGGGAGACATATACATATGTAGATATGACTATGTTTTCCCTTGTTCTATGCTATGTGGTTTTGGGGTTTCCTACAAAGTATTGTTATACTCACCCCTGCATGGTATTTTTGCACATGTGTCATGTATTATTTAGAAAATTGACCTTTTGATTGAGTCCTAGGTGGATAAGGACTAGATGGTACTTAGTGAGACAAGAAATACTAAGGTGTGCTCCTATCATTTTATGACAGCAGTCACCATACTTACTTTCAGGTTGGACTTGTATTTTATACTCTTTGTGGTGGTTTTGTATTTGGACTTGTTTAGTTTCTTTTACTTCCTATCATACTCCGGTTATGAGATTAGATTCATTCATGCATGGTTGTTAATTTGTTTTTATATTTCAATATTTAATAGGTTTCTAGATGTGTGTTTGTGTGTGTTCAAGTACTTAGTCGGAGGCGTCCCATATTTCTGATATACCTTGTCGAAGATAGTATCCAGTACCTAGCCTGTTGGAGTTGGAATTGTGGAGTTACAGAAAGGGCCCTACTTGGACGGGTCATGAAAATGGATGGTACTTGATAATGGGTAAGAAATTGGGAATTTATTTTTAATTAGGCATGCTTATCAGGATGAAACCTTATAACAAAATGTATTTCCTTATAAAAAAATATTAATTGAGATAATAAACTATTATTGAAACATACAAACATAATTTAGTAGGAGTAAATAATAAAAATTAATAATGACACTAGGGTAAAGATATAGAAAGCGTAACCCAGAGGAAAAATGGAGGTTCAAAAAGAATCCCATACCATATATCCAAAAGTGTTCAAAACATGTACTAAATATCCTGTATAATGAAATTAGATTTATTAATAATTGAATTCAAAACCCATTAAAAATGTATTTTTTAGTGAAATTTTGTTAAGTTTATTTATGGGCTTTTAAATGAGTTTTGATATTCAATTTCGTCATCCCAGTAGCATTTATTTCTTGATTTTATGATTGGTTCCCTTGAGTTTAATTATGGGAGTTCATGTCATATAGAAGAAAAAGAAAAGAAGTTGAATTATGTTATATTAATTCTTATATATAATATTATGTGGTTCAATATATAATATTTTTACAGAAATGAGAACGATTCCTTGATAAAATATAAATGACGAATGACTATATATTTTTGTGAATTTTTGATCATCACAAACTAGTTTTGTTTCATTACTTAATATTTTGCAAAAATACTGGTTCTATAAATTTAAATAAGATGTATTACAACTATTATAATCTATTTTTTCCATAATAATGGGTTTATGACGATCCTTTAAGGTAGTAATTAAAAATGAAAATCCATCATCCCTGATGGTAGTAAATCAAAACATTACTAATGATGTTTTCATTATTGGAATAAAATGGAGTATCGAAGGGATTTAATGAATAATATTCCACTAACATAATAAAATTACAGTATATATAAGATACCATCATTATCATGCATGATTATATAGTGGTGGTAAGTAGATGATAATAAAATGAAATAAATTAAAATAAATTAAAAGAGAATGGATGAATATTTTACCTCTTGAACTTTTTCTCCTGATAAACTCTTTAGGATAATTAAGATTATTATTTTGTTGAAACAAATGTCTCATGAAAATGGGGGAGATAATAGGGAATTCTATTTGGTAAAATTTATACAATATTTAAGGATTTTGAGGTGTGAGGAGAAGAGGTGGTGAGGGTTGGTATTTATAGTGGATGAGGGAGGTGTTTTTTTATTATTTTATTATTTTGGCTCCAGACTATCAATAGTGAGGATTATTATGACTATGTACAGCGACTACTTCACTTGATTTCAAACTAATGGTTTCTTACATCATTAATGACTAAAAAATTAATGTATTTGGCATAAAATGTTAAACAACATAAATTACCATATTTCACTATTAAAAAAATCTAATAATTTTGAAAAATACCAAGTATTCACACTAAAAATTATTTTACATGAAGAATTCAAAAGTGGACTCTATTTTATGAAAATAAATTTCTAAATATGATAAAATTCTTTTTTTAGTTAAAATCATAATTTATTCCAAAAATACGGATTTTTAAATCATAACTGATTTTATGACACTTTCAAAAATTAATTAAAGTACCATAAAATTATATTTTAATCGAAACAGAAGAAAAATATTAATTTCTAAATCTGTTTTTGGATGGTAAAATTTATTTTAAATCATTACATTAATTATATAATTGTAAAAAAAACATTTTTGTTTCACAAAAAAACTAATAATTAATTTATCATTTTTAAAACATTTATTTAATTATATTAAGATAAAAATAAATCAAATTTTAATTTATAAGATTCCAAAATTGTATTTATACTTTTAAAGGTGAGGTTACAATTCTACTAGATGGTTTACTATTCCTAATGGTCACATTACTGTTCAAATGGTAAAATAACTATTCCTTTGGTAAGAGTTCACTAATTTCTATAAATACCATTTATTTCATTCATTATTCATTTATAAAGTTGTTATTATGTTCTCAATGTTATTATATGTGGTTTAAAATATAATAAATAATTATAAGAAGGGAAATTATATTGATAGAATTCTGAGTTGTCACATTCTATCCCCTTTATTAAATTTCACCCTTGAATTGTTTTCTACATTTTATGTTGAATAAAGGTGGGGGTACTTATCCTTTATAAATTCCTTCAATTACAATGTTTCCTCTTCATAGTTATGGTTTTTCTATAGTACTTTTAATATATGAGTAGTCTTATGGTGTATAACATTTCCTCTACAGTATGAGGCCCTCAGTGGCTATTCCATATAAGAGATATCATTTTCAAACTACCCCAAAAATGGATTCAGTACATGTGATGGATCTAGTATATAATTCCTCAATAGGGATACATATAATTCTTAATGTAATTGATACATTTTAGCTGTAAGTACTAGTCGATAGGCCACAACTCTGATAAGTTCAATAATATTGAAGGGGATGATGTACCTTGGACTCATCTTTTCATTCATACCAAATATCATGATCCTATAACATAGAGATATGAAGAGGAATACTTTTTCTCCAACTAGAAACTCTAGGTCCCATCAATGATTGTATGAATAGATCATCTATCTACTTTGGGTTTCCATGATGTGATAGAGAATGGTTTTCACCCTTTCTATTTATTCTTGAACTATTTTCAGTCATAACAAATTACATCTATCGAACTCATCCTAGTGTTCTATTATTCTATATCTTTTCCCATAAAGGGATTTATATGGAGATATTTGGAGGCTTGAGTGGAAAACATTGTTGTAAGAGAACCCAACTAGAGGTATATGTTGGTCCCATCCTTCTTTAAAGTCCATAAAACATGGTCTCAACATGTCTTCTATTGTCTAAGTAGTCCACTCAGATTGGATATCAGTTTGAGGATGATATGCCATACTGAAGTTCAAATAAACTTTTAGATCATGTTGGATACTTTTCTTGAACATAGAGGTGAATATTGTATCTTGATCAAATATAATTGATAGTGATAGTCCATGAATCCTCACCTCTTCTTTCATGTATATTCATGAAAGTTTATCCAATGATAAGTTTTATCATATTTTGATAATGTGATGAATCTTTATAAGATAATACACAATAAACCATATAGCATTGTCTCTGATGGATGTCTTCAGAAGTCCAGTGATAATTTCCATTGTGATGTTTTCCCATTACTATGTTGGTATGAGTAGTGGTTGAATCATCCCCTTAGAATTTTTTAACCCTATCCTATTGAAAATCCAATCACTTTGATGTATATTCATCAATATCCATCATAATGTCCCACCAATTTTTCTCTCAGAGATCATGATACAATTTAGTGCTCTCAAGGTTAATCGAGAAGGTTTAGCTATGTGAATCATTCAGAATATCTCTATTTATCTCTTTATTGGATGGTACACATAGTTATGACCCAAATATTAAGACCCCTTTATCATCAATTTTAAATACTGGGTTATTTTATTTTTCTAACAGATTCCTCTTTTTTTTAACTTACTCTTCATTTCATTGAGTATACTTTATTCTCACCATAAGATATGGTTGTGAAATCATTTGAGAATGGATTTATGATTTTATTTTCTTAATTATTCCCATGTACATCATTTTAAAATATAATAAGATTGTATCCTTATGAATTATCATTTGTGGGATAGTTTTTCTCATGAATTTTAATCTTCCCTGAGGAATAGGATATCACTTTATAATTTTGATGCATTTAATATCATAATACTTTCATTTAAGAATCACTATTTTGCACAAAATTTTCTCTAATTATTGTAAGTGTGAGTACTGGTGTAGTGATAAGCAGGTTTTTCAACTATTTGATGCAGTCTTCACATTCACTGGCCCATTGAAACTTTTCTTCCTTCAAAGTCATCTTGGTTAGTGGTTTTGAAAATCGATGAGGAGTTCTTCACAAATCATCATTAATAACTATATAGACCATGGAAACTATGGATATTTGTTACAGATGCTATCCTAAGCCACTCAACAATTACCTTTGTCTTGGAAGGGACCACATATATTCTTTTTCAAGTGATAACATTCCCCAAGAATGAAACTTCCTATATCCATAAATCACATCTACTATTGTTCCCATAAATTATATCTATTCATTTTTTTAGAAAAGTGTTAAAAGTATCCTCATGATCCTCCTTTCATTTGGAGTATATCAGAAATTCATTGATAAAGACTACCTACAATATGCTGATTTAATCTCTAAAGCATATATTCCATATGTTCATGATAACATCTAGAGAATTATTGTGACTTATGGGAATAACTATGAACTCGTAGTGTCCATACCTTGTTTGATAGTCTGTCTTGATAATATATTCTTTATTCACCTTTAATTTGTGATATCCTAACAGAAGGTCCACTTTAGAGAAATACATGTCCCCATGTAGTTTATTGAACAATTAATCTATCCTTAGAATGGTATAATTGTTATTTTAGATTATTTTTTTCGATATCATGATAATAAATACAGATGTGCATTGATATATATTTATTCTTGATGACGAGGACTCACACATCCCATGGCGAAGCACTCGGGCATATAATACCATTGTTCTTATTCTCCTATAACTACTTATTTATTTATCTTAGCTCAATGGTGGCTATTATATAAGGATTATTTGATATATCCAATGATCTAGGAAAAATTCCAATTGATAACTCAACCTCTTAGTTTGGAGGAACATTAGGTAATTATTCAGGGAACACATATGCGTATTCCCTCAAAATGGGCATATCATCTAGAACTATTATCTCCTTTATATAAATATTTTTTAAAGATATTCTTGCTCATAAGGAAGAATTTCCACAATTGAGATAATTATTTTAAAGTATATTGATTTTATGACTTACACTTGTACATAATTGGTGGATCCTTCTAGATGTCAAGAGTGAACTCCCTTTATTGACTGTTGATGTTGGATTTGTACTAAGATATCCAATCCATGACAAATATAGTATAAAACTCCACCAAAGAATGTAATATGGGATTTTTTAGGAGTTTTAGTCCACAAAACATTACTAGAGATGGGTTATGAATGTTTGATGCAACAATTTCACAATATTCTATTCTCACTGATAAATCCACCTCCAAATTTTGTAGTGGTGTTTAAATATTTCTACATAAATGGAAAGATTTGAATAAATGTGAGAACTAGATTCAAATATCACATTCTCTATTCTTGAAGGAATAACCAGAATTCATGTCACCACATTATTATAGGGTTCCACCCCAGAATTTGTGATATCATATTCCCTTTCTTCTTTCCTTGGAGGTTGTTATTATTGATCACTTATGAATTCCAATGTCTTAGGGAATTGGTTTTCAAAATTACCATGTTACTTGTAGTTTAAACACTACACTAAAGGCTGAGTATTGATCTGAACTTTACTTTCTTTCTCTACATTTATAGGATTATTCATCTCCCTTCATAAATTATTAGATAAATTACCCTCTCATCCACATTTTAATCATCTCCTCGTTTCTTTTAGATAGTCAATAGGATGGTTCTTCCAACAATATTTACGTGTGGGATGTTTGGGTTTCATTACATCATGGAATTTATCTATTTATCCTCCCATATTAAACTCCATTTTACTCTTTTTATCTTTATTCCCCCAAGACTACTAAGAGTCTCGGATCTCTACTTCACCTTTAATGGAATAGTGGAAAATCTCTTCATAGATGTTGAATTCACGAATCACCATTTATTTTTATATGATCAAATTTAGTTTGAAGAAGAAGTGATAAAACTTACATTAAATGTTAATGAAAGAGATAATTGAGTATCATGAAAGGAATTTAATGTTTTTCTCGTACACCCTAATAGAATCATCTTCATTTTTCTTCAGTTATAGGAACTCCCTCTCCATATTAAGATAGAGGGTTTGGGGAAACAATTTTATTGAAAGATATTATCTTAATATATTACCATTCCATAGAATAATTTTTGTCCTTGGACTTCATGTTCTTGATCAGTTCCCACTGTTGATAAACTTCAGTATCAAAATGAAATACTTACATCAGAACTTTCTCATCTTCTGAGCACTAGAGGACATAGAATATCATCTCAATGGAGTTAATCCAATGTTATGAAAGGACGGGACGAAAATATCCACTAATAATGGGAGGCAGTTTTTTCATAAAGTATTATACTATAAATTTCACATTCTTAGGAGAAGTATGGAGTTCCACATGATTCATGTAATTATTCATAACTTGATCTGGTTATGCAAGTACTGTCACGATGTTTTGAGATCTCATCCCCATCATATTTGGAATTTAATTACAGAAATAATCACATTTACAATCATATTGATTTTTGGAATATGTTCTACAATTTACATTCATTAAATAAAAAAATCAAATTATAACTAGGTGGCTAGAATATTTAATTAATAATCTTATAAATTGGAAACATTGAACATCGAAGGATAAAATTATATATTGAATGTATATCCAATATTATGATTCACAATATTTCAATCCATACTATACATGATGATAGAATAATCCATAGAGTCTGTTACTAATGTTTTCGATTCCTAATCTACAAAAATAACTATACCCTACTCTGATTCCAACTATAATGGACATATCCTTCTACACAAATTATTTCAGGATTTCAAGCATAATTAACCATCATTTATAAGAGAAGGATAAAAAATTCTAGTATATTTAGATGAATAGGTATATTAAACTAAAAGCATATAAATAAAATAAAACATCATTATATTAATCATTTATAATAATCTCATAACATCCGTTGATCCCATACATATTCATAGGATAACCTAGGGAATACATAGACAAAACAGACAACATGAAAATCCCTGTAAGGAAATGACCACTGGAATAGACCATAACACATGGGTTATAAGACATAACTTGTTGAAATAAAAAGTAATGGAACATGAATAAATATATAGGGATCATAAAATTTTATCATATAATAATACCATCATAATAATGTGAAAAAACATACAATATTTCTTAAGCATGAGTCAAAGATACCAACCAAGACCATATCACATGGAGGATCATGAGTCAAGGATAACTTCCAAGACCATTACACATGCTGAACCATGTCACATAAATTAATCATGTTTAATCTTAGTCCTGACATGAAATATCATGATAATAACTATTTATCACTGAATTAGACCACTATCTGGACACACCCATCATAGTATTTTAATGAACATGTGTACCACATGAAGAATCAAGAATAAGGGTTACCCATGGAAAGAATTGTGTATCATAATCACTTCAGAAGGCATAAAAAATGGAATATCAAAATTGTGTCCATGAAATAGTGGATTTAAATCATACTCAAACACTCATAAGGGAAAAAATATTGTGTTAAGTGATTTCAAGCCGAAGTGAAAACATTAAAAAATAGTGTTTAAGAAACATTATAAATAAAACAGTTTAGTGTGGTTTGAGAAAAATATTAAAGATAATTTAATGTGAAAAATCTATATTATTTTATATAAAACAATAAATGAACAAATATAGTTTTTCATGATAAATGTATTGATTTTAGATGAATAATGGGGGATTTTAACAGATCATGGATGGTACTTAGAAATGGGTAAGAAACTGGGAAGTTCCCTTTTATTAGGATTTCATATTGGGAATAAACATTATAAAAACATTTATTTAACAATAAATGAAATAATAATTGATCAAGGAACACATTATTGGAACACACACCCATAATATTGTATGAGTACATAATAATAGTTAATAATTAAACTATGGTAAAGAGAGAGAAAACATAACCTGAAGGAAAAATAAAGGTTGGGAAAGAATCTCATACCTTATGTCATAAGGTGTTATTAATTTGTAACCCCATAAACATATATTAGATTTATTATAAAACTTTAAGCCTATTTTTGGCCTTTTTATGTTTTATGAGATTTATTTTCATCATTCTGTGAGTGTTCATTTCATGATTTTAGGATTTTCCCTTCATTTTAATTTTGGGAGCTCTTATTAAATGGAATAAAAACCACAAAAGTTGAATTATATGATATTTATGATTCTAAATAAATTAAAATGGTTAAATATATCATTTTTATGGAAATGATAATTATCCATTAGATAAAATTTTAATGATGAATGCATGTTTAAATTGGATATTTTTCGATCATCATGAACTAGTTTTGTTTTATTATTTAATATTATGTATATATACTAGTTATAGAACATGAAATAATATTAATACATATATTATAATCCATGTTTACCCTAATAATGTTTTTATGACAATATTTTATGTTATTAATGGAAACTTAATATGCATCATCCATGATGGTGGTAAATCAACACACCTCGATTGATGTTTCCATTTTTGGAATAGAATAGTGATTAGAGGGTATTTAATTATTGATATTCTATCAATATAATAAAATTATTGTATATATAAGATAAATTAGTTATCATTCATGATTTTATAGAGGTGGAAAACTGTGTATATTAAAAAAAAATAAAAACAATTAAAAGAGAACGAAAGAGGATTTTTCTCTTAAACCTCTTATCCATTAGAACCTCCTTAAGGAAATTGAATTTGGTATTTTTTTTTCAGACCAAAATATTCTAGATGTAGGGAATAGGATTGGGAATAGTACTGGACTTAATTTGTAAAGGATTAAATCCTTTTTAGATGTGAGGAGAAGAGGAGGTGTGGGGTGATATTTATAGTGGAGTAGAGGGGTGTTTTTTGATTATTTTATTCATTATTCAATTATTTTGGATTAAAAATTTCAATAGTGATGATTCTTATGAAAATGTATAGTAACTAGTGTACATGAGTTTAAAAAATTATTTCTTACATCATTTATGACTCCAAACATTAGGTATTTGGTTTAAAATATTAAATACTATAAATTAATGTATTTCACAATTTACTAAAAATTCAACTATTTTATTAAAATACCAAAAATTAACCCTAGCCATTTTTTTGATGTTTAGAATTAAAAATAGACTCCATTATATGAAAATAATTTTTTTAAATATGATAATTTTCATTTTTAATTAAAATCATTATTTATTTGAGAAATACTGGTTTTAAAATATATCATATTACATTTTTTTAAGATGCCCAAGTTTTATTTATACTTTAATATGTGAGGTTACTATTTTATTGGTTGGTTTAATATTCAAAATGGCTACATTACTGTTCCAAATGCAAGCTACTATTCCATTGGTAAAGGTTACTTAATTTATATAAATACCTATTTTTTCATTCATTTTTCATTATTAAAGTTAGTATTATGTTCTCAATGTGATTCTATCTGGTTTTTACTATATAAAATAATTATAAGAAGTAAAATTAAATGGATAAAGTTATGGGTTATTGCAACCCCCACCTATTGAGAAGATGATTATTCTAATAGAGAATATTGAGTATGCACACAAGCTTTGTACACTCCACAAGTTCCAGTTCTTGAGGCCACATAGGTTCTATGGCGAACCAAATACCTAGGATATAGAGGATTGAATAGAGTCTATGATATGTTCCTTTGAGATTATTTATACATAGATTAATAAAGTGTTTGTGCTGACAGATAACCATTTATACGGAGTAGTTAGGCATTTGTCAAGTCTTTGTTGCCCAGATGCATGATGAGTCGTAACTCTCATGCGCCAACTTACATCAACTATTCTGTGAGGATTACTACCCCTCCTACTTATGCGCAATTTTGATTCAGATGATTCTAGATCTAAATAAGGGTTGGTTGGAAATTTTAGACTATGATGCGAGGTTGAAGGACCTTCTGTGGTACTCCCCTAATATAATACAAGGATGCAACTATTGAGACAAAATGTTTGAAAAGATTATCCCTAGATATATCTATGATATTTTAGTACCATTTTAAATAGCCACCTATTATAGGATATTGGAGTGGGCACTAGTGAAATCGATCATTCTATCATAGGGAAACCAGGAAGATAGACATGACCGGGTGTGTTATAGGGATGAGTTTTTTACTCAAGTCAGCTAGCGCCAATCGATATGATCTCAGTGTAGGAGACCTCTCCATGATTAGACAGATACATCTTATTGTAAAACACATGGAAAACATAGAGGAATATAGAAACCCATACAGGGGAAGTGATATGCATGTGATGGGTGAGGTCACATGGAACATGCTTTCCCAACCCTATAGGCTGAATCGAGAAAATTGATAGTAGATAGACTCTCATAATAGGGGAAGTACCATGATCAGTGATCTTCCATGAAATAAAAGGGATAAACACATGGATTTGGAACTATAAAATGTGAAATTGGAGCTCCATTAGGAGAAGATCTAGGTTGTGGATGACACTATGAGATCCTTCCACCCCCACCACTAGGAATCCCACGTCATGCTTTGGGGGTTGGGGGCCATTGTTGCGTACAACTGCCGATGATGGATTCTTATGACCCAAAGATTCATTAGATGAAAAAAGGAAAAATCTATGTTTTTATAGTATTTATTCTTAATAGAAACATGTATGATCCATTCCTTCATCTCTTAAATCATCGTTCAGGAGTTGGGGCTCACAATTGAGGTAGTATCCCAATAATTTTTTCATGAGGTTCCTACAACGAATACATATTCTACATCTATTATCCTCCAGTAGTGAAATATATCTCTTAGGGGAGGGAGGTTCTCATGGGACAAATTTTCCATTAATATGGAACCCTATTATTTCATCCTGGGTATGAATTTGTTTTCCATGTTCTGAAACTAGATTGAATGTCACCTCAAAATATGCATATTCCTTTGTACTAGTGGGACACGATTCACATTTAAAGGCTCAATATCCCCAAATTTTTTCTATATTTTCTTTTCAGGGATGAAAGGAAACAATGAAGAAATGGAGTTGAGACTTTTTTTTCTTTTATGACATTTAAATATATCAGGAAATATATTAGGATCCAAGCACTAAGGCTACATGTGATTACGTGTCCCAGTGTGTCCAAAATTAATTTTGAAAAATATTAAATATTTTTTATATTATGCACACACAGTTTCCCAAGGAAAATGGGGTAATGTTTAAATGGAACAAAGGATCTTAAATCTGAGGTAAAATGTGAGTCCAAAACAAGAGGTTTACCCTAGATACATCCTAAAATTGTTCGGTGTGGAGCATTAAGATACAGCAACTATGGGTAGGTGCATTTAGTAAAAACAAATAATTAAATTTATTTATTTTAATTAAATGACCTAAAATATATTTTTTCTATAAATTATCTATTATGAGAATTCTATAGGTTTTGTTTTATAAACATTTGGAGAATTGAGAGTTTTTCCACCCACCTCCCATTGTCATATCAAGATCCTTTGATAGGGAAACTCCGGATCTGGGAAGGTCAAGACATTGCGAATGCAAAAACTTATTTTCATTGTTGGAGAAGACATTATTCATCGAAGAAAAATACAAAAATCGGTAGGACTCACCAACATGTGTTTTTTAACAAATTTATTAAACTTTTTAAGCATGTTTATCTTCTTTTTCTTTATTTTCATCAATTGTAGGGCTTTGCATACACCTATGTACATATTTAATTTATTTATTCAATTTTTTCTCACCCCGAATATTCCCAATTGAATATGTTGGTCAAGAACATTTGGCCAATGATTTGTTCACCTCTATGATTTTTCTTTTCTTTTAACGATTCTCTGTCTTATTCAGAGATTGTCCTATCAGGCATCAGTTCAATATTTTTGTGTGAGACAAAGCCCGATTACGGCCCTAGATTCATGATAGATCCATGTTCAATGAAGGAAAAAAATAATTTAGGATGGATTAAAAGTATTTACGAGGTGTGGATAATTTCTTTATTTATATAATTTTTGAAGTGGGGTTTGGCATGATATGAGGCGTATGAAGTTCAAGTAGATGAATTTGAAATCAATTTTATGGAAAATATAGGGCTAGAACTGTTGAGTGGAGACTCCACCTATAGATTTTGTTCAACCTTATAGAATTGTTGGATGTATTGGATCTAGTTATTGAATGGAGAGAAGAGATTTATCTTTCTAGAAATATCCAAACTACACAGTGTGTACATGGATGAACAAATGCCATGTAGTACCCCATCGACTTTGGTGCTAGGATTTTTAAAATTTTAAAGATAAAAAATCATGTGACTAGGTGACACACCATTTGACCCTCGTTAGGTAAAAAATACATGTTACAGATCACATTGGAATTTCCTTGGGTAGAATAACACATCATGTATCAAAGTAAACAGATACACACATGACCATGATAATTGTAAGGAACCTGAGTGGATGAGGCTTGACCTATAGTCCACATACACACTGGGTAGTGACACATGGTTTGTGATCCATGTTATTATAGTGGCCTAATCTGGTAGAAGAGTGGGGCTACACATAGCGTGGTTCCCCTTACACACCGTGTACGCCCTTCATTCATTTTGAATAAACATCTACTAATTGAATATCCTTCAGTTGGAATCAAATTTTGGTTTTCCAGTATCCTATTCAAAGTGTTTTCTTCCTATGAAGAAAATGATGGTGGCCTTTATAGTGGATCTTGTGGTATGATGTGCCATTTTTTGGGTGTGATTATTCTTTAGGTAGTTCTCAACAACAGAAATGATTCTACATAATCATTAGAGTGGTACCCCCTAAAGGACTAGGGTGTGGGTCCTCTATCTACTGACTAGTAACCCTGTAGAATTAGATTATGGTTCCTCTTTCTACTATGTGGTACCCCCTATGAAATTAGTGTGTTGATATTCTATCTACTGAGTGGTAACTTATATTGCATTAGAGAATTTTACCTCTATCTATAGTGTGAGACCCCCTATAGAATTAGTGTGGGGGTCCTCTTTCTGATGAGTGGAGCCTACTTGGAACACTAGGGTGTGTTTCCTATACTGATTGAGTTGTACCTCCATCAGATAGGGGTTCAGTTCTCCTTACATAGTGTGACACCCCCTGAAGAACTAGGGAGAAGGTCCTCTAATAATCGATTCATACCCCACATTTAGATAGGATGGGGGTCATCGTATTTAATATTATTCCCCCTATACTCTGAGGCATAGTGGAGAGGCATGGTCCATCTACATGGTAACTTCTATGGGTAGACATGAGATATTCCATGCATCATTGATGGACCGTTTGGAATTGCTGGAACTCCTTACATGGGGTGGGATTTGAGTTGGAGATCCCCTTCTCTCTCATTTAGGTTTATTTTGCTTAAGAATATATATATATATATATCTGTATCCATGTAGTTGAAATTTGTTACCCTCTTGCTTTGATTTGATCTATCTACTATCTATCTATTCCAACCATGTCTGTTGCTTCTCCCCCATAATCTTTTAGTGCGTCCTATTAGGTATTTTTATACTAACAAATTCATGGTATTTTCCCAAATGTGTCAGGTCTTATGTAGATGATGGATAGTTTTGTGATAATTAGAGAGGTGATTAGAGATACCTAGATCATTTGACCATGTATGATGGTTGGAGATTAGATATTAGGAGCCATATTCTATCAATAGTTTAGTTTCTAGTTTTTATGAGGATGGGATATCTTTCAGGATGGGCATGTATTTCCTCAGTCAATTTTCAAATGTTTCTATTATAGTCCTAAAAGCCTTGTATGTTTTGCATGTATGGTTTCTATTCTAGTTTTCATCTTTTATTTGCTTATTCATTTACACTTATATATTGATATAGTCGTGTGTGCACTTACTGGTTCATTAGGAAAATGAATCCCATAATAGTTATTCCTTTCGATGATTATCACCATCCCATGGCTAATTGATGTGGATTGAGGTAGTTGTGGGTTAATCAAAATTGGGCTAGGTCATAAAAATTTAGTCATTAATAATAGAAACTGATGTAAAAATTCAGTACTACTGTAAATTTTAAAAGGGTTAACAATGGGTTAAACTGAAGTTATTGGGGTAAAAATACACTAAAATGTTTTCTAAATAATATTGAATGTGGATTTCAATACACTGTTTAATTATCTTATAATTTGGGTTTCTTTTTTTCTAATTCAACTTGAATATTAATTTATTATGTTTTAATTTTTTTATGTATTTACAAGAGTAATACACCCCTCTCTTAAAGGAAACCACATATACTCTATTATTTACACTACAGGATTCATTTATATTGACCAAGATCACCACATATGTTATCATAAGATATTTATCCTTGAATTTCAGGTGATTGTCTTCCAAAAATACCCATTTAGTAATCCTTGAGATGATGTTTTATGGAGGATACCCCAATAAGAGGAATATGTTCTTATGGATATTTTCCTTATTTCCTTCTTAAAAACCCCCTTCAAATGTCCAATAACCACATTAACATGATGTGATGAGTATCATTAATATAATTAGATTTTTTATTTTAATTTTATATAGATTTTATATCTCATTACCATATATTAGAAAATGATATTTTTTCTCATGCACATATGTGTACTACCACTTCCTCCAAAAGTGGAAACATCACTCATGTGCATATATGGAAAATATCCATCACGAAGTGGTGTAATTAATTATTCATAACCAAATTAATTGAATGGTAATAAAAGAGTATATAGAAAATAAATATGACTCTTATAACATGATTAATATATTGGAGATGATGAAACCATGACCATGGTGCAAGAACCGAAACCATCAAACTAAACAATAAATGGAAAAAAGAATGTTTTTTCAATCTGATATTTATTTTAATGAATAATTATTAAAAAAAGGATACTTGGAAATTATAAATTAATATTATATATTATAATAAATATGAATATTTTTCTATAATATAATTTTAATAAATATATATTTACCATACTTGTGGTTTGAATTCTTAAAAATCAAAACATGACATTAGGTAAGGGATTTATGTTACCACATTTTTTTTATTGAGATTGTCTATAATAAATTCCAATTATGGGAAATTATGAGATCCATATCCCCTAAACCCCATAATATTTCATATCTAATAGTTAATTTTTGGGTTTTACTATTTTCTATACATTTTCTTCTTTTTGGTGCATAAAACTATTGTGAATTTTTTTTTATGAAAAATAGACCTTATTTCTTATTTAGTCAAAAAAATTATTCTTCCGTGACCATTTTCATTAAAGATATTTGGTTAATTTTAATTTATTTTATGGTGATATTATTTAATGTAAATTTAAATGACATTTTAAATTATTTTCAAAATTTTAATGGAGTATTTTTATAATGTTTTTTGAAGATATTATTTATTTCATTTTTTGAAAAGTGTAGAAGGAATATTTGGTTTAACATTTAATAAAAAAAATTTATTTTCATGAAATCATCTGTTTTATCTTCATTGAATATTACTTTAAATATTTTCATTGATATTTTCAAATAAACTTTTATTCTTAATATTCTAGTAAATATATTTTTTCAAAAATTATGAATAAAATGGTTATTTTTGTTATTTTCAATGAAACCTTCAAACTTCCTTATGAAGGTATTTTCATCGATGTAAATATACACTAATGATTACTATGAATCACTAGGATATTATAATATTATACCCCCACCTTCTTTCTCTAGACAGATTATGATTATGTTGATTTATTGGTGAGACAATGAAAATCATTTCATTCCCACTAATTAATTAAATTATGGTAAAATAATTATGGAGACTATTTCTTTTCCACATATTATGATATGATGAATATTTTTAATATCTTATGGAACACATAATTATGGTTATAATTATTTTAGGGATGGACCCAATATTATATACCCCCTAATGCATTGGGTTATTATTAACATCTCATGATATAATATAGATTTGAACTGGGATTGAACCCGGATTAGTAAGGGAATCCATCCATTATGATAGTCGTCAGAGTGAATATTTAATAATGAAATGATAGAATTGGGAGAAAACCTAATATAATATTATTTAAATGTAAGTGAACCCTGAATTTTGAAATGATTTTACACACTTATGTGCATAGAAAAAAACATTTTCTTATACTTATGATATGTTCTCAGGACTCATAATTTATTATTAATGATTTTGTACATACATGAATTATGAATTATTATAATTATATGAACTTATCCAATCATTCACTATTAAATATCATTGAGTGATATAGTGTTACATTCATAAGTTTTTATCATGTTATTATACCCTTATGTTTATCTTCTACAAATATATAATCATTGATTGATGTGTCCTTTCTTTACCCTTACTCAGAATATGAGCCCAAAAATTCATCAGTTTCACTTTCCTATATAATGAAGAATTGTTTTATGTCGGGTATTTTAAAATAGTGTTTTATGATAGGAGATTTTTTCTTAATATTTTAAGGATCCTTAAATAAATAAGATGATTATTTACGTAATATTTAATTACATTAAAAATTTTCTATTAAAAGGCATGTATTATTATGATATTTTCTAATATTTATCTAAAACTATGTAATATTTATGTATATAATGTTTGGATAACCTAAATATGATTATTATAAGATAAATTGATTGTTATGAAAACAAAAGTATGTAACATGATCCTATAATTATGAAATCATTCAATGAATTATTATTTCACACTATGTTGTGGGACATGCATTTTCAATTTTTGATGATAAACCGTATATATGTGTGAAAAATATATGTGATTATAAAACTCAAAAATGTGTCGAAATTTTGAGGGATATATAATTTTGGACACACCCATTACTGAATGAAAAACTAATCATTTATTTTCTATATTATCATAAAATATTTCATAAATCCATTGGTATGGTTTATTAAAATGGAATTCATCATTACCATATTTGGAATAATTTTTATTGATAATTATGTGTGAAATTATAATTATCATAAATTTTTTGGACACTCTCAAAGAAACATAATAATAACAAAAATCTCTAATTAATAACATATATTTACATCATTTTTTTATGTTAAATATGGTGATTGTATATTATCCTTCATGTAGGTGATTAGATCGACCCAATCAAGAATATACCTTTCTAATGAACGACTAATAGTATATATTTATATTATAATGAACTAAATTTTATTGAAAAATAACTATACTAATATATAATCATTAGAGTGGAAAATTAGATTTATATATGTAATGAATTTTTTGGAAAATGATTGATATATAGAAGTATATGATGGTTACTTTGATGAATTCACTTGCGGTTCATTCATAATGAAAAATTTAGGTCCCCTTGATAGAACATGAGGATATAAACATGATAGAGAATCTTAGGAGATGTAATTATTGTATATATTTACCATAAAAATGATTTAAAGTATTTATTAATATTGGTATTGGATGGGCCATTTTATTTGTGAGTTTGAATAGAATTTCTATGAATAACAAACCATAATCTATAAGTAATGTCATTTTACATTGGGAGTGGATCCAAAGTGGATAAATAATGGATATGGGACTTGAATAACCTCGTCTACACAATTTAGAGATTCCTTTATAGATATTTATTGTATTTAGGCTTTGATTTTAATACCTTCACATATTTAAAACCTTTTCCGTGATAACACACATCATAGATCTGTAAATTATTTTCATTACAAAAAAATTACCATTTTAACCAATTTCAGTATAATAATTTAAAAAGTGAAATATGTTTTTTTAAATTATATTTCTACAAGTGTATAATATAAATTCTAAACTAAAAAATGCAAAACATATAAACATATTATTTTAGGAAAATATTTTTTAAAACTATAAGTGATAGTATTCATATTCCTTAAAAAGTAATACTCATTTTATGAATTCTAAATTACATATATATATATATATATATAAAATTTAGTAACATTATATTCTCCGTTTATGATTAATTTAACCTTACTCCAAACATATATAATATGTCATAAAAATAATATTTTTAAATAAAACATTTTTCATGAGCCAGAATGATTACATTATTTTTCCTTATAATTCAGTTATTATATAGAGAGTGTTATTAATTTATTTTACTAATGAATAAAAACATTTCATAGAATGAATTTTATTTAAATCATTATTTAATAGTAATTAATTTAATAAAAAATCACAATTAATTGAAAAATTTAATTAAAATAATATATTTTTACCAACTTATATATATCATTTTATTTTAAGTTAACACAAAAATTTTATATTTAGATTATATTTCAACATAAATGTTCCTAATATGAAATTTTCGATATACCTATTAGATATATATACTCAATAACTATATATTTAATAATTTTATAACAATAGACATATAGCCATATATTATATATATAACAGTAATATTATAATAATATATTTAATCATACACAAGTTACTAAAATTCAATCATTATATTTATTTATATAAATATAAACATAAGGATTACATTTTTAATGGGTTTACTTATTTTATGACTAATATAAAGATGGTAGATCTTCATGTAAAATCCTAGGGATTATGATTTCCTATTCATTGTACTTTAATTCACTAATTGGGGTTCCCTCTTTTCATTTTAGTAATGGCGTTTCATATCAGTTTCTGATATTGTATTAATGTTTAACTTTTATTGTATTATTTAATTTCAAAAAATTTCATCATTTTTTTGTTTCAGTTTGGTGTTGCTTGTGAAAAATCAATAAAATATATTCATTAAATAAATATTAGTGGTGTCATATAGAGGGTTTTTTATGTTATCCCAATAATTTATCAAAATGGTCATCATTCTATGTTAACCCACCATGATATTTCATTATATTTCAATATAAGTATAAATTGATGATTTTTTTCATAACTAACAGTTTATGGGGGAATTTATAATTGAAAAATCTGTAACATCCCAAGATTTTTAATTAGATATTTTTCTTTAATATATATATATATATGATAGATTACTTTATCAAAAAAATCGAACCTCAATGAACACTAAAATACTATATAACCTTAAACATTTAGCCATAAAATTAATGGGTAAAAATATATGTAACCAAATTATTAAATATTGTATGAAATTATAGTAATGGTCATTATACATGTTAAGGCATTGAAAATTTAAATTTGCACCAGTAAATAAATAAATAGAGTTATTTAAACATTAAAATGGAACTCTTCTAAAATTATCATTTATGATTTTTTTTAAAATAAAAATGAATTATATATAAAATATACTTGTGATATTAATATTATATTTTCACCAATTTGATTAGTAATTGAGTGGAAATAAAAATAATAATAATAAACCTTTTGAAATGATATTTTTTTATGAATACAGTTTTCAAAATAGTTTTATGAATTTATTTAAAATATAGACTATAAAACTTAAGAATTTGAATATGAAAAAATTTAATTCATTTATTAAGTAATAATTTATCATTTATCATAAAATTAATTTTCTATATTTTTTTACATTCAATTTTTATGCTAATATTATAGAATATATGTTTTTACGCAAACAATAACATTTATGAAAATATCATTATATAATAAAAACCATGATTTATATAAAAACACTTAATTAATTATATATATGTAAAATGTATAAAACTATAATATTAAAAATTACATTATAAATTTATAAAAATATATATAACATCTTATGTCCATATGTAATATATTCTAATAAAAGTTATTCTTTTTGATCATTTGTGTCTTTAAAGATTATATTGGTAAATTTTGGTTTTTAATTGATATTAAAGACAGAAAAAACTCTTTTATAATAATTTTTTTATCATTAACACCAATGAAATTGATAATTTAATCTTAGAAATAAATTTGAAGCATAAAAACTCAATAATTATAAAAAAAAACTTTCTATGCAAAATGATATATGAATTTATTTTTACACATATTAAATTTATACAATAACTTATATTTCATATTTTAAATCATTAGTTTCTATTATGTAATGAATGACATTTAATTTTAAGGAATTAAATGTAAATTTCCAATATAAAATCATGATACCTTGGTAAAACCCAAAATTGTGAATGTGAAAATTTGATAATTAAAGGATATAAAAAAATTATTAAATGTTGCTTAAAATGAATTTTTTAAGGATTATAAATTTATTACTAATTTCTAAATCCATAGTATATTTGAAACTTTTACTCTCTTTTTATCAAGTTGAAATATTTTAAAAAATTCCATTGTAAACACTTATAAAAGGGGCCTCTCACCCAACCTTAAATACCACTAAAAACATTTCATCTTTATAAATTTACCTTATAACTCTCTATATATTCTTCCCCCACCAAGTTAAGATTTTGGTCACATTATCTTTTCACAATAAATCCATTTTCTTGGAGTCCTCCATAGAAAATCCGAAGTCATCAACATGAGTATTAAATTTTCTATATTTATTTTATTCTCTATATTGAATTTAAAATTATATTTTTCACATTTATATATAATAAAAAATTTGATCATATGGAATATTTTATTATTCAAAGTGAAAAACTATTAAATATTTGCCCCATTTACCTTAAGGAAAACTGAAATGACATTTTTTCATGTTCGTAGATTGCAACCTCCATGGAGCATAATGTTTCATTTTCCATAGCCAAATTATATGAATGGTACTATTGTTGAACTTAATAAATAATTATGAAATTTATAAAAAAAATTACATTCTAAAATTTTAAAATATATTATTAATTTCAAATTTTTTGTGGAATGCGAAATCATCAACCATGAATACATGTAGGCTACAACTTTCATCAAATAATTGAATTTTTTTTTTCATCGCCAATTTTCATGGATCACCATGTGAATGGTTTTATTGGATAAATATTATTTTTGAGAAACTATTAGGGTTTTATTATGATTAAAATAAAGACCCATTAAAAATATGATCAATAAAAAATCATGGTAAATTTAAAATTCCGAAATATTGTCTAATGGGGAAAATGATTTCTTCATACTATTGAATAACATTATATAGGTTATATTTTTATTCTAATTATTTGAAATTATTGTATAAAAAATAATAAAAAACCAATAAATTCCTTTCTCTAAATTTATAATGATATTAAATATAAATCACATCATAATAATCTATTAATTTTGTAAGTTCTTATTTGATTCGGTTTGACCACCTACATGACAATACAATAATATTTTTTCAAATATTAGTATAAGAATTTCATTTCTGATAAAATGTGATATAAATAAGAAAATAATTAATTGAATTTAGTTATTCATAGTATAAATTTATATAAAACTTATTAGTTAATATTCCATCACCGGTTCATGCAATGTCACTGAAATATGCCCATGATCAATTTCATCTTTAAGGATCACGAAAAAACTCCTATAAAATATAATTATATAATTATAAATAATTAAAAAAACATTATATATTATACCTTTTATTTAAATTAATGATTAAAAATTGGGGAATAATATGGAATAAACCAATATTATAAAACTAGTATAGAATTATAAAAGGAGTGTTCAAAGAAGGTGTTTATTCACAATATATTCTAAGAGTGCTGGTTTGAGGCATAAGAATTTCTCTCTAGGGGGAGGGGGGTTAAATTATGATAAAGTTTGGGATGTTATATGAGGTTAATATAATAAGTGATATGTTTTTTTCATTCATTATTTCAATGGTATATATAATTCCTTTATGTTATTTAAGGTAATGTTGAATATTTTAATTTTTATGATAAGATAATTTTAGTGAAAATAGTCGTTGAATATATAATTCTATGTATAGGATAACATACTAAAAATATAGTAAATTAAATATTTTTTTGTTCCGATAAAAATTACATTACTTTCTAGATTATATATGTGTATATAGGATTTGGTAAAGATATACCATGAGGTAATTATATAGAAAATGTTAACTTGGGTATTAACATGACCTTTACTAGTGGAATGATAAAGAGGACTAACTGCACACTTATTTCGATACCCCTATGAAATATTATTTAGTAAATCACATTATATTTTGGATCCATTATGATATATTTTAGTGTAATTTTTTCAAATTAGTGTAGATATTCAATCAAAAAAATTACAATGTATAATAATGAATTAAACAATTTCCATAATCAGTTCTTCCAAAAGTTTCATTTGTAAAAACAAAGTTTCCATAAGAGAAGTAAAATTAAGAATTTTGTTTTTTATTTATATTTTATATTTTGTCATAACAACTTTTGTTTAGTATAAGTTTGAAATATGTTCATGAACATGAATATGAGAAATGTATGTATTTATATCCTACTAGGTCTTATAACCAAACAAGGGACTATACATTAATGGTTAAGAATATTTTTATATACTTTTTATGATAGAAAATGTGAGCTTTTTTCTTAACTAAGTTAATGAGTTTGATATACTAATAAGTAATAAATCTTTATACTCTTAGCTATTATCATTAGAAATTGATATTTATCAACAAAATTCGGTTATATTCTAAAGTATATGGGGATTATGTGGAGTATCTAAGGTCTTTTATTCATAATAATTTAAATGGTTTGGAAACATATATTAAATTCTATCAATAACATTGAAAATTGATTTTATAAGAGCTTATTTTTTGGGGATGTTTATTGAATAACACATATCTGAGTGGCATATTACTCTTGGGTTTAATATATAATTGATGTTTAGGAAATAAATATTGGATTTATTTCGTGATATAGGACTCTGATATTATTGATAACTTTTGAATTAATAATTGAATGAATAAAAAAGTTATCCATGATATTGTTTATGTTTATCTATATCTTTGTGTAATGATATGTATTTACTAGGGTACCAATGTATGAACTTGTTGTTAATATAGTTGAGTTTTAATGATATAGTAAATTTAGAGAAGAATATATGATTTAATTATTGTTTAATGTATTGGCGATTAATATGGCTTTGGGAAAGTTATATTTTGGACCATTCATGATTAAGATTAATGATGATTGATGAATGTTAAGTAACTTAACAAAGATTTATTTTATGGTAGAAATTTTATCCAAGATGATGAATATGTTAAGAATTACATCACCCAATACATTTTGTAATATAAATTTAAAATTTTCATGAGTGAATTTTTTTGAGAGGGAAATTAAAAAAACTTGTATTTTAAATTTTATATTTTTCTTTGAAATCTATGGTGTTTGAAAGAATATATTACATGTAACACTAAACCACATAGAACTGTGTAACAATATACTATATTTAAAATGTTTCCAAATTTTTTTTGATATAAATACTTGTAAACTGATTAGAAAATATTTGTTAAAATTAAAATAATGGTCATTATCCACACTATGGAATTGATAAATTAAAATATTATATCTAAATAAATAATAATACTGATTTATGATTTAAAATATAACACTTTAGAATTAAATTTTATTGATTTTACAATATTGTAAAATATATTTTGGATAAAATAAATCTTTTATATGATTTAAATATTAAAACCAATTTGATTAGATATTTATTGGAAAAAAGGGATAGTTGAAATTTAGAAATTTTATTATCCTATAAAATTATATTTCAAAATATATTTTATATTTTTTAAAAAATTAATATTGTCATATTTTGGAATATTAATTTTATTAAATTGACTACATTTTTTAATTTATGATCTATAAAGGAGATTGTGGTAAATCTTTGGAATTCTTTGGAAGTAGTTGATTTCTAGGTGAATAGTGAAAATTGATTTTTTATCACAACTGTAACTTTTTTCAAATTATAATTATATAATAATGTTATATAAGTATATAAAAACCTTTTATTGATAAAATATTTATTTAATTAGTAAAAAAATAAATTTTATGATTCCTTTATAAATGTAGGAAACATATGTTTATCAATTTTTAAACTAATGTAATATTTTCAAATAAATAAAATTATTTTCAGTTAGTTCATTTAATTAAATACTAATGTAGAAAGTTTATGTTTTAGATTGGTATGAAATAAAGAGAAATTTTATTTTTTTATAGTAAAACAATTTGAATCATGAAAACCATATACATTGAAAAACCTATCCTATCTAAAATTATTAATAATAAAAACAATTTTTTTGAAAATGAATTTTATGCCTCCTAATGATAAAATTGATTTTTTTCATATATAAATATTATATGATAATTTTTTTCCATATTTGGAATCACTAGTTTAAAATTATGTAATAAATTCCATTTAATGTTTTTTCATTACATGTAAATTACCAAAGTAAAAACTAGTTACCACATTAAAACCACAAAAATGTAAAAGTTCTGATAGTAATGGACCTAAAAACATGTTAATATCATTTTTTAAAATTAATATTTGATCAATTTATTAATTAAACATGCCCCCACTAAATTATTTTACTTTTTTGGAGCCACATTATATGTTAAACAAGTACTCTCTATATTTTATATTGAAATATTTACAAAAATTCCATTCTTAGCACTAATAAAAAGAGATTCTCCCCAGCCATCCAATAAAAATGAAATTGATTTTCTCATGAAATTATTCCATTATTCCGTTTAATATAATCCTATTGCACAATATTAATATTATTTCAAAATTACATTTTCCTCACCCCTCCATTTCCAAGGAGTCCTCTACGAGAAATCCCCAGTCCTCAACATAAGTATTAATTTTCCTGAATTAATTTAATTTTTGTATTACATTTCCAAATTTATTTTTATAATTTAGGTATAATGAAACAAATATTTTAATAATATGGTATTTTATTACTATAGTTGGACAACTATAAACATCCTTTTCCGTTCCACATATTGAGAATAAAAATGACATTCGTGCATGTGTATGAAATACGACCTCTATGAGGAATTACATTTCATTTTCATTACCCAAATTACATGAACAATCATAATGTTGAATATATTAAATAAATGTTATATTTATTAAATATTTTATAATATTATATTATAAAAAAATTTATACATATAACTCATTTATTGGGAAACAAATGCATCAACCATGCATATGTACACACTAATGATGCCTACATAGAATGATTGTTTTCATTTTTTTTCTTATCATTACCATAATTTATGGATGGTCATGACAATGGATTTAATAGAAATATTTAATTATTATTAAATTATTAACTTTTTTATAAGAAAAATATGGGAAGCAATCAATCATATGAGAATTAAAAAAACCATGGTAAAATTATCCATACAAAATAGCATTCTAGGAGAATCGAACTGTTTAATTACACTATTTAATAATTTTTTATATGTTATGTTATAATTTTATATATTTAAAATTATGATATATCAAACTAAAAAAATAGGTCATTATTCATCATGAATAATGATATGACAACTAAATAACTTTATAAATCCATTAATTATGAAATGTTTTTGTCACGGTCAGTTTGGAAACTTAATTGAAAAACACTATAAATTCATATCACTGATGATAAAAAGAATTTAATTTCTGGTAATATATGGTTTAAATAATTAAATAAGGATTTTATTTTATATTTAGAATGGTAACATGAATATTAATCTCTTTTTTTATGATACCAACATCTACTCTTGTAAAATAATTGAAACATGTTCATTACAATGTTCATCATTAATTATTTTAATGAAATAAACATATAATAAAAAAAATAAAAAAATAAAAAATATTAAATAATGGTTAAAGAGTATTGTATTATCTTCAAATTATGAACATTTTTATAATAATCAATAATGACACTGCTATTACGAAACACGTTCAAAATGATAATGACTAATCATACATGATATAAAAAATATATAATAGAACTATGCCAAAATTTGAGCTAAGTGGTGGTTTAAATTACTATTAAATCATTATACAATTGTTTTAAAAAACCTACACTAAATCATGTGTCAACAATCAATCAACAATGATTTTTCAAAACCTTCGTAGCAAAATTTATAGGGGGGTATTTTTATCAATGGTTTAAACTGCTGCTAAATGATTTAGCGACATTTTTTTAATTTTTCTTATTTGTTTATTTTTGATTTTTTTCTTCTTATTTTATGTTCATAATTTTATTTATTATTTATTATTTATTATTAGTTATAATAATTTTTAATATTTATTATCCTACACATGCACATGCATGTGCATGTGCATGTGCCATATATAGAAATTATGTGTTGGGTGAGATTTGAACCCCTCACCTCTTGCATATTCCCCGAAGACTAAACCAGTCTAGCAAGATCATCATGTGGTGAATAAATAAAATTTAATATACTCAATTATATTAATTTAAGAAACAAAAAATATATAACAAATAGATATAAAATAAATAATTATTAAGCAATAATGATTAATCAGTAACAAATAACAAATAATAAATTATATATGACAAATAATAAATAATAAACAATAAATAATAAATAATAAATAATAAATAAATAATAAATAATAAATAATAATTAATAACTAATAATGAATAATGAATAATTAATAATGAATAATTAATAATGAATAATGAATAATGAATAATTTCAAATTACTACTTACAAATTACTAATTAATAAAAAAAGAAATTAATAATAAATAAATAAATACATGATATGTAATCCCTGAGAATAAATTGATTCCCCATAGAAAAATGAAATAATAACACCTTAAATGAGGATTAAAATACTTAGAATGTGAAAATATTGGGGAACCCATAAAACACATAAAAATGTTAAGAATCTCCGAAAACCGGAAAACCCCCAAAACCCATGAAATGACCATAACTTCGAATTTGGGATTCTGTTTGTAATATAAAACCAATAAAATATAATAACATGAAACAATATTGGATATTATATGTGGTAAAATCTATAAAAACATACCGATCAGAAGTTATAGCCACTTAAATTTTAAGAAACTAGGGTCAACGAAAAAAACATAGTTTTTGAGGCCTTATGGGCCTTTATGTGGAATAAAAAATGGAAAGAGCTCTTAAAAATCAATTTGAGACCATATTTGGTAGATATCTCATTGCACGCTTTGATTTTATATGTGTTAGATCCCAAACTAACACCCAGATCAAAAGTTATGGCGATTTGAAGTTAGAGTTTTATTATTAACTTTTCTGAAATTTTAATATATTTTTTACTTGGATTATCACATGATTTAAATTTCATATTGTTTGGTACCATTTCATAAGATTATATTTGACTATTTGTGGAGATAAAAATGACTCTTTGATCAAAATTTACCATCATTTTATTCCAAAGTATGATTTTCAACTAATTAAAGATTTGTTTTCACATTTAATATATTATCAAATAATAATTATAAATATTTATTAATTGAAAAATTATAATTAATTAATATTATAAACAATAAAAAATATATGATAGTGAATAATAAAATATTACAAAAAATATTTTAAGAACATTTAGTTGTAGTTTTCAAAAACACTACTAAACAATAGTCACTGAATTTTAACCTGAAATACGACGAACGATGGTTTTGAAAACCACCATGAAAAAACATCAACAAAATCGATATTTTCCTATAGTGTAATAAACAAATATAAGTTTATAAACTAATTATAAATGTTATTTTCAAATGTTAATATTTAATATTACGGTTTTTAGATGTAATATTATGTTATTTATGTTGGTTTTACAAGAAGATAGATTGTATTCAACTATGTGGGGAAAAATGGTAAGGGTTATCCTAGTCTCAATTATTATTCTTTGAGAGAAGTTACAAGTTATTAAATATTTTTATCTCATATGGTGTTCTTCTAATTTTTTAAAAAATTAATTTTTATAGTTTTTTAACAAGTAAATCATGAGAGATAATATGTTAAAACATATTCCTTTATTCAGATGGAATTTTAATAATTTCTTACCCCAGTCAAAAGTGATTTTGGTAAATAAATTATTATTCATTGAGTTTGGATTAATCTCTTGATCATATATTATAAAAGTTTGGTACATTTTAAATTTTTTATTATATAATGTGGTATTATCCCATGTTTACTTTTTTAACACATAATCCCCTTTTCAAATATTTCTTTCTTCAAGTAGTACATCGCCTGTAAGGGATACTGATAACAGATATATATTTTATTTGAGTAAAAAGGTTTAATCAATAATTTCTATTTTCAATTCCTAGTTCCTCCAGTAATAAGAATTTATTTAATCATACAATCTCTCAAAATCTAGGGTGAATCAACTTTTAATCCAAATATTTTACCTTATTTAATATCTTCCCAAAAAATTATGTCATTGATAAGAATAATTATTATACTCTATAGTGATAGTTTCCACAATTTTTCAATATTTTCCATTCCCACTACTTTATTATTTTATAATTGGAAATAAAAATATGTGATATATCACATGGCCTCTATTTTTCCCTTATCCTCTTCAAAAATTATGTTTTTATATATTTTTAGAATGTGGGGTTTCAATAAATGTGATTCAAAAATAACAAAAGGCTTATCCTTTAATGATCCAATATTGTGTCTCCTATATGAACATCATTTGATACCATTTTATGTTTTTAAAGGATCTATTTTTATAGAATATTTTTTGAATTAAATATTTTCAAAAGTATCAATTCACTGTTTTGAAATTTACTTCTAATGTTACCCATTACTTCATCTTAATAATAAAACAAAAAATATTTTTTGAAAAATCTATTGTGTTTCCACTTATATTTTTATTTTCATATTTTAAATAATTTATCATGTAGTTATTTATGTTTCATAATATACCTTCAATTTTTTTTATTTCTAAATATCGGTCAAATTTATTTGATGGCATAGAATAGTAAAATCTTGATCCATACTTGTTTGGAATTATTCCAATAGTTCTTCTTTCAAGGGTCCTTTCTATCAGGCTAAGATCTCATCTATGTTTAATTTCTCACATTAGGTATATACAATCTTGAAACCATACAATTTATTTTTAGGGATGTATAATTATCATGTGATTCTTTTTATCTATGCCTTCATAGGTCTCATGTGACAAAATATATTGGAAATCTTCATGTATGGATACCCATTATTTTATTTATTAAACATAAGTTATTGATGGTAAGATCATTATGTATTAGCTTAAGGAATTTAATTACCAGTCATGTATTAACTATTTAATCACTAAGTATAAAATTTTTGTCATCCACGTGATCTTTTCAATTTAATTATTATCAATTGATATACTGTGGATTTGATTTCATTTTGTTATGGAATCATCTGTTAATCATCTGAGTCCTACTATGTTATTCATACAAAGATTATTCTATGATATCTTCTAATAAATGTTATCTCTTAATGGGAATTTGAGCTCACCCTTATTTTGTTTCTCTTTCCCCATGTTGTGATGAAATGTATTTCACATTATAATTCTAGAATAATATTAGGTATGGATAATTCTGTTGGATATGTGTAAGATTAATTAACAACTATGTAGTTTCTAATATAGTAACAAAAATGAACATTTGATTAGAAATAAATAGAATTTAAAAGTTAATTGTTTTCATATATCTCTAAAACAACATACCTAAAAGGTCCTTCTAATGTTTGCAACTCAATATTTTTAGTGAAATTTTAATTATTGATTGTTATAATTGGGACACATTAATGCATTTCAAAGATGATATGTAATGATGTTGTTTATTCAAAATAGATTCTGAGAGTGTGGGTTTAAGGAGTCACACATACCATACTGTCAAGGCCCCATGAGACTCTCTATTAAAGAGTTCATAGCCCCTTGTGGATTTATAATCACCTTGTACATTTAGAAATTACCATACTAAAACTCAAGATATAACATTTATAACGATGAGTGTATACATAGAAAATTACTACTGAGTGTAACATCACATTAAATGTTTAATAAAATACTTTTTTAGTGAATCCTTAAATAGGAAATAAAAAAAGAGTATTATTAGACATAAAAGATTATGATAACGTTTTATAACATGTATAAAATATATTAAGAAAATCATTATAATAATGATAATTTTATAACTAGTTCCATATTTTACAACCATAATTTTACTAATAATCCATTAGAATTCTACCACCAAAACATGCACATGGGTGATGAAAAATAATGTTTCATAATTCACATTCATTAAACCTCATAATTCTATATACAAAATGCACTATTAAATCATTCAATTTAATTCTATAAAAATAATCATCCACTCTCTTTCTATACAAAAACTCATTGAAAACATTATTTCCCACATAATAAATTTGTATGACAACAATACATTAAAATTAATAAATTTATTTAAATTAATTTAATATCTATAAGTATTAAACCATCAATTCTAGAAAATCATGTAAAGGCTATAAATATAATAAAATTTTCACATGACAATACAAATATTTATTCTCTAAACTAATCTACTAGAATAAAATTCACTACAACATATAATAAATCCAAACTACTACATTTCGATATAATATATAATATTCATTAGGATTAAATATCTATGATACATAAAACATACCTATAATATTAACATGATGTAAAAAACATTATATAGTTAAAAACACATTTTTATTTATTTCCTCCATATAAATCAAAACATAAGAAGAAAAACTAACATTATTATATAACTAAACAACCTGAGTGTTATAAACATTTATCAGATAAAATAATTAAGGGAAATTTTCTATTTATTAGGATGGTAATGATGAAAACATATGCATAGGGAATATAGAAAAATTAAGATTGATAATAACACAAGCCATTATTTATTGGAGATTATGTCTTTTGTGAGTGTGTTATGGATGACATAAATGATAAATTAGAAAGTAAATAATGAACTAACCCTAGTACATGAGTCCTTTTAGGGTTATTAGTTTGAATGTTATGGAGGACCTTCATTTCGAGTTCTATCCAAATAATGTTTGAGTGTGATAAATATTAAATGATTTTCAACTGAACAAGTATCAGTTAAATCATTTTATTTCCTTATATTGTGATATGATGGAATTTAATTCAGATATTATCTTCAATGAATAAAAAATATATATTATTGAAAGAAAAGAGTATACCCAGAGTATATAAATTAATATTTCTAGAGTATTATGGATGTAAAACCATTTAAGTGGTGAATATGGAGGGATAGAGAGAGATATAACCGAATATGACATAAATCTACGATATTATTTATAAAGAAATATTTACAGATATTTATCCAGTATGGAAATTTTTATGGTAGGTTGAATTATGAAACCCTAAACATATTGGACAATATTTCATTATATTTCTCTAATTAATGGTCCAAAAATGAAATGTTATTTTTTCGAGTTGTAGGTTTTTGTTTTGTAGTTTTCTAGAAATTGTGATAACTCAACATGTATTGTTTTGATGAATTAGAAAAATGAATTTTATATTTTTAATTTTTTAGAATTTCCTATTGGTCAATAGATTTATGAAAAAAGTGGATGATAAAAAATAAGTTTTTTTTAGTTTGTGGTTTATAAAATGATGATTTCAATGTGTTTATTTTGATTAAATTTCTATGAATTGTTGATTTAAATCTCAATAAAACATTATTTAGAAAAAATAAACCCTCTATGTACTATAATTAGGGTCAAGTTTTACTTGATTTTCTTTTTAAATACTATATTCCATAGATCTAAATTATTTTATAATCGGAAATTTCACTAAGAAATAAATCATTGAGAAGTGATCATTAATATCCATAATACTTTAGTCTCTCTGAATGCACCATATATTTGGAAATTATATTATTTTTAATTCAATATTAAATTATATTCTTATTTTTAATTATATTGTGATTAAATGTATCGAAATTACAGAATATTTTTGATGGTGTTTGAAATATTATATAAAAAACATCATCCACATATCTATATTTATGAATAATAAATATATTTTTTCAAAAAAGGTGTCTCTTATTCATTATATAAATTATTATGTTCTTTTGTTGGGTATTTTATCGCTATTTTCACTAAATTTAAAAATAATTTAATTTCATAAACTGATTTAACATATAAATTTTATTTGAAAAACTAGAATGGATTTGATTTTTAAAAAATGATTTTTGTTTTTTACACAGAATATATTTCTTAAATTCACAAATAAATATATTTTGGTATATTTTGTATTGATTAATTTTAAAATCTATCTATTTTTTGTAAAATATAATATTTTATAAAAGTTTATTTTTCTTCTAATGAGTGTATAAATATATTATATTGGAATTTTTGTTTTCCAGTTCATAAACTATTTAAAATATAAAAATGGTTTTGTTAAATAAATAGAATTAGGGAATATAGTAATGAATCGTAGTGACAAAAAATGGATAAAAAGGAATGGTAATGATTTTATGTTTTAATAATTGACATGGAAAAGGCAATCTACTAGATAATTTTCTATAAGTTATGGTTATTAATGATAGATATATTCATATATAATGTTCCATGGAATGTCATGTGACAATAATTATCATGTCTTATTATTAAATTATTGATTTATATTTCTTATTCTATAAAAAATGTGATATGATTAGTCGAATAAATAATATATTTTCTAACTGTGTAGGGTTGACTATATTATTTGAAAACTATTATGAGAATGATTTTGATGTGATGTATTTTATTTTTTCAAAATTTTTTTCAAAATATTACATTAATATGTGTTATATATATTTAAATGGGATTGATTAAAATTTTTCTAATAGATTACATATTTGAATTTGTGGGATAGATTCAGATGTATCTTATAAGTTATAATAAAATTAACCCCTAAATTAATACCTTAATGTGTATATACATTCCATTTGTTATGATTGGTGTAATATTAAATATTCTTTATAGATCACAAGAGAAGTGTCAAAGGACAAGTGTTTTAGTGTTTGACCATATTCTTGATAAGGAGTGAAGCTAGCCAAAGAGGATTGTTTTAAATCAAATATTATTCTAAAAAAAATCCATTTTTTATGTGGCATATGTATTGCATGAAATATTTTTTAAATTTATCTTATGGCTTTAAAAAATCAATCTTCATAAAATAATTGCCAATATTTTTATAGTAAATTATTCCCAAATGATTATATATTATTCACTACCACATGTTTATAGAATATTGATATTGGGGAATGACATTGAAACAAAATAATATCCCCAATCTTAGGTATTTGGGACGTTAACTGCTTTGGGGTGTTACAATAGTCTAATTAGGTAGTTCATTAATGATCACTACATGAATTAATTATTTAATTTTCATAATTTAATTTTTAACTTCTAATAATTTTTCTATCATTATTCAATTATATGTTCATTTCTTTGGTACATTTATAGATTTTTTTATTTAGAAGGATAACATTATAAATATAAATCCTAATATAAGAATATCTATGGTTGAAAATAACTAGAAATTGATACAATCAAATAATGTTCTATAATATTTATTATAAAATAAATAAACAAATAAATAAATATATATATATAAACTAATGTAAAATGGACCTATCCCCATGGTTTTAGGGAAAACTGTGGGGATGGGTCACCCTATCCCCATGGTTTTGGGAAAACCGTGGGTATTGACATTTTTTGATAGCCTATGCCCTCGGTTTCCCCAAACCGTGGGCATAGGCTACCCTAAACGTACGATTTTCTCCAAACTGTGAGTATAGGGTATAAAAGAATGCCTATACCCACGGTTTGCCTAAAACTGTGGGGATAGGGTGCCCTATACCCACATATTTCTCAAAAACATGGGTATAGTTGTCGGATAAAAAAACTTATACCCACGAGTTTGAAAAACCGTGAGTATAGGTTTCCAGTGTGTGCACGGGAAATTTTATTTTACCCCGAAAAAATAAAATTGGCGGGAGTTCTATACCCACAATTTATTCCTCTATACCCACAATTTAAATAAATATATTTAATAAAATATATATATACATACATATATACGGTGATGGGGTAGTGGTAAGGATGCTCGTGAACGGAGAAGTGGTCGCGAGATCGAATCCCACGGGGCGCTATTTTGTGAAATATGTTATACCCACAGTTTCCAAACCGTGGGTATAGAGTTATGAAACATTGGAAAAACCTATACCCATGGTTTTTACAAACCATGCGTATAGGTCATGGACCTATACCGACGCCACCAATGACCACAGTTCCCTAAACTGTGGGTATAGCCTATACCCACGGTTTTGGGGTCTATACCCACGGTTTTGAACTGTGGGTATAAGATCATTTTCCAGTAGTGATATATATATATATATCTATATATATTTTATTTATTTAAATTATGAAGTATAATTTTCATTTTCATTTTTTGTATTATAACTAATAAAATGTTGTAACTAATAAATAATTGAAAATAAAGTATGTAAATATTCAATATATAATTTATGAAACATTAAAATACATAATAAAAACCAACAATATTTAATTTGAAAAAAAATATTAACTTAATAAGATTAAATTCCTGGAATACGATATTTAAATATAATTATCTAACATAAAAAAATGAAGAAATATTTTACATACAGAATTTGAATTTGGTTATATTCCGAAAATATTGAAATAATTTTGGTATGAATGTTGAAAGTACAAGTTGATAAATAAAATATCTTAATTAAAATATTTTTTTAAAACTTCTTTATTTAAAAAGTATCATTTATAAGAAAAATAAACAAATTAATGTGATATATATATAGAATATTATTTGAGAATACATAATATGAATGTATATATGGTCATTGTTTGTTTAAAAGTAATTGAGTATATAATCAATATCATTATGTAATATTTAATTGAAACCAATATATATTTATATATATATGACATATTTCTTATACATAAATAAATAATCATAAGAAATTCAATTAGTAGTAGGAAAATATCATTAATCCAGAAAGCGTGACATTGTAATGTGTTTCCTAATTTATTTTTAATATATTTTTTATTTATGATGTATTAATTTGTAAAAGTTTATTTTCAAATAAGTATTATTATCCCTTATGTCATAAAATTTTTATAAATATATCCTATAATTATAATAATTTTATTATTTTGTTTCCCAAAGTATCCTCTAGAACGTCCTGATTATTCTACAGCTACACTTGTTATATGTTTTGTCATATTTTCATAGGATCATTGTAATAGAAATAGACATAAAGTTATATAGTTTTTCATATAAGCTATAGTTTTCATATAATTTTATATTTTAGATTTTAAAAAAAATTCATTATGTTATTATATTTATATTAAATTTTATATTTATTTTCATGTACATAGTTTGAGAAAATTAGCGGTTTAATAACATCATTACTTTAAAATAAAATTATATGTGGAATTTATAAATGTATAAAATATTTTACATAATGTATAAATTATTTTAATTAATTTTATATCCAATTACAACATTCATTATACTTGATTTGATACACTAAAACATTTTATTAAAATAGTACATAATTTAATTTTCAATAAAACTATTTTATAATATAAGTAATTTGTTTTTATTTTTAAATTTGATTCCCATATTTAATGTCATATTTTCATATATTGTATTTTATATCTGACTAAAAGATTCACTACAATAATAACGTTGGTGTTATAATAGTAATGTTGTTTTATTGATTACTCTCTATCACACGTAAACCTTTAGCATAAGAATTAATTTTAAATATAATTTTACTTTATTTGGATTCTGAACTCAATAAACTGATTTAAATATCATGATACTAGATATATAAAATAGTTATGGGGAGAAATTTTATAATTTCTTGTAAAAATAGATAAATAAGATTAAAAATGGTAGTATACGACAACTTGCAGAAAATATGAAATCATTAATATGGATGCTTGAAATAGCATGAACACTTTTTCTCTATTTATATAATTTTGTAAATAACCATTATAGTTGATCATTGAATTATGTATTTGGTATGTATAAGAGTAGTGGAGAACATATTAAAAATGAAAAATTTTATAATCCACAATTAAGTCCATGGAATTCCAACTCAAGGTTTTGGATGTAGTGAAAGCACCTTTAGGGTTAATAACCAATATAGTTTTTTTATTCAATGTATCATTCATTAATTCCTAAAGTCAAAAAAATCATGACTAAATAAAATTTTCCATTAAATATTGACATTGAAGGCCATCAACCTTGAGATTACCTTTTTTATGTTAAATATATAATTAATTTAAATTATATTAAAAAAAATATTTCCTTATCTTAGGATATTACTTTAATGAAGTTATTTATCAACTGAAACCCTTTTCAGATTACCAAAATTGAGTTGGGAGAACCCAATATAGATCCCCTATTACAGTGATCCACACATGGTCTATCGATATCAAAACAACACCAATTGAATTTTAGGATTGGAAGGTAGATCAATTATGATGTATCGGTCTTCTTGATATCTTTTTATTTCATGAAGATTAAAGGATTCTCGGTTGTTCTTATCATTATTGAGAGGATGAGAAAAGAAAAATCTAAATATATGAGCTTTGGAATTAGGATTATATATTCCATAATAACCCTACAAAAGGAACATAGAAATAAATTTATTGAGTTAGGGTTAATGTTAAAATATTGAATCATAGCACTATTAAGTATAAATAATATAATAAATACTATCTGAACCTAAGCCACATAGTAATTTTTATTATTTTTTAATGGAATGTTCTCACTGGAATATTGATGAAAATTATTTTACTCTCTTTCAAATTAATATTTGTAGTTGGACATGATATTTTACTTCTCATTCTCCTCTAAATTTATCGAGTTCCTAAATAAATATTTATTAAATATTTAGTCATAAATAAATACTCTATTTATAGTTTAGAAAATAAATATTTTTCAAATAATCAATAAATAAAATAAATATTTTATTCACTTTTTTTATCAATAATGAATTATTAAATTTTCAGGAAAATAAATATATTGTTTATTTATAAATAAATTATAATTTAATAACTTGAAAATATTTTGGATATTAATTTTTGAATAAAATAATTTATCTGTCTTGAGAATAATATTTATTTAAATAATTAATAAAAAAAATTAATTGAGGTCAATAGAAACAATTTATGTGTGACCCTATAGGCTTTTATCTCATCATCATTATACTGGAGTACATAAAATCTAAGATTACACGCTAATAAAATGTAAAGGAACCTAATAGAATGAATTCAAGGTTGCAACATTGTGAACCATACTTGAATGCTGACTATGTAATATAATTTCTTTTTCAGAATATATCAAAAATCATGTTGAATATAGGGGTCTTGAACTTATGTTCTTTATATACATTTCATTACCTTAAGAAAATAAACACATTGAAACACCTTGTCCATGAAATTTAATGTCATTGTTCCATTTTAATCAAAGGTCTCAAATATCAGCTTCTATTATTTTGGTGTGAAAAAATACTTTATCAACTCATCAATTTATAGCACGTCATTAACAGTGTACCCAATGTACCCTACTATCTATGAATATATGGTTCTTTAGTTTTGTTCTGGACAAAAAATATACAATTCATGGCAATCATTAATGACTATATTGAACTCCAACGACTATTACAAACACTCGTCTTTGTGAATAAATTATGAAAAATGAAAATAATGAGTTCATAAAACCATGTTTTTTTATCATAATATCATATTTTTGAGATTACCAATTAAGAAATCCAAGATAAGAAGTCTCGTCTTCTTATTGGTACTCACACCCGATAGTCAAAATTAAATGTATCCCATTATTGTATGTTTTTTGACTATAGAACTATATTTTTAGAATATTCGGATTAAATTTGTAGGTTTTCATCATATTGGGAAACTCCTATGACATTATCTATGATATAGACACACCAATACATTGTCATAGTAATTTATTGTGGAATAATTAACAATATATAAAATGAATTCTTGAATATTCAAATTATTGAATATATATATAATCCAATGAAAAATGTGTTGGTTCTAGAACACCAACTCAAAAAGAGTCCAACATGGACTAGAGCCAACTATATATGACATTTAGTCTGGTAGACCTTACTTGATGATCATGTTTCAGAGGAGATAAGGATTTAGTTAATAGGTCCACCACACTATATTATGTGGATATTTTTCTCACTGAAACTTAACCTCCTTGAGAAAGTCCCATCATGTTATTTTACTTCCAATGTTTATGCTTCATTAACTAATGTGACCATGGCTCCTTTGTAATGGCCCTGACTACAACATTATCACAAAATAGTATGATAGGATCTTTTCTGCTATGTTCTATGGAAAGATCTTACATGAACTGGTGAATCCCAAATTATTCTTTGGCTACCATTAAAGATAAAATATACTAATAATATATTATATAATCATTGAACAAAAAATTTATTTTATATCTTCCAACTCACATGACCTATATTAAGAGTGAGTGTGTATCCATTAAATGATTTAATGTCATATTGATCTATATAGAAACTATAATCCACATATATTTGGACAACTAGCTCCTCATTAGCTCTATTGAGCAACAAAATATCCTTAGTGTACAATATATACATTAGGATAGTCTCGAATTCCATCTAATGGGGGTCACTTAGTTTGTCTTTATATCTTCCCAATTCAATTAATGTATTCCTGACATCTTGTATAGTACATAGCATATAATATATGATTAACCCAATCACTATCACATATTGAGTCCTTTCCATCCACTATCTTTCCTCATGTGGCTAAGGAAATATTTTCTTCAAAATTTAAAGACCTTGTGTCATAGAAAACAACCCCTATTGGAGTGTTCTATAATAAATATATTCATTAACTTATTAATATATACATCTTTAGTTGTTAATATTTTTACCCAAGATTTAAAATACTATATTTATGGTATTTATTTTTTCTAATATGTTGTATCTCATGGAAAACAATTATTCAAAAAATGATCTCAGGATAACTAAACCGCTTATGGAAATAATGACCACACTAATTATTTAAGAAACTAAATTCTATTATGGATTCATCAAATTTAATTTTCCATGACCTGAATAATTGACATAATAAATAAATACATCTCTATAATTTGTGTACTCTTTTGGAATCCTTAGGAGTCACATACACTTTAGGTTGAGTCATATATACATATTCATAAATTTTCCCATTAGGGAAGGGTATTTTTGAAAATTATTTTCCAAAATCTCGTAGTCATGGTAATTCTTGAAGGAAAGTATAATTATAGTGTATTTTAGCATAGAAACTGTTGAAAAGTTTTCATCATAGTTTATGCATTGGAATTTATTTTACCCTTTAGCAACCAATAATTCCTTATAATTATAGACATGTCCATAAATGTATATATTTTTCAAGAATACCATTTTACAAATAGTGGCATTTATATCCACTACAAGATCGACCAAAATCAAATGCTAGTTTTGGTATGTGGAATACATTTCAGAAATAAAATTATTTTCCCCATTGAAACATTTATGCCGGTTATTTATTCCTTGTATGTTAAAGGATTATTATTATAAACTACTATGTTTTTTCCATCCATGATGACTATAAATCCATAATTTAATTATTCTATAACAACTATTGAACTCCAATATATGACACATTTCTTATGAAATTATTTTTGAACAAGGATTTGTGAGATTTTTCCCATGCCAAATATTTTGTACCTTGATTCAGAACTTCATAATAGTCTATATATCTCCCATATTCACATTTTGATATTTTCTCCCACTAATGCTATATGGTATGTATTTCCACTATAAACATTTTTATATGAGTGGTTGTATTGAAAATAATCCATTTTTAAATTTGGGTATCCTATAAATGTACACCTTCTTCCGTGAGTTTCTATTTTTCTTCCTAAAGAGGCCTAATAAACAGATAAAAAACATACAAATGTTAATTCAATAAGAATATGGAAGACCAGTGTGAACCATCATTAATTTCTCAATGTCTAACAAGGTGTAGTTAATCTTTCAATTACACTGATCATTCTACGTGTATATGGAAGTGTGATTAGGGTTAGTATCCCAAAATACATAAATAATCAATAACGTCTTCATTGAGATACCATCAACTACGGTTTGAGTGGAATTTCTTGATCTTCATACCTTGGTGATACTCAACATCCATCATAAATTCATTGTATATTTCAAAATAATATGACATATACCTCATGAGTTGTTCATATCCATATATACTAAAATATTTAGTAAAAGTTATGATATATAAGTACCCTCACATTAATTTAACTATAAATGGTCTAAAAACAACAATATGATCTTATTTAGGAATATTCTTGGACCTTAAACCATTTTAACTACATAGGAATTTGATAATTTTTATTTGTAAACTTGTGTGACTTTTAAAATGTGGGTTTTGTTGAATAAAATCCAAATATACATCAAGATGTATTTTTTTCAATTTTTTTTGTTTATACGACCTGTCTAGTGATTCTATTGTTGGGGGTGGTTTGAGTCATGAGAAGTAGGTTTGTTTATAAATTTTCATTATATGGATCACGTAATATAACAGATGATGGAATTTATTTATCAATTCTTTACCATAAAAATTAATTTCCTTATAAAATAAGCATTATTTATTCATATATTTGAAAATAAATCCATCTTTACGAACTCTGGATACATAAAAAATGTTTTTGGTTAGATATGGAATATAATAACAATATTTTAAATCCAATATTATTCCTTGCTGAAACATAAGGTTGTAGTCCCCAATAGTTATGAAAATAAGTTTGGATTAGAATCCCATAGATCTACCTCCCATCATACAATCTTCTAGAATCTTATTTTTTCTTGTATTTGAATATACATCTGAACACTACATGATTTATCTATCAACCAATTTTTATAAATAGAATAATTTTACTCAATAAATAATACACAAGAGATATCCCCCATCTTCCTATTATGGGTTATTGTTTTCATACAATGAGAAATATTTCCCCACATAAGACAGATAATTTCTTATTCACTTTATGGATCCTTAAACATTCTATTATTTAAATAGTGTTACAAAGAATCTTTGGACTTAGAGATATCCACATTCCATCCCTTTTATTCACCATAATGATGGAAGGAATTTTGTAGTTCATCTCATCAGGAACATGGAAAACAAATATGAGAAGATATAGAGGAAACTTATTCAAGTGTTGTTAATTATCACCTATCAACCGTTCAATAGTCTCGTTCTCTTCTAATGTGTACAACAACACTTTGGTTGAATCCTCATTGATGATATAAATTTAGAGTTGATTGCTTCTTTTTTTTGTCTTCTTAAAGGAGGGTTTGTTTGTAGAGATTAATTAAGTTGATTTATGGATGAAATTTTATTTAATAATTTGATAAATATTAGAGTGAGTTCATTATTGGGGATTTAATATTACGATATCCTTGATCTTTGCTTTATATTTCATTAAATTACACTCACTTCACATTATGAATTTGATCATAATTCATAATTATTGAGACATTTTTACAAGTATTAACATAAAAAAGGGTTCTAATATCAATCGAATCTTGTTTATGGTAGTGTATTTTAGGTTTAAAATTATCCATGTATCCTATATGTTGAACAAAACATGTCATTAATCCATGACATTTTATGATTAACATTCAAAATGTTGTTCTAAAGAATATTCATTGAGAAAAAGTTCTCAATACCTTTACAATACCAAATTGTGACTCACTCTAATAGTAGATTTAATCATCCATTAAGATAGATATTAATCTTGATTATTATATTTAGGCCGATGAGTTAAAAAGAGAATAAAAATAATGGTACAAGATAAGAATAATGGGTCGAACACACACACACAAAACATAAATAGAATTAAAAACATAATTTTGATTTAATGATAAAGAAAAATAAGGGAGTTATTTTCAAATTGATTTAAACACTTTTAATAATAATATCTAAATATAAGGTGTGGATGATAATAAGAGATAATTATTAATAAAAATGTTTTAAAACAAAATTATAACACAAAAACTGACGAGATTACAATTAATGAAGAATGTAAAAGTAAATGAAAAGAAGCATGGAGGAATCATATCTCAAGTAGAAATTTGAATATGGGATATCCTTAAAATAATTTCTCAAAAAATCTCTCATTCCAACCTATCCACATTTTCTATGAAATTACATCCCTTTGAAAGAAGAAGAGGGGGGGGGGGTACATTTATAGCCTATGGGGTAGAATTTTTCATTGAAAATATCTCCCTGAAGTAAGATAATTTTTTTTAAATTAGACATTAGAATATGGGAATATATTCTTTTTAAATGTTTTATGTATATAAGTTTAAATTACCCCCCTCCAGATTTGGTGTTCATTGGACCTTTTAAACCAATGTTATAGTAGTTTTAATAAACAATGTCAAGATCTTCATTTTTATCTACACTTTTTCAAAGGCCAAAATGTGAATAGGTTTTTGAATAGAAATATTTACTAAACTCCAAAACCTTTTATTATAAAGAGTATTCCACCTATATATTTAATTTCCCACTATAAATATTAGATCAATTGGATGTACATATCAAAATAAAAGTGATTTATTGTCTGATGATTTTAATTCCTTGTTTGAATGGTGGGATGGATTTAAAAACCCCATTTGAGCCCCTTCTTGGTGGGTTTGGGCCTTAAAATTTATATCCAAGATGAATTTTATTGTCCCTAAACTTTTGGTGTAGAATCAAAAAATTTGGACTTCAAATTGATACCAAGGATTCTATATTCATTGTTGTTTAAGTTTTCTCAACAGATTTGTTACGAGTTTTTATGTGGTCCATATAACCCTTAAAGTGGAAGAAATTTCCAAAGGTTCCTTATAATGTTACGTTAAAATTTTTATCTTGAAAAATAAAAAATAAGAAAAAATTCATTAAGATTATTATCTAGAAATATGTGATGAAAATATTATATTTTAGTTTAATTTAATGAAATCGAATAATGCCTTTTCTTATGTGTTTATGATGAAAACATAAACATTGATAGGAAATTAATTATTTTTATGTAAAAATTATATGATGGGATTAATTTAAAATCATTAATTAATATATAATATTAAATCCTCTGTAATTTTTATTTTTCATTTCCTCATGTACATCAATTAAAAATATAACTAAAATGTTTTTACTCAGGAAAAAATATTAAAATTTTGTTTTCTCCAATCACGGGTCTAGACTAGTTTACTCATTCATAGATTATTCCAATTTTTTTTATATAAATAATGATTAAAAAACAATTCATTTTTCATGATAAAAATTTGATATGTAAAATATAGGAACTTAGAACATACTTCTATCATGATGATAAAAAATAATTTATTGATGTTCATTCATTCCCCAACCAAAATAAAGGATCAAAGAGTTTGAAATAGATATTAGCTTCCATTCCCTATAAAAATGTGAAATATAATACAAATGTGTTTTTAGGGGGTTTTAAGTGGGTATGGGATGGTAGAACTATCATGTCTAGAAGAGAGGAAAGGATTGATAAAACACCAACATGGGTAAAATAATGTACATTATTTTTGAAATGAAACATGGAAGGAAATGGAAACACATATTTAAAAGGGCACGATTGTGTAATGAAAGACACAAAAGAGGATGCAAATTTAAATGGGATGAGAAGATGAAATCTTTACAAAACAAAAAACTTATCCCAGTGACAGAAGGTTTTTTTTCTTTTTTTTGTAAGTCAAACTTTAAAAAGATCTCACACTCATCTACCAAACCATGTTTTATCTTGTAACAACACTAATTGTAATAGTTATGTCAAGATAAATGATTAAGAAATAGTATTTTTTGACCCACCCAAGACACAACCAATTTGTTTGTTTTTTATAATTTTTTTGAACACATTTCAATAAAATTTATAGATGATGTCATAAAAATATATTCATTCCCAACAAATCACCAAATAAAAAACTCTCTCCCACAATAAAATGGATAAATTCCCTCAGTAATATTATAAAATAATAAAAATCCAGAAAAGTATACCCAAAATTAAATCAATTCCTCAAACATTTAAATTTCAAAAAATTATGCAATGAAGATTCATGTAGATGTTGGGTGGGATATGGTATTAGGCGTGTAATGTGTCAATAAAAAAGGTTTTCATAGGATCAAAGGATCTTTAAAAAGGAGGATAAATTTATGGTTAAAGTGTTAAAATTTGTCTTAAACAATTTTCCTGTTGTTTAAATAATTCCTTTATCATATTAATGTACACTAAGGAGGAAGTTATAATCGAAGGTCCACAAAATCAAGACTCAAAATGGGTGTAAAAAACACACATTATGAAAATATGGACATAGTTGGGATTGGAATGAAAGATTATGTTATTTCTATTGGTTGGAAAAGAATCATTTTAAAAATAAAAAAATGATCATTAATTTTTTTGGACATATGATTCTTTATCCAAATTTATGATTAATGTAACACCACAAATTTTTATGGACCTTTCTTTTGAATAAATTAAAATTTATATCTTCTAATACACTAAGTAAAATATTGAATTAAAACCCAAAAAATGTCATACATTGCACACAACAATGAGTTTTCATATGGGATGCACAACATTGAGTTCGCATACGATACCCACAAAACTAACTTAACATACGATACACCCAACACTGAATTTCTACAAAACAACTCTTTTTATTATTTTAATTATTCAAAGTAGATAATTATAAACCATCCATTAAAAATAGTTATATGAATAATAATAACTACTCTTGAAATATTTTTTATAATTGTTTTATATAAATCAAACATATTGATAATCAAAGATTTGAGTTTTGGTGAAGTCATTTTTATGTTTTAAAAGACCATTTTCTCGAATAAACCTTTTTTAATGATGAATGTAATTTTTGAAAAATTTATAAATTTAATTTTAAAAAATAAGAATCATATTTTAATTTATAATGTTGAAATTTTATTTGGTTTATTTGTTTGGGATTTTTCTGAGAAACTTCAATTTTTGATGAATAGTGAAAAATACTAATTTTTAGATAAAAATTAATTTTTCATCTAATTAAATATTAATGATAAATGGTATTGTAATTAATTTTAAGGTCACATTTGATACATATTAAATCTATTAAATTTTTTTAATTAATTAGATATAATTTCACTTTCAAACTAATATAAAATCTTAACAATCTATTGAACGTTTTCCTACTTTAAAACCCTGTTATTTTGTCCCGTCTGTAGGATTATCACTAATCTCAATTTTTCCGATTCTTTGATTTGAATTTCTAAAATCATAAATAAACCATTATATGAAATATAATATTTATATTCATATAAAAACATGTTAATTTTTGACCAAAATGATTAGTAAAGTTGATTAAAATTAATCACTACAGTTAAGGCAAAATTAAGCTTAATTAGGGGATAAATCATAAAATTAAGGGCCCAAATTATCTAGAAATATGTCCAACACACATTTTATGTCCATATTTAGTCCATAAACTTTCCATTGTTGAGTTTTATTGGTTTTTGTTTACATTTTTTAGGTAATAACATGTGCACACCTAACTTGTTTCTTGTAATCCCACGTGAGTCTTTTTCCATCCCTATAAAAGGCCACAACCTCTACCCATTAATCACACCTCTCAAACCATTTAAATGGATCCAATATCTTAATAAATAGCCTCCCAAAAATCATAAATTTTACCCTGAATCCTCCCATTGGTCCGAAAGCTTCTCAGGGAAGCCTTTTGGCATAAACCAAAAGGTGCTACCCAATTTAGATGCAACATCTTCTCTGAAGATCTTTTCATTTATTTTCACTATTCACCCCCTACACACTCATTAATAAATTATTGTGTGAAAAAACAAGTATCATACATATAATATTATTTTTTTTATTCAAAGGTTATGACCTACAATTACACACACATCCATCTAATGGATGTTGAATATACTATTTCTGGGTACAATGAACTACTGCCTCATGGAACCATGATTGTTTATTTTTTTACAACCAATCACAGTAGCCATTATGATATAAACTCTATTTATACATGTAATATATTATATTTACTATGTAATTAACAATATATATTTCTTTTATAACACAATTCTCTGTACTTTATATTTGGTGTTAATACGATAATCTCGTTTGAGGGAGTGTGGACTACCGCACCCTCAAAGCGATGAGATTAGTTCAAACACCACATGGAATGTATTAAGAATATATTAAATGAACATATATGATATATATGATATATTAATGTTTCTTAAATAAAGATATATATAAAAAAACACACACACAAATATATATTTCATTTATATACTTTCGTTCAATACGAAAATAAAAACGAGCACAACATTCATGCGTATGTATGACTTACCATCTCCATGAACGGTGTATTTAATTTCATTATTATTTATGATACAAATTATTATAATATGAATATAATGAAAATAAATTATATTTATATCATGTTTTACATTCTGTAATGATGATATAATTATAACAATCAACAATATAACAAATTAAGACACATGTTAAGAACAAAGCGAATATTACATGAAATGAAACCTTAACAAAGGATCATTAACATGTGGGAAATATAAGGAATTAATAAAAGAACATATGTTAATATTTATAAGAGTATCATTCTATGAAATATGAATAATAAACATATATTTATTATATTGTAATCTTTTATGAGTACAGAAAGAGTCAAGACACAAGGTAAGGAGATTTCATCTCACTTTTAATTTTCGTGAGATACATGTTATGTTCGCCACTATTTCATTTTGCGCGGTGTATGTAACAACAATGATTTTAATATATGTACCATATAATTATATTTATGGGTATTAATATATCTATTCTACTATCCTCATTTCATGGTGTTTAAGTTCAAAAAGTTACCAAATCGGTAAAATAGTTTTATCTCAATTTTCCTTCAGTAAGACTCATGTTTTGTTCTGCACCTATTTTTTTAGGTATATATAAATACATTTTACATTTTGTATCATGAATATAATTATTTAAATTATATATTAAACATCACATAATTTAATTTTCTTACATGGAGATTAGAACCCCATGTCACCATGATATAAGATTTTATTAAGACAATCTTATCTCTTTTCCGGATTGTTTATGATTATGGTTCTATTGATGAAATATTATGATACCTATCTAAATAATATTCATGAGTTTACTTATCCTGTATTTATTAAAGATATATTGATTTATCAGTACCCTTTTTATACTCTTTGGTACTTTTGATAATGTTTTTATTAAAATCTTACCACTACCCTCTTTGGTCGGAAATCTATTGTATTAGAAAAACATGTTTTCACAAATGGTTTCAAAAGATACTTATGATAATTATAAAGGGAAAATGGATTATAAAATTGTTATATTATTTTAAAATCTTTATTCATAAGTTTTCAAGTCTGGTTTCAAAGAGGAATGTTTTCAAAAGGTGTTATGTAAGAAAAATAAATTTTCAAATGAGAAAGGTTATTTTCTTCAAGAATGATTTTTAAAATATCTTTGAAAATTATTTCTCATAAAATATAACATCCATTGGTGTTAATCACGAATTTATGTGGAATTATTCAATGTCTTTATTCATATTATTTCTCTGAATGGATTATGTTTTGATGGCATTATGTTTATGAAACCTATTTCTCATTCATGGGTTATATTCTTTTGAACCCTGTTCTTTTCATGGGTTATTAACCTTTCAAACCCACTTCTTTTCATGGGTTATGCTTATGATGAAATGATTGTGAAACCTATCTCTTTCCATAGGTTATGATATGTTTTCTTGTTTATGATACCTATTTCATTTCATGGGGTATGATATGTTTATTTATGATCTCGTGGAACATGTTTTTAAGATTTAATTATGATAGAGGTGGGACCTATATCTCTCTCTAATGAATAGGGAAAATATTTATACCTAATGCGATAAATTAGGGTTGGAATGAGGGTTTCTTGATTCATTAATATAGGGCTGGAATGTGGGTTACTCAGTTCAATAATACAAGGCTAGAAGGAGGTCACTTGGTTAGGTAATATAGGGATGGAACATTGGTTACCTAGTTTAGTAAAGGAATATATGCCCTAAGATGGTCTTAGCCATGATTCCTTGGCTACTATGGAAATTAGTATATGCTAATGTGTTTCCACAATTCTATGTCTTGTTTTTATGTTATGATTTCATGGAATACACTCTTTATTTCATTATTATACACATCTTATTAACTTCCAATATTTATTCCATTAACTTTGATATACAGGGTATGATATTCTATTTTCACAATCACATTCTCATACAATTATGATCATCTTTTTTCCTACTTGTCTCCCTATTTAACCTTACTAATAAATTTTGATCACCCCATTTTGTGTTTAATTCCTTAGGTTATGAAAAAATGTTTTGGGTTTGAGGTTGATAAGATGGGTGTTAGTCAAGAAGAACCTAGTGGGAGATAATGAAGGTCACTTATTTATCAATATTTATTTATTAATAGTTTTCAAAGGCACTAGATTAATATAGTCTTCTGGCATGTGTTTCTATAATGTTTTGTTTTTTCGAAAAAATTTATGTAAAGGTAATGTTTGAAAAGTGAGTATTTATATAATTAAAATGAAAAAACTTTGAGAAAAAAAAAATCATTATACTCCCCAAAAAGGGTAAAAAAATTTGAAAATTTAATGGTGAGTAATGATGTCTATTTTATTTGCTTTTTAGTGTTTTTAAGATACACACCCATACAAAAGAGAAATTGGAAAAACAGTTCGATGAAGAACATGGTAAAAAAATGAAAATGGGAGATGAAGAAGAAGAAAGAGAGAAATATAGTAAGAGAGGGAGATAAATAGAGAGAGGGTAAAATAGAAAGAGGTGCCCCTTGTTTGGATTAGGAGGGTTGTTATCTACTCTCATTAGTGGTTCTGTTAAAGTGGTTGGGGTATTTTAGGGAATTTGTTATGGTTCCCAAGATATGTGCCCCTCATGGTGATGCTTTAACCGATGTCCATTAATCGTGAATGTCACTTTGTAAGTTGTGTCTTAGACTTTAACTATACCAAATGGGTAAATATTAGTAACAATAAAAGGACCCTCCCAATGAGGATTAATCTTAGATGCAACAATATCTATTCTCTAGATATTTCCCAATAAAAATTACAATTTTTCATATCCCAAAATGACTTATGTTGGACTGAAAATAATAAATGACATGATTCACCCAGAATTAACTTAATGGATACATCCCAATGGGGGTTTTATAGGAAATGTTATAATCCCAAATCGATTCACTAAGCCTTTCAGGATAGTTTTTCTGTTGGGATTTACAATTATCTCAATCACTCTGTTCACTTATATATTAGAAAGTTCAGTCATTACATTAGTTTGGGGGTGATATGAATTTTAATTTTTATGTATAAACCCTTTCTATTTCCGAATATATTCCAATGTTAGATAATAGGAATGAGTTCCTATATCACTTGTCAATGCATGTGGCGTTCCAAACCGGTGCAAGATGTGGCTTTTTAAGAATCACAAACATTATGTGAATCATAATTTCTAGTGGGTTTGGCCTCATCCCACATAGAAATTAAATTGACTGAAATAAGAATATAAGAGAATCCATTGGAATTGGGGAGTGGTACCATGAAATCAATCAACCAAACATTTAAGATCTCATAGAAGATTATATGATTCTAGGGAATTTTATTTATTTTGGAAATTGTGCCAAAATGTTTGGAAAGTGGGACATGATTAAAACTACTCATATGAGTCCCCAAATAGTATATGATAGAAGAATCATTAGTCCAGTAATTTTTGGGACACCCACTGTGTTCCAATGTGGCCACCACTATACATTGAGTGAAAAAAATTCTATGATGGAGGAATGCTCATCTTCATCAATACATCTCATAATTTCCATGCCAACACCAGTTTTACGAAGTTTATAATATTCCCAAAAAAGAATTTTGTATCATTTTTCTGTCTCAGTTTGTGTTATTTTGATTTTTTTAGAAAAAATAACAACAAAAAAGTAGTTTAAAATTAGGTAATACCATGGTAAATTTTGAGTGATAGATGAGAGGTGTTCAGTTGAAAATTCAGGATCAATTATTTTATAATTCCAATAGATATGAATTATATTCTGGTGATTATCTACATGGTTTTCTTTTCCAGGTATATATTTAATCACAATGTAATACTCTTTGAGAATTAAGATATATCTTTTTATCCTTGGTTTGGAATCAATTTTATTGAGTTATTACTTTATAGAATAATAGTCTGTGAAGATAATGATTTTGGAAAATAAGAGATTGTTATGGAATTTATATAAGGTTATATACACTGTTGAAAGTTTATTTTCTTTGAAAATTTAGTGATATTGAGTTTCATAAAATGGTTTTGAGGTATAATAGATGACAAGAGGAGTATTTTCTCTTTATTAAAAAATAAAGGTCCCAATGGACCTATAAAAAGTCTCACACATCAATTGAAAGGGTAATAACCAATCTGGGGGTTGGATAATCAGAGTAGATGTATAGATAGTTTTGAGTGCAATGAAGTCTCTCTTTCACTCCTTATCTAAATTTAATGTAACATCCTTTTGGTTTAGCCTATTGATTAGGAGGTAAATTCTCTTGATGTTTTGGGTGAATAATAAATTGAAAATAGCATGACCAAGGAATGAATGGATGTGTTAAACTATTGTGGGTTCAGGATGTGACTATATCACCTCATTTTTTATTTGATCGACTTGAATCGCCTCTTGTGAAATTATATTTCCTAGAAAAATACCATTATTACCCATTAAGTGAAATTATTCCAAATTAATTCTAATTAAATATTTGACACATTTTTGTAGGGATAGAGAGAGTGAATTCAAGAAGGATTCAAATGAATAACTATAAATGGTAAATTCATCCCTGAATACCTCCTTGCAATGATCAACGAATTTTTGAAATATACTCATTATACACCTCTAGAATGTTGTAGGAGCATTGAAAAGGAAAAAATAATTATCCTATATGCATATTTTCTAAAGGGGTAAGTTAATGTAGTATTTTCTTAGTTCGTGAGTTAATATTGGGATTTGGAAGTAGAAAATGTATTAATGAATTAAGAAATAATGTGATTTTATAGATAATCATTCTAGCATTTGTTTAGAGAATGAAATAGTGTAATGATCTTTTCATGTTTCAGCATTTAATTTTTGATAATCGATACACATATATTTTTCTTCCATTCATGTTGGGAAAACCTCCCCATTTTCATTTGTGAAATTTTTTATCCCACCCTTCTTACATACCACATGAATCAGACTAACACATTCACTATCAAAAATTGGGTAGATAATGCCATGTTAAACAAGCTTTGTAATCTATTCACCAAATACATCAAGTATTAGTGGATCAAGTTTTATTTGTGGTTGTATGATTGAATTGTATTATTCTTCAAGATGGATGCGATGAATATATAGAGAATGTTTGATTCTAGGAATTCAATCTTGTTTCTAACCAATTACCTTTTTTGATTTCCATTAACACATGAACAAGTTGGTACTCTTCAGTTTCAATAGGTTTTGGAGAGATAATTACATGAGAAGAGTTATTGTGGAAAAGGAATACATATTTTATGTGTTTAAGAATATGTTTTAGATTAGTCACATCTATCGTTTGTGAGATAGAAAACTCAGTAATGTAGTAAGAGAATTTATTTGGTTTTGATTCACTTTCCTTAATATTGTACTAGGTGGAATAGTAGAGATCGGAGTTGATATGGGATTCAAGTGGGTTTTCAAGATCCTCTAAATTTATTGAGTCTATAAATGTGAGGTGAACAAAAAATTCCCCATTTATGACTTGGTTAATCATGGTGAAAATTTAAAAATCTCAAATCACATTATAAAATTATGAACATGATAAATGGGGGTTAATTCACTCTTAGAAGTGTCTTTAGATGTATGGATTGAGAATGCAGTGTGATCCTTAGATGGGTATTACGTGGCTTGAAAAATGATGAACATGAGCAGTTGGTCAACAAATTCAATTTATAAGATGACAACATGGAAATCAATATTTTTTCTAGCTATCCAGAAGAATGGTATTCCTAGAATTAGGGGATATCGAGAAGAGTTACTATCACCTTCCATGTTAAGGAAATAGAAATCATCTAGGAGATAAGATCATTAACTCAGAAAAGGACATCCTCAATTTTTCCCTCAGGAAGAGCTAGGCATCAATTGGATAATTGTATGAAAACACTCATTTGGTGAACGAGACCAAGAATAAGTTTGGATAATATGTATTTGGGAATGAAATTTATCATGGATACTTGGTATGTGAGTGCATCATTTAAATTAGAACTCCCTATTTTACTTGGAGCTGTAAAGCTCCATGGATCTTTGCACTTCATTGGAATGTATTGTTGGGTCAAAACATTTTTAATCATACTAAGTTTCCTCTCATAGGTTTATAATTCTTTAAGAAACATTGCATACTAAGGAATTTTTTTGATGGAATCTAAGAAGGGAATGCTGACTTCATATTTTATAAACATGTCATGCATTTCAGGATTGGGTTCAAAGGACTTCCTTGGATTTGAGAGAGTTTTAGGAAAAGGAATAGGGTTTCTTATAGGAATGGAAGGAGGTGAGGTTTTTTGCTTCAGGTACTTTTTTCTAAATTATTGTTCTTTTCATTTTCAATCTCAACATTGAAAGGTCCATTTGAGGATTAATCATGAGGCATAGGAATTTTATTTCTAGATAAAAGTGAAATTAAACATAAATATTTCTTGGGGTCAGGCAATGGTTGATATGGGAGTTGGGAAGAATTAGTTTATTGTTGTTCGATGAGGTGGGATTCAAGTTGACCAATTTTGGTTTCATGGTTTTTAAGGCTAGAACATGTGAAGGATTTCAGATCTTCCATAACATTTTCCCATGGTTACTCGGAAGAAGAGGCATGTAACACATTGGGATTACCATGCTTTTAGTTTTTTGGAAAGTGTTTGTACCTCGTTGGAAATTGGGAATGCTCATTTGGATAGTGAAATCTAGGAGGATCAAAAGGATGATTGATCCTTTGAGGTTGAGGAACAAAAGGATAAGGTTGTTGGATGTTACCACCACCTTGACTATATTGTTATTGGTTTGGATCATGAGGGGGGAACTAAGGGGAATGAGAAATGGGATTACCATACCTCAAGCCTAGGTTACAGGTAAAGGAAAAGGGATCTATGTGGGGTTAGTTGAAGTTTCTAATAAACTAACCTGATTGTTGAGGGTTGGTGTTGCTTTGATCATATGATGTATAGAGATATTTTATACTAGATAAATCAGATGGTTTGTCTTGAAGCTATGGACATCTGCTGGTTGGATGATCTAGTGTGCTATAAATTCCAAAATTCGTGATAGGTCTAAGGAAAATATATTGTGGAGAATATGTGGTTGTGGATTTGGAAGCCACCAGTAATTGTCTCAAAAGATTTGTAAGTTCACTCATCCACTAGATCATCTTGTAAGGCTCTATGGATTGATTTTATTAGACATATTTGACTTGATCACGTTCTCAAGTATGGAATTACAATATGTTTGTATCTATGTTTTTTATGTGATCAAATGTAGCTGTAGGAGTTTTGTGCACAAGATCACACACTTGAGGAATAAAGGAGAGTTAACTGCCTAGAAAATAACCTCTCATTGACGTATTGGAACAATAGTTGGTCATGTATTTAGAGTTGTGGGGAGGTTTACAAAATACTTTTCACTTATCCTAGTACTCATGGAGTGATTCAGTGTGGAAATAATGGATACCACTTATTTCCTTTCCGATAGAATCAGTATGAGAAGCAAGGAAGAATTTCTACAAGAAGATCTTCTTCATGTCATTAAATGTGATTATTGAACTGGGAGGGAGCTAGTAGAGTCCTGACTTGGTGGGGTAAGCTAGTAATAAATGGAATTCCCAAAGTTTTACTTGTTCTTCAGAAACCCCTTGAGGCTTCATGGTATAACACACCACATGGATGTCTTTGAGATGAAGATGTGGAACCTCACGGACATTCCTGTGGTAATCGGGTAGAAGATGAAACAAACCTGATTTGAGTTCAAAATCAACCTTGATGTTTCGATATTGAATACCAAGGTGTTAGTAATTCATATCATGGGTAGTGAGTTTTTAAGTGTTTGTTAACTAGGATTAACAATATCTGGTTCAATTTGATGGTAAATGAATGGGTCTTGGGTGATTACATTATCCCTAATGTTTCTCCTATTTCAGTGAAGTTTTCACTGGATTTTTGGTGCAAAGTCATCCAATGGATTTTTTAAGAGTCTACAACACATTATGAATTGTTTTTAAAACATGTGGAATATGTTTTTTCTTGTTTTTTTCGATAATATTTTTGGTGTAATTTTTTTATTCGATTTTATTTGATTTTTTTGATTTTTTTAAAAATAATGATCGACATACTACTAATTTCAACATCCCCAGAAAAAGATCCATTTGAGGTTTTTACAATTTTATCTTATCAGCCATTAAAATGTGTGGGGAATTTCTAATTTTTATAGCAAAACTCAGGTCGAATCCTCAACGATGATACACATTTATAGTCGATTGTTTCTATTTTTTTGTCTTTTTAATAGAGAGTGGGTTGTTTTGATAGAATAATTAATTTAATTTACGTTTGATGTTTAAATTAAAAATTTGATAAAAATTGGGCTTATGTCATAATTTAATATTTAAGATAATTATATCCTTAATCTTTTCTTTATATTGCATTAAATTAACACCTACTTTACAAGATTATTTTTACCATAATTCACAAGTGTTGAGGTATTAATCCAAGCCTTAACATAAATTAGGGTTATAATATAAATATAAAATTGTTTATGGAAGTGTATTTTATGTTTCCAATAATCCATGGAAGCCACATTTTTAACAAAACATGTCATTAATCCATGAAAGTTTAGGTTTAACATACATAATGTTAACCTAATAATATTTATTGAGAAAAACCTCTCAATCACTTAACATCACAAAATTTGGGACGCACCCCAATGGTATATTTACAAATATATTTAAATGGATATTAATTTGGTTTATTATTTTTAGGTTGATAAGTTAAAAATAGGAGAAAAATACTGGGGACAGATAAGAGTAGTGCGTTGAACAAACACACTAAATGTGAAGAGAATTAAAAACAGACTCTCGATTGAATTAGAAAGAAAAATAAGTGAGTGATTTTAAAAATGATTTTAATTTTTTTGAAAACATTAATATTAAAAAATAGTGCACAGATTATAATTCATGAAAATGAGAAAGAAACTTTCATTGAAACATAATTACAACATAAACACTTATGATATTACAAATGAAGAAGAAAGAAAAAGTAAATAAAAAGAAGCTTGAAGGAATGGATTATCATGTTGAATCTTGTGTAATGAATATCCTTATAATTTTTTTTAAGAGACTTGGTTATGCCAACATATCCTCCTTTACTTTGAAATGCCAACCCATTTCATAGAGAAGAGGGGAATGTATTTATAGCCCTGGGTGGTAGAATTTTTTCATTCCAATTTTCCCCTCAATTTAGATCAATAATTTGATAAATTAGATAGATGAATATTGAGAAATATTATTCTTAAATGTTATATATATATATATATTTAATGTAAAAACTTAAAATTTGTAATCCATTAGACTTTTTTAGCCAATTCTCTTGCTATTTTAATAAACAATATACAAATATCAATTTGTATCCATACTTTTTCGAAGGCCGAAATGTGAATGGGGTTCTGAATAGAAATATCACATAAAATATGAACCATTTATTCTAAAAATTAGGACATACATATATTTTATTCCAAACTAAAAACTATCTGAACAATTGGATGTACATATTAGGAGAAATTTAAAGGATTTTGTGTTGATTTTAATTACCAGACATAATTTTGGGTTGGAGTTTAATACATCAGTTGGACCACTTTTTGGTGAAGTTGGGACTTGAAATTTTTTATCCAATATTAATTGTGTTGTATGATAAATTTTAGTAGAGAATCCTTGAATTTGGAATTATGTATTGATCCAAGTAATTCAATACTCATGGCTGATCTAGTTTTCTTAATAGATTTTTGGGTCTTCTTATGTGGTCCATATGTCCTTTTTGTGGAAATATTAGTCAAAGATCCCTTCAAATGATATATTTTAATCTTCATCAAGAACACTAAAAAATAAGAATAAAATTATTTGTACTTGTATGTTTAATTATATTATAGAAATATTAAACTATAGTTTAATTAGATTTACTAAAATAGTGCTCTTCTATGTGTTTATGATCAAAACATGAACATTGATTGAAAATTAATTATAATTAACTGAAAATTAGTAAATGTAAGTAATTTAAAATCATGAATTAAAATTTAATATCATTTATCTATGTTATTCATTAATAAAATAAAGTCCAACATCGATATTTTTTAAGGAATTATTATAAGAATGGGTTTGGTGCACATTTATTTAGGTAATTTAATACCTAAAACCTCTAGGTTATCAATGCTTTGAATGATTTTGTCTACATGAGGTCTATTTAGTTCCTCTTATCCAATATTCATTTGAAAGAGGACATTGGATATCTCAAAATATTTCTATGAATCTCTATCTTTACATTGAAAATAGAGATATTATAGAATTATATAATAATCTATGTCTTTATGTGGTTGTATGAGTTTATTAGACTTGTTTGAAAGCATTAAACAATCAATGTTGACCTTGTACCTCATGTGTTTATCATAGACAATAAAATCATCATCATAGTAATTTTTTTCTGGTGGATCGAGAAATAATGATACTAGAAACTAGTATTTTCATTCATGTTGAACCATACTATATAGGTTTATGAACCATTTTTGGATTTCTCTTCCAGTAAGGATATGGTATTTCTCTAAAATTAACTAAAGGGAAAATGACTTTGACCAATGTTATATTTTTCAATAATTATTAAATATTAGGTAATCATAAATTCAAAAGATTTCAATTTAGTTGAGGAGTAATGATTTTTTATAGCATTAAGTATCCCACTATTTTATTAGGTCCTAAAATACCTCAAGGTTGTATAAATAATGTTGAGTTTCACATTAATTATTGTCGTAATGATCAATATATCATTTCTCATAAACCAATAAATGGATCAATCAGTTACTCAAACTTATTTACATATAAAGGACATACCCAACTATGGGATTACATCTCCTAGATCTATTGTTTGGTTTTCACAATCCAGAATCTGGAACTAGGATTTCCCCATCATATTCATCCATGTTACACCAATTCTAGTGAGTTGTACAACTCTTTAGGTAAAATTGTAATTTATAACAAAGGAATTAATAAAACCTCCATTATTAAGGTATGTTACCCAACAAGGGATGGTAAAACACTTAGTTCTATGGTTTTCACTCATAATTATATAATGGATGGAATTGTATGACATGGTATTAACATCATGTATTTTATTTATTTTGTGTGAAGATTTAGTATTTTATCTTTTACATGTATTTTTACTATAGTAGATTTTAATTAAGTGATTAACTATGTTTTGATAAAATATTTACACATAATCCATTTATTTAAATTATATATTTTCATATTTTTATATTTATTTTTATGATAGAAATATTACATTGATAAAAAATATGCAAAATATAGAAATAAATAAACAAATAAATAACCTGATCATGATATTATCTAAGGTATGATTTCATTAGCGGCCAATAAATCAATATATGACCTCTAGAGAAAAAAATTGCGTTGGTTTTAGAATGAGTTGAAACATTCCACATCACCACCTATTTATCACCTTGGATAGTTTTATCTTAGTCCCATCATGATCCACCTATTTTCACTTTGTGATACTTCTTTTATTACACATGCTTTAATATTAGATGTTATCGAGCTAGACCAATGGATTTCAGAAGGATAATTACATAAAATTACATGGAATCATAGGAGATAAATAATAATGTTGTAGGGATGGCAAATATTCAGTTATATTTAATTTAATAATAAATATTTTAAATCTCATGTAATAAATATAAATTAAATAAAATGAACAGATACCAAGTCCTGGTTAAAGCTCATGATCGGTTATACACTTGAAATGAATATAAAAAAGTATAAGGCCTAACACTTATATAAATTTATTCTTTATTATTAAGATAAAAAAATTAATTATAATTAATTAATTATTTAATTCCATTTACCTTGATTACCATATGATGACTGATGGAAGTACAAAAACAAAATGAATTCATGGAAAATAAAAATGTACGACTAATAATTATAGATAAATATAGTAATTTAAATGAGAATTTATTAATTCCTTGAAACCATTATTACATAGAGAAAAACACCTGGTTAAAATAGTATAATGATATTTTAAGGATTAAAATAATTAAATTAAATTAATTTTTTTTATTTATTTGGAAGGCTGCATGTTGTGTACTGATGAGATATGTGTCGTGTTTCTCACTTTCTATGCTTCCAATATAATCTCCTAGGGATTTGTATTGTATCTATGGTAGATTACATAGAATGTACTATTGAGATATAGTTCATGTCTTCCACATAATGTGTTCCTACATAACCCCCCAATTTACTATCCATGTTATTTGTAAGGAATCACACCGCTTTTGGTAATGTTACAAATTATTTGTCTTTCTTGTCATGGGTTCACATAACCCACTGATTCACTTGGAGAGTTGTTCAGATTGGGAAATAAATATGTTACATGTTATTTTTTTCTAGAAACATGCATTATGTTTCATTAATTATCCAATATTTAAATCTCACACATTATGAAACCATATATTTAACCACATAGTTAGCATGAATTTCACTGCTATAATGTTTACACTACACAAAATGAACACCCTCTCCATACAGTGTAGTCCAAAGAACTATGTTACAGTTTTCCTAGTAAATACATGGGGTATAATAAATATAAAACATAAAATAACTTTTTGATGCAACATTTATCCCACACTACATCGTGGTGCAGTGAACTTGTGTACAAAATGTCTAATCCAACAACATGTGGTATAACATAATATTCCAGCAAAAATATTTGGCACTTATCAATGGAATATATGGTCAATTGTCATTTATTATTGGGTCTTATGAATATATGAATCAAAAATGAATAATATCATAATTTTTAAATCATGTTAATTAAAATTTGGATTTAATAATAAGTAGTCTCAAAATATAATTTATAACTACAATTTTTCATTATCGATCTATAATCAAATAAATAATTTTAAATTTAAATTTGAAAACTCTTGTAGTTCCATATGTAGTGGAGGTGCTTCTTTTAAATATCTGTTGTAGTTATTGTTAGATTTTATGGATTAATTAACTATTTTATGAGACATAAATGCCAAGAAAAATGAAATTTTTTCCTTAAAATATTCACATAGAATTCACGGGACTTTGAGGGAATTCATTAAATTTAAAAATTTAATTTTTTTTAAATTATACCAAAATAAAGATTACCTCATTTTAGGATCATTCATTAATAATTATGATAATATTATGAAACCATTTTTGTATTACAATAATTGCATTAGGGTGACCCAATGTTGGTACCCTCTTGCTATGATCCACACATGGTTTTTTGATCATTGAACAACACCAATAGAATATAAAGTGCAAGATTGGAAGATCGATCACCTTTTTTAGTTCATCTTGTTAACTTATAATTCCTTTAGGCATGAATATTATCTCTTTTTATTCACACTAATGAGAGGATAAGTGAAGGATGAATCTAAAGGGAAGATATTTATGCACAACGATTCTCCATTCTCAATTAACCCAACACAATATACATTGAAATCTATTTATAGAGATAAGGTTATAGTTAAAATTTTATTTAATTTAACAATGAACATTAAATATTATAATAAACATTATCTCACCCCATTTAATATAATAGTAATTTTATTATTATTATTGTTTTGGTGTTTTTTACAGCACAATTATAAATATGATTTTTTGGGCTTTCAAATTAACATTTATCATCATACATGATCATGGTCCACTCATCAACCTAGAAATTTATCAAATACCAGAATAAAAATATTTTTAATATTTATTTAAAAATAAATATTCTATCCCTAGTTTGGAGAATAATTATATATTAATTACATAATATTAAAATTCATATTTTATTTAGAATAAGGTGAATAAATATTTACTAAATATTCATGAAATTGAATAATTGTTTAATGAATATGTAATTTTTTTTCCTTTTGAATATTTATGATTAGTAACTCTTAGATAAAATAATTACTCACCATTGAGAATAATATTTATTAAAATAAATAAATTCAAATTGTATTAAATTATGATTGACTGAAATACTTTGTGTATGATCCTATAGGATTTTTTATACCTAGAATTAGGCGGGATTGTCTAAAATTGAAGATTACTCTATTGAAATGAGAAAAGGAAAATAAGATAAAAAATTTAATTTGTAAACAACCACAAATACAAAATAAAACTTTATGGTTTATATAATTCCTTTGTCAAAATAGATCACTAAGAAGGTTATATACATATTACATCATCTAATGTGCCTAATATGTACTTTTTCAACTATTTAAAATAACCGTATTGTTACATTATGGATATAGAATTTATTAGGATGATTCAATTTCTATAAAAGGGATATGATATCATCTTCTATTAATAATAAACATGAAAATAATTCCCCAACTTATTAATTAATAAAATGTCATTTGTGTTACACCCAATATACCATACTTCTATAGAACATTTGTAATTTTGGTTTTGGTCCTTATATAAAATTATTAATGTCAGATGAATCCTTCATAATAATCCTTAAGTATAGGGAAAATTACAAAAAAATAACAAAATATAGTATTGTATGACACATAAACATATAAAATTCATATAACAGGGTATTTAATTGTAATCATCTTTGTTGGAGAATACCACGTGTGAATTTAGGAAGTGAATTATCACACACTTTTGATTTCTCTAAACTGATTTTAAAAATTCTTTGTTTCCATTCATTGTATGCTATCCATCCATAGAACTATATTTATTAATACTGGCCAGGCTTTTCTGGGTGTTTATCATATCATGGATTATGTATAATATCATTATTGTGATATATACCTTATGAATTGTTATATTAATGTTAATAATACCAGTGAAAAAATTGTAATATGTTCCCTTATTAATATTTATATACTTGAATTTTCCAACAATCCAATTTACAAATAGTTGGTTCTAGAACAATATCTCCAACACTAACCACCACACCTACTTCTATGCACCTCTTCTCCTCATTTCTCCAAAACAATTTTTTTATCTACTCATATATCCATTATTGGTTTCCCAGCGGTCCTCTATTCAGTATTAAAGAGTTTTTTGTTTCAAGAGTCTATCTCTTAGCTGTGATGCTCAAGAGAGATAATTGATTATATTCCTCTACTTTAACATTAATATAAAAATATTTATTTCAATAACACATTTTGACATTCTTTTGATTTGATGATATTAAATTAATTATAGTGTATTATAATACCAGTTATATTTTTATAGTGGGATATTTTAAAATACCTCTCATATTATCAATTTCATATGAAATTACAAAGCTAATGTAAGTGTTCGAACATTCATCTCTTCCTTTCCTATTGATATAATTTTATAGTAATTTTTTTTAATTTCATATCATATGATAATATTATTTTTTATAGTATAATATAATATGTTTAAATGGGTTTTTTATTATATATTATTCACTAACTCTAAATTATCATTTTCCAGTGTTTTTTCAATTTAGACCAAGGGGTTACAATATAATTCTCCATTTTTCCGATTTGTAATGGATTTTTTATAATATATTTTATTATCAATGTTAATTTAAATTTATTATTATATTTCTATTTTAATATAACCTATTTAATCTATTATCATTTATTTTTAAACCAAATCCCTCCCATATTACTATTTTCATAAATCGTTACCATGCCGATGTAAGGGTCATTTTTCTCAATCTTTGAAATATTTATATAAATTTACACAAAATTATCCTATTAAATTTCTGATTTAAAAAAATATTATTTTTTATAACATTATAATTATTTTACTTATGATGTACTATGATTTTGAGACCCTTTAAACTATCATTAAAAAATGTTATCTTTCCATTGTAAAGCTAAAATTTCATTAAAGGTAAGTAATTATTTATTTTTACATGAATAATAATTCTATACAGGTATCATGTATCTATTTTGTTTTAGAATAATTATTTTTTAGAGGGTTCCTTTCAATTTAAGGATGACGATGATGTATCTTGTGGAGCCCCTCTCAAGTTCCTTGTGTGTGAAACTCAATTTTGTCACAAGTTATCCTTTTTCACCAAACAATACTAATGTAGATGTTTCTACTTATAGATATTTCATATCAAAGATTGATTTGAAATATTTTTTTATCACAAACAGATAAATTTTATATAATATTTATATATAATAGATTTGGTCTCCTACCATTTTCAATTAAATTGATTTTATGGTATAAAAACATTCCTCAACAGAATCATTGTATGTATCAGATAAGTAAAATTCAGAATTAGTTACATTATATGGGTATATAACAATATGAATCCCTAATTATTTATAATAATAATGAATGGAATTCACCAAAAAAATCATATTAACCCATTTACAGGTAAAATCTATTATCAAGTCTATATAATTATCTATCCTATATAGGGTTTGCACCTAAGAACTATTGATTCTTTTTAATTTTTATTCACCAATATATCCAAATAGTTCTATAGAATAAGAGAATTTCATTTCATAAATATATATCAATTTTCCAATATTTGTTTAATAACTATTATATAATTCTTTTAAATATTAGGTATTCACCTCTATATCTATAAAATTAAATTTACTTAGAGATTATGTTTACCTAATAGTATTTACAATTATCCTATATATTGTGAATATCCAATATATAATAATATAGATTGATGGGTATTTTAAAAGATAGTATTACCATTCATTTGTTTGGTTAAATCATGAAAATAAGTATATTCATTATTTTTATATGCATTATTATTGATTATTTTTCCATGTTTTTGTAAGTGGTTCCTTAATAGATACTATATAGTATATTATTTTTAGTTTTTTCATATGATGAATAATGTGGAATTATTAATTGATAGGCGTAGATTAAAATTATAATGTTCTTTGATGAATTAATACAAATCATGAGATAAAATACAAAGGGAATTTGGTGTTTGTCTACCACTATTGTATGATTTCATAGAATAAGTCATTAAATATGTATCCATGAGGTCTGATATTATGAATTCAATCATCATCAAATCATTTTTTATTATTCAGGCGATTAGTTATTTTCTTTTTCATGACACATATTAATTCTATTATTTATATGGTTTTTATATCATGGACTGATTGTCTATTACTTTTATATTTATTACATAATTATTATTTCTTTATATATGTATTGAAAATTATTATTTTTGCTTAATTCATTGATGATTTTTTGAGTCTTAGAGTCCCAAGAGAACTTTATGGGAAAGAATGTAAATTTTCCCTAAAGAATAAAATTGCAGAAGTTTATTGATGGGTTTGTTGATCTTGGGATGTAGTTTTTATACTTGGATTTGATTTTCGGATATTAATAGGATGGTGAATTTTAGAGATATTAATTAATTAATACATAAATTAATATATATATATATTTATAAAGGTAGTTGAGGTCCCCTAGGAAGAGGTTTGGGTAGAAATTTCAATGTTATGATTGAGTTCAGAATATTTGGTTTATCCCTGGTTGTGTAAACTCCATTCACCTTTTGAACCCCTTGAGTACCCATCACTAGTGTGTGGTTAAATAAAAATATTTAATTTTGATGAATTAATTTAATGTCTAGTGACCATGTTTCCACTACAAAATCCATTTTATAATCTCTACCTAGGGTTAACCATTTTTTCTGTCAATGTGAAACCCATCGAGAGGGATAATGGGGAAACAAAATGTCATATAGGAATAAAAATCATCTTAAAGTAATGAGATATTATTTTTACTGACATCAATTATTTAATCACATTATGAAAATAAATAGATTTATGGTTGTTTAAATGGATTATAGTGGTGGAAATTATGCTAGGTGTTAGGTATTCTTTCATAGATTCATGGATAATTATTTTCAATAATTAATTTATGAAAATCCAATATTATAATCGTTTATTTTTATTGGATTCATTATTGATTTATGTTTGATGTTTCACATACATATATATATTTTTTATTTTTAAACATTATTTATAACCCTAGATTTTCAACATGAAATGATCCTATATTATCTTATAATTAATCATTTATGTATTTTTTACATTTAAATAATCTTTATTTTTAAATATATCATGTGGGTTTTTTTGGAATGAAAATATCAAATAGTTGATATTTATAGTTTCCACCATTATTAGATTCCATTTTTATTGTATGTTGAAAATGATGACCACCCAATTTTTATTATAGTATAGGTTCATCTTTATGGTGAATATTTTGGAAATGTAGTGTTGACTAGAAATTAGAGAGATTATTGATCTAGAAAAGGATTCACCAATATATGAACACCAGGTAGCACAATAGGGATTTGGGTGTGGAAATATCAAGCCGTTTCCATGTGAGTTTTTTTACAATGATAAATTGAGTTTTAGGAAGGACCACTATCATTAATATATGGTTAAATATGGTGAAATTGTGTGATTAGGGAAAATTTTGAGTGGTTGTGGTTTTAATATTAGAACAATTTTTAATATGAGCAAAGAACCTAACTTTGGGGTGAATTATTCATAATACCTAACAATATGTATCTCATTTTTATGGTTCTAAGGATTTTTATTTTATAAATATAAAATGGACAGTGTTATGGATTGTCACGACATGTGGGTGGAGAAAATACCAAGATGAGGGGAATATGTTGGAACTGGGCGTGCAGCAGAATCCCCAAACGGGCGGGTTTTTAAAAATTTTCCACCGTCGTTGGTCGTAAACTTATCGACGTCGGTGAAGAGCAGCCCAGTCAAAGCCGAGTACCACGCGTGTAGTATTTTAAGCACAAAATTAAACCATAAAATACCTGGTTTAAATCCGAATCCACTCATGACGTATGCTCTTCGTTGGGAATCACTTCTCGAAGAATCCGAAGCCAAATTCCTCTAGATCGTCCACACGCAGTTCATGGAATCCGCAGGAGCGCCATTCGTCGTAATCCAGGTGCTAGCGTGGATTTGCGACGATGCCTTCGACGCTCCAACGACCACCACATCGCATTGCTAGCGATACCCGAGAGAGAGCTCCATCCGAGATCCTTGGATCCAGAGCATCTCTCTCTAGATTGTGGGAGAGAGGAGAGGGGAGATAAGATCCATGAATAGTATTTGGAAAATGCCCCTCCTCTTCTATTTATAGTGCACAATTAAAATACCCGGTATCGCCTCGCCGGCCCCCGAATACTTAACGCACTATCAACGACATTTATGATGACTACATTGAGCCATAAATATTATTATTATTATATATTACATGATAATAAATAAGTCATTAACCTGACTCCTCGATCCCATGAATATTAATTGAACCTTGAATAATTTAATATTCGTCAATTAATATTTTTCATGTATTTACCTAAAACTCATAAATACATTTAATAAATAAATTCAATACTAATAATTCTAAACTTGAATAATATGAATTTATTTATTGCATTGGTGGTCGTTTAACTCTGGACAAATCCCGGACCCTTATGGTGAGGCCCGCCATGTCCAATACTCATATTCAACTGAATAGGGTAGATTCTTGAATACGCTATTGTGTGTGACCCTCTAGGCCCTTATTTCGACAGCTGTGAATAGTATTCACAGACCAAGAGAGGGATATAGCAACCCATGATGGCCCATGATGAAATACGGATTGTCATAGCAGCGACAACCAACCTACGAACACGCACTGTGTAATATAATCTCTTTGTCTATAATATCTCATAAAGCTGGACACACTCTCGTGTCATCGCCCTTTTCTTGATTTATTGTTTGTTGATGTAAATGGATGGATTTACCCTCTACTGCCATGGCCATGGTCTTATAAAGGTACTTCCATCCAGATCAGTATGTCCAGAGATATATTACTTCCATAACCTGGAAGCGACAAATCCTTTCTTGACCATTCAACCAATGTCATGCCACCAATGACGCACCTGACACAAACTACCTCGCCACGACTTCATTTCCATGGTTTCCATCTTGCATCAAAGTACGCAATCAAATGACGTACATTGGTAATGATTTCAATTCAGGAGACCATTACACATGATCGTAGATAGGAACATCCAATGACACCCGAAACATGTGGTGTTCCTATTGGTGGGTTATTCCTCATGATCTCATTACTAGAGATCACCAAGTGCGAACTTCATGAGAATAAGTCTCAATGATTATGAGCCCCCAACACCTGATGGTCAAAAATCTACTATGTCCAATTAGTAAGATGTATCTAGGCCGTGGAACATATATTTACGATTAACATCATAGTATCTAGAGGACCTCATTATAGTCTGGGAGCTGCTATAACCTTTCGATATGAAAATTAATCTTTGGACATTACCATTTAAATAGTGGACGCAGAAAAGTTTACACTATAATGGTAAGATGACATCATGCATAGTTAACTTTATACACGATATGGTAATCAAAAGCACTGAATAGTTGGGTCTAGGGAACCCACTATTTAAACACTCCTACTTGCACTAGAGCCAACTTGCTAACCAAGCTTGTTAGCTACCCACATGATGAATATCATATTTCTGTTGAGTAATGGCCTTAGATACTAGGTCCGCCACAGTTCCGCCACATGGCTATTCTGCTATAGTGACCTTATCTCTTTAAGTAAAACTTCTCATGAGATGGTATCCCGAGTATATACCCTTTTGTCCACTGTCATTACATGACATATTGGCTAGTAAGAATATCATAATCTGCATTATGATAATAATTTTCTCACCAGGTGCGATTCCAAGAATTGGAACAAATCATTGGATTTAGCTGCTTCTTAGATATCTTAGAAGCTGCATTGTACTCGGTCTTATAGATATGGCCACCAAAGGCTGATATGAGATTGACTTTCTCATCACCTTTATCCTAACTGCAATACTAGATCTCATTGATCTATAGAAGACTAGTTTGTATCCCCGAGAACTAGTATCCTTTCTTCTCCACTTACCAGGTACATATCTTTTGTACATGCCGAAGTACAATTAGATTTTTCTGACTACATCCCTTGTAGTGCTCCTGGAAATAACTGATATTTTCCTATTGTAAAATATACCTTGGGAATATCGGGTCATGTACATATCATGGCATACATGATTGATCCATCGCTCCGACGTATAGATTTCAACTCACCACATTTTTCTCTTCCCATGTCATGGAAATGTCAACATTGAGAGATTACGCCCTGTGACATAGGCAACAACTCATCTCTTAACTTGTTCCAACATGTATTTTTCAATACAATGTCACTATATGTACGATTGACTATGAATAAACACCCTATAGATCTACCTTAATAGATTCTGTTCCCTAGAACCTGGGTTGCTACTTTAAGTCAATCATTGGAGAGTAAATTTCATTTTGGTCTTAACTAATTGTAAGACCAATGTCTGTTTTCCATATGTTACCGAACATATTTCTTATTAGAAAACCTTAGCACTCCCACTAACCTCTGGTAGACACATGAAGAAAATTTGTTTTAAATGCCTATACTATGATCATGTTTCTTACTTTAATCCTAAACCGGATTTCAGTAACTTGCAACCTTTATTAGCATTCTGTGATGTGACCACCCCTTACTGGTTGCGTCGTATAGAAATCATCCACAATTGGTGGTCATGACATCCAATTCTAAATAAATTGATCATAAATACTAGCTATGATAAGTAAAATTCCAACAGATTTAGGCATAACAAATTGGTGAAACCAATTGAGCCTTATTGGTACTAAGATCGTACCATCCATGTATCAACTCACCTGAATACCCACCGCAGTATTCAAAATAATAGCCCCTTTTTCACTTTGATACATGGAATAAATTAATTGAATTTAAGTTAGTCTTATCAATTTTAGCTAATTTCCTTATACTTCTTAATTGTAGGAAATATTATTCACATTGAATAATAGATCACCGACCGCGGTGAATATAAAAACCATCACCATGGTTTTATCCTTCTTACACAGTATGTGTCTCTGGAACATACTTTGTTCCACATGATCTTGTGGAACTTGTTCCTTTTCCAACTACTTGTGAATTTTGAGCATTGACTAAACACAAGTCAATATAGCTCCCACTATCTCTAATAGAGATGTGCAACCTTATATAGAGGTGTAGTCTATTGGTTGACTACCTACTCTTCTATCTTAGGGATTTATGTAACATCCTAAACAATTGTTAGGATTATTACACTAAATGCACAATGTGTTTGTCTTGACGCTAGTTTGTTTATGTCTTAATAAACTTTTTGCATCCAAACACATGTTATAATGACATAATGGGTTTACATAATACTATGACTCGTATGATATCCATTTGTAATTATAGTTGGAATATGGTTGTGGGATATCGCTGTTATTTTCAAAACATTCCATGAAACATAATGGAAGTCTCTTCTAGTTCAAAAATTGATATTAATTACATCAATACTTTGATGTATAAAATGTGCGTTTAGGAATTACTCCATGCTACATTTTTTTATCAATGTTGATATGTAAGACTTCATCATCAATCCTCCCCATTAACATCAATGTCGTGATGTCGATAAGGTAATGTGCGTTTAGGAATTGCTCCATGCTACATTATCATGATTGATGAATTCTTGGTCGAGATATTCTTCAGTATCCCCACCCGAAGCAACTCATATCTCTTGACCATGAAAATAATTCACTTTGATATTCCTTAATTACTTAAAAGAATCTTATGAAATATATATACCTCTAGCTTATACTTGGAATAGTTCATACTATCATGTTGAACTATTTCCAAAAGATTTGTGACATACCTTTATTTCTAAAGGCTACTTTGTCTAAACTAAAGACATCGATAATACCAAAAGTATTTAGCTGTGCTGAGCCTAAATACCATACTTGGCATATTCATGACGTCCATTTATAGTATTACTTGACAAAGAATTATCCTTTGAAAACTGGTTATAAGTCTTACATTTATATTCATCACTAATTGCCTATGATTCATGTATCACTGAACTAGTGATTGAGTTTACCAAAAACAACATTCATTCCAGAAACTGAAAGAATGTCTCCATGCATCCAAGGACACATGAGATTAATGTTTGTGGTTATACTCAACAATAGTTCAACACAAATCTTTCACTTGGAAATTAAAGAATTCATGTACTTCTCACCACTGTCCTAGGTATCACCCTTTCACAGCAACTTGGAGAATACACCTGACTTCTAGTAAGGTTTCTTTACTAACTTGTTTATCGTATTAAAATACACATATGTTTCCAACATATTGTATTTAATACCCATGTAGTAAAAGAGAAACATTATAATGATGAATATTCCTGATGTAGAAGTGGAAACTTTTTTCTTTAAATCAGTTTATTGCTTTTAAACTTCCGTAGCATTATTTTATAATATGCAATGCATATAAACATTGTTAATACTTAATTAATTGAAGGATGTCACGAATGTGTCATTGGAATTAAATGCCTTTGACCTTTTCACATTGTCTTTCAATTTATCCACCATAAGAATTAAAGCTTAATTGTCTTTTATTCTTATTCACTTAGCGAACCTTACCAAGATATGTAATGAAGCGTTTACTAAATACTTGTTCATTTTGTAACTTAAAACGAGACTTGAGTAATGTGGTGAAAATGATATTTAAAGATCATGATAAATCTTTAAATTTACACATGCCTATGTAAACTTTTCCTTATTCATATATTTACTTCACTTTCTCCTTGAAAACATCTCAGAGATGAGACTTTATGTTATATCATCTATTTCCTGGTGTAGCGACCACAACTGACACCAGACGTTAATGAAAGCATAATGATATAACTATCATATTCTTTGTATATTAGTCTCCTGTAAGGAATTTTCACCCTCGCTTCTTGAGGTAGTTTAACAGTGTTGGGGACACTAACACCTTGAGTTTCCTATATCATAGTACTATGTGCATGCACCTGTACTATTCATGGATACTCATGTCACTGTTGACATTTACTTTGTCCATTAAAATATTGTAGTTTTAATTTTGTGGTATAACTTTCCATTTTTCTACAAAAAATAAATTTAAGCAGATAAGTGCCTTATATCTGGATTACCGGTTTAGACATTTTGATTAATTACTTAAATCATATTATGTCTCCCAATATTTTATCGGATTCTAGGCACCCTCTATGCTAGAATCGGAATACTCTTTCTCTTGAGTATTCTAGTGGAAAGGATCCCGGAACCACCCCTCATAGTCTACAAGATAAGGCTACACCACTACTTGGAGGGCTCTAGGTAGGCTTTTGGCTAGCCGACCACTTTAACTGGCAGTTCCTTGATCTGTTGAGTGATGCCCCAGCTTCTTAAAATCAAAATTTTAATTACTCAATGCTTTCCTCTAAAATGAAAGCAAGTTAGCTAGGGATAATCCTTACTAGAACATTAGTTAAGTCGACCCATCATTCTTATAAGGAATCCCCAGTAGTAAGAGGCACCCTCAACTAAGGCATGAACCGGGACCTCAAACAGTTGGTTTTGTCCAAATTTGGATGACTGAAGGCTGTTTAGACTTAATATATTTTTGAGTGTTTTATTATTTTTAGTTTGATGAAAGAAATAATTTTCTAATTTTTAAGCACGTACTATGTGATCGCACTCACAACTGACCTTGAAAGAAATAGAAATTTCATCGCGTCACATGTTCATTTTATCTTTCATGCTTGTTTATTATTATATTATGTGATCATACAATAAATTACAGATGCACAAAAAAATAACAAACCATGCAGAAATAAAATGAACACCTGAACATGAGCCGGTACTATTGGTTGATCCGTTGAGTGAATAATGGACCAACCAAAACCCTAGTGGTAAATACCTTTAGTCGCGTGGCTTGAAACTTTAATAGAAATGTCTTCTCATCAATGAATCCAACTCCGGTCTAGTGCGTCACCATCATTTGGCACGAAATGCGTCACCGGTCGTCTCGTCATTACACAATTATACTCGCATGCAGGCGAGGGGGTCTCGGGAGTAAAAAAGTACAACTCTGAAAATGGGCGCGCATGCCCTTATACATATAATGACTCTGAGACGACACACAGATCACCTTTTTTATTTAAAATAATTATTACAAAACCACATGAAACAATTAAATAAATAATTAAATAAATAAACAAACACCAGACATGCATTGGTTGGTCTCAGCTCATGATCAGTCATATACGCATTAAACTCACGTATATAAAATAAATTTAGAATAAAATTAAACTTACATTAAAAATAAACTTGAGGGCATATTATTGAATTAAAATTTCACTCTGATTTTAATTCAATAATTTAATCGTTCGGTCCCGATTAATTAATTTAATTTTAAAACTAGAATTAAATTAATTAATTAATTTAATGAACACCTAATTAAATTAATTACGCTGCATTAATTTATTTATCCAAAAATTAATAATTAATTAATTTAATTAACTATTGAAATTAAAATAATTATTAAATCTAATTTTTGACTTAAAAAAAAATTACCCGAGTCTCGTACACTTGGGAAGGGGTGTGCGGGTTGGAGCGAACTCCTGCACGCCCATCTCGGACTTGTTTTGGGACAACATGGGCTTAGAGAGTACCTGCTCGCTAGGAGGACTGGGAAGCGGATGGAGTTTCAAACTGCGGTAGTGAACCTGACCGCTCGGGGTTGCACCGCGGGACTTGCGGTCATCATACGAGACCGCGACCAATGAGTCACTGGCCTAGCGGCTTCAGCAGAGCAGCATGCTACTTCTGGGTAGGCCCAGAGAGGGCTGGATGGGGCCACCACTGCGCCTAGGTAGTACGCTGCTTCTACAGCACGATGAAGGGGAGGTGCGGGCTGCAGCTACCGCTGACCAGAGGGAGGGCCCAATCCAAGGGAGCAGAAGGAGGCCCGGAGTGGCCGGGCAGTGCCCTGCGTCTGCCCACTGCAATGCCTCTCAATGAGGGAGGGAGGAAAACCTAGCGCGGCTCCACAAGATAGGCCGAGTGGATGTGTACCGGGTCTGTGGGACATGCCAGCTCGGTGGGAGAAAAGAAGCCCTGTGCACCACGGAGTGAACAAGAGGAAGGTGGAAGGTCGCTGAACAAGACGAAACGAAGGCGACGCAGTCACACCTATGCAGACTGTCTGCACGCGGGATGACTACAGGGGTCTCCGGGTGGGAGACAACGCATCCAAGTTTGCTGTTGTGCGCCGGTGTGGCTTGGGGCGGAGCAGGAGAGTGTTGTCGCGCTGCAGGCAGCCTGCTCCGCAGGAGGTAGGGTTGGCTGGCTGTGCCTGGTGTAGCAGATGGTGTAGGGAGAAATGTGACCGGGATTGGCTAGATAGTGGTGTTGCACAAGAAAGGCGGAGAGCAGCGTTGTACTGCGGAGGAGCGGACTGCACCCGCAGGGAAGGCCGATGGGCGAGGTGCTACAGTGAGTCAGGAGACCATTACAAATGATCGTAGATAGGAACATCCAATGACACCCGAAACATGTGTTGTTCCTATTGGTGGGTCAGTCCTCATGATCTCACTACTAGAGATCACCAAATGCGAACTTCATGAGATAAATTCTCAATGATTATGAGCCCCCAGCACCTGATGGTCATACATCTACTATGTCCAATTAGTAAGATTTTATCTAGACCATAGAACATATATTTAAGATTAATGTCATAGTATCTAGAGGTCCTCATTATAGTCTGGGAACTACTATAACCTTTCGATATGACAATTAATCTTTGGAAATTACCATTTCAATAGTGGACGTAGAAAAGTCTACACTATAATGGTAAGATGAAATCATGCATAATTAACTCTATACATGATATGGTAATCAAAAGCACAGAATAGTTGGGTCTAGGGCACCCACTATTTCAACATAATATTATTTTTATTCATGTCTGGTATAACCTACATGACATTAATTTGGTTATAATAATGTCACTAAGTGTTGTCATGGATCACATATTAAATTTACACCAAGGAATGTTGTGTAACTAAATACTACATTCATTAGAAAATTATTTGGGCAAAATGAGTGCCCACATAGGAATCAAACAATATGCACCCCCTTAGGCATGTCATATACCCAAGATTATATTGAACTCTGTAATGAGGATACACACCATCTACCCAATTGGTTCCATATACTGTGTACATCATATTACTGTTCAGTTAGATTTGATTCAAATTTTTATTAAGGATAAGTAAACTATACGGATTCCTGAAATGGGTGACACATCATATAACCCTTTTAGTAATTTTCATGTAATGTTCCAACTATAGTGGAATTTCATGTCCCTTGGATTGAGACTTAGATTTAGAAATGTGAGTAGTCTATCCTAGGTTATTTTCACCATATAATATAGTGTTTTCATTCAATGTGATATAAGATATAACCTGAAAATGAGTATTAAAATTTTACTCTCAATACCTCTATTGAAGACTGATGGCGATTGGAAATGGTTATCAGAGTGTTCTCAGGTTTGGAAACCCCCTACCTCATAGCATGTTTCTTCCAAGGCATGTGTCCTTTTTCTCTCAGATAGACTTGGTACTTTCCCAAAAAAGTATGCAGTGGGTCCTTAATCTATATAGGTAATACTACCCCATCTAAGATATAATATGGGAAATGTGTCCATGCATAGGGTCTACTTCCCCCATTATCAATAATTTAACTTTAGTGAGGCGTGTGTCCCTAACTATAAATATAAAGAGGTGATGTGAGTTTTCTTATAACTAATTAACCATGGTAGTTGGGTTTTTTAATCCATTTACTGATATCTACACATATACATAGTTATCATTACACTATATTATTCTTTAATAGTGATATGGTATTTTTGGACCGTAAGGTGGGATAATACATAAAAAATATGAACAATTTTGCGAGGATCATGTTCTTCATTTTGGTTCACGTGGTCTAGAAAAATATATAAAAAGATAGTTAGGTTCTAATAATTCCTGGAATGTGACAATTTTGGAACCTCTATGTTTCCTTTGAGATGTGACATATATTATGGTGATCATCTTCAAAATTTTTAGACTTTATTGTACTATGAGTATCTCTAATTTCCTATGAGGTTTGAATATTCATTCATTAGAGATAAGAAGAATATGTGTTATATATACCCATGAGTCTCATAGTAATATTGTATATGTAGATATTATTTCCATATCTTCATCCTGGTTAATTTCTTAAATTAGATTTTGAGCGGAATAATGTCTTTAATTCTATTTTTTGTTTGATTGTAATATTGATTATGTTCATACTCATGTTGTACTTCCATTATTCCCAAACATTTTTTGGTAAAGATAATGTAAGGTTTGCAGATTTTTCTAATAGATGGGGAGATATAATGAATTGTTTGATGTGGAATATTTGGGAAACATGGTGATTCATGATTTGACATGGTGGAACATAAATGAAGTCATGAATATTGTCACTAGAGATCAATATAAGAGAAAACATAGTGATAAGGAGCATGACAGTGACTTTTTTGTCATATTTAGAAGAATTACAAATGTATAGATCTTTTTGTATTATCTAACATGGTTATGTGATTTTATTTGATGTCTTATGCATAAAATGTATACACTTATATAGTTTATATGTATACTATTTGTATTGGAGTACATTTTACTCATCAGAGATATGTTGCTATTGATTATTGGAAAATGGAAATTCCAACAACATTGGTTGATATGACTATTCATTTATAGTCAACTACCCCTAAAATAATGTATGTGGGTTTGGGGTGGCACAATTGGATTTTTTCTATCTCAGGTTAGGCCCTATTGAATTAGAAAATGATAGAGTTATATTGAATAATTAATTTCATAATTATGGATTGTGAAGATAGTAGTTTTTTGAGGACTACTTTTAACAAATATGGAAATTATAATAAGATGTTATTTAGTTTTATTATCAGATCATCAAGAAAAAATTGGGTTTGATGGGTGATCTATCATCTATCAATCACTCATATAAATTTTTAGTTTACCGTGACCTCTAATATATCATTATTATTTACAACCATGTTGTAACTTGCATCATATAATTGTTATTTTTGATCTATCATGTCTTTTAATATCATATCATCAATATATTTTATAATCATGAAGTGTTCATCTTATAAAATTATTCATGAGACCTAGTGATATGTAGCTTCTCTATAGAGGATGAGTTAGGATAAGCCCATTTTTATAGTTGGGCCACTCATTTCCAATTATTGAGTGATGTAGTTTTGTTTTGAGACCTTATATGGAGATGTATTTAAATGTTGATCTGATTCAATTTACCATAACATTTTTATAAAAAAATACCATTCTAGTGGAGCATATAGTATTTTTGGGCGAGTTAGGTGAGACTACCCATTGGATGGATTTGTAATGTTTGTCTATGGGATGAGACTCATGAGTTTAAAAGATATATTGATCATTGAGGAGGGAATATTTTCTGATAATATATCTTATATATCTATAAGGTATATATATTTGTTGTCGAGATGTTTACTCATTAATTGAGCTCGCAATATGACATAGTGTATTATTAAGGGATGATTTTTCCCAATTTCAAGATCACATTACTCCACATTGGTAATTGATTGAGCCTAATCTATGGAGTTTTATTTGAAGATGATTGACCACTGGTTTGGAATAATGAACAATTGTTATTTTTAATATTGGACCTTGGACTTTGAAGGGTGTTCTTTTCATATTCTTCATGGTGTAATTTCAAAATCCCTACAATTAGGGAAGAGATTATCAAGGAATAGTGTTTTTATTTTGGTTGTATTTTAATGAAACATAACAAATGATAATGAAACCCATGTTAGCTTGTGCAATTATTCATTTTTATTTCATAATATTTTCATTACATTGTACAAAACAAAGAATCATTTGATGTTTAGTTTCTTTGAAATCAGGAACATAATTCCTTAAAACATAAAACATTCTTGTAATAAACATGAAAGGATTCATCCTGGGTTCATCCTAAGTACATTTTCTGCATCTCATATACTATGGAAATACATCATAATAAATGGGTGATAATGAGGCCCAATAAGGGAATAATTAAGGGAATCAATTTAAATGTGATCATGTGGAATATCAATAAAATCTGGAGGGATATAATTATGGGATGGGTAAGGGAACAATATGAATATAATAATAAAAACACCATGAATAATAACATGGAAATGTGTCTACAACATTAAAATGATACATTAATAAGTATATCCCCACAGTTTATCACCAAGGTGTTGTAAATGAAAATTACTAGGGTTATTCACCAAGGCATTTTAAAAACATATCATCTATAGAGATTAAATTATTTTCCAAATGCATTGGATCACAATCAAGGAATACCCTTCATATTTGTTAATTAACTTGTTCCATATATATAATAACATAAAATTTCATAAATAAACCCTTGAGAATAAAGAATGGGTATCCTATCAAAATCATGGCATTTCCTAAGTTCTTAAGGACATGACCATTATGTCATTTTTAACCCAAAGAAAGGGAATGTAGGTTTTATGTTTTTTAATCCCCAAATAAATATATAATTTTTATATCTAGGTGAATTACCCTAAAAACATTGGTTTGGGTATTTAAAAAAAGAATACAAAAGGGAATTTCTTTAGTAGAGAGGGAAACCATGAGGAATAAGTTCGATAACATGAAGGGTATAAAAAGTGGTTTAGAATAGGGTAAAATGTGATTGGAAAAGGGTATACCATTGATAAGAAATAATTTACAGTAATAATTAGCTAAAATGGGTAAAAAAATAGAGTAATCAAAACATTGATAAGAAATATAAAAAAAGTTCTTGAATTGAGGAGAAAAGAAGGATAATTCCATTACCTCGGACAGTTACTCAAAAATATTGAAGATTGGAGACTTAAATACCTTAGGACACCATGGGGGGACTACATGGGAGAATAAATACTATAAAATCATAAAGGATGGATTTTTAGGGAATTTAAAATGATAAAGGGTGGGTATTTGTAGAAAAAGGGGAGGATTTTTTTAATAATTTATAAATATAGGCCTTTGAAATATAGGTTGTGGAAAAAGAAAAACATTTGGAATACCCTTGGTTTTAAAACATTGGGTCATATTTTATGTCATTTGACCCAAAATAATCAGGCCTTATTTTATATCACTTCTTGTGGCATGGAAGTTGAATGTTTCTACAAGGTAATGTTTTTAGAATCAATATTTCCATTTTAGAATTTGTATAGTCATTTATAGGTTTAGAAATAGATTAAAATAAATTAAAATACAAGGCGTTAATAAAATAACATATTTTTGGTCTTGGATTATGGTTAATTAATTATTACATCATTGTTAAATAATTATGAAGTCATTAAACAAATAACAAACCCAAAAATGTATTTTTACTATTCCTGAAAAAATAAATTATTTCCGAAAATTCACATAAATTCACCGTAACCAAATTTCAACATGATGATTTAAAAAATGATTTATATTTTATCAAAATAATTCTCTTAATTTGACAAGTTTTACATTTAATTATAAAAATCATTATTTAATCATAAAATAGTGGGTTGTAAGGATTAGTAAAACTTCTGACACGTAAACATTTCCCAGGACATAATAAAATAATATTATCATTTATATTTAAATAATCATGATTTTAACATATTATTTAATTAAATTAAATATTATTTAAAATAACATATTTTACTATAAATTTTTTTATCTTTTCTGAAATGTACGTTTTATGTGTGAAAAATAAATTTATTGAATTTCAGCTAAATTAAATCTATATTTTACTAAGCAAGAATATTCATAAAAATGAATTTATGGAATAAATTTTTTATTTATACAAATAATTTTCTCTTTAAGTAAATATTTTCTATAAATATTATCCATTATAACACCCAAGTATGAACTTTTCATATGGTGTGCAGTGGGGATAGATTCTGAGGGTGGCTCAGGCTAAAATCGACCGAGTGGTATTTTCCAGCAACATGAACATCCCATGTAAGATTTATTTTTCTAGATTCTCCTTTTCAAGCCTAGATTGGGCTTGTTTAGGTGAGAATCGTAATGATGCTACCTTACTCGCTAGTTCTGTCAAATGGGATTCATATAATATGACTATACTAGCTGAGACAATCAGTTATCTATTTTACATTGATTATCATTTATCATTACTACTTATAAAAAATAATTATAACATTAAAATTATTACCAATGTGTATAATTAAAAATGGGTAAATTTTTCAATGGTTATATTTGACTAATGATCATATAATCATCAAATCCCAACAGTCTCATTTCCCTTTATACAATATAAATTCCACTTCATTATTTCATTAAATATTCACTACAATAATTTAATAATATATTGATTTTTTACAAAAATTTTATTTCATTTATAAAGAATTCGGGTGATTAATATTATAACAGATTGGATCGATCCATATTTTCTGCTTTTTTGACTAAAGTATCGATCATTATTAAAGAGATATTGTTTTATTATTTATAAATTAATATGACACACATTTTCATTGGAAACAAGTATCATTTAGAAAGAAACATGGTACATTTCATTCTTTCCACCTGAAGAAATTTAATTCCTAAAATTTAAATTCATTCTATCAGTTGGGAAAATTTGAGGGTAATTCTATCCAATTGTCTCCTCTGGTTACCATGTAACCTCTTCAAACATATGGTTCCTGCATAATACTTTGAGAAGGTGGGTAGTCTTGTTTCAAAAAACCTTGTATGTACTTTATAAGAGATCCATTGGTTTCTCCTCATATCAGAGGTCATATAGAAACCCTATCCTTTTACACAAATTATTATATGATTTTAATCAAAATTAACAATTAAATAAAAAAAGGATCGTAAATTCTATTGTATTTGTAATATTAGGTACATAAAACTAATAGAATGAAAAAATGAAAAAAACCATTATATAATATTCATATTGTGATCCTAAAACACTTTTATCCCTTAAAAATGCATGGGATAACCCATGGAATACATGAAAAAAGGGATGATCTAAAAATACTAGGAAGGTAATACATATATGAATTGAGAAATGCACATGGGTTATAAGGTAAACAAGATGACATAAAAAAACATGGAACCCAAATAAACACATGGAAGTATAAAATTAAGAACACTAGATATTATAATAATGGAATCATATAAATGTGTAAAAAACATAAAACATGACATAATCAGTAGTCAGGGCTCACTGCACATGGGGGAGCATAAGTCATGGCTAACAACCAGGGCTGTTTCACTTGGAGAACGTGTCAAGGCTAACCACCCAAGCCATTGCAAATGGACTCTGATGAGATTAAACATTACCCACTACCTTATATATCTATTTTAATTCACCCAAAATAAAAAGTTCATGAATATTTGTTCCACATAAACAATGATACATAAGAAATCAAAAATAAACATAAGGGTCACCCACAGAAAGAATTAGGAATCATAATCAGGTCTAAAGATATATCAAAAGGGAATATCATAGAAATGTCCAAGAAAGAATCAATTTAGATAATACATGGACATTAATAAAGAAACATAAAAATAGATCATAATTATTTATGTCAAAATTAAGTAAAAACATGTAAAAATTGCGGTTAGGAAACATTATAAATAAAACATTTTAGTATAGTTTATGGGAAAACATTCACGATTCTTTCAAAAAAAGAATAATTATCTATATAAAGTCCAAGAATGAACTACTATAGTATTTATTGTTAAAAATAGTTCTTTTAGAAAAATAATGTTAGATTTGAAAAAATAATGTAGTGCACTTGAAAACTGGTAAGAAATCGAGACGTTCCCTTTAATCAGTTTTGCTAATAGGGAAGAATTGAGAAGGGGAAGTTTTTAAAAGAATCATATCCAAAAAAATAATGAAGAAATGATCTATATACATGATTAGAGATCATATAAAAATAATTTAGAATAATTATTTAAAAAAATGTATTATATTTGGGTAGTGAGAGAGAAAACATCACCTGAAATAAATTGGAGTTTCAAAAAGGATCCATAAGCTTTTGTCTGAAAGTGAAATATACTTGATCTAAATATAAATGATAATTAGAATAAATCAATTTATTAATTGAGTAATAATATTTTATTCATATATTTTATTTAATGTAATTGTATTAAGTTCATTTATAGTCTTTTTTATGAGTTATAAGATACAATATTATCGTTTGGTAGCGTTTGATTCCTTGGTTTTCATGATCAGTTTACATGAATATATATATAGAAAACTACATAAAATGGGAATGATTCTCTAGAATTAATTTTTTACAAAATTAATGAACATAAATAATATTAAATAGAAATATAATTCATTTTTTATTTTTTTCGTATGTACCAGAAAATAAGACGTTTGTTATAATCGTTATGATTATTTTGGAAGTATTTTGATCATCACTAACTAGTTTTTTTATTAATTAATATTATGTATATTAAATTGTTCGGAAAAATTAAATAGTATTTAATACATATATTAATTTTTTTTTAAAAAATGGTTGTATGATCAGTATTGAATGAAGGAATATAAATCGAAACTTCAATAACCTTGAATGTGATAAATTAACACATCATAAATGAAATTTTCATTTTTAGTAAAAATGGATAGGGAAAAGAAATGATGAAAAATTATTACATTAACATGATAAAAATATAGTATATTTAAGAAACTATAGTTTTAATTAATCTTGGATAATGGGTGGTTAGAATAGAATAAGAAACAAAAAGAAATTGTAAAAGTAAAAGGAAATGAAAGTGGGGTTTACCTCTTGAATTTATCATCCTTGAGAACTTCCTTAGGGAAATGTGTTTGTTATTTTGTTTAGACGAAGGGCTCCTAGATGTGGGAGAGAGATGATGGAAAATTATTGGGTATAATTTAGAGAAGTATAAATATTGAAAGTTGTGACGAGAAGGGGTGGTGAGGGGTGGTATTTACTGGGGAAGAGGGGGTTGTTTTCTGTTTATTTTATTAATTTGTTTGTTATTTTCCCTCAAGACTATGAATAGTTTTAGAATTTTCTCTAAATTTAATAAAATCATAATGGTTTTTTCTATATTATAATGATTACATCTGTAATGTCTTAGGGTATAGTATACATAACTTATAGTGTATATATATATCGTAAATTACCATATTTTACTATTAGTAAAAAATTCAAGTATTTTAGAAAAATCCCAAAAAAATTCACTAACAATTTTCCAACATTTAAAATTAAAAAATAATATCCATTTTATGAGAAAAATTTTTCAAACACGAGAAATTTATTTTTTAATTAAAATAATCATTTACATGGAAAATTACAATTTTAAAGTTTTAACATATTTTATAACTCTTTGAAAAATTAATTATGGTCTCAAAAAATTATTTTACAATCACGAGAAAAAAATATTAATTTATGGATAAATTTTATAAAAAATTTATTTTCATTTAAATTATTATATTAATTAGAAAATTGAAAATAAATTTTGATGTATTCTAAAAACATCAACAATTAATTAATAATTTTTAAAATAATTATTTACTTATACTGTGATATAATTATATCGCATTATCATTTATAAGATTCCTAAATTTTATTTATAGTTTGAAGGGTGAGGTTACAATATTATTGGCCAATTTACTATTTCTAAGGGTCATATTAGTATTCTAAAGGCCACGTTACTATTCCATTGGTTTAGGTTCCTTAATTTTTGTAAACAATTTTTATTTTATTCATTATTCATTTATAATGTTTGTATTTTGTTTGATATATTGTTTTTATGTAATTTATATTATAAAACAAAATTATAAGAAGGTAATTTTCATTGATGAAATTTTGGGTTTTTACATTCTTTCCCCTTATAAAATTTCACCCTTGAAATTTCATTTTACATACTAACATGAAATCAAGTTAGGGTAATTATACTTCATCAGTTCCCCAGTTTCCCATGTTTTATCTTTATACTACTATTCTTCCATATTACATTAACTAGTTGAGTAGTCTTGTTTTATTGAAATTTATCTCTACGATCCAAGTAATTTACCGGATTCACCTCATAAGAGAGATCATTATCCAACTATACAACCTCTGAATTCAGTTCATGTGGGGGGTCCTGTATGTACTTCCCTAAGAGGGATTCACAGAATGCATCATTCAAGGCTAGTGGTAGTGATAATCGATAGGCCATAGCTCTGACATGATCAAGAATCTCAACGGACCAATGTACCTAGGACTCATCTTTATTTTCTTCCCAAATATCACGATCCTCTTCCACAGTGATATGCATATGAATACAATGTCTCCATCCTTAAACACCATGTCTCATCGACTATTGTTTGAATAAATCTTCTATCATGTCTGGGATGGCTGGATATTATGATGAATAGTTTTCCCCTTCTCTACCATTTCTTTTACCATTTCAGGTCCCAGAATTTTATGTTCACGGACTTCATCCTTGCATGTTCGTGTTCTGCATCTTTTCCCATAATGAGCTTTATATGGAGATATTTGGATGCTTGAGTGGAAACCATTATTTCACGATAATTTTTCCATATGATGATGTTGGTTCCATCCTCCCATGATTTCCATAGAACTTTCTCTCAGAATATCTTCTATTGTTTATATAGTCTATTCATATTGGACATAAGTTGGAGGGTGATAGGCCGTACTGAAGCTCATATTAGTGATCAGATCATGTTGGTGACATTTCAAGAACTTAGAGGGGATTCTCAGGTCTCCATCAAATATAGGGGAACTCTTTGAAGTATTATGACACATTTGATATATATCCTTGAATTTTTTTCCAACAATAAGTCCTCTCAAATTGAGATAAATTGATATTCCTTTGTGAGATGATCCAAAATAACCCATATATAATTGTTTCTTCATTAAGTTGTCAAAAATCTGGGGAAAAATTCCACGATGATGTTTTCCCATTTATCTATTGGTGTGAGTAATTTTTGCATCACCCCCTTAGACCTTTTCTTTTCAGCCTTCACTTACTAACATAACAGGCAAAATAATTTATATTAAATGATCTCATTTTTTATATTATCCCACTAAGAGTTCTCTCAGATATCATGATACATATTTGTGCTCCCTGGGTGATTAAAGAAGGTTGATATATATTCATAATTTAGAATCTATTTATTTATTTTCATATCATATGGTACACATAGTCATGAAAAAATATTCGGAATCCTTCCTTATCTATTTACAGCATTGAGGATTTCCCATTTCTGATAGATTCCACATTTTTCTAAATTTCCACATCATTTATTTGAGAATCCATTATTTTATCCATAAGGGATTTTGAATAATCATTTGAGAAAGGATTTACATTATTTCATTTACTATTACCATGTCTATACTTTCATGTATAAAAATATTAGATCCTTATTAATTCTTATCATTGATAAAGATACATGATCCTTTTTTTCTTAGAGCATGTACCACATTATTTTCCATACCAGGATGGTAGTGAATTGAGAATTCATAATCCTTGATGTGATATATCCCTCTTTGTGATTGTATATTAATATTCTTATGTGTGAATATATATTTTAGGCTCTTTTGATCAGTATATACTTCAGGCTTCTTTCCATAGAGGCAATGTCGCTAGATTTTCAACGAAAAGATCACAACTACCAATTCCAGAACTTGCATGCGATAGTTTTTCTCATGAATTGTTCAACAAAATTGGGGAATAGGCTATCACTTTATCATTTTTCATTAGGACACAACCTAATCCCTTGTTCTAAGAATATCAATACACCAGAAAGAGTTCCCCACATGATGGTAGTATAACTACCAGTATAGTGATGAGACTCTTTTTCAACAATTTGATGTAGTCTCCACATTAAATGGACCAGAAATTTTTTCCCCTTTTGATTCATCTTCGGTTATGTGGTTGAAAATCACGAAAAGTTATTCACAAATCTCGAGTAATACCCATATATACCATGTAAACTATAGATCTCCCTTAGAGATGTCGTCTTGGGCCACTCTTCATTTTACTTTGTCTTATAAGCGTCTATAGATATAACTTTTCTAATAGATACATTCCCCATGAATTATACTTCCTCTATCCAATATTTTCTATACTTTTCATAAAGTTTCACCCTTTATAAATCCTTCAGCATTGTATTCAAATTCTCCACCTGAAACTCGTTGATCTTGGAGTATATTAGAATATCATTAATAAATACAACAAAAAATTGGTCAAGGTAATCTCTAAATACTCTATTCATTAAATCCATGAAAATTACTAGATCATTAGTGATTAAAAAAGTCATAAGTATGAACTCATAGTATCCATACCTTATTTGAAATTCAGTTTTGGGAGTATCTTGTTTCCCAACCTTTAATTGGTGATATCCTGAATGACTGTCCACTATAGAGAATACTTGGATCCATGTTGTTGATTGAACAAGTAATCTATTTCTTTAAGGGGATTCTTGTTCCTTATCATGATTTTTTTGATTTCATGATAATAAATACAGAGGTGCATTAATCTATACCTCTTCTTTATGAAGAGGACTGACACACCCCATGGTGAAGATCCATGGAATATAAAACCCTTATTAAAATTCTCCTATAACTACTTCTTCAGTTCTTCCAACTCAATGGTGTCCATTCTATATTTTTCATTTCATAAAAAGAGAGATTTAGTTTTAAGTCCAATTCAGAACTCAACTTCTTCGTCAGGAGGTAGAACACAAAAATCATCAGAGAATAGATTAGTGTATTCCCTCACAAAGGGAATGTTTTAAAGCATGATCTTATAAATTTTATTAATCATTTGAGCTAGAAATTCCAGATCAAAAATATATATCAATAATCTAGATAATTATCCTGATGGAGATTCATATTTCTTTTTAAAATTTTATAGAATTTGAGGATACCTCAAGATGTGAAGTGTGATCTCCCCTTCTCGTCTATTGATGTTGGATTTATATAATGATATCCAATCCATGCCCAATATAGCATCAAACTCCCCAAAGGAAGTAAGTCAAAATTTTCTGGGAGGTTCTATCCACAAACATTAACTTGGGAGGAGTTATATGTTTTGGATTAAAAAATATCCCCATTTCCAATTTTCATAGAAAAATCAACCTCCATATTTTGATGTGGTGTTTAAATTGTTATAATAAACATTCAAAATATGAAATAATGCCTAGAAATAGAATAAAATATTTGATTCACTATTCATGAATAAACAACCATCATACCATTCACCACATATTTTTTGGATCCACCTCATCTATAGTTGTATCATATATCCTTCCTTTCGATCATGGAGGTTATTGTTGTGATTTTCCCCAAAACCCTTATCTTAAGTTAATTTTTCTCATAATCACCATGGTACTTTCTATTGATGAACTATACGACATGTTCAGTTCTAATTAGAAGATTCGTTTATGATTCTATATTGATGGGATTATTTCTATACCTTTAGATTTTATTTTCTAGGAGCCCCATTCTTCCACATTTGAAGCATTTACTAGCACCCTTTGGATAGTTCCCATGATTATTTTTTCCAAAATTATGACATGTGGGATATTGAGTTTTCATTCCATCATGGGATTTATCTGCTGATACTTCCATATTAAACACATTTTTTTTATTTTTATTTCTGATCCCATGAGTAAATTTAGTGTATCTGATCACCATTTCTACCATAAGGGAAAAAAATAAAATCTCCTCATAGATATCAAGGCCTCGAATCACAAATGATTTAATTGAATAAGACTTAGTTCACCGAATAATTGATCCACCATACATTCGATGTTCACGACAAAGATAGAGACATATTGTGGAATTCATTTGATGTTATCTTCATATGACCTAATTGAATTATCATTCTTCTACTTTAGTCCGAGGAACTCTATTTTGATATGGTGATAGAGGGTTCGTGGAAAATATTTATTGTAAAGTATTTTTTTTTCAAATATTCCCATTCTATAGAATCAATTTCTTCATTTTACTTTTTTTTCTTCATCATTTTTCACTAAAGATCAACTTTCCAATCAAAATGATATAATTCCAACATAACTTTAGCTTCCTCTGAGCCCTGATGCATAGAGAATATATAATTAATGAAGTTAATCCATTTTCATGTAAGGAGTGGATGAGAAGATCCATTAAACATGGGAGGCCCCTATCACATAATTGATTCAACAACAACTTGTTATTTCTTAGGAGAAAGAGGGTGTTCCAAATAATTCATGTTATTTTTTATAAGTTTATCTAGTAGAGTATGTAATTTTATGAAGTTTTAAGAACCTGTTCCCATCATATTTGTCATATCATTAGGGAATCATCACATTGAATATAATAGTGATTGTTGGAATGGATTATTCTATTTCAATCCATTAACTAAAAAAAGAAGGTAATATTTTGGGGATTGAATAATTATCAAATAAGAATATACAAAATAGAACGTTGAACATATAAATATATACATATAAATTAAAATAATATCCTAACTTGTGATACCCTATGTTTCAATTTGGGCTATCCATGGTTGTATAATTACTGATAGGGTTTTTACTAAAGTGTTCTAGAGATAATTTAAAAAAATAACTAGACCTTACTTTGATACTAAATATAGTTACCATAGCCTCTTACAAAAATTATTAAATGATTTTAAGAAAAATTAACCATTAAATAGAAACCAAGGCTCTTAAATTATGATGTCTTTAAATGATTGGGTACATAAAACTAAATACATGAAACCAAATTAAAAACATATTTCATATAATCTTCATAATGAGATCCTAAAACCCTTTGATTCCCTATATATGCATATGATATCTTGGGGAATACATGAACAAAGGGATGAGATGAAAAGTCCATTAAGGGAGTGAACATGTGAATAAATCATAGCACATTTGTTATAAGACATAGCATGATGACACAAGAAGGCATGGAACAAGGATAAAAATATAGAAACATTACATATAAAAAATGGGATATTTTTATCATGGAATAATAATTTTTTGAAAAAAACATAAAACAAGACATAATAATGATTCAAGGCTCATTTCACATAGAGGATCATGAGTAAAGTCCAATAACCAAGACCATTGCTGATGGAGCATGTGTCAAGGCTAACCACCCAGAACATTTCACATGAAATCTCATGAAGAAAAACATTACCCAATTCATTGGAGAGATATATAAGAACACCAATCATAACATTTTTAGGAATACATGTTCCACATAAACAATCATACATAAGGTATCAAACAAAAACATAAGTGTTACCTAGGAAAAGAATTTGGTATCATAAGCATGTCAAAATCAATATGGAAAGGTAATATCATAATGATGTCCATTAATGAAGGGATATAAATAATATATTGAAATTAATATGGGAAAATACCAATATATCATGATTATTAATGTCAAATTGAAGTGAGAAATTATAAAAATAGTGTTTAAAAAACATTATAAATAACACACATTAGTGTGATTTAATTGAAAATTTTCAAAATTATTTAAAATAGAAATGGAATAATTATAATTATAAAAATAAAAATGAACCAATATATCTTTTCATATTAAAATATGTTAGTCTAGAAAAATAATTGTGTCTTAAAAAAAATTATGGATTTCACTTGAAAAAGGGTAAGAATTCTGGAACTTCCATTTAATCAGGCTTGCTTATCGGGAATAGTTGAAAGGGATCCTTTTTAAAATATGTATATATACTCAAAAAAGAAGGATGAAATGAACTAAATACATGATTTTTCATCTTATAAATATAATTTAGATGAATTATATAAAAAACAAATAACAACAATTGGGTGAATAGAGAAAAAACATGACCTCAAGAAATATGGGGGTTTAGAAAGAATCTCTTACCTTAGGTCTAGAAGTGAACTAAAATTGATCTTAATGTAAATGATAATAAAATTAAATACATTAATTAATTAAAAATTAAAATTTTCTATAAGTATTTTTTATTATAATTTTCTTATGTTCAATTATGGCCTTTTTATGAAGTATAAGGTAAGATTTTATCATTCGATAGCATTCGTTTCCTGAAAAAACACAAAAACTATTCTTTCATCACTCTAGAAATTATGTTGAACGGATAGATGAAAATAAAATTTGGTATGGTGGTAAACATTAAGCTGTTATCCCTAAAATACAAAAGTCACCATGATCCGATCTCTAAACTAAAAAACTATCTCTTATCAATGTACTATCCCTCAATGGTCTCCCCAATATTGAGGTTTTACCTTATGGTAACAAATTTAGGATATGTTGACTTATCCTTTGTAACTTGATGAACCAAATCAGGAATAAACGAACCGAGGAAGAAAACTAGAACATTGCCTTAATTGGAACAATCCTGGTGCGTGCAATATATTATTGACATCAACTTCCGCAACTCTGAAGTTTCTTTAGCCAACTGAATATATGACATCATTTTTAATGTATATTCCAACAAATTTCCTTTATCCAGTTTATACATCATGATGAATTTTAATATTTGAATGTATTTCATCCATAGTTTTTCCTTAGATTCAAATATCCCTTTCATAAAATGTGTTTTGGTCGCTTATGATCTATAAAAACTATGAATTTCTCACATAAATGATATTGATGATTAATATTTAAAGCACAGACTGAATTTTCTAATTAAAATTAATCTTTTAGGATGTTTTTCTCATGAAATCATAACATCCATGAGGTATAAGAAACCACATGATCTCCCTTCATGAGAATTCATCCCAACCTAGATCTTGATGCATCAGAATAGACTACACATCCCCATCCAGACTCAGGAAATGTGAATATTAGTGATAATGTTAGACTGTCCATATGCTCTTGAATTTATTTATGACATTAATTATTCCATTGTAAATGAATTACATTCCTCATCAAATATATCATCGGTTCTTCCATACAATAATATTCACATAATTGTTTTTTGTAGTGTCTCATCCATCTAAGGGATCAATGTACCTCAAAGACATTCTTCATTGGTTTCCTAAAGATAATACCTTCTATCTTTTCCAGATCCAACGATACACATTTTTATGAAATTACATGTCCTTTTAAACATAAATATTGTGTCCAAAAATAACACTTTGATAACTAGGCATACATGCGATGCTCCAACAAGATAACCCAAACTATAGATATATATTTCACATGATCTACATTTTTCCTTGAATACACCAATATATATACCCGAATGGCCCTAAGGCCTTCATTTTTATTGATTTTTGATAACCCCCCTTTCAAGGGATGATGGGGAACCCTTACAAGTCCCGTAGGTTCAGAGATTACATGGCCCATAGGCTTAGGGGATTACATGACTCGATGGTCTTAGGGAATTCAACTAGACTATCTACAAGGAACTTCCCCTTCCCAGCATCTGCATCATGATAGTATCTCTCGACCTTCTCATTTCCTTCTGGTAATACACCAATATATCATCTAAAAACAACACCATAAAATAATATAGAGACCTTTTAAATATATGATTCAATAATTCCATATAGGAAACTGTTTCATTCATAAGATCAAATGATATAAAAAAGAACTCATAATTGAAATATCTTATACTGAAAGCTATCTTTGGAATATCCTCTATCTGGACTCGTAGTTAGTAATATGTGGAATCTAAGGATATTTTGGAGAACCTCATGGATCTCCTCAATTGATCAGATAAATTATAAATTCTTGGAAGATTATACCATTTCTCTATGATAACTTGGTTTGGATTTTGATAATACACAATAAATCCTATGAGTTTCATCCACATTCTTCATAAAGAGATTTGGGGCTTCCCAAAGAGGATTTCTTGCTATTACTTTATAACTCTTCCAACTAATCTACCAATTTCATTAATTATATTGGTTCCTTCAAATATAGAAGTAGGAAAATATGATTGGTTCCCCATGTGAGATCAATAATAATATCTGCTACTATTTTGGGTGGAAACCATGAGAAAATGTTAGTAAAAAAATCAAGGGCCTCATCCTCTATGGTTGAAAATTTTCTATTCCCCATCTCATTTATCGATGCCAAATAAACTACTGTCAATTGGTAAGGGAGGGTTCAAACCACTAATACCAAGGTTCCTTTTCTACTGGAATGCACTTCCAAATCTTCATTAATGCGATTTTTAAAACTATTATAATATTTAAGACTAAAATTACATGTATAAAATAGATATGGGCCCTATAATCCACTAGCCAATCCATTCCCATAATGAAGTCATTGTCATATGTATCTATAACAGTTAAATCCCATACCGACTCAGTCAAATTGATTATTATCTAACGTGTAACTCATTTAAATGTTTGAAAATATCATGATCCATAATATGTTTGTAGTTTTAAAATTGATATTGTCATCTCCAAATATAAAAAAATAGATCAATATTATAAGAATCAATAAATGAATGAGACTCCCCAGTATCAATCATTGATTTTACAAGGGTATAATTAAATTGGACTTTTCCAATCACTATTGAAGGTCATGATTGATCATATGTGATCACTTTTTGAGTTCTATAAATTTCTTACTAGGTGAAAATTTCTATTTGTTACTCTATTAGTATTTCCTAGTATGAGGAGTCCTAGTGTTCGTAGAATCACCATGATCTACTCGGTTCTACTAATGAGAGTATTCAACTACACTATTCAAGTCGAAAAGTATGATATCTCTGAATTATGATATGTGTATCTAGAACCATATCTTGTATCACTATAATAATAATGGTGAATATATCCCATCTGGTTTCCATCATGACATGCTCCAGGTGGTGCCATAGAATCTGACATCATTTGCTCAAAAGAACCACACTGAAAAAATTAGAACATACTCTTCAGTTGAGGGGTAAGTTAACTAATTAGAAGTTATAGTTTTGAGATATGATAACCCATTTAGAATAGTTTTCCCTACTATTCTTGTTCTAAACATTGGAGTTTCGACCAATTCCCATAAGAATAAACAATCTTCCAATGACTGTGTTTCCTGAATTGTCTCTCTCTACCACCTTCTCTCTATTAACCATCTCTGTATAATATTTTATATAATGTATGATAGTATTTTATAAAATTGATTATTTTTACCGAAATAAAAAATATTTTGTCTTGAAGGATAAACTTGCAGCATCTTTCAGTGTAATGTAGAAAAAATTCATCAATTTATCCACATACTCTATCACCGAGATATTTTCCTATTTCGAACTGAGGAATTCAATTTTCACGAAATTCTAACTGTGTGAGGATAAAATTGATTGTTTAATTTTATTTTTCAAAATAGTCACATTCTATGACTTGGTACAAATTATTATGAACTGCTAAATTTAACCTATGGTATGACAGATTATCAAACATATACATTTCCCACTTCACATTCACACAAGTGATAAAAATTCATTTTCACATCGATTTTTTTATTTTAATATAATTCAGTATGAAAATATATTATAGGTTTTTTTAAAAATATGTTCTTAATGTTGGTTAAAAAATCAGGTGTTTTAAATAATTTTTTTGTGGTAATTTTTCTTATCAGTTATTTCATCACCGATGTGAAAAAACTTTTACATAATTATTTTTTAAAAACCAATTTGGTAAGGGATTATATGGAATTTTTTGGCATCTATTTATGAATAATCGATATGAAAAATAATTGTTTTATATTATTTATTTATTTATTCACCTTTATTTTAGATTAATAAGTAATGAAGAAAAACAATAGCATAAAAAACAACAACATAAAGTTGTACAATTTGAACTTTTAAATTTATAATATTTTTATAAAATAAAATAAAATTCAATAAAACCTAATAAATGGTTGACAAATTTAATTTTTAATTGTATGAAAACTTTTATAATTTAATTATGAGAATCAGAAAAAAGATAAAAATTAAAAATAAATCATTTAACAAGAATAATGAAAAAACCAATGAAATATTAAGGAAAAGTTTATAATAAACTATAAGATTCAAGAACATCATATCTATCCCTATTGAAATGATTTAATAAATAAATATTAAAACATAATATAAGAATTCCTTTACATCTCCCTGTATTTATAATTTCCTTTCAAATGAGAAATTCAATTCAAAAGATCATTTTTATGTAATATATCTATAATTTAGTTAAAGAAATTGAAAATTCTCCTTTGATTTTACATATATGATCCTGGAATGATTCTTTATTAGGGTGTATCTAATGAAAATACATTACCAATTCGGAAAAAATGAATAAATTAAATTTAGAAGTAATTATAATATAAACAAGTATTAAGATTATCAATCTTACGTGTTTGATACATTCATAAAATTTTCTCGCACTTCAGAGTAGATATAACATAGACAATAATGTGTCTTCTACATTGGAAAAAACCCAAATTCCAATGGCCATAGATATATAAGGCAATTTAAGGTTATTTTTTATTATGTAAAGAGATATTAAATTTTTTGACATAGATGTTTCATACTCATAATGATAAAGAAACATCCAACACTAAATATTTGAATTCTTTTGAAATCATTCAGCATTATAATTCTTTCATTCAACATCATTCATTATCCCCACTATAGGTGAATTAAATTGTGGGTCTACAAATCCATATACTTATATCTTGTCCTACTACCTATTTTTTTAAATATTACTAACAAAAAACAAACATAAGTATAAATTTTCAGTTAACAAAATCAATGAAAATACTTTTATTGACCAGATTACATGGAAAAACATGAACTATGTTAATTCCCAAATTATAACTGGTTAAAAGATCCACAATATTAATTTCAAAATATCCATAGTTATTTCACACCCACAAATTCTAGCTACCTTTGGAATTTCATAAACATCTAACCAGAATGTTTAATATGATGAAAATCTACCAAGACTTATAGAATTTGTATCTGGATTAAAAAATGTTGTATTTTTTGTTCTCTAAATAGTATTTATTTACTTAAAACATTTCCTATAAAAAATATATAAATATATATAATTTTAAATATTAGAACAAATTCAACATTAAATTTGAATATAATATATAATAAATGCATACCTCTATTTCATTGTGTCGAATGATCCGGGATTGAAAAACTAAAAAACTACTAATACATTGTTAAAAATTACTCAATTAATTTGTTGGAAATGGTATTCCTTTTTTTCTATCTATAATATCATGTAAAGTGACCCAATGATACTATGTCTCCACATATTAATGATGAATGGTATTTCTAATAAAATATATCATCCCATATGAAACAATATAATGATGGTTATCATCAACATATTACTCACAATGACCGAGAAGTTGTGGTGTACGAGATGTAGGAGTTAGGAAAGGAGTTGCGCTAAAATGGGGAGGTGTATGAGTTGGATAAGTAGGAGGAGTAGGATATGCTAGTGGAGGTGGAGGAGTGGGATTCATAGTCTAAAACTATCATTGCATGTCTATAAACATCTATTTTACCAAAGTCATGATCCTTTTCTCTATTATCAATCGAATATCCTGAACTTTAGCTTTCAATTATTCTATTTTTTACAAAAATCCACCAATGAAGAAGTTTATGAATGTCGACACCATTTTTTACAATACATGAACCAGGTATCCTCAAACACGACCCATGTTCTTGGGAATTCTCAATGCTGTAACTAAAATTTCCTTTCCTCCCTCATTTGTGAATACTCTGTATGTTATCTTCTCTTTTTGATAATATAGTATAGAATATTATATTTTTTTTAATGAATTACAATATATAAATAGTTGATTCAAATTACAAAAATAATTAAAATAGCCATCTTACAATCCTATCAGATACAACCCATGACTCCTTTAGAAGATATTTTATATTTTTATCATTTAAGAACTCTTCTATTTTCATATCTTTAAGGGGGGTCAACCTCTGCAAAGCCTAAAGAATCAATTCTCCAGGTTTAAAAATTTTCCGTTATGATTTTTTCCTCCAAAACATTATACACTCATTGAGATAAATTATGAGGGTTTAAATTTATATATTGGATCTCCATGTCAGATCTCTTTGACTATTATAAATTAAGAAAAAATAAATCATTATCATGAATATTAATATAAAAAAATATCATAAAAGGTACCATTTTATATAACAAAAATTCCTCTCATCATCTACTTTCAAAAAATTTCTTTCACATATCATTATCTATAAATGGATATAAATCACATGGATTATGATGTTGTCTATTACCAATAATGTAAAATGATGTGAGGGTTGATTTAAACTCCCTCCATCCCTTAGTATCCAATGAAAAATATTTTCTCATTACTCCAATATCAGTTATGTCATATGTCATCTAATAAAAAGGGGAAAATTATTTTACTATTAATATTTAGAGATAATCAAAAAATTAACAAATGAACATACCAAAATGGTCTCCCACATGTGACATATTGTCATTTTCAGCACTTTTCCAATCATTAATCAAAATAATTTCATTAATTTTATCCAGAAGTACTATAAATGTCTTTAATTGTTTTGAATCTTGATCTTTTTAGAATATCATTATCATCAAATTCTTCTAGTATCCTCTAGTCTTGGAAATGTTAAACTCATAATTTTCTAAAACATGTGCTAAAAAATTTACTAACCATCAATCTCTTTCCCAAATGGATGTATTTTTCTATTATATTGAAGGATTAGGAGGATCAACAATAGAAGAATGTGTATGTTCCTTCTCATATCTATGTGCAAGATCCAATCTAGTGGTTAGTGGTGGATTAGATGATTGACATGTTCTTATCCTATAAACCAAAGATACAAACACTTAGTACAATAATATAAAATTCTTACTGTTATAAATAAATATAAATAAAAAATAAAAAATTATAAAAAAGTTAAATAAGACAAACACAATTTTAACCATATTTTTTATGGATCACTTGGGGGATGAACCAATTGGTAAAGGTTCCTCATAATCCTACATTAGAGTCGAGTTCAAATACAGGTGGGATAAATTTCTACAGTTACTATAATAGTACTATAGTAGTCATTGTAGAATATTGTAGCACTATAGTAGTGAGGGTACTATAGTAGGTACTATATCAGGGTACATTAGCTGCAATAATATTTATCTACAGTGGGATTTTGGGCCATTAGGCCTTTGGGCCATTAGGCCTTTTGGCCATTGGGCCTTTAGGCCATCTAAGGGGTAGTTATGCAAGCATGATGTGCAGGCGGTGGCACATTCATGATAAAAAAGGGCCTTTGGGCTATCCATTGGTGTCTCTACAGGATATGTATGGGCTTCATAAACAATGAGACTTCAGGATAGAAATATATAATGTAATAAAGTAGTTTATTGGGTAGTTTATCCATTTTGGGAGCTAAGAACTACCTTTCAGGTTTGTGTGTGTGTGTGTTATTTGTGTGTTTGAATGTAATTGTACCCCAATCGCCTAATATAATCATATTTTTTTATTTTAACTAAAATTATATGAACATTAATGAAAGATGAAATGACATAAATGAAATAAAGCAATTCAAAAAATGGTGCATGAATCGTAACAATCCTCTAATATAAAACACCATTTTCCACCTGAAATAATATTTATTGAATATATGAAAAATGTTCTAATAAAAAGTAAAAAAAACTAACCAATTTCATTTCATATTTTTTAGAGTATATAACTATGTTTTTTACAACATTAATGGGTATTAAAAATACACAAAAGGGTGAAAAAAAATCCAAAAAGGCATATGAATAAAAAAATGATCCAACCAAAAAAATCATTTTTGTACAAAAAGAAATATATATGAATATTATATTTAATACTATATATATATATATTTTTATTTAGCATATTAGGTTTAATTTTTTGTAAAAAAGTCAATTAAAAGATAAAATTTCAAAGGGTAAAATTGGTAAAATAAAAAAAATAAACATATATAAAAAACTTAATTTATTAGTTATAATACATGTTTTAATAAAGAAAATAAAATTAATATATCTAAAATTTATTGGAATTTTAAAAAAAAATCAGAAATAAATATATGTTACTTTTAATATTAGGACGATCCAAAATGATTATTTTCGAAAATTCCTTTGTAGTGATCTTTCTACTTGTTAGAAACCTTGTAATAATATTCTAATCAATATTATTTTTTATTATTTCCATGGAATTAGGTATATCACATAAATCATCATCTTTGTCATGTTTATCATAAAAAACATACTATTTTTTCTTTAGAAAATAAAAGACCATTTTATATTAAATTGATCAAGAGAATAATTTTTTTTTATTTTTCATGTGTTTCCAGTATAAAACAATTATATATTTATTCTAATATATCCAGATTAACAAGTTTCATTCCAAATTCATCAAGTTTCACACTATTGTTGCTGTTAAACAATTTTTAGTTAGACAATTGAGCTTGATATTTAATGTAATAGACCTAACATATTTATTCAACGACTCTATAAACTAATATTCCAAATTAGACTTTTTTTTGTAATAATATTTTGTATGAAATGTATGGCCGTTACTATCATGCCCATAAAATGTTATAAAATTTTAAATTGGACAACCCACTAAAAATCTCAATGTTCCGAATGCATCTATTCTACCATGCATGGTATCCTTAAACCATTGGAAAATTTTTTACGCTTATATTTTCAACAAATTAAATTCAATGTTATATATGGCTGACCATATTACAAGTTATTCAATATATATACATTATCTTCTTTATATGTTCATAATCCAATTATTTTACTTTTAAGCCATGAATCCCCTTTCCCTCATAAATGAATCTTTCTTGGTGAGACAAAGGAAAAATCATGTTCTTTATTGCAGACTAGTATCTTGTAAAAAACTCTACAAACTCATTATAAATATATTTCTCAACAATGGAGGATTTAATTCGATATATATTATTAACTTTCCCCCTAAATATATCCATATAACCTTTAAAAGGATATATCCAGAATAGATATACAAGTCCGAAAAGATTTATTTCTTAGACCAAATGGACTATTAAATGCACCTTTATATCAAGAAAGATAGAGGAAAATATATTCCCAACTGAAAAATTATATAAAGAACTTCATGCTACAGATGTTCCTATGAATTCAGATAAACCACCTTATTTCGTATTGAATTGAAAAAACAATATGACTTTAGGATAGTTAATATTATATATATGGGAAATATTTCCCACCATTTAACATACATGGTATGTTTCATCCTGACATAAAAATGATGATATTTCCAACTTGTCAACATCAAATCATTTAAAGAAATAAATTTTTAACAGTTTAAGAATAACTCTTCAACACATTGATATCACAAAGAAAATGAAAACATATAATTTTATCCCTCATCGATAATGTACTAAATGATGCTTTAAGAATGTTTTCCTCCCATTAGGAGAGGGGGATAACTGTAAATGTATTCCCATTGATAGTAAGACCAATCTTTTATTAATTTCATCTTATGTATTTCCTTTAATATGGAACAATGTTCTAGTCAATATTGTAAATTTTTTCTTCTCTACATGCATGACATTAATGTTAGGGTTGACTTCATGATATCTCCAATATGGTAACTAAAATAATTTTGGATGTTTCATACAAATATTTCTATCATTACTATATTTCTAAATCATTCAAAATGTCTCATCAATGTTTTTCACCCTCTCTAAAGACTGATCAATGGAAAAATATTTCAGAGAAATATCAATCTATTATGAGCCAATCAATTCCTTTTTTCTTCTTTGATTTGTTCGATCCATATTTAAAACCTATCGATGAAACATTTATACTGTTTTTCTCTCGTGTTGTAGTTGATAATATGTAATCTTTCGTTTAAAAATTGTGCCGGATTTATGCCCCTTAAAAGTGTATATAGACTAATTTCCATATACCGGGAAGTCATTTTTAGTGAACATAATCATCACATATAGTTGAAAATATTTCATTTTATAGGAATTATAGACACTAATATCTTCCTCTCATAAAATATTAAAATAATATATTAATGGTGATTAGAAAACAACAATATCAATTCCTGCCTATATTTTTTACAGTGTTCATTAAACTCAACATGATATATTGTTTCTAAATACAATATTTAGGAGATAAATTCTAATGTTCCAATGAAATACGTGATTAAATATGAGTGCTACTGAGGCTTCAATATTGATTCATTCTATACATACGTATTCCTAGTTTGCGATTTATAACTTCATTTGTGAATGTAGGAAACTGTTGACAAATTTTCGACCATTATGGACAATTAACTAGATGTGAAAATTTCTCAATACATATCTTCTCATCTGTATACCATCATAGATTTTTTTCATCCGTTGAAATTTCAAATAAAAATTTCAAATGAGGAATTATTAGAAGATAACAAAATGCCTTTGTATGGGTATCTATAACTACTAAATATGCCTGGTATTTTTCATTCAACATATACTATGATATCCCATATTTCGGAGACCCTGATAAAAACTAGTATTCCTCTGTATATATCACATAGTTATTTGGGATGGATTTTATTTTCCTATACCATTATCCAATTGGGTATAATATTTTATTGACTTTATAAAATGAATATGGAAGATCATTGTCTTTTTGAAGAATGTATTTCAACAATTGTGGCAACTATGTGAAACTTTTGTCACTCGATCCATTTTTGTCCCTCTTGTTTATCAATCATAACATCATCGACAAAACCATAAATTCCATACATCCTAAATACACATTTCTATCAAAATCACCATATTGATATTCAACTATTGGATCTTTCTCAAATTCCTCTTCTTTAATATCATGAATCATTTCTTTAATTTGATCACACTTATCATCTTGAAAATAATCATCATTAATAGATCTGAAATTATACCCAGTTTCACCATGCCAAATACATGGGAATAAAATCATATTGAATCCCTGAAAAATTAAATAATCATTGATATATTTTCTTTTTCAACTTTTCATATTTAAATATTTGAGGCATGGATAGAAGAACTTGTCACCCCTTGGAACATTTCACTTAAAAAAATCCAAAAAGAATCAAAATCATCCTTATATTAATCAATTATTTGATGTTTAGTAATCCATCTTTGACTCATTATTATTAATAAACAATAATGTAAAATTAAAAATTGTTAATATAATATCAAATTTAATTAAAAAATTACTTTAAAAAATAACAATAAAAAACTACCATGAAATATTTCTAAAAAGTAGAAAGGATTTTTATTAATTTATTTTAAACTAATGGTTTTAATGACAAAAATTTTAATAATGAGGATATAATAATAATAATATTTTTATTGTTAACATTTTTTCAATCCCTGGAACCTCATTAATAATACTCTTTATAGGGTTTTTAATCATGTAATGTAGTTTTTTTCATTTCATGTTATGATAGTTGTAAAATATTTAGAAGAATTAGACATTCCATGATTAAGGAAGAAGGAATTATCTATATCGTGTAATATTTTTTTAAGTTATCCCTTCATTGGATTTGTAATGTGAGGTTTTAGGCTGGGGATAATTGGGAAATCAAACACATGGAACAACATGTATGAAAATATTTGGTATTTTTAAGGTGTGTATGTGACATTATGGATGATAATGTTAGGATGATAAAAAAAGTTAGTATGTGTGATAGATGGAATGGAAACAAGCATGATATGATATTTTAGCTATATAATACATGATATATGGGAAAAGACATGATTATATTTATTTAAAAAACATTGGTAGGTTATTTTATTTCTATGTGAATCTATATAGATTTCATATATAAGTGGTAATCCAATATATGGGTTAACATTGATGAAAGGAGTAAACTAAACCATATTAAAAAAATTAGGTTTTTATGTTGTTTTATTTCCTTCGTATCTTTTCAAATAATATATGATTATTGGATAATGTTTTTGTGTTTTGAAATAAAAAATCAACTAAAATATCTATGTGTTGAGTTTTTTGGTGTGAACGGGTGAGTAAAAGGGTTTATGTTAAAGTGTGCAGTCTGTTTCATGGGTAGGGAGTTGAGAGGAGTTCAATGCGTTAGTTATATTTTAAAATAAAAAGTATAAAAAATGTAAAATCAATGTGGTTTCTCGGATAATTAAAATTGAAATAAGGATGTAGGGTCTAGTCCAGATTAAAATAAGTGTTTAAAAATTTAATACTAAAAAATTGGAAAATATTATATGTTGTTAGGGGGTTGTGTGTGTTCCCCATGTTTCTTTTTTATATGGTATACTGTTATTCATTTCTCAGTTTTGTAAAGAAATAATTAGTTAAAATAAATTTTTCTTATTACTATGATACTGGAATGAATCATTTAACATATTGAATATTTCTTTCCCTATACAAAGTCTTTACTACCTAGCCAATCTATTTGATCCCAAATGGTATGTGTCCCTTATTCAGGGTCACATCTATTTTACCCCAATGGTATATGACCCTTATTTATGGTCATGTCAAAAGTAAAAATTTACACCCAACATGTATGTTAAAACCCATTCCAAAAATTTTAATAAGCCTTTATTTCTTTATGAAATTTATACAATTATTTTCAATGTATCAAAAATAAGCCATACTTTTAAAATAACCATTTTACACATTTCATCAATGTGGGTTCCCATAAAACCATCCAATTTCCACCACTCTACAAAACCATCACTAAAGATGTTTTAGATTAAGAATAACACATTCATGATCAATTTGAAAAAAATTCATTTAAAACTAATCATATAATTTATAATCAAGTGGAGTTAAGAGAGAAGCCCCCAACCTCAAAAATGTTGAAGAAAGTAAATAAAGGTAAAATGATTCATTATATATGATCATGAACCTCCATTCCTTTCCTATATCCATCCAAAAAACATCATAATTCATATCATGGAACATGGATAAATCAAAAAAGATTAGATATGTTGTTTTTGAAAAGAGATGGATGAGGAATTAATGAAGAATGACCATGAACATAAGCTTACTGGTGAATCTGGATCCCTAATATCATTTAATTCCCCAAAATACCACTATAAGAATGAAGGAGAATCTCTCTCATGCATTAGAAGTAAAATGAGTTCATGTTATGGAATAATTTCTGGGAAAAATTCCTAAAGGATCTAAATTTAATTAGATCCACAAAGTTTTAAAAGGATGATTGTGTTTGACATGATTTAGATAACCGTACGCCAACTATATGGGTACAAAAGTCTTAACCCAACCCCATGAATGGTTTTCTCACATAGTTAGACAAACCCTATACCACTTGTAAACTTTCCACTTTACAAAATGATTGTAGGCTCACATGGTTTGTCCTGGGAACCGACATGGTTTTTCCAAACCATGCACCAATTGTGCTCTATCCCACTACCAACTATTTTCCATTAAAAAGATTCAGGAGGAGTTTCGTGGTTTCTAATAACTGTGTTCTAATGATGCACGTCCAAGAAAGCCTAAAAAAAGTATCAACGTTTTTCAGAACCTCTTAAGACTTAACGCAATAATTGCGTTTTCTTAAAATACAATAATAATTGGTAATGTACCTAAAACAGGGGGTGAAAAACTTGAAAATTTGTTAAAAACTCCTATGTCTAGTGTAAATGAAAAATTAAATTATAATGATATTCTTGTTATTTTATGTGGAAAGGATTTAACCGAAAACCATTTTGTTGTGCCTCTTTTAGAGTTTTATGTTATTATAGGTATGTATTAGATTTCGAATTATCATGATTTGATACATTTTATAGTTAAATAACTAATTTTTTTTAATTAGGTTTTGTTTGAAAAAAATATTGAATTCATAACTTTGATAATATTTTAATAAGATATTAAATATATTAAATATTTAAATGGATGTTTCCTAGATATATTATTGGGAATTAGAGAGTCCAAATTATTGATGATACTATAGAAAATAAATATATCTATGTATTTCTTTATTTATTTCATGGAATAATACAGGATAATGTGATTGATTATACAGTTGAATTAGTTTCTAATGCTAAGGAAATATAAAAAACTAATTATTAAATGTATCATGTATATCCTTTGGAATTGAATATGTAGTTACAAGTGTTTCTTAAAAGGGATTAATGTTTCTTGGAAGATCACTATGTGGTTCCCCCTTTTAGATTGTTAAAAAGTAAGATGGTTCCACGTGTCATTACACTGATTATAGAGAATTTATTAACAACATTGTTTAGAATAAGTATTTGTTCCATAAAAACAAGGATTTTTTTATCATCATGAAGATGATATTTAATTTTCCTCAGATGATCTTAGGTCCTGTTAACATTAGGTAAATGTGAATGAGGATGAGATTCTGAATATAGAGTTTCATACTAGGTATATGAATTATGAGTTTCATGCTATTGCATTTACATGAAAAATTATCTAACAATGTTTATAGATGTTTTGAATTGATTTTTCCATTAGTTCTAAGGTAAATTTTTGTTTGTTTTTTGGATGAAATACTGATATATTCTGAAAGATATGATAATAGTTAAATATTTTTGATAGTTTTTCTGTAAACCTTGAATGAAAATTAGTTATACAAAAGATTTAATAAAAGATAATTTAGGTTCCGAAGGATTTATTTCTATTTAAATAATTTAAATAAATTTGGAATATCTATTAACCTGATTAAAACTAAAGAAGTTGAAGAGTGTTGAAAAAAAATAAATTTCATAGATATTCGTAGATTTCATTAATTAATGGTTCACTACTGAATTTTTTTGATAAAACTAATCTATTATCATTCCCACTAACTATTTTCACTCATTAAGGATTTAAATTCATTTGGATGAAATAATGTGATGAATGTTTCAATGAATTGGAAATAAGATTACTCAATTATCTAGTCTCAACCCTTCCACTTTAAAATAGTGTTTTTATCTGTAGTGATGATCCTTCAAAGGGTCATGGTTGTGTTATAATGAATAATGGTTAAGAAATTTATTATTTTTCACAAAAATTGAAACATGATGAGATAAATTTTGTTACACATGACCTTGAATAAAAGGTTGTATGTTTGATATAAAAATATGTAGGACTCATTTTTATAGAGTAATGTTTCAAATATATACTCACCATAATTGTATGAAGTATGTATTCACTAAGAAAGAGTTGAACATGTGACATATATGATAGATTTAACTGATCAATGATTTCAACTACATGATTCATTACCATCAAAAAAATCCAACAGAGTAGATAATGTTTATGTCCAAAATATAACGCATCATAAACATAGAAACATTCATATTGAGGACAACCTATTAATTATTTTAATATTAACTAAATAGGTTTTATTTATTAATATTATATTAATATTTTTCCATATGAAAGTATTATAATGTATCTTTTATATTTAAATAACTATATTTTGTATCATATTAATGTTTTATAATATTTGGAGTAAACTTATGTGAGCTTTTTAGTTTTGGTTTGAACCTTAAAAATGTTTTTACCTACCCTTATATAAGATTTATAATTTGTTATATAAAATTATAAAAGCTTTATAACTTCTATTTTTCCATTATTTAATTATTTAATTTCCTTAAGTCAGCCTTATAATTTTTTACCGTTAAATAAGTATCTACATATACATATATAAAGTGTGGAAAAGTGTTTTTACTCTTAAATAGGGTTAACTAAAAAAATTCTCAATTTTAAAGCATTTATAATTGGAATAAATGTCATACTAATAGTTCAAATATGTGACGATCAGTTAAAATATTCCACTTCAAATAAATTATAACACCACCACTGATAGTGTGCTAACACCTTTTTAACTATGAAACTATATGAAGGATTGTGAAATTGCCCAATTCTTTTTACAACTATAAGGGAATTATTACTCCTGCTAGTAAAAGCCTATTTCTACCAGTACTAGTTGAATACTACTTCCATAAGTTAAAAGCATACTATAGATAATATAAATTTTCCTACCACTACTAATGCATTATTTCATAGAGATAAACTTTCTCCTACTAGTTCAGTCATAATAAAACTATTTGAAGATGCTACTGCTGATTTAAAGTCTTTTACTGTATATTTATGCAATAAAATTTAGACTAATTATAACATAAGAAATTTTATTCTATTTAATGAAATTTAGTGAAACATGTATTTGATAATGATTATTCTTAAATGACTACATGTATAAATTAATGAAACATTTAGACATTTTGTGGAATTCTTCTCATTATGAAGATGTATATCATTTTTTTATTATTCTATAATAGATAATTGGAGTACTTGAAATTCTATAAAAATTTAGATCCCATTTGTATAAGGGTTTATTTATTAGCTAGATAATCAATTAATTTCTTCAATATTCTGACTAGCTACGATTTAGTAATTTTTGAGAAGATATGGGATAGTACAGTGGTTCATATGAAGCTATGTTTTTGAACAAAAAAATGAAATTTTGCAGTGAACATTTGAAATGTACTGAAGAACATATTTAACGAATATCTAAAACAAAAATAATATCATTCTTGATATTATCCAACTTGATTAGAGAAAATATCAAATAATAAACCATTATTACCATCATTATTTCTTTGTAACTATTTTATTTACTATCATAATATTATTACATTACATTTATCATTTAATAGTAAAAGATCTTGTTCTATATTGGAGGGTTCTAGGTACTCTCTCTTTTATCCTTTTTATTATTTTCCCCCATTTATAATAATGGAAGATGATTTTTATCCTATACTACCTATGTGTAGTTGTTTATAAAAACATAATCCTGGTTTTTGATCATGATTATTGTTTAGTGAAACGATTGGCATTGGGTGATTCCAAATAGGGGAGTTTTAGGTCTCCTCTTGAGACTAAACCTCTTTTTTATTTCCACAACATGTGTATTTTTTTATATTATGTTGTTTTGAAAACATAAATGTTTTAGTTTTCAAAACTAAAAGAGAAAAACAATAATATTTATTATTATGTATTAGTTTTCTATATAATGATTCCAAAATTATTTGATTAATTTTAAAAGTTAATGTTATTTCAAAATTGATTCCAATTGTGTTTTCATCGCACCTTTGAGAAATATTTAAAAAATTATATTATATATTTTATATTATTTTATTTAACTATGATATTTGTTATAAATTGGGTGAATTGTTAAAAAAATTATTTATTAAAAAATGTTTAAATTTAAACTCTATTCAAACCACTTTTGAGTTTCCGACTAAGACCAACATTTGGTATAAAAATGGAGGTTTTCTTTATTTTTATTATATTTTACCTTGATAGGGTTTTTAGAAATATTTTTTAAATTTTAATTTTATTTAAATTTTTTTAGATATTATAATGATAAAGTATATGCTACAAACATACCTCATAATTATAATGGTAAGAATTAGTGTTAGTGGAAAATAAAAATGAAAATATACCTTGAAAGCATATTTTTTAACATTTGAGGATCTATTGATGATACATATAAAAAAACCAAACCTATAAGAAATTAATGGGATTGACCAACTAAATCTACCAAGTATTCAATAATAAAATCTATGAATGATTTATGTTTTTATTTCATTGTGGAAGGGTTCAATATGAAATCTTTATGGGATACTACTTTTAAAATTTGGAATACCCCTTATGTTTTTCATATAGGAACTTGTATTTTTAAATACATAAGACAAAATACATGTATTATTTTGTCTGATAATTTCAAAATGATCCTTAGTGAAACTATCTCAAACATTAATCTTAAATTCAATATGATAATAAATACTATGATTTTACTTAAAAAAATAGTGATGGATAAATTTCAAGCGATGAAGATCTTGAGATGTCTTTTATATCATTGGATGGGTACTATAGTCTCTATTTAGTAATTAGGTGACATAAAACCACAACCATTTATGTTTATAATTGAAAAGATAGTTATTTAAAAATAAGTGATAAAATATTTAATGAAATTTATGAATTAAAGATAAATTCATTATCATTTAATGCCTCACATCCAAAATATATCAAAGTTTCCAAACCTGATAGTACGAGTGGAAGTGAAAACTTTATAGATAACATTTATTAAATTTCATATTTGGGTATAATATTTAAGAAGTTAAAAAAATATTTCTTAAAGAAAATTATAGAAGAATGTATGATAATATAGAAAATAGGAGGAACAATTAAAAAAAACGATGAAACAACTAATGAGGATACCTTAAAAATATAAGTGAAATGGTAACATAAAAGCATAATATCTATAGAAAAATATAAGAAATAATATGAGGATATATATAAAAGAAAAAATAGAGAAACCAAATAGACTTTGAGTACACTTGAATATAGAAGTTAAAAATTAAAAAGTAATCTCATTCTTTATGGAATCTACTTTTGGTTTACCGTCCACTTCTTCTACTCATATACCTGATAATTCTGAAATGTAATATGAAGATTTTGAAGAGTATTTTTTTATAATGGAGGATTCTAGGAATGAGTTAAATGATAAATGTAAATATATGAAAGTGAATCATATTTTATGTGTTAAAAAAAATATATGACAAATATGGAAAAAGAAATGAATTCTAATATGCTAAATGAAAATACAGATCTAATGTTAGATAAAGAACGACAAGAAAAATGATCTGGATAGTTTTTTTATAGTGGAAAGGAATTGAATATCATGCTTTATGAGCAAAAAAATCCAAAATATAAATTTGGAAAAAGGTTTGGATATAGACAACAATGATTAATGCATGCCTATTATTTCATTCATATATCTAAAAAAAATCATTAGTTTCCAAAATATATTTTAGTATTTATAATATATGTTGACGTTATTATTTTTGGATTATCCAAAAACTCCTTGTATATTGAATTTTCTTAAATTATATGAAAATAATTTGAAATGAGTTTAATGCGAAAATTAAAATTCATTTTTGTTATTCAATATTTTCAAAACAAAATATGAAATTGTTTTGAATTAAATAAAATACACATAGAATATTTTAAATAACTTTTAATGATATTTCCAATGAAAATTAATCTCCAATGAGTATAAGTTATTTTTTAGTTATGGATGAAATTGGAAAGTCAGTTGACCACACTACTTATAGGGTTGTGGTTATGATTTTACAATACATAACTATTATCCAGCCTGATATTATGCTTAGTGTAAGAAATTTATTTAGTTTTTTGGAAAACCTAAAAGAATATAATTTAAATGGTGTCAAAATAATTTTCTAATAACTCAAAAATAAAAAATAATTTTGGACAACTCTACATGACATATATTTGACTTAGTCTGTTATTCAAATATTGATTTTTGTGGCTGTAAGTTTTATTAAATAAAACCTTTGGAAACTTTTTCTTTTCAGGAAAGCATATTCTGTCATGGTGTATTAGTACATATAATTTTATTTAATTACACACTACTGAAGTTGATTCAATAGCTTTATGAATTTTTCTTTCATAAATTATATGAATTAAACACAACTTACTATACCATCACTTGAGCTTAAACATGTCCCTTTATACCGTGAAAACAAAAGTTCAATAAAACATTCAATGAGTATTGTGTCTATTTAAAGGAAAAAATGTATACAAGAAGTTATTAATTGAGGTATCATTTTCAAAATGAAGATATTACTCTAGAATTCATTGGAACTAATGGTCATATTTCTGGAATATTTACAATGTCATCAAATAATTAGTGATTGAGCTATATCATAGATGTTCAAGGATTGATAATTTTATTTTAGAATTTTATTTCTTAAATTCATTTATACCACATGTAGAAGTAATATTTTATTCTATTAGCTATGATATTGTTAGCAAGAATACCATTTATTTTCTGCCATTATCCTTTCTTATATTTAATTTTTTATTATTTTTTGATACAGAGAGCATCATACCATTTTATTGTACCATGTCATACTATAATTATGGAATTATATTTTATTTATGTCATTATAAGTTTTATGATAATTTATTTATTTATTTAATTGATAAATTTTATCACTCACTCTAATTAATATATATTTTTATTTAATATTAGTTCTCTTACAAAAATGATAAAATTTTCACATAATAATTTTTATAGAACCCCCTTTCACGTTCACCCATCAAACCCCTCCCTTTACATCTCAAATAGATTTCCCTAGATTTTACAAAACCAATTTTAATTTCAGGAATAGTTCTCTTTCAGTATAGTATAATTCATTTTTAGGACCTAATATGGATGCCTAATGAGTTCATAGGCATTTTAGGGGTGTCTGGGTCATTTTTGGAGAATAGAGCCCTAGTTTTTGGGGGAAAATTAGTCGACCAAATCGTTATTAAAAACCATCTAGGATAGATTGCAAGGTTACTAAAATAATGTGGGCCTAGATAGAGGAAAAAATGTGGACATCCAATTTGATGAAACTGTACCCGAAAGGGCCCACACCCATTCGAGGCACCTGCAATTTTTAGCATAGGTGGTTGCATGAGGAGAGCATGGTTTAGAAAACTACAATCCCCTATCAAGGAGGGGTACCTAGTCAAGAAGTGTGTGGTACACAGTTTGTGAACAGTTTACCTATCCATGTATAGAAACCATGTACCCCCTTAAAAAACAAGGTTAATTGAAAAAATATCCCTTAACGACTTAATATCATGCCCCTTTTCATCATTCCTCATTTATAGTGAAAATAACCTCCTCTTCCTCACGTTGGAGCTCCCAGACACCGTCTTCCAATGTTTTTGACCATGTTACATTATTTGAATTCTGATTAGATCCCAAGTTGTTATATTGGATGAACATCAATTTGTACCCCTTTCATCTTGATTAATTTGTCAGTTGTCTTCCTCTTTACGATGCTATTTTAATGCATAATCGTGTGCCTAATTTTCAAGGTCTTGATTTATTATTCTGATTTATTATAATCCAAGAAAAATAAAAGGATGATAATGGATGAGGAAAGTTTTATAGGTATGCGGTAGGTGGTCTATGAATCATACCTCCGATCTCACCATTTTATAAACCGTCTTCACTGTGCGTATTCAAATTTCACCAGACATTACCATATAAAATCATATGTCATTATTATAATAATCATTACTGTATTATAGACCCTATTATATATGTGTACTTTATTATATAAAGTAATGAACTTAATAACGACCACCTCAATTTGGGGGTTTTCATTATTTTTGAATCTTATGAATTTTTAATGGATATCTCCACCACTATTTAGGTGTGATTTGAATTGGCCTTAATAAAGGTAAATGTTATAATTAAATGATTGTGTTTTTCCCATTTAATCATGGTGTCACTAGACCCTTCAATGGTAATTGTTTTAATCAATTAAATGATTATTTTAATGATAAATTTCATTTATACTTATAGATATAACTATTCCAAGTAATTTTATTTGAATGGTAATTTGTTTATTTTTATTATATAGCCTTTTCATTCTTATGAATGGTAATGGAAAGAACCTAGTAATTAAATATGAATGAATATATCAAGTGGTTACATGTCCAAATACCCTTTTCAATTAGCATGAAATGAAATAGAATGACCCAACTGAATTATTAAATAGAATGATTATTACAGGGACTAAATTATATAACAAATTCAGTATATGGTGCCTTTTCTATATAAACATGTTAACCTTTTCAAGAGTTTTCATTCTCAATCTAACCTTGTATTACCAAGGGAATACTTTATCACTCTAAGGATGTCGTTATGATTCAATGATACCAGTTATAATGGGAGATAACCACCTTGGAAACTTGTCCTTTTCTATCAGTGGATGCCTAACATGATGTTGTGGGATACCTTATTTGTAATTTAGATATCAGGATGCCATGGAAAAAATCCTTTTATCCCTCTTGAAGTCTTAGGAAAAGTGGTGTCATAGATAAACTCACTGGGCCCAATCACTGGTCATCCTGTTATACCTTGTATGAGATCCTTAGACTCTATAAGAATCATATTATGGTGGAATGCCTTGGGTGATGGAACTTGGATTACAATCATACCCCTTTTCCACAATTTAGATTATTACTGAGTTGGATATACCCATGTGGTAATATGACTCCATGGTTATTACCTTGGATCATGTTCACAATTATCATTATTAGGGTTGCCTAGTTTATTAGCTTGGATCATTTTTATTCAGTTATTACAAACAAGAAAATAATTAAATATTTGATGAAATGTTAAGACATCAACTATGATTGAAGCAGGTATCAACAAATTTACATTACTTTACTTATTTACATTTATATAAGCCTTCACACTATCCATTTATATTTCTCATGCAAGATAATATAGACACCCTTGTTGGGGTCCTACTCAGATTTATCTCACACTGTATCTGGATGTTCGTTGGTACTAGGGAATATTTTATGTATATGGGTGTAAACAAGGGGAATCATTCCACTTTGGACACTTAATCTTAACCAATTTATTTAGGATTAAACATGGTAGTATATGACCACTCCAATGCTCAGGATGCATGATAATTCATGGATTATTTTGAATCTTTTTCATAGAATGTATTTACCACTACCGTGTATTACTATTTTCATGTTTCCAAATATATGACATGTATCATAATCATTTTGTATATGATTTAGTTCCAAAAATATTCTATTCTTTAGTGATTGGATTCTTATACTTATCTTCCATTTCCAGTTGTTTATTGATTATATCACTTCCTATATTTATCTTTTATTAATTTACTATTGTGATATACTATTGTAATGAGGGCATAACATACCCAAAGATATATCCTAGGCCATAACTGATGGAAAAAAAATCCTCTAGCATATGGGGAGGTGCGCTTGAGGACATATGGACAACCGAGATTAGGGCAGCCTTGGTGGATCCCATGTCTGGGATGTCACAAAGTGGTATCAGAAAAGTTCTTCATTTATTTTTTATTATTTTTTGGGAATATAGAAAGGAGATTAGGAACATGGTGGAACTTGGTTATAAGCTGTTCTTGGGATCAGGTTACTCCAATTTAGGGTTAAATACTACATTTACTGAGAATAATAATTATTTCTATATTTATCTTATTACATTTGATATACTTTCACCATTGGGTAGTTCACATGATTTGTGGTTTTACATATGCCTTATTGATATTTTTCATTTTACAGATAAGATGATGGAAAAGTTGAATTTTTTACAAGCATTATAATAGGCTCGAATTATTCACATTCCATGCCATATAAGTTCATTTCATTTCATTCATTTCTTGAGTGGCCTGTGATTTTCAGTGATCCATTCTTGTTATATTTTCTAACGCTGCTATCAACTTCCACATAGTAGGTGTTTGATTTTTTTTGTAATCATAAAAATTAATAGTATTTTCAAGTATATTTTGATAGTGATATATTAACTAGTAAGTATCTAAACATATTAGATATGTACATCTAGTTACATGAGCTGATATTTGGTGGATATTAAGTGATTTCTAGTTTCAATTCATGAGGTGTATGGACCCTTGGGTAGTGGAATGGGTAATTGAATAAATCAAGCCATCATATATGACCCATAATATTCTAAAACCAAATGTAGTTGTGGTTAAATAGAAATTGAATGACCTCCAATTTCAGTGATGAGGTGTATGGGCCATGATTCGTAGGGATGGATATCTATTCAATCATCTAGTTATATGTAGACCAGAAAATTAAAATTACAAAAGTAAATCATGGAATATTAAAAAATTCAAATAGTTTCTAGTGAATGAAGAGGAAAAGTTGGAATGACCCTTTAACTTACTAGAACCCCTATAAATTAAACTTAAATAGTTACCAATACCTAGACATCTTGATGGGTAGTTGGGGTAATCTATTGGTTATTGGGACCTTAAACATGTGAACTGATTCCATTAGTGATTATAACAACTCTTAAATACCAATTAATGCAAGTACTTAGTATTTTTAGTCATATTCTACCAATACATACTCGAATCATGCACTAAGAGTGTGGAGAAGACCATTATTTGGAGGTGGTGGGACTTGAGACAATAATGATTCCAACTATAGTGATACTAGAGGAACCTCATAATATACCCAAACTGGGAAAAATGATCATCCTCAGGAGGGATTCTTATGTTTGATGCTGCCCATGCAGGGTACTCGATGGCCCACACCAACAGTAGATGATCAGAGCTATGACTTCCAAGAGAAGAATCATCCTATCTTTTTGGGGGAATAGAGGTCCATAGGGTACTGATATTTTTATAGAGGGAACCTTATCTATATTTTAGCATCTAGATATACTTCCATAGTGGAGGGGAAATATTTCTACATATTTTCTGTGTGATTCAACCAAACACTAGTGGTTTTTGATTACCCATCGGGTCATCAATAGGGCATTGTTTGGTCTGGCTTCTTGGTTTCCTTTATCATCCCTTCTTTCCTTAGACACTAAGATCAAACCACGATAAAGAATTCAAGCATCATAAGTAAGGTTATATTTATGTTATGTATTATTCCGTACATTTGACAAAGTTACAATTCATTTCACCACTTCAAGCCAATGAAGATCTATCATGTGTTAGACTTTTCAAGGATGGGCACTAGTATTCCACATGTACTAACATTAATTTCTTTCTCCAATAGTTTTTTAGATTAGGATTTAGAAACTAATCACTGATTGAAACCAGAGGGAATGTAATAGTTTGAGGAATAAGGGTTTAGTGTTGAGGTCGACAAGTAGTTCCTCTGATTACAAGAATAATTCCATTGAGGTTTCTCATTAGAGTAGTGGAGATTAGAGTAATGACACTAGAAGCTCCATTATGTTACAATAGTGTGGAATGAAGGGTCACATAAAGCCTTAGTGTGATAGAGACCCTCTAAAGTGCATATCTTGTGGCTGACTAAGTTATGTTCAGAGATTCTGTTGGGCCTTTCTATATTCTTCCACTGGAAGGGTATCTTCTTCAGCTCCACATTCAGGTGAAGGATCTTTTAAGCCATGTCTTTTGGGGAGTTTCATTCAAACTAGTAGGACTATCCTTGGTGCAGTTTTTTTCCATGGTAATAAAACTTCTGATTATCGTTTCCAACAGCATGGTCATGATTATTTTAGACCATCAACTGAATAAGGTCATGGATCAGTTCAGTTTCATTCATTATAGCTAATACCGAAGGATCACAGTTCATGAACATCTATTGTATGAGGTACTATTCTAGTAGTATCCCCAAATATATCATTCATATTTGATATAGGAGCCAGAAAATCATTTATATCTTTAACGACTAGGGAATTTATTGGGATGGAAATTTTGTGTTTTTTTCATATGATGACCCTTGACACATTGTTATGAGTGCGGTATGAGTGTATACACCAATTTTGGGACTATCCCCTTGAGATAGAAAGTTATCCCATATTATGGGTCCTCTTTTTTCATGACATGAAGATCTTTGATGTCATTCTTGGGATAGACTAGTTGGTCCTATATCATGCCTATGAGGACTGATATTGTCTTTGGGGGTTGTTTACATCACAAGAATCTAGTAATTATCTCCACACGAGTGAGTGGTATTTCTAGGATGTAGATCTAGACTATAGAATCAGTGGATATGTAGTGTGAATAACCCGATTTCTAGTCAAATCATGGAGGAGTATAGAGTACACCTATTAGATTTTCCTCCAGTAGTAGATCATTTCCAGGATTTTTTTCAGGGGATTTTTCTGTCTTACCTCTTGAGAGAGAGGTAGAGTTTATGATTGATCTACTTTAAGGAGAATATGTATTGTCTATTCCTCTATACAGGATGACACCTACTGAGATTCAAGAGCTTGAGAGACAACTGGATGATCTATAGGAAAAAATTTTAATATGTATTATTACATCCTATAGGGGTTCACCCATGGTATTTGTAAAGAAAGAGGATGAGATCCTGTGTTTATGATTAGAATATAGATGATAGAACCATATTATGATTATGAACTGATGACCACAACCTAAAATATTATATCCCTTCGACATCTCTGAGGATCTAAGTTGGTCTCGAAGATTGATATGAGATTTGGATGTCATTAGGTGTGATGTAGTCCTTCTGAAAAACCTCAATCATATTTTCATAGAAGGTATGGACTTTATGAGTAACTTTTTATTCCATTCGGTCTTTTGTATATACCATACATTTTCATGGATTTTATGAATACAATTTTCCACCCCTATCAGTATTCTTTTTTCCTGTTTGTTGTGGAATACATATTGGTGTATACTCCTACTCAGATTGACCATTTTGGACATATTGATATAATTTTTAAAACAGTAAGAGAGCTTAAAATAAATGAATAGCTTGATAAGTGAAACTTCAGGTTTGAAAAATTTTACTTCTTGTGTAATATAATCTCTGAATATGGAGTATCAGTTGACTCAGAGAAGGTCAGTGAGGAAGTTTCCTTACAGTATCCCAAGAACATGTATAATATAAATATTTTCTTATGGTTGGATATATATTAGATTCATTTCATAGAGGAATTATCATGAATTAATTCACATATTAATATTCTTACAACAATGGTTTTCATGTTACTATGGCCAGAAGAATGTGAAAAAATATGAAATGAATGCTCATTAAGGCAATAATTCTAATTCTACTAGAGTCTGATAGAGGCTATATAGTGCTTTATAATGCATCAGGAATCAGGATGGGTGTAGAGATGATTTAGGAGGATGCATTCATTATGTATGGATCTAATCAATTAAGGAATCATGAAATAAAATACCCAATACATGAACTTGCACTAAAAACTATTGTACATGCCTTACAGAGTTGGAGACAATATCCAATTGGTGAGAGATTTGTGGTGTACATTGACCAAAAGTGAAGGAAATATAAATTTACAATTCTTGAAATTGCGAATATGGTTCAAGTATCTTAATTACTTTGACATTGGGCATTCCCATATGATTACAGTGATCAATGTAGTAGTGTATGTGTTAAGTTAGAAAACTCATGAAAAAGGAATATAGGAATCCAATGATGAATGGAAATTGATGGCCCTATTTTCTGAGCATTATTTGGAGTTTCACAAGAGTCACAAGAAGTATCGTCTCATAGATTTTATAGTTACATCTTCCCTCATTGAGAGGGTAAAGAGTGGGTAGTATTTATATCCTGAGGGTTTGGTTCTCCAAGATAATATTTCATGACATGAGCCACCTCTGGATAACTATATGGAATGAGATGATATCCTCTGTATACATGGGAACATATGGGTTCCTACTGACATGATTTAGGAACAAATGTGAGAGTTCTATTAATATTAGTGGGTAGTTACTCTTGGAATATAGAATATGTATCTAGATAATTGAATCTAGTATTGGTGTCCTCAGATGAATGGTCTGAAAGTAGGTTTTTTACTAGGAGTTCCACTAGTAAGTTAGTGAAGGTAAGACAATGATGACCTACTACCTTGTTACAACCACTTTGAGTCCCAAAATAGAAATATGAATATGTTTCTAGGAAATTTTTAATCGGATTACCAATGACATCTCAAGGTAGAGACACAATTTGGGTATTCATGGATTGATTAATGAAAGTATCTCATTTCTTTAATAACTAAGAGACATTATCACTTGATGAGATATGAATATTGGATATCCATGAGAATACATAGAAAAACAAGGTACCTTGTAATATCATTTGAAACTTAGCTTCTCATTTCACTTTTTGGTTCTAGAAATGGTTTTAGACATCTATGGGTACACAGGTGATTCTGAGCTCAACGTTTCACACTCAGAATGATGGATAGTTAGATTGGATTATACTTGTGTTAGAGGATATTATTTAGGCCTATTTTCTTTATGTTAGTGGTTCTTAGGAGAATCATATCCGTATATTTTATTTCACCTATAATTATTTTTTTCAAGTGACATCTTAGATGGAACGCTATGAGGACTTATGAAATATACCATTCCTTTCACCCCCATTCGAGTCTAATTTTGGAGAGTCATCACTATTACATCGTTATATCTTTCTGGATACACGAAAAAAGGTTTATCTAATCTGAAAGTGTATTTCTACAACACAATATAAGAAGAAATTGTACGCAAATTACCAAAAAAGTCTCTAGAGTTCGATGTCGGTGATCGTGTTTTCTTATAGGTATCATCCATATATTGGAATAGAAATATATAGAGGAAAAGGTAGCTATAATCATGATTTTATAGGATGTTTGAGATATTATAGATACTTTGGATGGTATTATATCAATTTCTATTACCTCTACGGCATTGTGCTATGCACAACATCTTCAACATTTTATAGCTTCACTTTTATAATGGAGATCGTTGTCATTATTTTAATCCAGAGGTGGTTAAATAGGTGTTTTTTCTTTTTTTAAGGATAATCCTATATGAATTTTTGACTGAAACATAAATGATCTATGAGGATGTTATTTCCCATTAGTATGGGTTCTATGGTAGCATGACTAGGTACAAGATGAGACTTGGGAGAGGGAGGCCCGTGTAAGTGTTGGGTGAGAGAAATTATTCTCAGAAAGTGCTTCACTACCCTTAGAAGGTGAACTCAGGGGTGAGTTCTATTACAGGGGAAGAATGTAAGAACCAAATATTTATTTTAGTTATAGATCCTTTAAATCTAGAAAAAATTATTTTTTGGATACCTAATATGGATTTCTAATTTGTCCATGGTAGTTTTAGGGGTGTTTGGGGATTTTTTGAAGCAAGGATCCCATATTTTGAGGGAAGATATATCAACTGTATAGTTAACAGAAATAGAGAAGGATATTTTTAATGGTTATTAAAACCATTTGATACTTGGATAGATGGATAAAGGAGCCCACATGGTTTGATTAAACCATATAGGAAGGGGTTCATGCGCATGTAGGGAACCTATAATTTTTAGTAGAGGAAGATGCATGTGTATTGCGTGGTTTTGAAAACCATGCTCCCCCAACCATGAGGGGTCACAATTCATACAAAAATAGGTGCATAGTTGGCACATAGTTTTCCTTACTATGCACAATAACCATTCACACCCTTAAAAATGGTTGAAATGACCAAATTTACATTAATGACCTAATATCTATCCACCTTTATCCTTTTCTCATTTCTAGTGGAAGAGACCTCCTCTTATTCACATTAGATCTCCCAAACCACTTATTCCATAGTTTTTAATCCTTTTTCTTCATATGAATTATGATTTTATCCCCATTCAACATGTTGGATGATAACCAGTATGTACACTTTTCATCATGAGGCATTCATCGTTTTTCTTATTACCAATGATGCTGTTGTGTTGCATTCTCGTATTCCCAATTATCAAGGCATTGATCCTTTCTTAAAATTTATTTTTACCTAGGACGAATTTTATTTTGATAATGGATGAGGATAGTGTTACAGTTTTGAGGAAGTTGGTCTGTGATTCATCCTTCAATTATATTTATTTTACAAACTCTTGTAATTGTGTGGACATTGATTTCATCAGGCATTGCCTAATTAATTCATATGTCATGTATATAATCATCATGATTGAATTGTGGATCCAATTATATAGTTTCCATATTATTTAGAGGTTATTAACTCAACAAATAGAATATGAATTAGGGAACATTAATTTTTTATACCTCTTGTGGCTCTATTATGACTATCTACACCACTTTGCAGGTGTGATTTTACATGGCCATCATAATGTTAAGTTTTATAATTAAATGAATGAGTTTTTGATAAATATTATACTATGGTGTCACCTCATCCTTATAATTTATGTGTTTAATTATATTAAATGATTCTATAAATGGATAATGGTATGTATACCTATAAATAACACTTGGATTAGTAATTATAATTTAATGGTAATTGGTTTCTTTTCCTTAGGGCACATTGTACTGATTTTGAATTATAAAGGAAAGAACCTAGTAAATAAATCTACATGAAAGTAATTAATGGTTTCATTTAATACTTTCCTGGACACTATGTATCAAAAACAAAAAAATAAACCCACTTTATTATTTAATGTCATGCGTATTACATGGACCATATCAAATAATGAATTATGTATAAGGTTCCTGTTTTACATGGACCTGTTCACACCAACATGGGTGGTTAGACTAAATCGGGCCTTGGATTCCTAATGGAATGCCTTTAACACTCTGTTGATTCAATTCTGATTCAAGATGCTAGTTTCTAAAATAGATACCCACCTTCGAACATGTCTATTTTCTATTAGCAGATTCCCTATATAACAATGTATGATCACTTATTTATCATTCAGATTTTACAATGCCATTGATACACTCAATGGATCTAGCTTGACATATATAGGCTTGTGGTACCATGGATACACCCATTAGACCAAGTTAATTCTTTTCCTATTTTACCTTGGATGAGATCCTTGTACTCTGTTAGAATCATATTATGATGAAATTCCTTGTGTAATACCCCTTGGATTAAACTATGAGCCTTTATCCAGGATTATGATTATTAATAAGTTGGATTGATCCCCAAGGTCATAGGATGCATTTGTTTTTACCTTGGATCCTATTAATTATTAACATCACATGAGATTATTTTTTTATGACCTTAGATCCTCTTAGTTCACTTATTAAAAATTGGAACATAATTTATTTATTGATGGAATGTTCAGAAAATAACTAAGGATGACTCATGAATTTGGGTATTTACATTACTGTACCACATTATATTTATATATGGATACATATTATTAGTTTAAATTTCTCATAATGGAAGGTATATATGCCTTTGGTGGTGGAACAATGAGATATATATCACACCCTTTCTGGGTCTCCATTGGTATCTTGGAATATTACATTCTTGAAGGTGTTGATATGGGTAAGAATTCCGTGTTGGACACCTGATATTAACTTCTTGATTTTTTATAGATCTTGGTATATGTGACCAAGATAAAGCTTATGATACGTGATTGGTTTTGTCTTCTTTTTGATCATTTTTTTATTACACATATTTCCTTGTGCAATGTACACTTATTTTCCAGTTTTCTAGATACACAACATTTATTATCATTATTTAGTATATAATTAATTTCTATATTTTGACTATTATTTAGTATATGATTTTTTATCATTATCCTACACTACATGTGGTTTATTGATTATACTAATTCTTTTATTTATATGATATTTTTTTAACATTTTTCTTTACTCTATTAATGAGATAATAGTCTACTCACTACCACGTCCTAGGGCCATGCTACTAATTGGTACCCTCTAGAATATGGGTTGGTGTGCTCGAGGTGTTGTGGCTATTTGAGATCTAGGAACCTTTGATTGATATTTATGTCTAGGATATAACATTGATCATATTACATCAATCCTTTCATTTATAAAATAATGGTGACAGAGGAGCATTCTTCTTGTTCTTTGGATGATTTGGGACTATGTAATAAATCAAGATCTAGATAAAGTCATCATGTTGAGATGTTAAATCTTAAAAATTATTCACGATTTATTTTAATTAAAAAAGAAATTGATGCTATTGGATTGAATCTTAGTAATTAATTTGTATATAAGGTTCACCAAGAACAAGGATGGGAAGAATGGTTATTGATAAATATCCAACCATTCTATTCAATATTTGTTGAAGATTTATTTTTTTGAGTAACATTTTTATGATAATATTGATTTCAAAAGATATAGATCATAGTTAGATAGTTTTTTTCCATCCAATAAATGGGATATGTTATTAAAATTCAATCATAATTAAATATGTTATGACTAAAAGGTTTATAACCCCATTTATCATTCTAATTTAATTTTTGAATATTCTCATCTTGATATCAGTAGAGATATTGTTGTAAAAAGACCTACTGTAGTGTAAATGGATGGAAGATGTTGGTTTCTATTTATGTTTATCTAACACTTATTTTGTGATAGAAGAATTGGATTATAGTATTATGAGATATCAATAGGTTTGATTTTTTTTTCCATATGAGAAGAAGAGGAAAAATAATTTCAAGTAGATATTTGATAGTGGAAATGGTGTAGTTTTGAAAGACAACATTGAGTCTTTTTCTTCTATCCAAATATGATTTATTCTATATTATAAGACCTTGATATTGTTGTGTATGGAGAAGTCAATATAACTATAAAATGACATATTTTCTCTTAGTTAAATAATCAAAAAAAGAATGATGATATATTGGTTCCCATAGATAAGTAAAATGTTGATAGAAAATGATATATTTTATAAGAAGTTTAACCATGTGGAGAACCCAAATAAATAAAGATACGTGGTTGATCCTAGAATAGAATGAGATGAAGGGTTTCACATTCTTTTGAAGAGGAATATGTGGTTGAGCTGAGTAATAAGGTTCAGGTAGAGCTATGGATGATGTAGAGAAAGAATATGTATATTTTTTAACATTGAGTCCAAGAGTGACCTTGACATAATCAGGATACCAATTTTTTTTCTCTGTTTCATGTGACTCTCCACTTTATTTAACTTTTATGAAATATTTTTTTAAAGATGATGATTTGGATTCTAATACTGAGATTTGAAATGTTACTCTATTTAAGGATATTTGTTTTAAGGGTATTGAATATGTTATTATTTTATGAAATTATTCCTTGTTGGATATTGATAAGGAAGATGAAGATAGTGAATCCCATAATTTCAAGAATATTTCTGAGTATTCATTGTTTAATAGTTGATATCGGGATAGGAACACCCAATGTTTCTTAGATAGTATTGTGTTTGGAATCCCAACTGAGACGTGGGATATAGTTAGTTAAAATGAGGGTGCTTTTTCTATTAGAAATAATCCCCCAAGATCATTGGTAATTTGTCAGATCTATTATTATTTGGATGATTTGTGTTCTTGATGGAGGCATAACACCTATGCACAGTGGTCCTTCTGTTTCTATTTATTTGAGAGGACACAAGGGATCCTTGGTAGAATGTATTGATCAAGACGTATTTCTTGAACCTTTTCCTTTAGTAGTGTTTACCGGATATGATTTATTTTTTCCTGTTAAGGAAGATAGTACTGGTGTTATTGAACATATATCTCATCAATCAAATGTTGTTACTTCTTCTAGAGAAGGGATCCCTCCTCATACTTCTTACAAGGCAAGTTTCTTAACCAGATATGACATAGATTCCACTAAGGATAATACATTTAATGATATAAATTGTCTAGTATAGTGTTCTTCTTTCAAAAATAAGAAGATCAAATAATATTGAATATTTTTAATAGTACCATTCATTGAATCAAATTTCCAAACCAATGAATTTTTTTAATAATGAAAATTTGGTGGTGGAGGAAACGAGTGATTTAAAAAATTTATGTTACTCACTCTTCCTTAGCGGAAATGATAGTATATCACAATAATAGATATATATTAGTACTCATATGGTTGGAATAAATTTTGGTTGTTTTTTCTTATTTTCATAGAGTTCATCCATCTTTAATTTCTTCTATTGTGGATGCTAATTTGATCTAAAAAATTATTTAAGAATAGATACATGGTATGCTATATTTTTCCTCTACCTCCTATAAGGATGAGTTTAGAAAAAAAATTATCTTGGTGAGAATGTATATATGGTGGTTAGAGAATATTTTATTTATTTAATAAATAATATAGAAAGAATTACAAAAATGATTAACTATTAACTTTCTATTATTTTTATCAAAAAAAGAGAATAATTATCATTTCAATTTTTTCGGATGAAAATCTATTGATCCATCATGTCAATAGGGAATTCAACGAACTAGTGAACCATTTGTTGGATTTATCCCTCTTTATCATGAAATTTATGGAATTAATGATATATTAATTCAAGTAGTATATCATGGTTGAATGGTCATTACTCAGTTTTTGGAGGTGTTGGGGCCTGTTATATCTTCTACCAGGACATAAGTAATTTCACCTATAACTATTACCTTGATAGCCTAATACTTTTCTCATATGCTGAGACCTCTATAGACCATATCTGTTATTTATATTCCATTTTTAATTAATCCATTTAAGTATATCATGGAAATGAGTCTAGTTTCTTTTGGTGTCGTGTTTAAGGATCCTCTACCTCCATCCACCCCAACCCCTCAACTAGTTGTTGCTGAAAAAAGAACACTTTTATCATACATCTATTCTTGAATAGGGTGACTCATAATTGGTAATTATTTTATGGTCCCCTTTTGTTCAATTTATTATTTAAATGATGTAATTTGTTTGACTATGGTATTAATGAAAAATTCTTATAATTAAATCATTTTTATTTTCAATAGTAACTTTTAACATTAATATTTCTTTTTGATTATACCAAATGGCGATGAAAATGTGTTTGAAGAATTATGTTTAAAAGGAACACAAGGATTTATATAGAAAATGAGTTTAATTAAAGATATTTTCAATGAAATTTTATTGAAATCAAATTTATTTTAATTTCATTTTCAACCATGATGTGTTATCATTTGTATTGGGAGATTACTGAGTCCAAGAAATTCATTTCTTTGTCATTCAAAAATCATGACCCCATTATTAATATTAATTTTATCTATACCACTATTAAAGTATTTTTATGTTTCCTTTCACTCTTTATATCTCTTATATGTATTCCATTTCCAATATGAAAGATTTTGAGTACCCCTACATGAGTTTTCTGATTTTGGTTTTAACTTTATGCAAAAAATTTACATACCCTTATGTAAGATTTATAATTTATTATTTAAATTTATGTAAGGATTATATCTTTTATTTTACCATGAAATATATATATATTTTTACCTTCATTCCAACCTTTAAAAATATATTTTACTCTAATATTTGTATGTTTTTACCCTTACTTAATGTGGGAAGAAGTTTTTTTACTCTTATAGAAGGTTCACTGAATGACCTATTTAACTAAAAGATAATACTAAAATAAGATATGTGCTACCACCATTTCACCTATAAAACTATTAGTTCAAATATTCCACCACAAATAATATTTTTAACCCCCAATTCTACTGTGCTACTACCTATACAAATGTGCTACATCTATAAGGAATGTGTTATCACCTTACTATTTGGTCTATTGATATTAAAATCTAGCTAACATATGTATAAGACTAATACTTCTATTTAAATAATTCTATTAAATCTAATACAAAAAATTATTATAACATTATAAAATTTTTGTGATAATTGTAAATCCATTTTACCACAAGCCAAAATATGCAACCAATAGTCATATCAAGCTACTTCCAGTTGAAGATACTTCCACCAGTTAAAAGTCTGTTACCATATATTTCTAGAATAAAATTAGTCATAATTTTTCTAATTGGTGGTTTATTATAATTTATTCAATATAGAGAAAAATGGATTTAATAATTAATATTCTTAAATGACTATAAAGGATCATTAATGAAATAGTGATATTTTTTAATTAATACTTCTCCATATGAGGAATTATATCATTTTATTATTACATAGAAATGGATATTTGGGGTTTCTAAAAGGATATAAATTAGGGGACCCCTAACGTAAGATGATTGATTGGTTAACTACCAGATCAATTAATAAATACTACATACTATGTATCTATTCCATAGTACTTATTGAGAAGATGGAGAATTGTCTAGTGTTTACAAAGACACTCAATCTTTTCACAAAAAATTGAAAACATGTAATGATCATTTGATGTATGTAGATTGATATATTTTAAGAGAATAATAAAGAAGAATATGTAATTTTTATAATATATTTATTTAGTGGAGAATAGAAAAATCAATAAAACTCTTATTCAATTTATTTTTCTTTACCATTATTTTATCAAAATTCAATATATTATTACTTTACATTGTACATTTTATAGTATAATCTCCTGTATAATATTAGACAGAAATCGACACTCTCAGTCTTATAACCTTTTACAGTTTTTATATCACATAACATTGAAAGATGACATTTTTATCATTGATTTCCTAAGATCAGTTTTTGAAAAGACATTATCAAGGTTGTGGATCAAAGTTATGGTATTATAATCCGCATGATAGTGGATTGTTTCTAAGTGGAGTGGAATAGGTCATAGATTAAGACTGAAAACATTTTTTTTATTATGTTGAGTGTTTCTCAATATTATTTTATATTTTTTTTTCAAAATTATATTATTTGAGTTTTGAAAAATTATATAGAAGAATAATACTCTATTAGTTGGGTTGAATTAATTTTTTATAATATTTATTTAATCTGATTTGATTTATTTCAAAAGATAAAGTGAAATTGAAACCTTCTTTAACTCACCTATGATTGGGGCTTTCAAAAATTATTGAAGAACATTGAATTATTTTTTTTTAATATTATATATTACTTTTTAGTTTTTTATGAATTGATGGATTTTTATAATTTTTTTAAATACGATTTTTTACTTGAAAAATCGATTCACCAACCTCTTTAGTTTTGTATTGGGACCAATAATTCAACACATCAACCTTTGGTAAATTATTTGACAAATATTGGTCTAGAAATTTTTCATATAGGAACTTCTTCTATTTTAATTCATTTTTAGGGTAGTCATCATTTTCAAAAAAAATTAAACAACTTCAGAATGAAGATAATGGTATGAATGAAATATAACAATTTTTCAAAAAGGGTATGTTACAGAAGTTTAATTTTGAAATAGAAAGTGTTTTGATTTTAAAAATAATATGTGTGCCTTATTTTTCTTATTAATGGACTTATTTTTCTCTGAATATCATTGGTCACTATTTTATATTTATCCTTAGAGTAATACCATTTATATTTACCTTAAAAAAATTGTTTTGTGAGAAGGGAAAAAATAGATATTATTGACTTAACCATGAAATTTTTTTCTATCAAGGGATTAAAGATTAAGGAAAATATCCAAAGGTAATGATTAATCCTTTTCCAATTATTAAATATAAATTACAGTATATAACTATGGATTTCATAGTATGATTACTAAAGACATCTTGATAAAATAATGTAATTTAGGTTATTATTGATCAATTGACTAAATTTTCACATTTACATCATATTGAGATAAAAATTCAATGTCTATTATATATATACATTTTGTTAAATACAAAATCATTTTTCTTATGTATCACCTTGTAATTTTATGAAATATTTTTTTCAAACAAATTTAATTTCCTTGATATCTTACATTACATGTTATTCCATGTTTTAAAGAACCATGATATATAATTAATATTATTATTTAAAACTAAGAATTATAAACAAGATGTTAAATATGGTGATATTATTAGTAATAAACACATTTTTAAAATTAGACATTATTTGTAAAATTACTTAATTTTCCAAGGACATTATGTTCTTTGAAAAAATTATTTTCTAAACTTTTTTGTTCTTATTGTGAATGAATACTGAAAGTAATATTTTCCAAATTTATATTTTTATTATAAAAATGAAATTATTTTTTAAAATAAATATTTTAAAATTATCATAGTGTTATTTTTTGATAATTTGTTGAAAAGATTTATTTTTGGGTGAATAGTGAAAAGATGAATTTTTATTAAATACTAGGTTTTCTTTTAAATAATTTTCATAGTTTTTGACTCACACCTATAATCTGAAATGGAAAAAGAAATTTAATTTTATTAATATACCATAGAGGCTATTGAGATGTGTCTGACATGATGATTGTTGTAGTTAGTTCAATATCAAATTTTTAATTCACCTCATATATTTATCTTTGTTTGTTTTAATTATTTATTGAAAATGTTGGTTTTGGGGATTTGGGAAATCATGAATTTAAAACAATGTAATCAAAAATTGAAATCTAAAAGTAGATGAATACATAATGAATTTAAGAAATAAATGTCGTGGTCCATGGATTGATAACACAGATTTACTCATTATTTATTTGTTGTTTAAATTCAATTTGATATTTCATTTTTGAAAAAATAAATAAATAATTAATTTCCATTGATTTATTGATTATGATATTTTATAATGCCTTCAGCATACCAAATCCCACCTCATCAAACATTCAATTAGGATAACACCACAATTGAGAATGAAATTTCTACCAGACTCGACTCCACTATATGTAGTTTTATCTCCTCAGGAAACCCCAAGTCAACTGTATGAAGGGTTTTACAGAGATAATGGAGGGAAAATAATAAAAAAAATAAATAAAAATGTAATTGGAAATAATTCCATGTTGGATGATAGCCACACTTATGAAACATCTTTGTATCCATGAAAAAATAGCACAAAACATATTTTCAATTGAAGTGAATTAACAAAGAACGTTGGGATACCTCCTCCATGGAAAACCCTTGGGTTAGTAACATGCCAATAAAAAGTGAAAAGAGATCATGAAGAAGGATATAAGAGAGGGAGAATGATATTAGGGATAGAATATAAATTGGTATTGAATAATAAAATGGAATCATATTAATAAAAATATGAATGAATCACATGGGAAATTAAAACAAAAATAAAATGAAAAGAAAAGAGAAATCCTAAACATGGATTTCATCCCAAAGTCCCATTTCTGATTGATATCTTTTTCAGTTCACCATTTTCATCTTATATATAATAATGGAGGTGGTTTTGGGGTTTTATAACAAAACACTATTGACATAGGGGTAATATTGTGTCTTCAAAAGTTGAAATTTTAGTTATAGAATATTCCTTCAAAGAGATCCACAGGGTACCCTATAAAATTTCATAATTGGGGATATGTGTATTCATGTATATTGTTTGAAAATATTTTTTCATTTTTCCTCCAAATTTCAGTAGAATAATATATGTGTAAAATATGTTACATCCAAATTACCTTAGGAATATATTTTTTCCAAATTCATCCTCAATAATCATTCAATATTGAGCGCCCGATGCCCTATTAATGAGTGAAAACCTCAATTAATTTCATTAGAGGAACGTGTATATGTGTCCTACTTCAAATAAATTTGGAATAACATTAATTATAGGTTTATATCCCAATTTATGCATCACTATTAGAGGCGGGATCCAACATATCCTCCCTAATAATATGTCAAATTGATTAATTTTTTCCGGTCTCATTCTATTTGAAAAAGCTCTTGGTCCAAAAGATAAAAGTATAAGAAAAAAAATATCGTAATAAAAAAATAATCACTCAAATTACAATATTATCTTAAATTTTATTCCTAAAATAACATTGTGAATTAAATCTATTAAAATCCCAAAAATATTCAATTTTCACATTTTATCTCATGACAACCCCAAAATCCAAAAATCAATTCTAATAATATAAAATTGATTAATTGAGAGGTTTTAAGTAATTGCAATGTGTATATAAAATGATGAAAATATTATCCGTATCAAATTATACCACACATATACCACGATTTACCTCAAGAACAAAATATCAACATATAATTAAGAGGGTATCAATGTTACCATTATTCCAATTTCAAAGTAATAAAATAAAACAAGTTTCAATGCCAAATAAAATTTTCAAAAATCAACATAAAATATTAATTTAATTACTCAATTTTCAAATAAATAATTATTTCATGTATTTTGTTTCCCCCCTTTGAAAAATTATTGATGTTCTCTTTTCATTCATTAAGGATCCTCAATTAATTAGTATTAATCATTATAAATCATGATCAACGTCTATTTTGAATCTTTTATCTCACCAATCATGATACAATTTAATTAGAGATATTCTCATATCAAGAAAACATTTTCATGATCTATAGGAGAGTAAAAGAAATAATTTATCTACTTTGTAAAGACAAAAGTTAGATAAAATCATGAGGTATTTTATTAAAGGTTCAAATGACACTGAGGCATAAGATTGATAGGAATAAATGTTTGAAAAATAAGGTTCAAGGAAGAGATTTATCTCCTAAGTAAAATGCAAATCATCAAAAATAAATTTGTATTGAATTCCCTCCTTCAAAGTAGGAACTCCCACATTACCAAAACCAAAATTTAAGGTTATGATCAAATAAAGTATAATAAATGATTTGTGCACCCTCTTGACTTATTTTTTTTACTTTTATTTTTTTTCTTTTACAAAGACTAATTTCATTTTTTTAGTTTTTCAAAATTTATGATTATAATAAAACTCACATCTACCACCTAACCATGTATTAAAAAAAAAAATAGGTCCAATAATAGTGATTTTTGGTTTTCTTAAATCTCAACCCATTTTTTCTCATTATTTGGAAAACGTTTTCTAATTTTTTCATTTTCTTTATGTTCAAGATAGGGAAAAAAATGATGTACCATGAATTAATAAAAAAAATTCCCACAATAAGCTCCCCAAAAGTTTTTCCATACAATTTGCTCTATAACTAATACCATGAATCATTAAGTCCCACACATCAATTTTAAAATATCCTGAAAATTCCAAGAGGAGGGTAGGAATGGGTAATAATGGTTTGAAAATTGGATCATTCCAATAAAGTTCATTTCTGGTATTTATGGATAATAAAGGATTGATGTAAATGTGGTTATTTATTATATAGTGTATGTTTAAAAAGTTTACTCAATCATTTTAAATGTGTTTTTCATAGTTATATCTTTGAAAAGTTCAAATGAATGTTTTGGTCAGTGAAAAGTCCCAAGATTACTCAAGAAATATACTCATGAATAACTAGAATATACTTGGTCTATAAATACACTCAGGAATAGAAAATTTAATTTCAAAATATCACTCATGTAATGAATAATAATAAAAAATTAATTCAAATAAATTTTAGAAATTTAGATCATGAAAAATTTTAAGAAAAATTTCATTTACTGGAATCAATCGATTCTGTCAAATCATGAGTCATCATTATAATATCTGTGCTCCATTTTAATTAATTTATTCTCTATTTTACACATTAAATATCATCAACATTGATATCTAAAATATAAAATCATAGGATTCGTAAGAAACTAATGTCTTCTAGATAAGTCATGTAAAGCATGAATTTAAACATGGACATGAAAGTTTCTAATTGAAAGAATAAGTTTTTTGTAAAAAATACATGGATTTTAAATAAATAAACATCAAAATTGAACTCCATTTTTAAATGATCTTTAGTCATCCTACTCTACTATTTGGGGTCTACATTTTACCATCATGAACCTATAAAATAAAATTACTCAAGTGAGAACAAGGATTATTTTATTTAAACTCAAAAATATATGAGGGAGTGTGATTCATGATAGACAAATTCCAAATAATTAATTTGAAATATAAATTACTTGGAAGCATGTAATGATAAATCTTGGTACGATCACCAAAGTGAGGCCTATATTTTTACTGGATCCATAGGGTAGTACCAACAATTATCCAACGTTTGATGGTGGTTGGGGCTTCATTGACTTGAACTACCAAATGAGGATTTTCCTAGTATCAACTTCAATATCTTTTTGTCAGGAATGATCTTTCTATAAAGTACACCTTATCCTAACCGTTCATAATTATGTACATGATGTATTGAGGGGGTAAGATGAATTATGGATCATCCTACATTATTGGTACTTGTGAAATATGTTCTTCTATGTACAATAGTTTCTCCTGATGTGATTTAACGATTTCATATTCTAGATTTGGTTCTTTAAGAAGAGACACTACGATATCTTATTATACTCCCTCTGGTAAATATTAAATTTCTTTAGGGAGATCTAATTTTTCCTCATTAGTTTTAATTTCTTCTTCTTCATCAAGATCCAATGAATAATAAGAGTCATCCAATTTAAAGAATTAAAAACTATTTGGAGTTATACTCAAATTAGTTTCCATAAAATTAAATTAGTCTTAGTTGAGTAATGCATCATTTTTATGAGTTGGTTCAACCCGAATATCTTCTTTAATGGAATGTTCCTTATTTAATTTGATAATGTACAGTGAAGGTAGGTAGTCAGGCTCCGCCACCTTGAGTTTGGCCTCGAATTGTTCGATGTCTTCAGAGAAATCCTGAATGAACATTGTATCTTCCTTATTTCAATCAAATATTTTCAATTTAGTTCTATGTTCTTTGACCATGACTATAAAATATGGTGCTGAGATACATATATCTTGACCTATTTTCAACTGTTTGAACTTTATAATAAGAGAATAAACCCTTTTTAAGTTTTTTATTAGTATAATGTATTTATTGTTCATTAACCTCTGAGATCTATTCTAATGCATAATAATTTTAATTTGAATACATCATGGAAAAATGGTTTTTTATATTTTTTTATAGAAAAAGAAAATAATTATTTTTTAAAAAAATGTGAATTTAGAAACAAAAATAGAAATTAATATTTACTTCCCAAAAAAGTGCCAGTTTTTATGCACATCTATCATATATAATGGAAAAAATAATTTAATTTTCCCAATGAAACACATAGGATGACCATAATTTTTTCACTTGGGGAGCATTCCAGTTGGTTTAGTCTCTAATTTTTAATTCACTAAATACACCTTTTTTTCTAATTGTTTTTATTATTTATTGAAAATGATCGTTTTGGTGTTTTGAGAAATCATGAAATTGAAATAAGGTATGAAAAAAAGAAAATATAAATACAAAATAATATAGAATGAATTTAGAGAAGTATGTTCTTGGTTCCTAGATTGATTACATATGTTCATTCATTATTTATTTGTTATTTTAATTCAATTTAATAATTTATTTTATGAATCCACAGTAATAAATTAATTTAATTTTATTTATTGAGGGTGAGATTTTATCATACCTTTTTCTTACCAAACCCCACCTCTTGTAATAGTCAAAGTGGATAACAACTCAACCGAGGATGAAATTCCAAAAAGACCCAACTCCACCACAGGCTGTTTTATTTATTCAGGGAACCCAAACTCCCCCATATAGAAGGTTCTTCCAAGATAAGAGAGCGGAAAATAATTAATCAAAGAAAAGAAATGGAATTTTAAATAATGACATGATGGATGACCACCACACCCATTAAATACCCTCACATCCACCACAAATAAAAATTATTTTGAATTGAAGCACAATAACGTAGAATTCCGTGAAACCTCCACCAGGGATAAGACTATGGTTAGCTACTTGCTATTGTAAAGTGGAAAGATATCATGATAAAAATATATAATAGAGGAAGAGAGTGAGATTATTATTATAAGTGAATGTAGGATGAAATAAGAATATGGAATCACTTTAATAAAAAAATGAATGTGTTATATGGTAAAATAAAAATAAAACAAATATAATAGAAAACAGAAATCCTAAAACATGGATGACATCCCAAGCATCCCTCTTGGATAGATATATTTTTCTATTTATTATTTTCATCTTATTTACTGGCATGATAGTGGTTTTGGGGTGTCATAATAGACCATTAATGACTTATGGGGCCATAATGGGACTTCAATGGTTGAAACATCAGTAACAAAACATTCCTTCAAAATAATCGATGTGTTACCCCCATCAAATGGCCTAATTTCGGGCAGTTTTCTTCACGAAAGGTGTTTGAAAATATTTTTTTACATTTTTCATAAACGTTTCATCTGAATACACTACATGTATAAGACGCTACAACCCATTTACTCTAGGAATTTATTCTATCCAAATTCTTCCTTAATAATTATTCAAAGTTGAGAACCAAATAGAGCAATTAATGATTGAAAACCACCATAAATTTAATTTAATGAACTTATCTATGTGTCCTATTTGAAATACATTGGGAATCACATAAATTGAAGGTGCATATCCAAATGTATGCCTCATTTCTATAGTAGGGGTACATCTTGTCTGCCCAACCAATAAGTTAATTTGATTGATTTTTGGGGCCTCAATATGCTCGAATCATCTCTTGATCCATTATAAAAAGTTGAAGAAAATACATCAAGGAATCCATCAAACATACAATCACCCAAATGGGAATTATATTTTGAATGTTATTATAAAAATTCCCTTGTTATTAATGTATATTAATTTTCAATAATTAATAAATTCTCAAATTTTATCCCAAAACAACACAAAAATCAAAAATCGATTCAAATAAGCTCAAATTGATAAATTTGGAGGGTTTAAATAATAAAAATTCATATATAAATTGAGGAAAATATTAGATCTATCAGTTTTATATTGTTTTAAAATGATTTAGAAATAAAATTAATTCAATTAATTAATTATTAATCCAATTTAATCCATCATAAATAATTTAATATATAATTCCGATGTTAAAAAATTTTATAGTTATGAATATTTTCTCTTTGCAAAACAATATTTTAAACATGAAATTGGGTTTAATTTTAAATTAAATTTTTACACATGAAGGAATTTAATTTTAAAAATTTGATTCTATATTTGGATTTATAATAATTAATAATATATAATAATTTGAACTTAATTTTTTTTCACAATGAATAGTAAAAATTATTAAAATTAATTATCATAGTTATGATAAAAATTAGTTTGCTATGGCTTAAACTAAAAAGGTATGATCTAAAATGGCCTATAAACTTGTACGATTTCTATTTTGTGTTCATTTTGAGATATTATACGTTATAATGTTTATATATGATCCATTTTGGATCCTTTTGGAATGTTGTAAAGGTTAATATAAAATTTCCATTTTACAAATTCCAATTGTGTCCTCTCACTGACTTATAAAAGGAAACCCCTCTTTTTCCTAGTTTACACATCCAAATAATATTGTTTTAGAAAATACATAATCAAAAAAATCAACTATTTTTATCACAATTTACAAGATTCTTAGTTTTGATTATAAATCCCTATAAATAATTATTTTGGTGCTAACCAATGGAAGATATCTAAAGAAGAGGCATCGTTCTTAACTGAGAATTTTTATTCTATTTATTATTCCACATAGTTCAAATATCCATTATCTATGTTTATATAATGAAATAAATATATCCCATACACTTATATTTTGTTATATTAGTGTCTTTACTTCCATTTTTTTCATCTTCTATCATATGGAATGTAAAACCTTCAATCATGTCTACATCAGACCTCCGACTTGAGAACCTATGTAGTTCGTTTTCCCTTACTACATCACACAAATAAATATATTGATAAATATAATATTTTTATATTATATTTATGAAATATTTACCATCATTGAATTATAATATTACATCTTATATGTTATCTTCTATCCCGTCAAAAAAACATAATGTTGCCCATGTGTATATATCAACGACCACATCCACGAAGTGATGCAATTTGTTTTTAATTTTTTTTTAAATTGATGGTAATAAGGATATATTTAATGAATATATATGATATAAAAAATGATTATAAAATTGTCAAATAATTTTTAGAACATTTTTTTCATCCTTTTAGAAAACGGAAATTCTATTCATGTGTACGTATGACCTACCATCTCTATGAATGGTGTAATTATTTTTCCTATATCTAACATTTTATGGATGAATATAAAAATGAATATAATTTTTATATATTATAATTATGTCATTATTAATGTGTGGGATATTATGGAAAAATATCAATGTATAAGGGCCAAAACCACCTTACAGATACATACATGAAAAAATAAATTATTACTCAAAATAGAGATACTAGAAAATAAATGTTAATGATGGGTAATAAATCAGTATAATTAAATAATTTATGGAATGATATATATGATTATGGTTATGAAATAAATTTAAAATAAATCTATATTTATTAAACATCATATTCAAACATGTATGAAGAAATATGACACTTTTGGTAAGGTTATATCATCTCAAATGGTCTTGTTTAGGATAGATGTTATGTTATGAATATATATTTTTTATGAGGTTTATTTTGAGCCCAATTGATATTTCATATCATCAATATCTGTATTTAAATTAAATTTAAAAATTAATTTGAAATTATTCATTCATGGGTATTATGATTCAAACATTATCAAAGTTGTAAATGCTTTATTTTACACTAATAGAAAAAATCATACACCGATGGTTTGAAGGGATATTTTCCTATTTTACATTGCTATAAAAATATACCATTGGTTTTTAGAAACCTATCGTATATGGATATAGTAATGGTTTTCAAAACCATTGGTATAGGTAATTTTTAAAAAAATTTATTGCTGGATTTGATCCCCAAACCTTCAGCTTATTATTCAATGACTTAACCACTAAGCCACAAATACTATTGTGAATATATTTTGATAGATATATAGGTATATTAAAACGTAATTTAATATTTTAGGTATTCAATGTTATTATTTAAAAAAATACATCCAAAGTTTAAATACCTACTGAAACCATATTGAAAATTGTTGGAATGAAAACTTTAAAATATTTGGAATGATATCAATGGTGTTTCCAGCACCATTGATATAATGGCTTATTATGGAAGCTATACCAATGTTTTTGGACAAACCATTGTTATATATATTACCAATACCAATAGTTTTTCCAAAACCATTGGTATATGGTCTTTAAATGGAATCTATACCAATGGTTATGTCCCAACTATTAGTGTATCTTTGATATATACCAATTATTTTTCCAAAAAAGTCTTATTATGGTCTTATTTTGGAAGATATACGAACGGTTTTTCCAAATAAAAAGGTATATTTTGCACCTATAACAATGGTTTGGAAAAAAATATATGTATAGTGTCTCTATATGTTAAACAAAACGACATTTGTAGCCAAACCATTAGAATAGTCTACCTATACCAACAGTTTTAAAAACCTTTAGAATAAGTCCATTATTTTAGGTCCATTTTCTAGTAGTGTTACAATCTAACAGTTTATCATGAATTTTAATTTTTTATGTTTATGGTGATGAAATATTAAAATTTGAATCTCAAAAAACCTCTTGAATATTATTATACTTCGATTATTATTGGATAATACATGTTCTCCATTCATTTTATTCTCTTTAAGATTAAAAAAACAAAAATAATGTTTTAAAGAAAAAGTAAATTTATTTCTCTCTTTGGATGAAAATCCAATATCTTCCACATCAATATTTTATTAAAATATTTAAAGGATAATTTTTACTAATATCTAATGCTTTTTTATTATTTACACATGTTTTCCTTTTTAAAAAATTGTTTAAAACAAATCTTTTTTTCATTTTTCAATTAAAATTCAATTTTATTTTTTTAATGAATTTGTGAAAGGTATATTATTTTAATGTTTATGACATCAATGGTATTTCCCACCATCATGACTGTTCATGAATTAATGAATCCCTTATATATCACCCAATATAATCTCTATGAAATTATTTTCTTTTATATATGGGAAATTTTTACACTTTAAAGAATATTTATCAAAATGGAATGGTTATTTTCTTCAATATTTTTTAATTATATTTTTATGAAATTTCTACTCATTTTCGAAAACAGAATATTGTGTTTCTTATGTTTTTGTAGGGAAATTAACTATTGAAACCATCCATATTCTTTCTCTTGATGGTTTATGATACTAATGACTTGATTTTTTCTGAGACCCATTTCTTTTCTAAGGGTTATGCTATGATGTAATGTTTATGGACACAATTTCCATTTAAATGGGTTAATAATTGATTCATGTGTTATGGTCCTATGGAAAAAATTATGTGAATATGTTCCATGTGAGACCTATATCTTTATCTGATTTATTGGTTAATTTTTAATGATCTATGAGCTCAAAAGGTATATGGGAGGTTATCTAAGACCCAAAAAATAGGGTACATCAGTTGCTATCCCAATGGATAAACAAGAGGGTACATGGGAGATTAAACCAAGTATAAATTAAGAAGGTATATAGGAGGTTATCATAATACAAAATATTTGGTAAATGGGGGTTATACCAAGCTCGACATAGGTACATGGGTGGTTATACCAACCCTAACTTTTTATAAATATCTTGGTGGGTACCCCTAATAAAGGATTTCTTATTCTTATGTACAAACCAAAAATCTATGTCTTATGCCAATTTATTCTCTAAAAAATTATCCTATTTTATTCTATGATTATTAATATCTTATGAAATTCCAATATTTATGCCATTTCTTATGTTTATGATATATGATATGCAGGGTATGGTATTCAAATATTCTTCTCATGTTCCCATCCTCATATGTTAATGTTTTGTTGATATCCCCTTTTTAAACCTTATTGAGAATCTATTCTCACCCTATAGTATATTTCCTTTCCCCATGTTTTGAATAATTTTATTATGAATGATATGTCTATGAAGGGTTCTAGTTATTAAAAACATAGTGGGAGTTCAGGTTGTTCACCTATAAACCATTGTTCCTTGTATCTAATTTTATAAAGGTACCAGATCAATATAGTATGGAATGGATCCTTATTTTACATAATGAATATTTATATACTAAGATTTGATATCCATGTATTAAGAGTTTATGTCATTATACATTGGGTACCTCATTTTTTTTGTTTTAGATTGTGATCCAAAATTATATCTAATTTCTGGAATAATATTCAAAATTTTTGGAGTATTGAATTAAATATAAATAAAACATTACATACTGAGTATAATATATAGATAGTGAGAAATATTGAAAATTTTGAATACATTCATGAATATTTTTCAAATTATTACCAAGGAATTTGGGATAATCACACTTTATTATTTGAATCTTATTATAAGAATAAATTTCATTCCAATGTATAGACATCACTATTTATGAAATTACATTGAAAGTGATGTTAGAATCTACCATGATGGAATGAAGTTGAGTAAAGAATTCTTATGGGACATTAAATGGTAGTTAAAATTGATGAGATGGTAATGGTGGTTCAAAAACATTTAGAGATGGATTAGGGGAAAAAGAAATGTTTTGTACAAAATGGTTAGGTTCTATAGGCTAGATACCTTCAGGGGGAGGGGTGAATTAGGGTATGACAGATTAAAACAACTGTTGCTTTGATATTTTTTTATTTTCAGAAAAAATAATATTTTCTCTCTTTCCCGTTGAAGAGTATGAACAAATATTAAATCTTGAATAAGACACATCAATTTTACTTGGTTCACCCTCATTGGGATACATCCAGGGAGCATACACCGACATTGTGCTGATGTACCAAATCCACTAAAATAACAATGATGTTTACATGTTTTAAGTGGAATCACTATCCCTCATGGTTTAAAACCAATCCCAATTTGAGAACTCACTTATTTCTCAACTAAAGTGAGCTCACTAGTACATCCGAAGACCAAATAATAGTTTAAAGACTTGTATATCCTCTCATTATCTCTAATGAGTGCATCCTTCAATGCATATAGATGCTCTATTGAAGTCCAAATTTTTTCCAATGATGAATTCTCCTTTGCCATTGATAATTGGGAAACAACTTTTTGAATTACCTTCAAAATTCTGCATACTTTACGATGATCCAAATTCTGCAATGCTCAAACAAGCCTTCGTGAAGTCCCTAATTCTTCAAAAATCACACAACTTCATATATCTTAGTCCATTACAGATCTCAATCCTTTGAAAAGAGACTTCCTTCATGATGATCATAGAGACAATGCATAACACACCTCTTTCACAGAGCTAGATTAGCCACCATGAAGCTCCTACCTTTGAAGAAGCACAATGCCTCTTCGGACATCCACCACAATTCCAGATAAACAAATTTTTCTTCAAAAACTATATACTTTTCTTGAGGGGGTCTAGATATATTTATATGAAATTCCACAAACTCGAGAACATTCCATGTAAAGTCAATTCCATGTCATCTCATCTCACAAAGCACCAAACTTTTAACCAAAATTATCTTTATTTCGTGAAGCACTAAGAAAAATTTCAGATCGTAAATCACTTTGTAATCTCATAGAATCTCATAAATTCCATTGCATCGATGCCACAATTCTCAATCCAAATTCTCTTCTCCTTTGTTGTTTGTGAAGTACATAACAATAAAAAAGCTCACCGTCAACATTCTCAATGTATTTGTGAAATACAATTCATGAAGCCCATATTTTCAAAACTCATTTCTTTTCTATATTTTGATGAGATCTTCAAAAAATCCAATTTTCTTTATGCGAATCAAAACACAAATTTTGGACTCCAAAAATATGGGAAACACTATAAAACGATGCCAACTTGTATTTATTTTTTTACAACACCACTAGATCTTCTATTCCCTTTTCATGGTTATTTTCCAACATGAATTATCTACAACATCTCTAGAAATTTACAATTAACCACAAAAACCTTTTTTGTTAACAAACACAACCAACCCAAAAATGATGGAATGTTAACTTGAGGGATTTATTCCCAATAATCTCCCCCTTTGTATTTGTTGAAAACTATTTTCAAAAAAACTTTCTGCACTTTGATACCTCACTAATGCTCTTTTCATCATCTAACATAATCCTTCTCTTTCAATTAAGATAGTGACCAAAGCATCACTCAACACATACTCTATACCCACTTGAGCAATGCTCGACATGAGCAACAAGAGTATTATAAATTTTTTATGAATGATTCACCTCATTTTAGTCTCTAATTGTTGATACAATACTAATACTACTTCATCATGAACCTCAGCTATCATGATATCTAATCTTTTAATGATAACTTAAAGCATTGTCAGATTTGATACGCTCCCCGATCTCATTTCTACCGCTATATCACCGATCCCCTTTCCAAATTCTCCCAGTGTCTTCACTTATGAAATTTTCTCTCATAAAAGACACACTTTATCTTCCATGAATAGTCATATTTTCTCCCCCTTTGTCAATGAACCCAAAGGTCACTTCTTTGTGGTCTGAAACTAGGTAAAAAACCACATTATTTGATTAGGGAAAACACATCATACCTTGGGGTGAGGTGGGTTCCACATCCACTCTTTTTCAAGTGTTGGGAGTTGACTGGACACCCAAGGTTAGTCGATGTATCTAAAAATCATCCTTGGGTAAGGCATTTGTCAGATTGTCTACAACCTATAACTATGTAGGCACATAATCTAACATCACGGGACCTTGCTCCGCCTTCTCCTTGATAAAATGAAATTTTATCAAAATTTACTTTTTCCTTGAGTGATAAAATGGATTTTTGATAAGATTTATAGAACATGAATTATCACACTAGATTCTGATCAGAGACTTCACTTCAACACCCATATAACCAAGATGAAACTTCATTGACAATAACTTTTTGAATTCTTTATTGGCAGCAGTATAATAAGATTATAGAGTTCCCAATGAAATGAAATCTTTCTTCATTCTTAGACAATAAATACACAAACCAAAAATATAAAGATCACCTCCTGATGATGATTTTCTATCATCTCCTGAAATGGAATAATAATCATATGTATATCCCAACAACTCTAGATGAGATTTTTCATTATACATCAATTCGAAATCCACAATTATTTTGATTTACCAAAGTATTATTTTTAATGAAAGTATATGGAATTCCTTGGGATTACTTTAATATTATGCTTATTGTCTTATGGTGAAAAAATACCAGGTATTTTTGCTATGTGGTACAATATACATCCAATAACTTGTCTATATTCTGTTACATTAACTTTCTTTCCATCATCATCTTTTGATAATTTCATCTGGGTAGCAACCAGAGTCTGAATCTCCATGGAATTTTAATTAAAAATCTTCTTATAACCTCCTTGGAATATTTTTATTGAGAAATGAACAATCCATTCCTTCCTCATGTCACCTGTAAAATAGGAAAAACACTATCTCTCTAATGATTGACATTTGGAACTCACTTTTAATGAATTTGGAAAACTATCTACAATGGGAATCATCCGATCGTCCAAATATTATGTCACCAGCATAAACCTGCACCATTATCATTTGATAACTATCGTTGTTGAAATAGATATCGAATCAACTCCACCATGATTAATGATAAGATTCTTCAAATGCCGATCAAGCCGCAAGTACCATTCTCTTGGTGCTTGTTTCAACCCAAATACCTCTTTATTCAACCAAAAATGTTTGTTATCATCTTCATGAATGGGGAAACCATATAGATTCTCAATATAAACTTCTTATTCCAGAACCCCATTCAAAACTTATAAATTGACTTCCATCTGGAAAACCTTGATCTTTTACTGCACAGTAATGGCCAAGAATAATCTTATTGTCTCAAGAATTGAAACAGGTTCAGATGTCTCATCAACATCTAGACCATCTATCTGGGTGTATCCTTTTCACACTAGTCGTGATTTGTTTCGAACCACTGTGCCATCCTTATTAAATTCATTGAGAAAGACCCATTTAGTCTTGATTGCATTCTTATATTCTAGCCTTGAAACAATCTCTAACATCTTATTATTCTCAATATGATCAAGATCTTCTTGCATAGCCTAAACCCAATTTTCATCTTCAGTTACAACAATAATTTTTTTGGCTCTATCTAAGATAAGAATGATTTTTGTGGTAGTGATTCTATTCTTATTTTCTGAACCGAAGATGACTAATTACCGATGATATTCTGTGGCTCAATTTTAGCTTGACTCTTTCGCTTCTTTACAGATACAGACATGACTTCTTGTTTGTCATCAATTGTATCTTCTTCTAAGTTAGCATCTTCCACTTTTGTGTAGCTTATGTTACATTCCTCTTCATCCCATTCATCAATAAAGTGTTCACTATATTGTTTATTATTCTCTTAATTTTTCACAACAGTGAAACTATTTCTATTAACTCTTTTTCTCAGCCAATTATTAAATCATTTATATTCTTTGGTTTTTCCTGAGTTACTAATGAATATCCCCTCACCTTTGATAAACTCGAATTTTTAGTGTTTTTCTTTTTTGAGTATAAAGTACTTACTACCAAAGATTTGAAAGTAATTCACTATTGTCTTTTATCCATACAATTTCTTATAAAGAGTCTTCCCTTCCTTCAGACACAATAGAGCACTGATATAAATGTAGAATGATGTCAATCCTTCATCCTTCCAAAATTTATCTGGTAGGTATTTTTCTATAAGAATCGTTCTATCCATGTTGTTGATGATTTCATTTCTCTTTTCAAATACTCCATTTTATTGGGGATTTATTACTGAAGAAACTTGATGCCTTATCCTATGTTTCTCAAGACAGTCTTCCACCTGACAATTTGTGAATTCCATACCATTATTAGTAAAATCTTCAAAATTTTCGGTCCAAGTATCTTTTCAGATTCCCTCCAATACTATTTTAGGAAACAAAACACATTTTACTTATGAGAATTGATAAATACCCACGCCATTATGCTATAATAATCAATGAAAAGAATGTAATAACTCTTTCCATCAATGTATATTTGTTAGATGGGTCCACAAAAATCTTCATGCACCAATTCAAGAACTCTTGTTGAATTTTTTCCTTTTCCTTGTAAGTCTTTCTGATGATATTCCCTTATTGACATGAATGACACATATTTTTACAATCACATGATAACTTAAGGAGGTATCTTGTTGGCTGACACTTTATAAAATCATATAGGGATGGTGGGTATAGATGAACAATTCATTTATGCCACAACTTGTTTTATTCCTCTCGGGACAAAAAGCATATAAATTTTTCTCTAGTTACCATATATAAATTTCTCTTTTCCCTTTTCCCTAAAGAACCACTACTCCATATATTCCATTAATGACACACGTTTTCTTAGTAAACCTTATAGAATTCCATGAGTCACATAGTTGACTAACTCTTAGAAAATTTCAACTGAGACATACTATTAAGACATTTACTCATCTCATTTTTTTGTCACCAAACATGGACTCTCCCGAGAAAATAATCTTCATTCCTTCACCTTTTCCATACTTAAAAAATCCTTCTTTGTCATATTTTATACCTTTAACAAGATCTTTATTACCTGTCATGTTGGGATGTGCACCCGCTATAAAGGATTCATACACCAGAATGGTCTAATACTTTAAGGGAAATTTTAGTAACCACAACATTGTAGGATCTTTTCTCCTTGATCCATAATTCATTCTTCACACTCATCATAAATTGAGAACCTTGATCTTTCTTAGAGTATGATCGACCAAATTCCTCTTACAAGACTAAAAATCTGTTATTCATTTTAAACTCACCCACTAGTTCTTTGATCTGCTGCATGAAAATAGTTTGGTTCTACTTTTTCTAATTTATCTATATGGACGACGTACAATATCTAGCCAGGTACCCCAATTCTCCACACCAAAAACTATGTCCCCCAAAGGATGTTCAATAATATTGAGCTTTGTTTGGAGGCCACAGTTGTTCTTGTTCACATTGGTAGCTTATGGTTATGGAACACACATACTATGAATTTCCCATCCTTCCACAACAATGACACCTGATATAGGGTTTATTCCATCCTATCACTTCTTCATAAATAGTTACCCCTTGGGATCTCTGAATATTCTGATTCTACTTTAATCCCAAATTAAATTTTAATCTTGGAATGGGTTCTTATGGCCTGACATCAATTTTCATAGATTTTTGTTTTTGGTCAATCCCCACAATAGCCTTAGCATATGAACATAATTTATACTTCCTATCCAGAGAACCACTATTCCCCACTTTCACCTTAATAATTTTTTGAATGAAATACCTTCTTGATGTCACTAGAATTGTCAAGATTTTTTCCCGATCCTTAACCTTTTTTCGCAAACTGAAAACTACTCATTCAAGTTTTTTGATACCATTAATTTGATCATTAATTGTGATCTTCATGCCATAAATATCCATTTTCTATTCATTAACCCTAATTTTATACTCACTAACTGATTTTGAGTCCTCTGGTGTTGATGACTTGAGTTTCTCAATTTCATCCATCAACTCAGACTTATATTCTACTTGATATTGCATATAGAGTTTGGCTTCACGAACTAATTTTTTGGATTTCATTGTTTTGGCTCTCCAAACATCTATTTCTTCAAGAGAAGCCTCAAAATGATACTGTATATCAAATCTTCCGTCAAATTCTAATTATTTATCAATATCAGTTTTCTCCATTTTCTGAGTACTATCAACAGCTACCACCAGAGTATTTTCTCCATTATATTTTCCATTTTCTATATTTGAAACCTCATCAACCCCAGACTCATTTGAACTGTCACATTCCTATGAAATACGATTATTTTTTAATGAAATTTCTCTTGAACTCTTTCTTTATTTTTATGTAGGGTGAAGGCTTCCTTTTGGGAAATTTAGCTTTATTGAAATCATCATCTTCTTGGAAAATTTTAGGAAACCTTTATACAAGATGACCAACCTTTACAGATCTAAAGTAGGAAAGTGGATTTCCCTTTAAAATTTCCTTTTCCTCTTTGAATATTTGAAAAATGCAATGACATCACCTAATCTTTCTCTTCTTATTTCTGAGAATAATCCGTAGTGAGCTTCTTTATGAACTTGAATGCCACCTATTTTGTTTTCCCCTTTTCCACAACAACCATATCATCATTTCACATTTTATATACTATAAGGGTACTATTCAAGTAATCTAGTGTCAACTCTTTCGGATACTTGTCTTCAAAATACTGAAACCATTGGATTAAAGCAAGGTGGAAGCTTCCACAAGATGTAATTAACAATCTTTCTGCCTTCAGTGAAATCACCAATTCCTCACATATCTTCTACAACAACAATTACCCTATCAAAGAATGAATCAAATGAATCAGTTGAGTTTATTCTTAGATATTCATTCTTATTCTACTATACTTTCATATTTGCTTCAGTGACCTTTGAATCTCCTTAATATATGTTCAAAAGTTTTTTACCACATGGAATGTGATGTTTTTCATGACATGAACTTCGTATAGATAACAATGGATAGATATACCTCTAAAGTATTTGTTCCCATAACATCAACATCCAATTATTTTCTCTCAGCTTCTAATAATGCACCACTATTAATATCAACAATTATACCATGTGTTCATACTATAAACACATCCATTCCCCAAATACCAGAAGTAGTGTTGCATCCAATTATTTTATAGTTGAAAATTGTTTTCATCAAAGATTGAAATCCCTGTATGATTGATGACCTCCATTTGAGAGAGAAACACTGATATCAACCTTTCTCTTAGATACTAATTTTCTGGTCCACTATTCTAGATACCCTGGGGGGGGGTGAATCAGGGTATGATACTTTAAAACAACTTCCCATTTAATCTTTTTTTGTAGTTAGACAAAACTCTCTTTTCTCCCCTTCCTGTTATTGAGTATGAAAAAATATTAATGCATGAAAATTTCAAATCAATTTTACTTGGTTCACCCTCATAGGGATACATCCAAGGAGAATACACTGACAATGTGCTAATATACCATATCCACTAAAAGTGCACTACTATTTACAAGTTGGAAGTGGACTCACATTTCCTCTTCGTATAAAACCAATCCCATTTTGGGAACTCACTCCTCTATCAACTGAAGTGAGCCCACTTCTACATCAGAAGATCCAATACCAGTTTCAAGACTTGTAGGGGCTCTCATTATCTCTAGTGAGTTCATCCTTCACTATATGTTGATGCTCTGTTGAAGTCCAAATTTCATCCATTTATGAATAATCGTTTTCCACTAATCATAGGGTAAAAACCGTGGTAAATAACTTCTTAAAGCTACCTACTTCACGAAGATCCCAATTTCACAAAGCTCAATCAATCCTTCATGAAGTCCCTATTTATTTTAAAAGCTCAAACCTTCACATATCATAGGCCATCAGAGAGCTCAAGCCGTCATAATGCAACTTCTTTCACCAAGTTCACTTAGCCAAAGTGGAAAACACCTCTTTCGGGGAGCAAGATTAGCTACCACTAAGATCCTACCTTTCACAAAGCACACTTCCTCTATGAACCTCTTTTTCTAATTGAGACCTACAAAAATTTATTGAAGAACTCTCCACTTTTCTCAAGTGGTTCGTAGTCTATTTATATGCAATTCCACTGACTCGAGAACCTTCTGCGCAAGGTTACCACAACATCAGCTCAAATTTGACAGCTCCGATATTTCATCCAAAACTCTTTCTATATCCTGAAGCACTGCAACAATTGTCTGATTGAATAACTTCTTGTAATTGCAGAGTGTTTCGTCAATTCCTTTGCACTGATTCTGCAATGCTAGCCCACAATACTCTTCACCTCTCCTATTCTTGATGCTCGTCATAATCCAAAAGCTCACCATCAATATTCCTCATGTCTTTATACCACCAACATATCGTTTATTCCTTTTTCATGGTTCTTTTTCAACATGAATTGTCAACAATATCTATGGAACTCGAAAATTCACCACGAAAACCTGATTTTTCGACAAACACAACCAACCCAAAAATGTTTCAATGTTATCTTTAGGTATTTTTTCCCAATAATAACAGAGGGAATGATCTTTCATATGAGGTAGGGGATCATGATTTTTTAATTTATCTCCATGGAAAGTTGTTATGAGTTATTTCAAATAAGGTAATATTATATTTTTGGTTCATTGGACATTATAAAATCCTAGAGAAGGTTAGATAAATTGCATACCGAGAGGCCTTATATCCGAGTTTATCCCAAGTATATGTTGGGTTTCAAGTTTAGTTATTATTAAAATATGTGCCAGATATATCTTGTGTTTTGATCCCTAATGTAGTATAGTTGGAAGAGAATCATTCATATGGGTAATTTTTGAATTTTATTGTTGACCATATAGAGTAAGTGTTAATGAATACTATGATTCAGGAGGTCAATCTCTTGTGTAAAAAAGCATATGTCTGAAAAGGAAACATAATAATATGAAAATGTTATCATATAGAGATATCATCACTTTTTTATGTAATGAATAAAACTTAGATAATATAATATCCAAAATTGAAAAGTGATAAAACCATGATAATTTTAATTTTTAATATATTTCCTACATTATTAATATTTTAGAATTTTATTTTGCAGATTAATATTCATTAAATGTATATAATTTAATTTTCAAATGAAAAAATACATTTTTCATACTAATTTTTTTAATGAATTATATGGTTTTATTTAAAATAATAACATCCAAAGTTTTGAATTTTTTTCTCAAAAAATGATACCATTTTTAATATCTGAATAGAAAAATTATAATAGAGTTGATTTTTGAAAATTTTTTAGAAAATATTTTTTGGTCGAATTTTTTAAAATAAGAAATTTTATTAAAACTATATTTTCATTAATTATTTTCAAAAGGTATATTTATATATTGGATGGTTATAAAATTATATTATTTCCTTATGATAAAACATAATCAAACATCATTAGAAGTAACAATATACATGAATTTGGTATGAAAATATTTTTATACTTAAAGGTATTTATTTTAAAAACCATTTTCCTCACGTATTGTGTGTTTATTTAAAAATTAATTCTATACATTTATATACATTTTATTAGATACAATATAAACCATATTTAGAATCATAATATAAAGTTTTTGAGTGAGGAAACTTTTTTTGGCTGTTTTGAGTAGTAGCTTTATAAAAATGACAGTCACCGCAACTAAAGTTAAAATTGGTTAAAAGGGTCAACTCTAAATGGATAAGGGTTGAAAAAAACTATAAACATTCATAAATAATATTGGTTGGAAATATTTCAACAATATATTGTCTATCATTATAATATGTGACATTTGTTTTAAATTTTTTAATTAATATATTAATATATTTTAGTTACTTGAAAATTTCCAAGCGTGTTATCTCTGTCACATATAAAAGGAAACCCCATATCATATTTTCATAATAATTTACAATCCTTTTATCATGTAAATGTCCCATATAAATCCATTTTTATCATTCCTCCTGATGTCTTGGAAAACCTGAATTGATCAGAAAACCATCCTAGTAAGGTTGTTGGTATAAACCTAAGGTGGTTTTCTAATGAATTGGTGAAATTATTAAATGAGTGTTTTTAATATATTTCATCTTATATATCCATTAAATTTTATAAGACCATTATGAAATAATAACATCAGTGTCTTTCACAAACATTAATGTAATTATGATTATTTTTACCCCCTTTTCATTTAAATAACTATTTAACAAAAAACATAAGCATCACTAATGCAAACGTGCAGACTACTTCCTTGCGGGACAATGTATTTGATTTTCATCACTGATTCTTATGGTTGGTAATAATTGATCAAAACTAAATAATATATTATATATAATTTTTTTTTAATTATATAATGTTAAATAAATCATCTACTTATTTCTTTACTATCCAAATAAAAATAAAAAACAGTGCTCATGTGTACGTGATGACTACCGCCTCACGAATCAATGTATTTTACTTTTCAGCACCACATAACATTTACATTATATATACAAAAATTTGATGAAAAACTATTCTATTTATTATATAATTATCATTTTTTGAATCTAAAATGGATGTTTACTTTTTTTCCCTCATGTTTTTTGAAAAATAGAAAAATTAAACATGTGTAATGTGACCTATTGTCTCCATGATTTTAACATAATACATTTTTTGTAACCATCATACTCAAATGGTTATAAGACTATAATTAAATTAAAAAATGAAAATTATAAAATTATTACTATTATTATTACAATGATATAATCATGATCTATCTGACCAAAATCAACACACCAAAGTCATTTTGGACATATAAACCAAACAACCACAAAATGTAAGACGTAAACATGAAAAATTAAGTATTTCTTGGATATAAGTGAACTAAAAGGAATAATTAAAATGAAAGGTTAAGTGTTTCATGGATATAAGTGAACTAAAAGGAATAATTAACATGAAAAATGTTTTTATGCAAGTAAATAATTCGTAAATGTTTATTATTTTGGATGATAATGATTTTTTGTGAAATATAAGACAAAAGGTAAGATAATAATTTCCTAAATACCTATTTTTAATGTTTTAACGATTTATTTTTTGGATTTTTTTATATATCCATACAACTAAAAAATAATTTATTAACTTATTTACATGGACATAAATGACACATGAGGTATGTTTGTCTTCTCTTTTGACTTTATTTAATGTTTATCAAATGTAAATTTTTATGAATTTAATACAAAACACTTTCAAAAAAGTAAAAACAAATGTTTTATTTTTAAGTATATGATGTTGAAAACTTTTACCATTGGAAGAATTGTTTTATTATATTTTTATTACATTATAATGTTCCACTAATTGTTTAATGAAAACCCCTACTTCCTTTTTTGCTACTTATTCTTTTAAAATGGGGGTTTAATTAATAGAGATATATCATTATCTAAAAATGATTTCTGTACTGGTTAAAAAGTATATTTTTATGAGTTTCATGATGGAAAAGAATGTTTTTTATGTGATTCATGTATATTATTGTCATTGGAAATTGTTTATAATCACGGGAAATCTTGATAAAAATCTTTAATATGTTGTGAAATGATTATGATTTTTGGATAATTATATGGCCATTGACCCAATATGTTATCCCATTTGTAACGGTTCAATAAAAATTATGCCACAAGTTACTGACATAAATATTCCATGATTTTTTAATGAGAATTAATTTTAATATTATGATTTAAAAAGGAATGGTATTGGTTTTTTTAAAGTAATGATTATGGACATTAAGGGTAAAAATGGTATTCCTTTTAAGAAAATATTTTTCATAGGTTCTTATGTTTTCTAAGAATCACTCATGATTTTTATTTTTTATTTTTATTTTCTTATAATGAATTGTATGAAAAATATTATTAAGTAAAGTTGATTTTATTTGTATGTAAATGATTATTTTAGATCAAGTAATTTATGTTAAACGAAATATTTTTTTTATTTCAAGGTTCGGAAATGGGAAAAAAAATTTCTTTATTTCCATTTTTATGTCCCATGATGATATTTGTTTCACATCTATTTTTTTCAAATTTCCCTCAAAAAATTTAAGGACGATTATAAAAATTGAAAATGTAATGTTAAAAATCATGAATTTGTTTCCTAAAAAACATGTATTGTAAAAAATGGATAGTAAGTGATAAGGTCACTCTTTTAAAGTATGAAATTATTACATTAGAGTTATAAACCAATTATTTTAAACTATAAATTTTAAAATTTCCCTATGAATTCAAAGAAAATTAATTATTATTTAAAAGATAGATAAATGGTCTAAAACTAAATGAGTCCTTATAATAATGAACACTATTTAAAATCCCTTACAATGTTTAACACCAATATTATCTATTCATCTAGTTACATGAAGTTGGATGTTATTGATTCCATTGGAACCTCAGGATAATAATTATTCACCATTATAATTTCAACTATTGATTACAATCTTTCAGTCACCTATAACATCAAAGTTGGTTTATCATTACTAGATATAGAGTTATTCCTAGATATTCCCATATGGAAGAGAATAAATATAGTGGTTCATACAAAAGTAAGAATTTATTACCCATTTCTATAATCAAGAGGTGTTAGTGATCAATAAAATTTGGTCGCTTCCACCCCAATAGTGATTAAGACCCCCATGTGTATTGATAAAATAAAACCCTATGGAATTAGAAGTAAGATACCCATTATATGCTGTGTTTGGTTTTGTGTACTATATATATGGATTACAAATTCACATTTCATGAATATAGAGGAACTTGAAAATTATTTTTAAGTGTTACTCATGGCTGTCTCTCTATGAGAGTATAACATATGCATAAAATTTAATTCCTTATACGGGATTACTATTTTTATTAGTGAGATGATAGAAACCCTTGTCATTATTTTTGGAAATATGGTTTGAATCCTTCCTTGTGATTGGTCAAAGGTGATCATATTAGCTATTATGGAATTTTATATTGTAATATCCTCTAGAGAATAAGCTGTTCAGTAACTTCTCATGGAATCTATTCTAGATTTATATAGTATCAGTTGGTAGTGATGAAATTGATATATTTATATTGATGTGATGAAAGTGGAGTATGATTTTAATTTTAGTTTTCACTCATATATATGAAAATTATGTTAGATAATAGAGGAGTTCCATGACAATAAATATTTAAAGTAGTTTATTCAGGAATGTATTTGAATAATTTTCCTCCATTAGATCTATAGTGGTGGCTTAATAAACTTCCATTATTTGTGAGGAGCCTATTATAGAGTTTTCAATTTAGTGGTATAGTGTATCCAGATGTGTTATGGAGGAAGAGCTGAATAGTATCCCCAAAGGTGGGGAGTTTTTTTATCAACTATCCTTGCAAGAATTTTATTTATTGCGTGGTTTTCATTTTAAATATCATTATTTAATTATGGAGCGTGTATTCCCCAATATGAGGAAAACCCTTGATGTCATATATCTAGTGTACCTTTATGAGAGTTTAGATCAAATTTCAAATCTCAATACAAAATAAAGGATGATAATTACTTAAAAGATTTAGTTTTCAATCAGATGAGTTTTTTATGTGTTCTGTGGGAGATGTATCATAAAAATGTCTTGAAAATCTAAATTAGATTATAGAAAATTAGTCCACCCAATAGTTAGTGATATAATTTTATATAATTAAGTGATGTTGTTTTAGTTTATGGTGTTCAAATTGGTAGTTTTCATAAAAGTGGGAATATAATATAACCTTTTAATCTTGAATGCTTCTTCAAAATATATTGGATATTTTTATGTGGAAAAATAATTCACACAAATTGTTTTCAAGAAGTATTAAATGAACTACCCTATTTCTCACTTTCCATGACCTGATAACATTTTGCAGTGTAAATTTTATAGAAGAATAGAGTATATACAATAATGTTTGTTTGATGGAGCATGCCACCGTGTAACTCTTTTTATTTTGGTGTGTAATCCTATAATGTTCCCATTCTTAGAGTATGGTGTATATGGGTTATTCTTGGATGAACACTATAAATAATTATATTAACTGGTGGGGATATTTATACACTAATTATAAGTTTCCATTGAAAAAAATCAATTTCATACAAATGTAAATGTTTCATTGATTCCCTTAATATTTTTGGGTTGGATGACCTTTAGATAAGAATATATTTTTGGGTGTAGATGTTAAAAAACATATATAGAGTGGGTGGATGTTTTTGTAAAGTTTATTCATCAAGATGGTCTAGATCGAACATAATTTGAGAATAAAATGATGTTTCATCCATGATGGGGTTTCACCTAATTGTTTTAAATATCAAGCATTGAGATGAGAAACAAGAAAGTTCAACGGTTGGTTATTTTTCACATGAGGTTATTTTATGATATTCCACATTGAATATCCCTCTTTATTTTCTAATCATGTACAAAATGGTTTAATGGTGAGGAGGATGTAGTGAATAAAATTTTCTTAGATGAGACATAACTCAATTTTTTATTTTAGATTCCTATGTCCTGTGAAGGGGTAAAAAGGCACATTTACCATTGAATAAAATATATAAATATATGATGTTTATATTGTTCTCAGTATATATTTTTTAACCTATGGATGAGTTTTGATGATTTTTTGCAGAGAATTATGTTTTAGGTTTTGTTATTATTTTAATTTATATAGACATTTTACCAATGAATGTGGATGTTATGATCTAATAAAAAGAGTGTCACAAAGAAATTTTGATTTCATGATTCAGTTCAGGAATGAAATTTATCCCTTGGGGTTAGTTAAAATCCATTATCATTATAGGATATGGTAGTTCCCATCACATGTGGGTTAGTAAGAAAAACTAATTACTTTTTAGATAATTATTTATTTTTACACTGACCTAATATCTGATTCAAAAACACTATTATTTTCCCTCTCAAGGGATAGTGACCTTTTTTTCCGACATGAAACATGGAGAGGGGGAGAGGGTGAGAGAAAAAGTCACGATGAAATAAATATTGGATCGAAATAATGAAATCCCATAATGAAATTAACGATAATATAATGTCGTGATAATTAAAATAATTATCGCTATGTCAGTAGATTGATGTGTATTTTTTACTACAGCATGTTGGAATTCTGTCATTTCTTCTATAGCGGCCTTAGTATTTAATAGAGTATAACTCAAATAGATATTGATTTTTGATTTATAAGGTCCTTAACAAGGGTAAAACTATTAATTTACAATATCTATTAGCCTCAGAAAATTTTTCAAAGTGCTTGATTGGTTTTGTAATATGGGTTTATGAACCAGTTGACCTAATAATGAAGTGTGAGTGTAGTGTGTCCTCCAAGGTAATATAATAAAAATATAAAATAAAACTTATTCCATAGATGAGATTCTCTAATAAAATTATTTTATATAATAAATAGAGTATAAAATAGAAAATCCAAGACCACAATTAAATTTGGAGTTCATGTTTTAAATCAAGTATATTAACATTCTTTTTCACAATAGGTTTTGTTGTAGTTTTTAGTCACTTAATATTGAATGATCTAGATTAATTAAATTAATTAGTTCAATTAACTTTGATTCGTTATTCATGACACTATTAGGATACTCTCTTGTGTTTAATACACAACCCTATTGAATTTTGATCGAGGGTGAGGGAGTTCCCTGTGTGGTAATTGTTTGAAGAAAACCTATTGATTGAGTATTGATGTTAATTGATAATAAATATTTATAGAGTTAAATAAAAACACAAAAGAAATTTAAAATGAATTATTTAAAAAAAATCATCTGCTAATGATTGAACCATCCTTGAGGTATGGATTTTATATTTTCAGAATTTATTTGTATTGTATATTCTTCTGATTCCTGATTTAATTCTTCCATAAAATATATTAAAATTATAGAACATCAAAATCCTCCCAAATTTCATATTTTTATAAAAAAATTAAATATTGTTAAAAACATTAAATATTGTTATTATTTAAGATATAATTTTTTCCCACCTCCGTATAAAACGTGTAATAATTTGTGGTCTTCATTGATTCCTATTTTTGTGATTTTTTATAATTACCCCTCAATTATTTTTTGGTTCATCCTAAGAAATAATTATTTCCTCATGACTTTACTAACACCATGATCTAATCCCACCATCGATTTAATATTATATATGTGATCCCTAATTTTTTCAGATGAGGATGATAATATAATGATGGATTCCAAATGATTGGGGAACACCAAGAGAAATTATGCCCATTTTTTCCATTTTGTGGTGTGAATTACATCAAAATCACAATCAAAATCCATTACACAAGTAAAATGGTGGTTTGATTCCAACTTCTAGTTGGGAATTGGGGATGAAAAACATTGTTTTAAGTCATGTTTCTAAATGATTTTTAGATTATTCATCATATAAGGTATGATATTTGTATGAATTATTATTTAATTAAAATTATGTAAATTATTATATTACATGGACTTCAGTTCATAACAACAAACCCAATGTAATATAATTTAATGTGATTCTAGGGTTTAATTGGAATAAAATTTCACACTTCTATGCACTGTTTTAAAAATTTTTCTAACCCTAGATGGCCTGACTGACTATGTAATAGAATTTTATTCATAGGGTATATCAACTGGCCAGGATATTGTATAGGTCAAGTCCACAACCTCTCTATTACATGGTGGGATGTAACTCGGGGAGAGGAATGAACTGAGTATTTAAACATAACCACACATTCTCTAAGACTTTAATCACATATCATGTAGATTAATATTTCAATCTATGATGGATTATAGTTTATCTCCAACTGGCCAACCTGAGAGGAAAAACTGTGTCCCCCATGAGAAACATCATGTAATTATTTTTTATCTTAGCTTGGGGACTTCAAGATATCCCTTCTAAGTGGACTCCTGCATGAAATGTGATCTTGGAATTCTTATATGACATAAGAGATATGAAATTTCATGAAGTAATATTGGTCGGTTTCACATGAATCTCGGTTGTCAGACATGGATTTCAAAAATCTACAATGACTGGAAACCAACCATGGTTAGATATTTTGGTGAAGTAACCACTTATTATCCCTATGTAGGGTTGATAACTATAATTTGGTTATGATTATAGATCATCTTCCAATGAATTAGAATATATTGGAATCTATACTTCTATTTAATGATGTGACATCCTATATCTGTGGAATCTATATTTTCTATTTTTAATGTGGTTTGAAAGGTTTCAAGATTTTCCACTAGGTTTAGCATTCATCCACACACTACTCGGGAAAAAAAAATACTCAGAAACATGAATATTGGTCATGTGTGTTGAAGTATCAATACCATAGGATACCATAGATGAAATTCATAATGTTTGGTAATGTTTTGATGACCATGAATATACACCATAATTTGCGCACCTATTATAACCATACCTGGGACTATCCTTTCACCCATAATAGAACAAGCTTCCTTAGAAGGTGAGCTTGATTTAGGGTTGTGTAGAATCGATGTTTTGGATTCTATGGGGGGGTGTGGCTACTTGAAGAAGGTGTAGTGTTAATTCTTTGTGACATGTCTCTCCTAATGAAAATTGGGGGGGGGGTCCATTGAGAAGTTATTTTATGCCTTGTTATGTATATCTAGTTTCATGGATTCAATAATTCTATATGATCCTCAACATATGTTTTGTTACATTATTTTGATTTTTGGATCTATGATGACTAGGAAATGTATTCTTCACAAAGTCTTCTAGTGTTTGATCATATTTATATTATCATTATTGACTTCATATATGCCATTTTTTAGTGTTGGGAACCCTGATATGACTTGATATTTTACTTTCCCTTTTTTTACCTTCTCATGGAAACCTCTATTTTCTTGTGTGAAGTCTATTTTTTATATTTACCCCTAATGTGTTTTTGGAATCCTACAAATTATGTATATACTCACTTATGCATCACCCCCAATCCCACCTTTTTTTTGGTTTGTGTGGGTGAAACATTGTTCAGATATAGATTTATGGACATGGAATGGATGTAACAAATATATAGATTCTACATGGATTTATTTTTGGATTAATCTTTGTCATTTCATCGGTGACAAATGGAAAAAATAGTATCATTATTTTCTCATTCTTGGCAGAAACATGCACTGCCAGTCTCTTCACCATAGTTGGTTGTCAGTTTTCCTTTTAAGGAAATCATGAATAAATTTTACCCATTATGAAATCATGTAATACAAAATGTTTACCTTGTGGATTTTAGTAGATATCTCATGATTTTGTTACATTTAATTTAGTTATACTTTTATCTACATCCTCCTATTATTGATGGTTTTCTTTGTATTTGACATATGTATCTATTTCCAATAATTATAATTTATGGCCACCCATGAACATGATATGCCTACTCTATGCCAGTTACCTACCCTAGGACTATAAGAGGTGGTCTTGGGTTGAAAATTTTGGATAACAATAGGAAAATGTGTGGCTTTATGTGTTGGTACATTCATGAATATTTCCTCAATATGAATAGATATTTATTTAAAAAGTGTCCAATTATTATTATTATGATTATTATTTTTCTTTGAAATTGTTATGAATTTTGGGTTTTTATTTAATATTCCTATCAATTATTATTCGGAAATGTTCCTCCAATCATTTAAAATTTCACAATGCAATAATCCACCCTGACTATCTCCTTGACCCTGATTGAATTTTTTGACTAGATAATTTCTCCTTATTCAGTATATCTTATGATGTGTTATGAATAAAATATTAGTTCGTCTATATTTTAATCATCCACTATTCTTTGATTCTATTATTCTATCATAAAAATAATGTTCTATACCACCTTTTTTTATGATTAGATTTTATTTTTGGGGTTAATGACTTTCCAACATAGTGATATTCAAAGATGATGACACTGATCGATCCAGACATGACAACATTAATGGGAAGACTTAGGGTGGCATGATGGGGAATGAGTCACAATAGATTATGCTTTTTTATGAGGCATATGGAAGAGAAAATAGTTTAATTTCATCAAAGGAACCATAGTTTTATATATGATTCTAGATAATGTGGTAGAATTATTCATGATGATTCTAATAAATGATTTCATTATCATTTGATGGATCTATAATTTGGGAAAAGAATCAAACAATTGGAAATATTTATCACAAGAACACATACCACAAATCCCCTAATAGTAGAACTAGGGTAATGGACTCGATAAATATCACATAGAGGGATAAATAGATTCCCATGTATTTTGGGTTTTGTTTGGAGGCTGAATTTATACCAATACTTGTCTCTTATAGTATGGAAACATTCTATATATGTGATAAAGGAGACCTATTAGGGAAAAAAAATCATGCATGAGATATTATAAAAGAAAAAAAATCAGTTGTCCACTTAGTAACACTATGTAATCAATGAATACCTGACTAAAGAAACATACATGACACACTCAGTTCTCATATGGGTGTTATGAACCATGCACCAAGTTAGTTACACCATGTATAATGATATTATTGTCAATTATTAATCATAGATATATGTAAAGTAATTTTTTTGATCAAAATATTGTGTACTCTATAATGAATTCATTTTAGATTTCCCCTAAAAACCATTCTTGGTGGATTACATGATGGGGTATCATAAGAGGGGATATCCAACATATACCCCATTTGTGAATGTCATTTATTATTCTAACATTTGTACCTTTTCAAATATGAAAAATAAAGAGGTAAATCTGTTAACGTGAGAAGTATATGTTGAGTTTTTTATAAGCTATACACAATATTATGATTCTATTTTATATAATAGATTTTAAATCATATGATAATAGAATTTGAATCTCCTTAGCCCTACATAGATGAAGATGATTCTTAGGAAATTAGAAAAGACTATCCATGATGTTGGAAACACCTAGTTTTATTTTTTTTGGGAATGATTCCCCAATATCATATATATAATGAGTTTTCCACAACATAATAGAGGAATGGTTCTTGTTACTATATTGATGGTATTCCCCTATCTAATATCTTTGAAAGGGTTTGAATCCTACACTACAATCAATAACTCCCGCTACTAATACTATTCCAAAAGTGACGTTCAATCCACCCACTATAGTTTTTGGGAGGTGACATGAGTTTCCCCATATTTGGTTATTTATTATTATAATGATTATTGATCTATCAAATGAAATATATTCATGATCAAGGTGTGGGTTCACCGATTTCATTCTATAATGGCGGCATCTTATTAGTGGAAAATAAGTTTGGGTACTCTCTTAGAAGATGTAGACACACACATTAATGGGGCATAGATTACCTATAATGATTATGGTGGGGGTGTGGATTTTTAATGGAAATTTAGTTTGGATATTTCAGGATTTGTGAATCCTCTAGAACATCTGAGTTATATTCATGATATTATTTTTATTAGGGTATTAGACCTCATCAATTTTCAATATTTTTGGACTGTGGGAATCCCAAATTACTCATCTTTTTCGGACTCTTAGGGATGGGAGATGATATTAAAAGGTATTTTATATACCCATGAGACTCTTTGTTATTGATAATATCTTTATATTATTTTATGTTCTTTTTCCTTGTCACTTTGGAATAATTGAGATTGTGCTAAATTGTATATTAAATTTCTATTATTTTTTTGAGTCCTATTATGTCTTCGTATACACAACACCATGAGATCTGTTTACATATATGTGGGAGTTATGAATAAATCATATAGTTTGGAGTTGGTCATAATAAATTTGGATCATGTATTTATTATTCATATCTAAAACTTTATGTTGGTTTGGGAAGCATGGTAATTCCTAATGACATGTGATTTTTATTACGATGGTGGTTGTTGGTGATTGATCTTTGAGTGCACATAGTGAGTTGAATCATTATAGGTTATTTTTTGTTCATTCTCAAAGGGTTATTTGATGTATATTTCCATTTCAATTTCAATATGTTTTTATTTGACAGATTTTAATGTCTCTTACATGAATTTTATTATGTTCATATATATATATATTGATAATGTTGTTAATTTTTTTAATTAGGGATATGTGTCTCTTTTAGGATGGTATAGGGTTAATCATCTCATACTATGTGATATTATCAATTGGATAAACTATCCAACTCCACCCTATTTAATTAAATATTGGGGTTTTATACTTATCTTATAGTCTACTCGGATGGGGCCCTGATAGTTTGGGTGGTGTTATTATCTTTTGTCATACTGTATCTTTATTTATCATATAAATTAACACCTTTATTATATTTTTCCAGTTCCTTTGGAAATGAAGTTGTATAAAATGTTTAATATTCTAAAAATATCATTTATGGAGGATCTGAATCCTCCTTAAATATATATTGTAAATAAAATTTATTGTATTTTATAATATTGTGAAGTAATATTCATCTACATATTAAAGAACCCAAATTGGGTTTTGAAGTTGAAATTTTTTCCAATGAGTATTGAAGATAAAAATTCAAGGATTCTTAGTTTTGAAAATTACATAATTGGTCCTATGATTGAATACATGTGTTAAATATTACTAAGGATGACACAATGATCTCAACAAGAAAGAAATTATTGAAAATATTTGAGATGGAGGTTGAGATTGAATGTTCAAATTTCTAGTATATGAAATATGTTTTGTGTTTTAAATTATTCTTATTAAAAAACTTTTACTACACATACTAGGTGGAAGACGATTCATTAATTAGGTGGGATGTTGACTCACTATCCAATAAACATGGGAATCCAGGAGTGTGCTTGTGCATATAAACCTCACGAGATGGCTCAAGGGAGTATAGGTGATCAAACTGTGTGGGGGAATCATAATTGTGGAGGGAATCTATATGGAATGGTTACAACAAGAGAATGGAGTGTAGATAAGTAATATTTTTTTGGTGGCAGTTGAAGATCTTTTTTATCAATGGAATCCTGTGATTCTTCTTATAAAAAATGTGGGATTCAGGTGCTCTATTACTGTTCATCTGTTACTAAAGATACATAAGGAACACCATCCATCCAATTTTATGAATCTAAATTATACAATAAAGCTCCATGGTTATCTTATACCGTTTCTGGATGCTTTCTTAGTTCATTAGAAGTACTTTATGAATGAATGATATGATTAATCCAGTCATGTTTTTGAGAATCATTTCATCATCCCCTTTATTTAAAAATAATAGAATCATCATTAAATATTGTTTTCAAGTTAAAAAAAGATAAAATCAATGGAAAATATAAGTGGGGAAATTTTTTTTATAGTGGTTTTGATTCTCACTATAACATAAAGATTTTTCATGATGGAATGTGGGTCTTCCATTGATTATCTGATCACAGAGTTTGGTGATATTTTTCTACAAATACCATTGAGTTGGTCATTTGTTGTGATAAGAATTTCACACATCTAAGAGTGATTCTTGAAAGAGAAACAAAGAAACGGAAAGACATTGATTTATCAATAAGGTATAATGCATTGGATCTGTGTTTCTTTATTTGTGATCTCAGGATGATTTCATGAGTTCCACAAACATTTAGTTGTGAAATCTTTACTCCGATTTTTTACTTGAAGAATACTATTTTCACATGATTCATCCCATTTACTCCATTATTTAAAGTGTGTAGGAATCAATAATGAAATGATATTCATGAATACTCTAAGTTTCAATTGAATTAGGTTGTGTAGAAAAATACATAATCTAGAGTTATTAAAAAGTAATATATTACATTAAGACACTATGTGAAAATATTCAAGATTACCTATGTGAAGGAAATTGAGAAGATGCTACTATTGATTTGAATATGTTCATAAATAAAGTGTTGAAGCCAATATAGAGATTATGTGTTTTGGTATGTTTATTACTTTTAATAATGATTTTCATTATGCAGTATAAAATTCATTCACATTTCAACGCATGTATGAAAATGATATGATCCATGCTTGTTAGTTGGGTCTTCTAGAATTTGAATTTTTTCCTATACTATGTTGAGAAGAACCTCCATTTTTTTACATAAATTCATGAGGACCGGATAAATAGACATGAATATAAATTTCATGTATTATGTGATGTGTGAATTGATATTGAAAATGGAAAGTATTTTAATTAGTGTTTCAAAATGAAATCATATTCAAGTTTTCTGTTTTCAATGTGGATGAGTTTTAGAAAAATAAAGAATATTTTCTAGAGGAGTTTTATTCTGTGGTAGCTTACCATCTACAGGTGATCAAAAATATCGAGAAACAATAGCATCTACATAAATGATCTGGGATTGTACATGAGCCACAATGATCAAACATGTTCATGGAGGAAAATCATGAGATCATCCTATCAGTAGATCAAATCTTCTAAAGAAGATGAATGAAATTGTGAAGGTGGGGGGGGGCAGATCAGTAGCTAAAGAGGATTGAGATACATGGGGTATAACTATTCGAATGGTTGGGGTGTCTGACCAACTGAGGTAGAAGAGTAATATTCTAAGGGTATATAACCGGGACCAACTAGAGGACCGACTACAAGGGGTATAACTAATTTCTACCTAAAAAATAGTAATTGATACAATGATTATAGTAGAGAATCCATATTAGGCAGTATACTCAATGTGGAAAGGAGTAGGTAATAGTAACAAACATTATAAAAATAAAATGTTATGTTTCTCATTTACTTTATCTAATACATGATCCAATCATTTTAATAGTTGAAAAAGGATTAAATTAAATGTTGAAAATTAAATCAGTAAAACAAGTCACACCTGATTCACCCCCTCTTTTGTGATTTCAAAATTCGTTGGACACTTAAATTGGTATTAGAGAGAATTACCCCATTGGTTTTATCCACTTTACTTGTCCAACTTTATATATAAAAAGTATATAAATTAAATATTTGAGTCTAAAGAATATTTAGAAATGCATCAGGTGGAAAATTAAATTTCTAATACTAATATTATAAATGTTGAATTTTTATTCAAGACTTAGAAAAACATGAAGATAAAATTGGAATATAAGACAATGAAAAATTAAAATTTAAATGAAGATCAATTTCTTACAGAAGGAACTCAGAGTGGTAACTATTCATTGAAATCAGTTGATTATAATTATGATAAATCATGATATTTATATAATGAATATATGTTCAATTATGAAATTAGAGAGCACCTCAATAAATTTCCAATAATAAATGGTAACATGTATGATTAGAGTTTTCAAGGAAGTTAGAGATTAATATTTGGAGTAGTAATAAGAGTAATTTTTAATTGAATAAAAACCACCAAATTATTTTTAATATCCAAAACCCTTAAAACATATGAAATTAATAGATTAAAAAATGCCACTTTTCAAAGAAAGATATGATAGAGAAATATATGATTTGAAAATAAATGTTTGTGAGAAATGTTTTTTTGAAATAGTCTTTAAAATAGTAATCCATACAGAAGAAAAACTGAATAATTCCTATATGAATGTAAAATATTCCAATATAGACGTCAACTAAAAAATAATCACAGATCTTGGTAGTTTTCAATTGAATAAAAATAAGATGCATGAAGATGAAATTCATAAGATAATGATTCAATTGGAAGAAGGCATGAAATCACTTGATAATGAGAAGATTACTCTCACCTTAAAATTTCAATAACTATAATTGAAATTAAGGAATATGGAAAAGACATAATATGGTAATTACCAAGATGATAAGAAATGAATTATTTATAGGGATTTATCTTATAAGAATATAATTTCTTAAAAGAATCAATATAGGGGAAATAATAGCATGATATTGTCATTGGATGAATCTAATACATGATCATTTGAGAATGTAACACTTTTCCATGAAAAATCATTGTGTACATAAACTTTTTTGACTACTAGGGGAGATTTAACATTAAAATCTAGACAATCATGGGTGAACAAATATTTTCATGATTCCATTACATCTTTAATGATGTTTGTGAAGAATTGTAATAATTCATGATCCCTAATGAAACTATATAAGAAGAAATGTGCTACACCAAAGTATAAAAATAAAAAAGATTGTTAAAATTTGTCACATATGAATAAATCATGTTTTTGGTTACTATTGTTCCTTCGTATCAATTTAGGAAATAGGAAATAAATTTTTGGAAAAAAATTCATTATAGGAAAATGAAAAAATTTCCTACATTATGGGGGAGAAAAACTAGAGAGAAGGTATAATATTCACAACATAAAAAAAATTCATAGATAATTAATTATCCTATAAATAATATATATGCATATCTTAAATATTTCAATGATTATTCTAATAAATGTGGTCATTGTTAAGATGTTGTACGGTATATAAAAATCATTCCCAAATGACCTCTTGACATGAATAGAAGACCACTACAATAAATTAAGCATGCAAAAATGAAGATGATAAGATAGAATTGGTATGTCAACAAATGAGTAATGTTTTAATAATAATAATACATAGTAAGTTTGTGAAGAATGATGTGAATAGTGTCACTCTAAAGAAAACAAGCTTTTATTTTTTTTAATAAAGGTCACATAATTGAACATTGTGGATTGGCTATCCATATAATTAATAATGAAAGTAATATGAAATAAAATTGATAATAAATGTAGAATGTAGAAAAAATACATTATTTGGTGAAATAAATCTCCGATAAAGAATATAAAAAGCTTTGTAAAATGGGTAACTTGATAAATGACATATTTCTGTGTTAAAGGAGTAATAAGTCTAGAAATTTAGGTAAAAAATGTTTGATAGGGTTACTTGGAGAATCTAAATTCTTGAAGAAGAAATTTAAATCACAAGTTGATTCTAGTATTGAGAAAAAAGGTGTCAATACACAAAGTGAAGACATAGAATTTTTTTAAATAAATCCTAATCATATTGGCCAAAGAATTTGAAGAGGAAAGATAATCAAACCGGAAGAAAAAATTGAAACTACTTTTCTTGAAAATATAAAGAATATTTTTTCATCTAATAATATAGTTGGGTTGAGATGAAAATCTCACCCTTGTTTCTCCAACTAATGAAAATTTAAGAACCACCTTATTCCCATATACCCATTTTGTTTGTTTTTTCAGATGGGGGATTGAAGGTGATACATGTTTTTAGGAGGATACCTTAATTTAACTAAATCTATGTACAACTTACAACAATAATGTTATCCATCACAGAAGACTGATGACATGATGCTGTATTTTTTCTATAATTATAATGACATCATAAGATTCTAGGGGTTTTTTATTGAAGAAACCCAATCACAAATAAAATTTATTGAGTGAATCTCTTATTGTGAAGAACAAATGACAAACTGCTATATTTTTCAAAATTAGATTACATATAATGAATTTATGATGTTCTGGTGCGGTATGCATCTAAAAATTATATATATTAAATATCCATGAATTAAATATTTTCCTCATTGAGGATATAAATGGATAGTATTTTGAAAACCCCTAACAATAGGTTTTAATATTTTTATCATATGATGAACATTTATTGACGGCATTGATGTCATATCTGATCAGTCTTCTTTTCTAAACAGATGATTTCTCATGTATACATAGAATTGGAAATTATAGCACAATTCATATTTAGTGGTGATTCTAACCATATTTTATGTAAATCAAACTATAATTGTCAAGTGAGGAGAATATGTCATTAATTTTCAAGATAGTGGTGATAAATCCTTTTGATACTTATATCTTTATTTAATTTCCAATAAGGGGGAGAATATATCATTCGATTTTAAAATGAAGTAGGTCTCAGAAAGAAATACAATGGGAGATATTGAATAAACCAAATGGTTTTTTGATTTTGGAATTTTTTCTAATTATTTTAGATAATGAATAATAATTGTTTTCTAGTTATAATGAATATATAACTAGCCTTCTATTTTTAGAAATGTGTAAATATTTTCCATGAATTACACAAGGACCTTCATAAAAATGAAACTATGGAGAATGTTTGAGATGTAGGTGGACAAAGAATGTTATATTTTCTCATTATATGAGATACGATAAGTTTTTTTAATTGTGTTTATTAAAAATTTGGGCCTAAACATACAATCCAGCCTAGGACCACTACATGCCACTGCTCAGGTGTGAAGTCGATGCTTTATCCAGCCAATATGGGTGGTCGAGAGTGTGCCTATTCATAATCTCCCCTTTAGAAGGTTTAAGGGAGAAGAGGAAATCCAAATGTGGGGAGAAGCATAACATCAGAGGGTACTAAAATTGAGAAGTTCTAATGGGAGAATGAAGCATAGAAATGTAATAGATTTTGGAAGGTCATAGGAGAACTATATTATAAATGGATGCATGAGATTGAGTTTATAATCAATGTTGGACTCATGGTGCTCGATCATTGTTAATATATTATTAACAATATAGAAAGAACACCAGATGTATAATCCCATAAATCTGTTCCATCTGATCAAGTTCTATTGTTGTATTCTACCTTCAGTTTGGAGCCTCCTATGTGTGTCTAGAGATCTCAATGCAGTGATGATTTGATTGATCTGGTCAGAAATCTACACATCATTTAATCATCCTGATTATTCAAAAAATGAATAAATCCTCATTAATCCTGGTTTTATTGATTAAAATATATAAAATATAATAAAAATATAAGTGGATCTATATTGTTTCATAGTGATACTGATTCTCATTATATAATGAAGCATTTGGATGAAGGATTGATTGGTTGTCCTTGATTATTAGATAATTAATTTGATAAAGGTATGTATATAAGTACCTCTCAAAAGCTCATTTAGTACAATGTGCTTATCTCATATCTAATAGTGATTTATTATTGATAAATAAAGCTGATGAAGGGCTTTGATTTCCCAAGAAGGAAACACGTGGTCAATTTGTGTCACTCCCTTTTTGATCACATGATGATTGTTTGAGTTCCACAAACGATGATATTTTAAATATTCATGCAATGTTTTCATGTGAAGAAGAAAATATATAACATGATTCATCCCACATATAATATTATTTGAAGCCTATAAGAATCATTCCTGAAATGATATCCATGCATAGTGGGAGTTTCATGAGAATGAGGTTGAGTGAAAGCATACACGATCTTATGTTCTTGAAAAGGAATGTATTTTATCGAGAAGCTATATAAAAATATGCATTATCACCTATGTGAAAGAAACTAGGAATATTCTACAATTGATATATTTATATGCATGAAGAAAATAATAAAGGTACTATAATGGTTATGTGTATGAATTATACGACTCCCATGAAACAGTGATGTTGATTATACATTGAAATGTGCTTGTACTATTCAATAAATGTATTAACATGATATGATGAAATCATGATAGTGTGAGGTTTTTGAATTTTTATTATTGAGCATGTTATGTTGTGAAGATCATGAAGCTTTTTACATACATTCATGAAGAATGAGGAAATAGACTTGCAATATATATTACATGTATAGTTTGTAATGTGTTTTGAGACTGAAGCTGACACAATATTGGAATAAATTGTTAATAATGAATTCATATCATTGTTTTTAGTGTGCAATGAGGTAGATAATTTTGTAGAAGAAATAATATTTTCCCATTTAGTGTTGTAATAAAGTATTTAACTATCTACAGATGATCAGAATTATTGAGAAAGATTGGAATCTATGCAATGGTTCTTGGATTATAAACGACCTAGTGTGACCCACCAAGCTCGTGTTTCAATATCCAATGGTTATCCCATTTGTGGATGAGATCTTCTAATGAAGAAGAAGGATCTTGTGATTAAGGGGACTAACCAATATCTTAAGAGGCTCAAGGGAATGGGGGTCTAACAAATATAATCATTGGGGTGTCTAACCAATCAAGGTGAAATAGTTAGATTGATGGTGGGTATAACTAGGATCAATTGGAAGATCTAATAATGGGATGTCAAAAAATCTACATCTTGAAATAATGTAATTGGTTAAATTTCTACAGTGTATAATACATATTGGGGGTTTAAATAACATGGAAAGGAGTAGTTTGTAGTACCAAACCAAGTAAAAATAATATGTGTGCTATTTCACTTACTTTTTTCATTGAATACTGGATCCACTAATCTTAATTGGTGAGATATTTTTTAATTAAAAGGTGAAAGATAATTTAGTAAAACTAATCACATGTGATTCACCCCTTTATATTTTTCTCCATGATTTATTGGACACTACAAGTATTTAGTCCCCTAAGAAATGAAAAAAAATTAGATCATGGGCATATGATCTCTTATAAACTTGTCACCATTTAATAAAGAACCAAAATTTTTTTGGGAAATAATAGTCATAGGTTTTATTTTTTTTATCCAAGTAATATTCGTAGAAACCTTGGGAAAAAGATATATAAATACATAGGTTTATAAAATATAAATTAACGTAAAACCTTAAGAATATTATTTATAAATTATCTACTATAAGTTTAATATAAATGTTTTTTATATTGGAAATATATAGGAAATTAATTTAATGGATTGTATGTGTTTAACACTACTACAATATATTAGTGTTTCTCAATAACATATTAATATATTATTTTTTTAGGAGAAAAAATAATATATAATAGGTGAAATCATTTCATATATTTTGAGAAGTATTAGTATAGATTTCGTAACAAATTAACGAATTTTATATTTGTATCAAACAATAGTTTTGTTTTTTTGGGAATAACAATTTTATTTTTTAAATTTTTATTTAAAACCATGTGATAGGGAAACCCATAGTTTTACATAACACTTGTATCTAAACAAGAAATTTTTTTGGGTCTAACTATATCACTATATTTATATTAAGGTCTACATTGACCTTATATTGGTTTTCATTAATATAATATTTTATCTATTAAACAATTATAGAAACTAAAATATTGATCTTTAAAATAAGATAAACATGCCATAATAATTAATATTAATTATCAATTAAATGTTTTAAGGATTTAATTTATTTAGTGGAAATATAATATCTAAAATTACATTTATATAGTTTTATATATTTTTGAATTATAATTTTTTTATTTTACTTGTATTTTCAGGAAGAATACATATATAATATTTTCAATGAAAAATAAATGGGTGTTACTAGATAATTATATTTTTCTTATATTATTAAATTAAAATAATATTACATTATATTAAATGATAAAATTAAATTAGATATAAAATATGGATATAATGATATTAAATTTTCTCACTAAGTGTTTTAAAAATATAGATAATATATAATGAAATGGAAATATATTTTCCATATAAACAGCCTTGGTTATACTAATAAATCATGATATTAACATATTTTTATGAACATGAGAAGGAAATTTAGAGAAATATTATATTTTAATTTATAGTCTCTTAGTTTCACAACTTTAGTTTTTCAAGGTCGTTGGTATTATAATTCCACTTATGTCATTGTATCTCTCATGTGTGTCCTCATATCACTATTATTTTCCATTTTTGAGAGGTTTCTATGAACCTTCCATATTTTGGTTTTCTCATTGTGATTATATTAGAGTAAAATCCATATGAGGTGAACTCAAGATAAATATTCAATAATTTCATCATTAGGGGGTGAAACATGGCCCCAATACATTTCATCTTGTATAGGGAGGTGTATCTGCATTCCCATTTTCATAGGGTTTCCATCGTGGTGTTTCTTATTATCAAAACTATCATAGTTCAGGGAATTCAGAATGTGTTTCATTGATGGATGGGTTTTGGGTGTGTACTTATATGAGTTTTTTGTGGATTCTTCATGGAATTTAATGTTAAAATTGATGAAAGTTGGTTCCCTTTATGGATTTCCTTTTTTTTAATCCTAATCTCTTGTGAAGGTCTGATGATGGAGGTGGTTTTATTAGTGGACTATTTAATTATTAGTTCCTTATTGTATCCATTATAGTTGTTTATTATGATGGTTTGGATCATGTTACTCAACCAATATAAGTTTTTTCTTTTGTCTCTCTATTTAAATTGGATTATTCTTGACTAGTTTTTGACTATATCTGGTCTTGTTGTTGTCATGGTTTCTCTACTATTGTGTGGAGTCCAATGGAATGGGTTTATCAATGAAATTGATGATGATGTATGTCTATGTTTCAATGATGTGCAATGATGATTGAGTTTGTGTAATGGTAGTGGTGTGTTGATTTTGTGTGCATAATCAGGAGGTTAAATTGAACTTTGTTTTAGATTTTTTAATTTTGTGTCACTATGGTGAACTAGTTAGCATTTTGGTCCCTATTATATTATTTTATCCCTTTCATTCCATTATTTTTTAATTTTTTAATTTTTTGGTCTCATCTTTCATTACCGTTCGAGAATAAAGTGGGTTATTTTTAAAAGAATTAATTTACACTGTTAAAATATTATTCATCTAAAAAACATGATTTTATAATTCATTATGGTTTATATTAATAATATTTATGTAGTTATAATTTAAAAATTCAAAAAAGTGTATTTAATATTATGGGGTTTTACCCCTATTTCCAAATGAAATTTAATGTTTATTTCTCAGAATAATAATAATTTCATAAAATGGTTTCATAATATATCTTTTGAGAAATTAATTATTATGTGTTAATAATATCACTCATTTTTATAGATATGTTTCAATATGATATTTCAAAAAGAAATGTAATCATTGGAATATAATATTAATTTACTAGTTATAAATTTTATATAATTTTGTCATGTAAACTATGGATGTAATTAATAATGTTAGGATATACATTTTTAATTTCATGTCTCATTTCACTACTATATATTCAAACATTAATAGTGCTAGGATTTCTCCGAACTATCTAGATGCACTAATAAATCCCCCCTTTACGAGTGCTCAAAAAAAATAACAAATAAAGGTGGTCTTTATAAGCATAAAAAATCAATGATAAATTCCCCATTAATCAAAACTAAAAAAACACTGATAAAGGGGAGTAATTTATCGGTGATAATATAAAAATAGATAATAAAGGGGATCATTATAAGCACTAGAAAAAAGAACTGATAAATGGGGACCTTTATTAGTGATAGTAAAAAAGCACTGATAAAGGGTGCCCCATTATCAGCCTCTTTCAGCGCAAATAATGGGCGTATTTAATAAAAATAATATATTAAAATTAAAATATTTTAATAATATATAACAACATATTTATATAATTATACTTATATTGATATAAATATATTATATTTTTTGGAAAAAAATATTTTGATAAAGCTAAATAAGCATTTACATTAGAAATATAAGATATTTGGTTAAGAAATAACTTATAAAATAATTAAAAAAATAATATTAATCCATAATTTGATAATTATTGTTGATTAATAAACATTTAATTATAATATTTTTACAAAACAATTTCAGGAATTAATAAAGGGTCTAGGATAAAATAAAAAGATGCCTTGAACTTCAAACATCCATAAACTTAGAGCATTATGTCCCCATGGGATATAATATTTATATATATATATAATCGAATCACATGAATAGATATACACCTTTCTGATGTTGGGGTGCCTCCAATCGTGTTTTTTTGGGACAAAAATGTCCCGAAGTCCTCTAAAATCGAGTTTTTTAGTCAGGGTATTCAAATATCGTAAATTTTAATGGAATATCAGCCTTTTTTTGTGGTATTGTTATCATTTCTTGGTGGAGACTGAATTTATTCCTAGGTATGATATTCATAGAGATTTTATTATTTTAAAGTCTTACCATTTTTCATAATATTATTGGTTTATAATTAAATATATTTATATAATATTATATTTACATATAATAAATGAATTATATAAATATATATTTAGACAAATTTTAATGAAAATATATTTTTAAATTTATAAACCAAATGTAAATAAATGTTTACTATTAAATATATCTAAAGTAAAAAATTATCCATTTTATTTTCATTTTAAAAATCCATTAATAAGTAAATATAATGATTTTATATCCATATGTGTGTGTATTAATTAACAAAAATATGTATTTATATTTATATTATAATATATATAAATGAATATTAATAATCAATACATTTATAAAAAGATAATTATATATATATATCACACACTTCTAAATTTATACAAATATATAGAAATGTCATAAATTATAACACAAAACACACATGAAAGAGTGGTTAAGAGGTTATAGTCTCACAAGGGTGATCTTGGGGTCAAATCTAGGACCACACATGTATTTGGAATCCTTCTAGCATGAGGGGTACATGATGGCAGTTGGGGAGTGTAAATCACTAAGAAAGGGGGGATATATATTCTAAGAAAGGGGGATGTTAGGGGTTCATGAAAGCATTAATATTTTTATTACATTTTTATAACATTGCTAAAAAATAACTAATAAAGGGTTCCTTTCACAACACCTCTTTAGTGATTTTAATTGAACCCATTATGAGTAAAAAAAAGTTCCATTAATGGCTCCCTTTTTCAATGCTAAAAAATGAACTAATAAAGCCACCCTTTATCAGTGAAAAAACTAATTTATGTTGGGTTCCTTTATAATCAATTTTTAGTGTTATTAAAGGAACCCGTTATGATGGATTTTTTAGGGTAGATAAAGGTTTGATTTTATCATCTCTTGTTATATCAACAAGTTTAATGTGATGATAAAACCGTTCTACTAGCTCTATTAAAGGATTGATTTTTAGTAGTGTTTCATGTGCATTGGAATTAAAGTTTCTAAATAATATTGTTGTAATAAAATTTCATTTTAGACGCAATTTAAAATATTCAAAAAATAATTTAAGTTTAAATAATTGTTATTATATTTATAAACTATTACACAAATCTATATGCTTGTTTTGTTAATATATAATTTTTCTTACAATGGTTATGTTACTTATTTTTCATTAATTTTGTTTAGAATTTCACTAATTACTTTTTTTTAAAGTAAAATATATTTTTTTGAATATTTTTTTATAGAAATGATATCACATTTTATTATAAATTTATTATATTATTAATGTCATTATATAAATTTTTACTGTAGTTGTTTTAACAAATATCTATCACATAGAATCATTTTCCACTAGTATTGATTTTAATGATACATTTACTGTATTTAAAATATAAATTTGATAAAATAAATTATACAAATTTTTATTTAGTGGATAAAAATTTTTATCAGGAGAAATTTGGAATTTTTTGGTGAAAATTGAAAAATACGGTAAAAATGGTAAAATATCATAACACACATTAAATATGAAATCATATATATGTTAAAATAATTTTTATTCGAACATTTAGTTATACTAGCTTAATTTTGAATCTCAAAAATATAGTGGATAATTATAGGATGTAATGTGGAATCATTGGTGTATTATAAGACTTAGTATTTTTAAAAAATATAATAATTAATACTTTTTTAAAGAATTCTCATCATCAATGATAAAAATACAAAAATATTATTATTATTTGTCCACTAAATTTTTCAGTTTTACCTCTTCATATGACTCTTATTTTTAACCCCATATAACACTCTAGGAAATTTTGTGGATATTTGAAGGTAATATGGTATAACTCTTCGCTCTGAATCATAAGATAAGTTACTGTTTATATTCCACATATTTAACTTTATAAATAAAATCAATTTGTAATAAATGATTTTATGGATCCTCTTCATTTGATGATATAATTTTTCCCCATTATAAAAAATCTGTTTAATCGTTTCCATTCAAAAATTATTCAATACCTCATATATTACCATTTTTATCTATTTCCATGGCGATGTTAGGTTTTTTTTGACTCTTTCCATTTAAAAAAGAAATTATATTACAATAATAAATTTATAAATTTAATTTCATCTATTAGAATGATTATATTTATATAAATAAAAATTAATTTAAATATTTTAAACTCGATATATTATATATTAACTCCCATTAATCCACTTTTCTTAAGATGTCACCTTCCTAATGTAATAGTTCATGTTTCTCCATCAACATTTCCTATTTGTAGTTATTTTGTTATAATAATTTTAATAACCAATATTTTATAAATTAATAATTATATATACATTATATTATATTCTATTAGAATTATTATCAGTGATGTATTTCCAAAAAATAACTCATAATAAGCTTTTCATAACACATTACATTATCAACATATGAGCCATCTTTCTCTATATAATCAATTTTTATTAGCATATAAATTATAGTATCCTTTTATATTTCAATGTATATATTCAGATATTATTTTTATGTCATTATGAGTATAGAGATTAAGATACCTTATGAATTTTATACAACATATCACTTACAATATTTTCTATTCATAATTCATTGTAATGCTATAATTTTCAAAATAATAACAAGTTATATATTTTTTCATTATTAAAAAATCCCTATATATGATATATACTAGTAATAAAATGGAACCATTAATTATATGAATATAACTTGTTTTGGAAATGATGGAATTGATTTAGACAGTTTAAACACTCTTTAGAAATGATTGGTTTAAAAGATATTTTGGCACACGTTCAGATTTTTCATCAATCCATACAATCCTAGAGGTTTCTCCATATATATTTCCCCCCTAATGCGTATTAATTAACAGTGTGTGACATAAATGTAAATTCTAAGTTGAATTTTGCATAATTTATCTGGGCTATTAACATTAAAAAAACTTGTATTTTATTATAAAAACACATTTATCATGATAACTATTGTAAGTACCTAATAAATAAAATTAAATATTCTTCACATGATAAGGGTTATTATTTTAATATTATGAATCGATGATTATTTATAATTATAATGAAGGGGATTTAACAAGTTATTATTAAAAATTAATTAACTAGGAAATCTATTATATTTACCATATATTCATTATCCAATATGGTTTTACTGCCCTGTATGTATTTATTATTATTAAAGGTTACTCATCCGGTTAGGTAAATAACTTTACTAATAGAGAGAAGAGGTTCCCATGGTGATATATCCATTTAAGACATGTAATATTAGTACCCTATAAGAAATTAATCTAAATTCACGAAATTAAAAAAGATATCCATAAAATTAAATTGATAGATAGAATATATTTTCATGACCCTATATCCATTTTTCATAAATAGTCTGAAGAACCTATATGTAAATATTTTTATTCATAGGTATTTCAATGGATAGTCATAAAATTCCTTTGACAAAAATATCATTACAGGTTTTGACCAATTTTTTTGTATATTTATAATTATTTATTTTATGCCATTTCTATTTATGTGGTTACGTTGTATAAATTATATATTTATTTATTATAAATTCTATTTATATACTAAAATAATTTAACTTATTAAGTCACTAAAAAATAAATTGATTTCAGAGGCAGTTCACAAAACCGCCGCTAAACCTTTTTAAAAAATGGTTTCGCGGCGGTCTATAATACACCGCCATGAAACCATCTCTTTTTCTACACTCCCGACCCTTCCCCACCACCCCGACCCCCTTCTCCCCCAGACCCCCCATGACCCCCCTTCTACTGGCGCCCCCACGATACCCCTTCTCTTAGTGACCCCCCGACAACCCCCCCCCCCCCGATGACCCTCCGCGACCCTTCTTCTGATGACCCCCTTCTCCCGATGACCCCCTTCTCCCCCGAGACCCCCACGACCCCACGACCTCATGAACCACCACAACCCCGAAACCCCGCGACCCCCTTCTCCTAGCGAACCCACGACGCCCCTTCTCCCGGTGACCCTGTGACCCCCTTCTCCTGGCGTTCCCACGACCATTTAGAGAATTGGGGTTTGTTTTTTATTCACTAGTTAGTTATTCAAATTCATGTTCTCTATTTCAAAGTTATAAAAATTATTTTCCTTAAATTATCATGGGGTTTTTATTGGTATTTTTTGGTTGATCCATGGGGGATGTTTACAGGGATAACGAGTTTCTTTTGGGAGATGTGATTAGAGATCTATACCTTATATTCCATTATTTCTCAAAGAAACTTTAAATTCACTAGGTAGGGGATTTTTTCACTTCTCCATTTTATGTGTTCATGTTAAGGTATCATGATATAAAATAATTGTATTTATAATGGAATTATCCTAATAAATATAATAACTATAATCAATAATTAATTTGAATGGATGTTGTGGTCATATGTATTAAAGCATTGTTCATAACGCCTCTTATAATTTTCAAAATAGTATGTTATCTACTTTATATGATTCTTATTGTTGTTTATAGTGGTTTATAGTATTAAAATTGGATAAGAGAATAATGTGGGTAATTGTTAATTGATTAATGAATGTGGCATGGGATATTTATTACCATTCATCCATAAAAAAAGTTGAATTTGAAATATTTCTAGAATATATTTATGTTTGGTTATTGGTTGTGATAGCTGGTGATTATAGGTTTTCTAATGCTGAAACCTATGCATAATGAATCTATTAATTCAATTTAGTAATGATCATATTGGTTATGGAAATAATTATTTGGGGATAAGTGAGTCTATTATTGGTTTTTAATAGATTTTATCAATTTTTTTATGGACGTAGTTTCCCCTCGTGTTTCCAATGATAAAAGTACTTTTGATTCTATATATGTGTGTTGTATGATGGTAGAGTCATTTTATGATTTATATATGGGGGTTTGATGGAAAAAAGTGAAGGATGGTGTTTGTTAAGAGAGGGGATCACTTTTTTCATTTATTTTCATATGGTTAATAGGAATAAATGCCTCAGGTTGAGAGGTGTGTTATAATGTTTTTTGGGTTATTGTGTGAGGCTTTTTGAAGGGTTGTTTGTGTTTCATTTTAAGGATGGATATTCCAATATTTCTTATTCATTTTCGAATGATTTGATTTATTTTTATCAAATGGAGGATTTTTTTGGTTCCCCACTACTTGTTGTAGTTTTTATATGCTCTATTGAGTGTATCACATTGTGATAGCTTATGATTGATCATTGAATACCATGATTATGAAACTGACAATGTAATTGACATTGAAATCATGGGATGAGTATTGATGTTGGTTTATGGGATAATGGAAACTACGAGATTATTAGATTAATTTTCCGAGGATCATTTGATGGAAATATAAGAATTGTATTGAAAAATAATAAATCTAGCCGGATCCAATGAACTAAATTTATTAAATAAGAATTTTTATTGAATTTAAAAAATGAGTGGATAGTAATATCTCTTTACTATGTCAAAATATTTAATGGTGATGAATCATGATTCTTATGTTCATGCATTGAATCTAGTTTCTACTAGTGTAGTAAAAAATTAAATGGATACCAAGAAACCTCATTCAAAAGTGCATAGACAACATAAAAGTACATCCATGCAAACCCGAGTTCATTCCAGGTCTAATCTATTGGGAAAAATACGCGCCATGCCTAGTATGGAAGTGCTTGGATATCATTATAGGCCCAATAATGACCTTACTATACTTAATCCCAAGAATCAAAGATCTAATATATCCCATACATGTACAGTTTCTCTTGCGAGCACATCAAACAAAAGTCTGGATTTCACTACGCTATAGCATATAAACTTGAGAATATTCTCCTCAAATAAGTACAATTATATTATTCTTAATTTATGATCAATGAATTATCTTCATTATGTTATGTTTCTGTAATATTACACTATCATATATATGAATCTATTTCTCTATTTAGTAGTAACTATGTGATTTGATTTTTCTTAATATTGTGTAGGTACATTGTGATATACATGGATAAAAGATAGATCACATTACCGAGGAACACACCACAGTATGTTAAGCGTTTGAAGGAGTTTTTAGATTTTTCAATTTCTAATCGATATTTTGAATGGAGAATAGGATATCCATGTCCTAAATGTAAATTTAGAAGATGGTTTAAGAGAGATGAGTTTTGTGAACACTTAATACTGAAGCAATTCCCTAGTCAATATTTATGCTGGATATTTCATGGAGAACAAAACATTACAGATTGATTGAGCACTGATGTTAATCCACAGAATTAGGTCCCAACTTCATTGAAAATGAAAAATGAAATTCAAAACCTCATAAATGATGGATTCGGCACTACAAGACACAACTATTGACATAAAAACATAATAGAACAACCAGATTAGGGTGCTACAAATTACAACGTGACAAGTGGTGTTTTTGAGACTGTAACACAACTAGATCAAGATTTTAACATATCATTGGATCCTCCTCTTGATTCTATGGAGCCAAATGTAAGATAAAACTTCACCGAGGAAAATTCCTTTCATGATTTAGTTGATTATGGAAATCAAGAGTTTTATAGTGGGTGTTTGAAATATTCAAATATTTCTTTTCTACTGAAGTTTTACCATGTCAAATTTCTATGTGGAGTTACAAATAAGGAAATTTGAATGATATTGGGATTGGTTTTGATGCATTTCCTAAAGCAAAAATCCCCGAGTTTTTTTATGATATGAAAAAAGTTGTTAACAGGCTTGGTATGAATTTTAAAAAAATATATGTGTGTCCCAATGATTGTATAATTTATTGGGGAGAGGATTCGAGTAGACAGAATTCAAAAAAAAATGTTCTTCTTCTAGATTGATGTCAAAGGGAGATGTTGGAATTCTGAATCAATTTAATTTCATGGAGAAGAAGAAAAGGAACACACCTGCAAAGGTTTTTCATTACTTTCCATTGAATCCTCAATTGTAATGATTATTCATGTCATCGAAAACTGCCAAACACATGAAGTGGAATTCTTTAGATAATAACAATGATGGGTTAATGAGGCATCCATGAGATTAACAATCATGGAAGAAATTTGATTCATTGCATCATGATTTCTTAGCTGATCCTAGGAATGTTTGATTGGGATTGGCTGCTGATGGATTCAACCATTTTGGTACTTTGAGTACCAGTTATAGCATTTGAAAAGTTGTTTAGATCCCTTACAATCTAGCTCAGTGGATGTGTATTCTACAAACAACTTTTATCATTTTGATGATTATTCCTGGAAAAAATTCATAGAAATGATATTGATGTATACTTGCAGCCTTTGATTAACGAATTGCAGGATTTATGGAGCAACGGTGTTGAAATATTTGATGATTCTTCTAAAACAATGATCAAAATGTATGCTGCTTTAATGTGGACCATTAGTGACTTCTCTGGGCTAGGGAATTTATCTAGTTAGAACACTAACACGAGTCTGTCTTGTCCTATTTTTAACTTTGATTTTGATCCCAAATGGCTACCTCATAGTAGAAAATGGTGCTTCTTGTGCCATAGAATATTTCTTGATGCGTCTCATAGACTTCAGATGAACAGATCAAAATTTAATGGTTTCATTGATTGTAGACCACCTCCAAAGTTGTCAACTGGTTCTGAAATATTGACACAACAAGAAAATTGTGAAACAGAATTTGGGAAGGTTCATCAATTGAATTATAGAGGAAAATGGGTCTGAAGTACATCTTCAAGTGAAATCAGAACATAACAATGGAAGAAAAAAGTATATTAATCAAACTTCTATATTGGTAATATAATTTGTTGCATCATAATCTTGATGTGATGCATATTGAGAAGAATTTCAGTGAAAATTTTATTTCTAAATTACTTAATGAGCATGGAAAGTTGAAGGATCATCTCAATGCTCCCAAATAATTACAAATAATGAACATAAAATGTGATCTCTGGCCAGATGGGAATGAATAGTATGCTCTGACAATTTTGTCAATGAAAAATAGTGATAAATATACATTCCTTTGAATTTTAAAGAATGTGGAGGAATCTGACCATTATTCATGTTACATATCGAGGTGTGTTGACTTGAAAAATTGTAAGTTACAAGGATTGAAAAGTCATGATTCTCATATTTTTTTACAACAATTAATACCATTGGCATTGCGTATATTATTACCTAAAAAAGTTACTACTGTTGTACTCTGATTTTTCACAATTTTCAGGAAATTATGTGATAAATCTCAACATTCATTTCAGCTTGAAAACCACTAGGAGAGGTTTTTATTGACCCTTTGTGAAATTGAGATGATCTTTATCAAATCGTTTTTTACTTTCATGATGCATTTAATTGTGTATTTTGTTGAGGAAGCTAAATCAGGAGGCACCATTCATTATCGATGAATGTATAAAACTGAGAGGTATTTTATTTATATGTTTTTCAGTTAAGTAAATAATTTTTGGAATTTAAATAAATGCATAATTATGATTATTATATTTCACTGATATCATGGGAATATGAAAGTATATGTAAGAAATAAAGCTCAACCATAAGGATCTATTCCTAAAGGATATTTTTTTTAAAAGGTTGGGGCCAAAGTCTTAATTTATTATTTGAAAGCAAATACCTCTTTAGACTGGGTAGAGGGATTCCCATTACATAGCCCGAAGGCCCAAGGCCAAGTGACCTTAATACAAGGCTTGAAAGCCCAATTGAATGGCCCAAAGGACCCCTTGGTGAACAGTACTGCTACAGTACCTGCACTGCTACAGTACCTTCTACAGTACCACCACCGCTACATTATCTGCTATAGTCCCTCCGCCGCAATAGTGATGCCGCTACTACAGTGCCACCGTTGCAACAGCACCTACTACAGTACTGCTACAGTGCCTGGGAAATTCGCCCCTGCCCGGATTTGATCCTGGGTCTTTTGGATGCCAAGAAGGAGCCTCTACCACTAGGGTACAGGCTCGTTGGCACTATTACTAAAGGCTATTTGAATGTGGAGTGTTTTACATTTTGTTCCAGATACTTGGAGGATATTGAGACGAGATTTAGTCGAGTTGGATGTGTTGACGACACATAGACTCACTCTCAAATACATCAGAAATCAAAAATATTTTCTGCTATTAGCCGACCAGTTGGGAGGACCTCAAATGTGACACTGATAGAATTGGAATTATTACAGGCACATAGATATGTGCTACTGAATAGTGGAATTTCTGATCCATTTATTGAAGAGTTGAAGATACAAACAAAGAGAATAATGGGAGGCCGAAAACGAAATGAGAAAGATAAAATGAAAGCTGGGAATAAAGATCCTGTAGAATGGTTTGCACGACCTGTAAGTTCATAAATATTGCAATGAATACAAATATTAGTTTGATGCATACATTTTGTAAATATAATAAAATATATTTCTTTTTTTAGATCATGAATATAGATAAATGAGCAGATTTGTCATAAGACTTGAAGTTTCTTTCCAGAGGTCATATAAAAATGTTAGAACGTTCGATGCTTATAATGTGAATGACTTTAGATTTTGTACAATCGATTGAGAAGTGGTTTTGAAAACACAGAATAGTGGTATATTTACATTTCATGAAGTGGGATACTATGGAATGATTCTTGATATCATTTAATTAAACTACCATAGACATTTTTATGTTGTTTTATTCAAATGAAATTGTGTCGATATTATTGGATGTGTTTAAAGAGATTCCTTGCAATTTACTTCTGTGAACCTCTCTCGCTTGATGGATGTTAGTGATCGTGAACTGCATGAACCATATATCTTATCATCGAAAGAAAAAATGGAATATTATGTGATTGATATTGTGGGAGAAGGGTGGAGTGTAGTTTCTCACATAATACAAATATATTTGTATGTTATGGGTGATGAAGTGAAAGATTAGACCTCTAAAATTGAATCTCATCATCAACAAGAAGTAGAATTATTTGTCCATCATGATATTTAAATTATTAGTCCAGAAAGGATTAATGAAGTGGATGAAGTAATGGATTAAGAAACCAACATTATTGAAGGGGTAAATGAATGTATGTATAGTTATTTATTCATTCAGCAACCACTTATTTCATTTGTGAAGTCATTCATTATGATTGTTATATATATTTTGTATATTAGTACTGGGAATATATTATCATTTTTAAATTTTTTCTACAAAAGTTTTTTGAAATATATATACTAAACTTAATTTTATTTGATTAAATGACATCAATACCAAGTAGGAAGTGGTAAACTATTTCTTCTACTACTTCGACAGATGACAATCCATCTGTCTCCCTCCCAACGGCATATGAGCCACCAGCTGCCTACACCCCTACACCATATCCCCCTATACCATTTCTCACACCCTATTTGGGTGTCCCATTAGAGGCTTAGTCATTGACTCTCCCTTCAGGAGCCTTAGCCGTGGGGCGGCAGCACACCCCTTCCAGTTCATCACGGGCATACTGAAGGGTCACTATCATAGGCACATATTTTAATATAAAGAAATTTATTGAATTTTTTTATACTTATTTTTTTCTTATTGAAGATGAAAAAAATTCAATCGTAGAGAAAAACATAAAATGTTAATATGTTTGTAATATGAATGGAAAGAAGATAGTCGTGCCACTTGATTAATTTGGGGGCCATACAGATGATGCCACAGGGTTACTTGGCCAGATTCTAGGCCAACTGGTAGTGAAGCCCATTTCCCTACTTACTTCTTATGATGATTGGAGACATATTCCTCCATGTTGAAAAAATGATGTTTTTTATTCCTAAATAAAGTTAATTTTAATACATTATGGGTCAATTGAATGTCATGTTACTAATATGTTTAAAATAAATTTCTGTATACAGATGTTCTTCCACTTTACAGTTGCTGAGGTGATAACACAAAAGTGGACGTTGAAAAATCTTGGTATGAAATGGAAATACTTCAAGTGGAGATTGTGGTGCATTGTTAATGATACTTTTTTGACTGTGCAACAAATGTATGAGAAGCTACCCAGTGGGGTACCGAAAGAGCAATGGAATGTTTTTGTTGACATACATCGTGATGAGAAGAAAATGGTATTGAAATATATATTATTATATTATCCCCATTTTACATTTATAAATGTATGTGAGTTAGAGATGAAAATGAATACATTACTGTTAAATTGAATTTTATTTATTTTAGGATCTCTCAAGACAGAATGCATCAAACTGAGCTAAGCAAGTTATCCCTCACACTGCGAGGTCAAAAATCTTTTCTTGAAGTCGAAAAACTCTGGTAATATTTTACTTAGTTTAAATATTTATAAGAAAATATTATCTGCTCAATATATTAAATTGTTGATTTATCTTTTCTTAATACAGTCACAGAGTTTTGGGCATGAATCATCCCGAACTGGAGTGTGGTTGGATGTTCACAAAAAATCAGATGGATGTTTTGTTAATGAGCATGCAAAAGGAGTGGGGGTATGAAGTCAATTTTTTATTATAATAACTTATTATCAGTTTTTACTTTGTAAATATATATTGATATTTTATTTCTAAGAAAAAATTAAATAACTATGGGATGCCAATCCCGGGATGTCCTACTCAGTCTCCCAGGATGACCCAGTTTCTAAAGTCCATGGGAAGGAGCATCCTGGTAGAGTGTGCGAGATGGGTTTCAGACTCATACCATCTGAGGTATTTTGCAGGCCACCAGGGATTCCAACTGCATATAGTCATGGTTATATTCAGTACATAGCCTAAGATTCTCTAAGGGATATTGTTTCTCTATGCACCACATTTCAATACCCGGGGGCTCAGATATCCGCTTTACAGAAAGTGATGACTGATATATATCACTAGATGGGTAGATATTCCCCCGGTGGTAGTGCATCGACTGTTGGTAAGCAAGTAAATCACAAAAAATCAAAATTATTTAGTTTTCAATATTTTATTGGTTTTATGTTTAAAAATAAATGTGGAAAAATATTTAATTTTCAATATAATGTTTTTACATGTGACAGTAGGAAGTGGTGATGGAGGTGGAGTGGGTGACGATACGGGTTCATCATCGGACCGTGAGTAGTTGTATTGTTGATGTGTTGGAAAAAAATGGTAACAGTGGGTTTGTATATGCCTCATTTGTTGCACATAGTTCCCAACAAACATTTTCATGACCTAACATTTTCTTGATTTTTCATGATTCCTTTTATTCATTTTACTGATTTCAAATGTTTCCTTTCATGTCTTGATTTCTCGAGTTTGGTATGCACCATATTTGTTGATTGTTTATTGTGATGATTCATTTTTTATGATTAAATTTTTATGAGTATTTTTTTCCATAGAATTTTAGGACTGAAAGGGACAAAGATTTTTTGAATTTAGAGTATGGTACTATGTTTATTATAGAGTGTTTGAATCAGTTTATGAGCTTTTAGGATTTGTGCATATTCTTCTTATGGATGATCCATATAGGGTGATATGATTCTTGTTCGGGCACAATCATGTTGTTTGATCATAGGTGAATGTAATTTTGTTGTCCACCATATCAAAAATAAATCAGGTTCTTTTTACATAACATAACTTCAGGTAAGGTTTGGGCACAGAGTAGGGTAGTTCAGTTTGTTGACCCAATGGAAATGTTTTTGGTGAAAGGAAGTGACACTTTGTGAACTACCATTAATGGAATAATTTCTAGAGCATTGGGGTTGGTAATTATATTTTCTATCATTGGTGTGGGAGGTAAGGATACATGGGGAGACTGTGTGATAATAATCAAGTTGAGTGTCGATATTTTAGTAGGAGGAGTCATCTATATGATTTTTGTAGATATTTTCCTATAGTACACAATGAATGAGTGTCTGCAATAATTCCACATTTATGAGTGGGTAAATAAGATTCATGTTAGGAAGGGAGATATTTCTTGGCCAATCGATGAGTCTGAAGCGGTGGTCATGGTCAAAGCATCTAGGGAAAGGAATTACATCACTTACATAGAGGACCTTCTCAAGGTATCTAGGCTATATATTAGATCCACAGATTAGTATAATTGTATAATGTGATACTAATATGTGAGGAACAAAGTGTTGGACCTTTTATAGTGAGAGGTAATATTTTGGTAGCTTCAACTTTTGTATCTAATTTCACTGATATAGGTGCTTCTCATTCGATCATATTTGTGCATGCTGTGGAGATCATTGGGCTTGACATTCAGTTTTCTTATGAAGTGATGACACTAAAAACTTTTTTGGGGATTTTGTTAGAGAATTTTTGTTAGTATAGGGAGTGGACCATTATATAAGTGGGTGTCACCTTGTATGGGACCTAATTTTCCCTGATTTAATGGTTTTTACATCATTCTTGGGAAGGAATGGTTGTTCCTCGACTATGCTTACGTTGATTGTTATCACTAAAGGGTGTCATTCACATCACCATAGGGTGTGTTTTTTATTCACAAGGGTGAATAGGATGTATGAGAAAGATGGGATGGACTCAAGAATCTTGGGTTGGGTGTGATGATAGAGTGAATTACTTGATTATATTTGAAGAATAATGAATGCATTGAAAAAATTTACATGCCAACAAGGATCATAGAATCTAAACTCGGTCATGGGAATCCCTGTTGTAGAGTTACCAAAAAATTAATTTCCCATGATCTCATAATATAGGTAGAGGCAAGATGATTTGGAATAATTGATGATGATATAATCACACAAAATTAACATCATAACATATGTTCACACATGAGTTTATGTTTGTAGTTTCTCTTTGTGAATTTTTTATTTATATTACTAAAGGATGTGCTTTCTTCTTATACATGGAATATCTTTTTATTCTCTATATATATTACTAATTTTATTTTTTCCAATATACATATTCATATATGTGCTTATTTTCTAGTATACATTACAAGTTCACACTTATATAGAAAGTAACTATGACATACTACTATATGCACTATTTTTCTACTATACATTACTCGTATTCACTTTTATGGAATATAAGTCCATTATTGTATGCACTTATTTTCAAAGAATTTATTTTGGAAAAAATTTAAATTATTTTTATGTGAACGTGTAATTGATTGATCGTGTCATGCTAATTTACAGGTTGGGTAGTAGTTCTTTATAACCTAGTTGTTAGGGAAACAAAAGAACGTATCAACTCCAATGTTCATTAAGGGTAAACATGATAGATATCAATTAATAATAATATGAAAGCATAATATAAGAATAATGACATGATATAATGACCATAAATTATGAATATCATACACAATTCATCATATATTACAAGTGGGATGTATGTTGATATGAATTGTTATGTAAGGGTTGGAACTGGTATGGATGGAATAGGTTGAACCTAGGCTTTTCATTGTTTTCATGAAATATGATAGACATGCTTATTTATAATTTTTATTAAAGGCCTAATGGCCATGTGATATGTTTATATGCATTTATTTACTGAAAGATGCATTTTATTGTGCTAAGTTAAGAACCGCTTTTCATATTGACTAGTTTGTTTTCTATTAGACTATTTGTATTCCTGGAATGGTTTGTTTTTTAAGGCACTAGTATAGGGGATGCAGAGATGCTATTTTTTTCCTAGATCAGCTTTTAGTTATTGTTTTAACCACTGCTAAATGAAACAGGTAAAATTGTAACCACAGTTTTAATCGTCGCTAAATATAGATATCTCTCTCGCAGCGACACTTATAACAACCACTACTATTATTTAACGGTGGTTTAAACCACCGATACTATTATTTATAGGTGGTTTAAGCCACTACTACCGTGTCTCATAATCCGCGCATATTCTGTGGTAGTTTATATAATTTTAGCAGCACTTTTATGGTTGGGGGTGTGTTTTATTCACAGCGGTTATAACTACCGCCAATAAAAGAGATCCTCCGGCCATAAAACCACTGCTAAAAAACCAGAACTGCCGTGAAGTGAGGAAAATACGATGATTCACCTAAACCGTTGCGAAACATATTTAACGGCCACTACTAGTTTTCTGATGTGCAATTTATTGGTGGTTTCCTAAAACCTCATTCAAAGAATATAGTTACAGTTTAAACCACCGCTATATGCAAAAAAAACACTACTAATATGTTATTTTCTTTTAGTGTGTGGTTCGGTATATTTATACATCCCATCAATGTATCTATAGGTCTCATGAGGAAAAATAGATGAGATATTTTTTATATTCATACCCCATTATATATGATATCATAGAAAAATGTAATTTATGTTTTTTTATATTGTATGAATTAATTGATTCTATCATTATGAAATAATTTATTATTTTCCAAATCAGTATTTATTTCTAGTATGATGACATCAACGAACTATGTTATCCTTATGTATTCATATGGCTTGAATTATTTATCTATTATTTATATTTTTTATGCCATTATTACTCCACATTTTCATCTATTTTAATTTTTTCATTATAGAGAATCTAATATCTAATATTTCTTCACATTTCTCATTTATTATGGTGTTTTACTATGATTGAAACCCTAATTACCCCATTGATGGAGGAATAACAACATATTTTAATATTTTTCTTAATAATAAAATATTTATTTCATAATAATGTAATTTAATTTAATTTTATGTATCTAATCTCTTAAGGACCATTAAAATTTAGATATTGGGAACTTGATCTCATGTTATCTAATTTTATATATAATAGATAACACTCTCACTCAAGGTGAATGGGGAAAAGTTGTTTAGAGTTATTCATAATGAATTTAGTGTATTATAATGGAATATAATTTTGAAATGCATTCCAAGAAAATATTTCTTTTTTTGGGGTTTTGTTTATAATGGTAATATAAATATAATCATTTCTTATTTAATTTGAATAAGGAAATTGTTTATAATGTGTTCTGATTAAATGAGGAATCCCAAGGTGTTTTCCACTTATTTCAATTGGATTATATTTAATAATATATTATATATTAATTCACCAATGGTTGGGATATTCATAATGCGTCAAACATCATAAATAGTCATAGTTAGATATAAAATTATGTATACCTATGTATTAAAACTACTTAGAAAATTTTTGTTGATTATGTTTTAATTAATTATAGTAATTAGTATTTAATGTCTTGTTATATAGATGTTGGTGGAAACCCGTTTATTTAGAATATGAAAAAACATAATATTAGTTTATATAAATTTTCTCCATTGTATGGAATTAATATTGTTGGGTATTCAAAATTACTCAAGAAATAAAAAAAAATTCCTTGAGTTGGAAAGGGAAGAGAAAAAAAGAAAAGGATGATTTGATGGAATATTTTCCATATAAGCTGAAAATTAACTAAAGAAATGACGTCACGAATCAAGGTAACCTTTGTGAACCCCCGCACCACATGGAAGTACAATGTTTTTCGAAATCCACATGAATGGAATCTATTCAGGGAGGGTGTGAATCCAGTCAAACCCATGATTTAAATAAAGACATTTTCATAAAGTGGAGGAATGTTTTTCTCCCACAATCAATTTCCCCTGAATAAAATCATTCACATGAAATGTTGTGTCATGGACTCCTGCAAACAAAATGAAGTTGTTTGTGGATGTAGGTGTGGATTTTAGCAACTGAAAAAGTCCCCAAATATAGGCCAATCGTGCCCCCACAAAATATGCTCCCCAACCCATCGTGGATGACTAACTAAACTAGTATCAAGTTTCTCCACTTATCTATAAATTGACCCCACGGGGGACCAAAATGGGAATCGATACATGGTGGGAGGGCTTCACTTGGATGATCAATGATGAAGAGTGATGAAGTTGGGATCTAGAAAATATTGACTCCATTAATTATTTCTCACAGGTAAAACCCACCAAATATCATTAAAAAGGATATAAAAACTCATTCAGTGGTCCGTAAACCCAAAAAAACCTATTCTGATATAATTATCCTTGGGTGAAAACCAACATCCCCTTTTTGTAGAGGCATACTACATAGAAAAACTCTATTCATGTTGACCCATTACTCATGTAAAAAAACTCTACGTGGGTGGATTTCCACCCCATGTATCCAAACACTATGCAGATGGAACACATCCCCATGTAGAAAAATGGTACATAGACTGAACCCTGGTCTGTGTACATGATGGCATGCAGAACCTTTTCTCTTATTTTCCTCCACATGGGATGTATCCGAATATATCACTAGATATTACTATCAATGATATTATGACAAGGGAGGGAATAAGAATAGCCAATTACCTCACTCTATTTTCCTTTTGGGATCCATAACCATCCATCAATGGGTGTACCCAGATGTGTGTTCATCAAATCCTCACCCTCCCCTTCTTTCTCACACTAAGTACGACTCACATGGGATTAGAGGATAGTGGTGATCATGAAATCTGCATGATCCCAAAGCAACTCCAAATGCGCCTTATCTACCATTTTAAGCCCCAAAATCAATCCAAATGGTCCTCTAATAAGGTATACTCCCTGATAAAATCTAGTAAGATGGGATGCTCCCATGTATAAGACCTAATTATTCTCACATAATTGGATACCTCAAATGTTTAAGTCCTACCTCAAACTAAACTATGAGGGAATTTATCCCCATCTAACTAGGATATGTATAAATCCTTCTTGAGGTCCAAACAAGACACCAAAAGCACACTAATTTTCTTCGCGACACATCCCCGGTTGGGTCAGATTCACCTAAGAGGCCATATATATTCCATGTATCTTGGACCATCTCAACATAAATCCCACACCATCATTGACAATGACTACATTCACCTGGTTATATTTATTACATGATGTTAAACTTCATGGTTGGGTCATCATCACATGACCTTAAAAGGTGTTGTGCCCAGTTAAGCGACACCAAAATATGTGGGTTCTGATTCCTATCATCAGGATATGTAGGAAGCCCATCATATGGGTTTCATCCAAACATCAAAACAAAATCTATCCCCCAAGATGAAAATAAACTCAAGATACACTCACCAAGGCTTAAAAACAGCTTCCTCTAAATGATAAATGGAATCTTCAATATTCCAACAGAAGGGTAACATTGATAGAGAATGGAAGATACATTTATATACATCCATTGATAGATAACCATATATTCATATATAAGATTTCAAAACAATGTGAATTCGCGATCAACCATTAATTTAGGTGTAATCTATGGACACATTATTGGGAATGATCCAACGATCCATGAACATATCTTAAATATATAATAGCCTCACATAATAGGTGATTTTTCTCCCAAATAAGGGGTTATGAGACTAAGTTCCTATCCTCTTAGCCAATGTGAGGTCTTTTGTCTCATTGTAAAAACCATCCAATGAATTTAAGACTTTGGAAATTAGGTTAAAGAGTCATAGATCTGAGATCCATTTGGTGTTTTGGCTCCATGAACAAACCTATTGGAGACCATTCAAAGATTTTACAATAGACATTAGCAATTGGACAAGACATAACCCATACAATCAACCCAATCATGCATAACCTCGTCAGTGAGAGAGACTAAAATGAAGAACCTATTATGGATGACTTGATAGCAGAACCTTGTTTGGGAGATAACAAAGATATATTTCCCAGTCCCTATTGGATCTTTTTGTTCCGAGTATATACACATCTTCTGGTAGAACCTAAAATAGTGAGCCAAATTTGAATCCTTAACCAAGGGGGAGATGTTACCCCACCATATTCCTCTATCATATCCAAAAAGTAAGAAGGAAAAGTAAGATCATAAATTAAACATGTTTTCAAAAGATTATACATTGAAGTGGTTTTGTATTCTATACTTGTCACATACATTATAGGAATTATTCAAATCTCAATACAATCCAATTGCATCACAAAATTTTTTATAGACACAAATGTCAACCCTGACATCTTAAATGCGCTATATGATGAAGAGGAATCCATCACCCACCCATCATCTCCTACACCGTGTCTCAAAATAACTTATCTGGGAGTACTATCAGAATGGTACTATACCAACTCATGAGGCAACAAGACATGCCCTAAAGTAAAATAAATCCAACTAGAAACCCACTAATCTTTGATAGGAGTTACAAAATAAGGCATCTCCATAAGACACCCCAGCCTTTTTAGAAGCCTATACTCAAAACGTGACAATGAGTTCATACCTTTCCTTTGGGTGCCTGATGAAGTTCTCACCAATAGTTTCATCCCTGTAGAATAGGGGTCCCACCCAAAGGGCCCAACCAAAAATCATTCCACCCACACCTTTTTTCATGATATCCTTGATTTAATGTGTATATTATCCCAAGGGCTCCTACTAATGTCCAATGGACCTGGGACCCCTGAGCGGTCCGACAAGGGTGATGATTAGACAACTAGAGATAAGTCATTACCCAAATCCCTACTGAAGAATGCTACCATGGAAATAAAGTAACACTATTTGAGTGAACATATATTCCTAATCACTCTTATGAATACAACCATGTAAATACAATTGAACATTACATGGGGGCATAAATTTATACTAATGCTCACAAAACCCTTCATGCACAAATGTTAAAAAATAACATGTAGATGAAAATTTCCTTCAATGAACAAGAATACCAACAACACAATAATATGGTAAATATATATGAGAAGGATCAATTTCCTAATTCAACATATATATCCCATCATAAAAATAGGGTAGAAAAACATTGGTAGATGAAAATAACTTCCCATGAATATGAATCACATCAGTCGAATATAATGGCACCCAAATACAACAATTATCCAATTATTATGGATGCATATCATTCTCGTCATAAAAATATAGTGGTAAATGAGAATAAATAAATTCCCTACTCATGAATATGATTCCCACTAGTTAAATAAAGTTGAAATCAGATAAAGAATATGGTGTATCATAGTTATAAATTAGGGGTGGACTCGTTCCCTTACCCTATATGAGAGAAATGTTATCACTCCCTGGTGGAAAATGGAGGACCAAAGAAGGCACATATTCCTGCTCTGACATCGGAATAGTATTATATTCCTGTTCCAGCTAATGAAATCACTTAACATATCATGGTGATGTTGTTGGATAAAACATCAATTCTTTACCATATCTTGTAGACTTGTCAATATGTAATCACGTCTATGACAATAGCAAGGTGTTAGGCCCATAAATATACATCTCTATGATTGGTGACAAATCTACACAATATGGTGGTCACTACATAGTATAAATTCATTCCTTCTTCTATCCATTAGGTTCATTGTCAATATTCCATGATAAATGGAATACTATATTGATAAAATACTAGTTCCAACTAGGGGACAATAGTCAACTATGTGGGCCACTCTAGGGTAGGAATATATCCATTCAAGAACTCAATATTCTCATTGGTGTATCTTGGAATCACTACCAGAGTCACTCTAATAGGTTCCCATACATGAAGGTCATAACCCACAGGAAGGAAGACCAATTTCGCACAAGGGGGAATGCAAAAATAATTCGCACCAAAGGCAGATAGAAAATGAGGTGAATATTCAGGATCCACCACTACTGGAAGCTGGAGTTCACGATGCTCTCAAAAAATAATCTCTAATGGATTAGTATCCTACCAATCAATTACTATGTTATGGAAGTGGTTTTAGTAATTGAAAAGGACCTCCCCGTAATATTGTTACCTGAGCTCTGAATGACCTCTTTAGAGAATGTATCATGAAGGATTACATTTTGAACAAGAAATTATCAATCAAAAGATATTATATGATGATGAGAATTATGGAATCCCTCTGTAAGGCCAGAAGATCAATCCAAAAATTGGTCTACCACTTTCTATCATCTTCCTTGATGGTCCACCCAAGGGTATACATAATAGATATTCTCATTACCATGAGACATATAACTAGGATTGGTTTCCTCTCTATGAAAACATAAACAATGAAGGCCCTCCACATAGTGGCATATAAGTTCAAAATGAACGTCCTCCCCCTTCTATCATCTACCCTGAAGGTCCCCCTAAGTTATACACTACAAAAATTCACCCGATAGTTAGAAAAACAACTATGATGGTAGTATTCTCTAATATAGAACCAACTATAAAGGTCCTCCCCACATTCAAGTTCTATATCAGTAGGATGGTCTTCCCCTTACCAAATCAAATAAAACAAATCACTTGTATGATGAGGTGCTTGGATGGATGGGTTCAAGTATATCAGATACCCTCTCCATAAAAAGAGACCTTATTTCGTAACCAAGAGATGGCTAGGGGATACACTCCTCTTCCAATCCTCCTCTAGACCATTCACATGACATAGAAGTCCCTTCTATCCATTCTATTTTTGATAAAATCTTATATAATTTTCCAGGTTTGGAAGATCGATTAGAGGAGTATATAATGGAAGAAGAAAAATATATTTTTCCTCTGAGAAGAAAATTATCAAGGAATGGCTTCCCAGTTATGTTTTGGACAATAGATACTTTCTTTTTTGACATACCTATAGAGTTTCCATAAGAATTAATACATAAAATTTGACTCTATCCTTGTAAAACTATCTATCACTTAAAAAAATTCTCTCCCTACAATGGGAATATAGACCATGTCTAAATAGTGGAAGAGGTGCATCGTCTGATCAACGTGGAATCCCTTTCATCTGTGTGGTGAGAAAAATCAGCGAGCTAGAAAAAAGATCTTGAATCGACCTCCCTCAATGCAATACATAAGTTGTGTCATATTATATGTGATGCCCCATCGGGAATTATTATCCAGGGATGGGTATATCATGTAGATAGGAATTTAACCCTAAATCAAATCCGGTAAGACCCATTAAAAATCACATCCTATAATTTCATTATCCCAAGGAGAAAATAAAATAAAATTACAACTTAGGAAGGATGAAATTCTCATAAAAAACTATCCTTTAAAAAGTCTCAAAATTGTTAGGCCCAACGTGAGTAATTCTTAAAAAAATCATCAACTAGAAAACTGAGAACATTCGCCAGGGTTCTTTCCTGAGGGAAGATAAACATAAAGCTCTGGTCATGTTCTTAGAAAAACATTATTCATTTCCAGACCTGGCACCATATATGGATCACACACAAATAAATATTTTTGTGATCAAGAAATATTAACTAGAAGTAAAAATAGTCATAGTATGGTATTATCCCCAACCCATATAGTTCGTGGCATTTTTTACACAAAATTCCCTTGTAAGACCGAAAAATCCTAGACATGGCACAACAAGAAATAGAATAGATGGAACCCCATCCGGTAGGGTTGTGTGTATTTTTGCCTCAAATACCTACTCAATGAATTCCAGTCTTTTCCTATTTAGGGAAGATGACAAGTAGAGAGGTCCCACATTCCATCCCATCCCATGACTCATTCCCCCCATAAGGGTGGAATATAAGAAGTTCATATAGTGGTTTCATTTACGTTACCATTTGTGAGGATTTATAAAGAAGAGGATGGTTGTTTGAGGTATCTGATCAACACTGAGAATGAAGCTGTACAATCCTAGAACCATAGGGTCTCTTAGAATTTGGGTGTTCCCACAATCAATCCACCACTGTTATATCTGTGAATACCACACAAGTAGATGAATAAAAACAAGTTCACATATGACCCACCACCTAATCACTGTGAAAATGATCCACATATGCTCGAGGGGATATTTTATAGGTAGGAAGAATAAATGAATGAGTTGAGTGACATCAATGATGGATTGATCAGAGGAAACCATCGAATTAAATATACATCTCAGAAAGAACCTCAACGTACAGTTTTAGCATGTGTACCTCAGCCACATGGGGTTTTCCTAGAAAATAAAACAAGGCCATGATGTATATTGAATAGGGTGGTAGGACCATATCTCTACCTCAATACGACCCCATTTAGATATCAAGATTTCAATTCATTAAAAAAACTACCAGATTAGTTCTAGGGAAATCCGCCAAAGATGCCCTCGGTTGGATATCTACCTCATGTACCAGTAGAACTGACAATTCATATATTTTCCCCTACTATGCCCACCAATGTTTAGCATCAACATGACAGACATCTAGGGATCATCAATACTAGAGAGTGAAAGGAATTTAGATTTGAAGCCACTGGAAAGTGACATGCTCCGTTATATCCAGAATGGAAACCTTACCCTAATTGGGTGAGTAACACTCTACCCTTACCAAATATCAGTAGTACCGTGTTCCCGATATTCAATGGCTCGGGTTACATAGAAAAATATCTGATGCGCTATGCATCTTATTTTAATCCCATGATGGAAGAACCAGATAAACAATAAGTAGTTACACTCAGATTCTTCATGCAACTCTACATGTTTCATCCTTTGTACAGTACACCAGTTTTCCATCTTGGTTGATAATTGGATGTGAGGATCTCCATCCATAGTTCCATTTCTATTTCATATTAATGATTCCAATGAAAATAGTAAATGGCCTCTTAAATTACAAACAATGGGAAAATTATAGATTCTCAGACTTGATTTCCAGATATAGAGGGATGACCTTCTCTCGTAACCTGCCACCCCCCCAAAAAGTGATGCTTTATATGTGGGTTGATAACCTTCGTGAAGATCTATGAATGTCACTAGTCATGTTGAAATATACATGTTGGTTTTGGTACTTTTCCTACATTATCTAAATAATATAACACTATATTAAATGGACTAAGCTCAAGTCCTGGGTAACCCCACCAGTCCCAGGAGAAATACTTGGGAGAGATTAAGTGGAATTTATCATGAATAAGGCATCACCTTCACCTCCCTAGTGCTATGGACAACAATGAATCGTGTGAGGATCCTAGGAAACATCAATATCCCCACCTTAAAAAATATGAGTGGAGGGGATACATGAGAAATAAATTCAAGGAATAGTGGAATAAGGTTCATCCATTCTAAGAGGAAAAAGTATGTGGCTATTTTATAACATGTATTAATTTCAATTTTCCATATCAACCACATATGAAAAGAGCCAAAGAGAATGGTCTTGAACACCACCCAGCTTAGTTTTCCATCCACTAGATATTAGGACACACAATCTAGGGGTATTTCATCTTCAAATACCTCATGTTGAGAATGATAGATTTGGGGAAAGAAAAACTAGGACCACTTCCCACACAAGTTGCATATATATCCACTACTAAACCTAATGAATGAGTTGAAAGGATAGAATCTTCCATCAAGAGATCAAAAAAATTATATAGTTGGATGGATCTAAAGATAATTAACTCAAATCATTGTATACTCATAGTACAGTTCAAATGTCTAACTTTTACCTAGGCTCTCCTATTGCAACATAAATGAAACTCCTACCGCACAACCCCCCAAAGGTTGATAATCCAAGAAGAATTTTTACCAGACATTAAATAACAAAGTGAAATAAGATGAACTCATGTCATGGAAAACTTCATATTTCACCCTATCAGATTTCACGCCACCAGTTCTGAAATAAAGGGAACCACCCTTCCAAATGACACCACCTAATGTAGTCAGTAAAGCAGGATCATCTACAGATTAAGAGTTGAAATTCATCTTCATTAATGACATTCATTTAAGGGATCCCTTCTCAAATTAAGTGTATGGATACGAAATAATGTTCCCCATACCCGATCAGTTATCCAAAGTAAGAGGCTACAGAAGATGGGAAAATAAAATAATTCATAGCCATGGAAAAATAAAGATTATGTCTGCACCCTTTTTTAAGACTTCAATATTGTTGAAACTCATAGAAGAGCCCTTTGGGGGACCCAACCTGAACATGAAAAATCCCATGCATTTTCCAAAAGCCAGTCTTGGAAAATCATTCTATAATCCATCAGAAGAAGAATAGGTATTTAATCTCTATCAGTGTGCAAGAGGACCCTCCTGACCCAATCCACAAAACAATTGAAGCACCTATAGACCCTGTCCTGAGGGACATTCCATCATCATCTAATTCTAAACTCTCTAAAGAAACTTTCAATGAATATACTCACATTGATAATTTATTACCTTTATATCAGAAGTATGAATTCCTATAAAAATTATATTTTGTACCAACTATTTTATAAATATGGGATGCTCTGAAATTGTCAAATGATCTAAGGGAAGCAATTATTGAGGCTCTGGTAATCCCTCATGGGTTTGAAGTTGAAGTGGACATCACTGAGGTCTATCGAACAGAGAAAGATATGACAGATTCCAACAAATTAATCTCATTCATAGATCAAGAAGAAACCATTATGCAGGCACACATCAGACAATTATATGTGTCTGGAAGGATAAATAGTGTCATCATTTGATTTTCTTTCATTGAAAATACCTCTGGAGTTAATATTTTCCCAATACAAACACTTAATCAAATTGGTTGAAATTAGGATAACCTGAATCCCACTGAAACAATCATGTTGGGATAAAAAGAAAATTACGAGAATAAATTAGGTCAAATCAATCTCATAACTTAGATTGGGAATCTTATAGGTGAATCAAAATTGTTGGTGGCTCAAAAAAACCTATCCATCAACATCCAACTAAGATGGACCTAGTTGTATCTGCGTGCAGTGATTCCCTCATCGTACCATCATTGCATAAAATATTGAATCAATGAAAATATAGGACATTTAATGTCTATATATCCCAATTTTAAAACCTAAGAGTCACACTACATTGATTCATGATTCTATGAGAACAAAGAGAAGTGACCCTCAGTTGATGGTATTTTTAAAAAACTACCAAAAATGTTTTGTAAAAGGTCCTTGATGACCCCATAAAATATCTCAAAAATGAATATGTAGTGCTCATATATCCGGTTAGGTGTGTGAGTCCATTATCATATGCATATTCAGTAGTCCCCATGATTTTTGTTATGGACACTGAGTCTAACACTGGTAAAAAATCCTGTAACCCTCAATAAAATGGTAAATAATCGAATGGAAATACCCTCAATCCATCATAAGAGATATAGGAATCCCAATCCTTACTCTTTAAGGCAGAATATGAAGAGAAAATTAATTCTTCCCTCAACCTGTTCTCTAGGGAGTATTACCCACTATCAACCTGGTCAGAACAAGTTTCTCTATATTCCAAATACCATGATATCAACTATTCTACCAATCCTGAAGAACTCATCTCAATAATGTTTTCTCCATATAATAAAGAGAGTAAAGTTTAAAGAGAGTAAGAAGATACAAAATAGTATGTTGTTGGGGAAGAAGACCTTATTTATGCCCCTCTATCATTTTTGGAAGGAATATCTACCACAATTTACAAACTCAGGGAAACAAATATGGGTATGGAAGAGGATCCAAGACCCACCCTAATTAGTGTACCCATGTCTTATGATGCGAAAGAGGTATTATACTCCATATAAAGGATTCATCAAGATTTTTTCTCATTGAAATACATTGAAATTCATGTTCTTTATCTAGAGGTGGATACCCACCACTTTTCTTTCTAGAAGATCATCAGAGCTATAAACTAGTCTCTAGAAGGATGAACCTGAAACATGCTACCAAGATAGAGGGCAAGGATGAAAATCTCATCAGATCCAACTTTATTTTGTAGGACCAATATCCCTTAAAGATAAAATATATATTCCTTGATAGAAAGAAGAATGGATAAATCAGAGTTTGAATTAATTTTAGAGATCTCAACTAACACTACCTGGAATATGATTTACTGGTCTTAATTACTGAACTACTAATCAATGGAACCACTGAATATCATGGTCTCTCTTCCATGGATGGGTATTCATGATACATCCAATTCTTAATGTCATGAAAAATGAAAAATCCACCACCTTTGAGGCCACTGATGAAGTATTTTTTATAGAGTGATTCCCTTTTTCATGAAGAATACCAACAAAACATATCAATTTTCCATGCATCACATCTTCAAAAACCTCCAAGGAATGTTGAATGAATGCTATGTTGGTGAGATGGTGGCTAAATCATGACAATTATCAGGCCAACTATCAGACCATGAAACCTTCTTCAACAAAATGAGACAACATGGTATAAAAATAAAACCCTTAAAATGTTCTTTTGGAGTTACCTTGGTGAAATCCTTCAACTTCATCATACACCATCATCTCATTGAATTTGACCATGAGAAGACAAAGGCTATCCTTGGAATGTCACCTCCTCAAAATGTTACTAAGTTAAGAGGGATTCAAGGACACTTCTCTTAGATTTGATTAATTATAGGAAAACATGCAGGAAAATGTTTTACCATTACTAGGTTGATGAAAATATGGGTTTCATATCAATGGACTGATGAATTTATAAAATCATTCAGTGGTCACAAGAAATATCAATTATTTTATCTAGTGATAATGCATGGAATTGAAGTATTACCACTCATTTTTTATGTGACTACCATAGATTGATACCAAGATGCCTTCCCCTAAATAGAAAAACATCACTAGAAGCAGAACAACCATTATAATATCATTAGAACTATGATCAAAACTAAGACTTATTACTCAAGTATCTAAAATTGATATTTGGTTCTAATCAATGCAAAATAAAAATGAAGAACAATCTATAGTGTAGTGAGGCTCACCGAGTCTCTCATAGAATCCCACTCAAGTACATTCTCAGTCATACAATGCTGAATAGATGTCAATCACAGTGGGTGGTCAACCTAAAATAGTTCGACATCCAGTTCGTGCCTCAGAATGCCATCAAAGGCAAGGCATTATCAAAATTCCTAGAAGATATCCCATCAATAGAAATGACCTCATTGGATATTAAGTTTCCCAATGAAGTTTATTTAACTATTCAAGAGGACCCTAAGGTCTAGTCAATACATTTCTATGGAGCATTTCAAATCCTGACAGGTAAAAGGATTGAATACCCCATGCTCAAAAAATTGGGGTAGGGAGTAATACTCATATCCCCAGAAAAGGCGGTCCTTCCTTACTCTTTCTTATTATCAGAGGGGTGTATAAATAGTGAAGCATAATATCAAGCTCTCATCTTAGGGATAGAATATGAAATTTATGTAAAAGTTAATAACTTGAAGATAAAAGGGAATTCTGAACTAATCATCAAGTATGTTAAAAATGATTATGCTATCCAAAAGGAAGAGTTGATTCACTTATTAGAACACATCTGACAACTTATGGATGAATTACATTCAAATCCAACATTAAATCATGTCCCCCAATCACAAAATGAACCTGACTTTGTATTGGAAAATACAACCTTAGTTGTGGTTGATCCAAACTAGGATGAATTGGTCACCAGCATTGCACATCATAGATGGTCTCGCCATTTTTTCCGGACAATATGGTTGAAATTGATGGGATTAGACTTCACTTAATCCATATGGTCCTACCAATGGATGGATGACCAAAACTGTCGATTACCATAAAAAGGGATAACTCCCACTATATGGGTTTGTAAGAGAGACAATCTTGAGATGATGAATTATATTTATTAATTATGATGGAACAAATAAAAATGGTACTCTATAAGTGGAGCCTTTATGAGGCCCTTATCAGGTTCATTGATGAAGAGGAAACCACTACTTTCATGAAAGAATTAGACACTATAGCCTATGGTTCCCACGAAACAGGATCAAAGATTTCCCATAAAATTAGAAGGATTAGACACTCCTGGACTTCTAAAACACAGGATTTCACAAAATTCAACAAGAAGTGCCATTCCTACCATGTTCATGAAACTTTTATCCACCAAACCCAAAGCTACTTCACAAATCCATGTACTCATAGACCTTATCCAATTGGGAATAGACATCAGGGTCCATATCCACCCCCACATCCAAACAATGCAAGTATATTCTCATAGAAACCCACTTCTTTTAAAAATATGAAGAAGTTATACCCCATAAAAATGTCATGGAAAGGAACATTGTAACATTTGTGAAGGCCAATATCCTTAAAATATTTGGTTTACCTCATAAAATACTAATGGAAAAGGCACAAATTTCTATTCATCCTTGTTCGAGAAAGTATATCATAAGTATGGTATCAAGACCAACTGGTCATGTCACTATCATGCAACAACTACTAGAAAAATAGAGTTCTATAATAAGATCTTATCCAATATACTCTATAACATGGTTGATAATGTCAAAAAGTCATGGTTGGACAAGCTCCCCAAGTTTTGTTGGCCTTTCGGACCACAATTTTCACCGCCACTCAAGTAACCCCATACTCATTAGTATAGATGATAGAGGAAGTCCAACCCATTGATGTTCAACTACCCTCACTCCAGGTTTAAATATGTGATCAAATATCTATATAATATTAATCCTAAAAATGGATGTATGAATTGTAATGATTGTTTGAGAAATGATTTCATAACTTGCATCATTTTGAGATTCAACAAAAGTAGATTACACTAGCCTTAAAAAAGGATTGGCTTTAGTCATTCCTTGACGGAGAAATGTAATTGGTCCTACAGACTTTGATGAAACTAAAAAATAAGCCTTTGATTAAGGATCTCAAATGGGGGGGGGACCTTATGCCATATAAAATGTTTACTCAAATTGACCTTATTCCCTGATTTAAATAGACGGTAAGCTCACTATAGCCCCCACCAATTCAATGTTGCTGAAGAAATGTTAATTATAACCAAAATAATTTAATTTCCTGATCACAGGTGGCTAAACTGTAGGATTCATGCCCATGTTTTGTGAAACTAAAATGAATAACAACTTAGGTCCTGATCAAATGAAAGGAAAATACATGATATCATCATCCTTTATATATGATTTTAAAATGTTTACAAGTTCTTCTAATCACATTACATTAAACTACATAATTAATGTCATTACTATATGATTTTAAAACACATATCCCCCCAAAGTTCTCATGTGGGATGACATTTCCCTCTACATTGGTCATCTACTATGCCACATTCATGATCTACACAAGGCTAGATTCCTACCCACACATGATATGTAGAGACACATGGATATTACGTCTGGGTACATACACCCCAAAAAATGGTTTAAAACACATATTTCTCTCTATAAATAGGTTATAACTACATAGATAATTACTTATAAGAACTATTTGTGGATTCATTGTGATTTCCGTAAGATATTTAGTGACTCCCAGACTTCTAATGAAAAGACCACCTGAAAATTTTCCCTTACATTGAGGATGATTTTCTCTCCAGCCATTGGCCTCAAGGTCTCTTTTCAGGTCAAGATTTTGTTTCTTGATTTTCATTGACATCTTGAATTCCATAGCTAGAACCAATCATATCGGTTACATGGAATTAAACAGTATCAGGTTATCATCACCACATAACGTAAAACCACAAAAATCCATAATCTTTAACATTGGATGATCCACGTCCTTATCGTATGAATTTAAACTACATGTTTCTTCAACAACTATAATGGTCAAGATTCATATCAATAATTACTACATTGAGATGCACAGATTTTTTATTATGGTTTAGGCACCCCATTGAAAAAGTGTCATTTCTCGGCCTTACCTAATTATGTGTGAGACCTGCACAGGGAACATCCAAGAATTATGTCCAACTTGATTATAATAATAATGAGATTCAAAGTGATGATTGAACCCTATACCCATGCCCAACTATATAATATACAAAATGATCCCACTGTTATATAAATATTGATTCAACAGACTCCAAAGTAGGTTCTACCTATATGACCATTTCGAATAAGGAACCCTATTCAAGTGCGGGAACTAGATGTGTGAAAATAAGACTTTCGAGAACTACATGTGGATTGATTACATCCTTCAAAAGACGAATAGGATTCCGATATCTCCATTCCCGTGTCTATCTATAATGAAAGATCAAAATACCCTATATGTCCAAATATGATCTTCCAAAGGAGTTTTCTAAGTACCACATGTGGATTGATTATCATTTTTGATGAATTGCGTAGGAACACCTAAGCCTTGAATCTTAGACCCATCCATAGAGAAATGAAAGGGAATGATTTTTTCATTTTATGTATGTTAATATAGATATATACAGAATATTTCATGTCGAGAACCCACTACAGGGATCTATCTATCAATGAAAATTCCCGCTACGTATGAATCATATCTTTGTAGGGAAATTCATACATCATAAAAATCATGGTATGTATGTTTCTAAATTGTCTAAATATATGTCTTCCATTCATAGAAATTTTTCCCTAGACAATTTCAGATCTTCCAAATCATCCAATGACCATCTAAAATAATGGGCCAGTGTTATGGGGAAACCTCAGTTTTAATAGCGACAATATTCCATAGTGGCTTGGATTTAGTTTCCAAAAAAGGCCTCTCAACCAAATTTTTTTCCCTCATGTGAGTATTTTCCTACCACCATACATCCAAATGGATTCCATTCCTTATATCATTCCTCATGACCTGAGAATCCTCAGGATCATGGTTTACACATTCATCCTTTCTTCACATCCTTGTTATATCCAAACATCCTAACATGATTATTATACATTTAATTCATGTTTTCTATGAATAAAATTCCTAATAACATGATAATGAACAACATTGTATGTCCTTGCCGAATGATGTTGAACTGTATAGTACCATGGTGTTCACACCGGTGAGAAAATTATCCTCGACATCATGTATCCACTATGCCTCATTATTTAACTATATATGAATTCTTTTCAATTATTTCAGGATACATAGTGATTCTTGGATTCTAATTCCCTTCCTAGCCACCACCAATTTAAAAAACCCTTTCTCCCGACATATGAAACAAAAATATACAAGGAGTTTTCATCTCAATACCTATGTATGGATTCATTCCCTTCCACATGGGATACATTACAACATCTCCATCCACATAACATGACATTAAACTATAATGCTAACATGATAGACATATGAAGATAAAATTCATATATCTATCACGTTGCTCTCAATATAGAGTACATCACCCGTAGAATTGATTATCCACCATACCATGTTCAGATATTCCTTCCTCTCTATGTATGAGTCAGATCTACCCAATGTGTCCCCTTTCTCTAGAACTACATGTGTTTTGATTTATACAATTGGAAGATACATTGTGATTCTTGGGCCATGATTCATAGTACCAACCATGGAGAAAGGAAGAGAAACTTTTATCATCTTCTACATATAGATATGTGTAGTGAATTTCATATTTGGGTACCTCATTTAGAGATCTATCAAAGAGAAAATATTCCCCACTATGTTAGAGTCAAATCTATGCAGGGAGTTTCAAATTCCATGGAAATCTATGGTCTGAATGTTATTATATTCCTAGAAACATCTGTTACATTTATTAAACTCTAAAAATTGGTAAAATTAAGATCTACATCAACCTCCCTGACCATTATAAGTGAAATTTTAGTGTTCTAGGGAGACAAATATTTGAATATACACAATATTCCCCTGTGTATTTTCATAATTTTCCCTCAAAAATACCTTCCAAATAAGGGAAAATATTTCATTATGAGAGAATTTTTCTACTCCCATTCTCCCCAATGGATTCCATGCTCCATACCATTCCTATGGATCCATGAATCCTTGAGATCATGGTTTACACATTCCTTATTCCTCACACCTGAGGCATAAAAGAACATCCCAACCCAATTATCCTCTATTCAATCATGGATTTTATAAAAACTTATTATTCACATGAAATTAAACATAATTATAATTGGTACCCAATTTTTATAATTGGTTATAACCACAAAAAATATTACAAATTCCCTTTCTTACTTTACAGGCCAGACAAGCATAAGATGTTTTCCAACACAGTGGAAAACTGTTTCCCCCCAGGTGCCCCGGCATGAAGGAAATATGCTCATGAAATTATTGTTTGAGTCCCTCCCCATAAGTGAGATTGTACAAAAGACAAAAAATCCACACTTTAATGCATATGTCCTTACTGCATGACATTACACTCCATGGATAATATCTGTTCCCTATTCATGGGTCAGTCATATGCATGGAACCTCCTCACACCTATATAAGGAAAATGTCCTAACACTTTTCCATGAAATTACGACTTGAAATACCCCTTTCTTTCTCAGGAAGCCTTATTTCACAAATAATAATTTGTGCCTGGAAATTTCCAAATCCTCATAACCTTCTTGGCCATTGAATACGAATGTTTTGTGTCCTGATAACACATTTTTTTGACAATGCACAATATTCCCTGGTGGCTTTGCATTAGATTCCCACAAAAACGTCTTATCATCTTGAGGAAAACTCATCCTCATGATAGTCTTTTCATAACATCATATGATCTATAAAGTTCATGTCCCATATCACTTCCAAAATTCAGAAACCCCCACATTATTGTTTACATAATTTCCCCCTTCGTGCCTAATGATGATTTTATATTCTTGGTTAGACCATGGTGAATAGAGAGAATCATTTACCCCTTGGTTTTCATTTAAATCCTGAATGTACTAGAGATAAGAGATTAAACTCTGCCTATATCCTTGTGGTATGTTATTAAGATACACAAAACATATCCTAGTCACATGACGTTAAACTACACCATGATTGAACCCACTTTTAAATAATACAATTTCATGTGGGTGTAGTTTCCCTGGAAAATATGATACAAATTCCCTCACAGTTTTTTTGATATTTAACCCTCAACAGGCCACCCACTCTAGTCTTATAATTTTTTATTTCAAATTCCCATAAAATTACATGTCCATCATAAATGGAAGGTCAGTGTCTAGAGATCACATATATTTTACTATGAACAATATTCCCTAGTGGCTCCTCATAATTTTTGCACAATAATTCCAATCAACCAGAGGCAATTTTTTCCATAGGGTAGGATTTTTCTACATCTCTATGCCACATGGCTTTTACTCCCCTTATTTGGTATCATATTATGAAATCAAAAATCATGGTCGAGAAAAATCCCACATTCATGTATGAGATATATTAGGACATTATATGTCAATAAAATTCTTGGGTCCCTCTCCTTAAAATTCATGTTCAATGTTGTTTTACCTAAAAAATTAGTAATGTTTCTCTAGGTTTCCATGACATAAAACTGACCAAGAATTAAAGAAAAAAACCCCCTAGGATAAAAACCCTTAAAGGGGACCGAGGGTAAAAATCAAGTGTCATATAGTTATACCTAATCATCATATGCTTTATGAAAAATATAGAGAAATAAATAAATAAAGAGACCCAAATATAGTTAGGCTGAAAACCCGTAAGTGGTAGCCTAAGAAGGAGTTTGGTTATGCTTACTAATCCCACATCACTACCGAGTAAGTAAAAAATTAGGTTGATAAAATAAAATACATAATGTTTTTCGGATATTTCATGTAACCTAATGAAAATTCAAAATATTCATGCTAATTTTCTTATCTTAGGAAAAACTTTGAGTATTATCTAATCATCCATTCAAATCATGACCGATTACACATCAAGATATCCTCCTCTATGTTCTGATCAGAACCCATTATGATGGGGGTAAATTTCTAGGTCCAAAAAATGACTCTTAAAATAAGAAAGAAATTTCAATAATTTGGAAACGGAAGAAAGAAATTCAGGAAGATTTGAAGGGAAAATGTTCAAGGAAGTTGAAAATTTACATTGGAAATTCTGCGACAAATCAAGGATCTCTTAGCGAATATATTCTTCACATGGAGGTCCGCTGATTCCTAAAATCCCCAAAAATAGAAGCTATTCATAGATGGGTTGGATCCAGTGTCACCCTTTAATAAGATGAAGTGGTTTTCGAATAGGTGTGGTGATATCCTCTCCTGGAAATGATTTCCACTGAACTAAATCACTCACAGTGAAAGGTAGGGTCTCCATTTACCTTAAACAAAACAAATTCGTTCGTAAAGTTTGGTATAGATTTTAGTGAGAAAAATGGCCCAGTGTTGACTAATTCCATCATGGGAACCCCCAAAAGAATCTCCTCAACACACCATTAATGACCAACTATAACAGTATCCAGTTCCCCCATTTCTCTATAAATATAACCCTTGGGGAACCAAAAACGAGAATTGATACATGGGAGGAGGGACATAATTTGATGAATAAAGCGGAAGAGAGCCAAATTGAGGCACCAAAAACTATGGACTCCTTCGATGATATGCATTGAAAAATCCTGCCACATATAATTAAGAGGAAATAAAAAATCATTGAATGGTCTGAAAACCTAAAAAAATCGATGTTGTTGTAATTCAAGTAGGGAAAAACCAAAGGGTTTTTTTGGACAGGCATCCCACATAGAAAAACACTATGTGTTGGGAACCCTCCCCCACATAGACAAATGTTACATAGGTGGAACACCAACCCGCATAGAAAACACTACACGAATGGAAATCAACCCCATGTATCAAAACTCCATGAGGACATAACACATGTCTGTATACAATGATGGTACATGGATGAATCCCTTAACCATATAGAAATATTATACATAGAGGGAACCCCACCCCATGTTATAAAATTCAAAGCAGACTAGCGCATCCTTTTTCATTTTACACTCTAGATCCAACTATCATACTCAGTCATATTATTTGCATTTATCATGGCTCCTCCATGAATCAGTCTAATAGGATCTGGCCAAGACCCCATCCAAATCCACCAAAAATTAGTGATAATATCATGATAAACAATATAATTACCTCTTGAGTCTCTGTAAGTATGGTATGTGGAGTCTCATGGGTTTCCCTTGTAGTAAGTTGAACCCTTGAAATGGCCTTAAGTCTATATTCCCAGCATAACAAGGGTTCTGACCATTGGGTGATCACATGAACCTCAATATTCTAGAGATTAAGGGAAATTTCTAGAATTTCTCTTCGGTGGGGATAGTGTTGAATATTTTTCCCTTTTCCCTAGAACAAAATTTACATCATTCCCACTAAGGTATCCCCTTTCCTTTCTTATAGGCGGTGGAACCTTTTATCTTTTTTCCTCCACCCATGATATATTCAGATAGATCCCCAGATATTACTATCCATGATATTTATATAATATAGGGAATGTGAACACTCAATTCCCTCGTTCCATTTCTACCTTCACCCTTCAGAACAATCCATAAACGGATAGACTAGGACATGCGATCCAAAAATCAATGGCCTCCCCTTGTTTCTCACACTGAGTACAAGTTACGCGGTCATAGGGGTTTGTGGTAATCATGACATTAGCATGATCCAAATAAAACATCGAATGGGACTTCATCACAAATTACAGCCCCAAATTCAATCCAAATGTGAATACTGTAAGGTATAAGCCCCGATCAAATCCCCTCCAATGGACAACTTCCATGAATAAGCCCCAACAACGCTCCCTTAATGGACCTCCTATAAAATGTAACCCCTAGATTAATCTAAAATATGAGGTAATTGATTCCAAGTTAACTAGGATATGTAGGAAGCCTCCCTAAGGTCCAAAACTAACACCAAAATTTCAATATTGTTCTCTGAGCCACATCCATGGTTGGGTGACATTCACCCAGGAGACCATATATCTTCTATGTATCATGTGATGTCTGGACATATGTCCCACAACACCATTTACAAGGAATCATTTTCAATGGATGTGCATTCCACATTAAGTCAAACTGCTGGGTCAGGTCCTCATCACAAGACCATAAAAGATGACGTGTCCAGTTAAGCGACCCTGAACTATATGAGTTCTGATTCCTCTCTCAAAGATTTGTAGAAAAACCATATTATGGGTTAGATCCCAACATCAAAACAGCTACTGTCTCTCTATAAGATAATAAATGAAAGAGCACCAAACCATGGTTTAAAACCACTGTTCTCCCAGTGAGAAAAAAAAATATTTGATATTTCTAGAAAAGGGTAACATTGATGGAGAATCTTAAAAGAATATAGATATATCCATTAAAAGAGATCCTTGAATACATACAGATGATTCCTAACCCATGCATATTTGTGATAAACTGTTAGTTTAGGTGTAATTAGTGGAAATATTCTTTGTAATAAAAAAGTATTCCTAAAAATATCATAAATCTATAAGATAGTCCAGGAATAGGTGATTGTTACCCCAAAAGGGTCTGATGAGCTGGAGTTCCCATACACTCAACCAATGTGTTTTCTTAAGTGTTATTGGCCAAATAATCCAATAAATGCCTACCTTTGGAATGTAGGTCATTGAATCATATATTTGATATCAATTGGGTGTTATTGGATCCATGAACATACCCTTTTGGAAATATTCAATGACGTTATACCCGAACTCATAAATTTAACAATAGTTTACCCCCAAAAATCTACCAAATAATGCATAACCATGTATCTGATAAAAAAATGGTGAGCCAATCATTCATGACTTGAAATAAGCACCTCCTTTGTGAGATAATAAAGATATACACCCAGTCCCTATCAAACCATTTTGTTCAACATACATACACATCATCCCATAGAAATAAATATTAATAATATATTTCTTATATTGTCATGTAAAAATATAGGAATAATAAAAAAATTAATATATGAGTTTGTATATATGAATTTATTTTTTTTAATCATGAAACTTCCCATATAATAGGTAAGACATCATTTTTGTTTGAGAGTGTGTTATTCAGGAATAAAGGGTATCATGAATCATGTTTGGATAATTTTAGAAAACACTAGGTTAGTTGTAGACAACAAGGAACATTTATAGCATAATTATGTTGTTTGTAGTGTAAGTGGATAATATAGGAAAATCCATGGAAGTATTTTGTAGTGTAAGTCAACTTACATAGTAATTCTTGTTGCACATCATAATTATATCGAACAATATTTATTTATCCTTAGGTGATGTTTTTTATGAACACATGTGTCATGAGTATTTTATGCCATAAATACATAATTTATGAACTAAACCCTTCATGCATTGTTGTTTGTATATGCTGAAGGTATGAATAAATTTTTTTTCTTTAGTGACATTCCCTGCCTAAAAATTGGTCTCTTCCAGGAAATTTTGGGTGTCTTTATTCCTTTAGGATCACTAAATTTGGTGCATGATATTGATTATGGTTGTCAAGTATCTCTCAAGTTATAATTCCTTTCATATAATTTATATCCACTAGCCATGGTTGTAAAATTTATTTGTGTTTAATGAATCCATTGATCCATATTTATTTTCATGAGAGTCTTCTAGATTTATTTTGTGATATTATTTCGAGGTTCATTCCTTTCTTTTGTTATTGTGAGGCATGTGTGGTTATCGGGTATGTGGTGATCTAACCCAAATGGATACCATTTCATTTATGTAATTTGATTCTAAGATGTTTCAATTTATTTTGGAACTTATATTATAATATTTTATTTTCTTTTAGTGTTGGTGGATCATGTTGAGGGTTGCAATAGACCCATGTTGAGGTAGGTGGTCCCATCTTTGGCCTTTATTCAATGAACTATTATTGAGATTTTATTATAAATTGATTGAAAATTAATTGAAATTATTCTTTGTTTTTTTAAATTTAATTTTGATAAAATTGTTTTCTGTTCATTTTGGGAAATAGAAAAATTGGTTTTAAGGCATTACAAGACGCATTTTGAAGGTATGTGTGATGAATGAATAGAGTTCATTGACATTGATTTTGAAAATAGAATTTTTTTTAAATTTATATCATAAATAAAACACAATAGATTAATTGTGTACTTAGGTGGAAGGTGTAACAAGGGGACATCTTCATTTTTACTACAATGAGGTTTAAGCATGGGCTTTTATACTGCTCCATATGCCTATTTTTTATGGGATTTATATTAACATTAATAGGGGGTTCACTAATGGGGTGTTTCTCTACTCACTAGGGTTTTTGTTAAATGAAACTGAGTGTAAAATATTCATTGACTACAGTATGATTAGTACCCTATCCTGACTAATTGTGTTCCTTGGTCTGATTTACATATTCTCGGATTTTTAATTTTATAACATTGATATAATTGATTTGACATTGAAATAGTTTATAGGAAATATAATTCAATCTTTTTTACTAAATTTTTTTGGGACCATGAAAAAAGGAAAATATTTACCATGATTTTGATATTAAGTAATTTATTATTTATCATTCAATTATTTCTTTGAAATGATCATATTGGGATTATTTATATAGATAATTGATTTGGTACAACTGGGCGGGATCCTGCTGAGCCTATTTAGCTCAAACCCTACACACCCATTCAACAGTTTATTGAGATGGTCATGTATTTTGATGTAGGAAAGATTAATGTGTCACAATGTGGTTATAATAACATGAGACCCACACTCCTTGATCTGATACTAAAAACAAAAAAAAATACATTTCAATATTTAATACTGACAAATGTGCCTCGATTTTTTTCCATCTAAAAATAACAACCTCAAAAGGTAAATATTAGATCAATAACATACCATGATTTTCATATTCCATGAAAAGTATCCAACATATACCATAATATTACTCACATATGATACCTTTATAAACAGAAATCATTAAACATCATTCTTCCTAACCTGGAGAAAATGAAACCTACGAAAGGGTGAGCTCAGATGATCAGTTTGAGTAAGCATGAGAGATATAAATCGATGATCAAATAAATGTATAAGATAATAATATGAGTATTAGATCATGACTATACCTTACAAAGTTCATAACCAAATATAAAAATGATAAAAAATATGAGATATGACATAAAATTTTATCATTTCAAAATATAAGAACCATAATAATGAGAAATCATAATAAATCAATAATAAAACATAAGTTCATGGAATGGATTTTTGTAGAACCATAAAAAGTATATATGCCACTTAAAATTACAATGTAAAACACAAATACCATTAGATAGGGAATGAACACCTTCATTCCAATGTGAATCAAGCACATTGACTTGTTTCCCATAATAGATCACACACTTTGACTTGTTTCTAATAATTGATCAAGCACATTGAATTTTTGTGCATAACTATTTCATGAGATATAATACATTAACATATTCATATAGTGGGATATTGGTCCAACCTATAACATAATGAAAATAATATATATGTTTTCTAGAAAAGAATAAAAAATCCCTTATATCATTACATCAAAAGTTATGTGAAAAAAAGTTCAATATTTTGTCAAATTATAGAGTAATCCAATGAAATGTGTTTCATAAACATCTCATAATAAGAAAAATAAAACATTTATAGAAATAATAAATATGGTAAAATGTAATAAAATCCCCCGTAATAAAGTAGAGACAACAAAGGTTATCATCATTGATGAATATAAATACCATTAAAAAACATTAAAAAATTCTTAAGGAAAAATACCTTTTCATTTAAAAATCACTATTGAAAAAATTAAATTGTAAGAAAAATAATGGGAAAAAATTTATTTTAAAATAGTATTGGAAATTTTTAAGGAAATCATCAATTTATTGATCAGTAATAATGGTGGGAAATTTCATTCATTCCATATAAGTTTAATGAAAAATTTTCTTTCATATTTTTCTCTATAAATACCGTGTTTGAAAAAAAGAATATTGAATGTATTTTTTTAAAAAATCTCAATAAATGGTAAAATTTTCCTTAAAAAATAATTTTATAATAGAAAAAATTCTTTAAATGTTTTTTATAAATCATGTATATATAGGGAAAAAGTTTTTTATTGAATATTGGAAAAATATTGATTTTCTTTAAAAACATTTTTTTGTCTCTAGAGTACTTAAGGTGAGGAAAACTAAAGGGAATCATATACATTAATGAAATAATAAGAGGATAATAAAATTAAAGAGTTTATTTTGTGGAATATCTTAAAATTTCCTCAGTGGAAGATTATTCATAAAGAATCCCAAAAAACAATGATATTGTAACATAAAACCCTTACCACTTTGGTAACATTCGAATCATAAGCCCCATTAATGAAATTATAATAGATGGAAATTAAATTCCATCAAAATATAAAATTATCAGACATAAAATAATTTTTTTTGAAATATATACACCAAAAAAATAGAATAATTGGTGAATATGAAATGTTTCCCTTAGAAATAAAAGTGAGACAAAAATCCATTAACCCAAGTTTGTACATTACATGTATTTATTTTAACTCTATTATAATCAATTCATATCAATTATTTGATTTATTAAGAAAATTTTAAATGTTTAAAAACTTATCCTTGAACCATTTCATTAACTTAAAATTATAATTATTAACTAATATATTATTAATTATTTAAATATACACACATATCTATAATCCGTGTGATTTGGTGATAAAAAATGTTTCGTATTTCTAGGGGAGATGGTAGTCCACAATTTCACATGAATGACACAATTATTTTTATGAGAATGGAATACTAATAACATAAATGATATATTATCATTTTATAATGGAAAATATTTCATTTCTATCAAGTATAACCATTAATTCCATTAGTATAACCATCCAAGAGAGTTGGTGGTGGAAGACAAATTATATCGACCTGTGAGGCGGTAGTCCACCATAAACCTGAATGATTATTTCCATTCCCATATAAACGAGGTTGGAGATGGATATTGGATATTAAATTTAAATAATAATAAATAAATTGATGTAAGATACTAATTATGTACTATAATCAAATATCGTGAAGATTTTATGGAGTTGTGTGATGAAATAAAATAGAAATTCTTTGTTTTGAATGATACATTTGCCTCGAACAACCTATATATCTTAACATGTTAAGAATAATATGGCAGGTATTATACCATATTTTATGTATATATAATTTAAGGATGGATATTAGTAAGGGATTTATTTATATCTTGGATTATACAAAATTTATTTTTAAGAGTGATTTAAATAGAATAATTTATTCCCATTTATAAGAGAGGCGGGGGTACTCTTGAAATATTCGAAAATATGAAAATTATATAAATTAATGTTGTTGTAAAAAGGATCCAAAATAACATTATTAATATATAATATTATTATGATTCAAAATAATCTCATCCAATTAAATTCGAAAATTTTTTATTACAATTTCTCCTTAGCATTTTAACCTTCCATTAACCGTTTTCACACTTACCATGAAAACAAGATTCCTTATACTCTGATGGTCATTATAGATGGAATAAATGGAAAAAGGCCAAAAAATGTTCCATATTTTATATTTTAAAATATAACCTAATAATTTATCAAGATATTTTTTGGAACTTTATATCATTTAATAAAATATTATTTATTATAAAATATCATTAATGTATATTTTTTGAACTATTCTCCACTTTGTATTTTAAAACATCAAGAAAAAAAATAAAAGTATAAAAAATATTAAATTAAATTTATAATTTTTTATATTAATCTATAAAATTATTGGATCGCATTAATTATGTGAAATTTTAATTTGTTAAATATTTTTATTATCATTTATTTTAATTGAAAAATTAAAATTGTAGTTTTTTGTAAGAATTTAATTTAATTATTTCAGTAACTAAAATTAAAAATAAACAATGATGATGATGATAAAAAATTTATATTTTATATTAAGACTTATAAATGAACTTATCATTGGTTTATACCCATATAAAAAATATTTTAGTTAATAAAATCTAGACTACTAAATTTTTTACTCTTCATTATATAAAACACTAAAATATTCATAATATAACCCAAATAGGAAACAAAATTATATAAATAAATCATTAACGATAATGGATGAAGTGGAAACATTAAATAAATTTAATACAATGTTTTAGGGTAATTTTATAGTCCATATCATACTATTTACAACCCTTAAATACTGAATTTACTCATTACTATGGTAAAATAATTACATTGATTAATATTCTTATTGAATAAAAATAATGTGGTATAATTAACAAATTCAGACCAAATTATTAAAAATATGTAATATTTTTTTAATATTTCAAACACATTATTTTCAATATTTAATTTAAAATTAATCTTGTTAAATAATGAAAAAACATTGTTTTCTGAAAAATATCCTTTTCAAATATAAACTATTTTTATACAAAAATATATCATAAAATATCATTCATTTTTTGAATATTTGAAATAATAATTAACTAATTATATTTCAAAATGAATATAAATTATATTTTTTCCTTTTTAATTATTTAACAAATAATACATTTTTCGATGAAAAAATATTTATCTCTATTCATTGAAAAATCAAACTTTTCTGAAAAATACAAAAATTTCACCTGAAAAAAATTTTATATGGTGTTTTAAAAAATATCTTTTATTTATTAGAATAAAATTTCAAAAAATTCAAAAAATTACATATAATATTCACTCACAAAAAGAAACACGAATCTTTTTATCAAGAAAACATATTTTGGAAGAATAAAATATCTTTTTTAAAAAATCTCTTCTAATTTCTTAATAATTATTAAAAATATATTTGTTGATTAGAACCATTATATATATATTTAAAAAATTGTTTAATTATATTCACATCAATAAATTTTATATCTTGGTTAATATAATCATATTTAAATAAAAATATTTCGAGGTTTGATTATGTTCGCCATTACATATTTTGTACACTATCCAAAAAAGATGTTATTTTTTATATCACAAAATAATAATTTTTTCCCAATTTAATAAAAAATAACCTAAATTTTGTTATATTGGAATCAATAAAATATGGTATGACTTTTTGAAATACCATAATTGAAATCCCATTTCAAAAAAGTGTTAACAAAGCTTTCACTTGGAAAGAATGAAAGTTAAGTACAAAGGACATCTCCAATTACCCAAAAAATGGGTTCCTCAAAAAGAATTAATTAGTAGGATATAAAACTATGGATATGGAATATTAAAATATAACACAAGGATTAATATAAAGTAATTGAGAATATGATCATAATACAGATAACCATTATAATACCATAAATGTGTAATGGGTTAAATGACCATTGTTTCTCAATAAGAAAAGTAAATGGATAATGTTTTTATTTCAAGAACATTTTGCTATATATGAGTAGTAACTTTGTCATCTATAATAATAACATAAGGAAATATAATTTAATGAAAATTGTAATTTCATACTTTAATCAACTTCCATAAATTTATCATTTTTTCTTCAAAAAATGAGTATTTCAGATTAATTTATTTATTCTTACAGCATTATCATCAGGTCATATACTCATATAAAAGAATAATAATCCATTTACCAGTTCGTTATATAAAAAAGGCCTGTTATATCATGGTAATGTTATTCAAAAAATTAATAACCCTTTATTTTTATAAATATAACATTAATATTAAAAATTCAATAGCAATACCCAATGTTGTAACAAAATGATTACAAAAAAAATTATTTTTAAAATTCATTAAAATACTACCAAACAAACCTGGAACCATAAAATCAAATGTATTTTATCACATATTCTTCCAAGATAAATTTAATATTTATCTTAATATAATATTAGTTACTTATGAAGTCATATTCCCAAAAATGTATATTCCGTAATTATATAATCTCAGAAAATCACTACAAAGCCACTTTAAAATCATATAATCTTCGAATTTTCAATTAAACATTGAATCCAAAAAAAACTTCATGTTATATTAAATAGTATAACATATCTCAACCTAATAAAATGTCTTCCAAATTATCATTACTCACCTTGAAATTCGATAACATAAAACCATGAAAAGGGTGCATAAGATGTTGATTTTTTTAAAAAAACCATAGAATTATATACCCACTATGGTATCAATAAATCTTAAGATAACCAAACCTTAAAAATCACAATCTACAATGTTATCTAAAACATCATCTGAAAGAAATTGTAACATCATGAGTCTCAAAGCCATGGATCCTATACTAAAAACATAAAATTTAAATTTCTAACTTTGCTATAAATAAATTTGAATTATTATTTTCATTAAAAAAATTCAACAACAAAAGGAAATATTGGATCCCTTACATACCCAAGGACCTTTTTGGTTTATAGTTTTTGGGAATTAGAAAATACACTTAACAAAATGGGTTTACAAACAATGTGTCCATAAATATTAACATCATATACCTCAATACCCATATTTTCATATTCCATACTAAGTCAACATCATATCCCATAAAATTCAACATATATTAAATATTTCTAAAAAAATCAATTAGAATCATTATTCAAAACCTAGGGAAAAGGAAACATATGAAAGGGTATGCTCATATTCTATGTATGAGTAAGCATGGTTGATATCAATATATGGTCATATGAATACATAAAATAATCATAAGCGTATAATATCAAAATAATATTTTTAAAGTTAATTCCCCAATTTGGATAATATCAAAAACATTTTTTATGGGATAAAATATTTATATTTCAAAATAAATGAATTATATGAATAAACAATAATCATAACTCAATCATGAACCATTAGTTCATGTCATATATGTTTGTGAAACTATCACAATTCTAGAAAACTTTTCAAATGTCAAGGTTAACTAACAAGACCATCATATAGAGTATTAAAACTTATTTCCTATATTCAATCAAGCAAATCCACTAGATTCATATAATGTATCTAAAACTTTAACATGTTTTCTATAATGGATCAAGACCTTCGACTTGTTTCCCATAACTATAACATGATATTTAATACATTACCTAATTATATTGGAAATAGATATAGTCCCCACCCATAAAAAAATAATGTTTATACATATTGTTTTCCACAATATCATAAAATATACACCATATAGTCATTTTATAACCCCTATAAAGAAAATGGTTTTTATTTTTCATCAAATTATATAATAATAGTTGAAAATGGGTTTCGTAATCATATAGTATTCATAAAAATAAACCATTTAGAGAAGGAGTTATGTTGGTATAATTGGATAAAATCCCTAATAAAACATAATAAATTCCAAATATTTTTGTCATCGAGGAAAAAATACTATTAAAAATAAATTAAAACATTCTTGTGGAAAATATTTTTTTCCTTTTAAAATCACTTTTCAAATTATAAAAATTTACAAACTATTATGGGAAAAATTCTATTCCAAAATTGATTTATGATGTGTAAATTAATCTTTATGTTTTTGGTAAATTATGATGATAGAAAATTCTATTCATTATATATTAGTTAAAACAAAAAATTCCTCTCATATTTTTGTCAATAAATACCTTTTTTGGAAAATGAAATTATGATTCATTGTAAAAAATTCATTAAAAGGTTATTAAAGCGTAAAAATTTCCTTAATATATAATAATAAAATAGTAAAACACTTATTTATACAATAATAATAAGAAGTAAAATGGTTTTTTTGGATGAAGAGAGAAATAAATTGAATTTCATTAAAAAAATATTTTTTGACTTTTGAGTACATTAGGTGAGGAAATTTATAGGGAAAAAATGTTTTACATAAAAAATTAGAGAAGGATAAATTTCATTAGCATCCTTAGTGTTAGGGTATAATAGTTCCTCATTGAAAATATAATCATAAACAATCCCAATAAACAGTGAGATAATAATATAAAATACTTACTTCTTGTTGACTTTGAAATTGTAAGACTCATAAAATAGATAACCTTAAATGGATATTTATATAACAATAGAATTAATTATATGCATCATCAAAGAAATTAATGGTTAGTATATACACCACTAAAAAGTAAAAATTGTTGAATATGGCATGTGTCCCACATAAATAGGAGTAAGATTAAAATATCTAACCTCAAGTACAGACATCCCATGTATATATTTTAACTCATTTATAATAAACTCATATGAATTATTTAATTTCATAATAACATTTTCAAGTTATAATAACCTATTTTTAGACAATTTAATTAATTTATGTAAAAGTAATATTGAATTAACTAATTAGTTAAGTCTACATCAGGTTTTTTGATAATGCTTAGTCAAGAATTTCTAAATAACATTGGTGTGTTGTACATGATAAAAATGATACATTGTTCAAAGATATCCAGATTAATAATTAAGATGTAATTTTAATTTTTATTCATAAATTATAATTTTATACCTAAAAATTATACATGGTTATAAAAAATGAACTACATTACAATCATGAAGATAGTTACCTACACTTACGCATGAGTAAAGATTAAATTTTCCTAAGATCATTATGGAAAGAAGGTAAGTACTATTTTACATTTATATAATGATAATTATATAATAAATATCACATTAGTTATTTAAATATTGATCTATATATCATCCATGATATGTTATTATGTAAAACACATGACACCTCTCCGAGTAGGTGGTGGCCCATATATACGCATGAACGATGTTATCATTTTTCAGTCAATGGAATGTTAAGAATGTAAATTATACATTATATTATAGTAATGATAAATATATAATAAATATAAATTATATAAATTAATTCCATCATCATAAACATCCATGATTGGTGGTTTTATAAAATGAATTACAACTTTTCGTGAGGCGGTAGTCCACTATACACATGCAAGATGAATTCTCTTCCATTTTAAAAGTAGTAGAAGTTTGATATAACATATTACCACAAAAAGTAACATCATATTATATTTAATATAATTATGTTAATATTTTATAATGTTAAATGAATATTTTTATGTGGTGGAAGAATAAATAAAACAAAAACACTTCTTTATGAATGATATATTTTCATTAGAAAACCTTATATTCGTAACACCTTAAGACCTCTAATGTTTGTATTTTGATATATATAATTCCTCTAGATTGTGGGGGTGGTATTTTAGGAAAATATTTTAGAGGATATAAACCTTAAAAAATGGGTTTTTATTTGTTATTTAAAGAGAAGAATATAAGTCTTTTCATAAGAGGGGGGGGGGGAATGTTGGAATTTCATAAAATATTACATTAATTGCAATTATTTTTTTAGAAAAAACATTAATAAATGATAAAATTAAAACATAATATGATTAATATTATAAATAATTTCAAAAAATTAATTTTTTTTATGTTTTTAAAATGTTTATACCCTTACCATTTGGTTTTCTGCCCCCTGTTAAAGTATTTGACACTTACCCCAATAATATGGTTTTTAACTCTTTGAGGGTCATAATATTAACTATAAATAGAAAAAATATAATGAATGAAACTGGATTGATATTAAAAACAATTATACAATCAGTTGGGAAAATATAGTATTTTTATAAATTTTATTTCATTTAATAGAATATTCATTTTCATAAATTTAAATTAAAGACTATTCCTTTTGATTTAATCGTTACAGTGAATAGAATAAAATAAAAAAATGAAATTGAAAAAAAATATAATAAAGTTATTAAAAGGTTATTTTAATCTATAAAATTAATGTATAAAATTAATTATCTCGTATTATATATCTTTTAATATTTTTAATATCATTTATTTCATTTATTCATTAGTTGAATAATTATTTCGTCATCTTTTGGAATGAATTTAAAGAAAATATTATTTTAATTAACATATAATATAAATTATCTTGATGAATATAAATCATTTATCTTTAAAATTATTATTTCAACCAAATTTATCTACTTTTTGTAAACATGTTACAATTGTTAATGTTATTAAAAACTAGTGTGTGATAATATTTACTTTTCTTTAGATAAAGAATTATTAAGGTCATAATAACACCTAAATAGAAACTAATGGACATATAAGTGAATAATTGATCATAATTGATGAAATTTAATCATAAAATAAAATTAAGTGTCGTTTTAGGGTCATTTTATTGTCTTTATCATTTTATGTTTAAACATTAATTCCCCAATTTTCCTTTTATCGTGGCCAAAAAATTATTGCAGTTAATATGCATATTGAATAAATAAAGGGGTATATTTACCAAATTTAATCAGAATCATTCCAAATAATGAATCCTTTTTTCAAAATTCAAAACACATAAGTTTAAGAGTTTAATTTAAAATAAAACTAGCAAAAAATGTTGAAATGATGTTTTTTTCTAAAAAATAGCCTTTTAGATTAGAAATGTTTTAATACTAAATTCAAGTATAAAATTAATTAAAATTTATTTTTTTTAATTATTTTAAATTAATATGAACTACTGAAATATTAAGACCAATAATAAATAATATTTAACATTTTAAATAAATTAAAATAAAATTCAATGTTTATAAAAATTAGTATTTTTCACTATTCATTGAAAATTAATATTTTCAGAAAAATTCCCAATTTCTTCCCAATGATAAATTTAATATGATGATTTAGAAAATTATATTAATTTCATCAAATAAAATTTGAAAATTATTTATAAATTATTTATAATATTCCCTCACATAAATCAATAAAAATTATTATTGAAAAAAAACCTATTTGTAAAAAAGAAAATGTATTTACAAAAAAATGAGTGCATACTTCATATTAATTAATTAATTATTTGTATTGATTATAACCTTTATATATATAAATATATTTAATCCTATTCATACCCACCATTTTATTTGCTATGTTATAATGGTTAAATTTAAATAATAATATTTTGTGCTTGAGTAATGCATAGTGTTGAGAATTTTTTACCTAATCAAACATCATTATTATTTTTAAAAATTTGGAAATTATAATGGTTGTTAAGATTTTATCTTCCAGGTATGGTAGCTGGTGGTGAGATGGTGGGATATTTTTCTCATTATCACATTGAGTAAGGGTCTTTTTTTAGTTATCCTTTGATGTTGGACTTGTAATTTGGTTTCTATCTCACTTATTTGAGTTGTGTCACTTATTTTTTATTCTTCTATTTATGGAATATATATTAATTATAGGTTTTATTAATATTTTCTTTATTTTTTTTATATTTATTCAATGTCATCTACTTTTGGAAGGGAGAATTCAATATCTCTAGTTTTTTGGATGCCTAAGTTCTAGACAACAATCCATGGTGATTTAAAACACCCGTTGTGTACTGCCTCATTTTTTAAGTAGCCTTGATTGATGGGATTTTCAAATAAGGATGTTACATTTTGGAATTATAGGATGATTATAATTAGTGCTGGGATGTTTTTATATGGGAGATATGATTTTTGGAACATGAGAGGTTCGATGTAGTGAGTGTTTGGACATCTCTTACCATTTTGAGGCTCTAATAACTACTGAATAATGGTATTTTTATTTCTTATGTCGAGTTATTGAAATTAATCTCCGTTATTACTTATATGTTTGTGGTTTAAAATGATATTATTCCAAAGGTCTAATAATTTCTCATATTTTTGGTGCATAGAGATATGCCTCCATACGGTTTTCCACACATTCCACAGGAGGGTATAACCGATGATCCTCAATGGAATCCCCCAATTTATAAGAATATTATGTAAGCTACCATGTTAGTAGTTCGTGCCATGGACCAAAATATAACACAATTCTAGAATGTAGTTGTTTAGGAACAGCTAGTATATAGAGGATAAATGGATCAGTCTTGAGAGTTTATAGACATGAAATCTAACAACCCACTGTTTATAAATGACATTTATTTCATTAAATAAAGGTGTATTATATTATATTATATTATACATTATATTAAACATAAAACACACTGATAAACAAAAAATTATTTAATTAATGAAAATAATTACATTATTTATCAATGAAAACCATTAAACATTTACAATATTACACGGGTAAAAATATAATATAGACAAACTACATTGGAGAAATATGGATTATGAAAATCTTTTATACTCATCTATCCTACTACCAATAAAATCAAAACGAAACCACATATTAGTAAAATAATGAACATTTTAGAAAATATAAATATAGTACCGTAAGAGAAATTGAGGTGAAATAAAAATTTTATGATTGAAGTAGTATTTATAGGAGGTAATGCGATAGTTGGAATAGTAATGTGACTACTGGCATAATAACCTGATCATTGGAAATAATATCATAACTATTGTGAATAATAACCTCACCATTAGAATGGTAACATTAAATAAAAATTATAAAATGTAATATTAATAATATTTATCAGGATTAATTTTCTTAAATATGAATATTTTAGTACTATATAAAAAATATCACGATTAAAATAACTCAACAGAAATATTAGCGCATTTTTAAACAAAGTATGTTTAAGAATGTAATGAAAATCATAATTATTATATTAATAATTAACATTTATTATTTGAAAAAAATTTCCTTCATAAATTTAATTTAATTTTTGAAATCACCATGTCAAAATTTACCGAGGGATATTTTTTGGTAACATTCAAAAGTGATTCATTTTTTAGATAAATAGTAAAAATAATGTTATTTTCTATAAATATTATATCTGGAATAACCTCATTCATGATGTAATAATGAAATTATAATTTATATAACTCGGTTAACAACCGAAAATATATTTAATTTTATAAATTATTAATTATAATACAATAATCATGTTTTCTAAACCTAAAAGTGTCTTTCCAAATCCTAAATTTTAATTTGTTTTTTTAAATGAATATTTTTCTATTGTGAATTTTACTTTATAATAAACTAAGTTAATTCTAATCACAAATGGGTTTAAATTCCTAAAACTATTGTATTATATTTATGTATAATTTATTTTGTCAAAAATTATTTATATGTTTTACCTTTGATATAGTATTTTGATTAAAATTTTATTCTATAAATTCTCTCACATAATGTAAAAATAACCTCTATCTATCCCCTTGTAAAACCACTCCTCCCTCACATAATAAAGAAAAAGTAATTCCCATGATCTTTATCTTAATACCTTAGAAACCTGAGAAATGTTTTAGACTAAACCAACTTAATTGAACCATGAATTTTAGGTTTGTACAAGTGATGAAACACAAAGAAAAAAGTATGTTTTTATCAACCCTTCTCTCTTTTTTCCTCCTCTATTTTAATTTTTCGAAATTTATATCATAACCAATTTATCAATGATTAATTTGGAATTACTTTAATATTATTATAGTGATGAAAACCAATTATAAAAATTATATTTTTTTAGTATTTATATTTTACACCGATCATTCTCATCCCTTGGACATCGTTAAAGTTTATAGTTGGATAACGGCCAATGAGGATATATATAACTACTTTTTTGTCACCACCATTATGGATATTTTTATAAAAATAGTTTTAATAAATAAATGTATAAATATATTCATTTTAGGGTTTTGTCATAAACGATAATCATGGATTAATTACCATTAATAAAATAGTGAATTCCAAGAAAAATATAAAGTCTTTAAGGAAAAAAGATATCAAAACACTTAAATTTAAATAATAGAAATTAAAAAATTTAATCCAATGATTATAAAGGATAAATTGTTAAAAGATGAAAATAATTCACTTATATTTATTTTTTTATTAAATGTATGTTTATTATACATGAGGGGTAAAAGTGAAAAAATGGTATTTAAGGTGAGGGGATTCTGGAACTAATCACTTATTATTTAGGATATACATATTTATAATTATTTTTAGAATGTCTATTAACCATATATTCCATAAATATCCCTTCACAATTATTCAATTTACTCTTCAGGGTTCATACAATAGTTATTCCTTTCCCAAATGATTTGTAAGACAAATACCAAGATCTCTTAAAAGGATTTTCTTTCAAAAACATTTTTTGGCCCATTATGATATTTTTATTCTTTTCACATGAATGAATATGTCCATGCTAAACAAGTCTTCCATTATTAATTTGGAAACAAAAAAGTTAATTCAGTAATTTATGCCTTATGCAGTTCTTATGAAACCCATTCATTTTATGGGTTATTTCATGGCTATGATTATTATATATTCTATGTGACATGCAGTATTATGAAAATTTATGATATTATGGGTGGGAAAAGAGTTATTTCTCCATAAAATGATTTGGGTAAAGTGTTTTATCTCATGAGATATGTGTACAATGTGTGAAAAAGATGTTATATTTTTTATAATGGTGATGTTATAATTTATGCCCAATTTTAATTCATGGATATGATATTAGAATTATTCACAACGAAGTGTGGAATATAAAAACTCTAACATGATGTTTATTTTTTTTCAAATCCCACATTCTATTACTTTAACAAATTTTCCCTCATGACTATGATGATGATCCTATTATTAGGATATGATAATTATGATTGTCCTCATCCTTGTTCGATTAATTCAGGCCACTTATTCCTCCCCCTATAGAGATTTTGGATCCCCATTTAATTGATGTATATCTCTAGATTATTACACTTACTATAAAGAATATGAGATTTTATAAGTATAAAGGATAATGATTCTAATAAATGTTTATTTTTTATTATGAAAAAGTGATGAATGAGACGAATTTTGTAATGACACCAAAACATTAGATCCTTGATTTGTGACACTTTTAGGTTCATTATATAAAAAATTATTTCATGGATCTAATTGTAAATGAATTAACAATATATTTATATTAGAATAAATTTAATTTCTTTGAAATCTTGTGAGGCACACAACACCTGGTTTACACAAAACATGATAATCTATTAAAATGTTATTTAAACAAGAATATTATAACATCGCTAATAAATTAGAGGGTATTAGCACATATAACTAATTTTTGAAAAATATATATTTTAAACATGTACATTTTTATCTATTTATTATAAATAAAATCGTTATCATTTTAAAAATGAAATGTTTTTTGAAAAAACAATATTTTTCTAAAAGGGGGATTTGTTGTTATTTGCACAAATAAATTAAAATTAAAATTTATGAAATTTAGAAATTTTATTTGATAAAATAAACATTAATTTTTTATTCATCCTGTAATTTTTATCTTAGGGTGAATTTTTTTTATTTTTTTGTGTTGCTTCATTTTATTATGAATACTGAAAAATATTGAATTTTAATTGAAAAATGCCTTTTTTATTTAAATAGATTATAATGTAAAATTATATTATGATTTGGTTTAAAAGTAAAATTATTAATATATTATATAATTTAATTTAATTTATATCATTACAATTGTTTTAATAATAAATTTTGATATAAAAACATTGTAAATTTTTCATTATTTTTTCTTTAAAAACCCTCCTTTCTTTTAAATTCATTGGAATTAATTTTAAATTAATATTTTTTAATAATATGGATGTAACATGAAAAAATTGATTCCATATTTTTAATAACAATAATTTATAATATATAATAATTTTATCCTAATTTTTGATCATAATGAGTAGAAATTGTAGTAAAAATTATTTATCACGGTGAAGGTAAAAATCGATTTAATTGGGGGAAAAAAATAAAAGGATATGGACTAAAATGACCTAGAAAATATAATAAAATATATTTTATTGAAAAATTATGACCCATTAATGTATATTTCTTGGGAATATTCCATTCTGGACCCTTTTGACATTTAAAAAACATGGGTAAACCTTTTTCTTTTCAATATTACAATTATTCCACTTGCCTCACAAACAATGGGCCATACACTATCCTCTGTTTTTTAAACCTACATGTGAATTTTGTTAATCAAATAAAAAAAATATCTTCCCAAATTACATGACCTAATACAAAAAGTATTATTTTGGACAGAATGTTAACCTTGGAAGAATTTTGTGCTAACCTAAGGATGTTTCCCAATGAGGAGGTAATGTTCTTCCATAAGAATTTTTATTTTATTCATTCCTCCAAATCCTTAAATTATTATCAAACCATGTTTATATAATAAAGTTATAATATTATATATAATTTTATTTTTATGTTAAAGATATGACCTACTACTACCCACCTTCCATTAATTGGGTTGTGAAATCATCATTTGCCTATATGATAGACGATCGCCTCATGAACCGATGTCATTATTTTTCTATCACCATATTTCACTATTAGTTAAGATTATGGATCCAATGTATTCATAATATATTTTTTTAATAGATATTATTAGGGAGTAATTATATCATATATAACTTTTTTACTTTTTATTTAATAGGAGATATGATAATGTTGCTCGTGTATAAGGTGGAAAACTGACTCACAAAGTGATGTGATTAATTATTCAAAAATGATTTAAATGGAATGTAATGATGATATATTTAAGTAATATATGTGATATAAATTATTTTATTATTATATTTATGATATATTAATCATTTTGGAAAAATAAAAAATCATTTTCTTTTGTACCTTTTCCCTTATTAAAAGATGATTATGTCATTCTTATATGTGTGGACTATCACCTTTATGAAGTGATGTGACTGTATTTTTTTCACCACAACACATATATGATATGTATATGCATATTTAAATAAGTATTATTATATTATGATAGTATTGTGAAGGTTAAATATTACTTACCTGCCTTCAATATTTACTGCAGAAAAATGGAAACCTTACTCTTGCATATGTAATGTCTAGTATCTCTTTGATCATAAAGTACTTCAATTACCAAAACATGATTTTATTATTTTTAGTAATATTAAACATGATGTTTTAATATTATATTTATTTCAATATTATTATAATATATTTGATAAAACAATATAATATTCTCAAGAACCAAAAATTTTATGACAAAGAACGAATGAGAAAATAAAGAACACGACACTAGAAACAATGAAAACAATGATAAATTATTAAAGAATACATGATAAGATTTTATAAAATGATATTATATGATATTATAAATATTCATTTTGGTTATTTTTTAATTTTATTACTAGTCTAAATCTATAATATAGGAGGTTAAGGATTGTTCAAATAAAATGAATAACAATATAAGTGTTTTCATCTAAATTTCCATTCTAATGAGACTTATTCATTATTATCCACCAGTGGTGTTTATCTAGAAACCTTTATGCGTAATATCACTATTCACTTAGTATTCATTGAATTTTAAGATGAAATTTTAATTATTTAATCCAAGGGTGTTTGAGTTGAAATTTTTTAAGTGGTAAAAGTTATCGGACAATATCACTTTCTATTATTATTATTACCTTTATCTTGAAAAAATTACTTTCTTGTTATAATTTTTAATTTTAAATTAGATTTATCCTAAATATTTATATTATTTTTAAAAAAATTATTATTATTTCATAAATCATATACCTTTTTTACAAACAATTTTTTACTTCAGCTATTTTTTGATTAACATGGGAAATAATGATAAATCTATATCCTTTAATCAATTTGAATATTTGAGGATAAGTAAAATTATTCATAAATTAAACATGTTTTTTGTTATATGATGACATATTTGTACATGTATACATGAGTGAGGCCTATTTATATACATCCACTCTATGAAACTATGGGTCTTATGTGACAAAATAGTTTGCTAAATTCGATGAATTTTTAACCAATAGTTTTAAACTATCTTGGGGATAGATATTAATATTAAAGGTATCATATGAATAATACATGATGGATAATAATTTAGTATTTACATAATTGAGAATTCAGATATTATTATTTCCTTGAAATTTTATCTATGATATTATTTGTGTTTGTATTTTATTCCCAGTTATTATTTAAAAGGAAATTATGTTCAGTTATTTTACTCAACATATTGATTATTATTTATCTTATCTTGATATTTAAGTCAATTAAATGCCATGTTTCATTTGGTATTTACCATTACATGCTTTATATTATTATTTATTTAGGATATGTTCGACGGTATTTAATTCATACAAATAATTTGAGCCCGACAATATATTTTTTTATTTTACATGGACATGAAGAAGAATTCTTGGAATGATTTTTCAAGGGTGAAATCCCATTGTTTTTTATGTTTTATTTTATATTAAAAATTTAAAATTGGAATAATTCATGTATTTGGTCGATTAAAAATGAAAAACTATTAGGTCTTTTGGTATTTGACCCTTTGTTTCTATGCCAATGTAATAATGTAGACACCAGCTCCAAGTTACTAGAGTTAGTGTAGTTACAATTGGTATCAAATGTAGTTTGGTATAAGCCCTGGAAACTAGATTAAGATAAAATATATTATATAATATAACTCATAGAAAAACATCGAGGATAATATTATAATAGAATCATTATGTTTTTGTAATGAAGATAATTATGTGATTTTCTTAGTAATACATTCATATATGGATTCTACAAGTAGACATGGTTCTTGTATAGATGTACCTATGGTTAATTACTCTGAAAAGTTTGCATTGGGACATAATCAATCAGCACATGGTGAATAAAAATGCACCCATAGTAAAAATACTTTGACATTTCCAGGTATTCTTAAGCTAATTCCCATTTTTATTACAAACTATTTTGACTGATTTTGAAATAAATATATCCACAAAGGAACCATGTTTATTACTTTGAGATGAAAAGTGTATATATTTTACGATTTATAGTATGTGCTACACTATATTTATAATCATAAATTTTGATTTAGAATTCATAATTTTATGATCAAATCCTATATATTCTATTTTTAGGAATGGTTCTTCAATTGAAGAAGGCTATTAATACTCATGGCTAATGTAGAGATTTCTATACTGGGGATGTTAATATAGATGGGTTTGGAACTGATAAAATTATCACTATATTAGGGAAACATAATTATTTTATGAAGAATAACCTTTACCAGATGGTGAAACATATTCCACAATGTGGTTCTCCTATGATGTATATATTCTTGTGAAGCAAGACCCAATAATTTTGTGGGAGTACTAATTCACTTAAAATTGTGTTATGTATTTTGTATCTAGAGAAGATATTTATGGCCCTGGGATGTGGTGAATTGGAAAGGTTTACACTTGTGGTGTATTTTATAAATGGACAAGATAATCAATTACTGATGTTGATCTAGAATATTATTAGATAAGAGGTAATAGAACTCATGGAATGGAAATATTTTAAGGGTACATTCCTTGGAAAATATTTTCCTAGATAGTAGAATAAAAAAATAAAGATAAATTTAATTAGATTAAATAAAAAGGAAGAATATTATTTTAGTGTATGATGTTAACTTCACAAGGTTAGATTGGTATTCAATAGATTATATATACAAAAAAAAGTTCTTGATTGACCATTTCATTGAATGTCTTAATCCATGTCTCCAAAGGGCATGTATCACTCCAAAATTTTCAACATATGATAAAAAAATTATATTCCATAAAAAGTGATGAAATTAATTAGATCTTGTATATTCATTTGAAATTAATAGAAAAATAATCTATAGAAACAACATGAAAAAGTGAATGTATCAATGATGAAGAAAAAAATACCACAATTTCCTTCTTATAAAAAATATAGAAAGAATAAACCCAGAAATGATTGGAGGTTTTAGGAGAGTGTTGAAATTTTGGAGAAAGTGATCCACATGTAAAATAATGAAATTGGAATAATTAAATTCTATTATTCATTGTTTCAATTATTTGGAGATGGGTTACTATTCAAACAAATACCCCATGTGTCCGGGGAATCCATCGTAGAAGTGGATAAGGGGCGAAGGACAATCTTATGTAATCACTACAATTGAGGTGTAAATAGAAAATTATGTGGTGTTTGGTACATTATGACCAATTTAAAATTTTTATAATTATTTATTTTATTGTAGATACTAATAATACATTATATATACCCAATTTTCCATGAAAATCAGACATTTTCCATTTAATTTGATAATTGAATTGAAAATTAAAACTCCTAAGGGAAGTATCAATACAACAAAAATATGTCTTAAAGTCCCCATTGTGAAGCATAAATGTTCTTTATTTACTATCTTTTTTAGCATACATTTGGTGGACTTTGGTATAATCTTTGATATGGAATATTTTTAAAAATATTATGAAAAAATTTATTATTAAAAGAAGGAAATTAAAATTTTCTAGGAAGATATATAATTTCATATCTTTAGAGTAGGGACATCATCATCTGATTAATATATAGATCCAATGCTAGAATCTCTACATAATGAGATTCATAGGGGTACTAAGAGAAAATAAAAATTGGGGACGGAGAGGGTAATCATAAAATTCAGAATGTACCTACTACATAGGAATACTATGATGTATTTCTCATGGAATTACTTGGATATTTCTGATACTGTGAGGTTTAATTTTCCATTTGTTTAATCTCTCATGCTAGAATAATATAGATCACTCCATATAGAATAAAAAATGTGAAACTAGTTGAATTAATGTAACCACTAGATGATTTGGGTGATAAGTGATTTGTTCTCCTAAGTGTTTAACCAAGGTGAGCCCCTATTTTCAATATTAAAAAGAAAGATGTGTCCATGAGGTTATACTTTGATTATAAGGAAATAAATTCAATTAAAAGAAGTAATATGTATCCTATACCTCACATTGATGAATTATTTTATCAACTTCATGGAAGCTAATATTTTTCGATCATTGAAACTTTTAAATAGAATTATAAATTGTGAATAAAGAAAGAAGGAATTATAAAAAATGAATTTCAAATGCATTTTAGACATTACAAGTTCAATGTAATTCGATTTGGATTCAATAGTTCACCCTCAATTAATTTAGATCTATCAAAAATATTTTTCAAAGAATATATTGATGATTTATTGTGGTATTCATTGATGATAATATAGTGTATTTTAAAATCTTGGAAAAAATGAGAATCCCTTTTATATCATTGTTGAGACTCTTATATAGAGAGAGTTATATTGGAAATTTAGGATGAGTGATTTATAGTTTCAAGTATATATTTTTCATGCCCATATTATCTCCTATAAAATAAATTCCTTTTAACATATGATAATTAAAGTAGTTAGATAATCACATATTACAATGTACACAATTGAGTTATGTGATTTCATTGGTTTGGCAGGTTATTATCACGGATCTCTTCAGAATGTTTCTTAATTAGCAATTTCATTACCCAATATAATATGTAATGGTGTGAAATATTATTATAAAAAGTAATATGAAGAATTTTTATGAACTAAATAAGATATTTTTAAATGATCTAATATATATTCTATAATTTTGAAATGAAGAGTTATTGATATATAGTGATGCCTTAATAAAGGGACATGGATTTTTCATAATGAAAAATAATAAAGTTATTGCATATACATTAATGTAATTAATTAATTATGAAATAAATGTTATAACCCCAGATCTTGAGTTGTCAGATATAATATTTTCATTGATGATATGGAGTTATTTTCTCTAAGGTGAATGATATGAGATATAAATACATTAAAAAAAATCCTAAAATACACTTAAAATAGAAAGATCTCTTTATGAGGAAAATTCGATGGCTTGATCTACCATGTTTTGTGGTTTCATAGTACAATACCATTACAGGAATGTATATTTAGTTGCATATGCCTTGAGTAATAATTATCAGGGAGTTCTTACACAAATGAATATTGAGATAAAAACTATGGTTATATATATAATGAAGATGAATTTGGAATAGTTATGTAAGCGGTGACATCACTACTTTTTTAAATTAGTTTGAAACTAAATTTATTAAAAAATATTATAAGTTATCAATCTAACGTTGAAAAAATTCAAAAGAAAATTCAATCTATGAATGATGAGAAATTTACAGACTTCAATTTTAATAGTTATGTTATAATGTTTTTAATGAGATGATGTGGTCTATCTATTCATGATTTAAAAAGGTAATTTTTGGATGATGCTCATTGCTCAAATTTCTCTGTACACCTTGGTTTTACAATGGTATATGAAAATTTTGAGGGAATAATTTTGGTGGGGGTAACATGAAGATGGAAATTGATAATTATGTTTGTAATTTCTTTGTTTATCAACAAGTAAAATCAGTGAAAATTCATACATGAGTATTCATGAATCATCTTCTTATTTTCATATGTAATTAGAAGTACATGATTATGGACTTTATTACAAGACTTCCCAAAACTCCTAGAACGAGTGATGAAATATGGGTTTTTATTGATCAACTAACCAAATATTTACATTTCCTTACCAAAAGATAAGATTTACATCTTGAGATCCCCAAATATCATTATATTTATGAAGATGCATGATATTGTGGTGAAACACATTAAATTGTGTTTGATAATGATATGATTTTACAATTATTTTTTGGAAGATTCTTCAAAAGGCTCTTGATATTAAGGTTCATTTTATCGCTATCTACCATCATCAAACTAATAGACATTCTAAATGGACAATTCAAACAATGGAAAATATATTGAGGTAATGATCACAAAACTTTAAAGGTTTGTGGGATCAGTATTTACCATTGTTAGATCTTTCCTATAACAATAGTTTCTATTAAGGTATTAATATGGAACCATTTGGATCATTATATGGAAAGATATATCATACTCTAACATTTTGGGTTGAATTTGTAGAATAGATATTTAATGGCCTAGATCTTGTTCAGGAGGTAACAACAAAGGTAAATATTAGTTTAACACACATTAAATAAGATCAAAGTAGGAAAAATAGCTATGCTGATTATTTGGGGAATTATTTGGAAGTAATAGTGTGAGATTATGTTTTAAAAAAAGTATCTCATATTAAGGGTATAATAAGGTTCCATAAGAAAGCAAAAATGGGCCGCAAGTACATTATACCATTCAATTTTTTTGAATGAATTAGTGTTTTTTCTTATTGGTTGTAAATTCCCCCCAATATCTCAAAAGTACAAGAATTGTTTCATATTTTATTATTAAGGAAGTACATGACATACCCAATGCATGTTCTCACCTAGGATAAAATATAATTGGGAACTGATATATCTTATTGTAAGGAATCCATCCAAATTAATGACTCCAAAGATAATGTCTTGAGGAATTAGATGAATCTTCTATTAATGATACTTTAGAGAAATCGAAAAATGGAGGGATCCACGTGGGAAGTAGAACATGTTCAGAATGAGAACTACCCACACCATATTAAAAGGTAATATCAACAAACGTTCAAGGGATATTTTTTTGTATGTGTGAATATTTTAACATCCCATGACATTAAACTATATTACTTTTAGAATAAATTTAATTTTTTTGATAGCTAGTGATGCACGTAACGCGAGGTTAAAATAATGTGATAGTCTATTAAAATAATACTTAAACGTAACCATTTTAAACTTGATATTAAATTTCCTAGAATGGATTAAAATAAATAAATTATGAAATATATACAGTTTAAAAATGAACATTTTTGATCTATTAAATTGAAATAAAAAAGGATTCAGTTAAAAGAAAAATAATTTTTTTAAAAAATATATTTTTCAAGAAGGTAGATTAGTCATGCTTTTTGAACAAAATTAAAAATTCATTTTGGTCACATTTATAAAATTTAACTGAAATATTGAATTTATTTTCGAAATCATTATATCATTATTTATATGGATGATTTTTTTGAGATTTTTCTAAAAAGATTTATTTCTTGATAAATAGTGAAAACTATTTAATTTAAATTGAAAAAATGTCTTTAAATTTAAATAATTAATATTGTAAAATTATATTATTAAATGATTTTAATGAATTATTATCTGAATTATATATCAATTAATCAAATTTAGGTTTTTTGAATCATTTTCATAGTGAATTGTTATATAAAACCATTGTGAACATTGGAACATTTTCTTTTCGAAAAATTAACTTTACATTCACAAATATAGGATTTATTTTGAATTTCATTTTACTAAATGTGTGAATGGAATTTGGAAAAAAGTATTATAAATTTTTTATTAGAATAATTTATATTATCTAAAATGTTCATTTTTATATTTGACCTCAATTAATAGTAAAAACAGTATAAATTATTTATCATGTTTAAAGTAACAATTGTTTTATGATGGAATTATACTAAAAATATAATGGTTAAAATGACATAAAAACTTGTATGAATCCTATTTTTATAGAATATTATAGACCCTATCATGTATGTGACTTTGGAATACATAATTTTGGATTCTTTTTCCCAGTTTAAAACATGGGTTGACCTTTTTAATTTGAAAATTTACAAATCTTCCACTCACCTCACTTATAAAACGTCCCCACTCTACTCTTTTCCCCACACATTTTAAACCTTTTGGATTGAATAATAACCACCAAAAATAAAATCCCAAATTTACTCCGATCATCCTAAAATACGTATTTTGGTATAAATCTATCATTGGAAGGCTTTGGAGAAATCCTAAGTATGTTAACTGAAGAAGTGTTAACGTTATTCAATGAGTATTTTTATTATATTTATACCTATAACTCTTTTGACAATGATTTAGACTTTATGATTTTCTATCCACAATATAAAATATATATAAATATTTTTATTTATGAATTTCATGACCAAAAACTATACCACCTTCTATAAAATGTATTAGGGATCATCATTCCTGGGTTCAGTTGACTAACGTCTCGTGAATTGATGTCATTCATTTTTTTCACTACCACCATTAATGGTTGGGTATAACAATGTGAATAAAGTTTGTATTTTATATTTATAACATCATTATAACACATAATTTATTATTTCATTAATACTTTTTTAAAATACATTTTTATTAGACACGATAATGTCACGAGTGTGTATGATTGACTATCACGCCATGGAGTGATGTGATTTGTTTTTCAATAACACTTCACATGGAAGATAATAAGGGATAATTTAAAAATATTTGTGATATAAATGATATAACAATTATATTCATGAAAAAATTTATCAATGTTTAAATATAATACATCAACTTATTTTTAAGTTTTCACTCACTGAAATATGGCTACATCGTTCTTCTATAGGTGTACTACCACCTTCCAAAATCCTTGTGACAATATTCTCATCATAAAAAAATGGGATGATATGTATAATTTTATTTAATGAAATAAAATGATAACATGATCATTTTTAATGGAAAATATTACTCACATACTTTCTATAATGTTCATTGAAGAAATGAAAATGTGATTCATGAGCATATGCATCCTACTTTCTCCATGATCGTAACATACTTAAATTCATAAACACATTATTAATGTTTGGTCATAAAATTATAATTGATTTATAAATATGATAATTTTTTCATGATTATTATTATAGCTATTATAAAAATATATAATAGGCACAATAACCATACCATTGATGACAAATTATGAATGATAAAACAAGGAATAAAACACACAAAACAATGAAAAAATGAAACATTATTATTGAATTGGTGATAAGATGTTATGGAATGATAATATCTGATATTACAAATAGTAATTTTGTTTTTTAAGTTAATTATATTTTTAAAACCACTATTAACGAGGATAAATAATGGTTAACCAACATTAAGTGTGAGGTAAGAGACTTCATCTTAATTTAAATTCTATGGATGATTATTTGTTATTACATGAAAATTCACATTTATGTTGTGTATATAATACCCCTTTTACATAGAATATCCAAATTCATTCAAAATTAATTATATTTTAGGATTTAATTTTAAAAATATCATCCAAATGGATTTGACATGAAAATTACCAAATGGAAAAAGTTATTGTACAATCTCATATTCTTTTTTGATTGTTAACTATCACTTGAAACAATCACATAATTATAATTATTTTTCTTAGTACATTAAATTTATTAAATATTTCAATATTATTATATAATGGATATGATTATTTGGTAAACTATATATCATTTTTACATATAGAGTTTACTTTGATAGTTCATTGATTAACTAGGGAAATGTTGATAAAATTTCATCCTTAAATTAATAAAGATATTAGATAATAAAGAAAATTGTTCATGAATTAAATCAATTATTTGATATATTAGGATTTATTTACCATTTGATTTTGATTGTGCTAATTTATTAATAGTTTCTTTAGCCATATTTTACCCTTAATAATAATTTTATATCTAACTTGTTTTTTTACTTTTCTAAGTATATGAAGAATAATTATTGTAATTAGTATTCAACAATGAAGTTTATTTTTTTTATATAATGTGTTTTATTTTCAACTACCAATATAAAATTGATATCATGTATGTATATTGATCTCTATAAATTATAAACTAATTGGTCTTTTGGTATTTGACCCTTTGTATTAATTACAATGTAATAGATAAGACACTGAATCCAAATTATTGGAGTCAGGATTGATACTATAGTCATATAAGAAAATTTTGGGTCATTATAATTTGTAAAAGACTGCTGGATTTGTTAATATTTCAATTTTGATTAGAAATATTTTATAAAATCAACAAGTATAAGTATAAATATAGTTATACATCCTAGAAAAACAATTTTAAATAGGGTATACATAGGGATCCCATAAGATATTCCTTCAGAATTCGTTTTCTCATAAGAATAAATTAATTATTCATGATATTTTTACATAAATTTTATTCAAACGTTTTCTGTTTTAGATAATGGTGGTAACTAGGAAAAACAAGTCTAATAAACCATGTGAAGGATTATACAATGATTTCTTGAATGAGATCCCCAAATCTAGGGGATGTGGAGTTCAAAACATTATGGAAATGCCAACCCATCTGTCTCTAGGTATGAATAATAAACTAGAAAATGTGGAACACCTACCTTCACCCAAGAGGTATGGACTAGTTATTCAGTCCATTATGAGGAAATAACCACCAGCGTTTAGTGTGTCTTTTTATCCTAATTTCACATAGCTGTAGTTCAACTCAATAGAGATGATCTTATCTATGATCTACTATTCTAATATAGAGAAGTTTTATCTGGACATATATATATTATATAGAGAATCAAATGAATGGTTTGAGTTGATAAAGAAAATTATCTTGAAGAATTTAATAGATTAGATAGAGTGGGAATAAATTAATAAAATATTTATAAATAAGTATTTCCATGGAAGACATTTAACAAATAAGGATAGATAATTATTAGTGTTGAAGAAAAATGAAGGTGGATATTTTAGGACTTATGATCTGAACTTCAGAATGCTTTTAATATACTCCACTAATTTTTTATAAAAATTATATATAAATAGATAGATTTTATGGTGGTTTTAAGACAAATGTATAAAATGATATAAATTTCAAAAAAATCCGGAGTTTCAATAGATTAGTTCAATAAAATCTCAATTTAAATAAATAATTTAGAAAATGGTCCCATGATTGTGGATATTTGAATAGATGAATAGATTTTTAATATTCTGTGTCAAATGAAAAAGGAGGAAGGGGGATCCCGCCACCGACATTTCAAAATTTGGGAAGAAATATCATAGTAATTGCATTAATGGGAAAGATAAATGCCTCCTATGAGGTAGAAAAGAACACTAAGCTCATGAATATCTAATAGATGAAGAAATTATCGATCATGATTGAGTTAATTAAAGCACCACTTAATGAAACACCCATAATTCAATGCTTCAACTATAGGGAGAAATGGAATGAGATAAGCTCATGTTCTAGAACATGGGCCATTGAGGGTACCCCATGCTTGGATCTACCAACCCCAAAAGTGAAATGGAATTCTTATCACATTAATAGAACTGTTGTGGATTGTAAAAACTAATGTTATAAATGGTACACTTCATATTCACTGAATAATGGAGGAAATATTTTTTTTATTATGGATCATCACATTACTTTATATCCAATATGTTTTCACGATCCATTGAATTTACACATCATTGCCCTGATATATAGATATCCCAGAATAAAATGTTGTGTGGTAATTGAAACCCAAGTGTTAAAATCTTTCCAGATTAGAATTTGTTTTAAGATTCATCCAATGAATCTACACTATACTGGTTAAGGATTTGTTATATTTTTTTAGATAACATGTAAACTATTTGGAAAATAAAATAACTTTCTATATTATGAACCATCCTAGGATCATCTATAAATTCCTATAACATCATGGATATCCTTTGGAAAATACCTTAATTATGTGTGTGTTATAACCCTATGAAGAATCATACCTTTCTCAAATGGTTGAGTCAATGGAACAAATCAACCAGGAGAAAATTACCTTTATGAAGGAATACAATGATATATTTCCAAAAAGAATTTCTCAAACATCCCCCAGATTATGAGGTATAACTCTCAGTAGAACTTATACCAAGATCAAATCGTATATCCAAATTCTCATACAGGATCTCACAAAAGAATGTATAGGATTTAAAGAAATATATGAAATGTCACCATAACAAAGGGTTCATACATCCAAGTGAATCACCTTGGGGTTCTACAATATTATTTTTTAATAAAATGGGGGGAAAATGTTGTTGTGTATGGATTTTCATGATATAAACATGACAAGTATTTCCTACCAAGGATTTATGTCTTGTTTGATTAACTAGAAGGATATAAGTGCTTATTAATGGGGGATTCTCATTCTTATTATCAACAAATGTAGGTGAATAAGGTTGACAATTAGAATACATCCTTAGATACAATATTTTGGTAATATGAGTTGATAGTGTTGCTTGTTGTACTTACTAATACCCTAAAATCTTCATGGAATTGATGAATATGGTCTTTAGAGTTTACCTTAAAAAATGTTTAGTAGCCTTTATGGATGACATTATCAAATTCTATAAGAGAACAAACGAATATGATGGGAATATAAGGATTGTTTTGGAGACATTTAGAATGGATAAAATATAAAAAAAGTTCAGAAAGTGTGACAATTGTATGAAAAAAGTCAAATTCTTGGGACACATGAACAATGTGATGGAATTTATGTAGACCCTTTAAAGGCAAAGTCAATTGTGGAATTAACCATACCTACTAGTTTCAAAGATATCTATAGTTTTATTTGGTTAATAGGGAACTAATACCATTTTGTGATACATTTCATATGATTTTGGAGCCCACTAACTATGTTGATATAGATATGGGTAACATATGTTTTGGTGAAGGAATCATAGGAAATCATAAAGGATATTAATAGTAGGAAAATAACTATGACTTTACTCACACTATAATTATATTGATAATGTTTTATGATATAAAATGATGCTCTATAGAAATGATCAGGTTGTTTACTGTTATATAATGACAAAGTGATAACCAATGCCCCGTGAAAACAAATGATCTACTAACAGAACTACCCCACACATGATCTAGAGTTAAGAAATATGATATTCACCTTAACTATTTAGCATCACAACCTCTATAGTTATAATGGTTACATATATATTGATTAGAAGATTAAAAAGTATATACTCACTCATAAGGTGATCAACACGAATCAATGAAAATTGTTAGAGCTAATCAAGGTATACAATTTACCTCTTCACTATAATCTAGGAATGTTTAACTAGATAGATGATCCTCCTAGAAAAAAAGAACGTACTAATATTTACCTAATGAGAATTGAGAATTTACCCATCATTATGTATATTCAAAGGATATATTTGGAAATCATAATAGTAAATAAATTTTTATACCTTGAATAAATGATTTCCCAACCATTTATTCAATATAAGATCATGGTGGAACAATGTAATGATCCAATTATTCAAAAAAGTGTAAAAGATATAAATTAATAGAATATTCATCTATTTTACATCGATTAAGATGGGTTCATAAAGTTTGGAACTATGATTTTTTTTCCTTTATCACATGAAAAAATGATGGAGCTATTGGATAATATGTATATCTTATATTTCTCTTTCCATGTAGGATGTACCAAATATGTAAAATGATCTTCAAGAATACTTTTTATTGGGAAAAATAAATAAGGTCATTACTGGGTACATCTGAGGATTTTGTATATGTTAGAAAGTAAAACATGATTGGAAAAAGTCTAAGGGGATGATGAAATAATTCCATATATAGATTTGTTTATGGGAGAATTCAAATAGGGGATTTTTCACTGGTATCTTAAAGACATCCAAATGAAACAATTTTATATGGTTTTCAGGGGTCCGACTCACCAAGACTGCCCAATTCGTTACTATTTAGGAATATTTATTACTCAGAAAAATTTCCAAGATATATGTAAAATATGTCGTCAGGATGAATGGGGAACCACCTTCGATCATCAATGATTTTGATATAAGTTTTACACCTAAATTTTATAAACTTATTAATAATACATTGAATACTGAACTAAATTCTCATGTGTCATATCACCCCTAAACTAATGGAAAATGTTAAAAGCCTATTCACACACTTAAGAACATATTGATTGCCTCCTCAATGGATGTTAAAGGGTGATTGAATAAATGTTTTCCAATATTTGAGTTCTCATAAAACAACAACTTCCACTAATGTTTTTAAATTTATACATATGAATATCAACATGTGTGGTGATGTAAAACTTCTAATTTTTGGGATAATGTTGGAAAATAGATGATACAATGACATGATATTATGGAAGAGATAACATATAATGTTTGTCCATCCAAAAACATATAAAATCTAACCAGAGTTCGAAAATAAGTAACTTTTAAGAAAAATGAAGGAACTTAGAGTTTGAATTTGGGGACAAATTTTTTCCTTTGAATATCACCATTGAAGATCATCATGTAGTTTGGAAGGAATGGGAAGTTTATTCCTTCGTAAATTTTACCCTTTAAGATCCTTGATCACATTTGACTAATAGAATATTAGCTTAAATAACCTCCAAATATGGATGACGTTCATGATCTACTTCACATACCTATCTTAAGTAATCACATAATCAGTCCAACATATGTGATAAATTTAGTAGTGGTATGACTTGATAATGAACTTTATATGAGGAGAAACTGGTGAAGATATTGGACAACAGATAAAATTTTCAATAAAACATTACAGATGATCCTTTGGGATGATCTCAATGTTTCTGTTTTTATTGAAAACAGCCATTTTGTAAAATAATATATATGTAAACCAGATGAAAGATGTGTTTATGAAATGTTATAAATTGTCAGACGAGAAGATGATGTGACTCTAGATAAAAAATGTTTTTGTCAATGTTGGTGATTGGATGCTCCATCAGACTTGGTTTCTTATACATTAATAGAATGTATGTGTTTGTATGAATATGAAGTGAATTAGAAAAATTTGTTTTTGAGTCAAAATTTATTGAAATATAGAAATTTAGTAGTTTTTTGGAAGAAATACATTTGGTATTTATTAATGAGAAGTTTTATATCCTTCAAAAAAAAGTTAGATGATGATTTTCTGAACTTAATGTCTTCAAAATCATGAGAAATATCATGATATAGGCTATTAAAGAAAGGGAAAAGTTAAAGTTATCTGATCACTGGTTTTTCAAAATAATATCATGAAACATAGGAAAAACAACCATAGATGGTGTCAGAATATAGGATGTATAAGTATGATTAAGTATAAATAATAGAAATGTTGATGATAAAAAGTGGTTCATTGGATTCAAGTCATCAGACTCACCTAATCAAACATGAATTCTATTTCGGAATTATCATTTATTTCTTTATTTCACATGTAAAAGAAATTTACAAGAGTGTTGATATTCAATATTTGAATTTTTGAGTAATTAAATATTAAATCAACCAAATATATGAAGAAGTAATTAGTTTCTTAATTAGATTATTTAATCAGATGTAGAAGTTTTGAAATGGTAGAAATGTTTGAGGTTTCTATTAAATATATCTAATTAGTCCTAAAAGAGTTCTGACTTAATTGAATTTTTTTTATCTAAGATAACTAATGAACACACTGATGCATTTTACGTGTTGTTCAAAATAATAATTCATCGGATGTAGAGTTCCATCATTCATAGATTGACCAGATGAATAAATTTTCCCCAGGATTGTGAAAAAGAAGTTGATGAAGTCAAAGACTCCAGGTAAAGAAATTTTTTAATAGGTTGGTGTTGTTTGTGAACACTCATTACAAGATTTGAAAATATTTTGAAGTTTTAATGATTTTTTATTCCTTAGTCTGTTGGTTTTGAGAATCATAATGAGAATTTGTTTGTTTTGTTATCAATGTTTCTGTATGGTTTTTTTCTTCGAGACAATAGATAAAAATGTGAGTTTTTGAAATTAATTTAAGCACATTATGGTATGAATTTGTGTTTTTATATTTCAATAGAGTGTATAAAACTTGAATTATGAACATGGTTCTAAACTATGATGTTTCATACTTTCAATTTCTAGATAGAGCATTTATAAACTCTGAGTTGTCGGATGAATATATTTCAAGTGATTCATGGGAATCAAAAAGATGTTGAGTTTTGGGAAAAACCATTTCATGACTGATGATTTGTAATTTGAGAATATTTTTTTATGAATTATGATGTTTTAAGAAGAAATATTAACAAATGAGAAGTTTTTCTGTGGTGAAATTGATGTTTAAGTGAACATCAAAATTTATAGATTTTGGAATTTCGGTGAGTAGGAAAGTATTTTAGTTTTCCATAATTTATATTTCTAATTAACTGATAAATATATGAGGTAATTAAAATTGAAATAAAAATAGTTCCCCATGAATAAAATTTTAATATATATAGATTTTTTCATAATTTATTTTTTCAAAAGATGTTGTTTCGAGTTGAATAAGTGTTTCCAAACTGAGTAATATGATTAGATGATAAGATTGAAGAATGTTTGGATCACTATAAAGAGTTAATTATAATTATGGAATTTTTATGGATTTTGTGTAGATTTTTTAGGAGTGCATATTCAAAAGGTATTTTAGACTGAGGCTATCATATTGAGGCCATAAGACAATGGTATATCAAATTTAAGATGATCAAACATAGGGTTCTAAATCGAAACTTCTAAAGATGAATTTTTTATGTTTTTTGGCTCAAATTTATATATATAATATTTTTAAATGTATGGGATTCATCATAATAAATCCTATTGGGAGATATAAGTTTTCTAATAGTATTTTTCACAAATTCTAATCACTTTATTATAACTGTTAATTTCCATAGACCCAAAGAAGTGGCTATGGAAAAGATATCGGTTCTCATACTAAGTCTAAACCTTATGAATAATGTCTAACATGGTTAAATTTCTATTTATACATGTATTTGAATTTACTAAGAGTTTATATGGAAAAAAATCTAACATCCTAAAGTGGATAATATTCCAAAAGCTGAAATTTATAAAAATGAAACAACTATTCCAACCCCACTTTCTCCACTAAACTCAATTATTTGGAACATAAATTGGTATTGGATGGTGGATCCCCTATTGAATCCTTATCATAAATGATCTTAATTTTATCAATATTAGAGTAATTTATACATTCCATGTAATAAAATATATTCCTTATAAACAAAGAATGATTTTAAATCTCTTATATCTTGACCTAGAAGTGGTAGATGTTGGTATGATTAGGTTTCCACCAATTGAGAAATTTGAACCTATGAATTTTACTGATAATAGAAATATTGATGGGGATGGAAAAGAAAATAATTCCATTCTTATGTCTCTCTTATAAATTTATTATTTTAAACTGATGGGTACCAAAACGACCAAGATAATATAGGACATGCTCACAAGTATTATCAGAGGATATACTAAAGTGTTGGATTTGATGATACCAAACTTTCATATAATGTTTGGAGTTAAAAAAATGATAGATTAATAAAGTATTTATGAGTTCTTAACTAGAATAAAAAATGATTTTTTTCAAAATATCAAAGGATTTAGAGACGAACTAAAAGATTCTAAAACTGTGAAAAAATTATGAGATTTTTTTGGATAAGATGTATTTTAAAATTAATTCTTTAAAAGATAAAGTTGATTTATCAATTTATGAATTGAATAAAATTTCCTTCTTATGAAATGAGAAATGATATATTTTTCAAAAATAATATTAATTATGAAATGGATTTTGAAGCTAGAAGAAAGTTTGTAAAATCAAGACGTTGTATGCAAAAAACCTTCTTATTATAATGATACTGAGGGTGATGAATTGAATGAAGAAATTTTGTGTCTATTTTACAATAAATATCATATGGTAAGTATAATGTATGGTCTAAAAATCACACACAAATGTTTTGAGTGTAGTGGAATTAGTAATTTTTCATGAAATTTCCTAAAAAATAAATTTGCAGAATTGGAATTTCATCTGGAAGAAATTCCTCAATAGAAGATGTTTGAAAAGAATTTGAAGAAAGAAGATAAATATTTTGGTATAAATATGTTGTTCTATGGAAATTAAAGAAGTTTAATGAGTAAGAAAATTGAAAATAATTCATGTAAAATAAATTATTTTAAAGATGAAAGTTTAAAAAATTTCAAAATATTCATTAAAAAAGTAGAAAAAACAGAAGATTCATTAAAAATTGAATAAGAACGAGATGATGAATCTGACATAGAGTATAAGATAAAAATAATTTTTTTCCATGTCTTAAGAAAATTTGAACTCTCAATAAACAAAAAATTAGGATAATGAAATAAAGTGAAAATATTTTTGTAGGGAAAAAATATTTTTTCAAGCATGAATAAAAATACATCCTGGAGATCTTCAGTTTCAAAACAAGAAATGATGAACTACGAAAGAGGGTGGAAGATCTTAGTAATATGTTTATTTATATGGAAGAAAATGTTGACACATATCAATCAAAAAATTTTTGAACACAAAATTAATTTATAAAAGTTGATGAAAAAATTATTAAGGCTTCAGAAGTAAAATTTTAATCGTATAATGCTGTAAAAAAATATCACAATATGGATCTTGTGCGATATAAGTTCACTAAAATAAAATTTTCATCTAATTTTTATAACATTTCAGGACCAAAGAAAAATATTGAAAAAACATGGGTTGAAAAGGGATATAAAAAACCCACTAAATGCAATAATGTTGAAACTGTCACAAAGAGGAATGCTTTCACAAACAAAGAGGTAAAAACAATTATATGGATGTTATGAACCACAATAATCTAAATATAGGGAATGATCATTATTCTACATAAAACTAGGATATTGTAATTGCCCGGACGTCTCTAGTCCATTCCTTTGTGAAAATCAGGTGTGTGAGCTCTTTCGGGAGGTCGAGGTGACATATCCTTAACACTATTCCAAATTTCCAATTTTATGAAAAGTTCCAATGGTGAAAAATTCCAATGGTAGATCGTAGTGAACAGTGCATGGGTAACCTTCTGTAAACAGTGACATTGGTGACCTTATGTGAACAGCATCATTGGTGACCTTATGTGAACAGTGTCTTCCGTGACCTTCTATGAACAGTGGAATCAGTGACCTTCTGTGAATAGTGTCATCACTGACCTTCTATGAATAGTGTCATCGGTAACCTTCTGTAAACAGTGGAAGGGTGAGGTTCCAATAGTGAGGTTCCAACGATGAGCTTTTTTCCCATACTAAATTTTGAGTTCCTGAACAATGTTTCTAGAATGGTGAGGTTCCAATGATGACCTATTTCATTTTCCAAATTTTGAGTTTAGCAATGGTGTTTCAATAAGGTGAGGTTCCAACAGTGACCTCTTTCCATTACCAAATATTTAGTTCATGAACATTGTTTCCAAAATGGTGAGGTTCTGACAGTTACCTTTTTCCTTTGCTAAATTTGGAGTTCATGAATAGTGTTTCCAGAATTGTGAGGTTCCAACGGTGTGGTTCCAATAGTGAGGTTGATGAACATTGTTTCCAGAATGGAAGGGTTCCATCAGTGAGGTTCATGGAAAATGTTTTTCCATTACCAAATTTCGAGTTTGTGAATAGTGTTTCCATATTCCTATAATTTTTCCCCTTTGACGTTTCCTTTGACGTAAAATGCATTTAAAGCCTCATTTTAAGGACTCTAAGGTTGATTCAAAGGTCATAACTCATATATAAATTTCTCCTAAGGCTAGGGATGTTTTTTTATATGGTCAAACTATGTGGTTTAATGTGATCCACTTTTAATGGAAAATCCAGTGTATCTTAAACCACTACTCCGTTAAATTTTCTAAAGGGATGATATATCTTCCACCCTTGTTCCAACTTCTTGCTCCTTGGTGTGATATCCTCGATCCTTTCCTTCTTCCCTCAGTAGCAGTGTGACCGAACCTTAATCCTTGGATCGGTTCCCCTTTGTTTTTCGTGCAACCAAGCAGTATCGATCGATCTCCAATATATGGTATATTCTATCATCATTTTTTGGGGTTTATCTCTTTCTGTTCCCCATCTCGTTTTTATAGAATGTTATCTGCTTGTTTTTAATTGAAATTTCATTGGTGTTGACCGGTTTGGTGGTGTCTCTACATCCTCCGGTGGATAAAGTTGTCACGGGGGGGGGGGGGGAGATCGTAACCCATTGTATGGATTGGCAAGAACTGTTTGAGGTAGGGGACTCATTGCTTCTCTTTTCTTTTACATCCAAATGTATAGCTAGCATGTTTTATCCCACTAGATCACAATATAATTGACATAATAAATATTTTAAATGGATAAAGAAATTGATATCGATCTTATGTTATTTCCTCTTATTTTGCTAGATAGTGTGATTTATTTGCTTTCTTTGTTTAGACATTAATTTTTTATGAAAATTGGTAAGGAATATAACGCCGGAATTAATTGATAATTGTTGGGATAAAGATAAAGAGCCATGTAAATGAATTTGGTTCTTGTTGTTGTAATTTGATGTCAATAAAATTGGTTTAGAAAGTATGTTTAATTATTTGTGATAGCTTACTGGTTAGGTTTCTCAAATTTGGAACCAACAAATTTTAAATTGGTTAATCCAAGCTGGATTAAATAACTAGTTGTTTGATAAAAGATAATTCCTTATATGGTTCTATGTTACCATTTTTCTTGTTTAATGGACAAGTTCCTAATTGATATGATGTTTGTTTTCATGCTGATTGTGTTGTGATGTGAGCCTTCATGGTTGTTGTGATATGTGGGGGCATGGTGGCCTACTGGTTGTGGTAGTAGTTGACACCTAGAGTGGTAAGATGCATCAGTTATGTGTGTGGGTGTCGGGGAGGACACCATGGATATTGAAATGAGTTGGATGAGAATGTTTGGATTCTTAATTTTTTTATTGGTTATTTATCTGCTTTACATTCCCCACAGCTCAAGGAAGTTGGTTTTTCTTACCCTTCATCCAAAAGGGGAGAAGACATGCTGGGTATTCCACATTTTATCCGTGTTTAGCATCCCAAGGGAGGATGGGTCTATTCTCTTGCTATCGGTAGAAAATACTTGATGTATAGTTTATCTACTCATCAGGTTGATCCCTTGTGTTTATTAGCATGGATTTTTTTAAGAATTCATGGGATTATGGGAAATTAATGCTGTAAATAAATCATTGAATAAATGATGTTAACCCACAGGGTTGGAGCTTTCTGGGATACAATGGTGATGTAACAATTTAAAGGGACAATTGACATTGGGTGTGATGCTAAAGAAATATAATGTGAAAATTGATAATTGTTAATATGTGTTTAAATAATTAATTAACATAAAGTGAAAAAAATAAAAAGGGATGGAAGTAATGTAATAAATATCCTTAAATTTTTGTGTGCTTATAGAATACCTAGTTTTAAATGTGGTAACCAGGAGTCCAAGAGACTTTAGCTGCAGTTGAATCCAAGACTAGGTTATTCCCATAGTGTGGTTGTGAGATATAGCATATTCTGTACTTTTTTTGTTTCTATACGCCACTCCACCTTGTCGTTTAGGGCGACTAACACCCCAGGGATTCTAATCCCTGGATGGTGTTTTCCCTAACATTCCAGTGGGAGGATGGATGGATGACTACCCCCTATGGCCCTGCTCTCTTATCTTGGTAGTAACATGTGATGGTAGACACAGTGGTTAGTTTTCCATATATATGTGTGTAGAGGGCTGTAATGGCTTGTGGTTATTCACAAACATATATTCTGAATATAGTTTCCTTTGGACTACTATAGATGTAACATGTATAGGCTATGATGGCTTGAGGATCCTTACTCGATGTATGGTCAATAATTGCATGAGGTTTATTACCCAAAGTATGATACACATTATGCGAGCTATGGGGGATCCCATAAACTACCTGGTTACTTTGCTTGTGTGGACGTGGTGGTTTGGTTGTGTGAGGGGCATGTTGTGGTTCTTCGACCAGGTGTCTGCAGGCAAGCCTTTTTGGAGAGAGATTCCTAGGATTCACGACGTTTGGGAAAAGAGGAAAACTAGTGGGGAAGTAGTAACGGGGTACCCATAACATTATTTATTATATTATAAACTCTTGTATGTGTTACTTTGTGAGAGTATCCATGGTGAGGCTAGTAACTTTGTATACATATTTAGGTGATGATTTAGTTTCACTTGTTGTTCACTGTGCATTAGCATGATTTCATTAATTTGGAACGAGATGCTTCAGGGAGGATCCTACTAAGTATATTATTATAATCACAATATATATATATAAACTACTTTTCAGGTCACCTATAGAATGTTGGAGATGCATATAGTTTCTACTAGATTGGTGTTTCAGGATCTATTTGGGTTTCTGGATTCTGTTGTTTTTTACATTCTTTTGGGTATTTGCAGTTTTTCCCCTTTCAGTTGTAGTAGGTTGCATGAAATTACATATTTGGACTTGGTATTTATTTTTTATTTCAGTCTGAGTTGGAGTTGGTTGGTGTCTATCTTATCTCTCTCTTTCGCATGGGTTCTCTTAGAAGTTAATGCCTCCCATCTGTGCGTTTACTATACCCTAGGTGCTAGTCACCAACCGAGGCCTACAGGAGGCGAGACTCGGGGGTCATTATCTCCCTTCCAACATTTCCAGACCCAGAGGGGTACAAGTTGTGGGGAGTGGGTCATGACAGAGTGGTTTCAAAAGGAGGTTGAGGTATATGATGGAGTTTGGAGTTAGGTACAGGTGAGGTTTCATGGGTGGGTAGGGTAAAAGTGTCAGTCAAGTTTAACAAGTGATGTAACCACTGGAGACCGGATGAGACATAGGCATTTAAGGACCCATATGATCTGATGTACATACCATTATGTTTACAATGGCTACTAAACAAGGTGATACTAGTTGCAGGGTAGAGAACTAGGAAAGTATCATTCGTCATTCTTCTTTGTGTCTATGTTTGAATGGGTAGACCTTGGGACAAGTAACCTAAAATGAATAATATAAAACTATTAAATAATTAATGGTTATTCTTCCATATTCCAAGATTAAGAGATCTAACTATTTGATATTTTTCAGGTATTTCTCCAGGTCGACGTCCTCATCTTGATCACATAGAAGACGTCTAGTAGGTTGTGCCAGAAGATCACCACTGGGTATAGGATGAAGACAACAACACTTGGAAGACGACACTTTGAGAGTTTCAGCGCCAGAGTCTGTGAAAGTATGAGGGCTTCGTTTTAGATGTAGTCACAGAAGACTACTTGGAGGAGGTTGAGATAGGCTTCAGTTTGATCTGTTCTCAAATGAATCATTAGTTGTACTTAGTTGGGAAGATGTTGTGTGGAGAAGCGAGGAAGTGGTAGTTCCTATTCCTCGGGGATTTACGAGGAGTCAGAGATCTCATGAGAGGATTTTTGAGAGAAGTTTAGAGTCAAGTTTTTTTCCTTGACTGTGAAGTAATCTAGTCTCTAGGATCTTATTTCCATTGGATAGGGGTGTTTCAGTGTGTGAGTTTTTGGAATCCATTTCAGGAACCTTTAACGATATTCTATAGAACTGTAGCAATATGAGGAGGCAAGGGAAATGAATTTTGAGGAGGCTTTGCATCCAGAGATCTAGCGCCAGGTCTTGCCATTTATGTTGATGACATATACTGAGGTTCTGGCGAGGGAAGAGGTCGTCGAGAGGACTTTGGCCAGAACTAGATCATCATGAGAGGGGAGTTGTCATGATCCCTCACAAAGCCGAGCTCTGGTCTAGGGTTCCCAGGTTTCAGGGCAGAAGTGTTTCCGTTCGGCCGGGTGTAGGTCCCAGCCCTCAACATATCATTTCTCCGGGGAAGCCTCTCTCAGGCCCAATCTAAAATATCAGGTTCTTGTCTTTTTTGGGTGTTCGAGGACATCTATAACATGAGTTCTCGATCTTTCAGAGCATTCATCGTGCACCAGGTGTTCTACTCCAAGTTCCTCCATTGAGGCTGTTCCAGCAGAGGTAGTAGCAACAAGTTCCACCAGGTATAGATCAACAGAGGGTACATGGGGTAGGCGTAGGATAGCCCTGTGATGCTCCCCATCATTAGAGAGTAGAGCACGACCATAGAGGTGATCTTCATCATGGTAAAAGTGGTCATGGAGGAGGTCATGGTCAGCTTCATGCTTTAGCATTCCCAGTGCAAAGTGAGATATACGTTTTTCGAGGTACCCATTGCTTTTTTATACCTTAGTTTATGCCTTTATTGATTCAGGAGTGACACACTCTTTCATATAACCTATCATTTTCCATGCATTGGTACATGAGCTCAAGAGGATTCCAGTTCCCTTGGCATTGACTACGCTCGTTAGAGGTTGAGTTATCTTTTTTTAAGTATGTACTGACTGTGAGATAGTGTTGGGAAACACCGCTCATGTTGAGATTTCCTATGATTACAAATAAAAACATACGATGTCATCCTCAGCAAGGATTGTTTGTATTCATAGCAGGATATCATGGATTTATTCATGAAGAATGGCATTTTCTTCAATTCGGTTGGAGAGCCGGTGTTGTTTGTTGGTGAGAAAGATCCTCAGACGGGTCATAGGCGTGTTCCGACCGTATCATCCATGATGGTTGATCGGTTTCTAAGTTCATCAGAGTTCTAGTAGTTGGTGTTTCCTAGGGTTGTGGAAGAGTACCCTAATTTCTTTCCAGAAGAGGTCGTAGCATTACCCCCTTGACTGTAGATAGAGTTTGGGATTGAGCTACAACTAGGAGCATCTCTTTTCTCTATGTCTCCATATTGGATGGACCTTTTGCGTTACGAGACCTACGTATACAACTGGATGGTCTATTACATTGCGGTTTTGTTCAGGCAAGTGTGTCACCATGGGGTGCAAAAAAAAATTTCATGAAGAAGGCTGACGACATTGTGCAGTTGTGTGTCGATTATCATTTCTTGAACAAAGTGACAATAAATATTTTCTATCATCTTCCACAAATTGATTATTTATTTGATCAACTGAAGGGTTCAAGTTGGTTTTCATAGATCGAATTGGGACAGGATATCATCATATGCATGTAAAGGATGAGGGTATCCCGAAATTTGTTTACCGTTGTCATCATGGAAATTATGAGTTCGTTGTAATGTCATTCAACATGAAAAATGCTCAAGTTGTGTTCATGGGAATGATGAATGCTGTAACAACCCAAAGATTTAATGGAAATCCCTCTTGATCTAATAAATGTCTCTTTATGTCTATATAAAATTTCAACTTCTTTGTTTTTATGTTACGAATTTTGACCGTTGCTAATATAGCCGTTGAACAGTGATCACATGATTAGTATAAATATAGGACTTTAACAAATCCAATTTACTCAGACAAAAGAAGCGATGACCTCATCTAGAATAATTTCTCCATACGAAGCCCATTTGTCGGAGCTCGGAAAAGTGGTGGAGTATTTGGTCTTCTCTCTTGACCAATCCCAAGCTGAGCTTCATCATGTCATGATTGAACATGACCGTCTATGGGAAAAGTGGAAGTTGATAGAAATTACCACTCGAGCAATGTTATCTAAGCCACCCCAAAAGTCTGTCCCCATCGCACACCTTACCCTTAGATGTTATGCGGCTGTTTTAAGGGGTTATGTAACAAATCTCTAGTACTATGTTGATGTACATTTTTTTTGTATATAATAATGAATTTACTTTCTTGTCATTATTGATACATTGTAAATAGTTTTTAAAGTACAAATAGTGTTTTTAGTTATTATTTAATATAGAATTATATTTTATTAAATTAAAGGATTTTTAATTAAATAATATTTTAATTAAATATTATTATTATTATTAAATTAATTTTTATTAAATATAAATTATCTTATAATTTTATGAATTCAATTGTAATTTTTATTAAGGTTTGAAAGCCATTTTTTGTCAAAACCAGTGAATTTTCGATAAATGTCGGTTTTTATTTTAAAAGTAAAAATTAACATATTTATAAATTTATTTAGATAAAATAAATTTTATTTTTTGAATCAAGATGTTGAAATTATCCAATGCTGAATTTTTCATAATTTTCTGAGATAGTATGATTTTTGGGTAAAAATTAAATACTGTTTTAATATATAATGTGTTTTATGACATCATAATGACCCAATAGTGATGTAAAAAAATACTATAAGCTTTATGTTATGCGAATATATTTTTTACCATTAAAATAATGTGATTTTGGATTTTTTTGACTTATTTTACAAAGCATTAATGGACCCCTGCAGACTTATTAAACATCTTGTCCTTTTAAATTATTTTCCATGGGAGTGTGACTCACCTCCACATAATAAACCACATTATTTTAAGAAGTTCAGACTTTGGAATTATAAAATATTTTTTCCTCTTACCTTTTCCAAAAACCATGGGCAAAAACCATTGGATGGTTTGTGGTTTGGATTAATTTAATGTAAGGGGACCCGAACCTAAATAATAAAGTATTCCCTCAACATTCCTATATAAACCCACCCAAGCTCCCACTTCCTCCTCACTCAAAGCCTTTGGATTTCTTCCAACCTCTTCCCTACTCTATCTAGAATCATCCCAAGGTGCCCCAAACTCCCAAGAATCCTCTCACAAGCCTCTCTCTAGACTTTGGAAGCACACTTCCAAGTAAGGGTTTTTTCTTCCATTCTCATTTTGTCTAATTTTCTTTAAGTTGTTTTTCCCATTTATTTTACATTATGAATGTTGGGGTATGGTTTAGCACCTCCCCCATACTTCCCTCTTTATGTTTTAATGATGGGATACCCCTTTCTATCTCATTAAATGCCTCCCATGTAAACCCATTACTATGCCGAAATTCTGAAAGTAACCTCTCTCTCTTCAATTACATTCAAGAAATACTTTTGTATCATGAATCTAAATTCCATTAAACTTGTTGGGAAATGTATATATATTACCTCCTTACATTCCATTACATGTAAATATGATGATGAACCCCTTTCTCTCTCATCAACCATTTTAATGAATTCATATGTTACGCCGTTATGCTGCCGAAATCGCACCGATTTTCTAAGCCAATGCCATTGTGTAGTGAATACCATGCCCATTTCTCCATCAAGGGTATTCAACTTTATGCACATTTACTTATTGATTATAAAGTTTCATGTATTAATTCTATATTCCTTTATCGTGGAATAAATGATTATGTTTTATGAATCCATGTTTTATGATCCATGTGGCACACTTATTCATGAAATGAAATGTTTAATAAGGGTGAACCCTTATAGAGCTCCAATGCATTGTGTAAAGTGTAGTATCATTATACGTAATGTGCAATGAGTTTTTACTAATGATAATTCATGTGCAACGAGGGTATTACTCGTGCTTCATTTTCAATGAGGATTTACTCATGCTCCATGTGCAATGAGCCTTGGCTCATGCTAATTCCATGTTAATTGTTGTTGCCACATTTCCATGTTATGATTATCATGCTTTATCATGCCTTTATGTCCATGTTTATCTTGTGCTCTATTGATATTACTATTTCCTAACATGTATTATACTCCTCATGTATTCCAGGTTTATGCCCTTATTGGGCTTTATAGATCAGCCTTTTCTTATGCATGTCCTCAAGTTATCCCATGCAATGCTATGTACGAGGGAATGTAGTGGTCATGAAAAGGAATTTTTCAATAAAGATGTTGTATTTCATGTTTTAAGTTATTGTTTAATGATCCTAAGACCCATATACCCTAGACCTCTCTATATTCCATGTTGTATCAAGTGAATAGTTTATGTAATAAATCATGTTTAAGTTTGTAATAAAAGCAGGGTTGTCAATGTTGGTATCAGAGGATAGGTTTAGTTATTTTTGGGATTAGGATTAGAAAACCCTAGTAAAGCCTTAGAGACAAGACTAAGTATAATAAAAACATCCCTATATTTTGGTAAGTACTGATTAAGTGGTTTATCAAGAAAATACATCCCTCTCTGGATACAAGCAGGTAGAGGTAGCTCCGACACAGATGTATCCTAGGGGTAAAACCCGAAAACACCGCTTTGAGCTAGACTGGAACGAGAACTGGTGCACGACAATGGGCCTTGCTGCAATCTTGGTTACGACACTCCCAGGGGATATGTTTTGATAAATTCACAATCTTAGTATGAACCCTTATTAAGGGAATTAAAAAAATCCCCTAAGAATATATGTTAGAAAGTAAATCATGAAAATCCTAGATTGAATCCTATAGACTCATGAGTTAAGGAGATAAAATTTTATTTATAAGTCATCAACTTTTGTATTTGGATTACCATTTATGTGTTACCCCCTAACTTTCCTTTTATTCCATCCAATGGTCGGTAATAGGAGGACTCGAGCTAACAACCGATGTGAAGATCAGTGTGATGATTGTACTAATAAGATTCTCAATCCAATGTGAGCGGGAATCACGAACTTTGTCACGCTTCTCTCTCAGCTAACTGAAGCTTTGAATAGAAACACAGGTCAAGAGGAACGTTCAACGCCCCTAATAAAGAACAAGTCTCTATCGAGAGAATCATGAGGCAAAGGCCTCCTACTTTTAGTGGATCATCTGATCCCACGATCGCTGAACAATGGATCAACTCCATTGAAAACATCTTCTCCATCCTTCAATGTTCTTAACAAGAGAAGGTTCTCCTGGAGGCTTATCGTATGGAGGGTGAAGCTGATCAATGGTGGAGGTTGATAAAAAATATGAAGCCAGAGGTGGATATCGATGCGTTGGAATGAAAGGATTTCTGGAAGATGTTTTTCGATAAATATTTTCTACGCACCCTCCGGCTTAAGATGGAAAGGGGATTCCTTTCCCTAAAGAAAAGAGACGAAGAATCTGTTGGAGCATACGACGAAAACTTCACAAGGCTTGCATGATATGCTTCCAGCTTTGTCATTACCCCAGAATGAAAAGTCGACCGCTTCTTTGGTGGGTTGAAGCCTAGCCTACGGAAATCATTAGCAATCCGTGACTTCGATAGCTATGAGGAAATTGTCCGATGAGCCCTCAAGGTCGAAATGGAGATAGGATAATCACAGGGGTATCATGGAGATAATAAGCATAAGGTGGACTTCAATGATGGTGGTCCGATGGATAAATCCAACGATGCTATGAAGATTCAGCACCACACTTGCAAAAAGTGCGGAAATAAGCACCCTAGAAATTTCCATAAGGGGACGAGGAAATGCTTCAGGTGTGGAAGATAAGGGCACCTAGCTGTTAACCTTCGGCAAGAAAGACCCGCAACTGCGATAGAGGATAGGAACGCTCCATTAAAACCTCAACGCGTTGTTCATTGCTAAAACTGCAATGAACTGGGGGATTTTTCAAATCAGTACCCTAAACCAAGGGTTTTTGAAGGCAACCAACAACCTCCAAGGAAACAAGGAAGAGCTTTTTCCATCACTTCGGCCGAATAGAACCCCGAAAACGAAGTGGTAACAGGTATGCTTGTTATTCATTCAAGAATATTGAACGTACCTTTTGATTCAGGTTCTACGCATTCTTTTATATCTCGAATGTTTAGTTGAACAATCCCAGCACCACCACAAATCATGGAAGTAAAGATGTCAGTGAGTACAAAAAATGGGGCAATCATTGCATCCCATGAATATAAGTCCTCCCCTATTATAATCTGTGGATTTAATTTCCCATAAAACCGTGTCCTACTCCCTCTGGTGGAATTTTATGCAATTCATGGCATGGATTGGCTTTCCATATATAGAGCCAACATAAATTGTCGGGAGAGGGAAATCACACTCTATATGGAGAATCGACCCCCGATTCTTTACAAGTGTAAGGAGGAAGATGAATCCCTTTTAGATCCATCATCTCACGAATGGATATTACGGACCTATGAGCACGCATATCTGGCTCAGATGATTGAGTACAATGAAGAAACCACCCATGATGAAATGCCTATTATGAGGGAATTCACGGAATTGTTTCCCGAAGAACTGCCTGGTCTTCCTCCTAGAAGAGATGTTGAATTCTCAATTGAACTTATACCTGGGGCATTACCAATATCCAAAAATCTATATAGAATTTCTTTTTTAGAGCTTGAAGACCTGAAGAAAGAACTACATGAGAATCTGGATAAAGGGTTTATACTCCCAAGTGCTTCACCATGGGGTGCACCAGTCCTCTTCGTCAAGAAGAAGGATGGGTCAATGGGCCTTTGCATCGATTATCGTGAGCTCAAAAAAATCATGATAAATAAGAAGTATCTTCTCCCACAAATTGATTACTTGTTCGATCAGCTGTTTGGAGCACAATACTTCTCCAAGGTGGACTTGCAGTTGTGATATTATCAAGTAAGGGTGATGAAGGAAGATATCCCCAAGACTGATTTTCGCACAAGATACGGGATCTATGAATTCATAGTAATGCCATTTAGACTCACTACTGCTTCAAAAATCTTAATGGACTAGATGAATAAAGTCTTTAGAAATTACCTTGACAAATTTGTGGTAGTCTTTATAGATGATATTCTAATATACTCCAAAACCAAGGAGGATCATGAGGAGAATTTAAGAACTATAATAGAGACTTTGCACAAAGAGAAGCTCTATGAAAATTACAGAAAGTGTGAGTTCTGGTTGAATGAGGTCTCATTCTTGGTCCATATAATCACAAGAAATGGGATATCAGTGGATCCCTCCAAACCAGATTCAATTGAGGGATGGCTGAGGCCAACATCGGTAGCGGATATCCGTAGATTCTTGGGGTTAGATGGATATTATCGACGATTTGTGAGGAATTTATCATGATTGTCCAACCGTCTTACCAAGATAACTCGGAAGGTCGTAAAGTCTGCATGGAGTGGTGATTGCGAAGAAATCTTCAAGGAGTTGAAAAGGAGGCTTATCACTGCGCCCGTGCTCACTTTACCCCCAAGTGGGGAACTTTTTGTGGTATTCAGTGATGCTTCGAAGATGGGATTAGGTTTTGTGCTGATGAAAAATGATAAGTGATATCCTATGCCTCAAGGAAGTTGAAAATCCATGAGCGAAACTATCCAATTCATGATCTGGAGTTAGCGGTGGTGAAATTTGCCTTGAAAATCTGGCAGAATTAACTCTATGGAGAGAAATGTGAGATATATATGGACCACAAGAGTCTTAAATATATATTCACACAGAAAGAGCTTAATATTCACTAGAGAAGATGGATAGAGGTCATCAAGGATTATGACTATTCAATACATTACCACCCTGGGAAAGTGAACAAGGTGGAAGATGCCCTAAGTAGAAAGGACCCAGAAATTCTATCAATGATGAGAATTGAGAAGGATTCAATCTTCTTAGACTTGATGAATATGTACATGGGAATGATAAAGAATGGAACATCATCAATCCTTTCACAAATGATTGCTCAACCGTCTCTTTTTGAAAGGTTAAAGGATGCTCAAAAGGATGATGTGGGAATTCAGGAAAAGGTGAAAGCTATCGAAAAAGGGAAATCCTCAGAGTTTAATGATAATGAAGAAGGAATTTTGTGATTTGGAAAAATACAATGTGTTCCATAGAGTCCGGAGCTGGAGAAGAATCTTTTGGATGATGCACATAGTTCAAATTTCTCTATTCACCCAGGGAGCACAAAAAAGTATCGAGATCTCCGAGAAATCTTTTTGTGGGATAATATGAATAAAGAGATCGCTGAATATACATCAAAGTGCCTAGTGTGTCAGAAAATCAATGCATAGAGTCAGAAGTCTAAGGGGATGATGCAACCATTTCCCATACTAGAATTGAAATGGGAGAACATCACCATGGACTTTGTCACCGAACATCCGAGGACATCAAAAGGCAATAATTCAATCTTGGTTGTTGTGGGTCGTCTTACAAAGACTGTGCACTTCACCACTATTCGTGAGGATTTCTCATTGGATCAACTGGAATAGATATATATCAGGGAAGTGGTAAGGTTTCATGGAGTGCCACTATCTATTGTGTCTGACTAAGATCCAAGATTCACCTCTAAGTTTTGGAAGAGTTTTCAACATGCTCTTAATAATGAACTGAACATTAGTACAACCTATCATCCTCAAACTAATGGCCAATCCGAGCAGACTATCCAAACACATGAGGACATGTTGAGGGCATTCTCAATGGACTTTAAAGGGGGTTGGGATCAACATCTTCCACTGGTTGAATTCTCCTACAACAACAGTTTCCACTCAAGCATCCAAATGGCGCCATTAGAATCCCTATATGGGAAAAGGTGTAGAACACCAGCATGTTGGGATGATTTCGGTGAACGTAAGCTGCTTGGACCAGAAATGGTGGAAGAAATGGTTGAGAAGGTGAAAACCATTCAGCAGGATATCAAGGCATCCCAGAGTCGACAGAAGAGTTATCCAGATAATCGTCGATGAGACCATGAGTTTAATGTTAGAGACATTGTTTTTCTATGCATACGTCCGTGGAATAAGGTCATGAGATTTGTAAATAAAGGGATGTTAAGTCCAAGGTACATCGGCCCCTTCGAGATTCTTTATCGTGTCGGGGCTGTGGCTTATCGACTAGAACTTCCACCTACCATGGGAAAAGTAGATGATGTTTTTCATGTATCCCTCTTAAGGAAGTACATACAAAACCCTTCACATGTACTCTCTTCTAAGGTGGTACAATTGGAGGATGATCTTTCTTATGAGGAGAAACTAGTGAAGATATTAGATCGTAGATAAAAATTTCTATGAAATAAGACAATGCCCCTTGTCAAGGTGTTGTGGAGAAACCACAAGATTGAAGAAGTGACTTGGGAATCGGAGGAAATGATGAAGCTGAGTTACCCACATCAGTTTTAGTGTGGGAAAAGGAAAACTTCGAGGGTGAAATTTCTTAAGGGGGGAATATTGTAACGACCCAAAGTTTCATTAATGGAAATCCCTCTTGATCTAATTAAATGACTCTTTATGTTAATATAAAATGTAAACTTCTTTGGTTTTATGTTATGAATTTTTACCGTTGCTAATATAGTCATTGAACAGTGATCCCATGATTAGTATAAAAATATGACTTTAACAAATCCAATTTACTCAGACAAAAGAAGTGACAGCCTCATCCAGTAGAATTGCTCCATACGAAGCCCATTTGTCGGAGATCGGAAAAGATGTGGCGTCTTTGGGATTCTCTCTTGACCAATCCCAAGATGAGCTTCATCATGTGATGCTCGAATGTGACCGTCTATGGGAAAAGTGGAATTTGACAGAAATTACCACTTGAGAAATGTTTTCTAAGCCACCCCAAGAGTCTGTCACCATCACACACCTTACCCTTAGGGCTTATACGGTTGTTTTAAGGGGTTATGTAACAAATCTCTAGTACTATGTTCATTTACATTATTTTTGTATATAATAATGAATATAATTTCTTGTCATTATTGATACATTGTAAATAGTTTTTAAAGTACAAGTAGTGTTTTTAGTTATTATTTAATTAAGAATTATATTTTATTAAATTAAAGGATTACTGAATTAAATATTATTTTAATAATATATTATTATTATTATTATATTATTTTTTATTAAATATAAATGATCTTATAATTTTATAAATGAAATTGTAATTTTTATTAAGGTTTGAAAGCCATTTTTGTCAAAACCCGTTAATTTTAGATAAATGTCGGTTTTTATTTTAAAAGAAAAAATTAACATATTTATAAAATTATTTAGATAAAATAAATGTTATTTCTGGAATCAGGACGTTGAAATTATCCAACGGTGAATTTTTCATAATTTTATAAGACAGTCATATTTTTGGGTAAAAATTAAATACCGTTTTAATATATAATGTGTTTTATGACATCATAATGACCCAATAGTGATGTAATAAAATAATATAAGATTTATGTTCGGCCAATATATCTTTTAAAATTAAAATAATGTGTTTTTGGGTTTGTTTGTCTTATTTTATAAAGCATTAATGGACCCCTCAAGACTTATTAAACATCTTGCTTTTTAAAGTATTTTCCATGGGAGTGTGACTCACCTCCACATAATCAACCCCATTATTTTAGGAATTTAGGAATTTGGCCTTATAAAATATTATTTTCCTCTTTCCTTTTCCAAAAACCATGGTCAAAAACCATGGTATTTTTTGTGGTTTGGATTAATTTAATGTAAGGGGACCCAAACCTAAATAATAAATAATTCCCTCACCTTTCTTATATAATCCCACCCAAGATCCCGCTTCCTCCTCACTCAAATCCTTTAGAGTTCGTCCATCCTCTGTCCTACTCCCTCTAGAATCCTCCAAAGGTGCCCCAATCTCCCAAGAGGCCTCTCACATTCCTCTCTCTAGCCTTTGGAAGCACACATCCAAGTAAGGGTTTTTTCTTCCTTTCTCATTTTTGTCCAATTTTCTTTAAGTTTTTTTACCATTTAATTTCAATTATTAATGTTGGGGTATGGTTTCAAACCTCCCTCATACGTTCCTCTTTATGTTTGAATTATGGGATACCCCTTTCTCTCTCATTAAATTCCTCCCATGTACACCCGTTACTATGCCGAAATTCCGAAAGGAACCTCTCTCTCTTCATTTACATTCAAGAAATACTTTTGTATCATGAATCTAAATTCCATTAAAATTGTTGGGACATGTATCTATATGACCTCATTACTGTCCATTACATGTAAATATGATGAGGAAACCCTTTCTCTCTCATCAACCGTTTTTATGAATTCTTATGTCACGTCGTTACTCTGCCGAAATCGCACCGATTTTCTAAGCCAATGCCATTGTGTAGTGAATACCATGATCAATTCTCCATCAAGGTTATTCACCTTTATGAAAATTTACTTATTTATTATAAAGTTTCATGTACGAATTCCACATTCCATTATCGTGTAATAAATGATTATGTTTCATGAATCCATGTTTTATGATCCATGTGGCACACTTATGCCTGAAATGAAATGTTTAAGAAGGGTGTGCCCTTATAGCGCTCCAATGCATTGGGTAGATTATTGTATCATGATACGTCATGTGCATTGAGTGTTGAATCATGCTAATTCATGGGCAATTAGGGTTTTACTCGTGCTTCCTGTGCAATGAGGATTTACTCATGCTCCATGTGCAATGAGCCTTGGCTCATGCTAATTCCATATTAAGTGTTGTTTCCACATTTCCATGTTATTATTATCATGCATTATCATGCATTTATGTCCATGTTTCTCTTATGCTATATTGATATTTCAATTGTCTAACATGTATTGTACTCCTCATGTATTCCATGTTTATTCCCTTAATGGGCTTTATAGCTCACCATTTTCTTATGCATGTCCTCAGGTTATCCCATGCAATGCTAAGTACGAGAGAATGTAGCTGTCATGTAAAGAATGTTTTCAATAAAGATCTTGTATTTCATGTTTTATGTTGTTATGTAATGATCCTAATTCCAAAATACACTAGACCTCTTGATATTCCATGTTGTATCAAGTTAATAGTTTATGTAATAAATCATGTTTATGTTTGTAAAAAAAGTAGGGTTGTCATAAATGTTGTGTTCCGTGATTTCCTGGACAATTTAGTTGTAGTTTTCATCGAAGACATCCTTGTAAACTCCACATCTGAAGAATACCATGAAGAGAATATACATGAAATTTTGGGAGTTCTTTGTCAACATAATCTATCTAGGAAGTTGTTGAAGTGTGAGTTTTGTGCACGAGAATTCCATTTTTGGATAATGTTGTGTCCCAGTAGGGATTTTCTTTGGATCCATCGAATATAGAATCTGCAGTGTATTGGGTATCCCCAAGATAGTGTCAGAGGTGAAATGTTTCTTCCATATCGCAGGCTACTACAGGAGGTTTGTGGAAAATTTCTCTTGAGTTGTGACTCCTCTTACAGCTTTGACCAGGAAGGATCTGTCATTCATATGGACTGATCAATGCCAGGAAACATTCAAGTATCTAAAGGAGAAGTTATTAAGTGCTCCAGTTCTCCATCTTCTAGCTGAGGGAATTCAGTTTGATGTTTTCTATGATGCTTGAAATCTGGGGTTAAGATGTTTTCTGATGCAGTAATTATTAGTTGTTTCTTATGGGTCTTGGAAGTTGCGTACTCATGAACGTAACTATTCCAACCAGGATCCTGAGTTGGCAGCTGTGGTGTTTTCCCTGAAGTTGTGGAGACATTACCTCATTGGTGAGAGATTTGTGGTTTTCATTGATCATAAGAGCCTAAGGTATGTTTTCTCCCACCGTGACATGAACTTACAGTAGTGTTAGTGGATGGAGTTATTACAACAATACGACTTTGAAGTATTGTATACACCTGGAAAGGGGAATGTTGCAGCTGATGCGCTGAGAAGGAATTCATGTGGTGATGTATTGCACGAATTTGGTGATTTATAGAGGGTAATGGAAGAACTGTCATCATTACATCTTGATATGGGAGAAGTTGGGGGTAGATGTTTCCTTTTTCAGATGATAGTGTATTCATATATGGTGCATCATGTGGAAGTGTCCCAGTTAGGGGATCTAGAGGTGGAGGTATGGAGAGACAGAGTTGTTTGTAGCCAGGCCCCTGATGGTTGGTTTGAGGATGAACAACACCGATTGTTGTATCATGGAAGGATATTTGCTCCTTTGATGATTCATGATATGGTTCTCAGAGAGTTCCATATTTCTCCTTTAGTGGTGCATCCTAGCGTAACAAAGATTTACAGAGCCTTGAGGAGATATTTTTTGTGGCCTGGGCTGAAGTGTGCGGTTTTGAAGTTTGTGTCTCGATGTTTGGTCTGCCAGAAGGTGAAGGCTGAACACCATGTTCATGGTGGACTGCTCCGACCATTATATATTTCACATAGTAAGTGGGAGGTCATCTCAATGGACTTTGTTACTAGTTTACCTCGAGCTCCAGGTGGACAAGATGTTATTTGGGTGGTAGTGGATTGATTAATGCATTCATCCCTTTTCAAAGCAATCAAGGTGTCAAGATCGGTGGAAGTTTTATCGAGGTAGTATTTGGAGGTGGTGGTGAGACTTCATGGAGTCCCAAGGATGATCATTTCTGATCGAGATCATCATTTTACCTCTAGGGTGTTGAGTGGTCTCCAACATGCTTTTGGTTCTAAGTTAGTCTTTAGAACTTCTTTTCATCCTCAAAAGGATGGTCAGATAGAGAGAACCATCCAGACTCTTGAAGACATGTTACGCACTTGTGTCCTGGATTTTGGTGGTTCATGGATGAGGCACATACCCATGGTGGAGTTTTCATACAATAATAGTTTTCAATACAGCATCGGTATGGAACTGTTTGATGTTTGGTATGTCCAGACTTTCCATTCTCTGTTGTTCTGGTCTGGGGTCGAAGAGTCATGAATTTTTGGATTGGATCTAGTGCAGAATAAAACAGAGAAGTTTCAGGTGATTCGTGAGAGGATAAAGAAAGCGCAAGATCGTCAGAAATCATATGCTATGACAAGGACGAGACCCTTAGTGTTTGATGTTGGGGATATGTTGTTTCTGAAGGCGACTTCTAGTTGTGGGCAGCGATGGTTTTGTCATGGGAGTAAGCTTTCTCGCCGGTTTGTTGGGATTTTTGAGGTGTTAGATCATGTTGGAGTTTTGGCGTATCGAGTAGCACTTCCCCCCCAGATGAGCCAGATACATGATTTTTTTTCACATATCATAGCTCTGTCGTTATCTTCATGATGACTCTCACTTCATCGATTGGGGATAGATCGATGTAGATGGTGATGCGACCTTTGAGGAGTGACCTTTGGAGATCCACTACCACAATGACAAGGTGTTGTGTGGGAATTCTATTCCCTTGGTTCGTGTCATATGGAGACACAATGGCATGGAAGAGAGTACATGGGAATGAGATTAAAAAATATGTTATCATTACCCAGAGTTGTTTGATTTTTAACTCTTTTCATGTATCAATGTCCCATTTATGGTTATAAACAATTCATGTTTATGAGATGACTTTCTTTGGTTCTTCTTGTGGCTTGCTCTCTTTTGATAGGTATCTAGATGGGTGGTTGTTCGAACCTATTTTCATTTTCCTTTTAGGTGGGTTTGGAATTCTTGAGGACGAGAATTTTTTGAGAGGTATCTAATGTAATATTCTAGACCTCTATGGTCTATTCCTTTGTGAGAATCAGGTGTATGAGTTGTTTCATGAGGTCAAGGTGACATTTCCCTAACACTTTTCCAAATTTCTATTTCTGTGTATAGTTCCATCTGTGAAAATATTTGAATATTTTCATCTGTGACCATTTTTGAATACCTTCATTTGTGACCTTCTATGAACATTGAAATCAGTGGCCTTTTGTGAACAGTGTCATCGGTGACCTTCTGTGAACAATGTCATCTGTAACGTTCTGTGAACAGTGCCATGGTGAGGTTCCAATGATAAGGTTCCAATGGTGACCTTTTTTCCTTTTCTAAATTTTGAGTTCATGAACATTGTTTTTATAATGGTGAGGTTCCAATAGTGTCCTTTTTCATTTTCCAAATACTATGTTCATGAACAGTGTTTCAAGAACATTGAGCTTCCAATGCTAACCTTTTTCCTTTACAAAATTTTGAGTTCATGAACAGTGTTACCAGAATGGTGAGGTTCCATTGGTGATCTCATTGCCAAATTTTGAGTTCATGAATAGTGTTTCCAGAATGGTTAGGTTCCAACGGTGACCTTTTTCCTTTTCCAAATTTTGAGTTCATGAACAGTGTTTCCAGAACAGTGAGGTTCCAATGGTGACCTTTTTCCTTTGCCAAATTTTGAGTTCATAAACACTGTTTTCATAATGGTGAGGTTCCATCAGTGAGGATCATGAATAGTATTTCTAGAAAGGTGAGGTTCCAATGGATAGGTTCATGAACAATAGTTTTTCATTGTCAAATTTCGAGTTCGTGAATAGTGTTTCCAACGTCCTACAGTTTCACCCCTTTGATGTTTCCTTTGTTGTAAATTGCATTCGAAGCCTCATTTTAAAGACTATAAGTTCTATTCAAAGGTCAAAACTCCTATATTAATTTCTCCTAAGGATCAGGATGTTTTTTTACATGGTCAAACCACGTGGCTTAATGAGATCTTATTTTAATGGAAAACCCAGTGTATCTTAAACCACTGCTCCGTTAAATCTTCTAAAGGGATGATATATCGTCCCCCCATGTTCCACCTTTTTGTTCCCTGGTGCGAGATGCTCAATACTTTTCTTCTTACATTTGGAGTGGTGTGATCGAACCTTAATCCTTGGATCAGTCTTCCTCTATTTTTGGTGCAACAAAGCTGTATCGATCGATCTCCAATATAAGGTATGTTCTATCGCCATTATTTTGGAAAATATCTTTTTATTTCCCCTCACCTTTTTATGGAATGATATCTCCCTATTTCTAATGGACTTTTCTAGGGTTTTTAACGGTGTGGTGGTGTCTCTATATCCTCAGGTGGATACAATTGTCACGGGGGGAGGGCATCGTAACTCGTTGTGTGTCTTGTCAAGAACTGTTTGCGATAGGGGATTTGTTGCTTCTCTTTTTATTTATGTGAAAATGTATAGCTATCATGTTTTATCCCAATCGATCATAATGGAATTGACATAATATAAATTTTAACGAGATAAATAAATTGATTTGGATCGTATGTTACTTCCTCTTGTTTTTCTTGATAATGTGTTTTTTATGCTTTCTTTGTTTAGCCTTTCGTTCTTGATGGATATTGGTAAAGAACACAAAGCCAAAATTAATTGATAATTGTTTCTCTAATGAAAAAGAGGAATGTAAATGAATCTAGTTCTTCTAGTTTCAATTTTATATTAATAAAATTGGTGTAGTAAGAATTTTTAATTAATTGTGATAGCTTACTTGTTAGGTTTATCGAATTTGGATCCTAAGAATATTAAATTTGATTAATCCAATGTGGATTAAAGAACTGGTTTTTTGATAAATGATAATTAAATTTATTGTTATATGTTACCCTCTTGATTGTTTAAGAGACAAAAGCCCAGTTGATATGATGTTGTTTTTCCGGTTGCTTGTGTTGTGATGTGAGCCTGCTTGGCTGCTGTTATATGTGGGGGAATGGAGGCCTACTGGTTGTGGAAGTAGTTGTAACCTAGAGTGGTGATATGCATTGGTTAGGCATGTGGGTGTCGGGTAGGACACCAGGGATAATGAGATTAGTTGTATATGAATGTTTAGATTATTTCTCTTCTTACTGGTTGTTTATCTGCATTACTTTTCCTATTGCTCAGGGAAGCTATTTTTTCTTACCCTTCTTTCAAAAGGGGTGAAGACATGCTGGCTATGCCACATTATTTACATGTTTAGATTCTCAAGGGATGATGAGTCTATTCTCTTGATATAGGTAACAAAGACTCGACAGGTAGTACATCTACTCACCGGGTTGAGCCCTTGAGTATTGTAGCATATAATGTTTTTCTCAAAAGCATGGGATTGTGGGAAAGTATTGTTGTAAATAAATAATTGAATAAATGATGTTAACCCATGGGGTTGTAGCTTACTGGGATGAAATGGCAAAGTTACTATTTAATGGGACAATGGACTTTGAGAGTGATGCTAATGAAATATAATGTGGAAATTTATAATGGTAAATCAGTGTTTATAGAATTAATTAACGTAAATTGAAACTGATAAAAAGGGAATGATGTAATGTATTAAAGCTCTTTAAATAGGTGTGTGCTTATAGGATATCTAGTCAGAGAAGTGATAGGTAAGAGTTTGAGAGACGTTAGTTGTAGTTGAGTCCAAGACTAGTTTATGCCCATAATGTGGTTGTGAGATATAGTATATTCAATAATTTTTTTGATTCTATACACAGATCCACCATGTCAGTTTGGGAAACTAACACCACAGGGATTCTGAGCCCTAGGGGAGAGTTTTCTCCATCATTCTAGTGGGAGGATGGATGGTTGACTACCCCTTTGTCCCCATACTCTTCTTTCGGTAGTTACTTGTGCTGTTTGGAACAATGGATAGTTTTACCCATATATGGGTATAGAGGGCTATAATGGCTTGTGGTTGTTCACACACACATATTCTGGAGACAGTTTCCCTTGGACTACTATAGGTGTAACATGTTTAGGCTATGATGGCTTGAGGATCCTTACTCGGTGTATGGGAAATTATGGCTTGAGGTTTAATACCTGATGTATGATACACATTATGCAAGCTTTTTGGTCTCCTAGAAACTACCTGGTGTACATTGCATGTGTGGACGTGGTGGTTTTGATGCATGAGGTGGATGTTGTGGGGCTTCGATGAGGTGTCTGCGGGCAATCCTTTTTGGAGAGAGATGCTTAGGATGTGTGATGTTGGTGAAAATCGGCATACTAGTGGGGATGTAGAAGAGGGGTACCTAAGAAATTATTTATTATATTATAAACTCTTGTATGCGTTACTTGGTAAGAGTATCCATGATGAGGCTGGTAACATAGTATAACTATTTAGTTGATGAGTTATTTTCACTTGTTGTTCACTGTGCTTTAGCATGCTTTCTTTAATTTTAAATGAGAGGATTTGGGGATGATCCTATTGGGTATATTGTTATACTCACCCTATGTATATATAAAATTCATTTCAGGTCACATGGAGCAGGTTAGAGATCCAGCTGGTTTCTACTATCTTGGGGTTGGAGGAGCTGTTCGGGCTTGTGGCTTCTGCTGTTTTTACATTATTTTGGGTTTTTTCAGTTTTTACCCTTTCAGTTGTAATAGGTTGCATGAAATTACATATTTTTACTTGGGATTTCTTTTTTATTTTAGTCTGAGTTGGAGTTGGTTGGTGTCTATCTTATCTCTCTATTCCGCATGTGTTCCCTTAGATGGTAAAGCCTCCCATCTGTGTGTTTACTATACCATAGGTGCTAGTCTCCAACCAAGGCCTACAGGAGGCAAGACTTAGGGGTCATTATCTCCCTTCTCACATTGCCATCCAAGGAGAGGTACACATTGTCGGGAGGGGGTCGTGACAGAGTGGTATCGAAGGGTGGTTGAGGTCTTGGTTGGATTTTGGAGTTAGCCATAGGTGAGTTTGCATGGGTTGTTAGGGAAATAGTGTCAGTCAAGGTTAACAAGTGATGTAAACACTGAAGACCGGATGAGACAGAGGCATTTAAGACCCCCTATGATCTGATGTTTAGACCTTTAATTTTACAATGGCAACAAAACAAGGTGATAATAGTTGCAGGGTAGATACCTAGAAAAGATTCATCAAAAATTCTTCTTTGTGTCCATGTTTTAATGGGTAGAACTTGGGATAGGTTAATCTAAACTGAATAAAAGTAAAAAATTAATTAATTAACGGCGATTATTCTATATTCTAGGTTCAAGGGCTCTAACTATTTGATATTTTGTAGTTATGGCTCCAAGTCGACGTCCTCGTCATGATCTCATAGTAGACGTCCACCAGGTTGTGCTTGCAGATCACAGCCAGGTATAGGTTGAAGATGACAACACTTGGAGGAATACACTTTTTGAGTTTCAACACCAAAGTCTGCAGAAGTACGAGGGATCTGTTTCAGATGCAGTCACAGAAGACTGTTTACAGGAGGTTGAGATAGGATTCAGTTCATTCTATTCTCAGATGGAGCATTGGGTTTCCATGATTGTGATGATGCTGTGTAGAGTAGTGATCTAGTGGTAGTTCTTGTTTTTGGGGATCATGAGGAGTCAGCTATTTCATAGGTGGAGTTCTGAGACAAGTTTAGAGTCGAGTTTCTCTCCTCGACTACGAAGGCGTCCATTCTCTAGGAGCTTCTTGCCCTTCGATATGGGAGTTATAGTGTGAGAGAGATTGTAATCCATTTTAGGAACCTTTGAGGATATTCTTCGGACCAATAGCTAGATGATGAGGAAAGGTAAATGCATTTTAATGTGGCTTTGTGTCTAGATATCCAACACCAGGTCACCCCATTTAAGGTGAAGACATATCTTGAGGTGCTGGCGAGGTCATAGGTTGTCAACAAGAATTTGGCTAGAACTAGATCATCATGATAGGGGATATATCAAGATCCCTCACAAAGCCGAGATGTGGTTCGAGGTTCCTATTATTTAGGGCAGAAGTGTTTCTGTTTGGCCATGGGTAGGTCCCAGCCCTCAGCATCTCGTTTCTTAGGGGGTAGAATCTCTCATCCCTATACAAAGAGATCAGGTTCCTGATTTTTTTATGATGGTCGAGGACATCCACGGCATGAGTTCCCAACATTTAGAGTGTGAGAGATTTTTTAATCCATTTTAGGAACATTTTACGATATTCTTCGGACCTATAGGTAGATGAGGAGGAAAGGGAAAGGCATTTTGATGTGGATTTAGGTCTAGAGATCCAACGCCAGGTCACCCCATTTAAGGTGAAGACATATCATGAGGTGCTGGTGAGTGTAGAGGTTGTCAAGAATAATTTGGATAGAACTAGATCATAATGATAGGGGATCTATCAAGATCCGTCACAAAGCCGAGATGTGGTCCGAGGTTCCTAGTTTTTAGGGCAGAAGTGTTTCTGTTTGGCCATGGGTAGGTCCCGACCCTCAGCAGCTCGTTTCTTAGGGGGTAGAATCTCTCAGTCCTATACAAAGAGACCAGGTTCCTTATTTTCTTATGTTGGTCGAGGAAATCCATGGCATGAGTGCCCGACATTTAAGATAAGTCATCGTACACCAGGTGTTCCACTTTAGGTTCCTTCATTGAGGTAGTTCCAGTAGAGGCAGTAGCAGCAGGTTGCACCAGCTTTAGATTAGCAGAGGGAAGATAGGACTGGTAGAGGAAAACCCCGTGATTCTCCCCATCCTCAGAGAGAATAGCACGGCCGTGGTGGTGTCCGTTATCCTGGTCAAAGAGTTAGTGGAGGATGTCATGGGTATCTTCATTCTTTATCATTTCCAGTGCCAGGTGAGCTATAAGTTGTTCGAAGTACCCTTTTCTTGTTTTCTACATTGGTGTATTCCTTGTTTGATTCAATATTGACACACTCTTTCATATCAGATATCCTTGTCCATGCTTTGGGACTTGGGGTAGAGAGGCTTCCAGTGCCCTTGGCATTGACTATGCCAGTTCGAGTCTATGCTTGCTTGTTTGAAGTATGTAGAGACTATGAGCTAGTGTTGGGGAAGCACCACTCATGGGGATATTTCCTATGTTTACGAATAAAACCACATGATTTCATCCTCATCATGGATTGGTTGTATTCATTGCAGGATAGCGTGGATTGATTCATGAAGAAGGTCATTTTCATCGATGCAGTTGGATAGTCAGTGGTGTTTGTGGGTGAGAAAGATCCTCAGATGGGTCATAGGCATGTTCTATCATTATAATCCATGATGGTTGATCGGATGCTGAGTTCCTCAGAGGTCCAGAAGTTGGTGTTTCCTAGGGTCATAAAAGAGTACCCTGATGTCATTCTAGAAGAGGTTGCAACATTTCCCCTTCATTGGTAGATAGAGTTTGATATCAAGCTACAACCAGGTGCATCTCTTCTCTCTATGTCTCTATATAGGATGACCCCTTCTGAGTTACGAGAACTTCATATATAGCTTGATGGTCTGTTATAGTGAGGATTTTTTTGGTTGAGTGTGTCAACGTGGGGTACAACAATTTTTTTCATGAATAAGTCTGATGTGAGTTTGCGGTTGTGTGTCAATTATCATTTCTTGAATAAAGTGACAAAAATAATTTCTATCCTCTTCCACAGAAAGATGATTTATCAAATCAACTGAAGGGTTAAAGTTGGTATATAATGGCTTGATGTTTAATACCTAATGTATTATACATGTAATGCGAGTTGTGGTGGCTCCCAACAACTACCTGGTTACTTTTCTTATGAGGATGTGGTGGTTTTTTTCACGAGGTGCATGTTGTGGTGCATCACCCAGGTGTCTGTGGGCAAGCCTTTTGAAGAGAGATGCTTAGGATGTGGGACATTGTGGAAAAGTAGAAAACTATTGGGGAAGTATTAGAGGGGTACCAATGATATTCTTAATTATATTATACACTCTTGCATGCATTACTTGGTGAGAGTAGCCATGGTGAGGCTGGGAACTCAGTATAACTGTTTAGGTGACGAGTTAGTTTAACTTTTTGTTCACTATTCTTTAGCATTATTTCTTTAATTTTTCCCGAGAGGTGTCGGGGAGGATCCTACTGGGTATACTATTATACTCACCCGATGTATATATAAACTATTCTTCAGGTCACTTAGACCAGGTTGAAGATCATGTTGGTTTCTACTAGTTTGGAGTTGCAGGAGTTGTTCAAGCTTGTGGTTGCTAATAGTTTTACTTACTTTTGGGTATTTTCAGTTTTTTCCCTATCAGTTGTAGTAGGTTGTATTAAATTACATATTTTTACTTGGGATTTATTTCATATTTCAGTCTCAGTTGGAGTTGGTTGGTTTCTATCCTATATCTCTCTTCAACATGTGTTCTCTCAGAGGTTAATGCCTCCCATCTGTGTATTCAAAATCCCCTTGGTTCTAGTTGCCAACCTGGGGCCTACTAAAGGAGGTACTTGGGGGTCATTATCTCCCTTCTCACATTTCCGGCCTAGGAGGGGTACACTTAGTGGGGAGGGGGTCGTGACAGATTTCATGTTTTCTATTGGGGTTGTTGAATTTATAGTTATAGAGCATAAAAGAATTGAGATAACATCTATATTATTGGAAAGGGGTTTGAATTGAGTGGGAGAAATAGTGGAAGCCAAATTACTAACTTTATTAAGTCACATGAAGTATTAAAATTAATATAACAAGATGATGGAAACATTTAAACAAAAAAATCATTTTGATTTTTTGGAGAAAATTTATTGAATATTTCACCAAATGGGTAATTTAGTTTGAAAAATGTATGATAATCCTTCTAAAAAATGTTTTTTAAAATAGCATGGAAAATGAATCTTGACACAATAACAATGAGGAAGAATATTTTGTTATTGAGACACATATGAAAAATAGAAAAAGTTAAAACCTTTAATACTTTATAGTGGTTGTTCATCACACATGACATGTCATTTTAAAATCATAAAATATTTTTAAAATAGTGATGGTGGAGCAATTACATTCAGGAATGGTAGTTTCTTTTAAAAAAGAGGAATATAGAAAGCTATGGTAGAACCTAAAAAACTAATGTTTAAGGAAGCTCAATTTATTTATGGGCTCAATCATAACATAATTTGTGTGATTAAACATTTTGTTTATAGATAATTCATTTTTTTAATAAAATATTCTTGTATCGTTAGAAGTCTGGAGATGGAAATATTTTTATTAGAGGAGAAAGGACAGGTGAAAATATCATTCAAAACAGTGAACCTTATAACTCATATTCTGTGAGTGATGAAGATGAAAATTATTTATTGTATTGTATACTTTTCCACCATCGGAAGAACGATGTAATAAATGTTAAATTTTAGTTTCTATATAAAATTTTATAACATTGAAAAAAATAAGAAGATGTTTTCTTAATCCATCATAAAGAAAAAATTACTAATAAAATTTCATTTAAAATTCTGATTGATTATATTATACATATTTCACTTTTTCATTAAGATTTATGTGGGCTGATGAGATAATAATTTAAAGAAGTAGATTTTTATTTTATCTGTTTTATTGATGATTTCACTCATATGAACAACATTATATTTGTGTAGCACAAGTCATTGGCAGTCGTGTTTTTTGTATTTTTCAAAAGAGAAAATAAGATAGAAATTTATGTTTACATTAAAAAGTTGAGAACTGATAATTTAATGGAATTCAAAGGAAATGATATAGAATCATATTCCAGAGGGAATGAAATAAAAAATATTATTAGTTCTTTATAAACCCCTTAAAAATGGAGTATCATAAATGAAAATCACGTTTTTTGTGGAAATGGGAAGAAGCCTATTAGGGGAATAAATATTTGAAAATTTATAGGTGAGAGAAGAAATTAGTAATAATGTACATGTACAAAATAAATTTATATTGGGGAAAAATATGACATGAATTCCAATTAAATTTTGTATAATAAAAACCATTATTGAAAAACTTGACAGTTTTTGGAATTCATGTTTTCTAAAAACAAATATAGATCTTGGGAAATTTAAATTGAAAGAATAAGAGGGTTTTCATGGGATATTAAATCCATTAAGGAAGTTAAAAATGATAGAAAATAATTTAGAAATTATTTTGGACTCATATGATGTGAAATTTATTAAAAAATATGAATTCCATAACAATTAATGTTTTAAATGTCATGGAAGACACATTGAATATTTCTAATGGTAGTGAACATGATTTAAAAAATAATTTTCAATATTCAAAAGTATTTTTTGATAAGGAATGTGAATATGGAAGAGAAATATTAAACTTTAATGCATTGTAGAAACATGTTTAAACTGAAAATATTCTTTGTAACCAGAATGTTCCAATTTAGATATGAAAAATTATGAGATTTGAAAAATTGAAATCCCCCATTTAACCAATTGAACTGAAATGAGTTTGAAGAGTAGTTGAACATAACAAATATATTGATGTGATTACTAAAGAGTTAGTTCATATTGTGAATAAAAATACATGGGAACTTTTTTCCCTTGTAAAAAATAAAAATTTCATTTGAAAAAAATGAGTGAATAGAAATATGTTTAGTAAATATAGAAAAATATTAAGAAATAATGAATAACCTCTGTTCAAAAGATATGAATAGGTGTAAGGTCTTGATTTTGAAGAAACATTTTCCCTCATTGTAAGATTATAATCTATTATAATGTTTCTATATGTGGCCAATCATTGGAATAAAAAAGTTTATTAGATGGATGTAAGGCCATATTTTCTTAATGGTGATATTTAATAAGAGGTTTATATTATAAAAACATGTGGTTTTGTACCAGATAATTGTGTAATATAAATTTTTAAGTTGATGGAATCCTATTAAAGGTTAAACTCATATCCACACTCCTTTTATACCAAACATTACAGTTTTTTTGAACATGTTAAATATTTCTAATGGAATGGTTGGAAACCACTAATATGTAAATTAATTTATCTTTGAAACCCTTATTTTAAATGTGTTTTATCATGATATCACTTTTTCTGGTGATAATGAAATAGTATGTATATATTTATATTTGTAAATAAAGAATAAATTCATGATTTCTATGATGGGATAATTAACATTCTTCATAGTTTTATAAGCTCAACAAAATGAAAACGACAACATTCTGTATCAGGAAAAGCAAACTTGGTATTTATTAAATTATCTAGGTATAAAAGAGTAAAATGAATTTTATAATCATATTTCAGTGAGAAAAATGATAAGTAAAGATGAAACACGAATATTTGTAAATCAAAAGTATTTTTGTAAGTTGATTGGATGTTTTCTTTTTCAAGTGGCCTTAAGAACTAATAATATTTATGCTGTGAATTTGGGTGGAATATATTAGAGTGATCTAAAGTAATGTCAAATAATAGAAAAAAATTTACTTCTATGATATGTTAAAAGTACAAACTTATATGGGATATTCTAAAAAGTAATTTATGAAAAGAAAATTCAATGTTATATAGATGTTTATTAGGATGTAGATTGAAATTATATAAAATCAACTTTTTGGGGAACAATTTTGTTAGGATAATGTTGTGTGAGTTGTAGTAGTAAGAAATATATTTCAGTAACCTTAATCACTATAGAATTTAAATATGTTATATCATCTTCTAGTTATACTAAAATATTGTGGATTAATATTCAATTGTAATATCTAAAAATTAATGTTTTTATAAATTTAATATACATTGTTATAGTCAGACTGAAATTGTTATTTCTAAAAATTATATCCAATAATCAACACCATATCATATTGATATTATGTTTCATTTAATAAAATTAAAATTTTTTGTTATAAATTATTTATGAGAATATATTTCAATAAAGTTACAAACTGCTGATATCTTCAGAAAAGAAATTCAAAAAGTGAAATTGGTGGAATTGAGTCTGTAACATCATGTTCAGTCTCTACTAATACCCTTTTAAAATTCTTGAATAAGACTCACCAAACGTGATTTGGATTATTTTGACAATGTTGGAGAATAGGTAAAACCTTATCCATTAGGGGAGAAATTATATAAATGAATCTAAATCTATGGTTACAATAAAATGGGGCACCAAAATTAATATGAGATGAAAAGATAAAAGTGATGGAATGTTTATCGTAACATGGATTGAAATTTTCTGATCATTGAGGGATGTAAATCCTTTTAAAACATTATTTATTCAACTTGTGTGGTTTCAAGACAATCAAATTTGAGAAAGGTTTTGTTTTTTTAAATTTTCAAAACCTAAGTTATTTAGAAAAAGTGAGTTGTAAAAAGCCTTAGTTTGGAAAAATGGTGAGTTCAGAAATTTTTTAATGTGAGTTTCAAAAAATACAAATTGGGAGATTAAATATCCTTTGTGATGATTTCATTTTTTTATTTCTTTGATGAATTTTTTCTGAAAAATATTGTTTTTTAATATTAGGGGAAATATGTGTTTCGTGATGTTTATGACTTATTTGTTTAGAAGTTGATGAAACTCTATATAAAGAATGTTTTTTGAAAAATTGGTCATTATATCCCCCATCAGACTCAGTTAATTGGACATTTTTATAAATTATAGGATTGTATAAAGATGAAATGTATCAGATAAAGAATGTGTTGACTCATAAGTTATAGAAATGATGAACCTATGATGTTATTGAAAGGAATTATGCTTAAAAATTGTTAAATCTATGTTTTAAAACATACAAAGAAATTTGGATGATGCATTGATAATCATATAGTTCTCAAAATCAGGAAAAAGATCATCACCTAAGTTATTAAATAAATAGGGAAGTCTTAGTTCTATGGTCCCATTTTTTCTGGATATAGATCACCATACCAAGAATCATCAGACACATATCGTCTCATAATACATGAATTATGAGTTTGATGATGTATAAAAAAAATTCAATTTTGTTTTTTGGATGCAGTTATTCATAAGAAGGACGTCAAGCACTCTAGATCACCCACAAATTTTATTTCTGAATTATGATTTATTATGGTACTATAAACATAATGGAAATTTTAAAGATGTTTGATATGTCAGATTTGAATTACTAAGAAATGAAAAATTATTTTAATAAAAAATAGGAGGAACTCAAAGTTGCTTCCCAATATAATTTTCTCGATCGAAAAAGTTTTTGAAATATTGAAATGTTCAATTTTTATATTAGAAACATAATATCAGAATAAAGAGAGTTATTGAGTCAATTTGATGGGATGTTTTAATAAAGGGAACCAAATGCAGACACTGATTCATCAGATGAGTTTTTGACACTGATAATTCTTCAAATTCAGAGTTATATTAGACATAGATTTATTAGATAATGTTATTTTAAGAAGAACTATAAATAATGAAGATGATGGGTTCAATGTATATTGGAAATGAAAATATTTTAGAGGAAGAAGGTTGTTTTAGAAATACCTTATGACGGTTCTTGAAGACACTATATGCTGCAATCACATTTTTAACTATTTTTATTTGGTTATGAGCATCAGCATGTTTATTTTTTAATTTTTTCTGTGGGTCTAGTTATTTTTTTTAATTGGACAAGAAATAAAAATGCGATTTATTGAAATTGGGTCAATAAAATCAAAGTGTGAAATTTTGTTTCTATATTTTAGTTTTGTCATGTGATCTAGAATGATGAACAAGTTTCTAAAATATGGTATTCAAAAAACGAAATTTCTGTGTATATATTTTATAAAGTTTGATATGATGGTTGAACATATTTCAAGTAGGTCAAGAGGACCAAAAATATGTTGAGTTTTATGGGAAATATTTTTTAGAGTGTTGTTTTTTAATTTTCTAAAATTAGATTATAATTACGAAGTATCAACAAGACACCAAAATATCTGGGATGGATTGATGTTGTCAAAATGAAGTTTAAATGAATGTGAAATTTAGAGATTTTAGAATTTGTGTGAGAGTGAAAAAGTTTCATTTTCCGTACATTTATATATATGGACAATTTAAAAATATTCTATGTATTTAAAATGTTAAATGAAATTGTTCACCAGTGTGTAAAAGATGAATATATTCTGAATTGGTGTTAGAAGTGATTTTTATGATTTTAAGTTGTTTTATGTTGAAGAAGAGTTTCTGGATAGAGTAATATGATTAAAAGATCAGATTAAGGCTTGTACAGATTACCATATGAAGTGAGAATACCAAAGGGTATTTTTATAGATATTAAGTAACCTTATGAGAAGTACATATTAAAAAGGGATATCAAATAATGGCTATTAGACCAAGGACTTTAGGTGATGAATGATTAAATATAGATTATTCATAAATAGTGTTCTGGACTTACCATTATGAAGCATAAAAGTTTTTGTAAAATTTTGTTATTGCTCAATATTTTTCTGAATTTTTAAATAGACGAGAGTTAATATTATCCATCTTATCATGTCATAAAAGGTTTCCAAAAGGATTTGACATAACTAGTTTTCACATATTCATAATATTGATTTTTCATAGAACCATGGGAGTTTTTCCTATAAGGATGCATGTTCTCACACTGAGTCTAAACCATTATAATCTCATTATCCATGTTTACTTTTCTATTTCTTCTTGAATTAATTTTTAGTTAAATTTGTTAAGGAATAAACTCTAAAAATATACAAGGGTTATGTTTCAAATTGATGAAATTTTTAAAAATTAAATAACTGATTCACACCCTTCTTTGTTGTTCTTTGATTCTTTGGAAATTCAAGGGATTTATTTTAAAAGTGATGCAGAAGAACCATATGTAGAAAGAGGATCCATGGGAAATTGAGGGAACAATGAATCTTATGTACCCTAAACTATTATCAAAAAATAATATGAGATGAAATATCAGGAAAGAAATTTATAAAGGTAATATGATGTAACAACTAAGAGTTTAAAAATAATATTCGATTCTTGAAAGAAATTTTTATTATATTTTATTATTGTTACAAACTTGGATGTTCTTCCATCCAACTTGACACCTGACCTAGCCTGTAGATTGTCCTAAAGTCCATTCTTGATCCCCACATACTGGAAAATAGTTCCTGTCCATAAGTATCAAATTTGGGAGTGATTTTTCCCATGACAATCATCAATAAAGCACCCAAAATATTCATATATCACATCATAATAAACCTATATAATACAAGAGGTAAAGTGATAACACAATAAAATGGGATATATATTTTAAAATATCCAACAAAAAATTAAAATTAGAAAAGGGGAGAGGAACCAATTAGGCCATCTAGACTCCATAAAACATGGGGGAAAACAACCCATTCCACCACCACAAACAATAACCAATGGAAGAATCAAAAGAACACAGATCCACCACCACCACCACCACAGATTGTCATTCCTTTATCTTGGTTAACGATAAATAGGTCTAAATACCCCAATAGTGTATGCAGGGTGTGATCCTACCTTCCTAGTGGTTTATAAAAAAATAGTTCCCATGTAATGCACATAGATAAAAAAATTAAAATTCTAGTTTTTAAAAGAACTATATGTACATCATAAATAAACAATTATTTTAAATAAAAGTCGAAATAAAAGTTGAAATACTCTAAATGATAAGAATAGAATAAAAACTATGGGAAAAATGCAAGACACTAGGGTTTTTAGGGTCCTTGGTTCCTCATACAGTTGGTGAACGCATATCTCGGACACGACAGCCGCTACTGTAAATAAGATCTATACCAACAGTTTTGGGAAAACATTAGGTATTGTACACTAATTTGGACCTATATTAATAATTTGGCCAAATCCGTTGGTATAGGTCACTTATATGGACCTATACCAACAGTTTTCCCAAAATCGTTGCTATAGGTCACTAATTTGGAGCTATACCAACTGTTTTGGGAAAACCGTTGGTATATTTCACAAATTTGGACTTATACCAATGGTTTGTCCAAATCCATTGTTATAGGTCCCATAATCAATGAATCTATACCAACGGATCTCAAAACCATTGGTATATGTCTATACCAATGGTTTTGAGAACCGTTGGTATTGGTTCGTGTATTTTTAATGGAATCTTCTTACAGAGGACATTAAATAAACCAAACATTTAAATACTTATGATAATACAAATATATATATATATATATATATTTATGAAATTATGTTCACAGAAGTATGTTAGGTTAGTGGTTAGGTCGTTCAATCACAAACCGGAGGTGCTGGGATCAAAACCAACCAAATGATTCTCTTATTAATTACATATACCAATGGTTTTATGGAACCGTTGGCATAGATTTACATATTACTTATACCAACAGTTTTGAAAACTATTGGTATAGGTCTATACCAATGGTTTTCCCAAAACCGTTGGTATAGATCTATCCACGAGCTTACTAGCCAACAGTTCTCCAAACCATTGGAATAGGCTATACCAATGGTTTGGAGGCCTATACCAATGGTTCTAAACCTTTGGTATATGGTATTTTTCCTGTAGTGAGCCCTTTTGGAGCCGCCAATCCCCATAAAATTAATTCTTAGTATGTTTTTTTATTCAATCCTATTAGTGAGACTAGGCCCCAACCTTACTGAATCACCAAATGAACTTCTCCTTGAATTCCCCTAATATATCAGGGATTAACTTTTCCTCAATTTCATTCCATATACTATAATAATACACCTTTTACATGATAGCCATCTCAATAAACAATAATATTATCGAAAAACCCATTTACAAAGGTGAGAAGGCTTTTCAATCATTTGAAACCAAAAAACCCATGGAAAACCCCTTTTTCACCACCCAAAAAATTTATAAAACCATTGAAATACCAAATTAAGCATACTAAATTAATCAACCAATGTCCAAGAATGTAACCAAATATATTTTTCATAAAAACATCACAAATATAGGATAAAACCACATATATACGAATGGAAGACCACATAAATGCAAAATCACACCATAAGCTTAAATATTTAAACTAACTAATCATTATTGAAACCTACATAGCTCAAATACCTTTCTAGAGAAATAAAACCCAAGAGATAATGTTGAGGAGACCAATATTGGGGTCAAAATAAAAATAAGAGAATCTTTCATGAACTTTTATCGACGATTCCAATGCAAACCACCTTATGCAATAGAGCCGAAGTGAGAGGAGAAGATGTGATAGGACCACATGTGGATGGGGAGTTCAAATAGGGTTAGATATGGGTGATATGTGTTTAAAATTGGGGGGGGGGGATACAGTTTAATTTTTTTAATGTTCTGGATTTCCATGCGGTTAGGAAAAATAGTTTTATAGACCATGTGAAAACAATGAAACATCTCTATGCAAAGGGATAAGAGGCCACTGTCTTTTCCTTGAGGGGTGAACACTTGTACGTGTAGCCAAGTGCCTCATAAATTTCTATTATCCTATAAAAATGTCAACCCTTGAGGTATCCATTCTCACGCACTGGGATATGTGACCTATATAGTGACATTTTCTAGGGAAGATGGTCTTGAGTAGTCTAGTTAATGGTTTCCTCTAACCATGCCTCACCCATGTTCCCCTACAATCATATCTAAACAACTCCATTTTTTCTGAAACAATCATTGGAATTTTATGAAATATAGATAATAAAAAAATAGAAAATACCTCAAAATAAAACCACAAATGTGTCAATTATAGCATCCATGAAACATTTCCACCCCTTAAAACTCAAACCAATATCGGATCCGATTATAGTTTTAGATACAACTCCTATAACCAATACTTATACTCCTATGTATCATCCATGTAATTTTTTTCAAAAAAGTACCTGATTAAAAGGTATGGACTTTGTAACACCCCTACCCCAGAAGCCCAGGGTCAGTGCATTATTACGTATCATTAGCATGATCACAAAAGATCAAGTCTCAAAATACCGATTAGTTTAGTAGTCTTGGATGTACTAGATATATTCATAAGGTTTACATTACATCATAAAATGGAAAATTTAAACATCATTTTTTCCATGGACAAAACTGATATCCCATAGAATATACTTGATGGTCAGTCATAACATACTTATTCACATCCTAGAAAAAATAAAACATAGAAAGGGGTGATCTCAAATGCTTATCAAGGATAAAAATATTCTAGAAACTTTCATAAATAAGAATAGAAATTTAAGGCAATGTATAAGAATAAAACAAAAGCCTTTTAAACTTGAACTTCAATATAATTTGGAGAAGATAAAATCAAATCATTCCATTTACTTATCGACATGTATATTCTACTTGTCGAATAATCACATGCAATATCAATAGCCACTTTCATAATGATGGAATGCATAATGCCATACTTTCATAAACACATAGTCAAGGCCTTGTGCCAAGACTACAAATAATATTTTGTCAAGGATGTGTACCAAGACACTAGTTTGTCTCATGAGACCTACCGATTCATCGAGGATCTATAGCAGGCTCCACCCGCCACCTACTATGTCCTATTAATTCCTCATATGAAAAGGTTTAAACATAACATAAACATTCATATTAAAACAAGAATAAGAAATTCCAATAATTTATCCATAAACAATTAATAGTGTAAAAATAAGACATCCACAGTAAAAAATATCACAAAACCTTCAATACAATATGGGCGTCTTGTATGATAATAAATCATCTTCAAATAATCTTAAAATCCATGAAAGGATGTTGACATAGATGAAATCAAAAACTTTTTTTAGAGAAATATCTCTTTATATTTTGAAATAATTTATGAAAATATTTATTTTAAAAATATTCTAATAATCTTGTAAGATAATCCTCGATGATGTCATAATGTCAGAAAATAGATTCCCCCGCTGTATAAGTTAAAAAAACATTCTTACCTAAAATTTAGCGAGAAGGTCAAAAAATACCTTGTTTGGAAAATGACAGAAAGATTTCTTTCAAAACATATAAGGTAAAATTAGGGTATAAATGAAATTAAAACATTGTCTAGTAAATATTAAAAATGTTTTGAAACACATTTTTATGAAGCATGGATGTGGATGATAAAGAGGTCCCAGTAGATAATTACGTATAAACAACCTCGGATAATGATGAGATTGTGAAATTAAACCATACCTTGTACTTTCCCTTGGTTGAGGGTAGATTAACCTCCTATATAATGGTGAAATAATTGTTATTAAATTATACAAGAATCATATACATTAATATGATATCATATATGATCATTTAATAATGCTTTGTTAATAATATTTGAGTATTATCGTTGTTTTGGGTGTTAACTGATTAATTTGTCCTTATATGATTTGTCACGTAAGTAATTTTTGTTGTGGATAGGATGTATCTTATTCATATTCCTAATTATATTATGTTTTTAAAAATTATTTTTAATCATATAAATAAAATTAGTCTTGAATGGATATGATGGGAAATGAATCTCATTACGTTCGTGGAGGCGGTAATCTGTATGTACGTACGAGCGACAAATTCAATGGTTTTATATTAAAATAATATATAATTGGATGTTATATAATATATAAATAATCATTATCATGTAATATTTATTATTTAAATAATTTATTCTCATTATTATTCCCATCCAAAAGATGAAGTGTTTGAATAACAAACTACACCATGATGTGGAGACAATAAGTCATACGTACGCATGTGTGGTGACATGTCATTCAAAGGATGGATGAAATAATGAATATGGTGGTTCCATTTTTATTATGACATCACAGTATATAAAATATAATGGATTTATTATTTTATAATGAAAACAACAAATAAAGTGGAAGTGGAAGAAGAAAATAACTTGAAAGAGGTGATGAAATATTTACCTATTCTTTGGGTTCTTCATATTGATTTGATCAAAAGGGCTCATTAATTTGGATTTCTGACTAAAGGAAGGCCTCTAAGATTAAGGGAGGGCAGTTTAGAGGGTATTTGGGAAGGGTATGGCTGAGACAAATGGCTTTTATGGTGTGAATTAGGGATAAGAGAGAGTGTCCTTTTATAAGAGTGGCGAGTGATGCCTTAGGAAAAGCTAGAAATATTATTTTATAATAAAATCATCTTCATTTTATAATGGATAAAAAATGAATTATTTAAATTATATGGTAGGTATGGGTGGAAAACCACTCAACCAATAGGTTTTAGACCGGTTTGGGTCACAATATTAACCTTATCTTTTAGATTTAACTCTTAGTTAAATAGTCAGTCATTTACCATGTCTCTTTGTATTTTTATATTATATGTTAATAAACATACTATATATTTCCAAGATAACCCCATGTGGTTCATTAATGATACAACTATAATTATATAAGTCTTTTGGCCGAACCTTATATTTTTAGGAATAGAATATTAATTAATAATATAATATTTTTTTTAAAAAACTATTTTATGTCAATTTTGACACTATTTTGTTTTTTGTTTTTTCTAAATTCATAACAGAATTATTACTTCAAAAATAATTCATCTAAACAACCCTAATATGACATATTAACCTGGAAAATTAGTTTAATTCATAAAAAGTCTCAAATTACATTTATTTGGATATTTATAATATAAATTATTTTAATCTTTCATTAATATGGTAATTACTACATCATCATTGTGTCATAAATAAATTTAATTATTTTATGTTTAAAGAATGTAAATAAAATACCATTAATTAGGAAATCTCCTTATCTTTATAATGAATACTTATAGTCTAATTTATCTTATGTGTAACCCTATGTGAAAAATGGTTTAGTTTTTAAACATTGAATTTAACAGTTATAACTCTTCATTGAATTAAATAATAATAAATGTCCTAATTTAATCCAAGTGGTCCTAAAGTACCATATGTTATTATTAAGTTTGTTTTGAGTCTAATTACACTTATCCAATAGAATTAGTATATGTTTTAGGATAATAAAAATATCATTTTTACCCTAAATTACCCTATTTACTTTTAAGTGTGGAAAATAAAAATAAAAAGTTACTATTTACCAAAAATTATTTTTATCTTATAGAACCACATTTTACTTTATGATATCAACTGTGTGTCTCAAATTTTTGATATTCAACTTGCAGAAGTGGTAAAATTTAGTTTTATGTAAATTTTCATGTGCTCATAGGAGTTGGGTAAAAGACGATAAGAAGTTTAATAAAATTTTTATATATCTAAAATTATTGTAAACTGACACCAATGAATTACATTGAACTTATATAGTTATTATGTATCTATTTTGACCTAAAACAAATTTAAATAAATTTAATAATTATTTAAATAAATATTCGGTTTTAAACTATAACTCGGTGTTTTTCACTATTCATAAAAAATTTAATGTTTTTAGAAAAATGCCAAAAATTAACCCTAAGCTAATTTCGATACTCCAAATCCAAAAATGAAGTCCATTTTGAATGATAAATTTACAAAATTTCAAAAAGTGAGTATTACTATTCATTACTGCTAGTTTGATTGGTTGTGGTGTGTTAGAACTCGAAGTTGCGTATAACACACTCTATTGTATTATTCAAAGAAAAATGTACCATGGAAGCTTGTGGTGTTACATTCTCCCCTACTTAAAATAATTTCATCCTCAAAATTTCTAGAATATTACTGCATAAAAAGACTCAGGTGGTTATTCGTTCGAAGTTCCTCTGGTTCCCACATTTCATCTTCCATCTTATGGTTTCTCCATAGAACTTTTACCAGACAAGTCATCCGGTTTATCAAAATTTGTTCTCTTATCTCAAGAATATTGACAGGCACTTCAAAATAAGATAGATCAGGTTCTGGTTCTAATTCCTCATAGGTATGTACATGCGTTGGGTCAGGCATGTATTTTATCGACAGTGATACGTGGAACACATCATGAACTTTGGATAGACTTAGCGGCATTTCCAAATGGTATGCTACCACCCCAATTCTTCCTATAATTTCCAAAGGTCTAATATACCGGGGAATTGATTTTCCATTCTTACCAAAATGTATAATACCCTTCCATGGAGATACCTTCAAGAAAACATGATCTCTTACTTGAAATTCCAAATCCCTCCTTTGGTTATCAGCATAGCTCTTCTGCCGACTTTGAGCTGATTTGATTGGGTTTGGATTACCTTCACCTTTTCCATCATTTCCTCCACAAGTTCTGGGCCTACGAGTTTTCTTTCCCCAACATCATCCCAATAGGTTGGTGTGAGACATCTCTTTCCGTATAACGCTTCATATGGTGCCATCTGAATACATGAATGAAAGCTATTGTTATAGGAAAATTATACCAGAGGTAAATATTGATCCCAAATAGCTTGAATGTCATTTGATCAAGATCTCAACATGTCTTCTAATGTTAAAATAGTTCGTTCTGATTTTCCATCAGTTTGAGGGTGGTAGGCAGTGCTCAAACGAAGTTCAGTATCTAGGGATTTCTAAAGACTTTTCCAAAATCTTGATGTAAAATGGGGATCGTGATCAGAAACAATCGACAGTGGTACTCTATGAAGTCTTACAAATTCATTAATATATAGTCTTACTAAAGGTACAAGTGGTAAATATTCACTTATAGTAAGAAAATGTGGTGACTTGGTAAGACGATCAACAATGACCCATATTGAAACATTAATTCTAAGTGTCTTTGGTAGTCCCATGACAAAGTCCATCTTAATATTATCCCATTTCCACTTAGGAATTGGAAAAGGTTGCATGAATCCTCCAGGGTGTTTCCTTCCGGCTTTCAGTTGTTGAAAAACCATACATCTTGACACAAAATCATAAATCTCCCTCATCATGTTATCCCACAAAAAATGTTCCTTCAATTCTCTATACATTTTGGTACTCTCGGGGTGTATAGAGAAATTGGATCTATGAACATCATCCAATAATTCTCTTTTTAGATCTGGTATATTGGGAACAAAAATTCTCTTCCCAAATTTTAAAATTCCATATTCGTTCACAAAGTTAGTCAATCTCCCATCATTCACAGCTTTAATATTTTTTTAAACTCTTCACCATCAGTCTGAGAACTCTTTATCCATTCTAGTAAAGATTATTTGACAACCATTTGAAAAAGTATTGATGTTTCACCTTCCACGGTTATTACCATATCCATCTTTACTATATCCCTAAAAATAGGATCCCTTTCAGCTATAATCTTCTTCAAAAATCTATGACCTTTTCTACTCAAAGCATCTACCACCATATTTTCCTTTCCTGGGTGGTAGTGTATGGTGAAATAATAATCCTTGAGTAGTTCTAGCCATCAAATTTGCCTCATGTTGAGTTATTTTTGTGAGAAAATATACTTCAAACTCTTTTTATCAATATAAATCTCACGTTTTGACCATAGAGATAATGTATTCATATCATCAAATCAAATATTACAACTGCTAACTCGAGATCACGAGTAGGATAGTTTTGATCATGAATTTTTAGATGTCGTGATGCATAGGCAATAACTATATCATTCTGTATAAGGAAACAACCATGTCCTTTCTTCGATGCATCATTAAAAATTACTATCCCATCATTCCCCCATGGTAGAGTAAATATAGGAGCATTGAATAATCTTCTATTCAATTATTAAAAAAAATCTTCACATTATTTTTTCCAATAAAATTTCACCCCTTTATGTGTGAGCTTTGTTTATGGGTTAGACAATCGGGAGAAATTCTAGATGAAACGCTGATAATATCCTGCTAAACCAATAAAACTGCATACCTATCTTATACTTGTCGGTTCTGACCAATTTTTGATTACCTTGGTCTTTGAAGGATCAATAGATATTCCATCCTTAGAGACAATATTTCCATGGAAAGAAATCTCTGGAAGCCAGAATTCACACTTGCTAAAAATATCATATAATTCATTTCTTCTTTGATTCATTAGAATAATGCGCAAGTGATTTTCATGATATTCATATATTTTTGAGTACATGAAGATATCATCAATAAATACCACTACAAAGTCATCAAGGTATTCCTTGAAAACTGTATTCATTAGATCCATGATGATAGAGGGTGCATTAGTCAATTGAAAAGGCATTACTGTAAACTCGTAATGCCCATAACTGGTTCAAAATGATTTTTTTAGAATATCTTCCTTTTTCATGCGCAACTGATGATATCCAGATTGAAGGCCAATCTTTGAAAATTATTGAGCTCTAGGAAGTTGGTCAAATAAATCATCAATGCGAGGTAGGGGATAATTTTTCTTTATTGTTATAGCATTAATCTCCCTGTAGTCAATGCACAACCTCATAGATCCATCATTCTTCTAAACAAAAATGATAGGGGATCCCCATAGAGAAAAACTAGAGAGAATAAATTACATGTTACTAAATTACTCTAGTTGTTTCTTTAGTTCAACTAATTCCAAAGTGGCCATTCTATAAGGGGACTTCAATATGGTCCTTGAACCAGAAATTAGATCAATGGAAAACTCAATTTCTTGTTTTGGAGGATGTCCAGGTAAATCCTCTAGAAACAAATCAACATATTCTTTCACAATAGGTACATCCTCTATTTGAATATTCCATTCCTCACCCACATTTATTTCATTATCAATGACTAGTTTTTGAATCAAAATACATTATTCCAAACTTGTAAAATACATAACATAAATTGAATAGTTTATGGAAATAATCCGTAATCATAAAGAGTGTTTTCCTAGATCAAGTATATACTTATAAAAGCTTCATAATGTTTTGTAAAGAAAATGAGAATTATCCTAAGCATATCCCCCAAGAGTGTCCAAAACAGGAGTGCAGCAAGGCCCATTGTCGTGTACCAGTTCTCGATCGAGTATAGCTCAAAGCGGTGTTTTCAAGTTTTACCCCTAGGTACATCTGTTCCAGATCCACTTCTAACTGCTTGTATCCAGACAGGGATGTATTTCATGGAATACTCACAAAATCTCTAAAATACCAAAATTCAAAGAAGTTCTTCTATACTAATCCTCAAATTCTATCTTAGGGCTTTGTGTTCTAATATGAGTTTATCTAAATCTTGTTTCCAAGGTTTGTACTAAAATTTCTATGATACCAACTATAATGCCCTGACCCCAGAAGCCGAGAGTCGGTGCATTAGTACCTATCATTGGCATGATCACAAAAGATCATGTCTCGAAAGACCAATTAGTTTAGTAGACATGGATGTAATAGATACATTCATAAGGTTTACATTACATCATAAAAGTGAAAACTACAACAACATTTTTTCCGTGGACAACACTGAGATCCCATAGACTATCCCTGTAGGTCATTCATAATATACTTTTTCTAATCTTGGGAATAATAAAACATAGAAATGGGTGAGATCTGATGGTCATTAATTATAACAATATAGAGGAGACATTCATAAAAAGCATAAAAATTTACGAAAATGTATACAACTAAACCAAAATCCTTTTAAACCTGAACATAGGAATAATATGGAATAGATAAAATCAAATAATTCCATTTACTTATTCACTTGGATATTCTACTAGTCGAATAATCACATGCAATATCAATAGCCACATTCATAATGATGGAATGCATAACACCACACTTTCATAACCACATAGTCAATGCCTTGTGCCAAGACTACAAATAATATTTTGTTAAGGCCTTATGCCAAGACACAAGTTTGTCTCATGAGACCTACTGATGCATCGAGGAGCTATATCTTCCTCCACATGTCACTTAATAATTCCAATGCATTCCTCATATGAAAAGGCTTAAACATTACAAAAAAATTCGTATTAAAATTATCATACGAAATGTAAATACATTATCCTTAAACCTTGAATGGTGTAAAAATAACATATCCACAGTCAAACATAACAAAAAACCTTCAATACAATATGGATGTTTTTTATTAATAATAAATCAACATAAAATAATCATAAAATCCATCAATGGATGCTGACATAGATAAAATCAAAACAATTTTTAAAGAAATATCTAATTTTATTTTTAAATCATTTATGAAAAAATTTAATTTGAAAATATTCTTATATGATAGTAAGGGAATCATCGACGATGTTATAATTGTGGAAAATTTTTTCACCCACCGTATAAGTTAAAAAAACATTTTTACCTAAAATTTGTCAAAAAGGTGAAAAAGTAACTTGTTTGGAAAACGATGGAAAGATTCCTTTCAAAACATATAACATAAAAACAGGGTATAAATTACTTTAACCCATTATCTAGAAAATAGTAAAAATGTTTTGAAATACATTTTTAACATGCATGGATATGGATGATAGTGAGGTCCCAATAGATAATTACGTATAAACAACCTCTAATAATAAATAGATTTTGAAATTAACCCTTACCTTGTACTTTTCCTTGGTCGAGGGTAGGTTAAATTCCTGTATAATGATGAAATAATTTTTATTAAATTATAAAAGGATCATATAAATTAATATGATATCATATATGATCTTTTAATCTTTCATTGTTAATAATATTTTAGTACTATTGTTGTTTGGGTGTTAACTGATTCATTTTTCTTTAGATGATTTCTTATGTAAGTCATGTTTGTTATGGATAGGATATATCTTATTCATATTCAGAATGATATTATGACATTAAACATTATTTTTAATCATCTAATGAAAATTATTCTTGAATGGATACAATGGGGAATGAATCTTATCACGTTCATGGAGACGATAATCCGTACGTACACACGAGCAGAAATATAATTCTTTTGATATTAAAATCATATATAATTGGATGGTATATCATAAATAAAGAAAAATTATCATGTTATATTTATTATTTACATCATTTATACTCACTATTATACCCATCAAAATGATGAAGTGTTTGAATATCAAACTACACCACGACGTGGAGACGGTAAGTCGTACGTACACACGTATGGTGACATGTCATTAAAAGGATGGATCAAATAATGAATATGGTTGTAAAATTTTTATAATAACATAACATCATATATATGATACTGGAGTTATTATTTTATAATTAATACAAAAAAGAAATAGTATGTTGAAGAAGAAATGAACTCGAAAGAGGTGATGAAATATTTACCTCTTCTTGAGGTTCTTTCTTTTGATTTGATCAAAAGGGCTCCATAAGATGGATTTAGGACAAAAGGAATGCATCTCAGATTAAGGGAGGACAGTTTAGAGGGTATTAGGGTAGGGTTTTGCTGAGCCAAATTTCTTTGAAGGTGTGAATTAGAGAGAAGTGGGAGTTCCCTTTTATAAGATGTGTGAGGGGCACCTTATGAAAAGCTAGAAATATTATTTTATAATAAAATCATTTTTGGTTTATAATTCCCCAAAAAATAATTATTTAAATTATACGGTGGTTATTAGTCGAAACACACTCAACCAATTGGTTTTATACAGGGTTGGGTCACTATATTAACCTTATCTTTTAGATTTAACTCTTAGTTAAATAGTTTGACATTTACCATGTCTCTTTGTAATTTTATATTATATGGTTATGAAACGTACTAAATATTAGAAATAGAATCCCAAGAGGTTAATTAATGATGCACCTATCATTATATAAGTCTTTTGGATGATCCTTAGATTTGTAGGAATATAATATCAATTAATAATATAATATTTGTTTTAAAAACTCATTTTTGTCAATGATGACACTATTTGGTATTTTGTTTTTGCTAAATTCAAAACCGAATTATTACTTCAAAAAAAATTCATCTAATAATCCATAATATTGAATATTAACCTAGAAAATTTGTTTAATTTATAAAAAGACTCAAATTACATTTATTTGGATATTTATAATATCAATTATTTTAATCTTTCATTAATACGGGAATTACTGCATCATTATTGTGTCATAAATAAATTTAATTATTTAATGTATAAAAAATATAAATAAAATACCATTATGTAGGAAATACTGTTAGGTTTATAATTAATATTTATACTATAATTTATCTTAATTAAATCCCTAAATGAAAAATAGTATAGTGATTAAACTTTGAATTTAACGCTTTTAACTCTTCTTTCAATTAAATAATAATTAATGTCTTAATCTTATCCAAGTGAACCTAAAGAATCATATTTTTTCCCTTTGGTTGTTTTTAGTCTAAGTATACTTTTCCAATAGAATTAGGACATGTGTTAGGGTAATAATAATATCATTTTCACCCTTAATTACCCAATTTAATTTTAACCGTGGTAAATAAAATTAAAAAGTTACTATTCACAATTTTTTTTTAATCTTATTGATCCACCTTTTACTTATTGATATCAACCGTGTCTCTTGGATTTTTAAAATTCAACTCATAGAAGTGGTAAAATTAGGTTTTATGTAAATTTTCAAATGCTTCTAGGAGGTGGGTAAGAGACGGAAAAAAGTTGAGTAAACTTTTTATATATCTAAAATTATTATAAACTGACTACAATGAATTAAATTGAACTTATATAGGTATTATGTATCTATTTTGACCTAAATAAAATTTAAATAAAATAAATAATTGTTTAAATAAAAATTCTATTTTACACTATAACCTAGTGTTTTCACTATTCATCAAAATTTGACTCTTTTCAGAAAAATACCAAAAATTCACCCTAAGTTAATTTTGATACACCGAATTGAAAAATGATGTCCATTTAGAAAGTTAAAATTTTAAAAATTTCAAAAAGTGGGTATTACTATTCATAATGGCTAGTTTGATTGGTTGTGGCGTGTTAGAACTCGAAGTTGCGTACAACACACGCTATTGTATTATTCAAAGAGAAGCGTACAATGGAAGCTTGGGGTGTTACAGACTTCCCCTAAAACACATTCACTTGGGAATCCACAATCTTCAGTGGTCACTCAAACAAAATTAAACCAGATTTCAACTCAATTTATTCTCAATTACACATGTGACAAGGGTCCGGATAAAATTTCATTAATTTTGAGCCATGGAACACATCATGGGTTAATTTTTATTTCATCATCAAAGCTAATTGCTACTCCATCTTACCAAATATCTTTGTAATATTAACATTCCCAAAAAACCTTATCACCAGCTTCACTAGCTTACAAAGAATACAATGACCTATGTGAGGGGCCACCATTATAAAATATTGGCTACCTTCTATAGATTTATGTCATTGATAACCATTAGACTTGTGGATGCTCTAAACTATCAACAAACTCTACCTATTCAACTAGACATTTTCATATTTCTCCAACACAAGGCTCACTCTAAACAAGGATGTTTTACATAGTTATTATAATAAAAAAAATTACAAACACATATGACCATAAATAACCTCAAAGGGATCCATTATTATTATTGATTTGTAACTACTGTTTTACCTAAATTTGGCCCATCACAAATGGTTATCCTTTGAGCCTTAGAAATCAAAACAATTTCCTAGAGCATGTCCATGAGAATATGATTTCCAATATTCTTCTGACCATCCATTTGATGATGTTTTGATGCGGTCAACATGAATTGGAATTCCTTTTCCTTCTAGATTCCTTCCCATAATTGATATTTAAGACATGGGTACCTTTCTAAAATCATAGTTGATAGAACACCCCGAAGACTCACTACATCCTGAACAAACAACAAACCCAACACATTCAGATTACATTTATCCCTAATTATATTGAAATGGGTTGATTTGATTAGATGGTCAATAATCAACCATATGTAATTTCTTACAAAAAGTGTAAAAGAAACCCAATGATGAAATCCATGGTGACTTAATCTCACTTCTAAGTAGGAATGGTGTGTGGCTGATGAAAACCCAAGGGCCTATGGTGCTTGAATTTAACATACTAAAAGGCATACCATCTGGATACCAAGTTATATATATCATGTATCATTCTTTGCCACCAGAAACAACATCATACATCATAAAAAATATTTGTTGTCTTGGTATGAAGGACCCACTAATTTTGGTGGATACACTATATCACCTCCTTCTAGAAGGTGAAAGGAACCGGGAGACAAAACATGAAGTAATGAAATCCATCAGATAACAATAAAACGTTTCCTGAGTACCTCCCCACCATTTAGAAGTTTCATGGATCTTTTTCATAACCAATCAAAATAATTTTCTTACCTAAGAATCTAAAAAGATTGGTAATTATCTTGATGGAAGGAAAAAATGTTCCTCTACTTTTCCCCCTAGTGTCCTGATGTATTTTGGAATGAATACCCATCATATTGCACTCATCACTAGACTATTTTTCTACATTTATGGACATCTTTTTTATTATGGCATCTAATACCAAATTACCTTTTTCGAAGGGTATAGTTGACATCAGAATCAAACCCTTAAAAGTACTAGACCCTTCAATGATGCATCAGATTTAGACCCTTTTTGGGAAAAATATATACCATTCACTTATTATCAAAGTAGATAGTGAATTTCTCGTCGAAGATATAGTTATGAGATGTCTTTATGACATGTATCACCGCAGTCAGTTCCAGGTCATGGGTTTGGTAATTCCTTTCATGTGGTCGGAGTCGGTAAGAGACATAAACCATCACATGGTCTTCCTTGGTCAAAACACCCCAAGACCCGTACTGAAAGCATGATAATACACCCCATATCCCCTCCAATAACATGGTAAGACCAAAACAAGGGTAGTGGTCAAACACCACTTACATTCATAATAATATTCCTAACATTGTGGGCTCCATTCAAACCTTACCAATTTTCCGGTAAGTGAGGTATTTGGAAACTAATGTTGAGATAAATTCACAAAAAACCACATATAGTGTCCTTCCATGCACAAAATGTAGCTAATATCAATGGAATTCCTCATTTTCTCCCACAAATAAGCACTATAATCCTCTCAGGGTCCACTGAAACGCCAAATTCCAAGATCCCAACCCCAAAATTTGACATCTCAAATCAAAAGAGTGTACTTTGAGATTTTTAAATAATTATGGTGACCTTGAAGAGTGCCTAACATGATCCCCTAGGGATTCTTATTCTCTTCTTCAATCCTAAGGTAGATCATGATGACATGCAAAAACACTTAGATGGTGGAGTTGAGGTATAGATGGAACACCCAATTCATAATATCAATGAAAATTATAGTGGAGTTTTCAACCCATATGTAATAAAACAATACTCAAAGTACCCATACTTTCGTTAGAATTATGTCTTGGGAACATCTAACTCTCTAACCAGGATCTGGTTTTACTCAATGTGCAAGTTGATCTTAGAGAACCACCATTCCCACTTGAGATGATCAAAGAGGTCATCATTAATAGGAAATGGGTATTTTTTCTTTATTTTTACCTAATTCCAATTCTAGTATTAAACTCACAACAATAGGGATCCATAAAACATTATATAAAATAAAACTATTGTAGCCCATGGTGAGATTCTCGAGCGAATGAATAATTTGGATTCCAAGTTTCCGATATTTATATTTAATTACTAAAACAGAGTGGGGGCATACAATATGAAGGAATACATATCAAGAATTTTCCTTGTTCCCAAATAGTGGAGAACTCCACAACCTACTATAGAAGGAAATATAATTAAATATATTCAAACACCTCTAGGAACTCATCTACCAGATGAGGTAATCAATCCATAGGACCTCCATTATCATCATCCAACATGAGAGAAGAGACTTAAAAATTGATATTGTCTAATTATGGTTGTGGAGGTATAGATTACCTTGAACTAGGCTACCATTCACCTTGGACTACTTATGTACTCCCATCATATACCACAAATCTCACTCATTGATGATAAAAATCATTGTGTTCTAGGGAATTCATCCAGTGAATTCCCATAATCATGTCAAGGTGTTCTATCTCTAAAACTAAGAAGTCCCAATCAACCTCGGCACCAAATAGAGTAAGATCACAAGTTGAACATTTGAAAACACTCTATGTTTTCATTCCAAGTGGAGTAACTAACTCCATGGAATATGATATAAGATCGGTTGAATATTTCCAGAGTTCTACAGGACAGGCAGAAATTAATGTTTCATAAGCACCCATTTCAAAAAATGGAAACTATGGAAACTGTAATAAGAAATTAACCTCATAAAATTTATGTCCCTGCATTTTATTGCACTAATTTCAGATCCATCACTTGAAGGTGCTTCGTTTCAGAAAATTATTAAGATCAATTACCTCCTAGTAGTGCTGTGATGAGTTAACTCTTCCATTAAAAGGATCGAGCCTTTCCAACATCCCAACAGATTGAGAAACCATAGTAGTTGTTTCATCAAATTTATCTAGTAATTCCCTCTATAATGGACAACCTACACCCCATTAATATGACCTAACAATAATATAGAACCTCTAAATGTGACCAAAATGTACAAACTAATGGTGTGTCTTAGTTAGAACTAGATATGCTTCATGCACATTCCTCGACCTTCTACACTAGTAGCATAAAACTAACACAAAACTAGTGGTCACTGATGAATGATATTTGGATGGTTTGATTAGGTTTCAACATTCCTTCCTTTTTACTTTTCTCACATCCATTTCTTCTCAGATGAGACACCACCACTCTAGACTGCTACTATATTAAAGCCAAAGAAAATCACTTTACCCAAAAATTTATTTTACACCATTAAGGATCTCTCCACTACCATAAATGTAATATCCAATTTAATAAATATGTCCATTGTGATACTTTTTCAAAACAACCCAAATTCAAAATAATGGGCCTTGAACCACTCATTAGAAACTTCCTTGGGTGAGAAGCAGAACATCTTTTCAAAGTGGTTGGAATATACCAACTCCATTTGATCCCCCTAATGGAAATAAAAAAACTCCAAGGTTTTATATAGAAATAATGTCTTAGGGAAATACTTCTATGTCGAGAAAACCATGAACACATTATTTCCCATATAATCATGCTATTAAAACTGGATTAATGATTCCCACCATCCATGAAAAGGCCCTTCCAAAATGAACCAAACACACATCATTATAATGGTCTCAGGAGTCTCGAGGAATAGAAAAATAATCTCAAAATTATCAATTAAATCCTTATTTTCTTGGTGGGTAATGATACCACAAAAGGAAGGAGGTTTTTTCTTAATGAACTCATGATATTATCCCCTTTCTGGATCCAATTCGATTTCTATATCATGTGCTAGTCCAGTGCCCACTCCCTAATCCAAATCTTGGATAGCACCAAAAAACTCATCCCTAATTCTATATTCAATTATAAAGGTAGTTCTATCTTTGGTCACATCCAATGGTTGTGTAATAAATCTACTAGGAGGAATAATACTACAAAATTTATCAAAACCAAAGAATAAGTCAATACATCACCCTTGAAAAGTTCAATAACAAAAAATTCATAACACTTACATAAATAAATGTGAAACCAAAAAAACATTCATAGATCAATCCACTCCATCCCATCTTGGTTACTATGCATTTTCTTTAGCATGTACACCACTCCTAAAGGTGTATTCCAACTAAATATTGAACATCCCATGTTGACCTATGTTCTGTCATGAGTTCTATTAGACATTCACACCACTCATTACCAGAACCATAAGCCTCTACAACCCCAGATAATTTCTATCTAGACTCCCCAAATATTATTACACAATGAAAGGACGTAACATAATTTGATATTATTTATTCATGAAACAGGAAGAGATTCCATCCATCCCGACACCCGACCCAGCATGTGGCAGGGAATGAAGTGTGTTTATGCTCCCCATGGGATGGAAACTAGTTCCATTCCATTAATGATCATATATGGGTATTATTTATCCCATGATAATCATCCATAATAATACCATTATGACCATATATCACCTCATAATCAACATCCATAAAAAAGACGTCAAAATATGACACTACTACATGGGTTCAACAAGATACAATTTTTACACAAAATGAAAAATTATAAAAAGGGTAGGGGAACCAAATAATAAAACTAGTATCCCTGAGAAATGTGGGATAACACCCCACTCCACTACAAGCAACATCCACCAACAGATGAACCACTTGTAAATATATCCACCATTGCCACAACGAAGCGGCATTTCATTAAATTGGTCAAACATAACATGGTATACATACACTCTTGGGTGTATATAGGGTGTGATCCAACCTTAATAGTAGGGAACCACCAAAAGTGATTTTATGTAGTGAAAATGGATTAAAAATTATCAGTATTTTTTAATCAAAATAAACGTAAAATTAAAATTCCACATGATTTCGAATAAAATAGAAAATAAACGTAATTACAAGTAGGATTATAATCACAACATCAATACTATGGTAAATCCCAATGGAAATAGTGTTTTAAGGGGATTAGGATCCTCAAAATCTTGGTGATGACATCTATCAAAAGGGAAAACCCCGTTTGAACCTCTGATACCCATCACATGATTTCTTAGTTAGTGTTGTTATGTAATCCTATCAGGGAGACCAGGACTCAGCCCCACTAACTCGCATAATGCACTAGAGATAGTCTACCCAATTAAGTACCTAGGATTAACATATGATAAATTTTCATTCCATATACCCCATAAATCCTTTTTTACTCAATAACCATCTCAATAAATAATAACAAAGTTGAAAAACAATCATTAAAAAGGGGGAAGCATTATCAATCATTTATATGACAACCCTACTTTTATTAAAAACATAAACATGATTAATTACAAAAACTATTCACTTGATACAACATGGAAGATAGATATGTCTAGTGTATTTGGGGCTTAGGATCATTACATAACAACTTAAAACATGAAATACAACATCTTTATTGAAAAAGTCCTTTACATGACCACTAAATTCCCTCGTACATAGAATTTCATGGGATAACCTGAGGACATTCATAAGAAAAGGGTGAGCTATAAAGCCCAGTAATGGAATAAACAAGGAATACATGAGGAGTAAAATGCATGTTATACAATAGGCATATCAATACAGCACAAGAGGAAGATGAACATAAAGGCATGGAAAGCATGCTAATCATAACATGGAAATGTGGAAACAACACTTAACATGGAATTAGCATGATCCAAGGCTAATTACACATAGAGCATGAGTGAATCCTCATTGCACATGAAGCAAGATTAAACCCTTGTTGCACTTGAATTAGAATGAGTCAATACTCATTTCACATGATGTATCATGATACTATACTTTACCCAATGCATTGGAGCGCTATAAGGGCGCACCCTTCTTAAACATTTCATTTCATGCATAAGTGTGCCACATGGATCATAAAACATGGATTCATTAAACATAATAATTTATTCCATGATAAAGAAATGTGGAATTCATACATGAAACTTTATAATCAATAAGTAAATGTACATAAAGTTGAATACCCTTGATGGAGAAATGGGCATGGTATTCACTACACAATGGCATTAGCTTAGAAAATCGGTCCGATTTCGGCAGCGTAACGGCGTGACATAAGAATTCATAAAAATGGATGATGAGAGAGAAAGGTGTTCCTAATCATATTTACATGTAATGGACAGTAATGAGGTCGTGTAGATACATTTCCCAAAAATTGTATTGGAATTTAGATTCATGATACAAAAGTATTTCTTGAATGTAAATGAAGAGAGAGAAGTTTCTTTCGAAATTTCGGCATAGTAAAGGATGTACATGGGAGGAATTTAATGAGAGATAAAGGGGTCTCCCATCATTCATACAATAAGAGGGAAGTATGGGGGAGGTGAGAAACCATACCCCAACATTCATAATTGAAATTAAATGGGAAAAAAACATAATGAAAATTGGACAAAAATGAGAAAGGAAAAAAAACCTTACTTGGAAGTGTGCTTCCAAAGGCTTGAGAGAGGCTTGAGAGAGGCTTATTGGGAGCATAGGGCACATTTTGAGGATTCTGGATAGAGTTGGGTAGAGGTTTGATGAACTAAAAAGGCTTTGAGTGAGGAGGAAATGTGAGCTTTGGTGGGTTTATATAGGAAATGTGAGTGAATTATTTATTATTTAGGTTTGGGACCCCTTACATCAAACTAATCCAAACCACAAATCAGCTAATGGTTTATTCCCATGGTTTTTTGAAATGGGAAGAAAAAAATATATTTTATAAGGCCAATGTCCAAAATTCTTAAAATAATGGGGTTGCTTGTGTGGAGGTGAATCACACTCCCATGGAAAATAATTTAAAAAGACAAGATGTTTAATAAGTCTTGAGGGGTCCATTAATGCTTTGAAAAGTAAGTCAAATAAACCCAAAATCACATTATTTAAATGTTAAAACATATATTGGCCGAACATAAAGATTATAGTATTTTATTACATCACTATTGGGTCATTATGATGTCATAAAACACATTATATATTTAAACGGTATTTAATTTTTACCCAAAAATTTGATTATCTAAAAAAATTATGAAAAAATTCACCATTGGATAATTTTGACATCCTGATTATAGAAATATTATTTATTTTATATAAATAATTTTCTAAATATGTTAATTTTCACTTTTAAAATAAAAACTGACATTTATCGAAAATTCTCGGGTTTTGACAGAAATGGCTTACAAACCATAATAAAAATTATAATTGCATTCATAAAATTATATGATCATTTATATATAATAAAATTAATTTAATAATAATAATATTTTTTTTAAAAAATTATTTAATTCAAAAATCCCTTAATTTAATAAAATATATTTCTTAATTAAATAATAACTAAAAACACTATTTGTACTTTAAAAACTATTTAAAATGTATCAATAATGAAAAGAAGGTATATTCATTATTATATACAAAAAAAATAATATACATGAACATATTACTAGCGATTTTTTACATAACCCCTTAAAACAGCCGCATAAGATCTAAGGGTAAGGTGTGTGATGGTGACAGACTCTTGGGGTGGCTCATATAACATTGCTCGAGTGGTAATACCTATCAACTTCAAAATTTCCCATAGACTATCCCATTCTAGCCTGACATGATGAAGCTCGTCCTGGGCTTGGTCAAGAGAAAACCCCAAGGATGCCACCTCTTTTCCGAGCTCTGAGAAATGGGCATCATATGGAGCAATTCTACTAGATGAGGTTGTTGCTTCTTTTGTCTGAGTAAATTGATATTTGTTAAAGCCCTATATTTATACTAATCATCTGAACACTGTTAAATGACTATAAATGTAGCGGTCACAATTCATAACATAAAACCAAAGAAGTTGACATTTTATATAAATGTTTTATATAAAGTGATATTTAAATAGATCAAGAGGGATTTCCATTAGTGAAACTTTGGGTCGTTAAAAAATTCCCCCCTTAAGAAATTTTTCCCTCAGAATTTCCTTTTCCCACACTAAAACATATTTGGGTAACTCATCTTCATCATTTCCTCCGATTCCAAAGTCGCTTCTTCAAACTTGTGGTTTCGCCACAACACCGTGACGAGGGGCATTGTCTTATTTCATAGAACTTTTTCTCTGTGATCTACGATCTTCACTGGTTACTCCTCATAAGTAAGATCATCCTCCAACTGACCACCTCAGAAGAGAGTACATGTGAAGGGTCCAGTTTGTATTTCCTTAAGAGGGATACATGAAATAAATCATGTACTTTGGCCATGGTAGGTGGATGTGCTAGTCGATAGGCCACAACCCCGACATAATCACAAATCTCAAAGGGGCCGATGTACCTTGGACTTAAAATCCCTTTCATTCTAAACCTCATGACCTTTTTCCATGGAGATATGAGTAGAAAAACCATGTCTCCAACTTTAAACTCAAGGTCTCGTCGATGGTTATCTGCATAACTCTTCTATCAACTCTGTGTTTCCTTGATATGTTGTTGAATGGTTTTCACCTTCTTCACCATTTCTTCGACCATTTCTCGTCCACGCAACTTACGCTCATTGACCTCATCCCAACATGCCGGCGTTCTGCACCTTTTCCCTTACAGGGCTTCATAAGGTGCCATTTGGATGCTTCAGTTGAAACTGTGATTATAAGAGAACACAACCAGAGGAAGATGTTGATACCATACTCCTTTAAAGTCCATTGAGCATGCTATCAACCTGTCCTCAAGTGTTTGGAAAGTCCACTCGGATTGGCCATCAGTTTTAGGATGATAGGATGTACTAAAATTCAGTTCAGTATCCAGAGCATTTTGAAGACTCTTCTAAAACATAGAGGTGAATCTTGGATCTCAGTCAGACACAATAGATAGTGGCACTCCATGCAGCCTTACCACTTACCTGATATATATATCTCCGCCAGTTGATCCAATGAGAAATCATCCCGAATAGAGATGGAGTGTCCAGTCTTTGTAAGATGATCCACCACAACCCAGATTGCATTATTGCCTTTGGATTGTAAAGACCCGTAAAATTCAAGGGAAATTTTTTTCTTAATTTTCTTTAGAATTTTACAAGAGCGCAGTTTCAGACGGCACCTGATTCCGAGGCCCGGAGTGCCCGGAATTAATTTCCGAAGTTTGGCTCGGGTACGTTCAGTGAACGAACGAGCGGGAATTCCTAACTTTTGATCCGGTGCTCGGAATTGAAATCCGAGGGCACCGATGAACTCGCAGTGCCGATATTCGCTTAAAGAGACCCTTTCGGGAGTTGCGTATGTTGCGGGTTGAAAGTTAGTTTTGGGGATTAAAAGATAAGTAAAATAAAATTGTGTGTGAATTTTATTTTATTCTAGGTGGTTAGACTCTCTCATGGGAAGTTGTTGGTGGGGCCCACAACCACCCAACTTCCCATGTGTGGTTATGAGGGAGGTGGGGCCCACACGAACCCCCCACCTTTTCAAATTCCCTAACCCCTCTAAACCCCCTCTTTAATTTGTGACTCTCCCCTACATTAAAACTTGCCAACTTATCTTTCCATTTAATTTCTTGACAACTCAAGTTTTTAATTAATGTAATAAATTCAACTTTTGAATTTTTGAAAGGTGGGCAAAGTGAAAATAAAATAAGGGTAGCTTATTTTATTTTGGGGGTTGCTGTGTTGTGTGGAGATTTGAGAGAGGAAGAGTTCTACACTTTGAAGAACTTCTTTTTCCTCCTTGAAGAACGCGAAGAACCTTCGAACATCGACGAAGAACGCCACGTACTCGGGAATCGTCTTTCGCGACGCCATACCCGCGACATCGACGACGTCTTCTTCCGCGTCATCTTTTCCCGCGACGAAATCGTCGTCAAAGAACTTCGAATCCTCGCTTCACGACATCGACGTCCTTCTTCCGTGACGCCGACCACCGCGACGCGTCTTCCGCGGGTCGTTGACGATCTTCGTTCTTGAAACCAGAGGTAGGGGATGATCTTTATTGATTATTTTTATTCCTTTCTTGAATCGTGGATTTTAGCATGACTTAACGTGTGACTTATTTTATTTAAGTTCCGTTTTTATTTCTTTAACGTGAGGGGGACCGGACCGCACGAACACGGCCGAATCCCCCTCCATCGTTCATGTTGTTCATGCTGGAGGAAACAAGTAACGTGGTGCCGTCGCACCACGCGGATGAACGTTCAGATATTTTCCGCAACGCCGTCGCGCTTCGTCGAGGAGAGATTTCAAGAACGCGACGCCGTCGCGCCGCGTTGGGAGGATTCTTGGCACGGAGAAAGGGGCGCGGTGCCGTCGCACCGCGCCGGACGACGAACACCGCGGCCGGTTCCGGGCCGCGGTGAGACGAGGAGACCGCGGCCGGTTCCGGGCCGCGGCGGAAGGAAAGACCGGCGGCCGTGCCGCCGGCGTCGGAAATCAAGGGCGGGACCGGAATTTCCCGGTCCCGTTAGTAAAAACCGGCCGGCCAGCGGGCCGGCCGGATATCATAAAAACCGGGGGTTTAAAACCCCCGGCCGGCTCTTCAAACCCCCCTCTTAAAGAGGGGGGCGGTTCATTTAAGGAGGGGGGGCAACAGCCCCCCCCGGTTTGACCAGCCGGCCCCCATTTGCGGGGGCCGTTTTTGGGCAAAGGCACGGCTCAAAGCCGTGCCGCCCTCACAAAGCAGGGGGGGCTTGATTGCCCCCCGCGTGACCCACGTGCGGCGCCCAGCGCCGCCGCCGCGGCCCGCCGCGGTCCGCCGCCGCCACGCGGCCCGCCGCCCGCCGCCGCCACGCGGCCCGCCAGCCGCCGCCGCCACGCGGCCCGCCAGCCGCCGCCGCCACGCGGCCCGCCAGCCGCCGCCGCCACGCGGCTCGCCAGCCGCCGCCGCCACGCGGCCCGCCGCCGCCGTCCGCCGCCGTCCGCCGCCGCCGTCCGCCGCCGCCGGCCGCCGCGCCGTCCAGAGGGGGGGGGGTCGGGCCGGGTCGGCCCGGACCCGGACCCCCCGTTTCGGACCAGATTCGGTTTTTGGCTCATAACTTGATCCTCGGACCTCCGAATGACGAACCGTCTGCGGCAACGCGATCCTTGGATCGAGACGGTCGTTTCGGTATATCACACTCAAGGTTTCGGTTTACTTTGAGTTCGGCCGGGTTGGTTCGTTCACGAAACCAACCGGGCCTTCGGAGCGGAAACGCTCATATCTTGAGCTACGGACGTCCGATTGACGTGCCGTCAGTCGCGTAGTGTTCCTCTTAGTGAGACGGATCTTTTGGCATACTCCGCCCGAGGTTTGGACGCAGGTGGAGTACGGTCGGGTTGGTTTTGCCTTAAAAACCAACCGGGCCCCGGAGACGAAAACGCCATTATCTCTCAGACCGGGCGTCCGATCGACGCGCCGTCTGTTGCGTTGAGTTCCTTTTGACGATACGGAACTTTTGGATACATCAACTTCGGTCTTCGTGACAGTTGATGTATCAGCCTCTCGGCTCGTGGAGCGGATCCTCCGTACGAGCTTGCTGTGTGCGGGAACCCTAGTGCTGGCTGCGACTGTTCTACTGCTACGACTGCTACTGTGACTGCGACGACGACAGTACAGAGATCCTGTGTGGATTCGACGACGACAGTACAGAGATCCTGTGTGGATTCGACGACGACGACTACAGCACTCAGCGATCCTACATGGATCAGTGCTACAGGTTCTGTGTGAGCCCGATCCTGTGTGGGTCCTTGCGCTCAGCGGTTCTGTGTGAGCCAGCGCCTACAGGTTCTGTGTGAGCCCGATCCTGTGTGGGTCTTGCGGGGGTTAGTTACCTATCGATCCTTCGTGGGTCCGACGACTTAGATGGATCAGTGATCATCTTTATCGTCCCTGAAGAAGTATACCTGTGTGAGCTGAATCCTGTTACTTTCCTTTGTGGAATACGTATACTTTCCTGCGTGGACTGAGTTATACTTGGGCTCGGAGGTTGGAGCGTATTTGAATTGATGACTTAGGTATATGTATGGGCATATACCTAAGCAGTGTTGGTTGTTACTTCGTGATTGTACTTTGCTTCGTGGTTTATCCTTTGTGGATTTTGAGAGACCTTCAGGGGTCTCGGGGACCCTACTGAGTAGCTTATACTCACCCCTGCACGGGCTTCGCCCGCACTACGTTGTGTTGGTTGCAGACGACGGACAGCGTTGACCTTAGCTGAGGTTTGCTGGGCGGGACGAGCACGGAGCGGACGGTGGGACCCGTGGAGCAGAGGAGCTATCTGTACCCACCCTTCAGGTGGGATTTTTCCAGTGGACAGCACGGAGTAGCGGCCTTTACTTTTCAGTTGCTGTTTTTCCCTTTTCGAGTTGTACTTTACTTTCAGTTTGGGTTTGTATTCTGGCCCATTTACTTTTCCGCACTTCAGTTGTACTCTGCTTGCTTAGTGTTTACTTTCCGCTTGTTTACTCTGTGGTGTGTGTTTACTTTTCAAAGGCAATGCCTTCCCAATTTGCTGGGAACTACGCCTTGGTGCTAGTCGCCAGCCCCTGGCCTATGGAAGGCGGGCTTGGGGTAGTCACGGCACGGACCCCGAGGGCGGGTCGTGACAAATTGGTATCAGAGGAGTTCGGTCCTACCGCGAACTCTGATCTTTTCTATGTGAAGCAACAATGCTTAGCGTATTGAGTGTGGATATCAGTCCAGGGAGTCCAGTGTTGGTGCGGCGGCCGACGTATCCATACACCAGGACCCTGACTTCTGATTTCCGACTTAATGCACGAAAACATTGATTGCGTGTGTGTTTCAAAGTTTTCTTTGTGATTACTTGTGTCAGCTCACCGGGTATACTGATCTGCTTAATGAAAGTCTCAAGTTTTCTTTGTGATTACTTAATTCAGCTCACCAGGTATACTGTTCTGACTATGGTGCTCTTGTTCTCCTTTTCAGGATGGCCCCACGACGGCAGCCAGCTAGGGTTCCGAGAGTTGAGCGAGACGACAGCCCACCGAGCGACGAGGCCTCGGTGCAGGGCCCTTTCCCAGTAGTGGCACCGGCGGTAGCTTTACCCGCCGAGCCCCCGATGCTTCCAGCAGCAGCCGCTGACGATGCACGTCGCCTCAGCGCACTGCATGAGTTTCAGCGCCAGCGACCGCCCAGGTTTCGCGGGGAGACGGATCCGCAGGCAGCAGAGGACTGGCTGGAGGCAGTAGTTCGAGTGTTTAGGCTAGTGAGGACACCAGCAGACCTCATGGTGATCCTCGCTGCGAGCCTACTACACGCAGCAGCTGGACGATGGTGGAGCCTGATGCTCCAGGTGCACGATGAGGCATCTCTACTCTGGACGGACTTCGAGAGCCTCTTCCGCTCTGAGTTCGTCCCGGCCACCCTTCGAGCGGTGCGTATCCAGGAGCTTCTACAGCTGCGGCAGGGCAGCATGACGGTCGCCCAGTACTCGGCGAGATTTACCGATCTCTCGCGCTACTCGACCGACATGGTACGGGACCCATTCTTCCGGGCCCGGACCTTCGAGCAGGGTTTGAGACACGAGATCAGGGCATCGCTGATCTCCCTCAGCATACCGACTCAGACAGGAGTACTGGAGCGGGCTCTTCTGATCGAGAGCTTCCTTGCTGAGTCTACACCAGCACAGCGACCCACCGCAGGGCGGCACGTGGCAGAGTCATCTGCAGCAGGCAGTCGACGGATGACTCAGGGGTCCAGACAGACCAGACCTTCAGGCAGACGATCTCAGGGCACTGGCTCAGCAGTGCGGGGCACACAGCGCGGAGCCAGTCTTCCGAGAGGCAGGCAGTGCTACTCGTGCGGCGGGCAGGGCCACATGGCTCGCGACTGCCCGACCCGCCGTGCCGAGGAGCAGCAGTCAGTTGATGGACCACCGAGGCAGAGGCAGAGGGTCGACCGTGGCGGTCCGCAGGGAGGAGGCGGACGAGGCAGAGGAGCTGGACGAGCAGCTGGTGGTGGCCGACGCTTTGAGGCTTTACCACCACCACCACCAGGAGGTCCACCCCGACCACAGGGAGCTGGCGGGCAGCGACAGGCACAGCTCCAGGCAGCAGAGGCCTACGACCACGGCGCACCCGAGATGATTCGAGGTACTATCTGTGTCTATTCCACCCTTGCTGCAGTTCTTATAGACACAGGAGCGAGTCATTCTTTCATAGCCGCTGCCCTTGTTCGGAGCTCGGAGATTCCGACAGAGCCGTTGGCTCGATCCTTACGGCTAGAGACTCCTACGGGAGCAGACTCGACGATCACGCACTGGTGCCGGCAGTGTGAGCTTACTCTAGGAGGCGAGAGCTTCGGCTGGGATCTTCTTGTAGCAGCGTCGAGGCCTTACGACGTCATCTTGGGCATGGATTGGCTGTCCACGGTCCATGCACAGATTGACTGTTTTAGGCGCAAGGTGCGATGTGTACGCACCGACGGGAGCAGGTTCACCTTCACCGGCGAGAAGGGAGCCTTAGCAGCACAGGATGGACTTCCGCGGAGGAGAGGACAGCCCATCACTCATCAGTTGGCTAGCCTTATCCTTGGAGCAGTTGACGTGCGGAGTCCTGGTTTTCCTGCAGTGGTGGATCAGTATGCGGACGTTTTTCCCGACGATGTTCCAGGGCTACCTCCTCGCAGAGAGGTAGACTTTTATATTGACTTGTACCCCGGGACAGCCCCGATATCCACTCCAGCATATCGGATGGCCCCCGCCGAGCTTCGAGAGCTACGGGTACAGTTGGAGGACTTGCAGGGCAAGGGATTCATCCGACCCAGTGTTTCACCCTGGGCTTCCCCGATATTGTTCGCCAAGAAGGCGGACGGAAGCTTGCGACTTTGTGTTGACTATCGTCGCCTGAACCAGGTGACAGTGAGGAACAAGTATCCGCTACCGAGGATTGATGACCTCTTTGATCAGCTCAAGGGAGCACGGTGGTTCTCGAAGATAGACCTCAGGTCAGGCTATCATCAGCTCAGAGTCAGAGACGAGGATGTGCAGAAGACGGCCTTCAGATGTCGGTATGGCCACTATGAGTTCTTGGTTATGCCTTTCGGTGTAACCAATGCTCCAGCAGTGTTCATGGCTCTCATGAACAGGATCTTTCAGCCATACCTCGATCGGTTTGTCGTGGTCTTCATCGACGACATTCTGATTTACTCTACGACAGAGGAGGAGCACGCCTATCACTTGCGAGTTGTTCTTGACACACTCCGAGAACACCAGCTTATGGTAAGCTCTCGAAGTGCCAGTTCTGGATACGTGAGGTCCACTTTTTGGGACACGTCATCTCTGAGGCGGGAGTTGCAGTGGATCCCGCGAAGATTGAGGCTGTGTTAGCATGGGAGCCACCCAAGAGCGTGACTGAGGTTCGGAGTTTCTTGGGACTAGCTGGATACTATCGGAGATTCGTTCCAGACTTCTCTAGAGTTGCAGCATCACTCACAGCTTTGACGAAGAAGGGAAAACCCTTCGTGTGGTCAGACAGATGTCAGCAGAGCTTCCAGGAGCTGAGGCAGAGATTGACTAGCGCACCTATCTTGAGGTTGCCTGAGGAGGGAGTAGGGTACGTGGTCTACTGCGATGCATCAGGGACCGGACTCGGATGTGTTCTGATGCAGGAGCGGGCAGTGATCGCCTATGGATCACGACAGTTGAGGCCGCATGAGCAGAACTACGCTACCCATGACCTGGAGTTAGCAGCAGTGGTCTTCGCTCTGAAGACATGGCGACACTATCTGATGGGCGAGCGCTTTACAGTCTTTTCCGATCATCAGAGTCTCAGGTATATCTTCTCGCAGAAGGACCTGAACCTGAGACAGCGACGATGGCTCGAGTTCCTCCAGGACTATGACTTTGAGATAGTCTATACTCCAGGGAAGGGGAACGTAGTAGCCGATGCCCTCAGTAGGAGGACGGGCATTCAGCTACTTGAGGAGGCGACGGAGCAGCTGGTCTCTTTGCAGATATCCTTCGTGGATAGAGATGGAGCAGTCTTTCTTCAGTCTCTCACAGTCACTCCTCCACTACTGCAGCGAGTCAAGGAGGCACAGCGTGGGGACGTTGACTGTGAGACGCGGCGTGCACTGATATCCTCGGGACAGGCACCTGATGGTTTCTCCCTTGGAGCAGAGCACGACATCCTTTTCAGAGGACGTACCATGGTACCAGCCGCATTGCGAGAGGAAGTGCTGAGGGAGTTTCACACTTCTCCTTTAGCGGTACATCCTGGAGTGGCGAAGATGTACCAGGACCTCAGACGACAGCATTGGTGGCCGGGTATGAAGAAGGCTGTAGCAGAGTTCGTTTCTCGATGGCTCACCTGTCAGCAGGTGAAGGCAGAGCATCAGGTACCAGCAGGCTTGGTACAGCCCTTGGAGGTTCCGGAGTGGAAGTGGGACAGCATATCTATGGACTTCGTGACTGGACTTCCACGTACTCCCAGAGGTCACGACTCCATCTGGGTGATTGTTGACCGACTCACAAAGTCGGCACACTTCTTACCCATCAGAGAGCAGGGCTCAGTAGAGAGCTTGGGACGTCTCTACGTTCAGGAGATTGTGCGGCTCCACGGCGTGCCATCATCTATCGTTTCCGATCGAGATGCCCGCTTTACTTCCCGGCTTTGGAAGGGGTTACAGGAGGCGTTCGGGACGCAGCTACGTCTGAGCACAGCCTTTCACCCTCAGACAGATGGTCAGACGGAGAGGACCATTCAGACTCTCGAGGACATGCTCCGCGCATGTGTCCTCGACTTTGGTCGTAGCTGGGAGGACCACCTACCCTTGGTGGAGTTTGCGTACAACAACAGCTACCACTCCACTATCAGGATGGCACCGTACGAGGCATTGTACGGCCGACCATGTAGATCTCCTTTGTGCTGGACAGACCCCGGGGAGTCAGCACTGGTGGGACCGGAGATGGTCCAGGCCACGACAGAGAAGGTCCAGGTCATCCAGGAGCGGATGAAGACAGCTCAGAGCCGGCAGAAGTCATACGCTGACAGGAGGCGGAGGCCACTGGAGTTCGAGGATGGCGACCACGTCTTCTTGCGGGTCTCGCCTCGACGTGGTATTCGGAGATTTGGCCGAGGCGGCAAGTTATCTCCGCGCTTCATCGGACCTTTCCAGATTCTCAGCAGGATTGGCGAGGTGGCTTATCGCCTGGCTCTACCACCTCAGTTGCACCGGGTGCACGACGTCTTTCACGTATCCCAGCTGAGGAGATACGTGCACGACCCGACGCACATCATTGACCATGGGGAGCTTGACGTTGACGATGGGGCGACTTTTACGGAGGTCCCGGTGGAGATAGAGGATCGACAGGAGCGGGTCCTACGTGGGCGATCGATTCCTCTTGTGCGCATCAGATGGCAGCACGGGAATCTCCAGGAGAGCACATGGGAGCGGGAGGCTCAGATGCGTGCTCAGTACCCTCATTTGTTTCCCTAGTTTTGATGTATCTTTACGGGGACGTAAAGCCCTGAGGTGGGAGTAATGTAAAGACCCGTAAAATTCAAGGGAAATTTTTTTCTTAATTTTCTTTAGAATTTTACAAGAGCGCAGTTTCAGACGGCACCTGATTCCGAGGCCCGGAGTGCCCGGAATTAATTTCCGAAGTTTGGCTCGGGTACGTTCAGTGAACGAACGAGCGGGAATTCCTAACTTTTGATCCGGTGCTCGGAATTGAAATCCGAGGGCACCGATGAACTCGCAGTGCCGATATTCGCTTAAAGAGACCCTTTCGGGAGTTGCGTATGTTGCGGGTTGAAAGTTAGTTTTGGGGATTAAAAGATAAGTAAAATAAAATTGTGTGTGAATTTTATTTTATTCTAGGTGGTTAGACTCTCTCATGGGAAGTTGTTGGTGGGGCCCACAACCACCCAACTTCCCATGTGTGGTTATGAGGGAGGTGGGGCCCACACGAACCCCCCACCTTTTCAAATTCCCTAACCCCTCTAAACCCCCTCTTTAATTTGTGACTCTCCCCTACATTAAAACTTGCCAACTTATCTTTCCATTTAATTTCTTGACAACTCAAGTTTTTAATTAATGTAATAAATTCAACTTTTGAATTTTTGAAAGGTGGGCAAAGTGAAAATAAAATAAGGGTAGCTTATTTTATTTTGGGGGTTGCTGTGTTGTGTGGAGATTTGAGAGAGGAAGAGTTCTACACTTTGAAGAACTTCTTTTTCCTCCTTGAAGAACGCGAAGAACCTTCGAACATCGACGAAGAACGCCACGTACTCGGGAATCGTCTTTCGCGACGCCATACCCGCGACATCGACGACGTCTTCTTCCGCGTCATCTTTTCCCGCGACGAAATCGTCGTCAAAGAACTTCGAATCCTCGCTTCACGACATCGACGTCCTTCTTCCGTGACGCCGACCACCGCGACGCGTCTTCCGCGGGTCGTTGACGATCTTCGTTCTTGAAACCAGAGGTAGGGGATGATCTTTATTGATTATTTTTATTCCTTTCTTGAATCGTGGATTTTAGCATGACTTAACGTGTGACTTATTTTATTTAAGTTCCGTTTTTATTTCTTTAACGTGAGGGGGACCGGACCGCACGAACACGGCCGAATCCCCCTCCATCGTTCATGTTGTTCATGCTGGAGGAAACAAGTAACGTGGTGCCGTCGCACCACGCGGATGAACGTTCAGATATTTTCCGCAACGCCGTCGCGCTTCGTCGAGGAGAGATTTCAAGAACGCGACGCCGTCGCGCCGCGTTGGGAGGATTCTTGGCACGGAGAAAGGGGCGCGGTGCCGTCGCACCGCGCCGGACGACGAACACCGCGGCCGGTTCCGGGCCGCGGTGAGACGAGGAGACCGCGGCCGGTTCCGGGCCGCGGCGGAAGGAAAGACCGGCGGCCGTGCCGCCGGCGTCGGAAATCAAGGGCGGGACCGGAATTTCCCGGTCCCGTTAGTAAAAACCGGCCGGCCAGCGGGCCGGCCGGATATCATAAAAACCGGGGGTTTAAAACCCCCGGCCGGCTCTTCAAACCCCCCTCTTAAAGAGGGGGGCGGTTCATTTAAGGAGGGGGGGCAACAGCCCCCCCCGGTTTGACCAGCCGGCCCCCATTTGCGGGGGCCGTTTTTGGGCAAAGGCACGGCTCAAAGCCGTGCCGCCCTCACAAAGCAGGGGGGGCTTGATTGCCCCCCGCGTGACCCACGTGCGGCGCCCAGCGCCGCCGCCGCGGCCCGCCGCGGTCCGCCGCCGCCACGCGGCCCGCCGCCCGCCGCCGCCACGCGGCCCGCCAGCCGCCGCCGCCACGCGGCCCGCCAGCCGCCGCCGCCACGCGGCCCGCCAGCCGCCGCCGCCACGCGGCTCGCCAGCCGCCGCCGCCACGCGGCCCGCCGCCGCCGTCCGCCGCCGTCCGCCGCCGCCGTCCGCCGCCGCCGGCCGCCGCGCCGTCCAGAGGGGGGGGGGTCGGGCCGGGTCGGCCCGGACCCGGACCCCCCGTTTCGGACCAGATTCGGTTTTTGGCTCATAACTTGAGCCTCGGACCTCCGAATGACGAACCGTCTGCGGCAACGCGATCCTTGGATCGAGACGGTCGTTTCGGTATATCACACTCAAGGTTTCGGTTTACTTTGAGTTCGGCCGGGTTGGTTCGTTCACGAAACCAACCGGGCCTTCGGAGCGGAAACGCTCATATCTTGAGCTACGGACGTCCGATTGACGTGCCGTCAGTCGCGTAGTGTTCCTCTTAGTGAGACGGATCTTTTGGCATACTCCGCCCGAGGTTTGGACGCAGGTGGAGTACGGTCGGGTTGGTTTTGCCTTAAAAACCAACCGGGCCCCGGAGACGAAAACGCCATTATCTCTCAGACCGGGCGTCCGATCGACGCGCCGTCTGTTGCGTTGAGTTCCTTTTGACGATACGGAACTTTTGGATACATCAACTTCGGTCTTCGTGACAGTTGATGTATCAGCCTCTCGGCTCGTGGAGCGGATCCTCCGTACGAGCTTGCTGTGTGCGGGAACCCTAGTGCTGGCTGCGACTGTTCTACTGCTACGACTGCTACTGTGACTGCGACGACGACAGTACAGAGATCCTGTGTGGATTCGACGACGACAGTACAGAGATCCTGTGTGGATTCGACGACGACGACTACAGCACTCAGCGATCCTACATGGATCAGTGCTACAGGTTCTGTGTGAGCCCGATCCTGTGTGGGTCCTTGCGCTCAGCGGTTCTGTGTGAGCCAGCGCCTACAGGTTCTGTGTGAGCCCGATCCTGTGTGGGTCTTGCGGGGGTTAGTTACCTATCGATCCTTCGTGGGTCCGACGACTTAGATGGATCAGTGATCATCTTTATCGTCCCTGAAGAAGTATACCTGTGTGAGCTGAATCCTGTTACTTTCCTTTGTGGAATACGTATACTTTCCTGCGTGGACTGAGTTATACTTGGGCTCGGAGGTTGGAGCGTATTTGAATTGATGACTTAGGTATATGTATGGGCATATACCTAAGCAGTGTTGGTTGTTACTTCGTGATTGTACTTTGCTTCGTGGTTTATCCTTTGTGGATTTTGAGAGACCTTCAGGGGTCTCGGGGACCCTACTGAGTAGCTTATACTCACCCCTGCACGGGCTTCGCCCGCACTACGTTGTGTTGGTTGCAGACGACGGACAGCGTTGACCTTAGCTGAGGTTTGCTGGGCGGGACGAGCACGGAGCGGACGGTGGGACCCGTGGAGCAGAGGAGCTATCTGTACCCACCCTTCAGGTGGGATTTTTCCAGTGGACAGCACGGAGTAGCGGCCTTTACTTTTCAGTTGCTGTTTTTCCCTTTTCGAGTTGTACTTTACTTTCAGTTTGGGTTTGTATTCTGGCCCATTTACTTTTCCGCACTTCAGTTGTACTCTGCTTGCTTAGTGTTTACTTTCCGCTTGTTTACTCTGTGGTGTGTGTTTACTTTTCAAAGGCAATGCCTTCCCAATTTGCTGGGAACTACGCCTTGGTGCTAGTCGCCAGCCCCTGGCCTATGGAAGGCGGGCTTGGGGTAGTCACGGCACGGACCCCGAGGGCGGGTCGTGACATGGATGTCCTCAGAAGTATAGTGACAAACTCCATGGTGATGTTCTACCATTTCCATTCTGGTATGGGAAATGGTTGCATCATCCCCTTATGCTTTTGTCTTTCGGCCTTCACTTGCTGGCACACCAGGTACATTGATTTATATACAACAATCTCCTTCTTCATCTTATCCCACCAAAAATTTTCTCGGAGATCTTGATATATCTTTGTGCTCCCTAGGTGAATAGAGAAATTTGAACTATGTGCATCATCCAAAAGTTCCTTCTCCTGCTCCAGACTTGATGGAACACATAGTATTTTCCCAAATTGCACAATTCCTTCTTCAGTAACATTAAACTCCGGGGATTTCCCCTCTTTGATAGCTTCCACTTTTTCCTGAATTCCCACATCATCCTTTTGAGCATCCTTTAACCTTTCCAAAAGTGATGGTTGAGCAATCATTTTTGAACGGATTGATGATATTACCTTCTTTATGATTCCCATGTCCATATTCATTAAGTCTAAGAAGATTTTATCCATCTCAATTCTCATCATTGATAGAATTGATGGGTCCTTTCTACTTAGGGCATCTGCCACCTTGTTCGCTTTCCCAGGGTGTTAATGTATTGAATAGTCATAATCCTTGATGAGCTCTATCCATCTTCTATGGTGCATATTAATCTCTTTTTGTGTGAATATATATTTAAGACTCTTGTGTTCAGTATATATCTCACATTTCTCCCCATAGAAATAATGCCTCCATATTTTCAAGGCAAATATCACTGCCACCAACTCCAGATCAAGTGTTGGATAGTTTCGCTCATGGAGTTTCAACTGTCTTGAGGCATAGGAGATCACCTTATCATTCTGCATCATCACACAGCCTAAAACCTTCTTCAAAGCATTATTGAATATCACAAAAGGTTCCCCACTTGTGGGTAAAGTGAGAACAGGTGCATTGGTAAGCCTCCTTTTCAACTCCTTGAAGCATTCTTCGCATTCATTACTCCAAGAAAACATTACTCCCTTTGGAGTTAGCTTGGTAAGAAGGTTAGACAATTGTGAGAAATTTCTCACAAATCGTCGATAATATCCAGCTAACCCCAAGAAGCTAGGAATATCTGTTACTGATGTTGGCCTTCGCCATCACTCAATTGCATCTGTTTTGGAGTGATCCACATATATCCCATTTCTTGTGATTATATGGCCCAAGAATGAGACCTACTTCAACCAGAACAGACAATTGTTATACTTTTCATAGATCTTCTCCTTGCACAAAGTCTCTAGTGTAGTTCTTAAATGCACCTCATGATCCTCCTTGGTTTTGGATTATATTAGAATATCATCTATAAAGACTACACCAAATTCTTCAAGGTAATCTCTAAAGACTCTATTCATCAAGGCCATGATGATTTATAGAGCATTAGTGAGTCCGAAAGGCATTACTATGAATTCATAGTGCCCGTATAATGTACGAAAAGAAGTCTTGGGGGAATTTTCTTTCTTCACCATTACTTGATAATATCCCGACCGCAAATCTACCTTGGAGAAGTATTGTGCTCCACGTAGCTAATAAAACAAGTCATCGATCTGTGGCAGAGGATACTTGTTATTTATCATGATTTTGTTAAGTTCCTGATAATCGATGCAAATCCACATTGACCCATCCTTCTTCTTGACGAAGAGGACTGGTGCACCCCCCGGTGAAGCACTTGAGCGTATAAACCGTTTATCCAGATTCTTTTGTGGTTGTTTCTTCATCTATTCAAGCTCCATGATAGACATTCTATATGGAGTCTTGGATATTGGTAGCGCCCCTGGTATAAGTTCAATTGAGAATTCAACATCTCTTCTAGGAGGAAGACCATGTAGTTCCTCGGGAAACACATCGGCGAATTCCCTCACAATAAGCATTTCATAAAGTATGGTTTCTTCCTTGGACTCAATCATTTGAGCCAGATAAGCATGCTCAAAGGGTAGTAATATCCATGCTTGATATAATGGAGCTAAAGGATATTCATCTTCCTCCATACACTAGTAAAGAATCGGGGGTCGATTATCCATAAGAAATGTGATTTTCCTTTCCCAAAAATTTATGTTGGATATATATAAGGAAAGCCAATCCATGCCAAGAATTTCATCAAATTCCACCAGAGGGTGTATGACGAGGTTCGCAGGGAAATTCAATCCACAAATTATAACAGGGGAGGACTTATATTCATGGGATGCAATGATTACCCCATTTTCCATAATCACTGATATCTTTACTTCCATGATTTGTGGTGGTGCTGAGATTATTCTACTAAACTTTTGAGATATAAAAGAATGCGTAGAACCTGAATCAAAAAGTACATTCTCTATTCTTGAATGAATAACTAACATACCTGTCACCACATCATTGTCGGGGTTCACTTTGGAAGAAGTGATGGAAAAATATCTTCCTTGCTAACTTAGAGGTAGTTGGTTGCCTCCGAAAACCCTTGGATTAGGGCAGTAATTTGAAAAATTCCTCGGTTCTTTGTAGTTGTAGCAATGACCAACACGTTGGGGTTCGAACGGAGCATTCCTCTCCTCTCTTGTAGCTGCGGGTCTTTCTTGCTGACAGTTAATAGCTAGGTGCCCTTCTCTTCCACACCTAAAGCATTTACTCATCCCCTTGAGGAAATTTCAAGGGGGATTCTTTCCAAACTTTTGGAAAGTGGGGTTCTGGATCTTCTTAGCACCATTGTATTTCTTCATCGGACCGCCAACATTAAAGTCCATCTTATTCTTCTTGTCCCCATGATACCCCTCTGATTCCCTGATCTCCATTTCAACCTTGAGGGCACATCAGACAATTTCCTCATAGCTGTCGATGTCACGGGTCACTAATGATTTCCGTAGGCTACGCTTCAGCGCACCAAAGAAGTGGTTAAATTTGAATTCAAGGGTAACAAAAAAGATGAAAGCGTTTCGGGCAAGCCTTGTGAAGTTTTCCTCGTACGCTCCAACATATTCTTCATCTTTTCTATTGAGAAAAATAAGTACCATTCCATCTTAAGCCGGAGGGTGTGTGGAAAATATTTATTGAAAAACATCTTCCGGAAATCATTCCATTCCAACGCGTCGATTTACTCCTCAGGCTTTGTATTTTTGATCAACATCCACCATTGATGAGCTTCACCCTCCACACGATAAGCCTCCAGTAAAACCTTCTCTTGTTCAGAACATTTATAGATGTAGAAGATCTTTTCAATGGAGTTGATCCATTTTTCAGTGATCGTGGGATTATATGATCCACTAAAAGTAGGAGGCATTTTCCTCACGAAGCTCACGATAGCGACTTGTTATTTCTTAGCGGGGTTTGGACGTTTCTCTTGTCTCGTGTTTCTATTTAAATATTGAGTTATCTAAGAGACAAGCATGACAAATTTTGTGATTCCGGCTCGCATTGGATTGGGCATCTCATTAGTACAGTCATCAGACTGATCTTCACATCAGTTGTTAGCTCGAGTCCTCCTATTACTGTCCACTGGCTGGAATAAAAGGAAATTTAGGGGTAACACATAAAGGGTAATGCAAAGACAAAAGTTGATGACTTATAAATAATCTTTTATTTCATTAACTCATGAGTCTATAGGCTTCAATCTAATATTTTCATGATCTACTTTTTAACATATATTCTTAGGGGATTTTTTTAATTCCCTTAATAAGGGTTCATACTATGATTTTGAATTTATCAAAACATATCCCCCAGGAGTTCCGTAACCAAGAGTGCATCAAGGCCCGTTTTCGTGCACCAGTTCTCATTCGAGTCTAGCTCAAAGCGGTGTTTTTGGGTTTTACCCCTAGGATATATCTGTGCCAGAGCCTCCTCTACCTTCTCGTATCCAGACATGGATGTATTTTCTTGATAAACCACTTACTCAGTACTTACCAAAACATAGGGATGTTTTTATTATACTTAGTCTTGTCTCTAAGTATTTATTAGGGTTTTCTAATCCTAATCCAAAAAATAACTAAACCTATCCTCTAATACCAACTATGACAACCCCGCTTTTACTACAAACATAAACAAGATTTATTACATAAACTATTCACTTGATACAACATAGAAGATCAAGAGGTATAGTGTATTTGGGGCTTAGGATCATTACATAACAACTTAAAACATGAAATACAACATCTTTATTGGAAACTTTCTTTACATGACCACTACATTCCCTGGTACTTAGCATTGCATGGGATAACCTGAGGACATGCATAAGAAAAGGGTGAGCTATAAAGCCCAGTAAGGGAATAAAAATGGAATACATGAGGAGTACAATTAATTTTATACAAATAGGAATATCAATAAAGTACAAGAGGAAAATTAACATAAAGGCATGACAATGCATGATAATTATAACATGGAAATGTGGCAACAACACTTAACATTGAATAAGCATGAGCCAAGGCTCATTGCACATGGAGCATGAGTAAATCCTCATTGCACATGGAGCACAAGTAAACCCTAGTTGCACATGAATTATCATGATTCAATACACATTGCTCATGAAATATAATGATACTATACTTTACCCAATGCATTGGATCACTATAAGGTCTCACCCTTCTTAAACATTTCATTTCATGCATAAGTGTGCCACATGAATCATAAAACATGGATTCATTAACCATAATCATTTATTCCATGATAATGGAATGTGGAATTAATTCATTAAACTTTATAATAAATAAGTAAATGTGCATAAAGGTGAATACCCTTGATGGAGAAATGGGCATGGTATTCATTACACAATGGCATTGGCTTTGAAAATCCGTGCGATTTCGTCAGCGTAACATCGTGATATAAAAATTCATAAAAACAGTTGAGGAGAGAGAAAGGGGTTACTCATCATATTTACATGTAATGGTCAGTAAGGAGGTCATATATATACATGTCCCAAAAATTTAAAAGGAATTTAGATTCATGATACAAAAGTATTTCTTGAATGTAAATGAAGAGAGAGAAGTTTCTTTAAAAATTTCGGCATAGTAACAGGTGTACATGGGGGACATTTAATGAGAGAGAAATGGGTATCCCATAATTCAGACAATAAGAGGGTAGTATGGGGGAGGATCGAAACCATACCCCAACATTCATAATTGAATTTAAATGGGCAAAAGAACTTAAAGAAAATTGGACAAAAATGAGAAAGGAAGAAAAAAACCCTTACTTGGAAGTGTGCTTCCAAAGGCTTGAGAGAGGATTGAGAGAGGATTCTTGGGAGATTGGGGCACCTTGGGAGGATTATAGAGATATTAGGGAAGAGTTTTGACGAACTCCAAAGGCTTTGAGTGAGGAGGAAGTGGGAGCTTGGGTGGGTTTATATAGGAAATGTGAGTGAATTCTTTATTATTTAGGTTTGGGACCCCTTACATTAAACTAATCCAAACCCCAAAATAGGTCATGATTTTTTCCCATAGTTTTTAGAAAAGAGAAGAGGAAAACAATATTTTATAAGGCCAAAGGACAAACTACTTAAAATAATGGGGTTTTTATATAGAGGTGAATAACACTCCCATGGAAAATAATTTAAAAAGACAAGATGTTTAATATGTCTTGAGAGGTCCATTAATGCTTTGAAAAGTATGTAAAACAAACCCAAAATCACATTATTTTAATGTTAAAACATATATTGGCAATCTTTATCAACTTCAACTTTTCCAGTAGACGGTCCCGTTTGAGCTTGACATGATGAAGCTCAGCATGGGCTTGGTCAAGAGCGAAGCCCAAGGATGTCACCTCTTTTCCGAGCTCCGACAAATGGGCTTCATATGGAGAAATTATTCTGGATGAGGCCATCACTTCTTTTGTCTGAGTAAATTGGATTTGTTAAATCCCTATATTTATAATAATCATGTGATAACTATTCAACGTCTATAAAAGTCATTGTCACAATTCTTAACAAAAAACAAAAGAAGTTGACATTTTATATAAATTTATTACATAAAGAGACATTAAACTAGATCAAGAGGGATTTCCATTTGTGAAACTTTGGGTCGTTATAATTTAACTCACCAAAACCAAGGAAAAAATCATATCCCACCACCCAAATAATTAATAAAACCATTTTAAAAACTAATATATAGTATTAAACTCATCAACCCATTCCAAAGCATGGAACTGATTTCGTTTTGATTGGAAACTTCAAAAAATCATTTGGAAGCCTCAAACTCACCAATAAAAGACCCACTAAAGGAAAAATAACACAATAACCATCTATTATTAACACATAAAAACAATATTTAACCCACCCTAGGATAAAACACTTTCTTGTGAAATAGAACAAAAGTAATTATTAATAAGATACCAAGATAGGAGAAGAAAATGAAAATACAAGAATCTTAGTTGAACGCCCCTCGATGATTCCAAGACCAATAACCCATAATAATGGAGGTCATAGGAGGGGTGGGGAATGGGAGGTATGTCTAGGAATGGGGAGTTTAAATTGGGTGTTTTAGGGGTTATTTGGTGATTAAATCAAGGATGGAAAAAAATAGAATTTAAATATATTTAGTATTCTAATAGTTTCTTGGTTTGGACACAATTTCTTTCAAAACGTGTAGCTCATCTATCCAAAGGTAAAAGAGGACACACATGTTTCCTAGAGGGGGCTCAAGAATATAAACCTAGCTGGATATCCATAACTATGCTACTGTTATTGGAACACTATTATCCCTTGAGTGACCACACCCATGTTCTAGGCCATATGACCTAGGGAGTGACATTGTCCAGGGTTCATTGTCTCTGCTGGGTAGACTCGTGGATTCCCCTAATAGTGTGCCACTCAGGCACTAGTAGCTATTAGGTCGAAAATACTCCATTTTTATCAAAAACAAAGGGGAAATCCATGTAATGAAGATAAGATCTAAAATAAAAGATAAAATATCTCAAAATAAACAACTGATTTGACAATTATACAACACACATATAACACAATATTAGTAAACCAATCAACATTTTAAAAAATGTAAGTACACATCCATGACAGAAATTGAGATGAATAATGAATTAAGGAATGAAGAAGAGTTTATAAGAGGTATTTAAACCTTTGAAGTAGTAATATGGCATTAGAATAGTAATGTGACCATATATAATTGTTACATGACCATTATGAATAGTAAACTGAAAATTGGAATACTAACCTAACCTCAAAATATTAACATTTAATATTAATGATATCTATCATGAGTAATTTATGTAAATATAAATATTGTAATACCATAATATAAAAATAATGATTACTAAAACTCCAAGAACATATAAGTACATTTTTATTGTATTTCTTTAATTATTTTTTACTTTTCCAAATTTTAATTTTAAAAATTAAAATTACCTTTTTTTAAAAATTATTCTGTTCAAAGGAAAAATATTTTTTAAATCATCATGTTGAAATAATGTTTTTTCCATTACTAGGGTAACTTGAATTACATCATTCATAATTTAATTATGAGATAATAATTTATAGATATTTTACATCAACCAGGAGATATTTAATTTTATAAACGATTCATTAAAATATAATTCATATATTTTACAAACATAAAAATTACATTACAAATCCAAAGTCCAAATTGTTCCCTTAAAATAATTTTTTTCTTTTTTACACTATCATTTTTAATAAACAGAGTGAACTAAAATATCAAAGTGGTTTGAAGTTATTAAATGAATATATAATATTGATATATGATTTTTATTTTAAAATATTCACTAATATAGGTTTTATCTTTGATTTTATTTTTCTATATTTTATTTTAAAAATTCCCCTCTTTAGTTATTAATAACTCCTCTTCCACCAATTGGAAAACCACTCATCCCTCACTTACCAAAGAAAATTTCCTACCCAAATCCTCTTTATTAATACATTATAAACCATGGATATGTGATTGGGTAAACCAAATCCATTCATCAAGTATTCTTAGTTCTATTCAAGTGAAGAAACACTGATAAAATAGCATGTTTTATTAACTATTCTCTCGTTTTATGCCTCTCTTCTCTATTTTAAAATTTTATTTAAAAAAAATCCCTTAAGATTTATTAGAAATAATGTTTACATTATATTAATTATGTTATCCTAATATAAATATTATAATATATTTTTATTTAAATTATATACATCTATTTCCTTCCTTTTGAGAATGCCCCCAACAAGGGTCGATTAACCACCAATGAGGATGTTTGTAATCTCTTTTAAATAACAAAATTTATTGATGGTTATACATAATTTTTTACAAAATATAAATTTATATGTACATATATTTTTATATAATATAATTAACATTACTTATGTAATAATTACATTGAACAAAACAGCTAAATGAAAGAAAAAGGGAAATTTTTTAAGGAAAACCAAATATCAAAATTATTCACTTTCAATAATATAAAATAAGAAATATAATCCAATGATTATAATTGATAAATAGTGAAAAAATAAAAATTACTAAATGACGGTTAATTGTTTTATTAACCTTTGATTATTATTTCAATGGCGAAAGTGTGAGGAATTAATGTGGGATTTAAGGTAAGGGGATTCTCAAACCCAATTCCTTTTCAATGGGATGTCCATATTTCTCTTAATGTTTAGTATGAATAGTCCCATTATATTCTTTAAATTTAATTTTACTATTATTAAATTTTGTTTTTGGATATATGAATGTTTTATACCATGTAAAAATGATTTTTAAACCAAAAACAAATATTTCTCAAAAGAGTTTCTTTCCAAAACACATCGTTGAATCATCATGAGTTTTTTACTATTCACTCAAGAATGTGGATGTTTATTAAAAATATGTTTTCCCTTATTCATATGGGTATCCAATAGTTTATTCAATAATTCATGGATTATAAAATTGTTAATAAACCTTTCCCTTTCTATGGGTTATTTCACGATTATGTTTTTTATATGGTCTATGTGCAATGAAAGATTATATGATTTTCTGATGTGAGAGGTTAGCCCAAATTTATATATCCCTCCAATGCATTGGGTAATTTTATTTATCTATTGATATTAGATGAATTATGTATGAAAATGAGTCTATATTTGTTCATAATTAGTATGTTATGATTTATGCACACATTTTTATGTGTGTATATGATGCTAGGTTTTTTCACAACAACATGTGGTATTTCACCACTGTTAAATTATTTATAATTTTTATGCATATATCACATTCCATGACTTTATAAAAATTTTCTCTCTTGAATTTTCTATTTAACCTATACTTATGATATGATTATGATTATTTTTCTCACCCATGTCTTACTAAATAAGGTGTATTATCTGTCCTAATTTTTTGATTTTACCTCACCCCTTTATTTGTGGAAATACATTGGTGACTAATTGAAATATAGAGAACACAATATTTTTGAATGGAAAATTAAAATGATTTAAAACAACTTTTATGCTTCATTATGTTCAAATTATGTGTAATTCTAATTTCATTAAGAAACTTATCAATTCGATCTTATATTTGTGAAAATATCATAAATATCATCTTAAACATGAAATAATAGTCATGTATGAAAATGTCGGGTAACCATTAGAATATGATATATTTTGATGGTATGAAGGTGTCCAAAGAGGTGGAGTACTGTCTATATATTTTTGAGTAGTTATTCAACTTCCTGGACACACTTGATACCATCATGGTGAAGTGCGTAATGTTTTTTATGAAGGTTTCAACAAATGATGGGGGGATTTTATGGTGCTTGGGGATATGAATGTGGGTTTTTATTGGAAGAGTTTAAATACCCTCTTCTTACATTTATTGTTTTCAGAGTGCCAAATGAAGGTAATGACTTTATAATTCCACTCTTTAGAATAGATAGAGTGTTCATTGTTGGAGTCCACCGATCAGTTCACAGATATAGTTTGTTTTTCTATGAGTAATGTGAAGAATAATGAGAAGAAAGTTCTGAGAAAACATAAAAATATTGTGACCAGATATCTTATAACATATATTTATGCAAAATAAATGTACCTATGTGGATATTATGTATAAGGATATGCTGGTAGAGATGAAAATGGTCATTAAAAATGTATATCCTACGCATTTTTTCCCTCACAGTTTTAGGATTAATGGAACATTGGGAAAAAAGAGTGAGTGGAATGACCATTACAAGAGTGGTGGAGTTGGTTCTTAGAATAAGACTACCTCTACACCTTTACATATAACTTGTATGGTTCCACTATATATCTATTTGTGTGGATTGTTTGGGAAACATTGCTATTATTACTCAACTCCCGTGAATCTTTTCTATGTTTTTTTCCACTTCAACAATATACTATGATTCTGTCAATCTATGTATACACTTTGATATGGCCATGTATCATCAACTCCAAAGGGAACTAAAATGTAGATAGATGCATCAATGTCTATGAAAATCCACCCAAAGGACTTTGGAGTATAGTACCTCCACACAATAGATTAGTTTCCTATGGAGTGTGATATAGGTCCAACACCTGTTAGAGGTACCATTTTTGTTGCATCTTTTATAATGTTTACTATATTCAATAATTGTTCCTCTGACCCATTTATATCTTAATAATTTGTTAACATTTTAAAAATTTTAATGGAGAACTAGTCATTTTTCATGGATTTAGCAATTCCTCATAGAGAGAGGAAAGAGTTGGGGTTTTGATGTTTATCCTTTTCTTTATTAATGGATAATGTGGAGTTAGTATCATACTTCTTTATTCTTAATATTGATTTTTTACTTCATTATTAAGATGGATTGGCTCAGTTATCATCATTCATAAGTTGATTTTTATCTTCAGCATGTAACATTCCTTGCCGTCGATGTGATCTCTTAGGTGTTTCAGTGATAGTGGGGTCCAAATTCTAGTTCTAAAATAACTTACCACTGATGACTCATGAGTTTATTTTGACATTACACTTGATCATGATGTGGTTTCATCTATTGTTGATCTTCGTAGTTTTTTTGGGATATTCCAAAAAATTTCCAAGAAATCGTCTCTAGTTTTACCCCATATATATAGGGAGAGTTTATGAATGATCTAGTGATGGGTATACTTCTAGTCATGATAACCTCATATGTCATGTCACCAGTGAAGTTTAAAGAGATCAGGATTCAGTTGGATTATTTTATTGGGAAATGATTTTTTTCCTTTTTGTTTTACCATTGGTATCCCTAGTTCCATTTTCAATGAAGGCTGATAGTTCACATTATTTCTCTATGGAAAATTAGTTGTTGAACAAGGTGATAGTTAATAATTTGGCTCCATTTACCAATGTGTATTACTTGTTTTATCAATTAAAGGAGGTGTAATGTTTTTTGAAAATTGAAATTCCTTCAAGTTATCCTCAACATAGGGTTTAGAAGATTGATATTACAAATATGAGATTCCAGAGCATGTAGAACCTTCTTGAATTTCTTATTATGATCCTTGGGTTGAATAATGCTCCAATATACTTTATTTATCTAATTAATTTAATATTACATTAGTATATTAACATTTTTTGCAGTGTTTATGGTTGATGTTAGCGATTATTCTTGGTATTAGCATGAGTATGAGAACCATCTGAGTATCGTTTTTGAAATCATATGGAGTGAATATCTATATAGAATGATTTTTAAATTATTTGTTTAGTTCCAAGAGGTCATGTTACTCAAACATATGATTTTTGAGTGTGTATTATTTGCTGATCAAGAGACGGTGAAGGCTATTTTTAATGGGAGGATTCGTGAAACATATTTTAGACACTGAAATTTTTTTTTCGTAGAGGATTCTATCAATGGGTCATCATGTATTTCTGAAATTTTGTGTCAACTTTAACATATATTACCTAGAAAGGGGTGAAATAAATTTGGGATTCAATGGATTAGACTTCTTTAAAATAATTGGAATGGATTACGACATCAAAAACTATTTTTATCTTACCTGAGACTGGTAAAAGTTATGTGGTATTCTGTGATGCTTCTATTTCTATTCTGTGGTGTTTTCTTATACATGATGAACATATAGTATCCTATGAATCTCATGATATTTGATCAGAAAAATTTATTAACCCACTTATGAATTATATTTCTTCATATTTATGAATGTTATTTTATATTGGACGAATAATATTTTGTAGAGATAAATAGTTGATTGTAATAATAAAATCATGTGTTATATATTATCTTATAAGTACATGAATAATAGATATTGGTGGCGGGTGGATTACCCTTAAACATTTGATATCGACATAACATACACCCCAGGGATGTAGATTGTTATTATAGATGATTTTGGTATGAAATTCCATTTATAGAATGTCTTGGAATTAAGGGAAGAGTGGATCCTAATGGGAATTTTTTCTTAGTTGAATCATGATTTTCAAGATTATTACTAAGGTATGGTTCTTACCAGTGTTTTTTTTTCATCATCCCTTCTGAAGTCAATCCTATAAATTTACCAGGAGGATAATGATATCAAGGAAGTCAAATAAATATACTATAAAGGGGAGATAGTTTCTTTTTGGTATATAGATTTCAATGTTATTTTATAGATTGAGAATTGTGTTGTCATCGTAATATCTCTGTGTAGTTAACTTTTGTTTGACGATTATAATTCTTGATTTTTTATTCATCTGTCTGCTTTGATGATGGTTTATGACATGAAATGACTATTCTAGTTTCTAGGTATGATGTGTGGCATTTTATATTAGTTTTCCCACTATTACACCTACCATTAGATAAAGACAGAGCATCTGGAACCTTCTAGGTGGCTATAGAATTTTTCGGTGCCAATTTTTAAATGAGACGAGGTTTGAATTGAATTTTTCCCTGGAATAAAATGTAGTTCTCAATATAATAATTATATCTCAGTTGTGATTGTTAGATTGATGAAATATTCCAATTTTATTATGATTTTCAAAACCCCTAAAGGAGAATATCAGGGAAATGTGAAAGAGGAGGATATTATAATGTCAAACGGGGATCCCTCTACTATCGTCTCTTATAGTGAATCAAGGATTAATTTTAGAAGTGGAAGAGTCTCTAAGAAAAAATGGGTACTAAATTATTATTGATTAAAACTTACTATTCATAGATGAATGGTTATATTGATTGTGTTATTCATATTTTGGAGGATTTTCTCCATGCTTGCGTCTTATATTTCAGTGGATCATGGGATTTCCATCTAGGATTGGTTTAGTTTAATAGTAACAATAGTTAGTTTTCATTGAAATTAATGGAAAACATTAAGTCCTGGTATATTTTCCCGTCTAAATCACATATTTTTTGGGAATAGGTGGATGAGTCCTCTCTTATGAGACCAAGCCTCATTCCAGTTATGTTGGCAAGGATTCAGGATATCCACTGATATCTAGTTGTATCATAGTGTTAGTGTAAATCCCTTGTGATTCATTTATACCATCATACCTAGTTTTCCATAGGTGACTGAGTTTTCTTGAATACTTATAATCAGTCAGGTCACGATCATCTTGGGATAACTAGGAAGTTTCCTCTTAGATATGTTGGACCATTTGATTCCACTATGCCACTTGGGTATGAGTTATATATGTTTTCATTACTAGATAAATTGATAGATATTTATGATGTTTTCAACATATATTTGAACAATAATTAACATCATGACACTCAAATGTTATGATTTTTTCAGATATTAAGTTAGAGATAGATGTTTCAGTTGTGGAGACACTAGTATATATTATTGATCATTAGGTGAAAGTCATGCATGTGAGGTTAATCCTATTGTCCAAAGTGTTAATGAAACAAATATTATATTTTTATGATACTTGGGTTCATGAATCTTTGGTGATAAAGAAATGGAGTCACATATTTCCAAAGCACCATTCTTCTACAAGACTTCCCAAGGATAAAAAGAATGATGATAGAGTGATTGTAACATAATGGATAAATGGTATTCCCTAATTTACGCATTAGAGTGTGCTTATTGTTTCCATATGATATCAAAAATCATTTTAGTAATTATAGAGTATAAGGTAGGTTAGTTTATGCTATTAGGCCAAAAAAATGGTTTAAATATATAGATATATTGTAAATGGGTCATGTAGAACAAGTTATGAAATTCCATGAAACATAATACTTTTTCTATTTGATAACCTATATTACATTGTAAATATTATTTATGTGATATTTTTAACATGATATGATGTGTTTCTAAGAACAAATATTTCATGAGGATTTTACAATGTAGAAACCTTGTTTAATATTTAATCCATTAGTTTCCAATAGGTTTAATGAGGTGAATGTCTGAATATAAATATATTATCTCTTGATATTATTTTCCATAAACTTTAGAATATTCATGGATTTATATGGTTTCTATGATCATTTAATGTGCGATCTCTATAGTGTTTGTGATCTATCTCTTGGGGTATGCACCATTTCTTCTTCTTCACTACCATTGGTCATGGCAAGAGTATTGAACCATATTTATAAATTTTGTTGAACTTGTATTTATTTTCATGTGATTATTCAAGATAATTTACATGATATTCTACTTGGATTTATTTATTTGGATGTGGTGTGGCTTGTGTGTTTGTCAATTTTTATTGTGATCTAACCACCATTAAAATAATTTCACTTATGTGATCTGATTCTAAGATTTTGGAATCGATTCTAGGACCTAATATGTTGTATTTTCTATCCATTTAGTGTTGAGGAATCCCATTGTGGGTAGTTTTCAACATGAGTTGAGTTAGGTGGTTTTCTCTCAATCATTTGTTGAATGAACCACGATTGATCATATTTTAAAAATTAATTTATAATAAATTTTAATGCTTTTTTTGTGTGGAAATGCAATTGAGATAAAAAATGGGTTTCTCTTGGTTTTTATTAAATGAAAATGGGTGCTTTCAAAGAATTGAGAAATGGGTTTTAAAAGATGTTTTGATGAAAGAATAGTGTTATTTGAGATTGATTTTGGAAAACCCCTTATTGAAATTTATTTGATAAATAAAACCCATTGGAAATATTTTGTACACAGTTTATGGAGTAGATTTGGACCATCATTCATTTTAAAATTTATTGGATTAATTTATAGGTTCTCGGTTTCCCATAGGGCTATTTTTTGGTAATGGATATTGACATAATTGGGGGGTTCACCCATGGGGTGATCCTCTACTCTCTATGACTTTTTTCTAGTGTCTTGAGTGTGCACTCGTCCGTAATTTTGGTACGAGTAGTGTTTGATGGAAACCTATTGTAATCCTTTGGCTAATTTATTTATTCTTGGTTATTTACAATTATATATTTGATATACATTATTTTACTTTCAAAATGTTTATGGAAATTATTTTATGACCCTTTTTTTCTAGCTTATTTTGGAACGATAAAAATGGGAAATATTTACTATTATTTTTATAGATGCTACTTGATCGTTTGTTATGAAATGTTTTATTTAAAATGTTTATTTTTTGGTTGATTATATGGAAAGATGATATGAAGAACCTTAGTGGGATCCTATTGATCCTATTTATCACACAGTACACACACCCATTTGATGGTGTATGTACCTTGTCATGTCCTTTGATATAGTGGAAGATAAGGCCTCACAGTGAAGGGATAAGGTTTCAATCATCAAGGAATGGTAACTAGTGGTGAGATGGTGGGTTGTTTCCAACATTATCACATAGATTATATAGTTTTATTTTTTAGTTTTCCTTTTATATTGGACTCATACTTTCAGTTTGTTCTGACTATTTTTAGTTTTATTTTTTCTCCTATATTCTTCCATTTATACCATATATACCCCCATTTGGTTTCCCTTCTACTATTTATTCATTCAAGGAATATATATTCCCTGGAATATACATAAGAAGGTATAAACCATTACTTCTAGTTACAATTATTTCCATGGTGATAGTTTTCATCCCATGGGGATCGAGAATACCCTTAGGATCTTAATGTATATGGGATCAGAGCCAACCTTGATGGGATAATTGAGGTGGGATGTAAAAAAAATATAATTATTTAAATAATAATGATGAATAAAAATGAATATAATATGAAAATTTTCATATAATTATATTATTATAAATCATATATATGACATATATTGTTATAAATTATAAAATAAATATGTGATATTTACTATTTAATGTGTTTTAGTGAAATACAATGAGTTAGAAATTGAATTAGAATCATTTCATGATGATGATATATTTTCCATATAGTAATATTGAAATTAATTTTTATTTAACCAGAATTATAGAATATTATATATATTATAATTTTTTAAATAATAATTTATTATAGAAATTTTCCGCATTAGAAAAATAATCCAAAGTAAATATTGTAAAATGATGTGTAATTAAATTTCATACGGGGGAATATTTTATTGAAAAATATTTAATTAGAAAATTTCAGTTTGAATATTAATTCCAAAAATGAAATGATTACCAAAAATTGTTATTGGTTAATCTCTTTAAATTTAATAATATAATTAATGTAATGTTTCATCAACATCAGTTTTTTTAAAAGATGTTTTAAAATTTAATTTTTTCCATTCATTCTAAAGAAAATTTTTATTTTAGAAAGTGTGGGAATTATTTATTGATATTTAAACCATTTTCTCATTTCTTTACTTGTTATATGGTATTATGCAATCCCTCATATGGGGTTTCAATAATTATAAATATGAATAAAATGATTCTCATTCTAAATCAATTAAAACCCTGTAATTTTAATATGATGATGAATTAAAATTATAATATGTGGTGGGTTATAAGGTTATACCCTATAATCTATATATGATTTAATATGATTTTTTTTATTGTGTGAATTTTGTTATTTTATGTATTAGAGAATTAAGTATAAGAACGATGAATTATAAATTTTTATAGTGATTTGGAGAATTGTATATACTGTAGAAATGTAAAGGATGAGTTTATTGATTTATTTCAAATGTGAATTTTATATTCATATCTATTATTTAATTTTTTGGATGATAAATTAATCGGACATATATGTTAAAAGACATTTGTATATTTTTAATTTTTAATTCTTTGTGGGGTTTAGCATATTAATGATGTAAATGAAATGTGATATATACATTGGATTCATTAGAAAATTAATGTCAGTTAAATGATAATGAATATGATTATGTTTTTTATTTTATGTAAGTAGAGAGTGATGGGTTAATTTATAATGATTTTTGTAGAAATATTTCGGTTAATAACTCATTGGGTTAGTCAAATTGAATTTATTTGCATAAATTAGTATGTTTGGGTAAATACAATTTCTTAAAAAGTCTTTAATATAGTATGAATCATAGTGATTCTTTTTTGAAAGCGTACCTAAGTATGGCTAAAAAATGTGACAAATATTTCTTTCCATGAGATGAAATTGATCAATGTTTACTTCATAGTAACACTATTGTGAGTTTTCTATTATATGATAAATTTATTTTATATAATTAAATTAGTCAATGTAGTGAAATGTTGTCCTCTATTTATGAATATGAGAGAGGAAATTTAAGTTAATGAATATATATATTTTTTATATGCTAAATGAATTATCATTTTATGTATTTATATTTAATGGATTTTAATGTATTAATCTAGTACAATTGTGTAAAATTAAATTTACTAGATAAATAGAAATAAAAAGAATCATATATAGGTGTTTTAGGGATTTTCATGATAATGATCATGTCATGAGGCCAGGAAAAAGGTGGTGGGTTTGGAGATATTTGAATAAAAATGGTTTACATTTTCATTATTTGTGTACATAGAGAATATCCTAAAATTGTATAATATCAATGTTCGTAATAAATAACGTGTTTTGGGATGATTTATGATGTGATTAGGGGTTACTCATCTAATTATTGGGATTGGATATCCAACTCTACAGTAAAAAATAACTAAAAATGCATGAATGTAATAGGTAATGATAAAGGGAACCCAACCAGAGTTGGGATTGGTATATTTGGTATAATATTTATTTTACATGACATTATTTCGACTAAAAATAGTTTTTTGTATAATTGAAGATGGAACAAGTATTTTATTAGTTTCCCAAGGTATACTCAATGAACATTCATAATATTTTTTTAAAATTAATTTATATCTATAGGGTAAAATATGTTTTTATATGATATAAATAATCATTTTCTATAAATATTTTTTAAATGTTAGTTAATAATAATATTTTTAAGACCCCACATTGTTATTACATGAATAATTTGGAAATATTTTTTTACCGCACAACATCAAGATATAAATAAGGAAATGATATATTGTATTATGATAAAATATTAAAATTAACAGAAATAAATAATTATTAAAAATGAATATAAAATAACATTATTAATATTAGAAAATAAATAATACACTATTTAAAAAAAATGATACAATATTAGAATCCTTGCCCTTATGGATTTTTTTGATGTTCATTCCACCAATTAGAATAATGAAAAAAGAGAAACAATTTGAAATATTATATATATATAAATATATAAATATATATTGATAATGAAATGAAATAGTCCCCTGAATTAACTCTAGTGGTATATTCAAAGTTATATATTGGGGTGAAAATGGGAAAAAAGACATGTATATGACTATTGTAATAATATATGACCATTATGATAGTATTTACCCAATGCGTATAAAAAATGTATTATTTGGAATATAATCAATTTTTTATTGAATTATTTTTTTAAATCATATATTTCTAAGGATTAATATATTCATAGCAACTAGTTATTAAATAATAGTTGATTTCATTGAACAATAGTTAATGATCAATTATGATATTTATTGTTTGAGGATAAAATATTTTCCTAGTGAATTATATATGTTTATTTATATGTAAAATTTTTCTTATTTGCAAATAAAATTTGATAAAAAAAATTTGTTTTGTAATATATTAAAAAATTAATGAATATTTTTAATTTTATTTTTTTGTGAGAAATAAGTTACCGTGATGAAACATGAATAATGTTGTTAAAATTTAAAAAGGTAAAAACCCATATAAATTAAAAATTACATATAAGGAATATAAAAATAAAAATATATTTTAATATATGAGCAAATCACGATGACACTTATTTTCCAATTATAGATCTCATTTAAGGCCATGATATCATTCATCAAATAATAAAGAATCTAAAAATTCCAATATGAAACAGAAATTCATCTATAAAAGGACTTATACTATACCCATTCTGAACCAATTATACAGTTTTTTTCTCTAGAATACCTAAAATAATTTTCTCCACCAAAGTTCACTTTTAATGTTAAGTATAATCCATTACCTTTAAATATAGCAAGATTTTTTATTATTAGGGGATTCATTATGACAGTGAAAGATTCTAACAATGTTTATGAAGTGTTCCTCATCATTTTTTGCAGTCATATTCTCCTATATAAACATTTTAAAACCCATAAAAAGAACTATTGTGTGTTATAAACATTATTATAATTATATAAAATAGATATTAATATAAATTCAATGGATGTTCCTACTCATTATTTCATATATAATGGTCTTTCCAGGTTGTTTCGATAACCTATAGGTACTATTATGTTGAATGATCACAATTGCTTTCATATATGAGTATTGAAACATAAATATCAGCATAATGTGAAACAATGAATATTATCTATGTAGAATGTGGTTCTTAAATAGTTCCGATCATGTGGATGATTATTGAAATGTATGATTTTTTTGGAATTTATACATAAAATAGGAATGTTGAGCATTCAATTCTAGTAAACCATACACATGGGTTCAATAGTGTGAACCTTGAAATTTATATATTGGAAAATTATTGTGATTAAACTACTTTTAAAAATCTAGGAATGATGGGAATAAAAATATAGAATGATGATTGAAATTACCATACCAAAATATTCATTATATAATAAATTCAACTAATATCTGATTTTGACATTAAAATATATCTTGATAAAGTACATATAATTAATATTAAAAATTTATTAATTCATTTGATATCAAATTTAAATCAGTTTTATAATTGGATTATCATGGGATGATTGTAATTGATAATATCATGAGTAAAGGTAACAATTATCACATATAATCCTCTCTATATTTTATATTATCAGTAAAAAATATCAATTTAATATATAATTATATTTTTACAATTCAACGCTCATAAATTAATAATTCACAGATTATGGAATTTTTCATGTTGTATGTGTTTATATATATTTTTTTAATTTTGTTATTTCTCCTCAATGTCCATACTAATTATATTTATCAATAAATGTATTAAATTTATTTTCCAAAATATCTATAATTTTATGTGGTTTTATCTTTTGAAAATTAATTACTAATTAAATTTTCAAATAAATCTTTTTATATCTTTCATTACATTATCAACACTGTTCCTTTGCCTAACTGTTTTTTTGTTTCCTATGGTAATCATCCATTCAAAATATTCATGATTATATAAAGTAATTTTCACTTAATTTATCATTAAATTTCAAATTATTTATTTTCAAAACATTTTTATCATGAAGTTATCAAATTCAAAGAATATTTATTCTTATTTTGGAAAATATTTATTATCTTTAACAAAATATATTTATAGGTATTAAAATATCCAACATTTATCATGTTTTACTAATGATTTTATTTAAGGTTTTCATCTTATTTCCTTCTCTTGATGATTAATTTTTTTATTGTGATTACTTTTGTTAAAACTTTTGTATTATTATAGGTTATTTATTTCATAAATCTATTAATTTTCTCTTGATCTTATGTCACACATATTTCTAGATTATAATTATACACTGGATGGCATAAGAATTATATATCCCTCAATTGAATCAGTAAATCATTATATCTATTGAGAATAATATATTATTAATATAGGTTATGATATTTGATTATTATATCAATTTTTCATTACTTTGTTACGTCTCCATGGATCCTGATTGTTACATTCTGATTCCACATTCCTATGTTACATCTCAAATTTATTTTATTATTCTTGTTAGGATTCTTGGATTTTATACTATTGAGTTTTTTTATCATTTATACATTTTTATAACAAAATGTTAGTTCTATACATACAATATAATAACATTCATTAAGAACAATTATAGTAGAATAATTGATATCTCATATGTATTACCTCAAATTATTTTTCATATCACTCGATTTCCTTCTGTTTCTTCTCCATTAATAATGAATAATAAAATAATATATGGTATTTATAAAATGGATTAGGATATCCTGTTGATGTGGTTGAACTATAAAATGTGGTGTAAAATAATATATTAATATAACTAATCTCTAAAACATGTACCCTTCTTATTCTTGTGGATTTATTTGATTGTGATTTGTTTTGTAGAATCATGTGAAAAGATATAATATATATATATATATGTTATTTATTATTCATCAAAGCTGGTATTAGATTAAGGATTAGATAATTATATGTATTATTTTATAGATAAAAAGAGAATAAAACCTAAAGAAATCATAGTTTATCTTAAAATGTTACAAGATGGTGTCCTTATTTGGGGGATATATTGATTTATTAACCATATCATATGATTTTTTCCTTAATATTTTATTTTAATACTCATATTGGAATTTTTATATACAATGGAAGGATCGTAAATTAATCTTGTAATAAAGAAATGTGATGGACTATGTAATGGTTATCCAATAAGAAACAAAACATTTTAGGATACATTGTATTGAATTTAATGGTAACTTATAACAATATATCATAGTCCATGAATAATAAAATTATATATATCCAATTCCAAAATTCACAAATGAAAGAGGAAATAAAAAATGTCCATCATGCCAAAATGACCACCCTTCATAAATTCATATTTGGGTCCACTAATTACTGATAAATAAATAACAATAGAGATGAATTTTTTTTAATTAATTAATGTTTAGAGAATATATTTGGTGTTTTAGTTATTTATCATTTAGATATAAATGAGGATCAACGTTTAAATCCAATTAAAACACTTGAAAAAATAAATGAAATTTCATCAAGGTATTGGAATCATATTAATAACATATCTTTCAAAAAATATTTTTCTCATACAATACACAAAAAAATAGAATGTGAATTACATTAGAAAGAAACAAAAATAATATGTATATATTGGTATCTATGATGATAACATCCTAAGAAATGAATGGAATATCTCCCCTTTAATCATTTTTCTAGAAACAGAAAGATATATTTTATTTAGTATCAGAAAACCATGTCTCCATAAAAAATAACCCAATTGAACATTAGTTTCTATAAATTATTTATTTTCTTTTCCTTGAAGGGAGAAATAGAAATTTTAGTTTGTCCATAAAATTTTTGATTTAGAGACTAGAACAAGAAAATAGTGTTTTGTAACAATTAAAATGATAAACTGAATTTGGGTAAAATTCCAATGTTCTATAAGATAAAAATTAGGGAAGAATAAAATTGGAAATTGTTGCAGTGAAATGGTAAAATCATCCATTGTTGAAATAAAGGTTTTATGACACATGAATATGGGAGAGATATGAAGAGGAAAATCAATAGTGTATATGAAAAAAAATCTCTACATAATGTACCATAATCATGTGAGTGTTTCATTAGTAAGATTTTGGAGAATTAAAAATCCAATTTATTGGTTACTAAGTGTGATTGATGTATTTAAATTCAAAAACAAGGGATGAAATGGGATGTGTATGAAATCAGTACCAGATAATTATATCATAAAAATGATATTGTGAAAGGTATGTTTATCATCCGATAAAGAACTAAAAATATCTTAATTTATTCTATTAATATCTACTCCATCTCATCTTAATGTATTTCAATATGTGTCAATTCACCAACCTAATGATTCTATATCAAATTTTCATTGAAAACACCAGGTGGTGATATGATTTCATATAAAATCAATAGTACATTTTTATTGATTTTTTTAAGGAACATTAAAAATATCTTCTTATTAATATATTAGTTGAATATAGTATGACACTTTTAAGGGATTGGATATCTCCTCATAGAGGTCATACCAAATAGAAGGAAATAGAAATATCATTACATTTCCCATGTTAGAAAATGACAATTAACCAATTGAAGGATGGTACTGAACTCCCAAGGAAAAATAAAATAGTAACATATGTATGTTATATCAGGAATTAGGAAAAGGATGTGGTTATATTAATGGGTTTATTGATTGAATTGAATTAAGTCCCTATTCAATCACTCGCATCAGGTTTTCCATCTATTTAGTATTCCCTAGAAATTGCCAACAGTTCCCCCATCTGTAACTAGGTATGAAACTTCTATATAAATTAAGGTGGAAAACTATGGTTTTATGCCTGATGACACTTAGGGACTTGTATTAGTCGATAGGGTGGGAGTTTGGGCTCATCACACCCTTTTTTTGTGGAATTGATGCCTACCCTATGACTCTTTAAAATATTTAATATATGTATAAAAATGTCTACCGAATCCCAATATGCGACTAGTTACCCAAACAATTACTATAGGTTAAGACTCGATATTTTTAAAATGGATATCTGTCTCATCCAAGAATCCATATGTATGTTTCTGAGGTTACCAATTCATTTTTTGCAATGGACTACTACTCATGTGTTGAAATCGTACAACCAAGAGGTTCCAAATCTGCAACAATGTAAAGAGGCGATTAATATGACAATGATTGTATTGGGACATTATGAGGAATCATATTTATCCTGGTTATTGTATGAATCAAAATCCATATATTTTTTAGAAATATTATATTTTAGATCACACTCAGAGGACATATATTAGTGATATGAGGTACTGGATATTGAAGCTCATGTGCGTCTGAATCATCCTATGTGTCATAATTATAGATAGAATCAAAGTTACCATAGTTTATTTCCCTTGTCAGTCATCTATCTAATGAGTTATAGGGAACATAAAATCGGAATGATTGGGTCTTAGTGATCATGTTTTTTGAGATATCCAAAAATTCACACCAATGTGGTAGTTTATTTGAGATCAAGAGATAAAAAGTCATTCTACATATCTAGATAATGAAAGGAGTGTGAGTTCTCATGTCTAATCATGTTCTTGGGACCATAACTAAGGTTGGTACTTTTGGTTGAGGAGAATATATCATGACACACATCGAGGCTTACATTGTGACATTTCACTTGTTGGTAATGATTCATTATGTGGAAGATATGACTATTTTAACTCCCTAAGATAATATTATCTATTCCCATAGTGATAACTAAGGGGTAAAAAGTAATTATTTTCACTTCACATCGATGTAGGGATTATGCACTAGGATATAACTTACTGTATTTATTATATAGAATGATCCTTATGGAGGCATCCTACGTATCCTTCTTATGGAAGGAATCGTAGTAATCATAGTTATCTTTATTGGGTATTACACATTGAGGATTCCATTATAATTAGGAAATATCATAGTATATCATTAATCATGTCCTATACTCGGAGGTTTCCCTTTTCATTGTGGATACTTATTGTGAAGATGATATGATTATTGTGACTCGCTAAGCCCACATGATCTATTCTAGTTGGGAGAAACAAGGGACAACAAGTAGTCAATGACATTGTGGATGATGTCATTTTGTGTTGGGACTACCCCTTGGAAAACTAATATGGAGATCGAACCTATGGGTGGTGTCCTATATATCCTAGTTTAGTAGTAATAATATTTTATATATTTCCAATAATTTGGGCTCAAACATCGAGGCTTCCATTAAAATTAGGACATATCATATTATTTCACTGGTCAGGGCTTGCACTATGAGGTTTCCCTTTGGATCTTTACTTAAATACTGAAGATGAAAAATGTCATCATGTCCAACAAGGTAATGTAGATCTAGATTTACACTCTATGGATAGAAAATTTCATCAAGTCTTGGGATAACCTATTTATCTTGCTTGCGTACCTCCCTACCATGATCTAATCATCCTCTCATCATGTTTTAATTATTCTCATTATATGTAAGAGAGTAACTTCATGTATTATCCAAGTATGTTCAAATGGTCTAGTTGCATTGTACAGAGGACTTCTGACAACATTGATGGAATTTTTGAAGCCTATCACATGATCAAGACTGACTTGTCTAGAGGACATCACAAGACCCTGATGGTTTATCCTAGAATCCATTGCTTGATCTAGATGGCTTATCTAGAGGCTATCACCTTATATAGATAACATACCCATGGTGTCATTTAACGATATTTTTGACACATATGTAGGATGTATATAGAGTCAATCGGAAATCTCTCATAGGGTGTTTCATGGCTTGTAAAACATGTTTGGGGGGAATTTTGATGTCATGTAAGACATGTCTAGAGGGAAGCATATGTATCGAAAAACTTGAACAGAGGGTGTTGTGTGACCTAGTGAACATGCCCAGATAAAACAATGATGATTGTATGATTAGAGATCAAATAATTATGTGAGTCAAGCCATGTATTTTAAGGACATTATGAGACTTGAACCAGAAACCCGATGGGTTTCATGAGACTAGTGTGACATACTTGAAGGGTACCATGTGATAGGAATCGACACATACATAATTAATTTAATGACATAAAGAAGAAACCAAAGAAGTATGACAAGATATGGGTTACATGTCGTTGTGATGTTACATTCACTAGATGGTTCATGCAATGAACATGAGGGCCAATGACATGTTCTTTCCAAAATCCTTATCCCTTTAATAATTGTTCTAATAATTATCAATAGAATGAATTATATTTCTTCACAGTTAATTTATTTTGAGTCTCATAGGATCTAGAAGAAATGAGGGATGTTTTTGACATGTCGCACTAGAATTCCATCACGTAATCTATTGGTTATCTGGAAAAGAGCTTTTTTCATGGAACAAGAATTCTACAGCTATTCTCCATTATATTACCTAACAAAAGACTTTCAAATTTCCAGATTATCCACTATAAGAAATATTATCGGGTTCTTCAGTTTACCAATGATTCTAGATGTGAAAAATATAACAAATTTTTTTGAGGCTAGAGTGGGTGATTTATAAGCCTCACCACCTCGGCAATTTTTTTGTTTGCGTAGTCCAGGCTGGATTCAATAAAGTGTCATGTCCCCCCAAATATTCTTAATCCTCTTTTGGGTATCACTACAATTGAGTCATGTATTTTTTATAAACTGTGAGTCAATCTAGTCAACATTCCCTTTATTAGATTATTTCCAATTAATAAGGACATGTCTGATCATGAATACTTGTCGAATGATTTACTTATTGTCATAATAACATTTCCAAGGGACTTCACAAGATCATGGAACTTGTTTGGAGGCATTCGTGAGATCTAATATGAATTGTCTAGAAAATTTTGGGAGATAAGGATGTTGTGTCCCAGGTATTTATGAGATTTGGTTGGCTTGTCTAGAAGTATCGCGAGACAATGCTGCAGACTTCCGAAGCTTGTTGTAATCATTTTACAACCATGAGAGGTTCTCACATCAACATATTTTTATTTACCTTGTTTATTTTTCATTGTTTAAGGGTTATGTGAGATTACATGATTAATTTCAAAGATAAATACTCTACATCTTGATAATTTACCGCTTGACCAAAAAATATATTATTGGAAGGTGTAATAAAATTGTTAAAAAATCAATCCATTTATCATTAGGGAACCAAAAGGGAGAGTGTGAGGTCACCTGGACATACACGAGGTGCATCATGTGATGAGGATGTAAAGACAATGGGAATTCACAAGATGCATCGAGCATGAAATGGGGTATCACATTGCCATGCAGACCACCAGATGCATATTACATCTCTTTTACAATTATCAGTGGTCTCCACGTTTCCTCCTTTTATTTCATTTGTTTTATTTTAAAAAGATTGGGGGCTATAATTTTTTTTCAATGATAGTAATAAATTTTTACCTTTCTATCTGTGATGTGGTGCAATGTCTTTTCAAATACTAGAGGCCTCATCCAATAGAATGATTCCCTCCCATGTTCAACGGACATTTGGATGGGTTGTTAGGCTCTCGCAAATGAAAGACTGTGTTTCTTGGGGCAGCTTGTCAGAAATCCTCTACATGACAGCGATATGTATGAAGAAACTTTTTGAGAGAAGAAGGAATTTTTCTAGGGTGATTCATGGAACCTAAAACAGACTATCCAAATCAAATAGTTCCTTCATGTGACCCTATGTTAGTCACACGGTCACATGTATCTTGGAGGATTACGGGATCCATAATCCATGACCACCACCTATTTCAGTTTTTTTTGTGGTGAATATAATATTTATATTTATGTATTAATTACTATGTGAGTTTTCCATTTCTTATTTGGTGGGTGTCGATGAATTCCCCCCACTAGAACAACATATTCTGGGAAAAGGACTAGATTATGTGGAAAATTAATGCCCTCCTAAGACTTTTACGGTGTTGCAAACCACTGTCATGGGTTAAATTTGGTCTATTTGGAGATGCATGGCATTCTATAGAATTCCTTATATATAGGGTAATAGAGGGAAGCATTATCCACTTGGTAAAATTCCCCTAGAAATTTCTCACCTATACTCTGTCACAAATCGTTTTCTCAAAACTATTCTGCATGAACTGATCATGAGACCATGCCCTGAGCCTTCGCTATAAAAATATATCATGATAATTTCCTCCCAAGACTGTTATTCTTCAAGTGCCTATATTACCCATCTAGGAACCATAATTCCTCCATGAGGACTGTGATTATCCTATGGGTTTCGCAGGATCCATAGGCTCGATCGTATGATCAATCAATTATCATGTGATTATCATGACCTTGTTCATGGGTAATGATTATGAGTATATAGAAATTCATTCGATTGCATGATGCCCCATTGGATTTATAAGAACTGAAATACCTTCATGGGATAGGCGATTCACATACTCCTTATGTGGTTCGTTAATCTCTCACTAATTCACATGATGTTACTGGTGGAGCAGGTTTATTTTGTCTTTACTTTGAATTGATTTTACTTTTTCTTTGTATTACATATTCCAATCACTCTTGTCCATATGTATTCATGTTCTTGCCAAGGATTATCAGTTGCAGCCAATCAAAGGGACACAATTTCTTGGAATCATATCTTTGACCCTCAATATCATGGGTATATTGAGAACATGAGTCTAAAGAGTTTCTTCACATATGGTATTTTTGAAAATCCTTCTTCCAAATGACTATTTATATATGAGTTTGATCTATTGGATGATGTTACAATCCCCCTAGACTCTAATATTCTATATCATGGTGTGAAAGACTCTATCTAATACTTTCAAATGAAAATTTAAAGGATAGAAACTTGATCACATCTTAGTGTTAAGGGATATCTTATATATTGGACAAATCCACCTTAGGTCCAGATGGATGTGAATTTCCTCATGGGGTGTCATATTCTAGGAAAGGATGGGGTTCAATGATGGATCTCCACCCAAACTATAATTTCTCTGATGAATGGGAATGGCCCTTCATGTTTAGGTAAAACTGCATAGAGTTTTATGATTAGCTATACAGAGTTCATCTTTATGAAGTTGTGTGGATTTCCCAGTTCATTATGTTCCTCTAGCCTGACCATCTACAAAATATGATCAGTTTTTGGGGCTCTATCACCAACACATTCCATATATTTGATGGTTAAGTGGGTATAATCTTAGGTACATCTAATAACCAGTTGGTACTCCCCTATGGGAGATATTTATGATGAATTCCTTCCTCCTATCGATGTCCAGGATGATACCTTGAAGACCCCAGTTTTTGAATGGGAGATTTTTATTATTGTGAAGGAGAAAATTTGAAAGGAGTTGTCAACATGTCCATTCATTTATTTCAAGTATTGGATCACTAATTGTTTTTTCTACAAAAAAGATAGGACAACTTCTATACACCCTCAACGGTTTCCTTCTCTCCAATTCTCCGACATTACTGGTACATATTAGGCAATCATGGAAGCTGGGGATTATAACTAATGTGGCCAATGATTGAATTTGTATATATTAATGGAACATTGGTTGGTATTCATCATATCCATGTTTTGATTGGGTGATTTTTTCATGATGGGGACACATGCTTAGGGATATGAGTTCGAAAACTAGTGATGGCGGTGTAACTTGTGGAAGAACAGAATATTAATATGGAATTGTAAGTCATTGAAAAACATTAACAAATTACGGGGTATATTCAACAAGGCATTACCCCTTACAGGATCAGTTGTCCTCTCCAATTTTTGTTTGGATGGATAGGGGATAACATTCATTGTTATGAGTATTTAAATGCCACACGGATCCCGAATGATTCAAACTACCCCAACCCACAAGATATATTAGGGTTAGGGGATTTGCCACCAAGACATGCCGAGGTTAATGATGAAATGATAAAATCTGATATCTTCTTATTTACTCATTTCTATGCCCCATCTAGAGAAATTATTGATATCAACTATAGTTCCCTTGATGAATGTTCCTATACGATCTCTTTTCAGGATGTGGTTCATGCATCTAGGGAGGAAGAGTAAATCATCTACGAGCCTTATAAACCATATCGATTTTCAACTAAATTTTTGTACATCTATTGGTATCCCATCTTACCTATACTACTGTTTAAGGGGAATTACATCCTGGGGTTATCCACAATTTTTGGAAGATCCTTGGATATAAAGATACTGATGATGAATTCATATTCCCCATGCTGATGTTCCTACTTTCCTTACCCATTATTACACCTCCACTTGGGTTGAAACATATCCAATTGGTGTGATAAACTATTCACTCAGACATGTGGAAAGAAATTTACTTCTCAACAACCCCTCTATCAATGGTAACAATCATAGTGATTGATGTTCTAGGAGAGATTTCATGAAAATGACCTCATGCGAGTGATTACTACCCTAATGTTTAAACAAACCCTGTTGGGTAAAATAATCTTCTATAGTTCTATAAGAATGATAAAATTGTTGAATGAAGGGAATATGTGGCTTCCTAAAATATTTCCCCATTGGATCAATTGATTATTCCTCCTCTTTTCATGGATACTCTGTCAGTCATAGGGGTTCGGGCACAACATAGGAGGATCTTTAAACAGATTATTACCTTGACTAGAAAGACCCCATTATAAGTAATCTGAGAACAAGGTAAACACCTTAATCAGTTATTTCATGATTTAGGAATAGGAGGTTTGACCAACAACCTATATATAGAATCATGAAACTAATCATTCTGACTTGGAAGGATCTATCCACAAGAAATATCTATTTGCATGATCTTGAATATGATGCTCCCCCTACTAGGAAGATGAAGGAGTCATTAGAGGAATTTGTGAATTTTTATCAATTGATATCAAAATATCTGGCCTAGAAGGATGCTTAGACTTTGTAGACATGAATATACTTGAAAATCATATCTCATTTGAGGTCTGATCCTTCAACATCAACATGTTCCTTTGAATTTTCCTGAATGAGGGTTTAAGAGTTTATGGATTCGGTTGAGACACTTCATCCGAGAGTAGAAGCCCTTGAAGTGGGGATATTAGTACATAAATATTCGATTAATGTTGCTTTCAGAACCCTTTAAAATATTTCTATTTTTGAAAATTATCCTTTATTATATTCCCACCATTTAAATGTATTCCATTTTTATGAAACTTCAGAGAGACTCCAAAATGTGGAGATTCCACATCATTTTTTTAGATTATTAATTAATGAATTTTATGAACTGTACACATTATGTCCAATTTTTCTTTTATTCATGATATGCATGGTGTTTTAATAATTCTACATTACATGCCAATAATAACCAAACCTTACATTATATCAAATAAACATGAATTATTTGAAATAAATGATGACATTATGATAGATTCTCTTTGAGAGATGCTCTATAATTCCATCCAACCCATGATTCTTTATTTATAATTTCACCCATCTCTCTTGAGATAACCTGACTTAGAGATGGATTTCTTAGGCAGGATTCAGGTCCCATAGGTAGAGTTCCCTTTTTTCAAGATATGACATTCTTGTGTAGAGCATCTTGATTTTATATGTTCATGTGGTGGGCCTTACAAGACACAAAAATCTCAATTTCATTCTTTCTATATTTTTATGTATTTTATCTTGGGATTCATATTTCTATAGTTTATGGTCTTTTAGAACAAATATGATATTGATTTAGTTTAGGGTCTTTTATATTAGACTTTATATTGCTTTATTTTAGTGTCTTGTAGCTCGAACCATACAACTCTTTAGTATAGGGTCTTTTGGATCATATGTAATATTGGTTTTTAGGGTCTATTTGCTCAGACCTGATATGTATTTAGTTTTGGGTCTTTTAAATCAGTCCTTATATCACTTTAGTTTAGGGTCTTTTAGCTAAGACCTGCTATTACATTAGGTTAGGTTTATTTTTCTCGAACCTTATATTGCTTATGTTTAGTGTCTTTTCTCTCAGACCTTATCAATGATCATGTGTTATGTTGAAGACATGTTAGGAATGAACCAAATCACACTGATTTGATGGGTTAATCTATGGTGTTTCCAAGGCACACAAGGATCAATAATCCCTTTTTATAGAGTGACACATTCAGTTGATGATAATATGCATATACATAGGATCTATATTCTACCATGAATAATAAAAAAAGGGTCCTTAAAGACAAGTATCTTTTCTAGTTTCTATGGAATATTTATGGTTTTAATATCCGTTGATGGAGAAATAATAGGGACACTAGGTCTTCCCATACTGTTTGAAGATGGAATATGTAAGTCATAACCCAAAAGTTTTATTCATGAATATGATATGGGGTAGACATTTCGAGTATATATGAACACATTCTATGATTCAAGGTTATGTCAAGGAGTTTCATCGGATCTCGAGGACTGAAGCTCCTTCTAGACAAGAAGGAGATCCCATTATTCAGTGGAATAGGCACCATATGCATTGTTAGCTGGGCCAAGAAAAAGATTATATCCATTTCTTTCCAAGGTCTATAAAATATTCCTGAAGACTTATGTTCATGGATGATGATGATGGGTATTAGAAGAATGCTATCCAGGAAGGGTTTTGACCCCCTAGGATTTTTTAGCTGTTGATAATGAAGTATGATCCCAATGCCATATGTTTTTTGATCATGAGTTGTGGGTAATAAAAGGATAGTGAATGGAGTGTCGCATTCCAGCCTTGATAAATGGAACAAAACATAGTGGTGTAACATCATGAATGTCAAATCTTCTCATACAGTTTGGTATGAAGATTGCATGTCATGATTCAAGGTGATCATATCTAGAGGATGATATGGGAAAGTCAAACCAAGAGTATTTTAGCCACACTGAGGTGTTGAAAGATGCCATGATGACGTCATGCTTAGAAGGATTTGAATATAATTTTCATAGTGTGTCATATTATGTTGATGGCCATAGGCACATGTACATGAAACATAGGCATAAATTCATAGTCAAGAAATGGGTCCCATGAAGAAGAATATATTTTCAATGACCCAAGAATGATTTACAACGATCTGAGGCACCCAAATCATGATGTGTGATATTTGAAAAGTGTAGTATCCACGAAGGGTTTGATCACCCTAAAGGTTGATTCAACACCTAGAGAACATATTCTATTTGTGATAATATGTGATGAATAATTAGTTTTAATTTTTACTGAATGAGGGGTTCCAATGAGTGTAGATTTTATTTTAATAGGGCTTTAGTGTATACGCTAAGTGCTTCATGAACAGTTAATTTTCACCATTAATTATTCCAAAACTCTTGATATGAAGAGTTCAGTGAGTGAAGACATGAAATTTTATCAGGCTTCCCTTTGTGTGTTTTCAACCTGACATGTTTTTTTGCCTCTTTATCTGGTTGTTTATGTCATGAAATTTAGACCATAATAGGCTAGAGTTTGCGGTCTTACAAGTTTTACCACAATATAGGCAGTTTATGGTCATGAAACATATGGATCTAATATGGATGATGATAGACAAGAGTCTAATTCGGACATCTAGGGGTAACAACATCCCAACATCCACCTGAGCAGGAGATGAAAGTGATGTAAATCATGGATCGATGTTCTTGGGTCATGAGTAGTGTCATGGGACAATCATACGGGGAGTAGTTCAGATCAGACTAGGGTGTTGAGTTCTACAATCATGATTTCTGGGCTCAAAAGTATCGGAACGTCCTTTTGTAGAGTGATGAATTTGGTTGACTAACATAGGTGTATATTCATGAGCTATAGGCATACATGCATAGTCATGTAAAGGGTCCATCGAAGACAAATATCCTATATATGGACTATGGAAGGTTCTTGGTAACATGGAGCACAAGATTCATGAATCATGACTCATGGAATGAAGGGATTTTAATGTTTATGGAATCATCCCATACTCCGGCTGACCAAGATCAGGCTCTTTTGGTGCCCTGATAGTGGATGAAAAATTTGTTATTCCATGCACAATTTATCCTCTTGTAGTGGGGACATAATTTCATGAAATTTAACATCATGCTGTAAGAAAATTTTCCTTTCGAATTTACATCTTGTGGTAAGGATGCATTTATTTTGAATTTTTAATGTCAAGAGAGAAATATGTTTACCTTTTATTTTAATGTCATATGGTAAGGATGTGTTCTCTTGTAGCATATCATCATGTGGAAAAGATATTTTTCATGTTGTTTAATATCATGATGTGAGGATGTAAATTAATGGAAATGTTGTAGTTTGACCAAAGAGAGGAAGTGTGTGTGTCACTATGTATCACATGAGAATCGGAATAACAACACATGTAGTTCAGCATGAAGTTCCCTATGCAAGTATGACACATATGAAAATAGGGGAACATTATATTTATTTGTTGTGGATGGGAAAATGTTGGAAATCATTTTGCCACTATGTGTCCTATAAGGACTAGAATCGAGTCACATGTAGTTCCTGAATGATAAAATCTCTCTTTGAAGGTCTGGTCTATATGATGTGGTGATAATTGATTCCATTGATTATTGTAGTATTTCCCAGGACTAGATATCAAAGAAACAGTACGTATCATGTGATTTTAGGAATCAAAACAATCAAATTTATTAAAGGACCATGAATTTTTATGTAATGCGACTAGGAAATTTACCATGTATTTTAACATCATAATGAAATAACTCAAGGATTGAATTTTATGGTCTTTAATTCAGGACCATAATGGAACTATCGTGTATTTCCAAACCCTGTTTTTTGTGGGTGATCCCTTCTTTCAAATCCTAAGCTCTCATGAGCTATTCTTGGTATGAGAAAATGTAATACCAAAGGTTTCTATCATAGTAAAGTGGTTGTTGAGGGTACAATTGAGGTATTTTTATAATTCAGTGTTTGGACCATGATATTGGATTGAGGTTTCCCAACATATCACATTTAAAAAATGAGAATCATTCCATACGTATTTCTAAATTTTATATGAAATTAAAAGACATGTGGTAAAGATGTTATCCACACAATGTAACATATTATGGTAAGTCCATTAGCGATGTATTTTATCATATTGTTCTAAGAACATTGACCATGAAGTTTAATGCATTATGGTAAGGACCTGTATCTCCTGAGGTGAAGATTAAGAGAGTTTGTGGATCTATACAGTTTTATATCATACAGTGAGGAATTTGAATACCGTGCATTATAATGTCTTATTGTTAGGACTTGGTTGCATAGATTAACGCCTTGTATAAACGATGAAATTTTGGAAAATATAATTGGGAAAAGTATATACTGAGAGTTGTTGCATTGGTAAGGGGTATAAAATATTACCTATCTATGGTGATTAATGAGTTGACCCCATTATGATAGACCTTAAGTATGATGTAAGGCCCTTCCCATTTATGTTCTAGCTTCTGGGGATTTTATCTAGGTATCAGTGGGGCTTTGAGACCCATCATGAGTTTTCCCTAAAGGAATAAATGGAGGTAAGAATTTTTATTAAAGGCTTGTGAAATTTGAACTGGATGGACCTCTAGGTAGTGTAATGTGTGAAAAACACTCCCATCATGTCATTGAAACTCATCTATCTATTATGGAAAGTGTTCATCAACTGAGAGCTATTCTCAGATTTCTTTTCTGAGTTAAGGAAACATGATCCCTATGGGTTACACTACCTTAGTCTAGTAAACCAATGGCTATCGGGTTCCCTATATGGTAGTACGTGTGGTTGTAGAATAGGACCATAATGCATGGTGGTGCTTTTCCCACCGATAATTCTTATTCTATTTCAACAACTTCTGGAGCATTTTCAACATGGTCTTATAAATGGACTCAATCTAACCATTTTCCTTTTCATGATAGAGATATTATTGATTATTAATGATATTTTAGTCTTGGTATAGTCTCTTTAACTCTATAGAATAGAAGATAGTGCTATTTTCCATCAATATTGTGTTAGGGACCCTGAACCTAGAAATGAGAAGATATTTCATGAAATTGATGATATTACTTTCCCGAAATACTTTAGGGGTATTTCCTTATCCCAATTGGAAATTAAGTCAATAGAAATAAATATGTAATTGAAATTATTAGTTTTTTCTTCGGTATATCACCCCCCAATATCAATTCCCCCAAAAGAAAATGGATTGGAATATTTAGCAATATGTAGAAATTTTGGGGGCTGATGGATGATGTTTTCATGGACCAAGCACAACTAAAATTTCTTGATCAAATCCACATAGTATTGTATCATGGTTATACAGAAATATATCCACCTCTTGATTTGGTGGGACAACTTGATAAAATATTGATGGGACCCACAAGATATTTCATGGACTTCATGATTGCAGAAATCTCTCCTTCTACCATGCACTTGATGAGGATTCCCTCAAAGAATCATTTTTAAAGTAAATTCTGGTCATTTGGGCCATCTTATGGAGTAGAGTTTGTTACATTATGCCCAATATATTACATTTTTTCATGGTCTATTTGTAGGATCCTTTTTTGGAGATAACTTATTATGGGATCCATCCATTTTGTGGTGGTTATTGGTTCATCATACAATGGTGTTGTATTTAATTGATTAATATCTTCCAAATTCCATATGATGATCGATGAGATGATTATACAATTCATGATATGGAATACTAATTACACATAATCTCAATAGGCCAGAATAGTGGTTGCATTTTCCAATGGATCGACACGAGCATTCTATGATCAGGGAACATACTAAATTTTGGCTCAAAATGGAACTCTACCCCCAATCCTCCAAAATAGCTACTCAGAGGGTCTAGGTCTTCCTTTTTAATGGAATATTAACCATTGATATGATTTATCACCAATTCCCACTACCATTTTATATCTATGTAGGCTATTTGTAGCTATTGTGAAAGTTCTAACCCGACAATGAGGGATTGATATTTGGATTCATTGTTTACACAACCATCAGATAGTGAGAAAGAGTAGGGAAATCTGCTTTGTTTGGTGAACAAAATAAAATCACCAAACCAACTTAATTATGATTTGATGTTTCAATCCTTGTGCTGGAGGGACTCTAGGAAGAACTATAAATGTAAATCTTCCTTGTCCAGGGATTGGAATGGACGTAGAATACATCATCATCTAGATGATTGATGTCTTGCAGTTTATTTTTTGTGTTAGTATGTGTTGCATGAAAATCAGCTAGGGATTTCCCTTTCACTGAGTCCTGTAAAAAGAACTACATGTAGTAATTTTGTATAATGACCACTTATTTTTCCATTTACTCATTGAATATTATATATCTAGGGATATACTTGGGCATATCAATATGAGATACCTGATGAACTTTGTGGTGCTAAAAGTAATGACGTGGTTTTTTCACTATGAAAATGAGTGCATGGTAGTTATTATTGACATCTTAAAATCTAATCTCATTGACTAGAATCATCTATATAATGTATTAGAAACTATTATCACTTCCAAAATCATTTTTCTATTTGAGGAGGTCTCCCATTGAGTGCTCTATGGGGGAACATATAAGATGAGTGGCCTACCTTCCACAATAGGAATCAGAAACGGTGGGTGCATTATGTACTACTTTATACTATATAAGGCCGTTTGATAGTCATTTTCCCATTTATAGGTGATTCCTTTCTTTATTATCCTAGTGAAGGGGGAATATTTTCATGCTAGGTTGTCTATGAATAACCGAAGCTAATTGAGTATCCCTTAGACTCCTCTTAGTTGTTTGAGATTTCTAGGAGTTGACATTCCTAAGAATTCAGTAGTCATTTCTGGGTTATGTTTATTGTCAGGATGGAATGCCAAAAATACAATGAACATTCCTATTGTTACCATGAATGTGAATTTTAGAAGATTTATCTCCAGACTACAACGTCGCTACTTGTCAATTTATTTTGGAAATCCTTGAAGTGATTACATCACTATCAGGATTTAATAACCCGGTCATCTACATTACATTTGGATATCCTTCCCATGAATGGCTTAAATATTATGATCCACCGAACATTGTATGTAGCACAAAAATTCTTTCATCCAAATGGTATGACATGGTAGAAAATGATTCCCTGAGGCACCCTAAAGGTAGCATCTTCCTTCTATACAGGGGACATACTTATTTGATTATACCCCCAGTACTCATCCATGAAGGAATGGGTTTAGAATCTAGTAGTTTCATTAATAAAGATTTATGAGTTCAATATAGAGAAATACTTTTTTCAGGAAATGCTGGTTAAGGTCTCTAAAACCATTGGAGACCCTTATATTATTTTGACATGAGATATACATATCATTATCTTTTAGGCACATGATGAAACAAATCAATGTAGTCATGTATGTCTTGTTTCATTCCCATATTTATCTATATGAGCTAATATATGGTGGTGGGGAAACATTCCTCAAATTCTAGTGGGGCATTCTTAGCGTCATCCTAATATTCCTCTAATTCTAATTCTATGGGCTCATTTTCTGATACAGATGGAAATCTGGTGGCTTCTCGATAACTATTAGGGAGAGGGAGTCAATTATAAGAGAAATTTTCCTACCTTACTATCTGAGTCTCCATAGAGAGATGCAAGAGCGGATTGGTTTTTACACTATCACTAAATACTTGAGGGGCTTGGAACTCTAGGACTAGATCTATTAACTCGACCAGATTTATGGGGAAGATATAGTCATTTTCAAGAATACTAAATTGGTTTTTATGGGCAGTTCCAAATCCATTAAGTACTACAACTTGTATATCATCATTCTCCATTGGTAGGTTTACTCTATTCTTGTAGAAATATGCTTTAGAATTTGTGGATACATAAGACTCAAAGGGGTAATTTCAACCTATTAGTTTTCCGAGTCTTCCACTTATGGGGTAATTCAGACACAGAGAGAATGTCCAAGGCACCGCCATCTGTTTATGGAGATAGGGCCTTCCATGTATGAAATTGCATGTAGTGTCTTTCTAGATACCAATAAACTCTATTTCAAATGTCAACACCCTAAATTACCATTCATGTTTTATCATAGCAAGAGGTATTTGGGAACACTTTTCCTACATTTTAATGGTTATATTTTTCCAATATAGGTCCCTTATCTATATCTAAAACATCATAGGGTTCGAACTAAGATGAGATTGATCTCAGAACTCTTTCTATCAGAGCCCTTTCTACATTGATGTTATTGAGTATTATTGAAACATTCAGGGGAATGATGTTACTGTTGATGACTTCCTCTTAATCCAAGTCAGGGAATGAGATGGAGAAATGACATTTTGATGGCATGGTATGCACTGGATAAACATCAGGTGAAGAGACTTTCATCTCAAACTCCTGTGGGATATGAAGGATTCAAAAACATCCGACCTAATTTTTTTTTATAGATGGAGAACATCTAGTATTGAGAGATTCTCCGGTTATACTTCTAGATATTTCAGAATGTCGTACATTTGATCAGAGGTTGAATCTTCCCAATAAGGGGTTTTACTTGACATGCAGCTTTGTATTGGAGGCATTTGAGGTGAATGAGACTAGTTCATATGTAAAGGTTGTGAGAGCATCTGCTGTAGGTGGTGTGGGTCTCACTGATCTTTCATGTTGTTTGCGTTGATCAGATAATCTATCAATTACTAAGTATTCATTCCAAAAAACTGGGTGTGGACAAATTCTGAAGGTTTTTGAGAAACCGTTGTGATATTACTGGGTACGTTGGAGCATATTACCATGGTTCTCAATTGCATATATTTTGTCGGTAGAAAATTGACTAAAATATTGGGTCCAACCATGCCCATGTTTTCCCATGTATACTTTTTTTCCTACGCGTATATCACCCACTCTCTAACTATATGCAAGAAACTCATATTTTGTGGAATGACCATCATATATGAAAGGGTCTTCCATGTGTATCACATTGAAAGAACCAATGATATAATCTTCATCCGACGAGGATCTTATTTTTTTGGGTGGTTCCCATACTTCAAATGTAAGATGGAAGAAATATGAAAGTGTTAGAGCTTATGTTGGACAAGAATATGACTCTTCCTCTTCTGTTACTTCATATATTCGGTGGTCAAGAACACCTTTAAATGAAATATTTGATTATACCTATTTAGTTGGTGGATCTACTCCGGGTCTAAGTAGTATTTCTATTAGGGTGTAATAAAATTGATCAACCATTTTTTGAGTCATCTAGTTTTCAAATATCTACACATGCCTGGAAGGAACAGTCTTCCAATCACTAGTGCAGAAAACGTTTTTTACGTCACCATTTTTTACGTCGGTTATATAAAACCGTCGTCATAATATGTAAAACGAGGTTTTTTACGTCAGTTATTTCTTAACCGACGTAAAAACCTGTGTTCGGTACACATTTAACGTCGGTTATACAAATAACCGACGTTATTAATCTCGCGGCTTCGTTTTTTACGTCGGTTATTTTTATAACCGACGTAAAAAACGCGGTTTTTGAAGGCTTTTTGACGTCGGTTATAAAATAACCGACGTAAAAAAAGAATCCGCAGATGTTTTTGACGTCGGTTATTCCATAACCGACGTAAAAAAACGCGGATTTTGAGCCATTTTTTACGTCGGTTATTATATAACCGACGTAAACAATGAATCGGAGGAAGTTTTTTACGTCGGTTATTGAAATAACCGACGTTATAAATGTTTTTAAAACAATTATCACGTCGGTTATTGAATAACCGACGTGATAACTCAATTAAAAATTTACCCAGACCCGTGGATTGTCATTCGCGAGTTTACCTTCGACAGTCGCGACTCGTCTCTCTCGCGCGTAAACCCGAATCGGCTCGTCCATTTCGTTGGTTTAGATTCGTTTTGCGATCATCGTTTCTCATATTTAATCTCCTCGGATCAATCATCTAAACTCGCAGCACTCAGGTAATCCTCCCACTCGTTCGTTTTTTTTCGCGGATAGTAAATATATATGTGTTGTGATTTTTTTGTTGAAACTAGCTAAGATTCTTCGATTGCGAACCCTTTTAACTCGTTTTGGCACCATAATCTTATTTATCATCCCTAGATCTATTTGTTCGACTTGCAATATTGAGTAATTTTATGATTTCACTAATTTTTCATCCTTTTCTATAAATCCCCGAGAGGGTTGGGGCGTGTCCATTTGGATGGGTTGCCCTTTTACAGTTGTTACTACTTTATTCACACACAACCATGGCATAGGTGCATGGATTTGGGGTCGGGGGGTGTCCAGGGGGGTTTACAAGGGGGTGGGTGGGTGTGGGGGGCTGTCCAAGGGTGTGGGTGGGTGTTGGGGGGTGTCCAGGGGGGTGTCCAAGGGGGTAGGGGGTGGGGGGTGGTGTCCAGGAGGGGTGGGGGGGCTGTCCAGAGGGTTGGGGGGTGTCCAGGGGGGTGTCCAAGCAGGTCGGGGGTGGGGGGTTGTGTCCAGGAGGGGTGGGGGTGCTTTCTAGAGGGGTCGGGGGCTGTCCAGAGGGGTCGGGGGGTGTCCGGGGTGGTGTCCAAGGGGATGGGTGGGTGTGGGGGGCTGTCCAAGGGGGTGGCGGCCTGTCCAGAGGGGTCGGTGGGGTGTCCAGGGGGGTGTCCAAGGGGGTGGATGGGTGTGGGGGGCTGTCCACGTGGGTGGCGGCCTCTCCAGAGGGTATTTGGGGTTGTCCGGGTGGGTGGGGGGCTATCCAGAGGGTTGGGGGATGTCCAGGGGGTGTCCAAGGGGGTAGGGGTGGGGGGTGGTGTCCAGGAGGGGCGGGGGGCTGTCCAGAGGGGTCGGGGGTGTCCAGGGGGGTTTACAAGGGGGTGGGTGGGTGTGGGGGGCTGTCCAAGGGCGTGGGTGGGTGTTGGGGGGTGTCCAGGGGGGTGTCCAAGGGGGTAGGGGGTGGGTGGTGGTGTTTAGGAGGGGTGGGGGGGCTGTCCAGAGGGTTGGGGGGTGTCCAGGGGGGTGTCCAAGCAGGTCGGGGGTGGGGGGTTGTGTCCAGGAGGGGTGGGGGTGTTTTCTAGAGGGGTCGGGGGGTGTCCAGGGTGGTGTCCAAGGGGATGGGTGGGTGTGGGGGGCTGTCCAAGGGGGTGGCGGTCTGTCCAGAGGGGTCGGTGGGGTGTCCAGGGGGGTGTCCAAGGGGGTGGATGGGTGTGGGGGGCTGTCCAAGGGGGTGGATGGGTGTGGGGGGCTGTCCAAGGGCGTGGGTGGGTGTTGGGGGGTGTCCAGGGGGGTGTCCAAGGGGTAGGGGGTGGGTGGTGGTGTTTAGGAGGGGTGGGGGGGCTGTCCAGAGGGTTGGGGGGTGTCCAGGGGGGTGTCCAAGCAGGTCGGGGGTGGGGGGTTGTGTCCAGGAGGGGTGGGGGTGCTTTCTAGAGGGGTCGGGGGGTGTCCAGGGTGGTGTCCAAGGGGATGGGTGGGTGTGGGGGGCTGTCCAAGGGGGTGGCGGCCTGTCCAGAGGGGTCGGTGGGGTGTCCAGGGGGGTGTCCAAGGGGGTGGATGGGTGTGGGGGGCTGTCCAAGGGGGTGGATGGGTGTGGGGGGCTGTCCAAGTGGGTGGCGGCCTCTCCAGAGGGTATTTGGGGTTGTCTGGGTGGGTGGGGGGGCTGCCCAGAGGGTTGGGGGATTCTAGGGGGGTGTCCAAGGGGGTAGGGGGTGGGGGGTGGTGTCCAGGAGGGGTGGGGGGCTGTCCAGAGGGGTCAGGGGGTGTCCAGGGGGGTTTACAAGGGGGTGGGTGGGTGTGGGGGGCTGTCCAAGGGTGTGGGTGGGCGTTGGGGGTGTCCAGGGGGGTGTCCAAGGGGGTAGGGGGTGGGGGTGGTGTTTAGGAGGGGTGGGGGGGCTGTCCAGAGGGTTGGGGGGTGTCCAGGGGGGTGTCCAAGCAGGTCGGGGGTGGGGGGTTGTGTCCAGGAGGGGTGGGGGGCTGTCCAGAGGGGTCGGGGGGTGTCCAGGGGGGTTTACACATCGATTTGTTTTATATTTCAAAATTGTTATATTCAGATTATGATTTTTTTCATATAAACATATATTTGTCTTATCTAAAAAATATATATATTTTTGCTATTTTTTATAGGTAATAATGAGTCGAAGTTGGATTACGGCACATCGAATGAGCCATGAATATGAGGAAGGTGTTGATGCCTTTTTGGAATTTGCTAAACGAAATGTTCCAAGTAGTGACATTTTTTTCTGTCCATGCCTGAAATGTCTGAATATGAAGAAGTTGAAAAGTAGAGAGATAAAAGATCATCTGATTTGTCATGGTTTCAATCCGAGTTACAACCCTTGGATTTGGCATGGCGAAACTGGACAGAATGTCACTGATGATAATGAATCGCAAGATGGTAACTCCGATGGAATTGATGAAATGATTCGCGATATTGTAGCAGAACAAATTGAGATAGAACCGAGAGTTGCACGTCTATATGGTGATGCCGAAAAACCATTATATCCTGGTTGTACAGATTTTACGGTTTTGTCGGCGGTGTTAAGATTGATTAACCTGAAGGCGAAACATGGATGGAGTGACAGAAGTTTTACAGAGCTTCTACAATTGATGAAAGACATTCTTCCAAAAGATAACGATCTTCCAGATTCACATTATAAGGCCAAAAAAATATTATGCCCGATGGGATTGGGATACAGGAAAATACATGCATGTCCGAATGACTGCATTATATATAGGAAGGAATATGAATTTCTGAAAGAGTGTCCCAAATGTGGGACATCACGGTATAAGGTGAAAGAAAAATCACAAGCTGATGTAGAGATTACAAAGCTCCCTTCAAAGGTATTTTGGTATCTTTCTATAATTCCTCGTTTCAAACGTTTATTTGCTAATTCACATGATGCAAAAAGGTTAAGATGGCATGCTGATGAGCGGGTATGTGATGGAAAAATACGTCATCCAGCTGATTGTCCACAATGGAAGAAAATTGATGCCCAATACCCTACATTTGGAAATGAAATTAGAAATCTGAGACTAGGCTTGTGCACAGATGGAATGAATCCATACCGAACCCTCAGTAGCACACATAGTTCATGGCCTGTTTTATTGGTAATTTACAACCTCTCTCCTGAAGTTTGTATGAAGCGCAAATATGTCATGTTGAGTATCATGATCTCTGGTCCAAAGCAACCCGGCAATGATATTGATGTATACTTGTCACCGCTGATTGATGATTTGAAACTTTTATGGGCTGATGGTATTAGGGTGTATGATTCTTATAAAATGGAATATTTTCAACTGCATGCAGTGCTTCTATTCACTATAAATGACTTCCCAGCATATGGAAATTTGTCTGGATACAGTGTTAAAGGGCATAAAGCATGTCCAATTTGCGAACAACAGACGTCATATTGTCAATTGCATCATGGGAGGAAAACAGTGTACATGGGTCATCGAAAGTTTTTGCCTATGGATCACCCTTATAGAAGACTAAAAAAGGCATTCAATGGCTCACAAGAATTTGATACTGCACCTCAACCTTTTTCCCCAGAATTGTATTTTGAGAGGGTGAAAAACCTTGATGTGACATTGGGAAAGACACAGAAATCTGGTAATGATAGACATATTTGGAAGAAAAGGTCAATATTTTTTGAGCTACCATATTGGAGGTATCATGAAGTCAAACATAATATTGATGTCATGCACGTGGAGAAGAATATCTGTGATTCTTTGATCGGAACATTGCTAGATATTAAAGGAAAGACAAAAGATGGGTTGAATGCAAGGTTAGACCTACTGTCAATGGGAATACGTTTAGAGTTAGCTCCCACTCCTAAAGGAAGACGAACATTTCTTCCCCCGGCTTGTCATACATTATCGAAGAGGGAGAAAAGTAGCTTCTGTCAGTGTCTTCATGATATCAAAGTGCCTCAAGGTTATTCTTCAAATGTAAAAAATTTTGTCTCATTGAAAGACTTGAAGTTGATAGGTATGAAATCACATGATTGTCATGTCATGATGCAACAAATTCTACCAGTTGCACTGCGTGGAATATTGCCCATCCGTGTCAGAAAGACTATAATGAGGTTGTGTTATTTTTTCAATTCAATTTCCAACAAGGCGATTGATGTGAATGCTTTGAACATTTTGGAAAAGGATGCAATTATTATACTTTGTCATTTGGAAATGTATTTTCCTCCAACTTTTTTTGACATGATGGTGCATTTACTGATTCATCTGGTTCAAGAAATAAGGCTTTGTGGACCTGTATATCTTCGTTGGATGTATCCTTTTGAAAGGTATATGAAAATATTAAAGGGATATGTTAAAAATCCATATCGACCTGAAGCCTCCATTATTGAAAAGTATATTTCTGAGGAGGTAGCAGAGTTTTGTACGAGTTACTTGGCTACGGCGCAACACATAGGTTTGCCTCCATCTCGCCATGAACGGGTTAATAATGAGGGAAAGGGGATTCGTGGCTTGAAAGTCAAATCACTGTCAGCTGAACATATGAAGAAGTTAGAATCATACATCTTGAATAACATAGCTGATGTTCAACCGTATATCACATTGCATATTAATGAGTTGAAACAATGTCATCCAAAGAAGAAAGAAATGTGGATTTTGAATGAGCACAACAAAACTTTTTTGCCATGGTTTAAAAAGACCTTGCTTGGTAGATCAGATGTATCAGAGACATTAAAATGGATAGTGGGTGGTCCATCTTTAAATGTGATAACATGGTCCGCTTATGACATTAATGGCTATACATTTCATACGAAAGCTCAGGACAACAGAAGTGCAGTTCAGAATAGTGGTGTATTGGTGTTTGCAGAAGCAATGCATTTTTCGAGTGCTAAGGACAGAAACCCAATTTCGGCATCAAGTGCATATTATGGAGTGATTGAAGACATATGGGAGGCTGATTACTTTAAAATTAAAGTTCCCGTTTTTAACTGTAAATGGTTTATCGGTAACAACAGTGTCAGACACGATGAATTTGGAATGACACTTGTTAATCTGAATAGATTGGAAGACACAGCTGATTCTTTTATAATGGCAACACATGCCAAACAAATTTTCTATGTAGTAGATCAATCAGATATGAAGTGGGCTGTTGTTTTACAAGGGAAAAACCAATATGTTGGTGAGGATGAATTTGATGAAGATGCTGATTTATGTGAGATCCCTACTTCCATGGAAAGATTAACAGAACATAATGATGAGTATGTTGAAGACATGGTTTGTGCCATTAGGAACGATCACGACGAAGGAATTTGGGAAAACAATCCAACTGTACATTCCTAAAATTACAGGTAACACAAGTATATATCTTGTTTACATTTAGTTTTTTCATATAATGTTAGATACTGTAAATTTTTTACTTATTAAAATATGTATCAAACCAAAACGATAAAACAATAAAAACCGTAAAGAGGAGAAGTCCTGCGCGCACCGGCAACCGGTCCTCTCTGTCTGTACCACCGGCCGGCCGCTGGCTCACCACCGGCCGGCCGGTGGACCAGACAGAGAGCCTTCCTCTGTCTGGATCACCAGCGGCCGGCCGGTGTTGAGCCAGCGGCCGGCCGGTGGTTCAGACAGAGAGGAAGGCTCTCTGTCTGGTCCACCGGCCGGCCGGTGCTGAGCCAGCGGCCGGCCGGTGGTCCAGACAGAGACAGAGCCTCTCTGTCTGGATCACCAGCGGCCGGCCGGTGTTGAGCCAGCGGCCGGCCGGTGGTTCAAACAGAGAGGAAGGCTCTCTGTCTGGTCCACCGGCCGGCCGCTGGATCACCACCGGCCGCCCGGTGGACCAGACAGAGAGCCTTCCTCTCTGTCTGGATCACCAGCGGCCGGCCGGTGAGGAGCCAGCGGCCGGCCGGTGGTTTAGACAGAGAGGAAGGCTCTCTGTCTGGTCCACCGGCCAGCCGGTGGTGATCCAGCGGCCGGCCGGTGGTCCAGACAGAGGAAGGCTGTCTGCTCCACCGGCCGGCCGGTGGTGAGACAGCGGCCGGCCGGTGGCATCAGTGAGTCCACTTTTCAGCTTTCTTATGCCAACTCCTTGGCAACATTTTGCCTGTGTTTACCATGTTTATCATTGTTTAACATGCTTATCATATTACCGATGTTTACTATTATGTAATTTAGTACACTTTTCTATTTGTGAACTAATGTTTTTTTTTTGATTTGACGGAAAATGACAGATCAATCAGTTGATCAGCCACATGATTCTGGAGATGAGCATATTGGTCATACATCTGGGGAGGAACATTCACATGCTCCTATTACGAAAAAGAGTTCAAAGGTTGGTAAGCGTGGGTGCACACGTTTACCAAAATTATCACTTGCCCGTACGAAGGAGGAGAGGATAGTCGTGGAGTTTGATGAAGATGATCTTCCTAGAGGTCCAAATGCTAAAGATTTTAAGGGTTTTGTAGCAACTCAGGCTAAGAGCAAAGTAAGCATTCTCTATGATGATTGGAGAAGTGTGGATAAGGCGATAATTTCTCAGCTGTGGGAGACCATTTTGGTAAGATCTTTTGCTATTGTTTGACTGTTCTTTAAATGTTTCTAGTATATATAATATTTTTAACCTCTTTTTTATCAGATGACATTTGATATTCCTGACACTAGAGGAGTCAGGAAGAAATGCTTATCGTTGGCTGCTAGGAGATGGAGGGATTTCAAATCAACCCTCTCATCTGATTTCATTTATGGTCATAGGAGTCGTGAGAATCCATGTCGTATATATCCTTTTATAGATGAAGACACATGGAGAGAATTTTTTGAAAGTAGAAGAAAAGAATCATTTTTGGTAAGGGCAATGTAAACTTTTATAAGCTTTCTTATATAAATGATCTTATTATTGTTTTGTTAATGATTACTTATTCTTAATTTACAGCAAACAAGGAAAGCTCATCAAGAGATCCAATCTAAAAATGTATACCCTCATAGTTTATCTCGGGGAGGGTATGCATTATTGGAAGAACAAATGATGGCAGAAAAATTTCAACAACTAAGAGCTGAGTCTTCAAGCTCTGGAGAGGTGGCCCCTCCATCCCCTCCATCTAGACATGAGAAATGGAAAAGAGCTCGGAAGGGCAAAAAAGGACAATATCTTTCGGAAGAATCGAGACTCGTAGTTGAGAGGATTGTAAGATATCTATTTTATTTATTTAAGTTTACTATTTTCGTCATATATTTCCAATCATTATAGAAAAGTTCAATTAATTATTACAGGACTCTCTTGAGGAGCAGAGTTCACAGGGGACATTTACACCATCTGGGAGGGAAGATATTTTATCTGTGGCATTGGGAAAGCCCGAACATCCTGGCCGTGTAAGAGGATATCCGGCAGGTGTATCGGTAAGAAAAGTGTTGCCACGTTCCTCAACTTCTAACGTTGAGGGAGTTTATAAAAAAAAATAGAATCGTTGGAGGCTGAAGTCCATAATATTAATGCGACAATGGAGGACAAGATTAGAGCATCGGTGCAGTTAATGTTTGCAGACTTGCAAAGACAATTTCAGGGTGCAGCTCCCACTCCACCTCTCCCAGTAGCTCCCACTCCCCCACCTCAGCCTGCGGACCCCATTTTTGATCCTCCTCCTCCGCCGCAGCTACCTACTTATTGTGAGTTGTATGTTGATGATCCTCAACATCATATAGTTGCATATGGGATGGTATATTGTATAGGAGATACAGTTCATCATCAACAGTTAGAGGTAGAGAATCAGAGGGTCACTGTACAGGATATTATAGATAGATCAGCTCGGATACCATTACCTACAGATGAGGTGACGACAGTTGGACATAGTATCGGCCATTTTTTACTTTGGCCATCTAGACTTCTTCGACTCATTACCATAGAGGTATGGATGTTATATCTTTTATTTTATATTTTTATTAATGTTTTATCATTTGAAAACTAATATATTTTTCAATTTATTTTTACAGGAATACTTCAAAGGTAAAGAAATACTGTATAGACAACAACAAAGACAGATAGCTATGACATCAGATGCAGATAGTAGCAGTCTTGACAAATTGTCAAGATATTCAAATTTGTTGGCGGATCATTATGACTTTACAATGGAAGCTCATGTCTGTGGACGTGAACTATGTGTGGGGATTATGAAAACTGATATCATGGAGTTTGTCACTGGAGATAAGATGGGCATCAACGTGGTGCAAATTTTTATCATGTAAGTCTTAACTCCTTTTCCTTGCGTTATATTTATTAAAAATGTATACTTATGTCTGCTTTGTATTAGGTATATGTATAAAATTTGTGAGAGGAATGAGCTGACAGATGTATATGGATTCATGGACCCACAATTGATTTCCCCTGAAGCATGTGCATTGGATGAGGAACAAAGAATGCTTTATATTGCTGATAGATTTGAAAAGAATGTAATCACACAGTGTTGGATGATGCCTTTTTGTGAGAGGTATGAAACACATCCCTCTCAAAGAGTTAATTATATTTTAACATAAAAAACCACTAATGTTAAATTTCCTTTTCTCAGGGATCATTGGATGTTAGGGGTTTTTTGCCCTAGGGAGAAAACACTTTATTGGATATGCTCTCTCCATGATGATGTGCGAGAAAGTTTTAAGAATATATTGGAAACGTAAGTTTCAATTTCACAATAGTTTTATATATTATAATGAATTTTAAATTTACCCCATTCGTATTATTTTCTAACAGGGCATGGGTCCACTTTCGAAAAAGCGCAAAGAAAAGGAATTACAAGATCAAATATGTACATGCGAAGGTAAATATCCATTTATAATTTGTACATTTTGATTTATTACATAAAAATAATATATTGAATTTACACTCATTCAAACAGAAATGTCATGAGCAACAAGGCATCATCGAATGCGGATATTACATGTTAAGATTTATGTATGAAATAATAACAACTGGGACAGTTCTGAGTTTTGACCTGGTAAGATTTCCTCTTTCTAATAATATTTCAATTTGATTTATTCATTATACACGTTGACTACTATCCTTTTCCTTTGTAGCTTTTTGATGACCCTCAACCCTTTACTGCTGAAGATATCAAACACTTACAAGTGGAGTGGTCAAATTATTTTACAGGTTTGATTGACTTTTAGTTGTTTGTAATGTAAAATGTAATTTTGAATATTGTCAATGTAATTGTGTATTTCGTAGTCGTTTAGGTTGGATTTAGTTTTTTTTTAAGTTGACATTGTAAGTTTTGAATGTTATATAAGTGAATGTTTAATTTTTCTCTACTTCTTGTTTTGGTCTACTGTTGATGGTTTTTCTGGTCTGGATTTTGGTATGGGGGGAGAGGTTCCAAGGGGGTGGGTGGGTGTTTGGGGGGTGTCCAAGGGATATGGGAGGGGTGTCCAAGGTGTGTTTGGGGCTGTCCTAGGGGTCGGGGGGGGGGGGGTGTAAATGAGGGTGGGGGTGTCCAAGGGGTGGGGGGTGTCCAAGGGATATGGGAGGGGTGTCCAAGGTGTGTTTGGGGCTGTCCAAGGAGTCGGTTGGGTGTCCAAGTGGTGGGGGGGTGTCCAAGGGATATAGGAGGGGTGTCCAAGGGGTGTTTGGGGCTGTCCAAGGGGATGGGGGGGTTTCCAAGGGGTAGGGGGGGTTTCCAAGGGGTAGGGGGGGTTTCCAAGGGGTCGGGGGGGTGTCCAGGGGGTGGGGGGCTGTCCAGTGGGTGGGGGGGGTGTCCAAGGGGTGGGGGGGTGTCCAAGGGATATGGGAGGGGTGTCCAAGGGGTGTTTGGGGCTGTCCTAGTGTTCGGGGGGTGTAAATGAGGGTGGGGGGGCTGTCGAAGGGGTGGGGGGGTGTCCAAGGGGCAGGTTGGGTGTAAATGAGGGGGGGGGGGGTGTCCAAGGGGTCTGGGAGGGCTGTCAAGGTGTGGGGGGGTGTCCAATGGGTGTTTGAGGCTGTACTAGGGGTCTTGGGGGTGTAAATGAGGTTGGGGGGTGTCCAAGGGGTGGAGGGTGTCCAAGGGATATGGGAGGGGTGTCCAAGGGTTGTGGTGGGGCTCCAATGTGGTGGGGGAGGGCTGGCCAGGTTGTTAGGTGGGTATAGATGAGGGTGGGGTTCAGTTGGGGCTTGGGGGAGGGCTGGCATGGTTATTTTTGTTTGGTTTCTGGTTGCTTTTTGGTGAGAGCAGTGCAATTATTTAAAAAAAAAAAATTTCTTTCACGTCGGTTATAAAATAACCGACGTGGTAAATAAATCGGTAGGGGTTTATCACGTCGGTTTTTTCTAGAACCGACGTGATAAACCTTTCCCGGGGATTTTATCACGTCGGTTCTTAGTATAACCGACGTGATAAAAGGCCTGGGAATCGATTTACCACGTCGGTTATTTAATAACCGACGTGCTAAAATGTTTCCCAGGCCTTTTTATCACGTCGGTTTCCTAAATAACCGACGTGGTAATAGGCCAGGGGAAGGGTTTATCACGTCGGTTATGACATAACCGACGTGATAAACGATATCCCAGGCGTTTTATCACGTCGGTTTAGGGAATAACCGACGTGATAAAGCCCCCCGCGCATATTTATAACGTAGGTTATTATATGAACCGACGTGATAACCACCGTGAAGTTAGGGATATTACGTCGGTTTTAAATAACCGACGTAAAAAACGTTATTTATAACGTCGTCCGTATTAACGTCGCCTAAAAACCGACGTAAATAATAAAAAATAACCGACGTAAAAAACGTTTTCTGCACTAGTGAATCCCCCTTTTCTTATTTCTGAGAAAAGTTAATGTAGTCCACCTGCTCTAGGGAGTTGTCTAATGCCACTTGTACATAATTGACCTTGCCTAGATGAATGTATTTGAAGATGATGCAGTCTGGGATAATATGAACAATCCTTCATTGGTATGGGTAGTAGTTGGGATGTTCGGTGAGGTTGACTTTAATGAGATTCCATGGTTTTCGGATCCCAGGAAAGTTATTGCCCATTGGTGCCTTGAAATAATGGGATACTTGTTCATTTCTAAAGGATTATTCTTTATTCATCCATTCCCCAAATCCTAGGAAACCCATATTTTTCTATTCTTCTAAACAAGGGTGATTATATGGATGTTGTTGCTCGACAAGATGTTCTGGGTGGTTCGAGACATATGTAGATGCCTGGATGGGTACAGCTGCTGGCTTAAGAATAAAAACATCAGATTCTTATTTTCATAAACTTTTCTCTTATTATTTAGGAATTAGTTGATTTTTAGATGGGTTTCAATGAATATCCACCATAATATGTTTTTCCATTTCAACAAACTCATGGAACCCAGCTAGATACTTCATGTCGATCAGAGGTATTTGTAACACATCCCAGAATTTTTAAAAACGAAGTTCCACCAAATTCACCTACAAGAGAGGGATATATAGAGAATAGGTTAAACCTTTACACTTGTATATGAAGTCATATACATAGTAGTTAATGCATTGTTTTCAGTTCATCTAGTCATCGATTGTCATTTTACTCAATTTAGAGTTGAATTGTTAAAGGAATTGATGATGAAGGTCTTTGCACCCAATAATGGATACTTCTTGAAAGATTCTATAACAAATAAAGGATTTAACTATTAGAGTCTATATTAAAAACCTCATACTTGTTTCCTCTTTTTGATCTCGAGGACCCATGATCGACCCACACTAGGATACTATATGTGAGAGATATTTTTAATGCTCTCCTTCACCATCAATGGTAGAGAAGGTTAGATTTATGAATTTGGGTGGAGGTATGGTATTTTCAACCTATTCCGGATATGGATTTATGATAGACTTCAAAGGTGCATGTATCCATTACATGGCTTCCATTCATGTAGATAGAGACTCAATGCCTTTTAGAAACTCAAGTTGCACTATTGTTTGAGCCTTGTACCTCTACAAGAAGTGGGCGGGGGTGCAATAAGGTGGATCCTCATTTATGTTACAATGATTTTGGATTATAAATAAGACTAAAGAATTATATTATTGAGGGATTGAATATCACTATAATAGAGGGAGGTCATGATCATTTTTGACATCCCTGTTTATGTGGACTAGCTATATTGATCAAGAGCCAGTCTGAAGCTCAAATAATGATATTTCGTGAAGTTGATCAATGGAAGGGAGATTATTATTCTCTTCCTGAAGATGATACCCAGAAGGAATATTTCATATGATTACATCCTCATTGAGTTGTTGGATAGTTTTTATTTCAATATCATACTGTGAAATTTTTTCCTAAGCGGAAGGATTCTAAACTCTTGTAGATGGTTATCGGGATGTAGCCACACCTTTTAAATTTTTATTTGCAAGTGTTTTTCCAGAAATTTTGAGTAATGTTATTCTGTGGTTCTAGATTTTGGATCCTCCTATAGTCCTAGGTTCATGCAGCCTCAGTTGGAGCATCTATATCCCCCTCATCTTATGGAAGATTATCTATGTTGTAACCCTCTCCATTCATCTCTTGACCCATATTGTATTCCATACTGACATCGATGAAATTTAGAGGAGTATATGGGGAAATTTTCATGGTTACATTACATTAAATGAAAATGTATAATTTTATACAACCTATATCACGGTATTTAATCGATCCATTGAACATGTTAGTCCTTAAATAGTAGAGGTTTGTTTTGTGGTGAGAGGAATCCGTGTGATTCCAAAAACAGATTTTTCCCTCCCATACTAGAGAATATTGATTCCCCATATAGAGATGGCTTTGAAGAAAATATCCACATCCCTAAGGATTACTGGTTATTTTTGGATGTAATTAGCATTGAAAATTCCTCCTTTTTGGCTCAAATGATTAAAATCCAAGATTTGATGATTCCTAGGATTGGCATTGAAATATAAATGCCTGTATCCCTGCAGAGTGGGGTTGAACTGGAATCATCGGTGATGTGTCCAAGACCCTCTCAGGGGATGATGAACCTTGAAATGGAGATTGAGATATAAATTACACCATATTAGTGGTCTGGGGTTTGTTTGCAGATGCAATCAAAGTTTCCCAATTTCACCAGGAATCGATGATTCATGTGGTGGAGGTGCTGGTAAATATTCACTCAGCCCAGTGAGTTGTGGTTTCTCCAAGTTGACTAATTTTAAAGCAACTTCTATAACCCATTTCATGTAGCACTATTGTGATCACGTAGGATCCTACTACGATGGTATACCATGATAAGAACTATTATTCAAGGTAATATGTTTAAGGGATCAAAACTTCAGTCTCTATGTATGAAATGAATTATCATTAGTTTGAGGGGCTCGGTTTGAAATCTTGTTGGATATGCTCTATCTCTCTCTCCAAGATGACTTGGAACCACTAATGTATGGGATTTCGATTTTAGTGACCAACAATCAGGATCATTACCAGATCCCATAATTTCACCAATGTATATGATATTAATTGAGGCTGAATCTGGGGGAAACTATTTTTATTGGGGAGTGTCAAATTATAATGCTTTATAATATCGCCATCCTCGAATACAGATTCTTTAAATGGATTAGGAGATTAGTTTCCATAGTTTCTGGATGCATTCGTGGTATGTGGGTTGAATATTTAAACTTCAATTTTCTTTTTTTGGATTATGGGCCATTTAGATAGTGTCCAGGTCTAGTTGAGAACGGTGTATATTGATTTTCTATGTGATAAAATCATACATGGTTATGGGAGATATTGATCCATCATTATATGATGAGTGACCCACATATTTTGGCATAGATAAGTCTTCAGATAATTTTCTATCTCCTATGGGATCTCATAGTTAGAAGTGGTAAGGTTCTAGAAGATGATGGGGAGGTTTTTTCTATCTAACTCTCTCTACATGACAATGTCAGGCACTTCTTCAGTGGATATACAATGCTTTATCTTGTCAGGTAATTGAAGATGATTCTTTGGGTCTCTTCTTAATTGGATTTGAGTGTTACTGGATGTTGATGGGGAACTATATATATTTTCCCCAATGATTCTAACAACTCTCTCCAATGAAGCTGTTGGTGTTCTTAACACTTATATAAAAATAAATGTCTCGGTAGGGGGTGAATTTCTTTGTCTATGGGAGATATATCCAATGGGAAGTTGACCATGGTGGATTCTATGAGTAGTGTCTCTATGACCCTTCTCCACACTATCCTAAGGAAGACTATTGTGGTAATGAGAATTAACTACTTCAGTGGAAGAGTTGATAGACCCTCATTGTTTTGAAAATGTTTCTCGAATGATCCCAAGAACATTGGAATTAAGAAGATTAGATATATGGGTAATGTTCTACATAATGGTCAGAGTATGTCGTCCTAGATTTTGGGATATTGTAGGGATACGCGCCTACTATATGATGGTTTATAAATCTTTATAATAACCATCTGGTGCTGAAGAAAGATACTCCTGCTGGTGAGAAGGTACTGGATCATTCCACAGATCATTCTCATTAATGACTAGAATATGGGCATGCCCTAAAGAACATGTCATTTCACATGGAGATCCTTAGTCAGGATTGGAATATGAGCCTGATCTCGAGCCTTTGGTATATGGAACTGGTCTTTCATGGATGGAATATTTTCTGCCCCAAGGCATGTGCCATTCTCATCCGGTAACCCCATTTGGAACATGAATATAAGCCTAGTCCGAATATTCAATCCCAACGAGAATATATCCAAAGACCTCTAGAATGGGATATTATATATGTTCCACCTCCTATATTTCATAATGATGTTGGGGGTGTTTTCATTCATTGGCGGAAGTAGGAATATTCACATGAATTCTATGATATTCTTGCATATTCTAGGAAGATTCCCTGATTGTAATATAATCTGATACTAAGGCATGTTCCATTCTCACTTGGTTAGATTTATCTAGAATGGGGTTATATGCCTGATCTTGGGATTTGGTGTATGCCTCTATATTTCATTGATAGAAATATGGGCATACCCCAAGGCTTGATTTTCTATCACATGGTGAAACCTCAGATATAATGGGATATGAACCCAATTATAGTGTTCCAGGAATGCGAGCTACCTAGAGGGTGCTTCGAACTAGGTTGGCCACATGATGTCAAGTTCATCTACCCAAACACCAGAACCTGCTGACTAGCAGTGAAGGTCCTTTTAACATGTCTATGGGGGATATTATGACCTCATAAGTAATAGGTAATACACAATGGATAAAAATAAAAATATAACATATAGACAAAGCATATAAAAAATAAAACTATTACAGAAGAAAATAAATAATCCCAAATGAATAACTAATAAGTGAAAAAGTTGATATATAAAATAAAATACAAAAATATTACATGCTATGTTTTTAGTACTAATGTAAATGTTTGGAAAGTAGGAATACATGCATGAAATCTAATTTGTAAGGAAAACAACACAAATAAACAATTTTACCTCTAGAAAAAGCTCATTCCTCTAACTCCAATCTCCATCCTATAAAACAAGGAACACTCAAACAGTTGAAGAATAATTCTTCTTGATATCCATACCTATAGGAGTATAGTTTACTCTGGTACTAAATAGTTATCTTGTAGGGAGTGAGATATTATATTAGTAGGCTGGTACACGAAGTGTCTATGCCTTTCTGTTTCGTTATGTAAAAAAAATAAGTGTGCCAATGTGGGATAAATATAATCATTTAAATAAATATAATAAAATAAACATTACTTATTCTAGGATCCCAACATCACCCATACCATATCACATGCTTTGTCCTATGCTGAGATTCTGAATAAGGTACCCATAATATGTAGAATATATATTTATATATATATATAACATGCTTGAAAAATATAAGGTTGAACAAAGGAAAATACTCCCTAGCCTCTGCTTTAGCATGGGGTCTAATTAATGTATCAATAAGGTGTGCTTCAAGGTACCAAAAAGGTATCTCAATATACAGGTAACTCAAAAGAGCATCAAAATAGAATTCCATGAATTTTCATTATTATTATGTAGAAGTTCATAGTTAGAGTATGAGAATTTCCTAAATGTATCGCTATAGTACATCCAAAAATTTATTCAATACCATCGAGCCCATCCAAGGAAGTCTCCCAAAAGACCAAGTATCACTTGGGGCATGGATTTATCATGAGTTTGTCCCAGGCATCTCACATCATGGGTCTAGTATCACCTAAGGAATGGCGTATGCACTTTTTCAATGGGTTCTCCCTTGACTATTTATTAGGGAATTGGTAACACTAATGAGTTTATGAAAATGTCATGCAGAGAACATTAATTAAATTAAAAAAGGGATAAATAAATACTTCTTATAGGAACTAATGATAGATACAATGTGTGATCTAAGAGATACAATGAAATGAAGGGGAAGAGAGTTGATATACGACATTGTACTGTTAGAGGATCCTACGCCCTGTGATGTTCTTTGATTTGACCTAAAATGGAATAAATCATATTATTTTAGAAGACCCAATTTTTTTGAAAAACCCTTCCACAGAAGATTTTGTGATGGATTTTCAACGAGATCCTACAATTCATGGTGTGTATGGTATACCTTACCGAGAGATTTTTTGTGGAACTGATGGAGAAGAGAATGGAGGAGAGACAAAGTCGCAATAGGCTTCCAAAGGGGGATAGGAGGTGGAGGAGGCACACCACATAGGAGGGTGGGGCAGCAACATGATTCCAAGGAAAGTGGAATATTAGCTATTAAGATCTAATAAATTGTTCATTTTCCAATGGAAACGCAGATATGAGACTTAGATGAGGTCATTTACCTAGTGGCATGACCAAGTCATCATCTTTTTAAACATCAAGATAATGATACTTCCCACATCTGGATTTAACTTTAGAAATGAGAAAATTATGATCCATGAGAGAATCCTTCATCTTAATTTCTCATTATAATTTACCTTAAGAATCTTGGAGATTCTTCTTGTTTGATTATAAAAATGGAAAAATAGTTGATTAATCGTCGACCTCAAATCTCACATAGTGAAAATGTTTCATGAAAATCCTAGGCTGACATAATCTACACTTGTCTCACATGACAATGTGCCAGAAATGACCCTTTACTGATCACTTTTCTAAACAATAGAGATAGCCAATTGATCCACTCTAGCTGACCAACTCAAAATATTCTTTGTTTAGATGGTTGGTTTTTTACAAACTGAACTATGACGACTTATTCAAATTCATCTCACATTTACCACTAACTCATCCATAGAAGTTAATACATGATTTCTAGTGATGTTCCATGATTTAGGCATCACCAAAAATGACAAACAAATCAATGGTAAACTCGGATTGGCCCAATATGAGTGGATGGAACTAACATAATGTAACTCGTTGAAAAGTTTGAAATATTAGTTAATTTTTTAATACATGAATTGTTTTATAAATTATATAAACTATGTGTCTATAAAATTTTATTAAGATTAATAATAATAATTTTAAATTCATATAGGAAAATAATAATTTTGTTTTTATATTCATTGAGTTATGTATGTATGATATATATATATATATATATTGAAGTATTATTATTATTTTTGAATTATAAAATAAGATTATATATATATATATATTTTAAACTTATTACTCATATAAATTTTTTAAAATTATTAAAATAATTTATGTTTTTGTTTATGAAATTTATAAATTATAAATATATATAGTTATTTTTTTACAAGGGAAAAATGAACTTCTTTATGTGTGTATTAAGAAATTGTGAATTGAAAAAAAAAATTATTTGAATAATAAAACTTGTTAAAAAATAATTTTAAATGATAAAAAAGAAAATAAAATGTTATCATAATATATAATAAAACTATAATAATGACTTTGACAAAAACACAATGAAATACATAATGTTAAATCAAATAACAATATAATAATAATTATGGTTGATTGAAAATGTAAGACAATGTAGAAGAAAAAAAAAATAAAACCGATCGATTAAATAAAATATAAATAGAAAGTGGAGGCATAAAATATTATCAAAGCTAACAAAATTGTGGAATTTTGTTTCATGTTTTTAGAAAATTTGAAATAACGCAATGTATCAACAAAACAACTATTAATAATTTTTTATTTCTATGAAATCATTTAATTAATATATATATATATGTATGTATGTATGTAAAACACATTGTGTTGGCCCTACATAACCCACACATTCATATATGATATGTTTCCTTAATTATAAATCTCATATAGTTATAAGGATGTTTTTTTGTTAGAACCCTTACACAATGAAGTATATATATATATATATGAAAAAATCCACTTATAAGTCAATGCATTTCATAGTAAGTACATATAAGAGGGTTATTATTTTCAAATTTAGTTTCTAAAACATACAGATGTAAGGGTTTCATGTTTTTAAATCAGATACACATATATGTATATAAATATGAACAATTTAAATACAATTATCCACTTCATTTTCTTTGAAGTTATAACTTGGTACTCTTCATCCATCAACTTGTGTTTAAATATATATATATATGTTTAAACTCTTTTATTCACCACGTTTACACATTTTCATGTATTAAATATTATCATTTTATGTGGAATAAGTAATTATTTCTTCTATGAATCTGTATCTGCATACCCCGGTATGTCATGAAAGAGTTGGTATGTCCATCATCTAGCTCATGTGAGGCATTACAAGCATTATGTGATCTTACCTGTAGTTAAATCCATGTTTTATGTAAATATTGGTTTCAATGGGTTTCTCCTTAAAATGATTTTAATAAAACCATTGGAGGAAACATTTATTATATGAGTAGTGTTGTTTTTTTTCGAAGGAAAAAATATTCTGAAGTGTTTTAAAATTGATTTTGGGAAAAAAGGTCCATGAGAATATCTTTTCAAAAATTGGCACCGATGATATTTGGGATGTTACTGGGAGTGTACCCATAAGTCTTAGTGAGGCCTAGTGGCCATAAATATATATTTTATTGTGGTATACCATGAATTGTTGACCAAACAAAGAAAATTAATATTTTCAAAGGAGAATTCCCAACATCCTTTCAAGTATAATTATTTTTTAAAATACTTTTCCCCATATATTTATTAAATTGATTTTTTAAATTAAATTTAAAGTATGTGTATTTATTGTCAATATTTTTTTATTAGTTTTTTTTAAAACCACCTTAATAGGAATAATTAATTCTCACCGAACATGTTAGAATAACTTTTACAGGTTTAGAAACCCTCATGTGTTCTATACCTATCGTAGAAGCATCACACTGAAGAATAATTGTTTTAAATTTATATTTTATTGTTGAAATGTAAGTCATGAATCTAATTTCCCATAACCAAGACCGGAAAAGGTATTCTATTGAAATAAATTATGTGTATTTATTCATGTTTCTTTCATAAAAAATGTACACAACATTTATGAGGTCTGAGTCTGGTTTCTCAGGATAACGTCTTTAAAATTCATATTAGAGGAATGGTCTACATAAATTTAGATATTAGATTTCATAGGTATAGTATATAAGTATATATTTTATAGTTTTTCTAATTATGACATTAAAAATTCATAATTCTCTAGAGTACAATCAATGAATTTTGAGGACACAACTCTTTTTAATGTGGCGTGGATTGTAGCACCTAAATATTTTTAAAATATTAAATAAGTGTCCAATACATGATCTATTGTGTAAATTAAATAAAATAAGTGTTTATAAAATTCGATTAAGATTAATAATAATACCTTGAAATTCATATATGAAAATATTTATTTTGAATTAATATATATTTAATTTTATAAGTATGATATATATATTGAATTATTATTATAAGTTTTGGATGATAAAATATTATTATAATTTTTTGTAAAATTACTACTATTATAAATTCTATATGATTATGAAAATAATTTATGTTTTAGTTTTATAAAATTTATAAATTATAAATATATACAATTATTTTATTACAAGGGAAAAAGCACATTTTTATGTCTTTGTTAAATAAGTGTGACTTGAAAATAAAATTATACAAAATGTGAAAAATAAATGATGGTAATTAAAATAATAAAATCAAATGATATCATAAAATATAATATACCTATAACAATGAATTTGACGAAAAACAATGAATGACATAATGTTAAATCAAATAAAAATATAATAGTCATTATGATTTATTGAAAAAGTATGATAATATGGGAGAAACAAAATAAAAAGAATATTGATTGATAAAAATAATATATAAATATAAATTGGTAACATAATATAATAACATTGGTAACAAAATTGGGGAAAATTTATTTCATGTTTTAGCACATTTGAAATAACGCTGTGTATAAAACGATAAACTATTTATAATTTGAACTTGCTCTGCAAGCATATAAATAATATATATATATATATATGTATGTATGTATGTAAAATATTTTTTGCAGACCCTGCATAACACACATTGTTATCTACACTCTTCTTAATTGTTTTTGGTATGCTTGCATCTCAAATAGAAAGCATTATGGTTCCTTGCTTTGAGGTAAGGTTTATTTTGTAAACAAATTAAATTTCTTAAAATCACATAAGGGATATTAAAATTTTTGACTGATTTTGTAAACACACACACATATATATATATATATACATATACAATATGCAGATGTATATAAAAATTTGTGAAATTACTCCTTTCCAATTTAATTTTTAGTCATGATATGTTTTCATGATCTATTTATAAAACCTCATAGATGCAAGGGTTCTCTTTATTTCAGAATAATTACTATTCAATGAAATACACACACATATATACACACAAAAAAATATGTAAGATCATATATTTATAAATAAAGTCACGTATATGATATTTTTTCTTGATTCTAAATCCCTTAGAGTTATAAGGGTGTGGGTTTTTATGATCATTAAACAATGAATTTTATATATATATATATATATATATATATTAATATATATGTGAATATACACATATACATCAAGAAATCTCAGAGTATGTACATATAAGAGGGTTTTTTTTCCAAGGTTAGTTTCTAAAACCTATGGATGCAAGGGTTTCATGTTTTCAAACTACATTTATATACGTGTGTCTATATATATATTGATTTAAATATACATATATATATACACAGAAATATATATGAATATAATTATGAACACCTTAAGTATAGTTAATCTTTTTATTTTCCTAGAATTTATAAATGGTACTAATCAACCATCAAGTTGGGTTTAAATATCAATGTATGTTTAAACCCCTTTATTCAACGTGTTTACACATTTTATTGTGAAAAAACATATCATTTTATGTGAAAAAAGTTATTATTTTATGTGTGGATCTATATCTTCATACCCCGACATGTCATGCATTAATAGGTATGTCCATCATCTAGATCATATGAGGAATTCCAAGAATTATGTGATATTTATTCCACTTCAATCCATTTTTTTGTAAATATTGATTTCAAATAAGAGTGTTTTTTTCAAGCATGGGTTTTTCCATAAAATGATTTTTTTAAAAACCTTTTGAGGAAAATGTGATTAAATTAGAAAGTTTGTTTTATTTGTTAGGTAATGATATTATGTAAGTATTTTGGATATGATTTTTGGTATGAAATAAAGGAAGGTAGGTGCATTATAAAATGTTTTCAAAAATTGGCACTGATGAAATGTGTGATGTTATGGGGAGTGAACCCATAAGTCATAGTGATGACTAGTGGCCATAGTTCTGGATTTTAATGTGGTCTACCAAGAATTATTAATGTTCAATAGAAAATTAATATTTTCAAAGGATAATTCCCAATGGCCTTTCATGTATAATTAATTTGAAAATATTGTTTCCCATATATATATTCATTTAATTTAAGAATATTTTTTATGCCTGGATATTTATTTTTTATAAAATGTTTTTATTAGTTGTTTTAAAACCCCCTTATTGGGAATAATTAATTCCCACACTATGTATTACAATTAATTTTACAGGTATAGAAAATCTATTTTGTTTCAACTCTATTGTGGAAGAAACATGATGATGAATCATAGGTTTTAATTTTCATTTTTTTGTTTAAAAGAATGTCTTGTATATAAATTTTATAAAACTAGATCGGAGATGGTCCTCTGTTTTTAAAAAGTACTTTATATTTAATCATGTTTTTTTTCATAAAACAAGTAAAAATTATTTATATGTGAGGATTCTGGTTGCTCAGGCTCTAGTCTTTATAAGAAAGGTAGTCCATACTCCGTGTATAAGAGTGAGATGTTGGTACAAAGATAATACATACACATCACAGCATTGACTGATCCCCGAGCGGCATCGGCCTGGCTATCAAGATTGAAGAAATGGTTGGTGTATAAGATTTTGACCAAGGAATTCCAAAATGGGAATATAAGGATCACTCAAGACTAACCAAGATTTGATAGGAACCACACGTTCAGTGTGTAACTAGATATATACTATGCGACAGCTTTTAGAATTTAGCACGATGTGAGTCTGACTCTCTCGTAATACATCTAGGATGATGTAAAGATAGGGGACATGACCATCACTAAACTCGTGTACTATAAGATGATTTTTAATGATCAGTAGAAGGAAAATTCCTAGACCACTACTGGTAAATACCTTAAAACAAACATGGCTTCACCTGCTGAGGCACCATCAATAACCAGTCATCGAACCCTCACCAATTGTGGAATCTCGTGATCTTTCATGAATAACCACCATGTCCACACTTGATCAATTCTGTTTCTCAATCATTTCATACACATACAACCAAAAACATTTCTTGTTTTTGGGTAGTCACTGACACAATTTAAAATTTACATGTTTCACAACATTTATGCTAGCCCGATAATTCTCTAATTATACTATTTGGTTGTGTTCCATCTACCCTGATGGGCACATATTTAACATAATTCACTTGACTAAACCCACTTTAGGAGTGTTCTAATCATCAAAAATAAGAGACAGACTACTCACTCAAAAGCGTGATGGGTTAATATTGTCATAAAGGATAACATTTAAAAAATAGGGTTGAAAACGCAACCCAACTTACCGAAATGTCAAAACACCCAATTCATTAAAATTCATCCCACGAATTGGGATGAAGTTGGTTTCTTTAAAGCACAAGTCACTATTATAAGAAGATGACTTGAGATGTATTTGACAGAACCAGGCTTATTTATTACACTGAACTCATACAGTTCATAACAATTTTTAGCACTCAATGAGCACCGTGTATGTGAACGCATACTACCCCAAGGTGATACAAAATATAGATGACTATTAACTCATATAACTACATACCGAGTCATTAATCCCAATGGAGAAGAGAGGTATCAAAACATAGGAAGTGGTTGACGATGCCCAGGGAATAGAGCATGAGTAAATCCTCATTACACATAAAGCACAAGTAAACCCTAGTTGTACATGAATTAGCATGATTCAATACACATTGCTCATGACATATAATGATACTATACTTTACCCAATGCATTGGAGCACTATAAGGGCGCACCCTTCTTAAACATTTCATTTCATGCATAAGTGTGCCACATGAATCATAAAACATGGAATCATTAAACATAATAATTTATTCCATGATAATGGAATGTGGAATTAATACATTAAAAATTATAATCAATAAGTAAATGTGCATAAAGGTGAATAGCCTTTATGGAGAAATGGGAATGGTATTCACTACACAATGGCATTGGCTTTCAAAATCTGTGCGATTTCAGCAGCGTAACAGCGTGACATAAAAATTCATAAAAACTGTTGAGGATAGAGAAAGGGGTTACTCATCAAATCTACATGTAATGGCCAGTAAGGAGGTCATATAGATACATGTCCCAAAAATTTTAAAGGAATTTAGATTCATGATACAAAAGTATTTCTTGAATGTAAATGAAGAGAGAGAAGTTTCTTTCGAAATTTCGGCATAGTAATAGGTGTACATGGGAGGCATTTAATGAGAGAGAAATGGGTATCCCATAATTCAGACAATAAGAGGGAAGTATGGGGGAGGATCGAAACCATACCCCAACATTCATAATTGAATTTAAATGGGCAAAATAACTTAATGAAAATTGGACAAAAAGGAGAAAGGAAGAAAAAAACCCTTACTTGGAAGTGTGCTTCCAAAGGCTTGAGAGAGGATTGAGAGCGGATTCTTGGGAGATTGGGGAACCTTGGGAGGATTATAGAGAGATTAGGGAAGAGGTTTGACGAACTCCAAAGGCTTTGAGTGAGGAGGAAGTGGGAGCTTGGGTGGGTTTATATAGGAAATGTGAGTGAAATCTTTATTATTTAGGTTTGGGACCCCTTACATTAAACTAATCCAAACCCCAAAATAGGTCATGGTTTTTGCCCATTTTTTTGGGAAAAGAGAAGAGGAAAACAATATTTTATAAGGCCAAAGTAAAAACTACTTAAAATAATGGGGTTGTTATGTAGAGGTGAATAACACTCCCATGGAAAATAATTTAAAAAGACAAGATGTTTAATAAGTCTTGAGAGGTCCATTAATGCTTTTAAAAGTATGTAAAACAAACCCAAAATCACATTATTTTAATGTTAAAACATATATTGGAAATCTCTATAAACTTCCACTTTTCCAGTAGATGGTCCCTTTTGAGCTTGACATGATGAAGCTCAGCCTGGGCTTGGTCAAGAGCGAAGCCCAAGGATGCCAGCTCTTTTCTGAGCTCCGACAAATGGGCTTCGTATGGAGAAATTATTCTGAATGAGGCCATCGCTTCTTTTGTCTGAGTAAATTGTATTTGTTAAATCCCTATATTTATACTAATCATGTGATCACTATTCAACGTCTATAAATGTCATGGTCACAATTCTTAACATAAAACCAAAGAAGTTGACATTTTATATTAATTTACTACATAAAGAGACATTAAACTAGATCAAGAGGGATTTCCATTTGTGAAACCTTGGGTCGTTATAATTTAACTCACCAAAACCAAGGAAAAAATCATATCCCACCACCCAGATAATTAATAAAACCATTTTAAAAACTAATACATAGTATTAAACACATAAACCCATTCCAAAGCATCGAACTGACTTCATTTTGATTGGAAACTTCAAAAATTCATTTGGAAACCTCAAACTCACCAATAAAAGACCCACTAAAGGAAAAATAACACCAAAACCATCTATTATTAACACATAGAAACAATATTTAACCCACCCTAGGTTAACACACTTTCTTGTGAAATAGAACACAAGTAATAATTAATAAGATACCAAGATAGGAGAAGAAAATGAAAATACGAGAATCTTAGTTGAACGCCCCTCGATGATTCCAAGACCAATAACCCATAATAATGGAAGCCATAGGAGGGGTGGGGAATGGGTGGTATGTCTAGGAATGGGGAGTTTAAATTGGGTGTTTTAGGGTTATTTGTTGATTAAATCAAGGATGGAAAAAATTGGAATTTAAATATCTTTAGTATTCTAATAGTTTCATGGTTTGGACACAATTTTTTTCAAAAGGTTTAGGTCATCTATCCAAAGGTAAAAGAGGACACCCAGGTTTCCTAGAGGGGGATCAAGAATATAAACCTAGCTGGATAACCCTAACTATGCTACTGTTCTAGGAACACAATTATCCCTTGAGTGACCACATCCATGTGGTAGGCCACACGGCCTAGGGAGTGACATTGTCCAGTGTTCATTGTCACTACTGGGTAGACTCATGGATTCCCCTAATAGTGTGCCACTCAGGAACTAGTAGCTATTAGGTCGAAAAAACTCCATTTTTATCAAAAACAAAGTGGAAATCCATGTAATGAAGATAAGATCTAAAATAAGAGAGAAAATATCTCAAAATAAAACCACTGATTTGACAATTATACAACACACATATAACACAATATTAGTCAACCAATCAACATTTTAAAAAATGTAAGTATACATCCAAGACTGAAATTGAGATGAATAATGAATTAAAGAATGAAGAAGAGTTTATAAGAGGTATTTAAACCTTTGAGGTAGTAATATGGAATTAGAATAGTAATGTGACCATATATAATAGTTACATGACCATTATGAATAGTAAAATGAAAATTGGAATACTAACCTAACCTAAAAATATTAACATTTAATATTAATGATATCTATCATGAGTAATTTATGTAAATATAAATATTGTAATACCATAATATAAAAATAATGATTACTAAAACTCCATGAACATATAAGTACATTTTTATTATATTTTTTTAATTATTTTTTACTTTTCCAAATTTTAATTTTAAAAATTAAAATTACCTTTTTAAAAAATTATTCTCTTCAAAGGAAAAATATGTTTTAAATCATCATGTTGAAATAATGGTTTTTCCATTACTAGGGTAACTTGAATTACATCATTCATAATTTAATTATCAGATAATAATTTATAGATATTTTACATCAACCATAAGATATTTAATTTTATAAACGATTCATTAAAATATAATTAATATATTTTACAAACATAAAAATTACATTACAAATCCAAAGTCAAAATTGTTCCCTTAAAATATTATTTTTTTCTTTTTTACACTATCATTTTTAATAAACTAAGTGAACTAAAATATCAAAGTGGTTTGAAGTTATTAAATGATTATATAATATATATATATGATTTTTATTTTAAAATATTCACTAATATAGGTTTTATCTTTGATTTTATTATTCTATATTTTATTTTAAAAATTCCCCTCTTTAGTTATTAATAACTCCTCTTCCACCCATTGGAAAACCACTCATCCCTCACTTACCAAAGAAAAGTTCCTACCCAAATACTCTTTATTAATACATTATAAACCTTGTATATGTGATTGGGTAAACTAAATCCTTTCATCATGTATTTTTAGTTCCATTAAAGTGAAGAAACATCGATAAAATAGTATGTTTTATTAACTATTCTCTCGTTTTACGCCTCTCTTCTCTATTTTAAAATTTTATTTTAAAACAATTCCCTTATGATTTATTAGAAATAATGTTTACATTATATTAATTATGTTATCTTAATATAAATATTATAATATATTTTTATTTAAATTATATACATCGATTTCCTTCCTTTTGAGAATGCCCCCAACAAGGGTCGATTAACCACCAATGAGGAAGTTTGTAATCTCTTTTAAATAACAAAATTTATTGATGGTTATACATAATTATTTATAAAATATAAATTTATATGTACATATATTTTTATATAATAGAATTAACATTACTTATTTAATAATTACATTGAACAAAAAAGCTAAATGAAAGCAAAAGGGAAATTTTTTAAGGAAAACCAAATATCAAAATTCTTCAATTTCAACAATATAAAATAAGGAATATAATCCAATGATTACAAATGTTAAATAGTGAAAAAATAAAAATTACTAAATGACGGTTAAATGTTTTTTTAACCTTTGTTTATTATTTAAAAGGCGAAAGTGTGAGGAATTAATGTGGGATTTAAGGAAAGGGGATTCTCAAACCCAGTTCCTTTTCAATGGGATGTCCACATTTCTCTTAATTTTTAGTATAAATAGTCCCATTATATTCTTTAAATTTAATTTTACTATTATTAAATTTTGTTTTCGGATATATGAATGTTTTATACCATGTAAAAATGATTTTTAAACCAAAAACAAATATTTCTCAAAAGAGTTTCTTTCCAAAACACATCGTTGAATCATCTTGAGTTTTTTACTATTCACTTAAGAATGATGATGTTTATGAAAAATATTTTTTCCCTTATTCATATGGGTATCCAAAAGATTATTCAATAATTCATGGTTTATAAAATTGTTAAGAAACCTTTCCCTTTCTATCGGTTATTTCACGATTATGATTTTCATATGGTCTATGTGCAATGAATGATTATATAAATTTTGGATGTGAGAGGTTAGCCCAAAATTATATATCCCTCCAATGCATTGGGTAATTTTATTTATCTCATGATATTAGATGAATTATGTATGAAACCGAGTCTATAATTGTTCACAATTATAATTTTATGATTTATGCACACATTTTTATGTGTGTATATGATGCTAGGTTTTTTCACAACAACATGTGGTATTTCACCACTGTTAAATTATTTATTATTTTTATGCATATATCACATTCCATGACTTTATAAAAATTTTCTCTCATGAATTTTCTATTTAACCTATACTTATGATATGATTATGATTATTTTTCTCACCCATGTCTAACTAAATAAGTTTTATTATATGTCCCAATTTTTTGATTTTACATAACCCCTTTATTTGTGGCAATACATTGGTGACTAATTGAAATATAGAGAACACAATATTTTTGAATGTAAAATTAAAATGATTTAAAACAACTTTTATGCTTCATTATTTTCAAATTATGTGTAATTATAATTTCATTAAGAAACTTATCAATTCGATATTATATTTGTGACACTATCATATATCTCATCTTAAGCATGATATAATAGTCATGTATGAAAATTTCGGGTAACCATTAGAATCTGCTATCTTTTGATGGTATGAAGGTGTCCAAAGAGGTGGAGTACTGTCTATATAATTTTGAGTAGTTATTCAACTTCATGGACACACTTGATACCATCATGGTGAAGTGCGTAATGTTTTCTATGAAGGTTTCAACAAATGATGGGGGGATTTTTGGTGCTTGGGGATATGAATGTGGGTTTTTATTGGAAGAGTTTAAATACCCTCTTCTTACATTTATTTTTTCCAGAGTTCCAAATGAAGGTAATGACTTTAGAATTCCACTCTTTAGAATAGATAGAGTGTTCATTGTTGGAGTCCATCGATCAGTTCACAGATATGGTTTGTTTTTCTATGAGGAATGTGAAGAATAATGAGAAGAAAGATCCGAAAAAACATAAAAAGATTGTGACCAGATATCTTATAACGTTTATTTATGAAAAATAAATGTACCTATGTGGATATTATGTATAAGGATATACTGGTAGAGATGAAAATGGTCATTAAAAATGTATATCCTACGCATTATTTCCCTCACAGTTTTAGGATTAATGGAACATTGGGAAAAAAGAGTGAGTGGAATGACCATTACAAGAGTGGTGGAGTTCGTTCTTAGAATAAGACCACATCTACACCTTTACATAAAACTTGTATGGTTCCCCTATATTTCGATTTGTGTGGAATGTTTGGGAACCCTTGATATTATTATTCAACTCCCGTGAATCTGTTCTATGTTTGTTTCCACTTCAACCATATACTACGATTCTGTCAATCTATGTATACACTTTGTTATGGCCATGTATCATCAACTCCAAAGGGAACTAAAATGTAGATAGATGCATCAATGTCTATGAAAATCCACCCAAAGGACTTTGGAGTGTAGCACCTCCACACAATAGAGTAGTTTCCTATGGAGTGTGATACAGGTCCAACACCTGTTAGAGGTACCATTTTTGTTGCATCTTTTATAATGTTTACTATATTCAATAATTGTTCCTCTGACCCATTTATATCTTAATAATTTTTTAAAATTTTCAAAATTTTAATGGAGAACTAGTCATTTTTCATGGATTTAGCAATGCCTCATAGAGAGAGGAAAGAGTTGGGGTTTTGATGTTTATACTTTTCTTTATTAATGGATAATATGGAGTTAGTATCATACTTCTTTATTCTTAATATTTATTTTTCTACTTCAACATTAAGATGGATTGGCTCAGTTATCATAATTCATAAGTTGATTTTTATCATCAACATGTAACATTCCTTGCCGTCGATGTGATCTCTTAGGTGTTTCAGTGATAGTGGGGTCCAAATTCTAGTTCTAAAAGAACATCCCACTGACGAATCATGAGGTTTTTTTTTACATTACACTTGATCATGATGTTGTTTCATCTATTGTTGATCTTCGTAGTTTTTTTTGGGATTTTCCAAAAAATTTCCAAGAAATCGTCTCTAGTTTTACCCCATATATAGGGAGAGTTTATGAATGATCTAGTGATGGGTATACTTCCAGTCATGATAAACTCATATGTCTTGTCACCAGTGAAGTTGAAAGAGATCGGGATTCATTTGGATTATTTTATTGGGAAATGATGTTTTCCTTTTTGTTTTACCATTGGTATCCCTATTTCCATTTTCAATGAAGGATGATAGTTCACATTATTTCTCTATGGAAAATTAGTTGTTGAACAAGGTGATAGTTAATAATTTGGTTCCATTAACCAATTTGGATTACTTGTTTTATCAATTAAAGTAGGTGTAATGTTTTTTGAAAATTAAAATTCGTTCAAGTTATCCTCAACATAGGGTTTAGAAGATTGATATTACAAATATGAGATTCCAGAGCATGTAGAACCTTCTTGAATTTCTTATAATGACCCTTGGGTTGAATAATGCTCCAATATAATTTATTTATCTAATTAATTGAATATTAAATTAGTATATTAACTTTTTTGCAGTGTTTATGGTTGATGTTAGCGATTATTCTTGGTATTAGCATGAGTATGAGAACCATCTGAGTATCGTTTTTGAAATCATATGGAGTGAATATCTATATATAATGATTTTTAAATTATTTTTTTAGTTCCAAGAAGTCATGTTATTCAAACATATTATTTTTGAGTGTGTATTATTTGCTGATCAAGAGACGGTGAAGGCTATTTGTAATGGGAGGATTCGTGAAACATATTTTCGACACTGAAAATCTTTTTTCTTAGAGGATTCTATCAATGGTTCATCAAGTATTTCTGAAATTTTTTTGTAACCTTTAACACATATTACCTAGAAAGGGGTGAAATAAATTTTGGATTCAATGGATTAGACTTATTTAAAATAACTGGAATGGATTATGACATCAAAAACTATTTTTATCTTACCTGAGACTGGTAAAAGTTATGTGGTATTTTGTGATGCTTCTATTTCTATTCTGTGGTGTTTTCTTGTACATGATGAACATATAGTATCCTATGACTCTCATGATATTTGATCAGAAATACGTATTAACCCACTTATGAATTATATTTATTCATATTTATGAATGTTATTTTATATTGGACGAATAATTTTTTTGAGAGATAAATAGTTGATTGTAATAAGAAAATCATGTGTTATATATTATCTTATAAGTACATGAATAATAGATATTGGTGGTGGGTGGAGTACCCTTAAACAATTGATATCGACATAACATACACCCCAACGATGTAGATTGTTATTATATATGATTTTGGTATGAAATTCCATTTATAGAATGTCTTGGAATTAAGGGAAGAGTGGATCCTAATGGGAATTTTTTCTTAGTTGAATCATGATTTTCAAGATTATTACTAAGGTATGGTTCTTACCAGTGTTCGGTTTTCATCATCCCTTCTGAAGTCAATCCTATAAATTTACTAGGAGGATAATGATTTCAAGGAAGTCAAATAAATATTTTATAAAGGGGAGATAGTTTCTATTTGGTATATAGATTTCAATGTTATTTTATACATTGAGAATTGTGTTGTCATGGAAATATCTCTATGTAGTTAATTTTTGTTTGACGATTATAATTCTTGATTTTTTATTCATCTTTCTGCTTTGATGATGGTTTATGACATGAAATGACTATTCTAGTTTCTAGGTATGATGTGTGGCATTTTATATTAGTTTTCCCACTATTACACCTACAATTAGATAAAGACAGAGCATCTGAAACCTTCTAGGTGGCTATAGAATTTTTCGGTGACAATTTTTAAATGAGACGAGGTTTGAATTGAATTTTTTCCAGGAATAAAATGTAGTTCTCAATATAAGAATTATATCTCAGTTGTGATTGTTAGATTGATGAAATATTCCAATTTTATTATGATTTTCAAAACCCCTAAAGGAGAATATCTGGGAAATGTGAAAGAGGAGGATATCATAATGTCAAACGGGGATCCCTATACTATTGTCTCTTATAGTGAATCAAGGATTAATTTTATAAGTGGAAGAGTCTCTAAGAGAAAATGGGTACTAAATTATTATTGATTAAAACTTACTATTTATAGACAAATGGTTATATCTATTGTGTTATTCATATTTTGGAGGATTTTCTCCATGCTTGTGTCTTATATTTCAGTGGATCATGGGATTTCCATCTAGGATTGGTTTAGTTTACTAGTAACAATAGTTAGTTTTCATTGAAATGAATGGAACACTTTAAGTCCTTGTATATTTTCCCGTCTAAATCACATATTTTTTGGGAATAGGTGGATGAGTCCTCTCTTATGGGACCACGCCTCATTCTAGTTATGTTGGTAAGGATTATGGATATCCACTGATATCTAGTTGTATCATAGTGTTAGTGTAAATCCCTTGTGATTCATTTATACCCTCAGACCTAGTTTTCCATAGGTGACTGAGTTTTCTTGAATGCTTATACTCAGTTAGGTCACGATCATCTTGGGATAACTAGGAAGTTTCCTCTTAGATATGTTGGACCATTTGATTCAACTATGCCACTTGGGTATGATTTGTATTTGTTTTCATTACTAGATAAATTGATAGATATTTATGATGTTTTCAACATATATTTGAACAAGAATTAACATCATGACACTCTAATGTTATGCTTTTTTCAGATATTAAGTTAGAGATAGATGTTTCAGTTGTGGAGACACCAGTATATATTATTGATCATTAGGTGAAAGTCATGCACGTGAGGTTAATCCTATTGTCCAAATTGTTAATGAAACAAATATTATATTTTTATGATACATGGGTTCATGAATCTTTGGTGATAAAGAAATGGAGTCACCTATTTCCAAAGAACCATTCTTCTACAAGACTTCCCATGGATAAAAATAATGATGATAGAGTGATTGTAACATCATGGATAAATAGTATTCCCTAATTTATGCATTAGAGTGTGCTTATTGTTTCCGTATGATATCAAGAATCATTTTAGTAATTATAGAGTATAAGGTAGGTTCGTTTATGCTTTTATGCCAAAAAAATGGTTTAAATATATAGATATACTGTAAATTGGTCATGTAGAACAAGTTATGAAATTCCATGAAACATAATACTTTTTCTATTTGATAACCTATATTACATTGTAAATATTCTTAATGTGATATTTTTAACATGATATGATGTGTTTCTAAGAATTAATATTTCATGAGGATTTTACAATGTAGAAACCTTGTTTAATATTTAATCCATTAGTTTCCAATAGGTTTAATGAGGTGAATGTCTAAATATAAATATATTATCTCTTGATATTATTTTCCATAAACTTTAGGATATTCATGGATTTATATGGTTTCTATGATCATTTAATGTGTGATCTCTATAGTGTTTGTGATCTATCTCGTGGGTTATGCACCATTTATTCTTCATCACTACCATTGGTCGTGGAAAGAGTATTGAACCATATTTATAAATTTTGATGAACTTGTATTTATTTTCATGTGATTATTCAAGATAATTTACATGATATTCTACTTGGATTTTTTTTATTTGTATGTGGTGTGGCTTGTGTGTTTGTCAATTTTTATTGTGATCTAACCACCATTACAATAATTTCACTTATGTGATCTGATTCTAAGATGTTGGAATCGATTCTAGGACCTAATATGTTGTATTTTCTATCCATTTAGTGTTGAGGAATCCCATTGTGGGATGTTTTCAACCTGAGTTGAGTTAGGTGGTTTTCTCTCAATAATTTGTTGAATGAACCATGATTTATCATATTTTAAAAATTAATTTATAATAAATTTTAATGATTTTTTTGTGTGAAAATGGAATTGAGATAAAAAATGGGTTTCTATTGGTTTTGATTAAATGAAAATGGGTGATTTCAAAGAATTGAGAAATGGGTTTTAAAATATGTTTTGATGAAAGAATTGTGTTATTTGAGATTGATTTTGGAAAACCCCTTATTGAAATTTATTTGATAAATAAAACCCATTGGAAATATTGTGTACATTGTTTATGGAGTAGATTTGGACCATCATTCATTTTAAAATTGATTGGATTAATTTATAGGTTCTCGGTTTCCCATAGGGCTATTTTTTGGTAATGGATATTGACATAATTGGGGGGTTCACCCATGGGGTGATCCTCTACTCTCTATGCCTATTTTCCAGTGTCTTGAGTGTGCACTAGTCCGTAATTTTGGTACGAGTAGTGTTTGATGGAAACCTATTGTAATCCTTTGGCTGATTTATTTATTATTTGTTATTTACAATTCTATATTTGATATACCTTATTTTACTTTCAAAATGTTTATGGAAATTATATTTTGAAACTTTTTTTTCTAGCTTGTTTTGGAACGATAAAAATGGGAAATATTTACTATGATTTTTATAGATGCTACTTGATCGTTTATTATGAAATATTTTATTTAAAATGTTTATTTTTTGGTTGATTATATGGAAAGATGATATGGAGCACCTTGGTGGGATCCTATTGATCCTATTTATCTCATAGTGCACACACCCATTTAATGGTGTATGTACCTAGTCATGTCTTTTGATATAGAGGAAGATAAGGCCTCACAGTGAAGGGATAAGGTTTCAATCATCAAGGAATGGTAACAAGTGGTGAGATGGTGGGTTGTTTCCAACATTATCACATTGAGTAGGTAGTTTTATTTTTTGTTTTCCTTTTATATTGGACTCATACATTCAGTTTGTTCTGACTATTTTTAGTTTTATTTTTTCTCCTATATTCTTCCATTTATATCATATATACCCCATTTGGTTTCTCTTCTACTATTTATTCATTCAAGGAATATATATTCCCTAGAATCTACATAAGAAGGTATAAACCATTACTTCTAGTTACAATTATTTCCATGGTGATATTTTTCATCCCATGGGGATCGAGAATACCCTTAGGATTGTAATGTATTTGGGATCTGATCCTACCTTGATGGGATAATTGAGGTGGGATGTAACAAAAACAATATTTATTTAAATAATAATGATGAATTAAAATGAATATAATATGAAAATTTTCATATAATTAGATCATTATAAATCATATATATGACATATATTGTTATAAATTATAAAATAAATATGTGATATTTACTATTTAATGTGTTTTAGTGAAATACAATGAGTTAGAAATTAAATTAGAATCATTTCATGATGACGATATATTTTCCATATAGTAATATTGAAATTAATTTTTATTTAACCAGAATTATAGAATATTATATATATTATAATTTTTTAAATATTAATTTTTTATAGAAATTTTCCGCATTAGAAAAATAATCCAAAGTAAATATTGTAAAATGATGTGCAATTAAATTTCACGCGGGGGAATATTTTATTGAAAAATATTTAATTAGAAAATTTCAGTTTGAATATTAATTCCAAAAATGAAATGATTACCAAAAATTGTTATTGTTTAATCTCTTTAAATTTAATAATATAATTAATGTAACGTTTCATCAACATCACTTTTTTTAAAATAAGTTTTAAAAATTAATTTTTTCCATTCATTCTAAAGAAAATTTTTATTTTAGAAAGTGTGGGAATTATTTATAGATATTTAAACCATTTTCTCATTTCTTTACTTGTTATATGGTATTATGTAATCCCTCATAGGGGGTTTCAATAATATATAAATATGCATAAAATGATTCTCATTCTAAATCAATTAAAACCCTATAATTTTAATATGATGATGAATTAAAATGCTAATATGTGGTGAGTTAGACGGTTATAGCCTATTATATATATATTATTTAATATGAATTTTTTTATTGTGTGAATTTTCTTATTTTATGTATTAGAGATTTAGGTATAAGAATGATGAATTATAAATTTTTATAGTGATTTGGAGAATTTTATATACTGTAGAAATGTAAAGGATGAGTTTATTGATTTATTTCAAATGTGAATTTTAAATTCATATCTATTATTTAATTTTTTGGATGATAAATTAATCGGACATATATGTTAAAAGACATGTGTGTGTTTTTAATTTTTAATTATTTGTTGGGTTTATCATATTAATGATGTAAATGAAATGCGATATATACATTAGATTCATTAGAAAATTAATTTCAGTTAAATGAAAATGCATTTGATTATGTTTTTTATTTTACGTAAGTAGAGAGTGATGGGTTAATTTATAATGATTTTTGTAGAAATATTTCTGTTAATAACTCATTGGGTTAGTCAAATTGAATTTACATGCATAAATTAGTATGTTTGGGTAAATAAAATTTCTAAAAAAGTCTTTAATATAGTATGAATCATAGTGATGATTTTTTGAAAGGGTACCTAAGGTATGGATAAAAAATGTGACAAATATTTCTTTCCATGAGATGAAATTGATCAATGTTTACTTCATAGTAACCCTATTGTGAGTTTTATATTATATGATAAATTTATTTTATATAATTAAATTAGTCAATGTAGTGAAATGTTGTCCTCTATTTATGAATATGAGAGTTAAAATTTACGTTAATGAATATATATATTTTTTATATTCTAAATGAATTATCATTTTACGTATTTATATTTAATGGAATTTAATGTATTAATCTAGTACAATTGTTTAAAATGAAATTTACTAGATAAATAGAAATAAAAAGAATCATATATAGGTGTTTTAGGGATTTTCATGATAATGATCATGTCATGAGGCCATGAAGAAGGTGGTGGGTTTGGAGATATTTGAATAAAAATGGTTTACATTTTCATTATTTGTGTACATAGAGAATATCCTAAAATTGTATAATATTATTGTTTGTAATAAATAACGTGTTTTGGGATGATTTATGATGTGATCAGGGGTTACTCATCTGATTATTGGGATTGGAGATCCAACTCTACAGTAAAAAATAACTAAAAATGCATGAGTGTAATAGGTAATGATAAAGGGAACCCAACCAGAGTTGGGATTGGTATATTTGGGATAATATTTATTTTACATGACATTATTTCGACTAAAAATAGTTTTTTGTATAATTGAAGATGGAACAAGTATTTTATTAGTTTCCCAAGGTATACTCAATGAACATTCATAATATTTTTTTAAAATTAATTTATATCTATAGGGTAAAATATGTTTTCATATGATATAAATAATCATTTTCTATAAATATTTAGTAAATGTTAGTTAATAATAATATTTGTAAGACCCCACATTGTTATTACATGAATAATTTGGAAATATTTTTTTACCGCACAACATCAAGAAATAAATAAGGAAATGATATATTGTATTATGATAAAATATTAAAATTAACAGAAATAAATAATTAATAAAAATGAATATAAAATAACATTATTAATATTAGAAAATAAATAATACACTATTTAAATAAAAATGATAAAATATTATAATCCTTGTCCTCATGGGTTTTTTTGAAGTTCATTCCACAAATTAGAATAATGAAAAAAGAGAAACAATTTGAAATATTATATATATATAAATATAAATATATAAATATATAAATATATATTGATAATGAAATGCAATAGTCCCCTGAATTAACTCTGGTGATATATTCAAGGTTATATATTGGAGTGAAAATGGGTAAAAAGACTTGTATATGACTACTGTAATAATATATGACCATTATGATAGTATTTACCCAATGCGTATAAAAAATGTATTATTTGGAATATAATCAATTTTTTATTGAATTATTTTTTTAAATCATATATTTCTAAGGATTAATATATTCATAGCAACTAGTTATTAAATAATAGTTGATTTCATTGAATAATATTTAATGATCAATTATGAAATTTATTGTTTGAGGATAAAATATTTTCCTAGTGAATTATATATTTTTATTTATATGTAAATTTTTTCTTATTTACAAATAAAATTTGATAAAATAAATATTCGTTTTGTAATATATTAAAAAAATAATGAATATTTTTAATTTAATTTTTTTGTGAGAAATAAGTTACCGTGATGAAACATGAATAATGTTGTTAAATTTTAAAAAGGTAAAAACCCATATAAATTAAAAATGACATATAAGGCATATAAAAATAAAAATATATTTTAATATATGAGCGAATCACGATGACACTTATTTTCTAATTACAGATCTCATTTAAGGTCATGATATCATTCATCAAATAATAAAGAATCTAAAAATTCCAATATGAAATAGAAATTCATCTACAAAAGGACTTATACTATACCCATTCTGAACCAATTATACAGTTTCTTTCTCTAGAATACCTAAAATAATTTTCTCCACCAAAGTTCACTTTTAATGTTATGTATAATCCTTTACCTTTAAATATAGAAAGATTTTTTATCATTAGAGGATTCATTATGACAGTGAAAGATTCTAACAATGTTTATGAAGTGTTCCTCATCATTTTTTGTAGCCATATTCTCCTATATAAACATTTTAAAACCCATAAAAAGCTCTATTGTGTGTTATAAACATTATTATAATTATATAAAATAGATATTAATATAAATTAAATGGATGTTCCTACTCAGTATTTCATATATAATGGTCTTTCCAGGTTGTTTCGATAACCTATAGGTACTATTATGTTGAATGATCACAATTGCTTTCATATATGAGTATTGAAACATAAATATCAGCATAATGTGAAACAATGAATATTATCTATGTAGAATGTGGTTCTTAAATAGTTCCACTCATGTGGATGCTTATTGAAATGTATGATTTTTTTGGAATTTATACATAAAATAGGAATGTTGAGCATTCAATTCTAGTAAACCATACACATGGGTTCAACAGCGTGAACCTTGAAATTTATATACTGGAAAATTATTGTGATTAAACTACTTTTAAAAATCTTTGAATGATGGGAATCAAAATATAGAATGATGATTGAAATTACCTTACCAAAATATTCATTATATAATAAATTCAACTAATATCTTATTATGACATTAAAATATATCTTGATAAAGTATATATAATTAATATGTAAAATTTATTAATTCATTTGATATCAAATTTAAATCAGTTTTATAATTGCATTATGTCATGGGATAGATTGTAATTGAGAATATCAGGAGTAAAGGTAACAATTATCACTTATAATCCTCTCTATATTTTATATTATCAGTAAAAAATATCAATTTAATATATTATTATATTTTTACAATTCAACGCTCAAAAATTAACAATTCACGGATATGGAATTTTTCATGTTGTATGTGTTTATATATTTTTTGTAATTGTGTTATTTCCCCTCAATGTCCATACTAATTATATTTCTCAATAAATGTATTAAATTTATTTTCCAAAATATCTATAATTTTATGTGGTTTTATCTGTTGAAAATTAATTACTAATTAAATTTTCAAATAAATCTTTTTATATCTTTCATTACATTATCAATATTGTTACTTTGCCTAACCATTTTTTTGTTACCTATGGTAATCATCCATTCAAAATATTAATGATTATTTAAAGTAATTTTCACTTAATTTATCATTAAATTTCAAATTATTTATTTTTAAAACATTTTTATCATGAAGTTATCAAATTAAAAGGATATTTATTCTTATTTTGGAAAATATTTATTATCTTTATCAAAATATATATCTAGGTATTAAAATATCCAACATTTATCATGTTTTACTAATGATTTTATTTAAGGTTTTCATCTTATTTCTTTCTCTTGATGATTAATTTTTTTATTGTGATTACTTTTGCTAGAGCTTTTTTATTATTATTGGTTATTTATTTCATAAATCTATTAATTTTCTCTTGATCTTATGTCACACATATTTCTAGATTATAATTATACACTAGATGGCATAAGAATTATATATCCCTCAATTGAATCAGTAAATCATTATATCTCCTGAGAATAATATATTATTAATATAGGTTATTATATTTGATTATTATATCAATTTTTCATTACTTTGTTACGTCACCATGGATCCTCATTGTTACTTTCTGATTCCACATTCCTATGTGACATCTCAAATTTATTTTATGATTCTTGTTAGGATTATTGGATTTTATACTATTGAGTATTTTATCATTTATACATTTTTATAACAAATTGTTAATTCTATACATATAATATAATAACATTCTTTAAGAAGAATTATAGTAGAATAATTTATATCTCATATGTATGAAGAACCTTTTTGAAAGAATAAGGACTTTTTCTAGGGTGATTCATGGGCCCTAAAAGAGACTATCCAGATCACATAGTTCCTTCATGTGACCCTATGTTAGTCACACGGTCACATGTATCTTGGAGGATTATGGGATCCATAATCCATGACCACCACCTATTTCAGTTTTTTTTTGTGGTGAATATAATATTTATATTTATGTATTAATTACTATGTGAGTTTTCCATTTCTTATTTGGTGGGTGTCGATGAATTCCCCCCACTGGAACAAGATATTCTGGGAAAAGGTCAAGATTATGTGGAAAATTTATGCCCTCCTAAGACTTTTACGGTGTTGAAAACCACTGTCATGGGTGAAATTTGGTTTATTTGGAGATGCATGACATTCTGTAGAATTCCTTATATATAGGGTAATAGAGGGAAGCACTATCCACTTGGTAAAATTCCCCTAGAAATTTCTCACCTATACTTTGTCACAATTCCTTTTCTCAAAACTATTCTAAATGAACTGATCATGAGACCATGCCCTGAGCCTTCTCTATAGAAATATATCATGATAATTTCCTCCCAAGACTGTTATTCTTCAGGTGCCTATATAACCCATCTGGGAACCATAATTCCTCCATGAGGACTGTGATTATCCTGTGGGTTTCGCAGGATCGACAGGCTCGATCGTATGATCAATCAATTATCATGTGATTATCATGACCATGTTCATGTGTAATGATTATGAGTCTATAGAAACTCATTCGATTGCATGATGCCCCATTGGATTTATAAGAACTGAAATACCTTCATGGGATAGGTGATTCACATACTCCTTATGTGGTTCGTTAATATCTCACTAATTAACATGATGTTACTGATGGAGAAGGTTTATTTTGTCTTTACTTTGAATTGATTTTACTTTTTCTATGTATTACATATTCCAATCACTCTTGTTCATATGTCATCAACTTCCTGCCAAGGATTATCAGCTGCGGCCAATCAAAGGGACACAATAGCTTGGAATCGTAACCTTGACCCTCAATATCATGGGTATATTGAGAACATGAGTCTAAAGAGTTTCTTCACATATGGTATTTTTGAATATCCTTCTTCCAAATGACTCCTTATATTAGAGTTTGTTTTATTGGATGATGTTACCATCCCCCTAGACTCTAATATTCTATATCATGGTGTGAAAGATTCTATCTAATACTTTCAAATGAAAATTTCAAGGATAGACACTTGATCACATCTCAGTGTTCAGGGATATCTTATATATTGGACAAATCCACCTTAGGTCCAGATGGATGTGACTTTCCTCATGGGGTGTCATATTCTAGGAAAGTATGGGGTTCAATGACGGATCTCCACCCAAACTATAATTTCTCTGATGAATGGTAATGGCCCTTCATATTTAGGTAAAACTGCATAGAGTTTTATGATTAGCTATACAGAGTTCATCTTTATGAAGTTGTGTGGATTACCTAGTTCATTATGTTCCTCTAGCCTGACCATCTACAAAATATGATCAGTTTTTGGGGCTCTATCACCAACACATTCCATATATTTGATGGTTAAGTGGGTATAATCTTAGGTACATCTAATAACCAGTTGGTACTCCCCTATGGGAGATATTTATGATGAATTCCTTCCTCCTATCGATGTCCAGGATGATACCTTGAAGACCCCAGTTTTTGAATGGGAGATTTTTATTATTGTGAAGGAGAAAATTTGAAAGGAGTTGTCAACATGTCCATTCATTTATTTCAAGTATTGGATCACTAATTGTTTTTTCTACAAAAAAGATAGGACAACTTCTATACACCCTCAACGGTTTCCTTCTCTCCAATTCTCCGACATTACTGGTACATATTAGGCAATCATGGAAGCTGGGGATTATAACTAATGTGGCCAATGATTGAATTTGTATATATTAATGGAACATTGGTTGGTATTCATCATATCCATGTTTTGATTGGGTGATTTTTTCATGATGGGGACACATGCTTAGGGATATGAGTTAGAAAACTAGTGATGGCGGTGTAACTTGTGGAAGAACAGAATATTAATATGGAATTGTAAGTCATTGAAAAACATTAACAAATTACGGGGTATATTCAACAAGGCAGTACCCCTTACAGGATCAGTTGTCTTCTCCAATTTTATTTTGGCTGGATAGGGGATAACATTCATTGTTATGAGTATTTAAATTCCATGTGGATCCCAAATGATTCAACCTACCCCAACCCACAAGATATATTATGGGTATGGGCTTCGTCACCAAGACATGCTGAGGTTAATGATGAAATGATCAAATCTGATATCTTCTTATTTACTCCTTTCTATGCCCCATCTAGAGAAATTATTGATATCAACTATAGTTCCCTTGATGAATGTTCCTATACGATCTCTTTTCAGGATGTGGTTTATGCATCTAGGGAGGAAGAGTAAATCATCTATGAGCCTTATAAACCATATCGATTTTCACCTAATTTGTTTTACATCTAATGGTATCCCCTCTTACCTAGACTACTGTTTAAGGGGAATTACATCCTAGGGTTATCCTCAATTTTAGGAAGATCCTAGGATATAAAGATACTGATGATGAATTCATATTCCCCATGCTGATGTTCCTACTTTCCATACCCATTATTACGCCTCCACTTAGGTTGAAACATATCCAATTGGTGTGATAAACCATTCATTCAGACATGTGGATATAAATTTTCTTCTCAAAAACCCCTCTATCAATGGTAACAATCATAGTGATTGATGTTCTAGGAGAGATGTCCTGAAAATGACCTCATGCGAGTGATTAGTACCCTAATGTTTAAACAAACCCTGTTGGGGAAAATAATCTTCTATAGTTCTATAAGAAGGATAAAATTGTTGAAAGAAGGGAATATGAAGCTTCCTAAAATATTTCCTCATTGGATCAATTGAATATTCCTCCTCTTTTCATGGATACTCTGTCGGTCATAGGGGTTCGGGAACAACATAGGAGGATCTTTAAACAGATTATTACCTTGATTAGAAAGACCCCATTATAAGTAATATGAGAAAAAGGTAAAAACCATAATCAGTTATTTCATGATTTAGGAATAGGAGGTTTTGACAAACAACCTCTATATAGAATCATGAAACTAATCATTCTGACATGGAAGGATCTATCCATGATAAATATCTATTTTCATGATCTTGAATATGATGCTCCCCCTACTAGGAAGATGAAGGAGTCATTAGAGGAATTTGTGAATTTTTAATAATTGATATCAAAATATCTGGCCTAGAAGGATGCTTAGACTTTGTAGACATGAATATGCTAGAAAATCATATCTCATTTGAGGTCTGATCCTTCAACATCAACATTTTCCTTTGAATTTTCCTGAATGAGGGTTTAAGAGTTTATGGATTCGGTTGAGACACTTCATACGAGAGTAGAAGCCCATGAAGTGGGGATATTAGTACATAAATATTCGATTAATGTTTCTTTCAGAACCCTTTAAAATATTTCTATTTTGGAAAATTATCCTTTATTATATTCCCATCCTTTAAATGTATTCCATTTTTATGAAACTTTAGAGAGACGCCAAAATGTGGAGATTCCACATCATTTTTTAGATTATTAATTAATGAATTTTATGAACTGTACACATTATGTCCAATTTTTCTTTTATTCATGATATGCATGGAGTTTTAATAATTCTAAATTACATGCCAATAATAACCAAACCTTACATTATATCAAATAAACATGAATTATTAGAAATAAATGATGACATTATAATAGATTCTCTTTGAGATATGCTCTATAATTCCAACCAACCCATGATTCTTTATTTATAATTTCATCCATATCTCTTGAGATAACCTGACTTAGAGATGGATTTCTTAGGCAGGATTCAGGTCCTATAGGGAGAGTTCCCTTTTTTTCAAGATATGACATTCTTGTGTAGAGAATCATGATTTTATATGGTCATGTGGTGGGCCTTACAAGACACAAAAATATCAATTTCATCCCTTCTATATTTTTATGTATTTATCTTGGGAGTCATATTTCTATAGTTTATGGTCTTTTAGAACAAATATGATATTGATTTAGTTTAGGGTCTTTTATATTAGACTTTATATTGCTTTATTTTAGTGTCTTATAGCTCGAACCATACAACTCTTTAGTATAGGGTCTTTTGGATCAGATGTAATATTGGTTTTTTGGGTCTATTAGCTCAGACCTGATATTTATTTAGTTTTGGGTCTTTTAAATTAGTCATTATATCACTTTAGTTTAGGGTCTTTTAGCTAAGACCTTCTATTACTTTAGGTTAGGTTTATTTTTCTCAAACCTTATATTGCTTATGTTTAGTGTCTTTTCTATCAGACCTTATCAATGATCATGTGTTATGTTGAAGACATGTTAGGAATGACCCAAATCACACTAAATTGATGGGTTAATCAATGGTGTTTCCAAGGCACACAAGGATCAATAATCCCTTTTTACAGAGTGACACATTCAGTTGATGATAATATGCATATACATAGGATCTATATTCTACCATGAATAATAAAAAAAGGGTCCTTAAAGACAAGTATCTTTTCTAGTTTCTAGGGAATATTTATGGCTGTAATATCCATTGATGGAGAAATAATAGGGACACTAGGTCTTCCCATACTGTTTGAAGATGGAATATGTAAGTCATAACCCAAAAGTTTTATTCATGAATATGATATGGGATAGACATTTAGAGTATATATGAACACATTCTATGATTCCAGGTCATGTCATTGTGTTTCATGAGATCTCGAGGACTGAAGCTCCTTCCAGACAAGAAGGAGATCCCATTATTCAGTGGAATAGGCACTATAGGCATTGTTAGCAGGGCCAAGAAAAAGATTATATCCATTTCATGCCAAGGTCTATAAAATATTCATGAAGACTTATGTTCATGGATGATGATGATGGGTATTAGAAGAATGCTATCCAAGAAGGGTTTTGACCCCCTTTGATTTTTTAGCTATTGATAATGAAGTATGATCCCAATGCCATATTTTTTTGATCATGATTTGTGGGTAATCAAAGGTTAGTGAATGGAGTGTCGCATTCCAGCCTTGATAAATGGAACAAAACATAGTGCTGTAACATCATAAATGTCAAATCTTCTCATATAGTTTGTTATGAAGATTTTATGTCATGATTCAAGGTGATCATATCTAGAGGATGATATGGGAAAGTCAAACCAAGAGTATTTTAGCCACACTAAGGTGTTGAAAGATGCCATGATGACGTCATGCTTAGAAGGATTTGAATATAATTTTCATAGTTTGTCATATTATGTTGATGGACATAGGCACATGTGCATGAGACATAGGTATAAATGCATAGTCAAGGAATGGGTCCCATGAAGAAGAATATATTTTCAATGACCCATGAATGATTTACAACGATATGAGGCTCCCAAATCATGATATGTGATATTTGAAAAGTGTAGTATCCATGAAGGGTTTGAGCACCCTAATGGTTGATTCAACACCTAGAGAACATATTCTCTTTGTGATAATATGTGATGAATAATTAGTTTTAATTTTAACTGAATGAGGGGTTCCAATAAGTGTAGATTTTATTTTAATAGGGCTTTAGTGTATACCCTAAGTGTTTCATGAACAGTTAATTTTCACCATAAATTATTCCAAAAATCTTGATATGAAGAGTTCAGTGAGTGAAGACATGAAATTTTATCAGGCTTCCCTTTGTGTGTTTTCAACCGGACATGTTTTTTTGCCTCTTTTGCTGGTTGTTTATGTCATGAAATTTAGACCATAAGAGGCTAGAGTTTGCGGTCTTACAAATGTTACCACAATATAGGCAGTTTATGGTCTTGAAACATATGGATCTAATATGGATGATGATACACAAGAGTCTAAATCGTACATCTAGGGGTAACAACATCCCATCATCCACCTGAGCAGGAGATGAAAGTGATGTAAATCATTGGTCGATGTTCTTGTGTCATGAGTAGTGTCATGGGATAATCATACGGGGAGTAGTTCAGATCAGACTAGGGTGTTGAGTTCTACAATCATGATTTCTGGGCTCAAAAGTATCGGAAAGTCCTTTTGCCAAGTGATGAATTAGGTTGACTAACATAGGTGTATATTCATGAGCTATAGGCATACATGCATAGTCATGTAAAGGGTCCATTGAAGACAAATATCCTATATATGGACTATGGAAGGTTCTTGGTAACATGGAGCACAGGATTCATGAATCATGACTTATGGAATGAAGGTATTTTAATGTTTATGGAATCATCCCATACTCCGGATGACCAAGATAAGGCTCTTTTGGTGCCCTAATAGTGGATGAAAAATTTGTTATTCCATGCACAATTTATCCTCTTGTAGTGGGGACATAATTTCGTGAAATTTAACATCATGTTGTAAGAAAATTTTCCTTTCGAATTTACATCTTGTGGTAAGGATGCATTTATTTTGAATTTTTAATGTCAAGAGAAAAATATGTTTACCTTTTATTTTAATGTCATATGGTAAGGATGTGTTCTCTTGTAGCTTATCATCATGTGGAAAAGATATTTTTCATGCTGTTTAATATCATGATGTGAGGATGTAAATTAATGGAAATGTTGTAGTTGGACCAAAGGGAGGAAGTGTGTGTGTCACTATGTATCACATGAGAATGGGAATAACAACACAAGTAGTTCAGCATGAAGTTCCCTATGCATGTATGGCCCATATGAAAATGGGGGAACATTATATTTATTTGTTGTGGATGGGAAAATGTTGGAAGTCATTTTGCCAGTACGTGTCCTATAAGGACTAGAATCGAGTCACATATAGATCCTGAATGATAAAATATCTCTTTGAGGGTCTGGTCTATATGATGTGGTGATAATTGATTCCATTGATTATTGTAGTCCTGCCCAGGACTAGATATCAAAGAAACACTACGTATCATTTGATGTTAGGAATCAAAACAATCAAATTTATTAAGGGACCATGAATTTTTATGTAATGCGACTAGGAAATTTACCATGTATTTTAACATCATAATGAAATAACTCAGGGATTGAATTTTATGGTATTTAATTCAGGACCATAATGGAACTATCATGTGTTTCCATACCTTGTTTTTTGTGGGTGATCCCTTCTTTCAAATCCTAATCTCTCATGAGCTATTCTTGGTATGAGAAAATGTAATATCAAAGGTTTCTATCATATTAAAGTGGTTGTTGAGGGTACAATTGAGGTATTTTTTATAATTCAGTGTTTGGACCATGATATTGGATTGATGTTTCCCAACGTATCACATTTAAAAAATGAGAATCATTCAATACATATTTCTAAATTTTATATGAAATTAAAAGACATGTGGTAATGATGTTATCCACACAATGTAACATATTATGGTAAGTCCATTAGTGATGTATTTTATCATATTGTTGTAAGAACATTGACCATGCAGTTTAATGCATTATGGTAAGGATATGTATCTCCTCAGGTGAAGATAAAGAGAGGTTGTGGATCTATACAGTTTTATATCATACAGTGATGAATTTGAATATCATGCATTATAATGTCTTACTGTTAGGACTTGGTTGCATAGTTTAACGCCTTGTATAAACGATGAAATTTTGTAAAATATTATTGGGAAAAGTATATACTGAGAGATGTTGCATTGGTAAGGGGTATGGCATATTACCTATATATGGTGATTAATGAGTTGACCCCATTATGATAGACCTTAAGTATGATGTAAGGCCCTTCCCATTTATGTTCTAGCTTCTGGGGATTTTATCTAGGTATCAGTGGGGCTTTGAGACCCATCATGAGTTTTCCCTAAAGGAATAAATGGAGGTGAGCCTTTTTATTAAAGGCTTGTGAAATTTGATCCGGATGGACCTCTAGGTTGTGTAATGTGCGCAAAACACTCTCATCATGTCATTGAAACTCATCTATCTATTATGGAAAGTGTTCATCAACTGAGAGCTGTTCTCAGCTGTCTTTTCTAAGTTAAGGAAACATGTGCCCTATGGGTTACACTACCTTAGTCTAGTAAACCAATGGCTATCGGGTTCCCTATATGGTAGTACGTGTGGTTGTATAATAGGACCATAATGCATGGAGGTGCTTTTCCCACCGATAATTCTTATTGTATTTCACCAACTTCTGGAGCATTTTCAACATGGTCTTATAAATGGACTCAATCTAAGCATTTTCCTTTTCATGATAGAGATATTGTTGATTATATATGATATTGTAGTCTTGGTATAGTCTCTTTAACACTATATAATATAATTTAGTGCTATTTTCCATCAATATTGTGTTAGGGACCCTGAACCTAGAAATGAGAAGATATTTAATGAAATTGATGATATTATTTTCCCGAAATACTTTAGCGGTATTTCCTTAGCCCAATTGGAAATTAAGTCAATAGAAATAAATATGTACTTGAAATTATTAGTTTTGTCTTCGGTATATCACCCCCCAATATCAATTCCCCCAAAAGAAAATGGATTGGAATATTTAGCAATATGTAGAAATATCGGGGGCTGATGGATGATGTTTTCATGGACCAAGCACAGCTGAAATTTCTTGATCAAAACCACATAGTATTGTATCATGGTTATCCAGAAATATATCAACCTATTGATTTGGCGGGACAGCCTGATAAATTTTGATGGGACCCACAAGATAATTCACAGACTTCATGATTGCAGAAATCTCTCTTTCTACCATGCACCTGAGGAGGATTCCCTCAAAGAATCATTTTTAAAGTATATTCTGGTCATTTGGGCCATCTTATGGAGTAGAGTTTGGTACATTATGCCCAGTATGTTAAGTTTTTTCATGGTCTGTTTGTAGGATCCTTTTTTGGAGATAACCTATTATGGGATCCATCCATTTTGTGGTGGTTATTGGTTCATCATACAATGGTGTTGTATTGAATTGATTAATTTCTTCCAAATTCCATATGATGATCGATGAGATGATTATAAAATTCATGATATGGAATAATAATTACACATAATCTGAATAGGCCAGAATAGTGGTTTCATTTTCCAATGGATCTACACGAGCATTCTATGATCAGGGAACATACAAAATTTTGGCTCAAAATGGAACTCTACCCCCCAGTCCTCCAAAATAGCTACTCAGAGGGTCTAGGTCTTCCTTTTTAATGGAATATTAACCATTGATATGCTTTATCACCAATTCCCACTACCCTTTGATATCTATGTAGGATATTTGTAGCTATTTTGAAAGTTCTAACCCGACAATGAGGGATTTATATTTGGCTTCATTGTTTACACAACCATCAGATAGTGAGAAAGAGTAGGGAAATATGCATTGTTTGGTGAACAAACTAAAATCTCCAAACCAAATTAATTATGATTTGATTTTTCAATCCTTGTGATGGAGGGACTCTAGGAAGAACCATAAATGTAAATCTCCCTTGTCCATGGATTGGAATGGATATAGAATACCTCATCATCTAGATGATTGAGGTCTTGCAGTTTATTTTTTGTGTTAGTATGTGTTGCATGAAAATCAGCTAGGGATTTCCATTTCACTGAGTCTTGTAATAAGAACTACATGTACTAATTTTGTATAATGACCACTTATTTGTCCATTTACTCATTGAATATTATATATCTAGGGATATACTTGGGCATATCAATATGAGATACCTGATGAACTTTGTGGTGCTAAAAGTAATGACGTGATTTTTTCACTATGAAAATGAGTGCATGGTAGTTATTATTGACATCTTAAAATCTAATATCATTAACTAGAATCATCTATATAAGGTATTAGAAACTATTATCACTTCCAAAATCTTTTTTCTATGTGAGGAGGTCTCCCATTGAGTGCTCTGTGGGGGAACATATAAGATGAGTGGCCTACCTTCCACAATAGGAATCAGAAACGGTGGGTGCATTATGTACTACTTGATACTATATAAGGCCGTTTGATAGTCATTTTCCCCTTGATAGGTGATTCCTTTCTTTATTATCCTGGTGAAGGGGGAATATTTTCATGCTAGGTTGTCTATGAATAACCGAAGCTAATTGAGGATCCCTTGGAGTCCTCTTAGTTGTTTGAGATTTCTAGGAGTTGACATTCCAAAGAATTCACTAGTCATTTCTGGGTTATGTTTATTGTCAGGATGGAATGCCAAAAATACAATGAACATTCCTAATGTTACCATGAAAGTGAATTTTAGAAGATTTATCTCCAGACTACAACGTTTCTACTTGTCAATTTATTTTGGAAATCCTTGAAACGATTACATCACTATCATGATTTAATAACCCGATCATCTAAATTACATTTGGCTATCCTTCCCCTGAATGGATTAAATATTATGATCCACCAAACATTGGTATGTAGCACAAAAATTCTTTCATCCAAATGTTATGAGATGGTAGAAAATGACTCCCTGAGGCACCCTAAAGGTAGCATCTTCCTTCTATACAGGGGACATACTTATTTGATTATACCCCCAGTACTCATCCATGAAGGAAAGGGTTTTGAATATAGTAGTTTCATTAATAATGATTTATGAGTTCAATATAGAGAAATACATTTTTCAGGAAATGCAGGTTAAGGTCTCTAAAACCATTGGAGACCCTTATATTCTTTTGACATGAGATATACATATCATTATCTTTTAGGCACATGATAAAACAAATCAATGTAGTCCTGTATGTATTGTTTCATTCCCATATTTATCTATATGAACTAATCTATGGTGGTGGGGACACATTCCTCAAATTCTAGTGGGGCATTCTTAGGGTCATCCTAATATTCCTCTAATTCTGATTCTATGGGCTCATTTTCAGATACAGATGGAAATCTGGTGGCTTCTCGATAACTATTAGGGAGAGGGAGTCAATTATAAGAGACATTTTCCTACCTTACTATCTGAGTCTCCATAGAGAGATGCAAGAGAGGATTGGTTTTTACACTATCACTAAAGACTTGAGGGGCTTGGAACTCTAGGACTAGATCTGTTTCCAAGACCAGATTTATGGGGAAGATATAGTCATTTTCAAGAATACTAAATTGGTTTTTAGGGGCAGTTCCAAATCCATTAAGTAATACAACTTGTATATCATCATTCTCCATTGGTAGGTTTACTCTATTCTTGTAGAAATATGCTTTAGAATATGTGGATACATAAGACTCAAAGGGGGAATTTCAACCTAGTAGTTTGCTGAGTCTTCCACTTATGGGGTAATTCAGACACAGAGAGAATGTCTAAGGCACCGCCATCTGTTTATGGAGATAGGGCCTTTCATGTATGAAATTTCATGTAGTGTCTTTCTAGATAACAATAAACTCTATGTCAAATGTCAACACCCTAAATTACCATTCATGTTTTATCATAGCAAGAGGTATTTGGGCACACTTTTCCTACATTTTAATGGTCATATTTGTCCAATATAGGTCCCTTATCCATATCTAAAACATCATATGGTTCGAACTAAGATGAGATTGATATCAGAACTCTTTCTATCAAAGCCCTTTCTACATTGATGTTATTGAGTATTATCGAAACATTCAGGGGAATGATGTTACTGTTGATGACTTCCTCTTAATCCAAGTCAGGGAATGAGATAGAGAAATGACATTTTGATGGCATGGTATGCACTGGATAAACCTCAGGTGAAGAGACTTTCATCTCAAACTCCTGTGGGATATGAAGGATTCAAAAACATCCGACCTAATTTTTTTTGATAGATGGAGAACATCTAGTATTGAGAGATTCTCCGGTGATACTTATAGATATTTCAGAATGTCGTACATTTGATAAGAGGTTGAATCTTCCCAATAAGGGGTTTTACTTGACATGCAGCTTTGTATTGGAGGCATTTGAGGTGAATGAGACTAGTTCATATGTAAAGGTTGTGGGAGCATCTGTTGTAGGTGGTGCGGGTCTCACTGATCTTTCATGTTGTTTGGGTTGATCAGATAATCTATCCATTACTAAGCATTAATTCCAAAAAACTGTGTGTGGACAAATTCTGAAGGTTTTTGAGAAACCTTTGTGACATTACTAGGTACGTTGGAGCATATTACCATGGTTCTCAATTGAATATATTTTGTCAGTAGAAAATTGACTAAAATATTGGGTCCAACCATGCCCATGTTTCCCCATGTATCCTTTTTTCCTACGCATATAGCACCCACTCTCTAACTATATGCAAGAAACTCATATTTTGTGGAATGACCATCATATATGAAAGGGTCTTCCATGTGTATCACATTGAAAGAACCAATGATATAATCTTCATCCAACGAGGATCTTATTTTTTTGGGTGGTTCCCATACATCAGATGTAAGATGGAAGAAATATGAAAGTGTTAGAGCTTATGTTGGACAAGAATATGACTCTTCCTCTTTTATTACTTCATATATTCGGTGGTCAAGAACACCTTTAAATGACACAATTGATTATACCTATTTAGTTGTTGGATCTACTACGGGTCTAAGTAGTATTTCTATTAGGGTGTAATAAAATTAATCAACCATTTTTTGAGTAATCTAGTTGTCAAATATCTACACATGCCCAAAAGGAACAGTCTTTCAATCCCCCTTTTCTTATTTCTGAGCAACGTTAATGTAGTCCACCTGCTCTAGGGAGTTTTCTAATGCCACTTGTACATAATTGACCTTTCCTAGATGGATGTATTTGAAGTTGATGCAGTCTGGGATAATATGAACCATCCTTCTTTGGTATGGGTAGTAGTTGGGATGTTCGGTGAGGTTGACTTCAATGAGATTCCAAGGTTTTAGGATCCCAGGAAAGTTATTTCCCATTGGTGCCTTGAAATAATGGGGTACTTGTTCATTTCTGAATGATTATTATTTATTCATCCATTCCCCAAATCCCAGTAAACCCATATTTTTCTATGCTTCTAAACAAGGGTGATTATATGGATGTTGTCGCTCGACATGATGTTCTGGGTGGTTCGGGACATATGTAGATGCCTGGATGGGTACAGCTACTGGCTTAAGAATAAAAACATCAGATTCTTATTTTCATAAACTTTTCTCTTATTATGTAGGAATTAGTTGATTTTTAGATGGGTTTTAATGAATAGCCACCATAAGATGTTTTTCTATTTCAACAAACTCATGGAACCCAGCTAGATACTTCATGTCGATCAGAGGTATTTGTAACACATCCCAGAATTTTTAAAAACAAAGTTCCACCAAATTCACCTACAAGAGTGGGATGTATAGAGAATAGGCTAAACCTTTACACCTATATATGAAGTCATATACATAGTAGTTAATGCATTGTTTTCAGTTCATCTAGACAACGATTCTCATTTTCCTCAGTGTAGAGTTGAATTGTTAAAGGAAATGGTGACGAAGGTCTTCGCACCCAATAATGGATACTTCTTGAAAGCTTCTATAACAAATAAAGGCTTTAACTATCAGAGTCTATATTAAAAACCTCATACTTGTTTCCTCTTTTTGATCTCGAGGACCCATCATCGACCCACACGAGGATACTATATGTGAGAGATATTGTTAATGCTCTCCTTCACCATCAGTGGTAGAGAAGGTTGGATTTACGAATTTGGGTGGAGGTATGGTATTTTCGACCTATTCAGGATATGGATTTATGATAGACTTCAAAGGTTCATGTATCCATTACATGGCTTCCATTCATGTAGATAGAGACTCAATGCCTTTTAGAAACTCAAGTTTCACTATTGTTTGAGTCTTGTACCTCTACAAGAAGTGGGGGGGGGTGCAATAAGGTGGCTCCTCATTTATGTTACAATGATGTTGGATTATAAATAAAACTAAAGAATTACAATATTGAGGGATTGAATATCACTATAATAGCGAGAGATCATGATCATTTTTGACATCCCTGTTTATGTGGACTAGCTATATTGATCAAGAGCCAGTCTGAAGCTCAGATAATGATCTTTCGTGAAGTTGATCAATGGGAGGGAGATTATTATTCTCTTCCTGAAGATGATACCCAGAAGGAATATTTCATATGAGTACATCCTCATTGAGTTATTGGATAGTTTTTATTTCAATATCATACTGTGATATTTTTTCCTAAGCGGAAGGATTCTAAACTCTTTTAGATGATTATCGGGATGTAGCCACACCTTTTACATTTTTATTTGCAAGTGTTTTTACAGAAATTTTGAGTAATGTTATTTTTTGGTTCTAGATTTTGGATCCTCCTATAGACTTAAGTTCATGCAGCCTCAGTTGGAGCATCTATATCACCCTCATCTTATGGCAGATTATCTATGTTGTAACCCTCTGCATTCATCTCTTGATCCATATTGTATACCATACTGACATCGTTGAAATTTAGAGGAGTATATGGGGAAATTGTCATGGTTACATTATATTAAATGAAAAAGTATAATTTTATACAACCTATATCACGGTATTTAATCAATCCATTGAACATGTTAGTCCTTAAATAGTAGAGGTTTGTTTTTTGGTGAGAGGAATCCGTGTGATTCCAACAATAGATTTTTCCCTCCCATACTAGAGAATATTGATTCCCCCTATAGAGATGATGTTGAAGAAAATATCCACATCCCTAAGGATTACTGGTTATTTTTGGATGTAATTAGCATTGAAAATTCCTCTTTTTTGGATCAAACGATTAAAATCCAAGATTGGATGATTCCTAGGATTGGCATTGAAATATAAATGCCTGTATCCCAGCAGGGTGGGGTTGAACTGGAATCACTGGTGATGTGTCCAAGACCCTCTCAGGGGATTATGAACATATAAATGGAGATTGAGATATAAATTACCCCATATTAGTGGTCTGGGGTTTGTCTGCAGATGCAATCAAAGTTTCCCAATTTCACCAGGAATCGATGATTCATGTGGTGGAGGTGCTGGTAAATATTTACTCAGCCCAGTGAGTTGTGGTTTATCCAAGTTGACTAATTTTGAAGCAACTTCTATAACCCATTTCATGTAGCACTATTGTGATCACGTAGGATCCTACTACGATGGTATACCATGATAAGAACTATTTTTCAAGGTAATTGGTTCAAGGGATCAAAAATTCAGTCTCTATGTATGAAATGAATTCTCATTAGTTTGAGGGGCTCGGTTTGAAATCTTTTTGGCTATTCTCTATCTCTCTCTCCAAGATGACTTGGAACCACTAATGTATGGGATTTCGATTTTAGTGACCAACTATCAGGATCATTACCAGATCCCATAATTTCACCAATGTATATGATATTAATGGAGGCTGAATCTGGGGGGTTCTATTTTTATTGGGGAGTGTCAAATTATAATGCTTTAGAATATCGCCATCCTCGAATACAGATTCTTGAAATGGATTAGGAGATTAGTTTCCATAGTTTCAAGATGTATTTTTGGTATGTGGGTTGAATATTTAAACATCAATTTTCTTTTTTTGGATTATGGGCCATTTAGATAGTGTCCGGGTCTAGTTGAGAACGGTGTATATTGATTTTCTAAGTTATAAAATCAAACATGGTTATGGGATATGTTGATCCATCATTATATGATGAGTGACCCACATATTTTGGCATAGATAAGTCTTCAAATAATTTTCTATCTCCTATGGGATCTCATATTTAGAAGTGGTAAGGTTCTAGAAGATGATGGGGAGGTTTTTTCTATCTAACTCTCTCTACATGACAATGTCAGGCACTTCTTCAGTGGATATACAATGCTTTATCTTGTCAGGCAATTGAAGATTCTTCTTTGGGTATCTTCTTAATTGGATTTGAGTGTTACTGGATGTTGATGGGGAACTATATATATTTTCCACAATGATTCTAACACCTCTCTCCAATGAAGCTGTTGGTGTTCTTAACACTTATATACAAATAAATGTCTTGGTAGGGGGTGAATTTCTATGTCTATGGGAGATATATCCAATGGGAAGTTGACCATGGTGGATTCTATGAGTAGTGTCTCTATGACCCTTCTCCCCACTATCCTAAGGAAGACTATTGTGGTAATGAGAATTAACTGCTTCAGTGGAAGAGTTGATAGAACCTCATTGTTTTGAAAATGTTTCTCGAATGATCCCAAGAACATTGGAATTAAGAAGATTAGAAATATGGGTAATGTTCTACATAATGGTTAGAGTATGTCGTCCTAACTTTTGGGATATTGTAGGGATATACGCCTACTATATGATGGTTTATAAAACTTTCTAATAACCATATGGTGCTGAAGAAAGATACTCCTGCTGGTGAGAAGGTACTGGATCATTCCACTGATCATTCTCATTAATGAGTAGAATATGGGCATGCCCTAAAGAACATGTCATTTCACATGGTGATCCTTAGTCAGGATTGGAATATGAGCCTGATCTCGAGCCTTTGGTATATGGAACTGGTCTTTCATGGATGGAATATTTTCTCCACCAAGGCATGTGCCATTCTTATCCGGTAACCCCATTTGGAACATGAATATAAGCCTAGTCCGAATATTCAATCCCAATGAGAATATATCCAAATACCTCTAGAATGGGATATTATATATGTTCCACCTCCTATATTTCATAAAGATGTTGGGGGTGTTTTCATTCATTGGCGAAAGTAGGAATATTCACATGAATTCTGTGATATTCTTGCATATTCTAGGACGATTCCCTGATTGTAATATAATCTGATACCAAGGAATCTTCCATTCTCACTTGGTTAGACTTATCTAGAATGGTGTTATATGCCTGATCTTGGGATTTGGTGTATGCCAATATATTTCTCTGATAGAAATATGAGCATACCCCAAGGCTTGTTTTGCTATCACATGGTGAAACCTCAGATATAATGGGATATGAACCCAATTATAGTGTGCTAGGACTGAGAGCTACCTAGAGGGTGCTTCGAACTAGGTTGGCCACATGACGTCAAGTTCATCTACCCAAACACTAGAACCTGCTGACTAGCAGTGAGGGTCCTTTTAACATGTCTATGGGGGAGATTATGACCTCATAAGTAATAGGTAATACACAATGGAAGAAAATAAAAATATAACATATAGACAAGGCATATAAAAAATAAAACTATTACAGAAGAAAATAAATAATCCCAAATGAATAACTAATAAGTGAAAAAGTTGATATATAAAATAAAATACAAAAAGATGTCATGCTATGTTTTTAGTACTAATGTAAATGTTTTGAAAGTAGGAATACATGCATGAAATCTAATTTGTAAGGAAAACAACACAAATAAAAAAAATTACCTCTAGAAAAAGCTCATTCCTCTAACTCCAATCTCCATCCTATAAAACAAGAAACACTCAAACAATTGAAGAAGAATTCTTCTTGATATCCATACCTACAGGAGTATAGATTACTCATGTACTAAATAGTTATCTTGTAGGGAGTGAGATGTTATATTAGTAGGCTGGTACACGAAGTTTCTAGGACTTTCTGTTTCGTTATGTAAACAAAATAAGTGTGCCAATGTGGGATAAATGTTATCATTTAAATAAATATAATAAAATAAACATTACTTATTCTAGGATCCCAACATCACCCATACCATATCACATGCTTTGTCCTATGCTGAGATTCTGAATAAGGTACCCATAATATGTAGAATATATATATATATATATATATATAACATGCTTGAAAAATATAAGGCTGAACAAAGGAAAATACTCCCTAGCCCCTTCTTTAGCATGGGGTCTAATTAATGTATCAATAAGGTGTTCTTCAAGGTACCATAAAGGTATCTCAGTATACAGGTAACTCAAAAGAGCATCAAAATAGAATTCCATGAATTTTCATTATTATTTTGTAGAAGTTCATAGTTGTAGTATGAGATTGTCCTAAATGTATCGCTATAGTACATCCAAAAATTTATTCAATACCATCGAGCCCATCCAAGGAAGTCTCCCAAAAGACCAAGTATCACTTGGGGCATGGATTTATCATGAGTTTGTCCCAGGCATCTCACATTAGGGGTCAAGTATCACCTAAGGCATGGCGTATCCACTTTTCCAATGGGTTCTCCCTTGATGTTTTCTTAGGGAATTGGTAACACTAATGATTATATGAAAATGTCATGCAGAGAACATTAATTAAATTAAAAAATGGATAAATAAATACCTCTTGTAGGAACTAATGATGGATACAATGTGTGATCTAAGATATGCAATGAAATGAAGGGGAAGATAGTTGACATCCTACATCGTACTGTTAGAGGATCCTATGCTCTGTGATGTTCTTTGATTTGACCTAAAATGGAATAAATCATATTATTTTAGAAGACCCAAATTTTTTGAAAAACCATTCCACATAAGATTGTGTGATGGATTGTCAACGAGATCCTACAATTCATGGTGTGTATGGTATACCTTACCGAGCGATTTTTTTGTGGAACTGATGGAGAAGAGAATGGAGGAGAGACGGAGTCGCAATAGGCTTCCAAAGGGGGATAGGAGGTGGAGGAGGCACACCACATAGGGGGGGGGGGGAAGCAACATGATTCCAAGGAAAGTGTAATATTAGCTATTAAGATCTAATAAATTGTTCATTTTCTAATGGAAACACAGATATGAGACTTAGATGAGGTCGTTTACCTAGTAGCATGACCAAGTCATCATCTTTTTAAACATCAAGCTAATTTTAAATGATAAAAAAGAAAATAAAATGTTATCACAATATATAATAAAACTATAATAATGAATTTGACAAAAACACAATGAAATACATAAAGTTAAATCAAATAACAATATAATAATCATTATGGTTGATTGAAAATGTAAGACAATGTAGAAGAAAAAAAATAAAATTGATCGATTAAATAAAATATAAAGAGAAAGTGGTGGCATAAAATATTATCAAAGGTAACAAAATTTTTGAATTTTGTTTCATGTTTTTAGAACTTTTGAAATAACGCAATGTATCAACCAAACAAATATTAATAATTTTTTCTTTCTATGAAATATTTTAATTAATATATATATATATTTATGTATGTATGTAAAACACATTGTGTTGGACCTACATAACCCACACTTTCATCCACACTCTTATTAATTGTGTCAGGTTTGTCTGATCCTTGAGGAAAATGCCTAATGGTTTATAGATTTTAGGTAAGGGTTATTTTTATTTACAAATTAAATTTTATAAACTCACGTAAAAGATATTATTATTTTAGATTCATTTTGTAAACATATATGTATATACATAAACAATATGTACATATATATATATAAATATTTGAAATCAAACCTCTCATATTCAATTTGTAAACATGAAATGTTTTCTGGATCTGTTTCTAAAACCTCATAGTTGTAAGGGATCTATTTATTTTTGAATAACTACATCAAAAAGAAATAAATATACATATATATGTACATAAATATGTAAGATTATATCATTCTAAATTAAGTCTCATATATGATATGTTTCTTTAATTATAAAGCTCATACAGTTATAAGGATGTAGTTTTGTTAGAACCCTTACACAATGAAGTATATATATATATATATATATGAAAATATCCACATATACGTCAATGAATTTCATATTAAGTAAATATAAGAGGGTTATTATTTTAAAATTTAGTTTCTAAAACATACAGATGCAAGGGTTTCATGTTTTTAAACCAGATACACATATATGTATATAAATATGAACAATTTAAATACAATTATCCACTTCATTTTCTAAGAAGTTATAACATGGTACTCTTTATCCATCAACTTGTGTTTAAATATATATATATGTTTAAACTCTTTTATTCACCACGTTTACACATTTTCATGTGTTAAATATTATCATTTTATGTGGAATAAGTAATTATTTTTTCTATGAATCTGTATCTGCATACCCCGGTATGTCATGCAAGAGTTGGTATGTCCATCATCTAGCTCATGTGAGGCATTACAAGCATTATGTGATCTTACCTATAGTTAAATCCATGTTTTATGTAAATATTGGTTTCAATGGGTTTCTCCTTAAAATGATTTTAATAAAACCATTGGAGGAAACATTTATTATATGAGTAGTGTTGTTTTTTTTCGAAGGAAAAAATATTCTGAAGTGTTTTAAAATTGATTTTGGGAAAAAAGGTCCATGAGAATATCTTTTCAAAAATTGGCACCGATGATATTTGGGATGTTACTGGGAGTGTACCCATAAGTCTTAGTGAGGCCTAGTGGCCATAAATATATATTTTATTGTGGTATACCATGAATTGTTGACCAAACAAAGAAAATTAATATTTTCAAAGGAGAATTCCCAGCATCCTTTCAAGTATAATTATTTTTTAAAATACTTTTCCCCATATATTTATTAAATTGATTTTTTAAATTAAATTTAAAGTATGTGTATTTATTGTCAATATTTTTTTATTAGTTTTTTTTAAAACCACCTTAATAGGAATAATTAATTCTCACCGAACATGTTAGAATAACTTTTACAGGTTTAGAAACCCTCATGTGTTCTATACCTATCGTAGAAGCATCACACTGAAGAATAATTGTTTTAAATTTATATTTTATTGTTGAAATGTAAGTCATGAATCTAATTTCCCATAACCAAGACCGGAAAAGGTATTCTATTGAAATAAATTATGTGTATTTATTCATGTTTCTTTCATAAAAAATGTACACAACATTTATGAGGTCTGAGTCTGGTTTCTCAGGATAACGTCTTTAAAATTCATATTAGAGGAATGGTCTACATAAATTTAGATATTAGATTTCATAGGTATAGTATATAAGTATATATTTTATAGTTTTTCTAATTATGACATTAAAAATTCAGAATTATTTAGAGTACAATCAATGAATTTTTAGGACACAACTCTTTTTAATGTGGCGTGGAATGTAACACCTAAATAATTTTAAAATATTAAATAAGTGTCCAATACATGAGCTATTGTGTAAATTAAATAAAATAAGTGTTTATAAAATTCGATTAAGATTAATAATAATACCTTGAAATTCATATATGAAAATATTTATTTTGAATTAATATATATTTAATTTTATAAGTATGATACATATATTGATTTATTATTATAAGTTTTGGATGATAAAATATTAATATAATTTTTTGTAAAATTATTACTATTATAAATTATATATGATTATGAAAATAATTTATGTTTTAGTTTTATAAAATTTATAAATTATAAATATATACAATTATTTTATTACAAGGGAAATAGCACATTTTTATGTGTTTGTTAAATAAGTGTGACTTGAAAAAAAATTATACAAAATGTGAAAAATAAATGATGTTAATTAAAATAATAAAATCAAATGATATCATAAAATATAATATACCTATAACAATGAATTTGACGAAAAACAATGAATGACATAACGTTAAATCAAATAAAAATATAATAATCATTATGATTTATTGAAAAAGTATGATAACATGGGAGAAACAAAATAAAAAGAATATTGATTAATAAAAATAATATATAAATATAAATTGGTAACATAATATAATAACATTGGTAACAAAATTGGGGAAAATTTATTTTTTGTTTTAGCACATTTGAAATAACGTTGTGTATAAACCGATAAACTATTTCTAATTTGAACTTGCTCTGCAAGCATATAAATAATATATTTATATATATGTATGTATGTAGGTAAAATCTTTTTTGCAGACCCTGCATAACCCACATTTTTATCTACACTCTTCTTAATTGTTTTTGGTATGCTTGAGTCTCGAGTAGAAAGCATTATGGTTCCTTGCTTTGAGGTAAGGTTTATTTTTTAAACAAATTAAATTTCTTAAATCACATAAGGGATATTAAAATTTTTGACTGATTTTGTAAACACACACACATATATATATACATATAAAATATACAGATGTATATAAAAATTTGTGAAATTACTCCTTTCCAATTCAATTTTCAGTCATGATATGTTTTCATGATCTATTTATAAAACCTCATAGATGCAAGGTTTCTCTTTATTTCGGAATAATTACTCTTCAATGAAATACACACACATATATACACACAAAAAAATATGTAAGATCATATATTTATAAATAATGTCACGTATATGATAATTTTTCTTGATTCTAAATCCCTTAGAGTTATAAGGGTGTGGTTTTTTATGATCATTAAACAATGAATTATATATATATATATATATGTTAATATATATGTGAATATACACATATACATCAAGAAATCTCAGAGTATGTACATATAAGAGGGTTTTTGTTTTCCAAGGTTAGTTTCTAAAACCTATGGATGCAAGGGTTTCATGTTTTCAAACTACATTTATATACGTGTGTCTATATATATATTGATTTAAATATACATATATATACCCACAAATATATATGAATATAATTATGAACACCTAAAGTATAGTTAATCTTTTTATTTTCCTAGAGTTTATAAATGGTACTAATCAACCATCAACTTGGGTTTAAATATCTATGTATGTTTAAACCCCTTTATTCACCATGTTTACACATTTTATTATGAAAAAAAATATCATTTTATGTAAAAAAAAGTTATTATTTTATGTGCGGATATATATCTTCATACCCCGACATGTCATGCATTAATAGGTATGTCCATCATCTAGATCATATGATGAATTCCAAGCATTATGTGATATTTATTCCACTTAAATCCATTTTTTTTTGTAAATATTCATTTCAAATAAGAGTGTTTTTTTCAAGCATGGGTTTTTCCATAAAATGATTTTTTTAAACATTTTGAGGAAAATGTGATTAAATAAGACAGTTTGTTTTCATTATTAGGTAATGATATTATGTATGTATTTTGGATATGATTTTTGGTATGAAAGAAAGGAATGTAGGTGCATTAGAAAATGTTTTCAAAAATTGGCACCGATTAAATGTGTGATGTTATGGGGAGTGAACCCATAAGTCATAGTGATGACTAGTGGCCATAGTTCTGGATTTTAATGTGGTCTACCAAGAATTATTAATGTTCAATAGAAAATTAATATTTTCAAAGGATAATTCCCAATGGCCTTTCATGTATAATTAATTTGAAAATACTGTTTCCCATATTTATATTCATTTAATTTAAGAATATTTTTTATGTATGGATATTTATTTTTTATAAAATGTTTTTATTAATTGTTTTAAAACCCCCTTATTGGGAATAATTAATTCCCACCCTATGTATTACAATTAATTTTACAGGTATAGAAAGTCTATTTTGTTTCAAATATGTTTTGGAAGAAACATGATGATGAATCATAGGTTTTAATTTGTATTTTTTTGTTTAAAAGAATGTCTTGTATCTAAATTTTCTAAAACTAGATCGGAGATGGTCCTCTGTTTTTAAAAGTACTTTATATTTAATCGTGTTTTTTTTCATAAAAAAGTACAAATTATTTATATGTGAGGAGTCTGGTTGCTCGGGCACTAGTCTTGATAAGAAAGGTAGTCCATACTCCGTGTATAAGAGTGAGATGTTGGTACACAGATAAAACATACACATCACAACATTGACTGATCCCCGAGTAGCATCGGCCTAGCTATCAAGATTGAAGAAATGGTTGGTGTATATGATTTTGACCAAGGAATTACAAAATGGGAATATGAGGATCACTCAAGACTAACCAAGATTTGATAGGAACCACACGTTCAGTGTGTAACTAGATATATACAATGCGACAACTTTTAGAATTTAGCACGATGTGAGTCTGACTCTCTCGTAATACATCTAGGATGATGTAAATATAGGGGACATGACCATCACTAAACTCGTGTACTATAAGATGATTTTTAATGATCAGTAGAAAGAAAATTCTTAGACCACTATTGGTAAATACCTTAAAACAAACAGGGCTTCACCTACTGAGGCACCATCAATAACCAGTCATCGAACCCTCTCCAATTGTGGAATCTCGTGATCTTTCAAGCATAACCACCATGTCCACACCTGATAAATGCTGTTTCTCAATGATTTCATACACATACAACCAAAAAAAATTCTTGTTTTTGGGTAGTCACTGACACAATTTAAAATTTACATGTTTCACAACATTTATGCTAGCCCGATAATTCTTTAATTATACTATTTGGTTGTGTTCCGACTACCCTGATGGGCACATATTTAACATAATTGAATTGACAAAACCCACTTTAGTAGTTTTCTAATCATCAAAAATAAGAGACAGACTACTCACTCAAAACCGTGCTGGGTTAATATTTTGATAAAGGAAAACATTTAAAAGATAGGCTTGAAAATGCAACCCAACTTACCGAAATGTCAAAACACCCAATTCATTAGAAGTCATCCCAAGAATTGGGATGATGTTGGTTTCTTTAAAGTACAAGTCACTCTTCTAAGAAGATGACTTGAGATGTATTTGATAGAACCAGGCTTATTTATTACACTGAACTCATACAGTTCATAACAACGTTTAGCACTCAATGAGCACCGTGTATGTGAACGCATACTACCCCAAGGTGATACATAATATAGATGAATATTAACTCATATAACGACATACCGAGTCATTAATCACTATGGATAAGAGAGGTATCAAAACATAGGAAGTGGTTGACAATGCCCGGGGAATACCTATCCTATTGAAAATGAGTATTACCAAATTCACACTCTTGAAAAAAAAAGTCAAGGAAAACAGGAACACCAGTCCAAATCAGGGTTTAATTTTAAGAATGGGGGTCCAAATAGAGACAAAAACATGTGAATGCAATAAAAAAGGCAGAAAAATCATGGGACTAGAAAGGATTTTATGTCCTAAGGGTGGTACCTACCGTGGTCTATCCCCTAATGATGACCATGCATCGACCCTAACACTCGGTTACACTAGAAAAAGTCATTAGGTTTAAAAATTGATCATTAAAGGAATAGTAAAAATAAATAGATCCTATGAAAAACACTCATTTCCCTATTCCATGGAAACTCAAGGAGTCTTTATATACCCTTACATGTGGGTCGTAAATAGATGAAACCAATATAGGATTCATTTAAAATCACTTCACATTTAAACTCATTACATAATACTAGAAGAAAATCTTCAACAATCCATTTATATAGACGGCCATCTACCAGTCCATAAATCACCCATACACCTTATAGGTGGAATTTAGATCCCATTTAAATTCAACCAATTTATTTAATACATGAAATAAATTTCATCAAAATAAAACTACCATTTTGTTATAAGCCGCTAACACAATGCATACATGCTATAGGCACCGTAGCATGACATACTAAATATGAAAGGAATGAAAAATGGTATCCTAAATGGAACATTATCAACTAACCAAATTATATAATAAATCAAGAGAAGTAATATAAAAACATGGAATATCACTCAAGGAATGCATTCCAAATTAGAAATCACCCTATAATGAAACTACCTAGCATGTAAAGATGCTTGAAATGTGAATTTTATATGTGTAAATATAATGCATGAAATTCACCTTACCAACTATATCAGGACATTGGAAAAATTACATAATGTCCATAAATCATATGTAATGGAATGAACCACAATCACTCTAGGTGAAATCATATCAATTGAAATAGAGAATAATATAAACAATAATTGTAGCCCTGGACACATGGTAGTTTCCTGTATGTGGGCTGATCAATACCAAGCATAATAAATAACCAAGAACTGACCCATTCCTATAATCATGTCTAGAAACCCAATATAATAAGAAAAAGGAAAAAAAAATTACCTCTGATACCACTTTGTAGCATCCCCATCCCGGGAGCCACCTTAAGGGTGCTTCAAACCGGGTTTACCACTTGACCTCAAGAGCACCTCTCAGAATGCAAGAGGAAGCCATCTTGAAGCAAGGACCATTTTACCATTTCCATGGGAGAGAATATGCCCTCATATGTAATAGGTCATACACATTGGAAGGAATAATAATTTATGTAAATTAGAGGAAGCATACAGATAAGAAAACAATATTGGATGAAAATAAGTAATACCAAATGAATACATAATAAGTGAAGAATATGATAAATAAATCCAGAAAAAATATGTCATGTTATGATGTCTGTACAAATGTTAATGTTTAGAATGTTTGAATAAAAGAATGAAATCAAAGATGTAATGAAAATGACACAGAGAAACAACTCCATCTCGAGAAAAGGCTTGGTCCACTACCCCAAATCTCAATCCTATGTTTCCAGAAACACACAAACATTAGAAGAATCATGCTTCCCACAATCTAGACCAATGATCCTAATGTCTAATCAGGTACTAAATGATTCTTGTATAGGGAGTGAGATTTAATCTTAGTAGGCCGGAACCCATGGTGTTTAGGAATTTATAATTATTGCTTTAAAAAAAATAAGTGTTCCAATTTATGGTAAATGTATGAAATTAAATAAACATAATAAAATAAATATAACTTGGTTCATGTTATCAATGAAACACATCACATATCGCATTCTTGAGCATAATCCGGTATCTGAATAAGGTACCTGTGGTAAGAAGAATATACATAAATATAAAATAGGCTAGAAAATAAGAAGACTGAAAAAATAACATAATCCTATGACAATTATTTAATTTTTTGTCTCATTTATGTGTCATAAAGGTGTGATTAAAATAAATATAAATTATAACAGTTGAAAAGGAACACAAATCAGTATCAAAATAACCATTCACACATAAATTTTATTATTATGTTCAAGTAGAGGGTTGGAGTTCGAGCCCGCCCCAAAGATATTTCTGTAATACATCCTTTAACTTTTCCAATACCACCTAGTTTCTCCATTAGAATATTAAAAAAGATAAAGTATCTCTTAAGTCACAGTTTTATAATGAGTTCGCCCCGGGCATCACACATCAGGGGTCATGTATCACCTGAGGCATGGCGTAGCCCCATTTACTATGGGACCCTCCTCGATTATTCATTAGGGAACCGGTATCACTCAGGAGTACATAGAATCCTAGGGAGACCCTCTTATAGAAAATCCAAAGATATAGCATCCCTAGTGTAATGTGTAACTAATGAGGAACAAAGCTTCCATATGTGGTCCTCAATATGAAATCCACGTTTTCTAAATGTCCTGAATTTAATTAGATTTCAAGGAAGCAAATATAATCGAGCATGCATTTATAATTTCAACAAAACAATTTGTCCAGGAAAACCACATAGATATTGATCATTCAAGACAAAGAGTTATATTAAAAATACTTTATCAGTGAAAGGAGAAAAAACAATTTTCTTTTTTATAAAGGAATAATACGATACGAATTTACATAGGGAAGTTATTTGGCATAAAAACAACAAAACCCCATGATTCACGTTTCATTAATATATTGAATAATTTATTTAATATAAATATTAACAAAGAGGGTTCACGAAATGAATTACATTAAAAAAATTAACTATTCAGCGATAATGAAAAATATAACAATTTCATCTGCACACCTAAAAGGTTTTTGGGCGATGTTGAAACAATTTAAACACGCTAGTTTTCTATGAACAATAGTGAAATTGTATTGCTGAGTAGTATAATTATATTTAAAAAGGTGAAATTAAATTTCACCTGTAGGAACCAATGATTGACACAACAAGCTATCTAAGAGAAGCAACAGAAGAAAGGTAAAGAGAGTAGATTCCCTAACTCATACTCATTTTGGATCGTACACTCTACAACGATCCTTCATTTGACCTAAAACGGAAGGAATTAGATGATTTTAGAAAAATCCTAATTTTGGGTTAAAAACATTCATGGTTGATTGTGTGAGGGATAGAGGGAAAGATCCTACGATTCTTGGTACATTACGTTAGCCTCACTAATAGATTTACTATGCAAATGATGATGAATAAAATAGAGGATAAAAAGATTAATAGAAGGCTTACAAAGGAAGAGAAGTGGGGGAGATGGTGCACCACAAGGGGTCCCATCATGGGCAACACACCAAGGGATAGGAGATGGGGAGAATAAAAAATAATAGAGAAAGAAAATAGAAAAAATAACTAAATGGTAAAATAAGAAAATATGGAACAATTGAAGAAGGGAAAATAAATAATAAATAAATAAAATAAAAGGGATGGGAATGAAAAAAAAATCTAATTTTCATTATAGTTATTTTTACATTTCTCATAACTCCATTGTTTTTTTTATTTCAAAATTTATGTTTACCCCGTTTTACATTCTGTTAATTTCCTTTAAATTTATTTTTATTCCTTTTAAATTAATTTTTATTATTTTTAACTCAAATTCAGCACTAGGTCATGATGTAATATTTTACCCAAATACAATGAAATAATTTTAATAATTTTAATAGCTTCTTAAGACACGCAGTAGGGTGCGTGTGCACATTCCCCAGGTCGCATTAATGATTTGTATTAAAAATACTAAATGGTTTTTACCTTGGATTAAGTTGAGATGTTATAAATTTTTTTGGGTAAATAATAATGTTTTATCTAACCCAAAAATAAATTTCCACCCACATATATATATAAGTGATATATATACACACACACACCCACACCTCTGTATATTCATATTTAGACTCCATCACATTTATATATAACTACAAATATATTTAATCCCCATATATATATATATACATCATATATATACATCATTGTTTTTTTCAAATATTATAATATTAAAAATAATTATAATAATTATAATTTAATACATACCATCAATGAAAACATTTGTATTTTAATGAGAAAAACCATTAAAAATAGATAACACCGAATAAATTAATATTGATTGCACATTTGTATTTAATTTTCATAATTATTAACATCGCATTTTTTATATTGTCCACATATTATTTACACCATGACACAATTTGTTAATTCATGAAGTACATTTTCATTTTTTTTCTTTAATGGTAATAGTAATATTAATAATAAAATAATAATTATTATTTTTAGCTACCCTAGAAAAATGTTTATAACCCAGTCAAATTATATTCGGGGGTTACTTGAAAAAACATCCGATTCTTATAAAGTTATACCCTGACTAGCGTAAACCCCACATCCCCGAACTACTAGTGGTCTCAAATTTCTCATATGATTCACCATTTGTGAGAGGATAACTATTTAATATATAAATAGTAGAATAATAAATTAATTAAAATTAAATAGGGTATTATGACATGAGAGGTTTTGAAACACCCAACATGTATCAATGTTATACCCTTCAAAGGGTAAACTAAGAATTATGGACCAAACCATGATCTAAGATTTCTAATATGATGCACTATTTGAGAGTTATTTTATTTTTGGAGAAAAACACATTTTCGCGTATGAATAAATATATTTAATATTTTTATTCTATCAACATCATGAGTCTACGTGTCCCAGAATCCCGCACTGACTCAATATCTTACTCTAAAAATATTTTTTTGAATATATCAAATTGATAAAAAAGTTTTTTAGGATTCATTTAATTTTTTTACATTTTCATTTTAATTAAGAAAATTTAATTCAATTTCTTTAGAAGACACATTAGAGTGTTAACTATCAGAAATAAAATGTTCCAACACTCGGTTTCTAAACTGGCCTATCTAGATTACAGAAAAAAATTATTTTCCTCTGTTTTTTCATCTGTTTTAAAATAGAAGATGTTACAACCACACCACCTTAGAACATCTCATCCCTAGGATGCATTTAGGAACAATGTAACCCTAACCCAACCTACAAGGGTTCTAAAGTCTCACAGAAAAGGTCGTGTTGCATCTCTAAATGTCCAATGCACATTCAGGCATTTTTTAGGAAAGGATCATATAAGCAATATATATCTGATCAAATGATTATTTTCTAATCAAAACATAAATATGACACTTACCTGATCCTATTTGTATAGATACAAGATAACATCATCATCTTGTTAAAACTCATGCCAAAGGTACTTCCCACCTCAGGGTTTAACATTAGAAAATTGAAAATTCCATGACACGACACCTTTTAACATTGCAATTGCTTACTAGATGTGTCCTTAATCATTAAAAATATTCTTCATGAGTGATTCCAAAAATAGATAAAACGGTCGATTCCCTATCAAACTCAATTCAAAAGTTGAGCCATCTCTTCATGAAATGCCCTGGCTGACACAAGACACACTCATCTCACCTGGTGATGTGCTAGAAACAATCCTTCAGAGAATACTCTACTAAAAAAGAGAGAAATTGTCACGGAATTGCGACCGACCATTTCAGAATATGCCCGGTTTAGATAGAAGGAATTTAACAAACTGAATTGTGATTTATTCGACAAAGGTGTCTTAAATTTTCCAAGATCACATCCGCCAAAGTTCATACCTAACTTCCAGGGTTGTTACATGATTTAGGCATCACTAAGCCCATCAAAAAGTCTATGGTAACATTGGATTGGCATAATAAGAGTGAAAGTAAATAACAAAAGGTAGTCCATACTTCATGTTTATGAGTGAGATGTTGGTACAAAGTCAATACATCTATATGACAACATTGTCTAAGCTGAGAGCAGTATCAGTCCAATGTTCATGTTAGAAGAAATAAATAGTGCATATGAGTTCATTGGAGGAATTCCTATATCAAAATTTTAGGATCAATCAAGACTAACCAACATTTTAAAACAACCACACTTTCAACGTGTAAATATATAGAGATAATCCAATAGATACTTGAATTTATTATGGTGTACGAATGATGATCTCTTGGTATATCAAGGAAATTGAAGAGATAGGGTACATGCTCATCACTAAATAAGAGTAAAATAAGGATATTTTTAATTTTCACTAGAAGTAAAACGGATGAACCACTATTGGTCATTACCTTAGAAGAAACTCAGCTTCACCTATTGATGCACCATCAATAACTGTTCACCGAACCCTTACCACTCGAGGAATATTTTGATTGTTCACACTTAACCACCATAGTTCACACATGAACAATGGGTTTTCTCCATGGTATCATATAATTCCAACCACACCCACAACCTATTGTTGAGAAATCCCCAAACCAATTTAAAATTTACCAGCTTTACAACATTTAAGCTATCACAACCATTCTCAAATGGTCCTCTATGGTTTTGTTCCTTCTATCCTGAAGGAAACATATTTAATATAACATAAATGACACTCCCCGCCTTATATGAGTTCTAATAATAAAAAATAAAAGATATACCAGTATCTCAAAGGCGTTCTAGGTTAATACTTCCATTAAGGAAAATATTTAAAAAATTGGCATGAAAATCCAGCCAAACTGACCGACGTGTCCAAACACCAAATTATTTAGAATTCATCCCGAGCATTGGGATGATCTTGATTACAAAAACACACATGTGAATCTACTAATGAGATGATACTGAGACTTTTTTTAAACACAAGTCTTAGTGATTACACTGAACTCATCCAGTTCATCACAACACTGCGCAATCAATAAGGACATCGTACGTGAATGCATACTACCACGAGGTGATGCATAAGCATGATGACTTTTAACTCAGATAAAGAGGTACTAATTCATCAATAACTATAGAGAAGAGATAGTCTAATGAACTATGATGTGGCTGACCATGGTCGAGGCATGTTCCACATACTTAAAATTAGCATTACCTGATGCTCAAACAGGAATCAAAAGTCATGGAAAACCTAACCTCCAATTCGAACAAGGGAGTCATTTTAAGCAAGGGGGTATGACTAGAAATAATATCATTCTACTTGAACCAAAAAGGCTTAAAACTCACAAAATTAGAAAGAATTTTATGTTCTGAGGGTATAACCTACCATGGTCTAACCCCTAATGAAAAAAAAGCATCACCCCAAACACCATGTCATGTTAATAAAAGACCATAGGTTCAAAAGCGAATAATTAGAGACATTGTTAAAAGAAAGATAACCTACTGAAAACCCTCAAATTTGTATTCCAAGGAAACTCAAGGATGATTTATCTACAATTACATGAGTGTCTTAAAGAGAGGACACAACTAAATGATCAATTTCCACGCCTTTCACATTAAAACTCAATTCATAATATAACATGCACGTGTTCAACAATCCGGTAACATGGGTGTCCATATACCCATACATGAAGAACCCATAAACATTACATGTGGAGATTAGATCCAATTCAATTGCAAAAAATTCATTTAGCCCATGTAATAAGTTACTTAAAAACCAAACTAGCTTATTTTTACAAGTAGAAAACACAAATCAGACATTCTATAGGCATTGAAGTTTGGCATACTAAATAGGCAAGACATGATAAAAAGAGAGGATGTATGATAAATTATCAACTAAACACATTATTTAAAAAATAATGAAATAGAAAATGAAAACATGGAATGTCACTCAAGGCATGAAATCCAAATCACTAAGCACCCAAAAATGAAACTACATGGAATAACAGTATGCATGGCATGGGAATTTACTATGTGTCTATATTATGAATTAAATGCATATTCAATGACATCTAAAAACATGATAAATATTCTATAATGTTCATAAATCATATTTAGTGGAATATACAACAATCACTCTAGGTGAAATCCTATAAATTGTAACAGTGAACAACATAAACCACAATCCCAGCCCTGACTACGTGGCAATTTCCCGTATATTGGGTGATATGTCTTAGGCATGACTATTAATCATGAGCCTAAAAATTCTTAGTCTCCTGTCTACCAACCCTTATGAAAATGGAAAAGGATTACCTTTGATACCGCATTGTGGTATCCCAGACCTGAGATCCACTGAAGGGGTTCTTCGAACCACTTTGGCCACATGACCTCTAGAGCATCTTCCTAAGTACCATAGGGAGACAACTAGAAATGATGGAGGTTTTTTTCTGCACATGGGGAATAATATGATAACATTGATAATAAGTAATACATAGAAAAATAAACAAAATTTTATAACAAATTGTAGAAGCATATAATTAAGAAAATTATAAGAGATGAAAATAAATAATCCAAATAGAATAATTTTTTTGTTCAGAAGATAATGAATAAATATATATACAAAAATTTGTCCTAATATTATGACTAAATATATATATATATGATAGGCTAGAATTACAGAAGGCTGACTAAAGGAACCTACCCCCAGGCATCTACATTAGCTTGGGCTCGAAATTAAGTATCAACAAGGTGTGCTTCAAGAAACATGAACGGTATCAAAATTTACAAGGAACTCAAAGACCCATCAACATAACATTCCACAAATGATCATTATTACTATGTTCATGTTGAGAGTTGGTTTTCGAGCCCATCCTGAAGATATCACTATGGTACATACTACAATTTACCCAATACCACCAAGCCCATCCTAGGAAATCATCCAAAATACAATGTATCACCTGAGGTATGGTTTTATCATGAGTCCATCTGGGGTATCACACACCTGGGTCGAGTATCACCTAAGGCATTGAGTAGCTTCTTTTCCAACAGTTTCGTCCTCGATTGTCCTTAAGAGAACCGACTTCACTCATGAGTATATGTAATACTAGGGAAAACCTCATCTTAAAAATCATAAGACATCACCTCCCTGGAATAATGTGTAACCAATCCATAATAGAGTGTCCATGTGTAGTCTTTTATACAGAACCCATGTTGTCCAACTGCCCAAAATTTAATTGAATTTAATGAAAGAAGATATCACCAAGCGTGCATTTATAATTGCAGAAAAAAAATTACCAACGAATTCGATATACTTATTGGCCAGTCCAGTTGAACAGTTATGAAAAAAACCCTTAGATTCATGGTCATTTAGAAAAAAATACAATAAAACCCCAAGATTCACGGTTCGTAACTATCCTGAATGATTAATTATATTTAAATCTTGACAAATAGGTGTCACTCAATGCATGCAATTAATAAAATTAATTATTCATGGATAACTGAAAGTAGTTGAATTTCTTCGGCACACCCAAATGGGTATCTGATATTGATGAAATAATCTAAATAATCTATATTGTCTCGAAAAATGGTTCAATATCCTTGATGAGTAGATTAATTAAATTTAAAAAGTTGAAATTAAATAATGATGGTAGACATCAAAAATCGCCATAATGTTCAATCTAAGAGATGCAATGAAACAAATATAATGCGAGTAGATGACCTACCTCATAATCATAGAATATCATATGATCCATAGAGATCATTGATTTGATATAAAATTGACGAAAACAGATGATTTTAAAAACCACAATTTTTTTGTAAAAACATGCCATAGTAAATTGTGTGATTTATAGTGGAAGAGATCCTATGATTCTGGGAGCATGAGGCATGCCTTACTAAGAGATTTACTACACAAGTTATGGTGAAGAAAATGAATAATAAATGGAGTCACAATGGGCTTCTAAAGGAGGAGAGGAAGAGGAGGAGGCACACCATAAGAGGGGGTGATATATAGGGTGAAGCACCAAGAGAGAGGAGATGGAGAGATGAAAAAAGGACTGATAAATAATAATGAAAAACAAAATCCAAGGACATATAAGAAGAAAAATAAAAAAATAGTAAAATGGAAAAAAATAAGAAATAAATAAAATAAAAGGTATGATAATTAAAGGGAAATAAAAATAATAAAACTAGGATAATGTCTATTTTAATTATTTTTCACGTCTCATAACCCTCTTATTATTTTAGTTTAAAATTTCTTTTTACCCCGTTTTTCATTATTCTAATTAAATTTTAATTAATTTTTATTCCTTTTTAATTTCTCTGTATTATTTCTAACTCGAACACTTCACTAGCATGTGACTTAATATTTTACATAGATCCCATGAAATGACTTAAATAAGTTTAATATTAGCTCAAGAACCACAACTGGGTGTGTAAGAATGTGGCTTGAGACATTTTAAAGATTTTAATTAAAAAATAAATGGTTTTCACATTCTGTTAAGCCAGAAAATTAAAATCATTTATGGTGGAAAATAATAATATTTAATATAACCCAAAAATAACTTTCCACCAATATATATATATATACAAACATTTTTATATTAATATATATAATCCCAGACATGTATATACATCTACATATATATTTAATCCTCGCATTTATATATATACATCACATATATACAAATCAATATTTTCCCCCAACATAACAATATTAGAAATAATTAAAATAACTATTATTGAATAAAACCCACTAATTGAACAATTAATATTCAAAAAAACAACCATTAAAAAATTGATAACACCTAAGAAATTAATATTGATTGCATATTTATAATTAATTTTTAAAATTAGTAATTTCATAATTATTACATTTTCCACATATTATTTACACCGCGACACAATTTATTAATTATGGAAGTAAATTTCCATTTCTTGTCTTCAACGAAAATAATAATAATAATAATAAAATTATTATTATTATTATTTCTAACTTCTCAACAAAAATAAGTATAATCCAATTAAATTATCTTCAGGTGCTATCTAACAGAATGATAGATGATCACAAAGTTATACCCTACCAAGGGTAAACCCTATGTCACATAACAATATGTTGTATCATATTTATCATACAATTCACAATTTCTGAGAAAATAATTACATAATATATAAAGCACAGAATAATAAATTAACTAAAAAAGGGCATTATCAAATTTGAGGTTGTCAAACCCCTAACATACATCAAAATTATATTCTTTTTAGATAAACCCGACATTCCAGACCAAAAGGTGATCACTGATTTCTCATACGACACACTATTTGAGTATTAATTTATTTTTTTGAAAAAAAATTTCCACTTTAATGAATTAATATATTTAATATTTTTATTCTATCAATGTTTTGGTTCTATGGGACTCGTAATTCCGTGCTAACTCATCGTCTAACTCTGAAAATATTTTATAGAATATTTCAAGGTTGTAATGAATGCTTTTAACATTCATTTAATTTATTTAAATTTTAATTTTAATATAGTTCATTTAATACAACTTATTTAAAAGACATGTCATAGTGTCAACTAACAAAAATAAAAAGTTCTGATACACATTTTTAATACCGGTCTTCCCATCTTCGAGAAAAAAATTTAGTTTATCTTCATTTTCATCTTGTTCAAAAAATTGGATATTACACTAGTCCTGGGCCATTAGAGTATGACACCAGACTTTTTTGACAAGCATGTACCCCTTTACAAAGTCAAGTTATTATATCAACTGGTGACCCTCAATTGGAATGAATGTATGATCCTACTTTGATGAATCATCCATTTTTGGTGTGTACTGATCATCCTCTTAAATGAGAGAAAAAATGTTCTCAATATATGATACAAACACTTATTAATAGTTATCAGAGTGTTGCGTCTCTTTGGATGTGGGGTTATAATTATGAACCTATCCCTTTATCTGTTATAGTGCCTAAATATACCGAAATATTATTTCAACTATTTCTAAAATATATTGGCATTTTAGAAAAAAAAATTAGGATACACACATACTCATTTTCTATATTTATTATACCCAAGAAGATGCATTCTATTGAAGAGGGGATATGTGCCCACTTCTTTCTTCCTTGCACCACTGGAGTATGCTTATGGGATTCATGCATTGAGGTAGGAATATACACGTCCCCCATGCCAACTGTGGGAATATTTCTGCAAACTTATTCAAGTGAGATGGAATATGAGGCTACTTGAGGTTTATTGACAATGTATTATAGAAGACACCATCACTGGGAGTGGAGATATGAGCCCACTTCTTGGTATCCAACACCATCCTCACCCAATGCATCTTCCTTGCTACCCATGTGTGGGGTCTAGAGAGCGCAATGAGTCAGGTGGTACCCTTAGTAGGTGAATGGTCAGTACCAGTGGGATGGTGATAGTGTAGGTTGTTGATAGTTTTCCAACTCAATGAAACCTAAACTAAAATGGTCCCATATTTGCATTCCTAATCCACCACTATCAGTAGCTGAAGTTGTGAGTTGTTTCACTATAGTGTTAAGCTACATAAGAGGCTGGTTGAAGTGATAAGGGATACTAGCTTAGCAGTATATTTTCATGGGTGATGTAGAATTGTAGGTTTACATTCTTGAAAAACCTCACTAGAAACATAAAAGGCCATGATTGAATTATATGAAATGGTACTCCCTTGCCATCAGCTTCTCCACATGATGTTGAAGCTATTGGGTAGGTGAGATTGTTTTGTGACCCACGATGGTTGTAGACATAGATGATTAACCAATGAAATAAATGGATGATTAAGTAATAGTCTTGAATTGGGTTGTTGAGTGAATTATTTGTATTTTTAAAGACCATAAGGAACAAGGTTACTGATTACTGCAATTGTTTTGGCATAATATGGTCAATCACAAATGTATAGTTAATATAATTGTTCTTTTTTCCTGATTTGGACACTCTCCTCATTTAGACTTATCGAAATTAGGATGGAATTAATATGTGAAAAACATAGTAACATAGGATAATCTATTGGATAATGATGATATTACTTCTTAATTTATATTTGGTATACCAAAAATTGTGGTTTGATTCTTGATTAACATGTCATTTGGGAGATTGACAATAGGATTTCCATTTTTGTTTGTGTATGACGTAAAAACAAAATGGACTCATGGACAATAAAAAATCATTTTTTATTTAAAATATTCATGTCACATTCAATATAATTTATGTATGTTGTGTAAAAAATAGTTTGATATATGATAATTTTTTTGTTATTTCAATAATTCATATTGGGTTTTCCATTTTTGTTTCATCAGGATTTACGCTATGGACAGGTTCTCCCATCAATGTGATTAATTATGGTGGTTTAAGGCCTCTTTCAGTTGCACAGATTGGGTTTTCCAAATGTGTAGTCCTTCATAAAAAATCCAATTATTTCCCAATCTATATCTAGGTATAGAGCTACTTCCAAATGGTTGGATGTCAAATTGGTTTTTAGGCCCGATGACACATAGGGACTCGTAATGGTCGAGAGGATAGGGGCTTCGGATCCTCACACCATTTTTGGGGGGAATTGCTTCCTACTCTGGGAATCTATTAGATATTTATGTTATGTTTATGAATCTATTCCTAATCCTGAAATTGTCCCAATAACCCTAAAAAAATCACAATAGTTTAATTCACTCTCTTTGTGCAAAGGATTGAGGTCTCATCTATGAATCTATCTATATGTTTTTGAGGTTGTCTGTTAATTTCAAAAAATGTATGACTGTTCATGATTTTAAATCATATAAATTGATCTTTGTAATTTTATAGCATGCAAGGAGGTGTCTAATATTTTTAATAGGTAATTCACCCCTAATGAGGAATCCTACATTTATTGGTTATTACAAGAATAAATACAGTTATATTTCGTTTGACCATTGATTTTTAATGTAACGCATATAGGATATATATTAGGGCTCCAAGGCCTCGATTATTCATGGTCAAGTCCTCAGGAGACGTCTTATGTGTCCCGTTTATAGTGAGAATAAGAGTTTTCATAGTTAATTTTTTTCTCTATATACAAATTGATTGGGTATTGTGATCTTCCCATGGGGTTGATTGGGTCCCAATGGTTTAGGTGTAATAGATATTAGAATACTCACACCAATGTGCGTGTTTATTTTAGCACGATCTGTAAAAAGTCATCCACCATATTCTGATTATGCTAGGAATCAGAGTTATCAATGTTCAATGAATCATTTGGAACTATCCCTGAGGTAGATTCCATTGTATTGAGGTGAATATATCATGACACTCATCGAGTCATACCTATTGAAATTAACCTTGATGATGGAGATTTGTGATGAGAATGATATGTGTATTTTAACTCCCAGAGAAAACGTGATCAATGGTGGTTGTGAGAAATAAGGTAAGACATGTAATTAGTCTCACTACACATGAGTGTATGGATTATGAATTAGTAATGCCCAATGTGTATTTATTATTGATCTAGATCGTCATCGTGGAATCCTACATATCCTACTTATGGAAGGAATCAGAGTCATCATAGTTAATTTGATTGAGGCTTACATGCTCATAATTCCCTTACAATTATGACATATCATATTACATCACTGGTTAAGGATTGTACTATATGGTTTTCAATGTAATTTTAGATACTTATAGTATATTTCATATGATTATTGATACTCCCTAAGCCCTTGTGAGCTATGTACATTTTGAGAAACATAGTAGGGAACGTAATCAATGTCAATTCTTTTAAATATGGGAATTATGTGCTCCGAATACCCCTTAGAAAATTATTATGGATCTAAGTCCTATTAGAGGTTTCCTATTTATTATGATTATGGAAGGAATAAAAGTCACCATTTTTTCCATTGATCGGGGATTACAAACTGTGGTTTCCATTAAAATCAGTACATATAATATTTGCTACTGGTTGAGGCTTAAACTATGAGGTTTTGTTCTTGATCGGAGCTTACACACTGAGGAAGGACAATGTAATAAAGTGTTGGGATTCCCAATTAATCAGGGATTACATAGCTAGGATGAATGTTTTCATCATGTGTTGAGATACCCTATTGACCGGGCATGCATTCTTGTATGTTATGCGTTAATCATCTAGTTGTCGTGTTTTGATTGTTTTTTTGATATGTAGGAGAGTATCATTCTGGCATATCCAAATAAATTTAAATGATCCAGTTTAAATTTACATATGACTTCACACAATCTATATATAATTTCCAATGGTTATTTCCTGATCAAGGATGACTTATCCAGAGGATATCAAAAGTCCCAAATGGGTTTTTTGATAAACCAACACATGACTTGATTGGCTTTTCTAGTTGATGTTTCATGATATAGATAACTTACCATGGGTGTCATAGCATGATATTGTTAGCACATATGGATGGTTTTGTGAGATTCAATGTCACGAGTCTCAGATAGTGTCACATGTATTGGGTGACATACCTGGAGGGTATCACATGTCCTGGATGACATATCAGGAGGGAAACACGAGTCTCAACTTACTTTCCCAAAGGGTGTCACGAGAGCAAGTTTACAATCCCAGATGATACCACAAGTCTTAGATGACATGAGCAGTTTCCATTATATGAGTCAGGTGGTGTATTTAAAGGACATTATGAGACCTAAACCATGAACCTAGTGGGTTTCATGAGACTAGAGTGACATGCCTGGAGGGTACCATGTGACTTGCTTCAACACGTCCATAAGAATTCACATAAGCAATATAGGTAACCAAAGGGGCATCAAGAGATCTGGGATACATATCATAGTGATATCAAGTTCCATGGATGGTTCACACAAACCGTAGGAGGTTTGGACAACACGTCCTTCACCTAATTCATTAATATCTAATCTTTGTTCTAGTATTTATATCTTGAATTCCATTTATTTATTCATTCTCATTTATTTTATGTCTAACGAGATATAGAATAACTTTAGGATGTTTTTCTCATGTCTATACAGAAATCGTCAACTTGATCTATGGGTGATCATGTAGAGATCTTTACACAAGGATCATGATCACTCTTGGTTTGCACTGGTATATTTCCTTATGGAAGAATTTCCAAACATGATATCAGCCACTCTAAGAAATTTTCTCCGGTACATGGGTGCACCTATGAGACTATATGCAAAAAATCCAACCCATTTCATTTAGGCTAGGGTGGTGGAGTTATAATCATTTCCACCTTGGTTGTTCACTGGTTTTCATGACATATCTCACATGGATCTAGTATTAGGTCGGTGAAGGGTTTTGGAACAATACATCCTTTCGAGCCTCTAACGTGGATCGCTCCAAGGGAGTCTCCTGATTTTTATCAACCATGAGTCCCTCCCTTCAACATTTCCTTTAATTTATAATTCCCAATTTATGTGTACTTGATTGATGTTGTAGACATGGTGATAGAAATCCTTATTTTCATATTGAGATTTCCAATGTACTTCGTGAGATAATAGAACCTGTTGAGAGGCATTCACGTGATCTTTAATGAATTTTCTGGTAAATTTTGAGAGATAAGGATGGCTTGTGTGTGGTCTTTTTGAGATTATGGAAGCTTGTACATGAAACTCATGAGATTGTACTGCAGAATTCCCTTAGCATGTCGCAATCATTTTGTGACCTTGAGATACTTTTTCCTCCTCTTCTTTTATTTTCTTTGATTATTTTACAATGGTAATGGGCCATGTGAGATTACATGATTAATTTCAAAAGATAATTTATCTACCTTAGTATAATGGGTAACATTGCAAATAATGGTATTATAGAGTTGTTTCCTCACATTGTGGAGAGATCCTCCATTTTTCCTTAAAGGACCATAAGGGAGAGTGCATGGTCACCTGAACATTCCCATTGATATTCATGAAATGAAGATGGAAAGCCAAAGTGATTCCTTGAGATTATTCAAGCATGTCACTAGGGACTCCTAGTGACATTCATACCACTATATTCCAATCATATATCTTTTATGACTACAAGTTATCTTCGTATACCCCCATATAATTTACATTGATTTATTTTACAATGGTTAGGGGGTCTGGAAAATTTTCTTGAATGTTCTCAAGGAAATTTTCACATCCAATCAGTGATGTGTCACATGATCACTATAACTTCTATAGAAATCCTCATTCTAGAAATTAACCTCCCACTTTCATTTGATTCGTGGATGGATTATTAGGAGATCACTGATGACAAGACACACAACCTAGAAGAGCTTAGCTGGCTTCCACCACATGAATGCTGGATATATGAAGCACATTTTTGAAAGAAGAAGGAATTTGTTAATAGGGGTTTTGGGGGTCCTTCTACAGACTATCAGCTACACCTATTTCCTTCACATGACCCTATAATGGACACTTTCCAGAAATTCTATTAGAGACTTATGTGATCCATGATCATCAGCCACCTCTCTATCCATTTGTTTTTTGTGTGGGGGGGGGGGGAAATAAAAACCAAATACAGGTATTCCTTACTTTGTGAATTTTCTAATGATAATTTTTTAGGAATCAATAATGTATTAACACCTATTTATGGGGTTATTTGGGAAAACAATTCTGGAAAGAACTCATGATTTGATATATTTTAATTTGATGAAATTTTTTTATATATTTCCAAATAAATTGTATCATGTTACCCTAGAAAAAGTGGTTTGATTTTCAATTGAACTCATACCTCAATCTATAAAATTATCCAGTGGAATTTATAGAATGAAACTCTTTAATTTTAGGAATTGTATAATCTCCATGGGGTTTTTTCCAAATCGATTTTATAGTACGATGTACTTTAACATAGATTGTGATGAATCTGTTTATTATGAATTGGTATTGATCAACATATCAATGAAATAATTATTTTAAAAATAAAATATTATCTTAAAATACAAGTATTTACTACCCTATATAGATAAATTATTCAATCAACATCGTGGTGATGAATAATTCTCATTGGTGGACCATTGATTTGGATATGGACAACTAAAAATTATAAGGTAATAGATAAATAATATATCCTTTCATTAAATTTATAGATAAATTTAATTAATAGTTATTCTATTTGTACTTAAATTTTCCCTCCTACTAATTATTGGATTAATTAATATGGTCTTTAGTGACTACATAGAATGTTTTTTTGAAGTTTTTCTTTTTCATTTTGTTATATGTTCCATGTGTAGGAATTGTTTAGGGGGGAAATCATTGAATTATTTTTAAGTAATTGTGAGTGGATACTATTTTCACCAAATTTAGAATGTTTTTTTATTGAAAAACAATACTATTATATTAGGGTTATGTAATAATAAAGGATAGAAAATCAATTGATCTATGGAAACTGGTGGTGATATTGTAAATGGTTTTTTTTCAAACAATAATTTTTTTAGTATTCTTATATTAGATAGATATTATTGATGATTTGTGTGAAATTATTCATAATTTTTAAATCCACTAAATACATTAGCTTAGAAGGGATTCGTGTTTTTCAGGATAGAGTAATGTGATGAAATCTTGGTGGGTTTTAAGGGAATTCCTTTCATTTCACATGTTTTCTCTGTAAATTCTTATGAATATATACTATGATTCACCAAAAATTGTAGTGTGGGGTTTCCTCAAGTAAAATTTCAAAGTGGTGTCACATGAATAATGGTAATAAAAATATAATGAGATAAATTATCTAATGCATGATTAAGTGTTATCAGTGAAAATTTATATATTAATCATTTTTTTAAATTTTCTATGTGGAGGGGTGTGCGATATATATATATATACATATATATATAATTTTCAAGAGAGAAAAACAGAATATTCATATAATAATATTTAGTCATGAACCAAAGGAGTTTGTTAAAGTGGATTAATAAATATGATTTCTCAACAGATTACAATCCTTCATGGGAAACATGGTGTTTAATTCACTAATTCTAAATTTTTATTCTTCTTTATCCGTGATGACGAATGAATGAGTCCCAAAACAAATTTATTTTCAAATATGAATATACAAAACAAATGTGAAGCAATATTTCATTCATTATGAAAATTATTTCACAATAATCTATCCACATTGGAAATAAGTCACATAACGATGATAAGTATCTATTAAATAAGATTAAAAATGTTATGTATCTGAATTATGGAAATAATAGAATAATATGATTGAGGAAATAAATATGTTTCTTATATATACAAGAACTAAAGTTTTAATAACTAGATGTTTCATATAGATCAATATTCTATTTTTACTTTTGACATATAATGTTGTGTAGAGATATCAAATAAAATTTCTGGTAGGGAAACATGAATATGGTGACCACCGAGTATACATCATGATGCTTGGATTGTCCACCAGTTAATTCCAATCATTGCCAATACATAGTGATGTTGGAATATTTTTTCATAATTTTATAAATATAATGGTATGTAATTTTTTATTTAATAATATGTTATTCAAGGACCTCTAAATTAATTAATTCAATATAGTTTATTCTATAGAATCTTATAATGTTACAAAATTTAATTTCGGTTCAGAAGGATTTATCCCTCCTCATTTCTAAAATACATAAAAAAAATTGTTTATACTAAGTAAAATCATCCTCCAAACCTTCCAATTGTTCACTATTTTTTAATAAAAATATAGTGGTTTGTGAAGGGTTTAATTAGATATTTGTTTTCTACTAACACCATCAAATACTATGACTATCAACTCATCCCACAATCACTATAATGCATAAGTCCTAAAATCATTTAATGGTCTCAGAAACCTTTTTGAATTTATGCAACCATTTATAACTCATACTATATATTCACCCAATAAATGAAAATATCATGAACACATTCGAAAAATTCATATCCTATGATTAACTCACTTCCACTTCATCTCACACTATCTCAAACTCCTTTTTAGACTTCTATAGAATGTTGAAAAGCATATATTCCCTTTGATAACAACCAATAACAAAAAAATAGTTATAAAAAATAATCTAAAATATATTATATTTCATCATGTTATGTTCAAAATATAATATGATAATTTACCAAATATTTCATCGTTTTACATAAAAATTATTTCAATAACGAAATCATCTTAAATAACCTATCAAATTTTAAAACATTAATCATATCCTTTAATCAATAAAAATATCCAATTTTTCAATCAAATTCCCAATTCATCATTCTCTTCCATTATTCTTAAATAAATAACATAATCGATTTTATTATAATATAATTATATTCCCCATCCACTTTTTCATTCCATTTCTACTATTTATTAATTCCCACAAAAAATCCATAATAATAATATTTATATTCATATGAAATATATATTATGACATTTTATTCCAAAAATATAACATTACCCTTATATTTCTATTTTAAAATTTCAAAACCATAATGATTTTTATAGAACATCTACCAATAATTAAAACCAAAAGCATATAAAATTCATATTGATTAGTGGAAGTTACATTATATTCATGTACCATAATTCCCTGAAGAATGAAATTATAAACTCGTTTCTTGATCACCCCTAATAATTTATTTTTCTTTTCTTCTCTGTTTGTCTCTATTAAACCCTCCTTGATAGCCGTATAACAAGGCCTTATCACATGGAATGATATATATAATAATGAACCAACAATAAATATGGATATAGAAAACATAATATACCCAAGGAGGGTATTCATTTACCTCCTCTACTAATTTCCATAACATAAGATCAATATTTTCTTCTCTCCCCTATAAATAAAATCACTGAAATACAATATTTAAACTGCTAGTATGAAATTTCATGATATAAATAAAATCTATCAAAAAATTATTTAGTAATAAAAATCACAACCACCATATATAATATATAAAATCACCTTTATAATATATATTTAAAAAATAATAAATATAATGTGAATAAATGAATGAATGAATTAATATTATTCTTCTCATCACCTCTCATTTATCAAACAAATACCATACACTATTGAAAATTTCCAAATTTCCCAACATGGAAAAACCTCGATTCCAAAATCGAAAGGTGTGATCACAATTTTATTTGATAATAAAAAATTTAATATTTTATCCTTTATATATGAAAAAATAAAATATCTAAAAAACTATCATAATTAAATTTTTAGGACTATATAGATGTAATTAATTAATTTTATTTATGTTTTATGTTATAGAAAACTCTATTTTATAAATTTCATTAACAAAATTAATAATACAAAATTTTCATATGTCTTTTAAAAATGTAGGTTTTTTCTTTTACTAAAAATTAAGAAAATCAATAGATCATGATTGTTCATACATTTAAATGAGAAATTTAATGAACCCAACCCTCCAAATATTCCATAATGAGGGGAGAGATATAATTACCTCTAAGTCTTGCCTCTTATAGGTGCCGAGTTGGTGGCTAGCCCTGTGGTAATGCCTCCCATTTCATGAGATCATTATACCCTCGGTTCAAGCCACCAACCTAGGGCCAACCAAAGGTGAGACTTTTGGGCCCCTATCTTTCTCCCCTCATTGTGGTTTATTTGGTGGGATGGAATCATTTCAAGCAGTGTATAAATGATTTTGAGTCCACAATAAAAGTAATGAATATTTTAGTTTGATACCCACAACTTGTGGAGTAGATAATCATTAAATAGTGGTGTAACAATTTCAATATAAGTACTATAATATTTTTTGTTTTTTTAATTACTAAATTAAAATAAATTCACCATATTCTAATATTTTTTCTCAGATACCTATTTTCATCATAACACCAAGATAATTTAGATATTTTTTTTAATTTTAACAACATCCTATAAGTCGAACCATCTGAGGAAAATATTATTGTTTCATTTGAGTTAAAAGTATAATACAATTTTTAGATACTATAGAGGATAAAATAGTACGATATAAATGAATATGGATATTTCCATACAAATATAGAAGAATAATTGACATACATACTCTTTAATCATTCTAATTTTATTTGAAAATTTAATAAGTATCAAAAAGTATATATTTATACATTAACTAAAAATTGTATTGAAATATTAATGTTTAATTATTATGTAAAAATTATTTTAATTTTTAATTTATTATTTTGTTTATTAGTCATATGTATTATGAAAATTTCTTCTGATAATTGGAGGATGTTTTATGTTTCATAATATATAAATAAGAATCTATGAATAAAAAATATTTGGAATTTATGAGATGTATACCAAGACCTCATGATGAGTTTGAATAGTAAAATTGATCAAATGATTCATAGATTTAATTAAATATTTATTTTGGTTTTGGGGTTTATGATAAATACTAAATAATATATCATTTATGAAAATAATTCTATGTTAATTAGAAATCAAAAAAAATTAATATATCTACTAATAAAAGAAATAAATAAATAAAAAAGCAATGGATAAACTTTTCAGTTCATTAGTACAATAAGGGCATCTATTGAAATATATGGATTGTGAGGAAAACACTATGGAAAAAGTTTTATCTAAATTAACAAATGTTTTATATATCGAATCACTTAAGAATGGATGTGTTATAAGGAATTTCAATATATTTAATAATTAATATAGTGAATTTTAAGTATAAATAGTTGGTTTGAATGAAATTTAAAATGGAGATATAAAGAGGGATGATTTTAAGAAAGATAGAAAGTGAAACACTTATAATTTTGACATCAATAAATTTGATGTTACAATCTACAAGTACCTAATTAATGTCGACAATAATCCAAGTTACCCAAAGATTAATAATTTATCAAATTACTAAAAATAAAAAAGAGAATAAGTGATGATATGAATGATTCATTGTGATGTATTAATGACAGATCCCTCTGTGATAATTTCATAATTGACAAGGAATTAAAAAATGTTGTATAATTAATTTTATTGATCATGAATGATTTTATGTAACCAATTTTAAATATTAAAAACGTTATGTTGAACATTATAATGATGTTGATTAGAAAACATGTAAAAGTAAAACAGCCAATGTAATTACAGAAAAATATTTAAAATATATTATTAAGAGGTTGAATGAAGCCTTTCTTTTGTTCCTAAATAGTACGAAAGGCATGGATAAGATGATTAATTTTCAATGAATAAAAACAAGTGGAATGTAGAACCTTTTTGTAGACAATATATAACCTGTATAAAAAATATTCTGAAAAACATATTGTGTTTGTGTAGAATGTTTTTACTTTTAACTACTTGAGGAGTAAAAAATATTTCATTAATTTTTTAATTAGGAATACTCAACATTGGGTTATACAAATTAATTTTAAAATATAAATATTTATTAAGGATTGTTCAATATAATTATACTATTAAATATTTTATTGATGTTTATTTTGGTTTTTTATGATCTATATGATACAAAATAAGGTGTAGTAAAATATTTTATTATTTTATAACCTTAGGTGATATTTTTAGGTTTTCAGAGAAGAATATGGAGTTAATAGACCTTAAGTGATCTATACACATGATAAAATACCCATTATAATTAAAAATATTCAACAAAATTAATAGGGGACATATAACATTTCAAAAAAAAATATTGATGAATCAGAAATGGTTTCATTTAAATTATTTTACATTAATCTACCATGCATAATGTTAAGATAATAAGTTTACCAAAATGTGATTAATACTCCTGGAAAAGAAGGTAGGGTCCCAGGAATTTAGCATCTTAGCAATTTATTTTTAGAATTATAATTTTTCCTATGTTTTTTAATCTAATGAGAGTTTACATTGTATTTTGTTATTGATTAATGTAAATATAAGACTATAATGTATCATTTATTCTTTATAAGTTGTTTACTTTTATCTATCCCATAAAATATGTCCACATTGAATTATTTAGTGCCACTAAAATAATCTTTATTTGAGGAAATGTAGAATACTTTTCTAATAGTGGAATACTGCACTTGATGTACAATGATTTATTTCCTATCTCACTAGAATTAGAGTATATATAATTTTTTATCTTACTATAATTCAGTTCAAAAGGAAAAAGTATTTCTAGAGTAAAACCCCAAGGATTTACAAATAAATGCACCAAACACTGATTCTCTACGAAAAAACACTTTTTTATTATAATTATTTAAATTAGATAGTTATAACCTACAAGTTAGACATAGTAATATGAATAATAACTTACCCTAATGAAAATTTATGTTCCCCTTTTGAATTTTAATGCACCCTTATGAACAGTAAGATACCCTTATGAATAGTAATTTTACCCTTATGAAAAATAATATATATCCTTATGAAAAATAACCTCACCCATTAATGTATAAATAAATTCCATCCACCATATAAATGATATATAATATTTTATAAATTAATAATTAAGTGTCGTTATTTTTATGAGTAATAAATATTTTATTAAAATTTTCAAATTAATAAATTTATTAATTGAAAAATAGATTTGAATAAATTTATTCTTAAATCAATATTTTATTTTTCTATGATATTAGTACAATATAATGAGACATTTTTTAATTTTTAGGGTGTTATGAAATCAGTTTTAAAATTAAAGACTATATTTTCCGAGAAAATAATGAATTTAATTAAAAATTAAATTTATCATATTTTGAAAACTATTTTGATTAAATGGAGCCCATTTTTAAATTATACATATCGATAAATTGTAATGGTGGTTTTTTTTTGGAATTTTTGAATATATATTAAATTTGAATCAATACTGAAATTTAGAAATTTACCGTATATATACATTATAAGATAAATACACTTTTAATAACATCATGGTTGATCTAAACACAATTTTTTCAAAATCAAATTCACCTATTACTATTTTAGTCTTAATAATCAAACAATATTTCTTGTCTTGAGAAAAATAATCAAATAATGAATAAGATATTTTAAAATCACACCTCTCCGCAACATTAAAAACTACCAACCACACCCTCATATATTCAATCTTATAAGCCTCTAGGATTACCAATGTTCTACTTAAGTACTCTTTCATAGTCCCTCTCGACATGTTGGACCTATTTTACTTACAAAAAGACAATAACCCCTTCCCTTAAAGAGATTATCATGGAGGGTTATTCAAGAAGTAAAATCCACATCCTTTTTCTATAAATTTCTTATCAAGTTCCTTTATTTTATTGTCCTCTCCTCTAATTATATATCCAAATGATCATTATAACTCTAATATCTATTATATACTGAAATTATAACATGTTAATGGAATAAATATCATGAATATACTTACTCTCTCTATTTATTTTTAAAAAACGAAATCATCATCTGAGAGTTCTCGATTTACAAACATTGTAGAGGAAGAACTTATGTTCATCAATTTATCCTTAATGTTAGGTCATGAAAGAATTTTTATGGTTGAAACAGATAATAAAATATGCATTATAGATTATGAAATTATTCTAGAACCATCATTTTCACGTGATACTAAATAATTAAACAAAACTAGTTTGTTGTGATCGAAAACATCCATAAAAATCTAAACGATTATCACTACTGCATTATCTATTGATGAATTGTCATACCATGTAAAGAAGTTATATTTATATCCATTTACACTTCTATATGTTAATAAATAATATATAAATTTATTTCTGGTGAATTATATCATATCTACATTAACATCTATACTCATATAAAAGTATAGTGATCGTAAAAACCAAGGAAATGAACATTCCCAAGTGATATATTTATATATTAAAACTCATACAAAAGGCCGTAAATATATATAATAAAATTAAAATAAATAAAATAATTTTATTGAAGGTCATGAATTAAATATTATTTTTATTTAATTTAATTATCCATAAAGGCAAGGTCAAGTGCAGAACTCATTCGAACATAAGGTAAGGGTTTCATAATCTGACTTCCATTTTTGGGAGATATTCCTTATTCACCATTATTTCTTATATATGATGTATGTATACTCATATTAGATATATAATATCATTCATATATTCATATTCATGGTATTAAATTATTTATTGTATGGTTATTAATTTTTGTATGTATTATTCAATTGATTAAAAAGTTTCAAGGGTTTTATACCCAAACATTCATTTTTCATTCGAGTTATTCTTATTATCTACTTAAATTAACAAAATTAAAGTTTATTTTTATTAATGTAATGACCTAGGCTCGAAAATCCACCAGAACAATGCTAAATGGGTTGGGTTATATAACCTTATGTGCACCTCCCTGAACACCAAAGGCTGTCGACTCTTAGTGGGGGTCTTATAGGTATAGTGGCAAAGGTATACCCTCTCAAAGAAAGATAATGATACTGGTCTGAGTGTAAAAATAAAGATGCAGTGGAATAAATGACTCAGTAGACTCGAATCAGACCCGCTGAGCGGAAGCACATTCAATATCGATAAATAACTGAAGAAATAAATGTAAACAACAGCATCAGAAAGTAAAAAAAACATCATACTGATCACTTGTAACTACATCTGAACAACAAACAGACATCCATAACAGGCCATACATATCCATATCTAAGGGCGCCAATGGATGACCAACTATAGAAACAAAAAAAAATAATCATGATGACACAAGAAGGAAGGAAAAACAATGTAAACTACAGTTATCCAAGACCTCATGGTCTATACCATCTCTAAGAAATTGCTAATACATTCCTGGTCCTGAAGCTGAACTCTTTTATTCACATAAATCCATAAAGTCTACATGCATCCAAAAGGACCCATGTAGGGTGTGAGACAAATCTTATTAGTATACCACCAAACGTTGTGTACCTAATATATGTGTTTAAATAGGCCTGCATTAATTAGGGATACAGTAAACAGTATGATGCACTTAAACAAACAGAAACTCCACTAGTTCTTAGCAGCCACCCTGGAGTGTCATCTGCTTCAGTCAATAGCAGAATCTTTGTCATGTAAACCGACACCATGTGCCCCTTACACCACGTGTCTCATGTAATGATGTTCCGAAAGCACGTCCAAGAAATAGTAACTCATAGGAATAGTGATTTCATCCCTCAAATAATGTAACCGGAGGGACACCGATGTATTCCCTCAAAAATGTAATCGGAGGGATAGTGATGTCTGTCCTCAAATAAAGTAACCAGAGGGAAAAAATTTCTACCCAAAAATAATGGAGAGACTTTACCCCCATCCCAATAGCCTCAACAGTTTCAATTGATGGATCCTCACCTTCCATGTGGCTTCCAATGATAAGATCCATCAATACAATTGTACCTAAACTGCGAATAATAGGGGCCTCTACTCACACGAGGGGTCAAAAACACCTCACCAAGGAGTCTCTTTATGTGCGCACTACTCAAAGTTTTGGGTGAGCGGCAATAACCAAAATAGTACCCCAGACACAACAACTATGACACCTCATGTTCCTGCGACTATACTGCTCATATACAATGGTCTCGCCATACAAGTAAATCAGGACGGGCCCATCCTGACAATTATACTCCCTTAATACTGACATCCATGATTCCATGTCCCTTGTTTAAAACCAAGAAAGGTAATCCAGACCAATCCAAACCTGTGATCAACGTCACTCAAGAAATATCCAATCCATTCTCATCACAATCCAAAGGTTCCAGCACAGTCAATTCCACATTTAAATAAATAACATATTCAAAAAAATTATTTAAATATGAAAAACAATCTAAACAGTTGAATTTCACTAGCCCAATGGTTATCAAACAACAATACCGAGGTCTTTAATTCCTCTAAATAATGTAATCATGTTTTAATAATCTAAACTCGACAGTTTTAACCAGTACAAATAGATTATAAAAATTTTGGAATCCCCTATCCAAAATTCCCCGATGAGAAATGAACTCTTGCTTGACCCTGCTCAAGAAAAATAGGTAATAGGGAATACCCAAAGGCATCCCAAAGAACAATTAAATAGGAAATAGAAGGTAAAACAAGGTCAAACTCAAAATACCAGAAAACATTCCAAAGTCGCGCCACCTAAAAGTCCTCAAAATCCAAGAAAAAGTGGAATGCACCACCTACCTAAGACTTTTAGATGTAGGAATATCTAATATTGAGCTGCAATTCAAAGACGATCTTCAGATATTTATGTTTCCATCAAATCCTGGAAATTACACACGAATGGAAACTTTGATGTGTGAGGAATTGAAACTAGAACAAAATAGGGTGCGCGGGTTTAGCCTCACTATTTCTGTCCCACATGCACCGATGAATTGTAGAAAGGAATATGGTATAAGATTCTAGGAAAAGGTATATAGTTCGAGATTTCTGTACGGAATTGTTCAGAAGTTGGGGAAGAAGAATAGGATTTCCAAAATAAGACGCAACACTCTTTCATTTAAGTAAATAAAAATAAAAGTACACGGATTGTATAAAAGGACTACAGGCCATGTAGATTCCTTGTCCGTACTCCAACTTAAGAAGAGGTATCCATATGGCACAGATGTGCCACACAGGTTGATATAAGGCTAGAACTTAGTCGGTACACAAAAAGAAGGATACACGACATGTCGAGCAACACTACACACCGTGTAATAGGAATTATCACATTGTCATTGAATGACATGTCTCGGAGAGCACATGGCCGATACTTGACTAGACCATACATGGAATGTACTTTATAGTACATGAAGTGTTGTCTGGAAATTTCTAGAACTTCCCAGATTTTTCGACTTTTCTTAGAAACTAGTCAAAAATTCAAACAGGGTCAGGATTTTGACCCGTTATAAAAACATGGGTTCTTACAATCTCTCTACCTTAATATAGATCATCCACGAGCTGTAAAATGAAACCCAGAGATGGCACCGAATGTACCACCCCGATAAAAGGAACCGAGACTTCTTCGGTCTTAAGGGTTCTTTCTAAATTCCTCCACGGGATCCCACCTTAGTAATTGCCTAACGTGGCCTCAACTCTATAGAACTCAACAAAGCAAGGGTCTAATAACCTGTTTTCGTGACTTATGGTACTCTGGTGACGCATCGTCAACCCTACACATAATTAGTGCGTCTATTTCAATTCTGACACCCAACGTATCCCACACCGCGTCGGTGTCCTCCTCTACGAGGTTCGATATCCCATTGATGCTCAAAATGAACATGGAGCCTAGTACCTCAAGTAACATGCATCCACGATGCCCCGATGCCGTGTAATCTCAAATAACCTACATCCTTGATTCCACAATTCCCATGGTGCCTCATGTAACCTGCATTCTTAATTCCCCAAAAGCCATGCATCTAATACACATATTAAAATATATCACGCACCCGATATGGCGCCAATCCCATTAAAAAACATATAGTCAGTCCACATTAATGTTGTGCACCTTGTGAACTCAAAATGGAATTCCTCAACTGGTCATGCCAAAAGAAAACAAAAATGTCATGGACGCTCTCACGGTGTACCTATAAATGTTGTTAGCTCACCATCTTAATCAGACCCAAGCAGCTCCATGTTGTGCACTAGTCCGAATGTATGACTACCTAATGCCTGACCTCCCTACGGTGCTGCTCCAGTCAGCAGCCACAGACCCCTCATCTGGTCGCGCTATCTCTATCACGTCCTCTGCATACAGATGAATCTTTGTTACCCTCTCTTGGTACGAAACTTGATCCGACTCCAGATGACATAGTCTCTCTCGATACTGGCCTGCCATCTATCTAAGAATGCTGACTGCATAACCCCTCTAGATGCCTGACCTATCCACATGCCTGGAACTCCTTTGGAGGCCTATCAAACTGTGTCTAAACATCTCCTGGTTGTCCACACTAAAAGAAAACCACCAAAAAACTTATACAAGGAGGAATAGCTGAGTCATTGTCCAGACTGCCCTGTTGTAACTCATCTCATCATTTCTTCCTGCTATCCGAACCATCACCTGAAGTCATCGCCCGACCAACTTGGGGTTTATCCCTCTGGTTACGTTCTTCTTTGTGCGCCTGATTCACCGCCTCTAAGAATAAACCCATCCTGAAGATATTCGCTTGGACTTGAATGGCATGTCATAATCCATCATCAAAGCATCTCACCCTTGTCGCGTAATCCTTTACCATTCCAGGTGAAAAGTGATACTGCTCAATGAATGTAACATCATAGTCCATGATGGACATGTATCTGTACTGAAGGCTCAAGAACTCGTGAGATCTCTCTACACATAGTGTATCTAGGTAAAATTTCATGAAGAACATATCCTCGAATTCATTCCATGCAATCCCTTAGTTTTTGCGAGCTTGAACGAGGCCATCCGACCAACGCTTTGCCGGTCCTCGTAGAATGTATGTCGTCAGCTTGACCCTCTTCCCAGGAGGCATCTTGAGCTTCTCAAAGATCATCTGCAAGCTCTCTATCCAGTTTTCATCCACCTATGTACAACCCTTATCCTGAAAAAATGGTGGGTGTTGTGATTGGAACTATCTTATAAGATATTCATTAGATGGACCTACACCCTACACACCTCTGTCGATCACCTACAAGACACGTACCATGCTAGAATGGAGCAGCTCGTCAAGCCATGATATGAAAACTGCCAAACCCAGCTGTTGTCCGGCCTACACTAGATCCTAAACCTGATCATGTCCATGAGATTGTACCAATGACTCATGCTCCGCCTCCACTGAATCCTGAACCTATTCCTGGACCTGCGACACTATATCACCACCTTCCAAATTCATAGTTGATATGTATAAGAGTAACCCGCTGAGTACCATAAATTTTCAAACATCCCATATTTATATATATAACAATATATTCAATGAGATTGAAAAAATAGAAAAAGGAAGCGCATAACTACTACCCTTACTCTCCGCCACCGCAACCCATGCCCACGGAATTCCTACCTTATGGCCTCCTAACCCGCACTTCAATAGAGCCAAGTATCAAAAGTACCTCATGTCATGCCCATCCTAACAACCATAGTTGCCTCTAACCGATGACCAAGTCACCCAATCCTAATGATCAAAATCACCACAACCATAGTGCCTACGTGATTGTACAAGAACCAGACCAAAAGATACTGCCACATGAAATTCTACAAATATATAAATCATGGAAAAAAAATTGCAGAATAATGTAATTTTATTAAGAATTTCACCTATACACATTTCTAAAGAATATAATGGATGGTAGTTGATATTATTCAAATGGAATTATAACTTTACAAAGCAAACAATTAGTTCTGAAATTGAAGTACCCTAAAAATGTGCCTATAAAAATCAAAACAATAATTCCTTTCCATACCAGGCCAATGTCCAATTCTCCCTTACCAAACTCAGTCAAGGGTCACATATCACAATCAATAACATCACACACCTAGTGATCCACCGAGGTGTAAATCATATAAATTTTAATATGAGAAAAAGAAAAACAACAATTAAAACCCATGGAAACTTGGTATATCACTCATACCTAGGGCTTCAGGCACCAAAGAACAAGCTAGAAACCTAGTTCCAGTAAAAACATGTCTTCAGTCAACCATATACCTAATAGTAAAACCAACTGAAATAAGAAAGATAAGTCTCAATATTATTAGTATCCAGCAAGAAAATACTACTAAATCCCTATCATGAACTCCTCTGAGTCACCTAGAGGCACCCCTTACCTAGTTACAAAAGCCGCCCAGAGGAAACCTGTACCCAGTTGGTCACATGGCCTCAACCACATTTCCCTGAAAGCCAGAGGCTTCCGACTACCTACAAGGGCCTTGGGTGTGATAGAGGGGAAACTATTCCCTCATGGGTAGAGTTAAACAGAGGAAGTAAAATAGAAATTAAAAGTTGAATCAGTAATAATACCGTAAAACAGTAACATCGACAGACAAGAAGTAAAAAATTAGCACATATAAATATATATGATGCATGATGCATATGTCTAGGAAAATAGCCAAACAAGTCATAATGATGGAATAAAATACTAAACCAAAGTAGAAAGAAAATGAAGTAAACAACTCCATAGCATCTAAATCCATAGCTTCGTCCCATGCTCCCCAGCTCCACATCAATAAAGTACCAGAAGTATAAAGGTTCATGACCTTATCTATACCTACAACGATATAATCTTTTTGAGCCCAAAAGCATAACCCAAACAGGGTGTGGGACGAATCTCAGTATGTAACCACACAAAGATCTGTTCCTAACAGTATGTGAATATATATGGTAGACCATAAATCAAATGAAGTATTAAAAAAGAAGTAAACGTAGTAAAAGTCCTACAATTTAAATTGAATTAATACTTATATATCACGAGTAACCCATCAAAAGCAGAAAACCCTATGGGATATTCTCATAGTCTAACCCCTCTTGTTCATCATTAGAAAATACTCTCTGAGGAAGAACTCATCGTCAATTCCCCATGTTTTCTCATATCGTTAACTAATAGGAACTCTGAGGAAGCATTCAATGTCCAATTCCGACTATGGCCAATTTTGAGGAAACTACAAACACTCTGATGGAGCATGAAGTCCATCCCCCATTTGGTCTCATAAGGTAACAGTAAAACATACACTCTGTAGAATCCATCAACGTCCATTCTCCATATGGTCTACTACATGAGGGTCCCATATCCCGGTGTATATTATTCGTGATAAGACGATATGCGGTAGCCAAAGTAAGCCTCAAGAACTACTTGGATAAATAGTCCACCTTATCTCACAGCATGTCGGATAAAATCACTCTATCCTTACAATACTACACATGGAAAACAAATCAACAGCCTAATAGGACAAGCTAGACCAAACGGACAAAATAAGAAAATAGTGGAAAAACATCTATAGAATGGGACGTATAACCCTATTTACAATAATTAACCTTTATCCAAACCAAAAAGGCATAACAGACAATAACAGGGCTAACACCCCTAAACATGTAATTCCTCGAACAAGGGTATAGGGCACTTTTGCACATAAACTTCGATGAATATATATGGAAAGGAACAAACCAACTACCTTGGAATCGTGAGATTGTTATTCAAGAACCTTAGGCCTTGAATCTCTCTAGAATGTCGTAGGTTTACAAAAATGATAAAAATGTTCAACTAAGAATTTGTTTTTGAAGAGGATAAATCTGGAGATGAATTTCAAGATGAAAAGAGAACTCACTGATGCAATTCCAATGCAATCGACGGTGGGAAATTTGGAGAAAGGAAGGAGATTCAGGGGAATAGAAAGATACACGGCCGTATGAATTCTCCTAGACGGGATGGAAAATAAAGAAGAAAGTTCTGTTAATTAGACACGACCCCTGTCTATTTATTGAAAAAAATAAAGTATATGGCATGTATTTTAGAAGTACTCGTTGTGTACATGCCTTTTACTACCCCCACATTATGCAGTATCCAGGTCACCACACACTACCATGTGCCCGGCTATTACACTATTAGCCCATGGTCACCATAGACAACTGGGTACACGACATGTACTTAAATGTAAACATCGTGTACTCTTGAAATTTCCAAACACACCTCTTTTCCCCAAAAAAAACTAGAAAATAAAGACATACCTAAAAAGAAGAACCGGGTTCTTACAATCTTCCACCCTTAAATAAATTCATCCCCAACCTTCCCTTGTAAGGAGGCATAGAAGAAGAATCCTCAAACAGTTCCAGCCACTACGATCATACATCGACCTCCGTCTCCCAAGTCTCATTCTGTACTAGACCGCACAGCAAAAGAACTCGTACTATAGGAATAGACTGGCCAAAGAGATCCTTAAAACTTCAATCAACAATCTGGATAAGACACTCCTCGAATGAGGCATCCACCAAAAGATCTGCCTCCTCATATTAAAAATCATGAGATAGGTCTAAGAAGTAATATCGAAGCTAAGAAATGTGAAAGATATCATTCATATACCAATACCTCTGAGGTCACTGGAACCGATAGGCAACCGGCCCGACTCTCTCAAAAACCTCAAACGGTCCGATGTACCGCAGAGAAACCTTGCCCTATCTTCTAATCCTCTTGTGTCCCAACCTCAGTGTGATATGTACAAAAACCCGATCTCTGACCTCATACTTTAGAGGTTGTCTCTATAGATTAGCATAAGTCTTCTATCGTGATGGTGCCTTAGCCATCCTCTTCCGAATAAACTCTATCTACATTGTGGTCTCCTAGACTAGAAGAGGTCTATGAAAAAAAGTCTCTCATGCCCCCATCCAACATAAGGGTGATCAGCATGACCTTCCATATAATGCCTCGAAAGGGGTCATCTGAATAGTTTCTTCAAAACAATTATTGTTGGAAAAATATACAGTAGTTATGTGCTTATACCAAGAACCACCAAAATCTAGGATGCATGCTCAAAGAATTTCCTCAAACACATGAATCTTAGGCTCATAATATCCATATGTATGAGGATGGAAAGTTTTATACAGGTGTACTAGTGTACACAATGCCCTCCGAAGTCTCTTCCAGACCCAATAAGTAAAATGGTTGTCCATGTCTGACACATTGGAGTGTGGAACCCCATGTAAACGTACAATCTCTTGGATGCACAACCTCAAAAGATGATCAAAATTGAAAGTATCCTTGATCTAAAGGAAGAGTGAAACCTTTGTAGATCTATCAATGACAACCCATACTGCATCATTCCCACAAGGCGACCTCGGTAATCCCTTCATGAAGTCCATCACAACATCGTTCCACTTCCACTCAGTAATGGATAACTACTGCGAAAGCCCTGCTGGTTGATGATGCTCCATATTCACCTGCTAACATGTGGAACGTCTCATGACAAACCCAACAACAACTCTCTTCCTACATGGCCACCAAAACTAATGGGATAGATCCCAATACATCTTCGTAACACCAGGATGAGATGCACAAAATGAGGAATGAAAGTCTCATATCAGCTTCTCGTATACATCTGCTGACACCCATACACGTCCATGAAAACACAAGATCTTATCCCTGCCTATTTTCCATCCATTAATAGGGTCCTCTCCTAACACACTGTCATGTAGGACTAGGCCTTCTGAATCCGATAGCAGCCTCATTCACACTCGATCAAGTAGATTAGAGGTAATATCCATAGAAGAAAGAAACGTCTGCCCATGAATATCATGAACCACCATATGTATCTCATAGAATAGAGCCATAAGCTACCACTCACTACTGGATTCCTGAACTACATGTATTTGAGTCCTCTTGCTCAACACATCATCCAACGTGATTCCCTTCCCAGACGTGTAGGCATGATCAAAGTCAAAATATTGAAGGTACTCATCCATTCTCTTCTATCTCAAATTTAGGTCACATGGAGTGAAGATATACTTGAGACATTTGTGGTTAGTGAAAACCACAATATACTCTCACAGATGATAGTGGCTCCAATAGCGTAAATAATGAACAAATGCAGACATCTCCAGATCATTTGTCAGATAATTGTTTTCATGTGGCCTCAACTACCAATACTTGAATGCAACAACTCTTTATCCCTACATAAGCCTTGATCCCAAACCAAAAACTAATGTATCATAGTACATAGTATAGCTCTTGAACAGATCTATAAATACTACTATCAGTGCTGATGTGAACCTCCCTTTAAGCTCCTTAAAGGCTGACTCACAAGAATCTGACCATAGGTACTTCACACCCTTCTTAGTCTGGCACATCAGTGGCACAACTAAGTGTGATAAATTCTATTTAAGACAGTTGTAGTAACCATCCATCACTTGAAAACATCTTCCCTTAAATACATTCTTCGGATACTCCCTGGAAACTACTTCTCTCAGTTTAAATGGGTCTACTGATACTCCTATCCCTGAGATAACATGACCCAAGAAGTGAATTTGGCTCATCCAAAAGTGGCATTTTGAGAGCATAACATATATCTGATGTTCTCTCAGTGTACTCAAAATGATATAAATATGGGTAGTATGGTCATGTGGAGTGTCAGAGTACCCCAAGATATCATCCATGAAGACTACCATGAATGAATCCATGTATGGATGGAACACTCGGTTCATCATCACCATGGAAACTGTAGGTGCATTTATGAGACCAAACGATATAACCACATACTCATATAGACCATACCTTCTCAAAAGGATATTAGATGTATATCTGATGGTATAATACACAACTGATGATTACTAGATCTCAAGTAAATTTTCGAGAACACCCAGGCTCCTCTAAGATGATAAAATATATCATCAATTCTTGGAAAGGGATATCGATTCTTTATCATCAACTGGTTTAACTTCTGATAATCGACACAATGTTTGAGGGTAACATTTTCCTTTTCTCTAAATAGGACAAGAGAACCTCAAGGAGAAGTATTTTTTCAAAGGAATCTCTTTGCCTGATTCTCCTCCAACTGCTTTTTGAGTTCCTATGAATCTAGTGTAGCCATCCTATAAGGAGGAATGGACACAGATTCCACTCCTGGAACAAGCTCAATAGAAAATTCCACATATCTCTCAGGAGAAAAATCTGAAAAGTCCTCTATAAATACATCCATGAAATGATCCTAAACTAGAGGAAAATCCATTTTTGAAGTCCCCTGGTCATCTAGATATACACTAGAAATATGGGATGTAACTCCTCCCAACCCATGATGCTCATGTCCTACTCTTCTCACCGGTACATCCCACTCTCCCTTAAAAAAGAAACGATCAACCCTCTGGTGATGTGAAACTCACCCTACGATGATTGAAATTGAAAAATACAAGGAAGGGAACTAAATAGTCCATTCAGAGAATTAAATCCTAGCATGTCATCTCCAGTACATAAAGGTCCCATAGGAAGTGACACCCACCAACCTCGAGAGGGAACTACTTGCACTGACGTATAATAGCCATTCTTGTCCCCAACGGTGTGTCCATAATCATGATATCTGTAGATTAAAAGATAAAGTGCACAAGGCTCTCCACAATAGAAATAGATATAATTCTATGGGAAGCCTTTGTATAAAAAAGTGAAGAAGATAATGTTGAGGCTATTCGGATTTTACCAAGAACTATAGTGGGTTAGAGATCCTACTTCTGCTGGGTCTGCTCCACCGCAAAATTCTAACCTGCACCATAGCCCTGCGACCCTACCTGACCACCCTGAGATGATCGACCTTATTTTCGCTAAAATCTTGGTGATTGGATTCCATAGATGTGACCTCCACCTCGGTCTGAATGGCAGGAAGAGATCTAGTTTCCTAGATGATAAGAAACTAGTGGTGTTGTTCCTGAATGAGGAGTCATAGAAGAACCCTTATCACCGGCTGATAGTGAAAAAAACTGAAAGAAATGCTAAAGATGACCCATCTGGATGCATTATAGGAACACCACTAGGTCACTCGGGCAATGAGGCAACATATGACCACTCTTACTGCACTGGTAGCACACCACCTAGATACAGGAAGAAGTTTCCCACCTCCCCGGATCCCCACGAGTAGACTCCCTACAACACTTCCTGCTGTCATTATGTGGAATACCAACTCCAGATGTAGAACTTCTGTGGCACACCACTATATAATCCCTCAAAAAGAGCTCACTAATTAGAGCCTAGTTTTCTATAGAAGTTATGGAATTCAACCTGAAGATGTTCACATGAGATTGGATGTTATGCCTGAGACCTTATGAAAACTTCCTTTTGAGAAATAATAAATCACCTCCTAGAATAGGGGGGAAGTGATACAACTCTTTGAAGCGAAAATTTTACTCCATAATAGAAAGGGTACCCTGCTCTGTACTCATGATCTCTCGACCTCGATCAGACCTCAAAGTTATCAGGTAAAATTAGTCATAGAAGGAACATTGGAACTCATCTCATGTCGTATCCTTCTTGCGTCCCACCTGTGATATCACATCCCACCCTCTCTTGGTGGAATCCTGAAGCATATATGTAGATACATTCACCCTCTTCTCTGGAGGCAACTCTCAATGATCAAAGAAAGAATTCATGGCTTCTAACCATCACTCTACAGCCGTAGGTCCTCCTCCCCTGTTAATGTGGGAGGATGCTACTATTGGAAAACCCACGTCAACTCTTCAATAGAAGGGGAAAGTTGCGGTAATGCTTAGAAGGTATGCATAATCCTTATAAATCCCTCTCAAAACTATGAGTCTGCACTTGCTACCAGAATTCCAGCTGGTGCCAAAAATCGCACAACTAAAGGATCTGTTGGTAGTCCCTGATCAGACATATTCAGTTTCAGACCTATGCCATGCAACTAGAAGACAACCAGGTGATGTCTTAGTGGAATGAAAATTCAAGGAAAAGAAAAAAACATAGATAATGATTAATAGGGACTAAAAATAGATGTATAAGAAGGGAAGAAGAGAAAGAAAGAAATCATGTTTTTCAAAACAAAGATACACAGCGTGTAAAATTATTACTCAGAGTGTTCCCTTAAGCCATCACATGGGTTTGTAATTTTTCCAAACCAGGTCATGTAACACCCCAAACATATGGTGTGTTGTCATAACACATGAAATTTACGTCAATCCTATTTCCATTACTGAGTTATTCTACATGGAAATGACTTACGGTTCCCCTTGAACAAAACTAAATGGTGTTTTAGTGCTAGACACGACGAATAATGGATGAACATCCCTGACCTGTGTTGTTAGTAACATGGCTGGTTACATAGATCAATATACATGGTGTGTTTGTGCCAGACATGACATGTACTAGAATTATTTCACAGACCTGTGTTATTTGTTACACGACCAGATTCAAGGGATACACTACACAAAGTGTTCAATTTTGACACAATTTTTATAACTTATGTTTTATCCATTTGTGTCTTTAGTTACATGGGTGGAGACATGGTTTTCACCTCACGACATGTACATTAGGAATACAACGTGTCCGACCAAATATTTTATAACCTGGTGTGTAACACCCCAGGTAAATAAATAATATGACATTTTCACATTTATCCATATTTGTGAATAAAATATTAATATTACTTTGAAGGGGACACTATGCTCGATGGTGTACCCAATACACAAAAACGAGTTTCTTGGGAATCTTACATTGCACTCTAATAATAAAATAATATTATTTTAAATGGTAGTTAACGCCTAACCGTTGTAATGGCGGGAATGAAAAGATATAACTAATAAATTATTATATATTTTTGTCAAATATTTTTACTCTTTATAATAAATGTTAGAGGATTAAAAATGCGAATGAATCCAATTTTAAGCGTAAACATTCTAATATTCTTTAAAAGGTCGATTAACCTCCTTTTGATGGAGAACCTCTTTTAAATCCACTTTTTGACAATTTTATGTGTTATATTTGACAAAATAAAATCCTTCTTTATAATCGGGACATCAAAATATACTTTTTGTAAAATTTTGGCATTTTTCCGATAAAGTTCATTTTTTAATGAATAGTGAAAAATGTTGTATTTTAATTCAAAACCTCTTTTTAAAATAATTTATTTTATGATTAGATTATCTTTTGGATTGGTTTTAAATTTAAATTAGAATATATTTTTACCATTTAATCCAATACTGGTCGTTGGAATTAATTTCACTTTGAAATTGGACTTAAACTAGTGTCAATCTTTTGATATATATTGTTTCACAAAAAACACGCTATTTGGCATGAAAGCGGGAATTAATTATTAAATTAATTAATGTAAATTATATGATTTTAATTTTTTAAAATAGACATCATTTTTGAATTCGGAATATCAAATATAGCTTAGGGTGAAGTTTTGGTATTTTTCTGAAAAACTGCAATTTTTGATGAATAGTGAAACCACTAAGTGGTACATAAAAAACTAATTTTTTGTTTAAATGAATCTTTACCACTTCTGTGTTTTGAATTTCAAAAATCTGACATACATGGTTGTAATTAGGAAGTAATATGTGGTTCAATGAGATTAAAATAATTTTTTGGTGAATAGCAACTTTTATGTTTTTAATTGGGATTAGAGGTAATTAGGGTAATTTAAGGTAAAAATAATGTTTTAATAATATGAAATGAACTTGAAACATGTCCTACCCTTATTGGATGTGTCATGGCCGACCAAGAAAATCCATGGGTCATCTTGGGGACCCCCTGGAGCCACTTTTGATGGAAAATGACATTAATACCTTTTTATTTAATGTTAAAATTAAAAGGTCACAAACATGTGTTGTTTTAATAAAAGGAATTTTATATTGTGTTATATAAGTCATATTTTTTACTATAAATATTCATTAGAAAGATAAAATAATTTCCTAAATCATGATAGTTTTTCTAAATTTTTTAGACATTAAATAAATTAATTTATTTATGACACCGTGATGATGCAGTGATTACCTCATAAATGAATGATTTAAATAAAATGAAAAGATAATGTAAATTCTAAGACATAAACTTGTAAAAAAACTATTGGATGTGTTTATTTAGAACTATAATAACCTTTTCCTAGAAATAGATAATTGTGGGACCTTTAAAATAAGAAAATTATTTTGTAATAAAGTAATATTTTATAACTTTCCAAGAGTGCCCCTCTTCTCCTCTTATAAAAGGCCCCCAACTCAACCACATTACACACACCTCTCAAAGCTTTGGCTCGTCCAAACCTAACCCATTCCATCTCTCCACATCCGTAGCTTCATCATTGAAGCCTCACTAGGGGAATAATATTTTCCAAGGAATCCTTTGAGCTTAAATCAAAGAGTGTTACCCGTTTTAATGGTAGTGTTTCCTCTTGTGTTCTTATGTTTTATTTTGCCTCTCCAACCCCATAAACTATTTTTATTATTTTATTTTGTAACAAAAACAGTATCTTAAATACACTAGGATGTTTTTATGTGATGGATTCGAGATACACTTACACACACCTTCGTCTAATGGTTAAAGAACATATTGTTTCTGTGGTTGGCGATTCTCTGCCTCACGAAATGATGATTGTTCAATATTCTTTTAACTCCTTTAAAGGTGTCCAGTGTGATGTCACTGTAATTTATATATGATATATACGGTATTTATTTTTACTATATGATTTTGTATTTTATATTTAAAACATACCTTTATTCTTTTCATGTTTTGCAAATGCGATAATTTCATATGAGGAAGTGTGAACTACTGCCCCCTCAAGTGATGTGACTCGTACATGCAATAAATGGAATGTATAAAGAATACAATTAATGAAAATATGTGACCTATATGAAATATATATTATAATAGAATTATAATATATATATAAATATATCATTTATTTTTAATTCCATTAATATGACAAAAAAATGAAAGTAGAGTTCATTAGTACGTACGGCCTACCGTCTCTATGAATGGTGCTTCTCGTTTTTATCTAAAAATGATATGGAATAGAATAAAATAAATATGTAATGGATATATATGATATTTTAATCATTAATAATATTCTGGAAATTATTCACTTATAACTACATAGGCAATCATTTTTCGAACAAGTTCATTTTTGACTCATGTACCAAACATCGGCAAAAACGTCTGATATGAACAAACATTATTAAACAATTGTTATAACATTATAATATGTGATAGGAACTGAATAATAATATTTAATGGAGGTCCTTAGTCAATTATAAATTGACCAAAGTTTATTATTCAGTAATATAAAGAAACGAACAAGACAAGTGGTACTTGTGGTAAGGGATCCTACCCCTTTCTTTTCTTTTTAAGTACACTCTTTTATGTCAATACTTTTAAGCTCGTCTTTCTTATGATTGGGATGTTATTTTATATTACTCATACTTTACATTTTATGTTCATATGGTGAGAGACCCTATTTTCTCTCATCAATCCATTTTGGATGTTTTGAGTGGCGCCGTTAGGCTACCGAATTTCGTAAGAGATCCAACCTCTCTCTTTCTTTTTAAGTACTCTCTTTTATGTCATTTCTTTTAAGCTCATATTTATTATGTTTGGGGATGTTAGTTTATATTCCTCATACTGTAATTTTTATGTTCATCTTATGAGAGACCCTATTTTATCTCATAAATCCATTTTTGGATGTTTTATGTGGCGCCTTTAGGCTGCCGAGTTTTCATAAGGGATTTTTCATCTCACTTTTATTCCTGTGACATTTATGCTACGTTTGCCACTATTTAAATTGAGTGGTGTATGTACTGTCCGTTATTCTACTCTTAGTGTAACATACATTCGTTTATGATTATTTATATCAATGTTTTATAGCCCTTCTTTCATGGGGTGTACGTTTCGAAAGTTACCCAAATCGGTAAGGGAACCTTTCACCCTCCTCTTTTTAAAATACTTCTTTTGTTGTGTCTTTTAATTTTCATCTTATTATGTGGGGATATGTTCTTATATATCCTTATTGCCGTAAATTGTATCTCCAAGATATGAGATACCCTTTATCACTCTCATCAACTATTTTTCTAAAATTTTATGTGACGTCGTTAGGCTGTCAAGGGAACCTATTAACCCAATTTAGATTTCTTTGGGTTCAACATGTAGTTATTGAATAGGTCATCCTTTGAATATGTGTGAATGACCTTTGATTATTTTACACGTAATATCCACTTATATTGGGTGTATTTATATTTTTTCACATAATTATGAGATTGATTTATACTTAATTTAAGGATACCATCTTTATAATGGATTTCATCTCAATTTACATTTCCATTGAGACTTCATTGTTTTTATGCACCAATTCACTCTTATATGGTGTATATACTGTCTTTTGGAATATTATGTCATGAATCCATTTATTCTCATGATATTATAAAGTTTTCATTAAATGTTATTCCTCAATTATTGTATTCACGTGTCTCTCATTTTGTTAAGAACCCTTTAACTAAAATATCATTTTAAATGTTTTAATGATTTAATCTTATAAATATTTCTCATTAATATCCATGTTTTCAAAATGGTTTTATGGATTTATTTATATGGATATTAATGGTTTAAAAAGTTAAAATATTCAATGTGGCATGGGACACTTTGATTCAAAATTCTCTTTATTAAATGTTTTAATGGTTTTGAAAATGGTTTTTAGAATGGATTCATTATCTTAAAATGTTATATTGTTATTGCAATGTGTGGATGTTATCTTTCCTTTATGATTAAGTTGTGTTCTATGATTATGTTATGGTTCCTAGGAATTGTTTATGAATACGGGTGGTTCCGTGATAAACTAAGGGTGGGTGAGCTCGATATAGCTCTCCAATGCATTGGGGAACGCGAAGGAGTTAAAAGTTATGGTTTCTCCAAAGAGATTTAGAGAATATACTGTGATGGGTATTACAAACGTTACCAAGAGGGTTAATACCCACGTAAGAATGTTATGAATGCCTCAAGTTACCTTTATTCCTTGTGATTTCTATGATTTATTCATGATTTGGTAAGGTATGTTAAAATGATTATGTTTTATGAGTAGGGTATGATTTCATACATGGACTAATGTTTTCTTTTCGTACTTTGATATCCCTTACTGATCTTTTTATGCTCATCCCAACTTTTTGAAATATTTTTCACAGGTCAAGGGAATGGTGCATGATATGATGATATTGTCAAGGATGGGTCAAGAAAGAGACCATGTTTTATTTTAAATATGTTTCTGTTGATGGGGAAAAACCAATACTATCTTTTATGTAACCAATTTGTTTAAATGTGGAATGTAATTCATGATTTACGATCTAATTCTCTAAAACTCTAAACCTTAAAAGATACTCAATGTGAATTATTCATTTATATCAACATTAGGTAAGGTTTAAGGCTGGGGCCTTCTAGTTGGTGTCAGAGGTCGGTTTAGACAACTTTAGGGATTAGGAGTTTTTGTTAGACTACTGATTAGTCCCTATATCTATTATTTCAGTTAAATCCTTGTTTTATAACTTTTTTTAGGTCAAGTAAAGTCAGTTATGAATGGAAGGAGAAGGATCTCAAACGACATTCCTATATCTTCCTGATGACATGCTTGCAATAATTATTTCAAAGTCATGTTCAGATGATTGTGAAACTTTTTCTAGCATACAACTCACTTGCAAGCAGTTGTTTGAGATATCAAACACCTCCACTATACCTCCTTATCATCGTGGATCATGGGATGTTTTTAGAAAAATACTATTTTCACAATATTCTCATATTTTCAATAAAGGTAAATATTATCAAGGTATTTTCAAATATTTTACCTTATCACAATAATTTGAAGCATATTATGATTTTAAAAATGGTGCTGAGGAAGGAGACCGTTACACGACCTATTTATATTTGAATTTTAAATATATTCTCTCAGCACATACTTATGGTTTTTTAAAAGGACCAATGATATAAATTTTCAACTCAAATTATGTCCGACTATTTTATAGAATTCATGTTTTATCAGATGTTTTGGAATTATATATCATACATGATTATTTTCCAAAACTGTTTTTCTGTGAACACCCATATAAACCATTTTGTACAAGGTGAATTTGGATGGAGGAAGAAAATGATTTTGAAGGATCCCTAAATAATTGTTGTAATGCATGGGACTTCTACCTATGTGAGCAAGATGACGATGAAACCAAGTGGACGCCATGATCAAGGTATGATGTTATTCATTTTGGGAATCGTTTTATTTTATCTTATGGTGGTGAAATAAGACTTCAGGATTTAAGATGTGGAGATCGTAACGAATTTGGATTAAAATGAGAAGTATAAGGAAACTATTGATATTAAAACATGTTAGGGCTATTTTTGGAGTTTTATAAAAAGGAAAACACGCAGACCGTGTGATAACCCGTCGCATCGGACAAAGCTGCGGGAATCGAACCCACAACCAAAGTGCAACTGGAATTTATCGCCTACCACTGGACTACGTGAAGTCCCTGGTTAGTATGACTTATTCTTTTTAGATAGTTGATTTTATGAATTAAGAGTAATTTTATTTTGGGTTATCTATGGAAATTATTAACCCATCATGGAGGATATGTGATTAGGTAAATTACTTTTCAATATGAGACTCTAAGAGAAATAGATGTTATTTGGAGATAAGTGTTAATTTGTACCTTGGAAGACTATGTGATTAAATCCTTCAAATATTTGGTTTTAAATCTTAGTTTGTTTTACTTTGAATATTTTTATGGACAAATTTTTTATCGAATGGTCTTCGTTGAACTTTGGGTTTTGCTGGAAAATTTTTGGAGATTAAGAATAGATTTTTTATCATTTTTGTGTATCATCTGATCTCAAACTAACCTTTTTGGTTTTAGTTTTGTTTAAGGTCTAAATACATGGTAAGTATATAGTTCTCTTTTTTGGATTAGGTGAATCTATAGTAGTTGATTATAGCCCTCTTAATGTAAACAAGTCTTCCTAAATACTCATCATTTGGGGAAAGTACGAGTTTGTGTAAGAAATCTGGAAAAATTTGAATGTCAACATGACAAGTAAGTATGTTTCCTTAAGATAAAAAATAAATTCCTCAATTAAAAGTAACATTAAAAAAATTTGTCTATTAACTTTTCATATGGTGGAAATCGGATACCATTTAACCCATCACAAGTTTGTGATTTTCTTGCGGTTAACTTTCTCCTAAACATGTTTCGATCACTCTCCATCAGAACATGACCCTATGTTTTCTCCTATATGTCAATGTTTTCCTACATGTAATCCTAGTATGGGTTAACTCGGGTGACCTTTGTAATTCTCTTCCTTTCTTTTAAAGTCATAGTTTTACCGACTCTTGTTCCGATGTGGGATTTTCAATGATGTTTCCACGCCCAATTTTAAAATTGCGAGGACGCAATTCCCAAAAGAGGGGAAGGATGTAACACCCCAGGTAAATAAAGAATATGAAATTTTCACATTTATCCATATTTTTTAATAAAATATTAATATTACTTTGAATGGGACGCTATGCTCGATGGCGTACCCAATACGCAACAACGAGTTTCTTTGGAATCTTACGTTGCACTCTAATAATAAAATAATATTATTTTAAATGGTAGTTAATTCCTAGCCGTTGTAATGGCGTGAATGAACAGGACCAACTACAATATTATTATATATGTTTGTCAAATATTTTTACTCTTTACAATAAATGTTAGAGGATTAAAAATGCGAATGAATCCAATTTTAAGCGTAAACATTCTAATATTCTTTAAAAGGTCGATTAACTGCCTTTTGATGGCGAACCTCTTTTAATTCCACTTTTTGACAATTTTATGTGTTATATTTGACAAAATAGAATTCTTATTTAGAATCGGGACATCAAAATTTACTTTGTGTAAATTTTTGGTATTTTTCCGATAAAGTTCATTTTTTAATGAATAGTGAAAAATGTTGTATTCTAATTCAAAACCACTTTTTAATCTAATTTATTTATATGATTAGATTAACTTTTTAATTGGTTTTAAAGTGAAATTAGAATATATTTTTACCATTTAATCCAATAGTGGTCATTGGAATTAATTTCACTTTGAAATTGGACTTAAACTAGTGTCAATCTTTTGATATATATTGTATCATAAAAACACGCTATTTGTCATGACAGCGGGAATTAATTATTAAATTAATTAATGTAACTTATATTATTTGAATTTTGTAAAATAGACATCATTTTTTAATTAGGAATATCAAATATATCTTAGGGTGATGTTTTGGTATTTTTCTGAAAAACTACAATTTTTGATGAATAGTGAAACCACTAAGTGGTATGTAAAAAACTGATTTTTCGTTTAAATGAAAGTTTACCACTTCTGTGTTTTGAATTTAAAAAATCCAACATACGTGGTTGTAATTAGGAAGTAATATGTGGTTTAATGGGATTAAAATAATTTTTTGGTGAATAGTAACTTTTATGTTTTTAATCGCGATTAGAGGTAATTAGTGTAATTTAAGGTAAAAATAATGTTTTAATAATATGAAATGAACTTGACACATGTCCTACCCTTATTGGATGTGTCATGGCCGACCACGAAAATCCATGGGTCAGCTTGGGGACCCCATGGCGCCACTTTGGTTGGAAAATGACATTAATACCTTTTTATTTAAAGTTAAAATTAAATGATCACAAACATATGTTGTTTTAAAAAAACAATTTTTACATGGGGTTATATAAGTCATATTTTTTACTATAAATATTAATTAGAAATATAAAACGATTTCCTACATCAAGATATTTTTTTATAATTTTTAGACATTAAATAAATTAATTTATTTATGACACTGTGATGATGTAGTGATTACCTTATAAATGAACGATTTAAATAAAATGAAACGATAATGTAAATTCTAAGAACTAAACTTGTAAAAAACCTATTGGATGTGTGGATTTAGAACTATTATCACCTTATCCTAGAAATATATAATTATTGGACCTTTAAAATCCGAAAATCATTTTATAATAAAGTAATATTTTATAACTTTCCAAGAGTTCCCCTCTTCTCCTCTTATAAAAGGCCACCCACCTCTACCACCTTACACACACCTCTCAAGCCTTTGGATCGTCCAAACCCTGCCCATTTCATCTCTCCACATCTCTCTCTTCATCATTGAAGCCTCACTTTGGGCAGAATCCTTTCCAAGGAAGCCGTTGTGCTTAAATCAAAGAGAGTTACCTGTTTTGAAGGTAGTGTTTCCTCTTGTGTTCTTATGTTTTATTTTACTTCTCCAACCCCCTAAACACTTTTTATTATTTTATTTTGTAACAAAACCAGTGTATTAAATATACTAGTTTTTTGTTATGTGAAGGATTCGAGCTACACTTACACACACCTTCGTCTAATGGTTAAAGAACATACTGTTTCTATGGTTGGCGATTTTCTGCCTCACGAAACGATGATTGTTCAATATTCTTTTAACACCTTTAATGGTGGACATTATGATGTCACTGTATTTTATATATTATATATATTGTATTTATGTTTACTATAATCTTATGTATTAAATATTTAAAAAATACCTTTATTCTTTTCATGTTGTGCAAATGCGATAATTTCATATGAGGAAGTGTGGACTACCGCCCCCTCAAGGGATGTGACTCGTACATGCAATACATGGAATGTATAAAGAATGAAATTAATGAACATATGTGACCTATATAACATATATATTATACTGTAATTATAATATATATATATATATATATATCATTTATATTTAATTCTATTAATATGACAAAAAAATGAAAGTAGCGTTCATGCGTACGTACGGCCTACCGTCTCCATGAACGATGCTTTTCGTTTTTATCTCCAAATGATATGGAATAGTATAAAATGAATATGTACTGGATATATATGATATATTAATCATTAATACTATTCTGGACATTATTCACTTATAACTACATGGGAAATCATTTTTCAAACAAGTTCATTTTTGACTCATGTACCAAACATCGGCAAAAACGTCTGATATGAACTAAAATTATTAAACAATTATTATAACATTATAATATGTGATATGAACTGAATAATAATATTTAAAGGAGGTCCTTAGGAAATTATAAATTGACCAATTTTTATTATTTAGGAATATAAATAAACGAACAAGACAAGTCGTACATGAGGTAAAAGATCCTACCCGTCTCTTTCTTTTTAAGTACACTCTTTTATGTCATTCCTTTTAAGCTCGTATTTATTATTATTGGGATTTTATTTTATATTACTCATACATTACTTTTTATGTTCATATGGTTATAGTCCCTATTTTCTCTCATCAATCCATTTTGGAAGTTTTGAGTGGCGCCGTTAGGCTGCTGAATTTTCGTAAGAGATCCAACCTCTCTTTTTTTAAGTACTCTCTTTTATGTCATTTATTTTAAGCTCATATTTATTATGTTTGGAAATGTTCTTTTATATTTCTCATACTATAATTTTTAGTTTCATATTATGAGAGACCCTATTTGATCTCATAAATCCATTTTTGGAAGTTTTAAGTGGCGCCGTTAGGCTGCCGAGTTTTCGTAAGGGATTTTTCATCTCACTTTTATTCCTGTGACATTTATGCTACTTTTGCCACTATTTACTTTGAGTGGTGTATTTACTGTCCATTATTCAAATCTTTGTGTAACATACTTTCGTTTATGATTATTTACATCAATGTTTTATAGTCCTTCTTTCATGGGGTGTACGTTTCGAAAGTTAACCAAATCGGAAAGGGAACCTTTCACCCACCTCATTTTAAAAGACATATTTTGTTATGTCTTTTAATTTTCATCTTATTATGTGGGGATATTTTCTTATATATCCTCATTGCCATAATGTTTATGTCCAAGAGATGATATACCCTTTATCAATATCATCAACTCTTTTTCTAAAATTTGATGTGACGCCGTTAGGCTGTCAAGAGAACTTCTTAACCCAATTTCGATTTCTTTGGTTCAACATGTAGTTATTGAATATTTCATCCTTTGAATATGTGTGAATGACCTTTGATTATTTTACACTTAATATCCACTTATATTTGGTTTATTTATATTTTTCTCACATAATTATGAGATTGATTTATCCTTAATTTAATGATATCATATTTATAATGGATTTCATCTCAATTTACATTTCCATTGAGACTTAATTGTTCTTATGAACCAATTAACTCTTATATGGTGTATATACTGTCCTTTGAAATATTATATCATGAATCCCTTTATTCTCATGATATTATAAAGTTTTGATTAAATATTATTCCTCAATTATTGTATTCAAGTGTCTCTCATTTTGTTAAGAATCCTTTAACTAAAATATCGTTATAAATGTTTTAATGATTTAATCTTATAAATATTTCTCATTAATATCCATGTTTTCAAAATGGGTTTAAGTATTTATTTATATTGATAGTAATGGTTTAAAATGTCAAAATATTCAAAGTGGTATGGGACACTTTGATTCAAAAATCTATTTATTAAATGTTTTAAAAGGTTATGAAAATGGTTTTTAGAATGGATTCATTATCATAAAATGTTATATTGTTATTGAAAATTGTGAATGTTATCTTTCCTTTATGATTAAGTCATGTTCTATTATTATGTTATGGTTCTTGGGAATTTTTTATGAAGATGGGTGGTTCCATGATAAACTAAGTGCAGTTGAGCCCGATATAGCTCTCCAATGCATTGGGTAATGCAAAGGAGTTAAACGTTAAGGTTTCTCCGAAGAGAATTAGGGAATATACTGTGATGGGTATTTCAAACATAACAAAGAGGGTTACTCCCTACGTAAGAATGTTATGAATGCCTCAAGTTACCTTTATGCCTTATGATTTATATGATTTATTCATGATTTGGTAAGGTATGTTAAAATGATTATGTTTTATTAGTAGAGTATGATTTCATACATGGACTAATGTTTTCTTTTCATACTTTTGTATCCCTTAAGGATCTTTTTATGCTCATCCCAAGTTTTTGAAATGTATTTCACAGGTCAAGGGAAAGGTGCATGATATGATGATAGTGTCAAAGATGTGTCAAGAAAGAAATCGTGTTTTATTTTAAATATGTTTCCGTTGATGGGGAAAAACCAATACTATCTTTTATGTAACCACTTTGTTTAAATGTGGAATGTAATTCATGATTTACGATCCAATTATCTAAAACACTAAACCTGAAAATATCCTCAATGTGAATTATTCATTTAATTCAAAATTAAGTTAGGATTAAGGCTGGGGCCTTATAGTTGGTATCAGAGGTCGGTTTAGACAACTTTAGGGATTAAGAGTTTTTGTTAGACACATGATTATTCCCTAAATATATTATTTCTGTGAAATCCTTATTTTATAACTTTTTTTAGGTCATGTAAAGTCAGTTATGAATGGAAGGAGAAGGATCTCAAACGACATTCCTATCTATTCCTGATTACATGCTTGTAATAATTATTTCAAAGTCATGTTTGGATGATTGTGAAAAATGTTCTAGCATACAACTCACTTGCAAGAATTTGTTTGAGATATCAAACACCTCCACTATACCTCTTTATCATCATGGATCATGGGTTGTTTTTAGACAAATATTATTTTCACAATATTCTCATATTTTCAACAATGTTAAATATTATCAAGGTATTTTCAAATATTTTACCTTATCACAAGAATTTGAAGTATATTATGATTTAAAAAATGGTTCTGAGGAAGGAGACCCTTGAGCAACCTATTTATATTTTATTTTAAAATATAGTCTCTCAACACATACTTATGGTTTTTTAAATGGAACAATGATAGAAATTTTCAACTCAAATTTTGTCCGACTATTTTATAGAAATCATGTTTTATCAGATGTTTTGGAATTATATTTCATACATGATTATTTTCCAAAACTGTTTTTCTATGAACACCCATATGACCCATGTTGTACAAGGTGTATTTGGATAGAGGAAACAAATGACTTTGAAGGATCCCTAAATCATTGTTGTAATGCATGGCACTTCTACCTACGTGAGAAAGATGACGATGAAACCGAGTGGACACCATGATCAAGGTATGATGTTATTCATTTTGGGAATCGTTTTATTTTTTCTTATGGTGGTGAAATAAGACTTCAAGATTTAAGTTGTTGAGATCGTAATGAATTTGGATGAAAATGAGAGGTATAAGGAAACTATTTAGGCTAAAACATGTTAGGGTTATTTTTGGAGTTTTATAAAAAGGACAACACGCAGACCGTGTGACAACCCGTCGCGTTGGACAAAGCTGCGGGAATCAAACCCACAACCCAAGTGCAACTGGTATTTATCTCCTACCACTGGACTACTTGATGTACCTGGTTAGTATGACTTATTATTTTTAGTTAGATGGTTTTATTAATTAAGAGTAAGTTGATTTTGGCTTATCAATGGAAATTATTAACCTATCATGGAGGATATGTGACTAGGTTAATTACTTTTCAATATGAGACTTTAATATAAACTGATGTTATTTGGAGATAAGTGTTAATTTGTACCTTGGAAGACTATGTGATTAAATACTTAAAATATTCGGGTTTCAATCTTAGTTTGGTTTACTTTGATGAATTTTATGGAAATATTTTTTATCGAATGGTCTTCGTTGAACTTTGGGTTTTGCTGGACAAATTTTAGAGATTAAGAATAGATTTTTATCCTTTTTTTGTATTATATGATCTCAAACTAACCTTTTTGGTTTTAGTTTTGGTTAAGGTCTAAATACATGGGAAGTATATAGTTCTCTTTTGTGGATTAGGTGATTCTATAGTATTTGATTATAGCTCTCTTAATATACACGAGTCTTCCTAAATACTCATCATTTGGGGAAATTATTGTTTGTGTAAGAAATCTGGTAAAATTTTAAAGTCAACATGACAAGTAAGTATGTTTCCTTAAGATAAAAAATAAATTACTCAATGAAAAGTAACTTAAAACAAAAATGTTGTCTATTAACTTTTCATACGGGGGAAATTGAATACCGTTTAACCCATCACAAGTTTGTGATTTTCTTTTTGTTAAATTTCTCCAAAACATGTTTTCTATCACTCTCTATCAGAACATGACCCTATGTTTTCTCCTCCATGTCCATGTTTTCCTACATGTAATCCTAGAATGGGTTAACTCGGGTGACCTTTGTAATTCTCTTCCTTTCTTTTAATGTGATTGTTTTACCGACTCTTGTTCCGATGTGGGATTTTTAATGAAGTTTCCAAGCCCAATTTTAAAATTGCGAGGACGCAATTTCCAAAAGGGGGGAAGGATGTAATACCCCAGGTAAATAAAGAATATGACATTTTCACATTTATCCATATTTGTGATTAAAATATTAATATTACTTTGAAGGGGACGCTATGCTCGATGGCGTACCCAATACGCAACAACGAGTTTCTTGGGAATCTTACATTGCACTCTAATAATAAAATAATATTATTTTAAATGGTAGTTAACGCCTAGTCGTTGTAATGGTGGGAATGAACATAACTAAATACAAAATCATTATATATGTTTTTCAAATATTTTTACTCTTTACAATAAATGTTTGAGTATTAAAAATTTGAATGAATCCAATTTTAAGCGTAAACATTCTAATATTCTTTAAAAGGTCGTTTAACCGCCTTTTTATGGAGAACCACTTTCAAATCCACTTTTTGAAAATTTTATGTGTTATATTTGACAAAATAAAATTATTCTTTAGAATCGGGACATCAAAATTTACTTTCGGAAAATTTTTGGTATTTTTCCGATAAAGTTCATTTTTTAAGGAATAGTGAAAACTGTTGTATTTTAATTCAAAACCTCTTTTTAATATAATTTATTTATATGATTATATTATATTTTGAATTGGTTTTAAAGTGAAATTAAAATATATTTTTACCATTTAATCCAATAGTGGTTGTTGGAATTAATTTCACTTTGAAATTTGACTTAAACTAGTGTCAATCTTTTGATATATATTGTTTCATCAAAACACGCTATTTGTCATGATAGCAGGAATTAATGATTAAATTAATTACTGTAACTTATATGATTTGAATTGTGTAAAATAGACATCATTTTTGAATTAAGAATATCAAACATAGCTTAGGGTGAAGGTTTGGTATTTTTCTGAAAAACTCCATTTTTTTAAGAATTGTGAAACCACTAAGTGGTACTTAAAAAACTGATTTTGCGTTTAAATGAAACTTTACACTTCTGTGTTTTGAATTTCAGAAATCTAACATACATGGTTGTCATTAGGAATTAAAATGTTGTTCAATGGGATTAAAATATATTTTTTGGTGAATAGTAACTTTTATGCTTTTAATCGCGAATAGCGGTAATTAGTTTAATTTAAGGTAAAAATAATGTTTTAATAATATGAAATGAACTTGAAACATGTCATAACCTTATTGGATGTGTCATGGCCGACCAAGAGAATACATGGGTCAACTTGGGGACCCCATGGATCCACATTGGATGGAAAATGACATTAATACCTTTTTATTTAAAGTTAAAATTAAAAGGTCACAAACATGTGTTGTTTTACTAAATATTTATTTACATGGGGTTATATAAGTCATATTTTTTACTATAAATATTAATTAGAAAGATAAAAATATTTCCTACATCATGATTGTTTTTTTTATTTTTTTTAGACATTAAATAAATTAATTTATTTATGACACCGTGATGATGCATTGATTACCTCATAATTGAACGATTTAAATAAAATGAAAAGATAATGTAAATTATAAGACCTAAACTTGTCAAAAACCTATTGGATGTGTTAATTTAGAACTATTATCACCTTATCCTCGAAATATTTAATTGAGGGACCTTTAAAATCCGAAAATCATTTTATAATAATGTAATATTTTATAACTTTCCAAGAGTGACGCTCTTCTCCTCTTATAAAAGGCCCCCACCTCTACCACCTTACACACACCTCTCAAGACTTTGGCTCATCCAAAACCTACCCATTTCATCTCTCCACATCCCTCTATTCATCATTTAATCCTCAATTTGGGAAGAATCCTTTCCAAGGAAGCCTTTGATCTTAAATCAAAGAGAGTAACCCGTTTTAAAGGTAGTGTTTCCTCTTGTGTTCTTATGTTTTATTTTGCTTCTCCAACCCCATAACTCTTTTTATTATTTTATTTTTTAACAAAAACAGTATATTAAATATAATAGGATTTTTTTATGTGAAGGATTCGAGCTACACTTACACACAACTTCATCTAATGGTTAAAGAACATGTTGTTTCTGTGGTTGGCGATTTTCTGCCTCACGAAATGATGATTGTTCAATATTCATTTAACACCATTAAAGGTGGACATTATGATGTAACTATATTTTATATATGATATATATGGTATTTATGTTTACTATATTCATATATATTTTATATTTAAAACATACCTTTATTCTTTTCATGTTGTGCAAATGCGATAATTTCATATGAGGAAGTGTGGACTACGGCCCCCTCAAGTGATGTGAGTCGTACATGCAATACATGGAATGTATAAAGAATGAAATTAATGAACATATGTGACCTATATAACATATATATTATACTGGAATTATAATATATATATATATATCATTTATCTTTAATTCCATTAATATGACAAAAAAATGAAAGTAGCATTCGTGCATACGTACAACCTATCGTTTCCATGAACGGTGCTTTTCGTTTTTATCTCCAAATGATATTGAATAGTATAAAAAGAATATGTACGGGATATATATGATATTTTAATCATTAATAATATTCTGGAAATTATTCACTTATAACTACATGGGCAATCATTTTTCGAACAAGTTCATTTTTGACTCATGTACCAAACATCGGCAAAATCATCTGATATGAACTAACATTATTAAACAATTATTATAACATTATAATATGTGTTATGAACTGAATAATAATCTTTCAAGGAGGAACATAGGAAATTATAAATTGAGCAAAGTTTATTATTCATGAATATAATGAAATGAACAAGACAAGTCATACTTGCGGTAAGGGATCCTACCCCTCTCTTTCTTTTTAAGTACACTCTTTTATGTCATTCATTTTAATCTCGTCTTTATTATGATTGGGATGTTCTTTTATATTACTACTACTTTAGGTTTTATGTTCATATGGTGAGAGACCCTATTTTCTCTCATCAATCCATTTTGGAAGTTTTGAGTGGCGCCGTTAGGCTGCTGAATTTTCGTAAGAGATCCAACCTCTCTCTTTCTTTTTAAGTACTCTCTTTTATGTCATTTATTTTAAGATCATATTTATTATGTATGGGGATGTTAGTTTATATTACTCATACATTAATTTTTATGTTAATATTATGAGAGACCCTATTTGATCTCATAAATCCATTTTTGGAAGTTTTATGTGGCGCTGTTAGGCTGCCGAGTTTTCGTAAGGGATTTTTCATCTCACTTTTATTCCTGTGAAATCTATGCAACATTTTCCACTATTTACTTTGAGTGGTGTATGTAATGTCCATTATTCTACTCTTTGTGTAACATACTTTCATTAATGAGTATTTACATCAATGTTGTATAGTCCTTCTTTCATGGGGTGTACGTTTCGAAAGTTACCCAAATCGGTAAGGGAACCTTTCACCATCATCTTTTTAAAAGACTTCTTTTGTAATGTATTTTAATTTTCATCTTATTATATGGGGATATGTTCTTATATATCCTTATTTCTGTAACTTTTATGTCCAAGAGATGTGATACCCTTTATCACTCTCATCAACTCTTTTTCTAAAATTTGATGTGACACCGTTAGGCTGTCAGGGGAACTTCTTAACCCAATTTCGATTTCTTTGGGTTCCACATGTAGTTATTGAATATGTCATCCTTTGAATATGTGTGAATGACCTTTGATTATTTGAAACTTAATATTCACTTATATTGGGTGTATTTATATTTTTCGCACATGATTATGAGATTGATTTATCCTTAATTTAAGGATACCATCTTTATAATGGATTTAATCTCAATTTACATTCCCATTGAGACTTCATTGTTGTTATGAACCAATTCACTCTTATATGGTGTATATACTGTTATTTGGAATATTATATCACGAATCCCTTTATTCTCAGGATATTATAATGTTTTGATTAAATGTTATTCCTCAATTATTATATTCAAGTGTCTCTCATTTTGTTAAGAACCCTTTAACTAAAATATCTTTTTAAATGTTTTAATGACCAAATATTATAAATATTTCCCATTAATATCCATGTTTTCAAAATGGTTTTAAGTATTTATTTATATAGATATTAATGGTTTAAAAATTTAAAATCTTAAAAGTGGTATGGGACACTTTGATTCAAAAATCTCTTTATTAAATGTTTTAAATGGTTTTGAAAATGGTTTTTAGAATGGATTCATTGTCTTAAAATGTTATATCGTTATTGCAATGTGTGAATGTTTTCTTTCCTTTACAGTTAAGTTTTGTGCTATGATTATGTTATTGCTATTGGGCATTGTTTATGAAGACGTGTGGTTCCATGATAAAATAAGGGCGGGTGAGCCCGATATAGCTCTCCAATGCATTGGGTAACGTGAAGGAGTTAAACGTTAAGGTTTCTCTGAAGAGATTTAGGGAATATACTGTGATGGGTATTCCAAACGTAACCAAGAGGGTTACTCCCTACGTAAGAATGTTATGAATGCCTCAAGTTACCTTTATGCCTTATGATTTTTTGATTTATTCATGATTTGGTAAGGTATGTTAAAATGATTATGTTTTATGAGTAGAGTATGATTTCATACGTGGACTAATGTTTTGTTTTCGTACTATTATATCCCTTACTGAGATTTTTATGCTCATTCCGAGTTTTTGAAATGTTTTTCACAGGTCAAGGGAAATGTGCATGATATGATGATAGTGTCAAGGATGTGTCAAGAAAGAAACCATGTTTTATTTTAAATATGTTTCCGTTGATGGGGAAAAACCAATACTATCTTTTATGTAACCACTTTTTTTAAATGTGGAATGTATTACATGATTTATGATAGAATTCTCTAAAACTCTAAACCTAAAAAGATCCTCAATGTGAATTATTCATTTAATTCAACATTAAGTAAGTTTTAAGGCCGAGGCCTTATACTGTGTCCCTTCCCACACAGCCAGTTACACTGTTAGAGACTACATAGTGTGTACATATAGTACACGACTTGTACTTAAGAAAAACAATTCCTTATTGAATAGAAGGACACATGGAATGTATTTAACAATACACACTGTGTATTCTGGGTTCTTCTGGACATTAAGCCTTAGAAACTACTCCAGAACCCAAAAAACACTGAAATGAACGTTAATGTGCCAAATTTTGATCTCTGAGGGCCCATAATCCCCGCGAATCAATGCTTTTCATCATATACATGTTATATATAACCATAATAGAGAAATGATCAATCAAATTCTAATCCATGAGGGCCCATAACATCTTAGGAACCAAATTTTGGGGTCCATTCAAATGAAAACATTAACAAATCGATACCTTATAAAAATGAAGGTATTCTATCAGGGCATCTATCACAACAACATGCATATCTAGCACAACATCTATCACAACAACATGCAATCACTAATGCTCCCAAATTGGGAAGGCAAGAATGAAGGACATCTGATATCTAATAAGTGACTATAAGATGCATGATATGTCATACCCTTATCTAATCGGGTTGCAATAGAAATAGAACCTCAATAACATAAATGATAACTACTTTATAAATGTGAATCAGCCAAGGGTGAAATCAAATCCACTGTAAAATTGAAAAACCAGAATAATACAAAAATACGAGGTAAATTGGATTTTTCCGGTACATGAGTTAGCTACTCATGGGCACAAATTATTTCCAAGTAACTACTCCTTCCTATATATGGATATAGGCTCCAAACAATTTGTCATGAAGAAAAGAACTTCTCTGATACCACTTTGTAACATCCTGGTTCCAGAAGCTGCCCAAAGGCACCCCATACCCGGTTGGTCACCTTGATTCAAGAGAATTTCCACGAATGCAAGAGGCTACCGACTAGTAGCGAGGGACTTGGTTGTGATAGTGGGAAATTGATGTCCTCATTGGCAGAGTAACATAATGGATGTAAAATAGATAGTAATAGTGGGAGCAGTAATAATACTATAAAACAGTAAACAACAAAATACTGGAAGTAAAAACAACTGATCATATATATATATATGATGCATGATACATATGTTTAGGAAAGTATCCAAATAAGTTATAATGCTAGAATACAATACTAAACCCAAGTACAATGAAAATAAAGTAAACAACTCCACAACATCGTAAGCTGCAGATTGGTCCCATGCTCCCCAGATCCACAATAATCAAGTACCTATTGTAGATTATAGATTTACCTTATCTCTACCTGCAACAATATAATATTTTTGGGCCCAAAAGTTTGACCCAAACATGGTGTGAGTTGAATCCCAGTAAGCATCCACCCAAAGATATGTGCCTAACAATCAGTGAATATATATGGCCAGAGATGAAAAAATTAATTAGTAAACAAGGTTGTACACGTAGTAATAGTCCTACAATTTCAATTTAATTCATTTTAATATATCAAGACCAGACAATCAAAAGAAGGTAACCCTCTTGGAAGTAGTCAAAGTATACACCCTCTGGTTTAGATTTTTCAAAGACTCTTCGAGGAAGAACTCACCTTTAATTCCCCCTATGGTCTCTTATATTTAACTAATAGGCACTATGTGGAAGCACTCAACATCCAATGCCACCGGTGGCTCATATACAGGAATCTACAAACAATTTTAGGGATCACTAAGTCCATCCCCCTTATAGTCTCACAACATAACTGTAAAATAGACACCCTGGAAGAGCCCTCAGCATCCATTCTCCCAATGGTCTAATACACCAGGTTCCCACAGCCTTGTGTACGTTTATCGTGCAAAACAAATATACAGAAGCTAAAGTAAACCTCAATGACTACTTGGATAAACAGTCTATAGTATCTCATATATTTTTAGATAATATAACTCCATCCTAACAATACTAGTCTTGGATAAAATACAGCCTAACAAGAAATGTTAGAACAAACGGTCAAAACAAGTAATCATGGGAAAAACATCCCTACGATGGAAAGGTTAACCCTATTCACAATAATTAACGTCTATCCAAACAAACAATGCATAGCTGGCAATAATAGGACTGACACCCATAAACACGCAATACCCCTAACAAGGGTATTGGGAACTTTTGCCCATAAAATTCAAAGACTATATAGAGAATGGCACAAACCACCTACCTCAGCATCGTGAGATCGTTATATGTGAACCTTAGGCCTTGAATCTACCTATAATCCCATAGATCTACAAAAATGCTAAAAACGTTCAACTGAGGATATCTCATGGAAGAAGAGAAATCAGGAGATGAAGTTTATGAAGAAACTAGAACTCACCGGTATGATTCCAACATAATCGATGATGGTCAATTCGGAGAACAGACGATGAGTCGGGGGCCCAGATAAGATAAATGTCCTTACAGATGCTCATAAATGAGACATATGGAGAAGAAGAATGTTCTGTCAGTTAGATACGACCCCGGTCTGTTTAATGTAAAAAAGTACACAGTGTGTTGTTTAAAAGTACGTGGTATGTACATGCCTTTTCCAGCTCCTACTTTAGGCTGTATCCAGGTCACTACACACTACCCTGTGCTTGGTTACTACACGCCCAACACATGGTCACCAATGTCAACTAGGTACACAACTTATACTTAAAATCACACGGTGTGTACTCCTGAAATATCCAAAAACACATCTTTTCCTAAAAAACAACCCCAAAAAAAGACATACCTGAAAAGAAAGTACAAAACCTTTTCTAGACTCTTATTTAAGTGGAATCTAGGTCACCACACACGACCATCTATTCCGATGTTACTACCTTTGGTGCACCTCCCCGAATTCCAAAGGCTGTCCACTAGCAGTGAGGGTCTTATAGTTATAGTTGGGAGGCAATACCCTCTTGGAGGATGATAATCGTACTGGTCCGGGTGTAAAAATAAATATTCAATGGATTAAATGACTCAGAAGACTTGAACCAAACTCATAGAGAAGAATCATATTCAATATTGATAAACAACAGATGAAATAAATATAAACAACAATAATATAAAGTAAACACAACAGCATGCTGATCACATGTAACTACTACTGAACAATAATCATACATCCAAAGTAGGTCATACATATACATATGTATCAGTACCAATGGATAAACAATCAAATAACCATGATGACATAGGAAAGAAGTAAAAACAATGTAAACTCATTCTAGGAAATAACTCATGGTCCATACCATCTCCATGCAATTGCTAATGCAGTCTAGCTCTTGAAGCTGACATCCTTCCTACACGTAAATCAATAAAGTCTGCATGCATCCTGAAGGGCCCGTGCATGGTATGGGATGAATCTTAGTAAGATAATGCCCAATAGTGCATACCTAATATATGTGTTTAAGAAGTCATGAATTAATAATCAAAACAATAAATAGTATGATGCACAGAAAAAAACACAAACTCTCCTAGTTCTCATCATCCACTATGGAGTGTCACCTGCTTCAGCCAATGCCAGAATCTCTATCATGTAACCCGACACCATGTGCCCCCTGACATTGTCTGTCTCAAGTACCGATGTCCCAAAGGAACGCCCATGAAATAGTAACTCAAAGGAACAACGATTTCTTCCCTCAAATAAAGTAACCGGAGGAACAACGATGTATGTCCTAAAATAGTGTAACCGGAGGTACTATGATGTCTGCCCTAAAATAATGTAACAGGCGGGACATCGATGTCTGACCTCAAATAACGACGAGCCTTTTCCCCAATCCTAATATTCTGAACACTATCCCTTTAAGTCTACACACCTTCCATGTGGCTTCATACGACAAGCAACCCCAAACAAATAGTACCTAAACCGCAACTAACAGGGACTCTATCCACAAGAGTGGTCAAAACTAGCTCATCACATAGTCTCTCTATGTGAATACTACTCAATGTTCTAGGTGAGAAGTAATCACCAAAATAGTACCCAAGACACATAACCTCTAACACCTCATGTCCCTATGACCATGCCGCTCAAGTTCGACGGCTTTACCATCCAAGTAAATCGGGCCATGCCCAACATGACTGTCACATATCCTCAATCACGACTTCCATGACACCCAATCTCATGGTCAAAACAACCCATGGTAATCTGAATAAACCCTAAAATGTGATCAACCTAACTTAGGAAATATCTGGGCCATGCCCAACACAACCCAATGTTCTAGTATATACAATTCAGAAATTACATATATAACATATTTAAACAAATCACATAAATAGTCCAAAAAATTAATAGTTGAGTTGAACAAGCCCAATAGTTATCAAAAAAAATAACTGAGGTCTTGAATTCCTCTAAAAATGTAATCAGGGTTTAATAATCTAAACTCAACATTTATAACCAATAAAAATCAATTATAACCATTTTGCAATACCCCGACCAAAATGCCCTAATGAGCAACAACCACTCGCCCTACCCCACTCAAGAAAAACAGGTAACACGGCATAACCAAAGGCATTCCATAATTCAATATCAATTAAAAAAGAAATTGATGAAAAAAAAATGGTCACACTCAAATGCATGAAAACATGCCAAAGTGGAACGTCCCAAAATCCCACAAAAACACAAAATGTGGTATGCACCACCTACTTGATACTCGAAGATGTTGGCATGTTCCATACAAGTCTCCAATTCAAATATGATCTTCGTATATCTACGTCTCTATCAAATCCAAGAAATTAAACTCGGATGGAAACTGGGATGAATGAGGTAATGAAACTGGAACGAAATAGGGTGTGCATGTTTAGCCTCACTATTGCGATCTTGCATCCACCGGTAGATTGAAGAACGGAATCTAGTTGGAGATTCTAGGGCAAGGTGTATAATTTGGGTTTTTGGGACGGAACTGTTCTGAAGTTGGGTAAGAAGAAGAGAATTTCCGAAATAACACATAACACACTTTAATTTAACCGAATAAAAATAAAAGTACGCATTGTGTATTAAGGACAACACACCATGTTGTGGCCTTGTTCATACTACGTCTTAAGAAGAGGTAGCCACATTTCTTGGATGTTCAATATAGGTTGATACACAAATAGAAGTCAGCCAGTATGCATAATGTTGGATACACAACTTGTGAAGTAACACTACATCCCATGTAGTATGAATTATTACACAGTCATTACACAACATGTACTCAGTGAGCACACGACTAAAACTTGCCTAACCTATACACAACATGTACTTTATAATACACAGCGTGTAGTCTAGAAATTTCCATAACATCGAATATTTTCCCAATTTTCTCATAAACAAGTCAAAAACTCAAACAGGGTCAGGATTTTGATCGATTCTAAAAACCGAGGTTCTTACAATTTACAAATAAAAAATTATCTGTGAATGTTCTAGATATGTGTAACAATAAAAATCCTTCTTTATTTTATGGGGAGTTACATGTTATAAAAGGATCTCTCCAAATATTTTCCCAATAAACTTGGCCACTTTATGAGATCTTCTCAAATTCTTACCAATTTTCATGTACACTATATAATATATTATAAGAAAAAATTATTGTTCGTAAATTCCCTCATTTTGTTATGGAAGGTATAACATTAATAAATTATTTTTTATTGATATGTTTTTCCAAAAGAACTCATCTTTTTAATGTAAAAGAGTATTTATCTCAAGAATTATATAATAGTATTTTCACTTATTTCAACACTCCTTTTGATTAATCTATTTAATTATAGTTTATATTTTATGATATCATCACCCATATTTTATTTTATTGTATATGATTAGATTGATGGTGGTTGTGCTCACTTGATTTTGTTCCCCATATTACTCTGAATGGTTAATGTTTATATTTAATGTTTGGGGAAAGTTATTTACATTTCATATATTAGTTTCAATATAAATGTATATGTTGTTTAGGATTATACTAATAATTATTAGGAATTCATTGGAAATAGTTGGAGATAGGTGGGGACCTCTACAACCTCTCGATTCATCGGTAGTTTTAATGAAACAAAATATTTATGGTTTTGGATGAGGTCTTAACCATTTTTTATATTCCTAGCATGAAGCATTGAATGTATTAGATTCTTATCATGATGCATTTAAAAATTTAGATTATTGTCTTTAAACCTAGATGGTATGTTTAATATGTCTAACATTATGAATGTACTAATTATGAATTTATTATTTGATAGTCCTTGTCATTATTTTACTAGTAGAATATCCATGGTTAGGTTTTCTTGTGGTTTTATTGAATCGGATTTTATTCTTGGAATATTATGCTCAACATTATTTTTAATGGATTGTGTACTTTTATTTATTTATATTTCTTTTTTTATTTATGCATCATATATTTTTCATTTCCATTCTGATCATATGATTTCACCTATTTATATGTGTTATTTTTCCATAGGATGTAATGAAGTATATTATGAATGAATTTTTGTGATAATCTAGAAGTTATGAATGTTTCAAAGTAATTTACATGTTGTATTTCCATTCAAGATGTAATTTTGAACTTATAAATGTATTTGTCTTCTAAAACTAGAAAAAAATTCCCATCAGGATACAACCATCTTCCAATCATGAATATATAATGAAATAAGGCACTGGCTCCAGAAAACTAGGGTCGCGGTATTTAGAGTTTGTTTTAGAGGAAGTTCAGTAGAAAACAAGGAAGCTTGATTTTAAAAATATAGATTAGTGAAATAACCGTAAGATAGACTCTAAGGATAGGCATACAATGACATCTTTGAATTTAGGTAAGATATTATTATTTGAACATTCTTTGGAAATATGTCCCTATTTGGACACTACAAGTCGATGTGGTTCTAGAACAAATTTACATAGGAGTAACAAATTCGACAAGGTGTATTGGGCATGACTATGGGTATCCTGGTATATGACAATGGGCAATACTACATGCCTGGTTTGACTCTCTTAGGGGATATGCTTAGGATAATTCATATTTTCAATACAAAACAATAATGTATGAATTAAATGTAAGTTTTTACAAAAGAAGTCATGCGTATGATTATGAGATTAGACATGCATAAAATCACAATTTATGTCATGTATTTTTTTAGTTCGACACTATACATTATGATTCATAACCTAATTTAGCATATGCCATTATTTAGAAATAAAGCCTAGTTTAAGGAATTTAATCCTCTTGAACGTGCGTAACCCATGTAGGGATTTCTGTCCCATGAAATGATAATGATATTGGTTCTAGAGTTGTGACTAGTGTTGAGAAACATGTAACTATAATGAGATATATGACTCAAGTTATGAACAATAACCTTACCCATGTGCAGCATCCTGAACAAAAACCTGGATGAGAAATGTTAAAAGTATTTATATGAATATATCCTACATCATTCAATGGGACTAGAAATCCATTTTAATTGGAGCGGTGGATATGTTCATTAGAGAGATTATTTCTTGTTTTAGGATATAATGTAAGAGGGAAGGTTGTCATGTTAGTTTATTTTATGTTAGGAGATACTGATCAATGGAGGTCTTTAATTCAAAACACAGTGGAGGAGGAAGAGATTGGAAATATAGAATAGAGGGATTTTAAGAAGATATTCTTATAAAAATACTTTCCTTGTGAAAAACAACCATATATGGAAATATAGTTTCATAATTTGAGTAAAATAGAGGATGAAACTGTTGCAATGTATGAATCCAATATTATATAGTTATAAAGGCAAGTCGTAGACTACATACATAATACAGGGAGAAATATTGATCAATTATATGATGGTTTAAAACCATTACTCCATTGGGCACTATTCTATCAAATTTCCTCATCATATGAGGATATAATATCATGTTCTATCATGATTGAGAAATAATTCTCCAAGGCTTATGGGTCTGTAGGTAAATAAGAGAAAAAGAGGACGGTAGTGAAATTTTTTGATAAATGGAATAAGGGAAAGATGGATTTTCTAACATGTGATACTTTTGGAAGGAAACACCTTGGTACATGTCTAAAAGGAAAAGATGTTTTCTTAATGTATGGAGAAAAAGGCCACTATGCTCGATATTATAAGGGCAATAAATATTTTTCCAATGCCCAATGATTCAACTGTACAGATATGAGGAACTATACAAATAAATGACCTAAGTGCTAAGGGAATATACCCCAAAATAAGAAAAGGGATAAAGGCCAAGCTTATGATGTTACTACAGTTGAAGTAGAATAATTACTCAACTCCATGAAAAGAGTCATAAAATGTTTTATCCCATTATCACACTTTTTATGATATCAACTAACTTTTTCATAACTCTAGCTTATTATTTTGGAAATATACCCTCCTCTGAACATGTTATCAATCACTTTCCATCAGAACAAGATGGTTAGATTATTAATCCTTGTTCATATTGTCACCTCATAGTAATTTTATGCTACTTTAATTTGACGGTTTGTGGTAACCTATGCATTTCCATTTCCCTCTTATTAAGTGGAAATTTTGTAAACCTTATTTCTGATGTGGGTTTTCTGTATGGAAAATTTTAATTATCAACCTTTTACATTGTATGTTCAATCTCAAATTGTGTGGAAAGAATTTATTGAAGTAGGAGAGAATGTTACAGCGATTAACAAATAAATTCATGGAAAAACTGATTCTCTACAAAACAAAACATGGTTTTTATAATTATTTAAATTATATAGTTTTAACCAAGACATTAAATATAGTAATATCAATAGTAACATACCCTTATTAATATTAATGTTACCCTTATGAATAGTAATGTACACTTAGGAATAGAAACCTCACCCAAGAATATATAAATAAAATTCATGAACCTTCTAAATGAAGTAGAATATTCTATAAATTAATAATTTGGTGATGGTATTTTTATATATAAAAAATATTAAATTAAAATTTTATAATTAATAAATTTATTTAAAAGAAATATTATTTTCAATGTTTTTTCCTCAATCAATATTTTTCTTTCCTATGATTTTAGGATAATTTAACGAGACCGTAGTTATTTTTCAAGGTGTTATAAAATTAGTTTTAATTTTAAGGACTATATTTTCATGTAAATGATGATTTATATTAAATATTAAATTTATCATATTTATCAATTTTTTTTAGAAAAATGGAATCTTGTTTTGAATTATATATATTGAAAAATGGTTATCGCAGATTTTTGAGAATTTTTTGAAACATTTTTATTTATAGTGAATAGTGAAATATGGAAATTTACTGTATATATATTTATTATAATTTAAATACACTATTAATGACATCATAAATGATGTAAGAAAACGTGGTTCGAACTCAAATGTAGTTATTACAATTGTTGTTCACAATAATCTTACATCATTGGTTGTCTTGAAAAAATAAAAAAATAATGAATAAGATATTAAAAAATCACTTCTCTCCTCCACTATAAAAACTACCCCTCACTCCCTCTTATATTCACACTTATATGGTTTGAATATATGACATGTTATTTACAAATACTCTACCCAGTACCTCCCAACATCTATGAGATCTTGTTCTTACCATGAGACCAAAACCCCATCCCTTAAAGAGACTCTCAATGAGGTGTATTCCAGAGGAAATATCCACTTCATTTTTATTTTTATTTATTTTCATAAGACTTTATTTTATTATAATAACCTCTCCTACTCTATCCAAATAATTATTAATACTATTGTATCATTTATTTACTATAATTATACAATGTTATTGGATAAATCATTATCAATATCCTTACTCTGCCACTTTTATTTTAAAATAATGAAACCATCATCCGGGAGGTGATAATTTACAACCTTCATGTACGAAAAACATTTGTTCTTCAATTTATCCATCAAGGTTGGTCATGAATCCATTTTTATGGTTGATCCAGATTCTAAAATTTGTGCTATATCTTATTTAATAATTATAGAACCATCATTTTCAAATGATTCTATATAATTAAACAAAACTAGTTTGTTGTGATCGAAAATAGTGGAGAAATTCTAAGTGATTATCACTAATGTCTTATCTATTAATTCATCCTCATACCTTGTAACCAAAATATATATATATCAATTAAGATTCTAGATGTTCCTTGTTAATATACAAATAAAATTTTGGATAATTATATCATATCAACATGAACATCCATTCTCATATACAATTATACCGATCATAAAAACCAAGGAAACAAATCCTCCCAAGTGATAAATTTATATCTTACTACACCTCCAAAATTCCATAAATGAAAATAATAAAATTATAATAAATAAAATAAATATATATAAGGTTATTAATTAATTAATTTATGGATTTAATTTGATTATCTAGGATATTAATGTCAATTGCAGATCTCATTTGGAGATAAGGTAAGGGATAAATCATCTAACCTCAATTTTTGTGAGATATTCCATACTCACGATTATTTCATGTGTATAATGTATGTATACTAAAATTTGATATATAATATCATTAATATCGTTATATTCATTATATTATGTGATTCATCATATGATTATTAATTTTTTGACATATGATTCAATTTATTTCAAGGAGGTAAGGGTTTTGTACCCAAACCTCCATTTTCATTCGGGTTATAATTATTCATTACAAAATTCAATGAAATTATTTTTTATTCTAATTTTATCCATATGAATTCTATGTGAATGTTCTATATTTTTTAACCACTAGAATTTATGAACCCAAATCATCATTACAGGTATCGATCTCTATTTCGGGATGTTTTTGAGGAAAAGGGATGAAATGATAATTTTCTACGTACACGTCATGTACTTATGAGTACACATTGTATACCCGAGAACCATGTACTACCATGTAAGAGCCATGTAATATCTCAGTACATGGCCGTGTGGTGACCTAGAACACCACTTTAGGCGGGGCGGTTAAGGCTACTACACCACACATACCATTAATGAAAACACTTTTTTGTTCTCTTTTTATTTTATAAATCCGATTGGGGTCAGGACTGATCCTCAAAAAAATATTTTTCTTCCCTTGGAATGTATAAGAGTGCGAATGAACATATGAAGAACATAAAAAACCTCTAAATTATCCATGCAACCTCCATTATAGACATCACTCGGTGTATTGGATTCCTACTAGTGAGTTTTCAAAACCCGAGAGCCTTTCTTCCTGAATCCTTCACTCTAATGAATTTTACAAGGTTGGGAGTTTTTTTATTATTTTATCTGACCTATAAAATTTTAGGCTGATTAAAAGGCCAATGTTCAAGATTATTGATCGTACGACATCATGGGTGGTGGTTTGTGCCTTTTGTAGATTGTCTTTGGATTATATATGCTAAAATTGTAGTATACCCATGTTTGGGGGTATTGAATGTTTGGAATTAGACCATTTTTATTACCTATTATAGTTTGGTATATTGATAAAGGGTAGTTTCACATGTTTGTGGGTAGAATCCTTGTTTATGGGACATCTCATGGGTGTGTTTCCCTTGTTTTATTGATTATTCCAGTTTGGTCTAGAATGCCTATTCCGCATGCCTTGTATTCTATGGATTGTGTTGTTATGATGGAGTTGTGGATTATATGAGATTTTTTCAATATTAATTTTGAATGTTTGACCACAGGGAATTTGACTATGAGAGCCTCTCAAGGTAGGGTCATTTATGTATGATTTAACATTATGTTGATACTGGGTTATTGACTGTGAGAGCTGCCAGCTGGTCATCAGCCCTACTGTTTAGACTATGAGAGCTTTGCAGGTGGTCTTTTATAATTAATTGTTGCTATGTTGACCAATGGGTATATTCTGTGAGATCTTCCCATGTGGTCATTTATAAAGGAGTAATGTTATGATTAGACCAAATGGGTTAGACCGTGAGAGATTCATAGATGATTGTTATTAAATGATTGTTGTTATTTTATAACAGGTGGATTAGAATGTGTGAACTATCCTAAAGGGTTGTGATTGAATAATTGGAAGATTGTGATGAGTATTCCAAACCAATGCACAATCTTGGACTTGGCCTTACTTGATTTTTAGATGATTTTTAGGACATCTGTTGTTACTATTACAAAGGGGATAAAATGATTAAGCATTATCCCAAGGATTACATGATTCAACGGATTAATAATTAATGTTAAATGAATGTAATATAAAAGTGTATGACTGTTTAATTTTGAGTACTTCCTAGTTTATTTCTTCATTTATTCTCATTACATTCAATATATATTCACTGACAATTAGGAACAAATCTTTTGATGGATTCCTACTATGACTTGTCACAGACCCTATTTGGGTCATGTTTTTGGACCCAATCAGATTATATAGTTGAAGGTACAGATAAGGGAAATCTACCTTCTTCATTAGAAACATGATTATTGTTGGATATAGAGTTCATGAGACCAAGATGAGGCTTGCGATGCTGTTGTAGTTTACTAACATTATCAAATTTAGTTTCAGTATTATATTTCCAGCATTGTGAATTTTTTGGCCACTTTCCTAGACAACTGTGACATGAATCATTTATATATCCTCATGTTGTTATATTACTATCAGGATTCTACTATTTAAATTTTTTATGTTATTACTGCTTTTGAAATTCTTTACTATTTTTTTGTTGTGTATACTCATCCAATGAAGAAATAGTTTTTCAATTATCATAATGTGGCCCTCGCTACTTGTTGGATGCCTCTGGTGTCAAGGGAAATGTACTTGAGGTCATGTGACCAACCTAGTTCAGGGTACCTTTGGGCGGCACTCGAAACAAGGACATTAAAAAGTGGTATTAGAGCGATATATTTTCTTCCTTTTTTTACTATTTGGAGCCTATATAATAGTATAAGAAGAAATAGGTAGCTAGTAATAAGCTGTGTTTAGGAGTATGTAACCCTTGTATAGGGAAAAACCATGTTACCGTGAATATTTTAATTTTTCTAGTTTTTGCAATTTTTACTGTTGATTTGAATTCACCATTGGGTGATTCACCTGTTTTGTGATATTATGATTAATATCATTGTGGTTCTATTTTTTTTGCAACCTGATGAGATGGGGGTATGCTATTTAATGAAACCTAAAGTAACTCCCTAGAGATCACATGTCATGCATTCTTTCCATGCCATTTAGGGTTCAATAATGGTTACATGTTGTTGTAATAGATGTAATGCTAGATATGCATGATATTATGATATATTCCACAATAGAATACCTAGTATTTTAATTGGTTATTGGTACATGTAAAGCACCTTTTGGATAGATGCTAAACATTGGTCCCTATGGTGTTATGGTCCCTCTTGGATCAGAACTTGGTGGATCATGTTTGAAATTTAATTGAATTCTGTTAATATGATATGATTAAGGATGAAAAACATTGATTCACATGGATAATGGGCTCTCATAAATTGGAACATGGAGTTCATTAGACAAATTTAATGTTTTATGGGTTGTAGAGATGTTTCAGAGGCTTACTGTCCAGAAACACTTACAACACGACATGTGATGTCTTGAACACAAAACATGTGTTCTTCTGTTCTGGAAGAACTGAATCTTCTTAAGTTGGCTCCATGTACTGTATGTTTGCAATTTGTAGTTGTTGATCGTGTGTCCAAATGTGTGAGTAGAGACACAGAGATGATAAGCATTTGGATGAACACACCATGTAGAGGGAGTATACGCCATGATGTAAAGACCATGTGTCTAGCTATGTGACTTACAATACAGGTGGATGAAACAAAGGTTGTACACACCATGTCTGGTTTATGCATTCCTTGTAGTAATCGGCCTTGTATCTGGCCATGTGACTAATGAAACTAGTGGATGGAACAAAATTAGTACACACTCTGTCTAGGATGAACACAACGTGTAGTGTTACACTAGCAGATCTGTGTGATTCGAGCTATGTATAAGAACATCGGATGGAGGGAATATTCAAGAACATGTCGTGTCCCAAGAGGAAAACACCGTGTTTATGGGGTGTTACATGACCAGTTTGTAGGAGGTACACTCCCATGTTAAATCATAAGGGAACATACTGTGTAGTTGTTCTATACGTCTTGTAACCCTCTATTGTAAAACATGAATTCTTCTCTTCAATTATTCTATTTTTTCATTTCTAAGTTACTATCCTTGATAATATTATACTACGGTGTGTGCTTGATCTTTTAGATTCATTCAACCAATATTCCCTCCAGTAGTATGCCATGTTTATGGAAATTATTAGACACCAAAATTGGTAGATCATGGATTTCCAACAGATCCTCCCATCATGTCGGTTTTGGCACCAGCTTTTATACTAGATGTATGTGGTGATGCATAGTTTTATGAAGTATTTTTGAGGATGACACAAAATTTTCATAGATCACCGCATCCTACCCCAACTATGGTAGTGTTGAAGAGTGTTTTCCGGCAACAATATCCCCTCACCTTTTTAGGGTATAGAGGACCACAGTAAACAGATTCATGGTTGGAGGCCATGTTTCCTATGCTTGAGCATCTAGAAACACCTCCTAATAGGACAGTGATGCCCGCAACCTACATTCTACATGATTCCTCTAAGAGATGGTGGGATTATATATCATAGTTGGTACATCATTAGTATATGGATTTTGAAGAGTTTTAAACAAACTTCTATGATCACTTCAAATCTGAGACGTCGAGGGTTGATCGTTCCTGGTATTTCATGCACTTGGAGTAGGGAGAGCATTCTATGATGGATTATACTTCTCGATTTACAGAGCTTTATCACATCAGAACTATTTTTAGAGGTGATAAGTTATCATTGGATAGGAGATTTGAGGATGGCCTCCTGTATGAAATCTGATCTCAGGTAAATGTTTTCAGACATACTTTAGTGAATACTATATTAAATCAAGCACTAATTACTGAGCACAAAATGAGGGGGTTGGGAGCTGTGATCTAGGGTGGTTTAACAACTAGGGATTCTACTCCTTCAATAGATACCAGGAACCACCACATGGAGCATTCAAATGATGTTTTTTAATGTATCTCTGTGGTATGAAACCAGTGAATAAATAGTGGGCGTACGAGACCACTTTGCCCGAAAGACCCAATTGAGTTCCGATCTTGCAGCATGATGGGTCATATTTATTGTATTTGCAGGATATTCACACCAGAAGTGAGTGAGAGGGGATCTGTTATGACTCTATATTCTAAAGTAGGACCACCAGTTTCTCATCATTCATGGAGCTCGAGTTCATCAAGCCGTTCAGGCCAAGGGGGTGGTCATGGCCATAGTATTTAGACATCAGGAATTCCGTGAAAACATGGTGGATTAGCTCAGGGTAGTCATGTTGGGTCATAGGGTCATGGTCCAAGTCATAATTTTCTGATGGAATAGACCTATTAGGAGTAGGTTCCTGGACCCTCTACTGTCAGAGGTACGATTTTGGTTGCCTTAGTTTTAGCTACTACTCTTTTTGATATAGGGTCTTCCACAAGTTTTATATGTATTTACATTGTGGAGAGCCTTGAGGTCTGTATATTAACTTATGAGGATGTCATGATACTAGACACTCCATTGGGGATTAGGATGGCTTGTTTAGGTCACTATAAGGAATATCCTCTTGAAGACCGTGGGTGCCACTTATTTTGGGACCTTGATTTCGTAGATATGATCGAATTATATGTCATTATCATAATAGACTTCTATGTATCATTTCATAACTTTGTTGACTGATATTTCTGTAGGATGGGTTTCACATCACCGAAGGGCAGGTCTTTTCTACACAAGGGAGATTGAAATGTCCAGCAGAGCATAATAGGACTCGAGCATCATGGTTTGGGAATAATTACATCCCAAATTGATAGTTTATATCAGGATGATTAAGGGAATTCACAGATACACTTTCCTCCAATGGTGGAATATTTTAGAAATATCTTTCCATAGGACTCTTGAGATTTACCTTCGGATACAGTGGTATATTTTTCTATTTATATTGTTCCAAGAGAAGAACCGATATCCATTCCTGCTTATAAGATCGCTACACCGGAGTTAAAAGAGCTCAAGAAGCAGTTAGAGGGGTGGAAGGAGAAGGGTTTCATCTAACAAAGTACTTAACCATGGGGTTTTCCTATCCATTTGCGAAAAAGGTGGATGGTACCCTTAGACGTTTTGTGGATTATCAAAAGATAAACCAGTAGATAGTCAAGGACTAACATTCTTTTCTAAGGATTTATGATCACTTTGATCAAATTCAAGGAGCCCTTGTGTACTCGATGATTGACATAAGATTAAGTTATCATTTTTTGCTTGTTGGACCATCAGATATACCTCTTACAACATTTTAGAGCACTTATAGTCTATAAGAATACTTGGTAATTCCATTCGGTCTCATGAACACACTGGTAGTTTTAATGTAAATGATGAACTGAGGGTTCCATCCTTTCTTAGATTCTTTTGTGGTAGTCTACATGGACGATATATTGGTGTACTCTCACACTCGACGTGACCATGCCATCCATCTTGAGATCGTATTGAGTACACTGAGAGAGGATCTATTATATTCTAAAATCTCAATATTCAACTTTTGGATATACTATATTCACTTGTTGTGTCATGTCATATCAAATATAGGAGTATCAAAAGACACAGAGAAATTGAGATCAATAGTTAACTATGAGCAGGTGAAGAACATCTCTAAGGTACGTTGTTTTTTGGGTTGGCTAGTTTCTATGTGTGCTTTATTCAGGACTTTTCACCCTTAGAAGCACCACTGATAGGCCTGAATAAGAAGGGTAAAATGTAAATGTGAAAAAATTCCTATTATTTAGGGTTTTAGGATATGAAAGGGATATTGTCTTCAGCAACGATATTTATTTCATCAAATCTAGAGAAGTGTTATACCTTTTATAGTGATGTATTATGTTTTGGGTTACGAGAAGTGCATATGCATGGGGAAGGAGTCCTTGTGTATGGGTATCGGTAGATGAGTCCACATGAGATAAATTACATAATGCATGATATCGAGTTAGAGGTAGTTGTGCATGCTTTGCGCTTTGGGAGAGATTATCTTTTGGGAGATCATTTTTTGGTTTACACTGGCCAAAAAATACCCAAGAATATATTTAATCAGTAAGATCTCAATTTGAGAAAAAAATGTGGGTTTAATACCTTTTATATTTTGACATTGAAATTGCCTACATGCCCTGGAATGGAAACACAATGGCTAATGCATTGAGTATATGGACTCAGATACAGGTAGTTCATGAGGCTAGTAGTTATTGGAAACTTATTGCTATGTTTTATGAGATTCATTTGGATTTGCACGATAGATAGGGGAGAAATTTATTTCTTCTATTTTTATTACCTCTATTATAATGGATCAAGTGTTAATAAGGATGCTATCACTTTTTGAAGGTCTAGTTCTATGGGAGAGTGTGTCTGGTGAGGACCCTACACCTAGCTGGACCGTATTCGAGGATGAGTTTTTGCATTTTCATAGGCACATATGGGTGACTTCAGATAATTGTGAGGATATTTTGTGAGATTTTAATGCCTCAGTATGGGTAGTTCATCATGGGGTCACCAAGATGTATCAAGATCTATATCATCAGTATTGGTGGCCAGGAATGAAGAAGGATGTTTGGGGTATTGTTATGAGATGTTCCACCAGTTAGTAGGTGAAGGTAGAGAGTCCATGATCGGTAGGGATTTTATTGATGTTACCTATTCATAAGTGGAAGGGTAATGTAGTCATGATTTATTTTTTGACAAGATTAAAAAGTTCACCTTAACGGAATGATGCAATTTGTGTTGTTGTTGATAGAATCATGAAGGTTTCATATTTCCTTCCTATTAAAGAATCCTTCAGTGTTGATGAGCATGGAATGCTTTACATCCGATAGATTGTACATTTTCTTGGGGTTCAACACACTATCATTTCAGATTGCGATGCCATGTATACTTATCGTTTTTGGATGAGACTACGTAGGGCTTTGTGTATACAGGTACTTTTGAGTATAGTTTACCATCCCTAGATAGATGGCCAGTCTGAACGTACGATTCATGTTTTGGAGGTCATGATTCGAGCACGCATCCATGATTTTAGGGGCTCTTGGGAGAGACATATACCCTAGGTGGAGTTTTCCAACAATAATAGTTTATAGGAAATGATTCCGATTGAACCTTATGATCCTTTGTACAATAAGACATTCCGATCACCCCTATGTTGGATGGAGATAGTATAGGAAGCTATGTTGGGACCTCATCATTTCCAGGAGACCACAATGCAGGTGGAGTTGATTTAGAAGAGGATTGAAACTACACAATATTGGCAGAAATATTATAATGATTGATGGAGACGACCACTGTAGTTCAAGGTCAGAGATCAGGTTTTCTTACATGTCACACCCAGGTTGGGACAAATGAAGATTAGAAGACTGGGAAAGCCTTCACCAAGATATGTCTATCCATTTGAGGTTTTTGATAGAGTCAAGCCGGTTTCTTATTAGTTGAATTTAACTCAGAGGTATTGGGATATGCATGATGCCTTTCATGTTTCACAGCTACAATGTTACTTTTGAGACCTGTATCTTATCTTTCAACCCAAGGAGGTTGAGTGGGAGGTGAATGCATCCTTTTTGGATCACCATATTTGGATTGTTTATTAAAGTATGAATGTTCTTCGTGGCAGAGCTATTCCTCTGGTACAGATGCTATGGCCACATGGGGGAGTGTAGGATGAGACATCAGATACAGAGGATGATGTGCGATCATAGTGGATGACGTTGTTCATAGCTTTTTTTTACCAACATTGTAAGGGAAATTTGAGGAATAATTTCTTTAAGGGGGAAGTTTGTAAGAAACATGAAAATAATTTTAGGTATAGATCCCTATTTCAGGTTTTTTTGAGGGAAAGTAACGAAATGAAAATTTTTAAGTACATTATATATACCTGGGTACCACGTACAACTGCGTACTACATGTGTAACAACCAATTACATGGAAATGTGGTGACCTGGAATGCGGCTTAATGCAAGGGATAATTAAGGATACTACACAGCGAGAAACATTAATGAGAACGACGTGTAGTTTTCCTTTTATTTGATAAATTAGAGTGGGGACACGTCTCATGCTCAAAAACATCTTCTTATTCACTCGGTTCATATAGGTGGGTGATAAAATGACCAAATAACTTCAAACCCCTCCCGATTCTCTGTCTGACCTCCGATTGAGACACCGTTAGGTGCGTTGGAATCCCACCGGTGAGTTCTCAAAACCCATAGAGGATTTCTTCCTTATTAATTCACTCTCATGAGTTATTCAATGTTGTGTATATTTTTTATCTTTTTGTTGATCTACACCATTTTAGTATGATTCAATGGCTGATGTTCTATATTGTTGATCGTACAACATCAGGGTATGTGTTTTATGCCTATAGTTGATTTTTTGGATCATATATACTAAATGTATCGTATAACCATGTTTGGGGTATTGTGTGTTTGGAAATATAAACTATTTATTACCTATTATGGTTTGGTATATTGATAATGGGTAGTTTCATATGCATGAGGTTTGATACCTTGTTTATGGGAAACACCGTTGGTGTTCTTCCCATGTTTGTTTGATTATGGACATTTGATCTAGAATGTATGTTAGGCATACCTTGTTAGGAATTCCTTGTGTTGTTAGTATGTAGTTATTGATTATATGAGATGCTTGTGATATGCATTAAAAAAGTTTGACCAAGGAGAATTTGACTATGAGACCTTCCTAAGGTAGGGTCATTTATGTATGTTTTGTTGTAATGTTGACCCAAGGGTATTGACTACAAAAGCTTCAAGATGGTCATAAAACTGGGGGTTTAGACCATGAGAGCTACCCATGTGGTCATTTATAACTTATTGATGCTATATTGACCAAGGGGTATAGATCATCAGAGCTTCCTAGGTAGTCGTTTATAAACGATCAGTGTTAAGATTAGACCAAATGGGTTATACCGTGATATATTTCAATAGGGTCATTATTAAATGATTGTTGTTATGTTAGACTAGGGGGATTAGACTTTGAGAAATGTCCCAAAGTGTCATGATTGAATAATTGTATGATTTTGACTAGTCTACCAAGACAAAGTACAATCCTGGACTCAATCTTAATTTATTGTTTGATGGTCATCTATGATGTAGGTTCTTACTATTACACATGGGATACATATATTAGGCTTGATCCAAAGGTTGACATGTTTCAATAGATGAATAATGGATGTTAAATGAATGTAATTGAAAACAATATGAATTTTACACTTGAGTACTTCTAAGTTTATTCATTTATATATGGTCATTACCTGTTATAAATATATTCACTTACAGTTAGGCACATATATTTGTGTGGTTGCCTATTGGGACTCATATAACACCCTATTTTGGTCATTTTTTGGACCCTAACAGATTATATGGTTGTACGTATAGATAATGGAAATCACCCTTCTTCATCAAGAACTTGGTTACTGTTGGATTTGGAGAGCTTGGTAATAATCTGTGTCTTGTGATGATATTGGAGTTTATTTCTTTTCTATACTTTGGTTTCAGTATTGTATTTCCAGAATTGTGACTTGTTTGGCAGATTTTCTAGACACAAGCGACATGAATTATTTATGTAGGCTACATTTGTTATATTACTATCACTCTTCTCCTGTTTACTTTTTTTGTATGGTATTACTCCATCCTCTATTGTTTACTATTTTCTTTCTACTATGTATACTTTTCAAATAAGTTCATAGTTTCTCCAATATTACATAGTGACCCTCGTTGCTAGTCGGCAACCTCTAGCATTTGGGGAAATGCGCTTTAGGTCATGTGACCAACCAGGTTCAGGGATCCTTTGGGAGACACCTAGAATCAGAACATTACAAAGAATATTTTTTATGGGGAGTAACAGGTTTTAAAATGATATTTTAAAAATTCTTAATGATAAACAAGTCCTCTTTACAAGACCTTCTTGAATTCTTAACTATTTTCAAGTACAATCTATAATTTTTTTAAGAAACTATTATTTTTCTAAAATAAGTCATTTTATTATGAAAAAAAACCTTAATTCACATCTATGTTTATAATTTTTTTCAAAAGTAATTCTTCTATTCATTATAAATGATTATTTATATAATTATTTACATGAAGATTTTATAAGTGTATTTTCACTTATTTGGACACTCTTTTTGGTTATTATGATTAATTGGGGTTAATAGTTTATGACATCATCCACCATATTTTATAGAGTGGTATATTATCATTTTAACGGTTGATGTGCTATCTTTATACCATTCAACATATTACTATGAATGTATAGTGTCTATATTTAATTTATAGGGAATGTTATTTAAATTTCATATGTTATTTTAAATATGAATGTATATGTTGTGTATGTTTATCCACTTTCATATGATGAATTCATTGGGCTTCGTAAGTGTCAAGTGGGGACCTCTATATCCACTGAATGCATCATCAAGTATCATGAATCAAAATAGTTATGGTTTTGGCTAAGGCCTTACCAATGTTTTAGATTATTTTCATGAAGCCTTGAATGTTTTAGATTCTAAGAATGGCACGTTGAAAATATTAGATTCTTGTCATGAAGCCTCAATGGTTATTTTAAAATTTTTATCATTATGGATTCCCTCATTATGTATATAATGTTTTATAGTGCACGTAATTATTAAAAATGTTAAATTTTCATGGTTATGTTTTATTTTGGTATTATTGAATAAGATTTTATTCTTTCCATATCATTCTCAATTTTATTTCTAAATTCATGTGTTCAATCAGTTATTCAACATGCTTTATTATTTATGATTCAATTATTTTACTTACCCTTTCTGAGCATCTCAGCTAAGCCATTTTTATGTATTATTATTCCATAGGATCCAAAGATTTATATAATGAATTAATTGTGGGGATAATCAAGATGTTGTGAATTTTTATAATGGTATTTAGATATTGTATTTGCTGTCAAGTTTTATTGTTTAACATATGTATGTATATGGTCTTCCAAAACTACTAAACTATTTGGTCCTTTGGAATATAACCTTCTTGAAATCTTGTAGATGTAATGAAGTAAGGTACCAACACTGATAAAATAGGTTTGTGGTATTTATATCTAGTTATTTCATTGATATGAAATTAAAATGTAATTTTTAGGGATAATGAGTCCATGATTCCTTGTTGTGATAGTTAGTATTCTAAAATGTTTTATTTTCTAATGATATAATTGTAGGATCGAAATATGAATGGATATGATGAATATACAAGAGGGGGGGTGAATTTTATACTTTAAAAATTACTTTTGAACCTTCAAAGTTGGTATAAAACATTCATTTTTTACCTTGAGGAAAACTATGTATAACAAAGTTAAACAAAGTAAATTCACAAGGCCTCTTAGTTTTACAAACCTTCTAGGTTCTAGAAATATGGTTCTAGAAATGAAACCTAAGAAATATTGACAAGACAAAGGATTCAACCTTAATGTGTATAGAATCTTTCTTGTCAACATATACAAGTACAATAAAGTATAAGATACTTATACATTCCTTATTAATCATAATGTAGCAGAAAATAAACACGAAACAATACAAGTAACAAGTTTGAAATATTTTAACCCAAAGAGAAGGGTATCCAACAACTTTGGATGAAGTTACATTGATTTATACTTTCAATAAATTCCGTCTTAACCACACCAGGGTAAACTCGGGATTGGAATTTTGGATTCTGTCATGCTATCTGCACAAGGCCTGGAATTTTAATGTAGTCGACACCTCTATATTCTTTATCAAGGAAGTCCTCAAAATTTATTGCAGTCAGTACCTCTATCTTCCTATCCACAGAAGTCCTTCATTGTTTCCAACAAAAATTGGAGTCGCATGAATCAAGCTAAACAACATGTTCAGTACACACAAGGCATGAGTGTCACTCTCTCTAGAAAACACATCAGCAACACATAATCACTAGATTTATAGAGATGATCATAGTTATTTTTGAGCTCGTTCATATCAGCAACTATTTATAGTAATTTTTCCAAGGGTCGGATCCCTCCACTAATGGTCATATTTTACCTTGAATCTTATAGGGACCTATACACGTATCACTCAAACAATGACTAATTAGAAGCAGATTGCATGGAATCCTTTCATAACTAAAACATGGGTAAGAAAAATATGGTTACTTAACCAAAACCATTTATCATAGTCTATGGAAAAATAACATTAATATTCTATAAAAATAAACATTCAGAGTCTATATTACATTGATATTCAGATTATAATTTTCAAAGAATTCGGAACCTGAATTCTATAGATTTCAGAGTCTGAATATTAATGATTTCTGAGTATGAATTCGATGGAATTTGGAGTCCAAATTTTGAGGGATTTCGAGACTGAATCTCATATAAATTGGAATCGAAATTTTACAGAATTTAGAATCTAAAGTTCAGAAAATTCATAATCTTAATTTACAATAATTTTGAGTGTGAATTCAGAGAATTCAGATACTATATTTTAGAGAATTCAGAATCTGAATTTCAGTGAATTCAGAGTCTAAATTCATAGAAGTCGAAATCTGAATTTGAATGAATTCGAAGTCTAAATTTAGAGGAATTTGAATTCTGAATTCATAACCTATAAATAGTGTGATCTATATCTATGTGTTTATAGGATTATGATTTTTTATATATGAAACCAAATTTTACACATAGAACTAAAAAAAGTTTGATATAGAGAAACTGTTACATGAACAATGAAAACTAAGGTAAGAAAAACATTTCCATAGGAATGGAAAATTTCATTATTAAGAAAACTATTTAGGGAAATAAAATTTGCTTTGCGATAGAGTGTTTCAGATTTTCAAAACATTAAGAAATGGAAAATTCATAAGGAAACCTTATTGACTCAACAACATACCCCTTTTTGGAAAGAACAAAAATCCTTACTAAAATGAATATAAGGACATAGAACTATTATGAACATCAAAAAAAATACTTATCTCAGTTTACTTATGGATCAAAGTGAATACAACTAACTCCCCCTTATGCTTCAGAATCACTAAGTATCATATTCTTGATTTCTTGAATGAGATTTTACATTATCATGCAAACAAAAATCTTCTTTGATAAGAACATATCCTTAGATGAACTCACCCATTTGGAAATATCTTCTTTCTTAATATTATTTTTATCATTCCTTTACCCCCCTTTGTGATTTTCAAAAAGTAATAGAGGGAATGAGAAAAAATGAATGGTGCCTGAAAAATTAGTTCTAAACAACCACCAACAAAATATATAACGGACAATCAAAATTTCATTAATGTTTAATTAATTTTGGCAGAGGAAAAATACAAGAAAATATCTAAATGTAAAGACATTATCCTTCTTTCTCTTTCAGAATCAGCTTCTTTATAATGGTTTTTAGCTTCATGATCTCTTTGTGATCTTTTTCCATATTATTGATTAGCAGATCCTGATCTACATTTTTCTTCTCTAAGGCTTTAATTTTTTCTTCCTGAGCCTTAAGTAATTATGCTTGAGCATTCAACACTTCTTCCTGCTTAAAAATATTCTATTAAATATCAATTCTGATATCCCTTTCACTCTTCCAATTTATTTCCACATAATTAATCTTGCCATTTAGATCCTTAACATCCGGATTTTGAGAATTCTATTTTAAGCATAACGTTTTCATAAAACAATTTGTAATATCCTTGATCTTCCCATATTTGGTGTCAAAATAATCCTTGAAAATTTCAAGAAATTCATCGAAGATTATCACCTCTTTTATTTTCTTCTTTGACCAACATGTAATATTCTTGCAAGAACATTTATGAGCCTCCTAACCAATGAGTATGGTTTTGAAATCTTTATCTATATTCTATGCTCAAGAATAAGGGAATAGTACCAACCATCTACTCAATGATTGAACAAAAAAATCATTTACAAAGGAAGATGATTCTGAATTTGAGTGTTCGGTTGGTGAGGATTATTCTTCTATGTTTTCAGCTTTTTTATTTGATGAAGCACCAACATATTTCTTCTTCAATTCGGATTTACTAGGTGTATCTGCTACCAACTGCATTCTCTTATTAGCTCTCAGAATGATGTCTTGTGCTTTTGGAGATTCATGTTCACTATCTGATAGCTGAACAATTTAATCTTCATCAACTTCTTCTTTCTCTGCTCCTACCTCAACATCCTTTGGCTGTATAAAATAATGAATGATACTTTCCTCTTTAGAAAATTTATTCACTTCTTCTTCACCCTTCTCATATTTTCCTGGAGTAGAAATTATTGAATACTCGGCTTCAGAAGTTCTTATTGATAATTTCTCAGAAGGACTTTCCTTCTCATGATAATCCTCTACTTGTCTTTTTATGTCCTCAATATCACTAATGCCTTCTTCTTCTACATCCTCTTCCACTTCTTCTTCTTCAACTATTTATTCATCAGGATGTCCTTTCAGAATCACCACTTTCTTTCCCAGAGTAATAGGAAGTGATTCCAGAAAAAAGGTTTTTGGCACTGGAATTTGTTCAGATTCTTTCCTGGCATGTTTAAGATGAGATTATATGATCTCAGCCAAAGACATCTTCTTATTTTGATTCTTATATTTTTGTTTCTTCTCATGATCTTCAGAAACATTTATATTTATGTATTTTGCCTCAGCAGGGTCCAAGCCAATCCTAGGAACCCCTTCCTTCATGTTTTTCTTGTCCTCTCTACGCTTTTCCACTACTTCATTAGGGTATGTTTTTTGCTTCTTTGGCTTCGGTGGTGCTGACTGTGTTTTCTTAGCTGCATGGGTTTTTCTTTTCTCTTCTTGTTCTTTATCCAATCTCTTCATTCCTCCATTCTTAGAGGTTTAAGACACTTCTAGCTTTTTTACAAAGCATCTACATCTTATTTAGATAGATCATAAAATTCTTTGGATTCATTAGAGAATCCAGCCTTCATTCTTTTTAACATATCATCACTCAATAACATTGCCTTGTAACTTCTCATATTGGAATGGAATTTTGAATGTTTTTAAAAATGAACTATAATATTTGAGAGAATATCTTGATACATAATTATTTTTAGATTACATATTTCCATTCTTGATATTATCAATCGTCACCAAGATATATTTAACCAATTTTATCTTCCTGAGATTCCCCAAGAAATCCAATATACAGATATCACTCTTCTTCAGAGTTTTTTTATCCCATTTTCATGGAATTATAAAGCCTTGAACCCCTAATTCATGAATTTGTATGTTTGTATACAGATGAATAATTTTCATAGAATTCGCTCCTTTCATGCTGAGACACTATATTTCCTTTTCCTTATCAATAGATTTTGACACATCAGGTAATTTGTGAGTATTTAATTCTACCTCTCCATCATAATGCATTCCAATCAGACTTGCTATGTTGATGTAATAAAGTGAGGAGGTCTTTTCACAGCACTAAATAGAGAACATTTCTCTACCTTCTTCCTCGAAGAAACAAGATGTCTCATTTAACTCAATCAACATGACTGGATACATCAGATCATATGCCTTCATTTTTGAAATAAAAAGACCCTATCATCCATTCAACTTAATATTCTTAGGGATAATAGAGTCATACGTATTGTAAAAATTAGGATCGACCAACCTTTCTATATATATCTTCCACTCATAGATTTCATTAACATTCGAAATTTCATTCTGAGGAGAGGTTTCAACAGTCATTCGGAACTATGGAAGCATTTAAAAATTTGGAATAACCTTAAGAACAGAGACAATGATTCAGCACATGAAATCTTGAAAAACTGATGTGGGAAAACCATTTAAGGGGATTTGTATAGGAAATTGAGGTGACAGTTCAACTTCTTTGTTTTATTTGAAGGTTGAAAAAACAACTGATCAAAGATGACGGTTGAGATGATAACCGAAGAATAATTTTCATAGGTTCCAATCTTTTGAGGTTTTAAGAAATTAATTCGGATTTATGTAAAAGGGAATCCAAAAAATTAAATACAAAATGAAAATTACAATAAGAAAAAATATGATTATGAAAACATAGGAAATGAAACATACCATTCAGATTTCCTTGGGAAAATTATTCGAAATGAGGATAATTCTTCATGAAGAACTTTAGAATATAGAAAAATATGATTACAAAAAAACTTTACTACAACACAATTTTGACTATGAAAAATTTGAATACAAATAATTTTGACTACAAAAAACATTTGACTATGAAAATGCTTGAGTACACAAAATTTTGACTACGAAAAATTTTGATTATGAAAAAGTTTGAGTACAAAAAATTTTGACTATAAAAGATTTTGACTACGAAAAAATTCTAACTACCAAGAAAATGTACTTCCAATATGAAAAGAATTTTCTTACTGTGAGGTGATAGGTTTCAACAAAAAGTTAATATGAAAGATTACTTCATAGTTATCATTCCTAACATCTGTTTAATTAATTAAAATCTATCGGAAGGTAATGATTGTGTGAAAATATTAGCAAGTTGATCTTGCATTCTGATAAATTTAAAAATAATATTTCCTTTATGTGTATGATCCCTAAGAAAATTATTCCTAATATCTATGTGTTTTTCATGAGAGTGGTGTGTATGGTTTTTACTTAAGTCAATGGAAATAGTATTATAGAACAATATTTTTGTTTTGGTAAATGACATACAATAGTCTGTGAGTGTGTGTTGCATCCACAATACTAGAGCACAACAACTTCAAGCTGCTACGTATTCATCCTCATTAGTGGAAAGTGCTACTAAGTGTTTCTTTTTCCATGGCCAAGAAACTGATGAAACTCTTAAGAAATGACATGATGTGGATGTATTTTTCCTACCCATTCTACATCCAGTAAAATCAACATCCAAAAATATTTTTAGGAAAAAATCATTTCCAGAAGAATAAAAGAGTATTAAATCCATGGTACCTTTTAAATATAGAAAATTTATTTTCACTTTCTTTAAATGAGATTCCATAGGATTGGATTGATATATTGCACATAAAAATACTGAAAACATCACGTCTGGATGACTAGTTGTAAATTATATTAAACATCATATAATACCTCTAAAAGATGTTTAATCAGGTGGTTTCCCAGCTTAATCAAGATCAAGGTAATTTGAGTTAGCATTAGGATTAAAAATACTTTTAGTATTGATATATCCATATCTTTTAATAATATATTTAATATTCTTATCTTGGTATTTATAGATTCCTTCTAGATTTGAGAAATTTGAAAACCAAGGAAAAATGTTAACTCACCCATCATACTCATTTCAGACTTATATTTCATTAGTTTCTCAAAAAAATCAGTTAATGATTTCTAATTTGAACCAAATATAATGTCATCAACCTAGATTTGGACAATAATTTTTATTATTATTTTTCCTTAGAAAAAGTGTCGAATCTTCATTTCTCTAAACATAATTTTTTTTAACAAAAATCCAGTGAGTCTATCATACTAGGCACCAGGGGATTTTTCTAGTCCATATAAAAATTTGGTAAGTTTGAAAACATGTTCATGATGTTTTGTATCTTCAAAACCAGGAGGTTGTTCAAGAAAAACATCCTCCTAAACATAACCATTTAGGAAAGCACATTTAATATCCCTTTGAACATGTTTGAAGTTAATGAATGCTGCAAATGCAAGTGGAATACAAATAGATTCAAGTATCACTACTGGAGCATAGGTTTCTTCATAGTTTATTATTTCTTTTGGAGTATGTCCTTTAGAAAAAAAATCTAGCGTTATTTATTAATATGATTCCATTTTCATCACATATATTTCTAAAGACCCATTTTACACTAACAATAGTAGTTTCCTTAGGTATTTCAACCAAGGTACAGACCTTATTCCTTTCAAATTTATTTATCTCATCTTGCATAGCTTTTATCCCATCACCATCACCTAAATCTTCCTCAGTTCTTTTAGGTTCAAAATGAGAAAGGATTGATAGATTTTCTACTTCTTTTCTTAAGGAACATCTAGTCTTTATAGGTTTATTTATATCACTAACGATACTATCACTGGGATGATTCTAGAGAAACAACTGATTTGGGTTTTTTAAAACCTGTTCATCAACATAAGGTAGGAAATTTTCTGGGGTAAATGCCTCAGAAACATTTTCTTGAACATTTTCCTTATCAGAATGATCTTCTATCAAGGGTAGATAATTAGTATTTGAAAACACATTAGAATATCTTGGTTGAGGTTGTTTAAAAACAGAGGTATTAGTTTCATCAAATTTGAAATGTACTGTTTCTTCAACAGTACACATGTTTTTATTAAAAACACTATAATCCTTAGAAGTTGTGGAGTAGCATAAGAAAATATCTTCATCAGACTTGGGTGAGAATTTATGTAGATTATATTTTATATTCAGAATGAATAACATGCATCCAAATACCTTGAAGTAGGAAATTTTATATTTTCTACCATTCCATAACATAAATGGGGTTTTTGTGAAGAAAAGGTCCAATCAAAACTCGATTTATAGTGTAACAAGCAGTAATTATAGATTCAACCCAAAAATGTTTGGCTATCAAATATTCACTCTACATGGTTCTTGTTATTTTTGAATAATTCGGTTTCTTATTATAACAACACCATTTTTTAAGGTGTTATTTGTGCTGATAAGTTATCAGTAACGCCTTTTCTACTACAAAAAGTTTCAAAATCAGAATTTTGAAATTCTCCTCCATGATCCCTATGAATAGTTATCAAATAAATGTTTTTCTCATTTTTAACCTGGGATCTAATGTTTTTAAATTAGGATAAATATTTATATTTATATTCTAGAATATAAACCCACTTTAATCTAGTGTAATCATCAACTCGGATAATTACATAATTTTTTCCTCCAATTCTTTATGTTTTTTTTGGACCAAAAAGATCCATATGCATTAACTACAATGCATCTATAGTTTCAAATTCACCAACTAATTTAAAAATTGATTTATTCTGCTTTCCATATTTACATGGATCACAATGTTTTGAAGAATTAAATATAAGCTCTAGTAGATCCTTAAAAAGTCTTTTCTTAGATATTTTTCATATATTCTTAAGGTTACAATGTCCTAACCTTATATGGCATAACCAAGAATGATTTTACATTACACTAAGACAAGGTAGGTCTTGGATCCTAAGGTATTTTATGTTATTAATGTAGACATTCAATTGACTATGTGTAGAAAGAATAAACTCTTGGAATTATGTACTAAGCAGTTATAATTGCTAAAATTACCAAGGTAAACTTCATCACCTAACTGAATTATACTAATAAGGTTTTTATTAAGACCCTTAACAAATAAAACCTTTGAAATCAATGTTTTTCCAAGTAGTTCAATGTTACCTATACCAATAATTTCTCCCTGAGCATTATCTTCGAAAGATGCATTTTCTCCTTTCATCTTGATGATGTTTTCAAAAAAGTTTTTGTTACCAGTCATATGTCGGGATCATCAACTATCCATGTACTATATATTTATATTGGTACTTTGTTTACTTTCCTGAAAATAAGAGAGTTAGACTTTCAAAACCAAAACATTCTAAGATCTGGAAACTTCAGAAAGAAAAATTCTAGGAATCCCAATTTTCTTGGAAGAATAATCTTTATGAAAACCTAAAGGCTACGTTTTTATTAAGGAACAATTTTTCGCCCAATGTCCACCTTACTGATATTTAGTGCAGAATGGAGCACATTGAGGAAGAAAATAATTATTACTAAAAATTAGTTTAGAATAAGTATAACCAAAACCAGAATTTTTTTTAGAGGTAGAATTTTTGATTACATCTTATCAACGTTTTCCTTACCTAAGGTAATGTTTTAAAAACACTTTCTGAAGGATAATATTTCTGACTTTAGTTTGATAAATATGTTTTAACCTTAAAACATCCATTTTAGCTCTAGATTTATTCTATAAAATATTTTTCTTAGAAATTACATTTTATAGATCCTTAGAGAGTATTTATTTCTCAGAATTAACTTCATCATGATTTTTGTAAATAATTTCAAAACCATAAATTTCCTTGTCAAGATCTTTAGAAATATCTGATTCTTTTTTTGTAAGAACAGAAATTATATATTGTTCAATATTAATCATTTTCTTGTATTTAAAACTTTCATTCTCAAGAAGTTTAGAAAACCTAGAAACTTATTCATAATTAAGTAATGTATTATCTTCATGGGAAGAAGATTCCTCATCCAATGATTCATAATATTTTTTATCACTATAATTTAAATTTATGGAAAAAATGGTCATATATTTAGAATTGTGTACCTTAGCAACAAGACAATGATTTTCAATAGGTAGTCTAACTAGTAAACCAATATTCTTATGATCAGAAGAATCATATTCTGTGGATTCATCAGAAGAGTCTCCACCACTGTCACTGTAGGTGTCATTATATTTCAAAACATTCGTAGATTTAGCAATGTAGTGCTTATTTCTATTCCTCTCAGAATTATTTTCCTTTTTATCATTTCTCTTAAGCATAGGACAATACGACCTTTTATTTCCTGCTCTTTTGCATTCATAATGTGTATCTTCAGAATATTTCGTTTCCTTTTGTTATTTCTTCTTAAATATATACTGAATTTATTTCATCTTTACTATATGGTTCATTATTTGAGCAATATTAGCTAGATCATTCTCAGAATGTTCACTTTCACTAGATTCAGATAAAACAATGGCATTCATTGATTTAGACCTAGTATCTCTTTTAAAAGTCTTGACTTTAGTAGTATTAAGGCAAACAGTTCCATTTCCATTCTTTTTTGTATTTAATTCAGCATCTCATTTCATTCTTTTCTCATGTTGAAGAAGAGTTCCAAAAGGATCATCAAGAGTTATCTGTGATACATTTCTATTCTCATAAATATCTGTTATCTTAGATTCCCACTCATTAGGTGTGATACATATAATTTGGACCACAAGTGCCTCATCATAAAAACCTTTCTCACCCATGAATTGTAATCTATTAAATATAGTCATAAATATTTGTTTCACCTTGCATACTGGTTCTCTATAAGGAAATAGAAATCCATGATATTCTTCTCTAAGAATATCTCTTATAGTTTCTATTACCTTAGATGTACCAAAATGAGTAACCTCCAATTTCATCCAAATACAATTTTCAACTTAACAAGAAAAAATCTGACTATATATATTTCTAGTCATGGAATACAAAAAAGTATTGTGTACCTTATAGTTTTGTTGATATTATGATTTTTCATGATTAGTAAAAGTTTTGACTTCCTTATCAAAAATCTTGTAATCTTTAGTAAGAATAACAATGTTGTCCACTCAAGTAATAATAACAAAAGTCTTCATATTATCTCTCCAATATTCATAATTATTCCCCTCAAACATTAACGGTCTAGTAGAATTTAGATTGTCAATAGAACCAACATGTATTCCTACCATCTAAAAGAAAATATATTTCCACAGAAACATGTTAAAGGTAATATTTGTAAACAAGGATAAGAATCCGAATCATAGAAAATATATTCAGAACAAGGAAAACTAAGCATGAAAACTTATATGGGAATATAAGTATTTCAGAGACCTCCTCTGATACCAATTATTGGATCAAAATATGAATATAGATGCTTAATATACCAGAGGGGGGGGGGGTGAATTGTATACGTTAAAAATTCATTTGGAAACATTAATGTTGGTATAAAAATTTCATTTTTAACCTTGAGGAAAACTATGATTAATAATGTTAAAAAAGATAAATTCACAAGACATCTTAGTTCTAAAAACTCTCTAGGTTCTCAAAAATGGTTTCACAAATGAAACTTAAGAAATGTTTCAAAGGAAAAATATTATACCTTAAATCATATAGAATCTTACATATCTGTGTATATAAGTACACAAAATTAAACGATAGTTATACTTTCCTTATTAATCAAAATGCAGTGGAAAATAAACTTGAAATAATACAAGAAACAAGTATGAAATCTTTTAACCCAAAGAGATGGGTATCCAACAACCTTGGATAAAGGATCCGTGATTTATACTTTCAAGAATTTTTATCTTACCCACCCCAGGGTAATACATTTACAGGAATAACAGATTCTATCTTATTATCCCCACAGGCCCTCGAATTATAAGGTAGTCGAAACTTATGTCTTCCTTATCACGGAATTCCTCGAAATTTAATGTGGTCGGCACCTCTTTCATCCTATATGTGGAAGTCCTCGACTGTACACAAGAACAATCAGAGTCACATGAAGCAAGAAAAACAAGATGTTAAGTACGTACAAGGCATGAAAGTTTCTCTCTCTTGAAACCACTTAAACAGTATATAATATCTAGATTGATTGATTAGATCTCAGTTATTTTTGAGCTCATTTAAATGAGCTATTATTTATAGGCATTTCCCTAATGTTCGGCTCCCTCCTCCAATGGTCATATTTTTCCATTATTCTTGGATTGACCTATAAATTTTTCACTCAAACAACTGTTAACTATAAATAGATTTCATGACCTCATTTCATAACTAAAACAAGGGTAAGCAATATATGGTTTCTTAAACAAAACCATTTTTCAGAGTCTATGTAAAAATAATGTTCGAATTCTAAGAAAATAAACATTTGGACTCTATATTACATTGATATTCGAACTCTATTTTTCATAGAATTCAGAACCTAAATTCTATAGATTTCGATGTATGAATTCTAATGAATTAGATTTATGAATTCAACGGAATTTTGAATCTGAATTCTTAAGAATTTGGAGTATGAATTTTGAGGAATTCAGAGTCCGAATTATGTGGAATTCAGAATCTGTATTTCAGATAATTCAGAACTTTAATTTCTTAGAATTATGAATCTTATTTTTAGAAAATTATGACACTAAATATCAGAGAATTTGGAGTCTGAATTCAGAGAATTTAGAATCAGATTTTTATAGAATTTGGAATCTGAATTTCAAAGAATTCGGAGACTTTATTCAAGGGAATTTGGAGTCTAAATTCAGATCTTGAAAACATAATGATCTATATCTATGTATTTATAGGATTTCAATGTTTTTAATAAGAAACTGAATTTTACACTTAGAACTAAAAAGAGTTTGATTTAGAGAAACATTAACATGAACACTAAATACATAGGTTAGGAGAAAATTTCCCTGGGAAAATAAAATTTCATTTTTTAGATAAATCCTTAGGGAAATAAATATTTATTGAGATAGAGTTTGTTATTTTCAAAACGTAATGGAATGGAAAAGTCATAAAAAACCTTATTGACTCAGAATCAATTGTATTATAGAGATCCAAATGTAATTAATAGAAACATTTAATAGATGTTTAATTGATTCTTAATGAAAAAAATTATCCAAAGAAGATATGGGATGATGTAGTTAACACTATGGGTTTTGTAGGTAATATAATCAATCTATAGACTATCCATAAGTAACAAGATTACGAATTATGGAAATAGAGAAATAACATGGTTATTATTTCATGGTATTTATAGAAAAATAATTTTTCTTGAAAATAAAAAACATATATATGTTTGATGATATGTTTGATAAATGATTGTTTGTTTCTTTTCTGAACTATTATTTATTAATAATTTGTTTTTTTAAAAAAATGGTTATGACAAATTAGGAATAAATATATTTCATCTTAGATAAACTAATTCTTTATTATAATAGGAATACATTTTTTTATATTAACAATGATTCTAGAGAAATTAAATTCGAAGATTCTAAACTGGTTAATAGAGTTACTGAATAAAATCATTTTTACTCTATGGGGTATAAATAGATATATATATATATATATATATAATTCTTATGTTTATAAAACTATTAATTAACATCCTAGATAAAAATTCACTTGGAAATTTAATTTCTAGATTCAAACCATAAATTAAATAAGGAATATTATTGAGAAAAAAAATTCATATATCAAAGAGTACCTAATAATGCTTCAAAATCAGTAAAAGAACCTAGTCGAAGTATTGCTATTTAGGAGGAATTAAACTCTGTTATAAGGGAAAAGCTAAAGGAATTGGCAATACCTTATAAAGAAAAATATGTTAATTTTACTTATAAGATAGCTAAGAACATTAAAGATTATTATAGATAGATAGTTGAAAACAAATAATGGTTTTTTCACAAGATTGTTTCTACGAGGAAAAAAATTATTTTAATGATAATTTTCATAAGTATACAATTTTTAATTAATTAATATTTTAATATTTTATGGGAATCGTATAAGATTCATCCTATAGATTATATATTTAGGTATTTCATTCATAAATTGATTTATTTTTGTGTATTTATTTAGTAAAAAAAAACTTATTTTTGGGAATGAGAAGAAACCTTGTCTTAATTTAGGCTGACTAAAGATCTATATGGATAGAAACAATATCAAAGAGCTTATTATATTATATTAAATATAACATTTATACAATATCATTTTTTGAAATATAAATTTTATCATTCACTATCTATAAAAAATATTTTAAATTAATATACTTATTATAAATATTAATGTTGATGAAATTATTTATGGATTATCAAATGAATCCATATATTGTGGGTTTTCTGAATAGATGACTAATGAGTTTTTTGAAGACCCTAAAATGTAAAATTGAACTCTATTTATGTATTTATATATTTCAAAATGTTTATTTTATTTTGATAAATCATGGTGTCTATTTAAATATATTCAAAAAATATTTTTATTAGTCTCTATTAAATGAATATAAACTCTAATAGGTATAGGAAATAAATTGAATGAATATTTTTAAATATTTAATAGGGATTATGGGATATATACTCATCCCATATCATTGAAATGACATTTCTCTCTCTTCCCAGATGGTAAGACTATGATGGAACCACCATACCTAGTGATAGATGATGAGGTTCACCCTCTTATTTGGGATGGGGGAAGTACATAAAAAAAGAAATTATTTATATTACTTCACTAAATAGGGTTCTCTTTTAGAAATTAATCCAAATTTCATCACATTAATATATATCTATAGTATTTGTCTTATCAAGTGTGTTGTGATATGTTACATCTGTACCTATCTATAATCTTTCAATGATCTGAAACATGGATTTTATTTAATTAAGAAACTAACAGTGGTAATAAAATTTGGGTTTTCACGTCCTTCACATAATAACATTATTGGAAACAAAATTCCATGTTTTTTTGAATAAAACATATGTTTTTGGTCGACATGGCCCTTTCTTTATCATCATTAGGAGGTAGAGTGAGGAATGTTTTTTCCCTGACATATTGATAAACCATTTTTAAAATTTAAACTATTTACATTTGATTTTAATATTCATCACAAAGAATTAATATTGTGAAATATTCAATCATTATAACCTTATATATATACATCTTACAAACATACGTCTACATATTCAACATTTTTGCATTATTAATATTTTAAGAAATTTTATCAATTGATATCCTAAGGATGATATTTAAACCCTCTGAGAAAAGAATTACATTTATGAGAAGTTATTATTTAGGATTTATTTCCATCACAAAATCCTATAATCATTATACTTTAGTGCTTTGGGTGATCACAATTTCTCATATTAACATAAACATGGAAATATACTATTATTCTAAACATTATAAAAAATAAAAGGATATATAATTGAATTATATCGAGTAATATTGTAAATAATTGGTTAATAATTATCCATTCCAATAGAGGATGATGGAGTTTTTATAAATTAATATAATTTAACCATTCATGTATACATTATATTAATGAAAAATAAAGAATCTTTTTATATATTGCATAAATATTAGATTGATTATAAATATAGATTAACTTATATTCATGATTATGAGACACCATTTTCTTAATTAGGTGTATCAGTTCATCTTGGTGTGGTTTTTACTATTACTATATAAAATTGTGAAATAGATTCTGGATGTCCTCTTCCATACATTAAAATTATTCACGACAATGAGGATGGGAAAGATAATGTTATTTTTTATGGTGTACTATAAATAAGTAATATGATATTATTTACTTGCAATTTTTGCTGTTAGATTATGAAAATTTTCCAATATCATAATTGTTGATTCGTGAAGGGATGAAGTGGGATATTAATGGGATAATTATCTTAAATATACTTTATCTAATAAAACTGACTCATAATGTTCTCCCTTAAGAATTTTTAGCGCATCAAAATGTTAATGAGTTATCTCCAAAAATATTTTGGACTAACATGTTGAATGAAATGATTACCCATATAAAGAATATAGTTTACCCAAAAATTGAGGTTATTGATTAAGTGTAAAAATTTATTTTATTATCATGGTAATATTTCCACAAGTATGTTTAATGTGTTTATTTTTCTAAGGTTTCTTCCCAAGACCCCACTTTTTTTAATTGTATGCCATGATTAGGTATAATTTTTTATCAAAATGTTTAAAATATCATATTATGTATTTGAAATCAATCCCCAATACTTTAAGACATGATTCAGAATCTCAAAACACCATTACTTATTTTAAATTATTTTCAATATCTATCAGTGGAAAAAATTATTCACAAATGTTTTGTAATGAACAATATATATAGAAATAATCTAACATAGGATTGTAATTTTATAATAGTGTGATATTCAAAAGAGGGTTATGACTTGAAAAATTGCAGAGGATATGTTTTATTGTGGATAACCGTGATTATCAGTCTATGTTTAGCTCAGATTACATTTTCTCTACAAATTTGACATATACTTTTGTAAGAAACAAACATAACCCATTAAATTGATCCAAATAATTATATTAATAGTTTTTCTGATAAGATACATATCAATAGGTAGATAAGGTAATTTTTAGGATAATTATTTACTGGATTTCCAGAAGTCAAAATTTAATGTTTAGTTTTTGAATGCTTGTAAGATTTCATAGTAATTAATTGGAATCTATTATGACTGAAATTACAAGACATATGATATATATTAAATACATAGTGAATCTAGGATTCTCCTATACATGAATTATATCTTTTACGTTGATGAGATAATTATATTATTATTTTAGTTGATGTATGATTGGTAAAAATTAACTAGTGGGATCTGTCACTTTCTTTGAAAATGGAACATCTTTTATATTTGTATTAAATTATATTGAATTTATATATCCATAGTTAATGTTTATTTTATAGAAATTTTTTCAATATAATCACTATTTATAAGACAATATACATGTTATTTTGGGATCATTTAATTTAAGAATCCAATAAAGTGTGATAATTCATCTCAAATGTAATTTCAAAGAACCCCTTATATCATTCAATGATGACTAAAATATAACAAAGGTATAATATAACTCTATATTATTTTAGAGAATTATACACATTTTTAGAGATCCTTCTAACTATAAATAATTCAACATATGTATTTTTTGGGTATATGGATTTTTGTATGATCAAATTCATAATGTATTATCATAGAATGATGGAAATATTATGGAAATGTTCAGTTATTACATAATTGATTAACATTGAGTTATTATATATTTAATAAATTTTAGTTATTTTAATTTAATTTTTCTTTAGTAATTATTTGTATTTTTTATCACAATAACATTAAATAGGTTGAATGTTGTATAGAACAAATTGAATATTGTAATAAATTTAAGAATGTTTTATATGTTAGTATACGGAAATGAAATATTTCTACATATAAAATTAAATTAATCATAGGAGTACTACATATATATAACATTGTATTAGTTTAATACATAAAATTTTGTATTTATTAATATTATTTAAATTTTTCTACAATTTTATGTTAATATATTGATAACTTTCTAATACTAGAGAAAGAGACAATATTGTTGGAATAAATTTTTCCATGATTTACTATGATATGATGGGAAAAAACACATCCTCTTTATTATTCATTTTTAGGAAATAAAATTTCAATATGAATCCACAAACTTCTGAGTGATTATATTTTTATTCATCAAACATTATTCCAAATATTAGGGTTATAAAATCATTCTGAATGATGTTTTTTGACTCCTGAAGAATTTAATTAAACTAATAATTTTATATTTTTTAAGATACAATCTTTTAAGTATATTAATTATAAATGATAGGGATAGTCATTATTAAATTAAGATCTGAATATGGGAGTTTTATAACGATTTAGATTGTAATTTATATTATTTATCCTAATATTCACTCAGAGTTTCATTAGTAGGTCTCCAAGAAATAAAAAAGGTATCATTTTACATCATCTATTTGTGAGATCAACCAATAGATAAGATTAAACACTTATGTAAAAAAAATTAAATAGAGTGATTATATGAATAATCATATATTATTTGATCTATATCCTTTATCTTCACTTGTACCTTTATTAAACAACCTATTAAGTTAAAATAAAATGATAAAAATTTAGATAAGTGGAAAATATTTATTTATGGAATTAATCATTTCATATGGTTAAATAAATAAAATTACAGTTTGAAATGTAAAATTTATTTTTGAAATTTTATTCAATAATTCAATATTTTTAGAATGATTTAGATTTTTTATGGATAAGATAGAGAATAATATATTGATTATAAATTCTAGATAATGGATAAGTGGTTGTTCTGACCTTTGAGGTGAAATTAGTTAAAATAATATTTTAATTCACTAAGATTGAATATATGCTCAAAATGAAGTAATGTAATAATTATATAATTAGTTAAATAGTATTTTGGCTTGGGAAATAATTTTTTTAGTTGAGATATTAATATTTTGTAAGGACTGTAAATGTTTTATGAAAATTAAGATTTCATAAATTAATTCTCATTATTTGTTTGATGAGAAATTGATATAGTTAACAATTTTTAAAATTTTGGGAGATTATGATAATGAAATAATAGAAGACATCAATATTAAAAAATTTATATTACTGAAGAAAAATATTAATATAGTAAAAATGATTAAAAATATTATGTTTGGGATTTATTTTGAAAAGATATTATTTAATCATGATATAGTTTATTATTTATTCATTTATAGTATTTGACATCTACTAAATAATCAAATAGATAATATAAAAGAGAATATAACAATAAAGGTGATATTCATAGGTTATAGTAAGTTTATAATTCGAAATATCTCTCTGGGTCTTTTGACTCATTATTTTATATAAAAATTACCTAAACTATTTAAGGAATTTAATCCAAAGGGCCCCATAACATCTTATGAAAGATAAAATAGTGTTGAAATTAAAATTTTTATGTGACACATAGATTTTATAATAATATATCCTACCATACATTAAGAATCATCAAGTATGAATTAGATTATACAAGTAGAAGTATCATATATATTTATTTCGAATTATTATTTTGAGAAAATATTCTTTAAATGAAAGCTTCCCATTTTTGGAAGATTGATTGATATCATTTGAGAGTTGATATGAAATCATTATATATTGGGAACTTCTATTTCCACATTTATAGGCCCATTAATTCCTAAATAAAATATATTTTATCTAATAGGGAAGATTAATAAAAAAATTTGTCACAAATAATATTGGTTGTTAATCGAATTAAGAGCTCTATCAGTGAATAATATCAATATGTCCAGATGAATTATTTGATTACAAAGCTAAATAATGAGTAAATATGTATTTTACCATTTATTACATAATAAAAAAATAGGTACCATCATATAATGAATAAGATTTTTCAATAAATACTAATGAATCATCTCTAATTTTTTCATTTTCATCATTGACACAACCTAAATTATCATAATAAAATGACGGATATTCATAGAATCATAATATTAGAGAAGTCATTACATTATAACATAAACAACAATAGGATATTAAAATTTTGGATGTTGAGAATACTATATAATATACATTAAATGGGATTGTGGGGAAGGTGAAATAAAATTCAAATAATGTGAATAAGAAATTTTTTGATGAATGGATTCATCAATCATAAAAGAGTTCAAGTAGAATGATTCCGAAAATAATATATAATGTTTTCAATTCGGAAAAAGGGGAATTTAGAATTTATTTTTAATTTTTATAAATATAAACATGTTAATGAATAAATATTTCCTTTGTTAACAATTAAATTTATAATAATTACATCACAATACATTATGGCTACTTTTAAAAATACTTTCCCTATTTTTAAAAAATTATATGATGGAATACCATATGACTGAAATATTTGAGATCTTTAAGAATTTTAAAAAAACCATAGAATAGATATTTAAGGATGATTATAATAATCTATGAAATCAATTAGAGAATCTATATGGTTTGAAAAATAATTTAGTAAATGAGAAAGATCAGACAATAACAGATAAGGTTAATGAAATCGATATATTTTTTAATCAACCATAATTTTATAAAAAGTAAAATATATTTTGTCTATTTTTTACTAGTATACTGTTGAATTAATAATATTTTTTAACACGTGTAATACTTTCTCATTTATATTTAAATTTGTTGAATGTTAATGAGGGGTGTCATGTTGTGGAACTTTCATAGTTTGAATTATTTTTGAAAAATATTATATATAAATTTCATTTTTATCATTATATTTTATTTTATATAATGATTCATTATATTTTCTATATCAAAAGGGGAGGATCTTGTGTTCTATTATTTTAAATCTCAAACTTTTGTGATGCAAAATTTTCATTAGTGTTTTAATATATTTTAGATTCCATATATTTAATTTCTACATTAGGAATTCTTTATTTGAATAAATTAATTCCTTATGTCTCACGTCCTATGAATGAACTAGTGAAAAAATATTCTATAAGAAATCCCATGGATGTGTTTTTCTAAACCATCATATATATATAAGGAATATCTATTTATATTGGTAATGTATTTACATTTAAATTATAAATTATTATTTTTTTGGAAAATTCAAAATGAAAATATTATTATTCATTGACTATTTTTTGGGTTTTTTTAGAAATACACCTTAATAGAAACCTTATATGAATGAGAATATTTTTGAATTGAGAGGGAGGATGATTTGTTTCTGTGTAATACAATGCAATACTAATAATATTGTAACATGGTATTTTTTAATATTTGAACCATTTTAATATTTCAATATGTAATTTTGGGTTTTCATATGGAGGTAGTGTTAAATTATGGGTCTTTCTGAGAAAAAAATTTCCAAATAATAAATATATTAAACTCTCTGTCCAAATTTGTATGATAAAAAAATTGCCCCATCGATCAATTTCAAAAATGGAAATATTAGGGTGGAAATTTTTTCATTAAAGGGGGGGGGGTGAATCCAATAAACAGTATAAATTCAATTTTCAATGGGTCCCATAATAGTTCGCAATCATCGGATTATTACACACATAAATTGGAAAACATTTTAACTATGAAATTTATTAATTTAGTCATTAAATTTTCAAATTTTTAATCAATAAAGTTATTTATTAAAAATATCCTACAAAAATGTACTAGGGTTAGATCCATAGCCCCAGGAATTGAGAGAGACACTATTGGAATAATATATGAAGTGAGATTGATGAGAATTCAATGATCAATGACAATAATCAATGAGGATACATACCCACAAAAACTAAAAATTATTCTTTACAAAAAAATGTATTCTTCAACAAGGTAGGATGTTATTATTTATGGAATATTCCCCTATTATACACTATTTCATAAATTCATAGAGAGTCTTCTTTTTCATTTCCTTTTCTATCACATTAATAGAAAATAATTTTTATTTTTTACATTAATGGACCTTGAATTTAGTCATTATGCTAATTCATTATATATAAATGATTTCAATGATTATGATTGAAGGATAGGTTAAAAATATCCATGGGTGAAGTATCTTTTTTTATTGTGTCCCTCTCCCATTATTCTTTACATATTCACCATTAGCCTCTAAAAGGCCAACACTTCAACATTTTTTAATGTTCATGCTACGATCAAAACATAATCCAATGTTATTTTATTATTTATGGAGAAAATTATTTTGAGGATATTTCAATAAATTAATGAACAATGTAAGGAATAATTGAGGAACATTCCTATGAATAGGTGTGAGGTGTGACGAAGAGGTGCCAATTATCTAAGGTTTCATAATTTGGTTAGTCAGAGGATTCAAATCATTATTATTTGGTATTTCCATTGATATTGTGACCATAACAAAATTTTATGTTGGTATTGAAGAATGAATATACGAAAAAAATAACATGTAGAAAAGGATATTAACATGTTTTGATATTCTCAACATATGGTTGTGTATTCTAGAGGAATAGACGTCGTGTAGTATGGGTGATGCAACATCTATGTTTTAAAAATGGGATAAATGTCAAAATTCATATATTTTGGCTCACACATCATCTATCTCTATCTTGAAATATGATAATATAAATGAGGTACAAAAAATGAAACTTAAATGGTCTAAAAAATTTGGTACCTTAAGCTAGACACTTCTTATATGGTTTTTAAAATTCTATGAAGAGTAGAATCAAATAGTCAGGGATGACATGGTCCATCACATCAGGTTTACCTAGTGAAATTTTCCTGAATCTTTTCTAGTGTATCTTAATTTTTATGTATTCTTCTTTTCATTCGAATGTGGAATTACAATAAATCTAATCAGAGTAAAATTCATTAACAGACGTGATAGTGGAATTAATTCCAACATCACAGATACTATGTAACATTGGTTACAATAAAACTCTAGTGGAAGAAATATATATATTCTTGGGTCTCCCACATCATTGGAATATTTTTGGTATATTCCATCCCTACATTCTAAATTATGGATTGGGTCACTGGTATATGGAGGTGGTACCCCATCATCTAAGGCCCAAAAAGTCATGATACTACCTCAACGACCAATATCCCTTCAAAAATAGTTTTATATCATTGGGGTTTGGGCCACCAACTATAGAACTAATGAGAATTCATTAGGTTACTTATTCCATGATAGTACAAAACATGGATTTATAGGAATACTTTTTTTACATAGGTGACTATGAAAATAGAGAGGTTTCTCTCTCACTCTCTTTGGATTCCACCTATTTATTATTACATATGTTTGATGGGTTTCTTTGTCACTTCATTTTTATTGGATTAAGATGTATATATTAATTAATTTACCCAAAAGGTATGTATATTCTAATCCCCTCTCAGGTCTAACAAGAACAGGACATGTATTACTCATATGACATGAAGGAATTTGGGAGGCCTAATATTTGTTGATCATTGTAGTACTCTGGGAAAATTATCTCAAGTGGTGATTAATATCAAATATCTTGAGAAGTATTTATCCTCCACATCAATTTATTGGTTGGGAATCCCTTTATTTCTGGTTGGGAATTTATATTTTCCCATTTATAATAGATATAATTATCTTGTCAAACATGGTTATTCATAGATGTTATTAAATGAATTTTTTCCTCTTAGGCAAGTGTAGTTTTATTTATCTTACATGATTATGATGTAATGATAGGATTTGATGTTCCAAGATTCATTTGTCAAAAGTGAAAAAAAATTTAGATATGAAAATTTAGATTTATTCACCAGACAATGGCTTATTGGGGTGGGCCTTGGGTGTAACACCCATATTACCATCTTTTAAAGTTGGTAAGTAGTGGATTGGGTCATGACAGAATGGTATCAATCCATGTGTCTTCTAAGTATAGTGTTTAGACATATTATTATTATGAGGTTTGGTTTGAGATCATATAGAATTATTATTAATGTGTCTTGAGATACTCTCTCAAGAAGGGGAACCCAATGATGTTGTGGCATATGACGTATCTATACACTAGGGATATAATAAAATTCTTTTTATCTTTAGAAGATGATACATAGGTTTTAAGAAAATGAGTGTCATATATATCATATATTACTGTTTCATTGGATTACATGTCCTTTTTGAGTAAATAAGATAGTTTTTATTAACTAACTAGGGATCTTCCTATTAAACTTCATGATGATTCCAAAAAAATATATATCTAGTTTTATAAGATAGGGTCCTGATGATGAAAAATCATGTGATGATGCTTCTGTGTATGGGACAATTCATGAGGAGTTCCTTCTTTGTGAGTAGAAATTAAATATTACATCCAATGGGAGATGCGTCTACCAACCTCAAGTAGTTAATTTTAATATTATTATTTATGTCTAGTATCATAGAGTTACAATGGAATAATAAAATGGCGCATGAATGATGAGTGCAATGCGTGAGTTTCTTTGGTAGAGATTGATCAAGATCCATGGTGATCCCAAATGTTAAAAGGTGTATGATTATCTTGAAATTTTTTTATGAGTATTATAACTTGTGAATACCTTTACTAAATATATGGATTCACTTAGTACCTATATTCATCATAGAGTTGAATAAAACTAGTGGGGTGTGGTTACCTAGACCCATGATAATGAGACACTCTTGGAAAGATATTAAGTAATGGATCCATGATGTGTGTCATACCACAATATTACACACTGTTGATTCTAGATTATTTAATAATGTAGCAGGGTTATATTAAAATTTTAGAATATAAATCAAGGTTTACTAATGTAACATTATGAACTCCTAATACATTTTTAAAAATATTCTTTTTATCATTGATGTCCGAGTAGTACCCCCATAGGTTAATAGAAGCTATCATTATCTCTAAATGTTGTTAAAGGTGGACCCTTGGAAGGGAGTGCATAAAAAGTGGCCAGTGGATCCCTAGTAGTAGAAGGTATCAGTGGAAAATTATTCCATTACCAACATTAACCACTCCACCCATGGTATCCCTCTCCAAAATTAGAGGGATTCTAGTTAATGGAGAGGTCTGTTATATGATATGAAGGGATAATATTAGGTTGTGCATGAAATTATTCGATGTATATTATATTTATTCCCTACTTTAGTACACATAGTTAGTGATATATAATGGATCCCTTATTTCATATCTTTTTCCCTTGATAAATATCTTGATATTATCATGCAACCTTTATCCATAATTTTTTTTTCAGTTACACCAATGTAAATTTTTAAAAAATGACCAATAGCGTGAGATAACACATAGTAGAGAGATATTTTTGCATGTAATCATGGTAGTTGTTATTATTCCTTATAAAATTTTTAATCATAGATTGAATTTTGATGGACCACACTAATATATAATACCATATGAGGTGGGTAATAAGTTTTTTGATAAACGAGAAAAAAATATCATTCAATAGTGAGGAGGAACTATTGGCATAATGAGTGGGACATGTGTGTGGGAAGCTATAAATAATCTATTATCAGTGGGGATTTTTTATTGTTTTTACAGTACATTCATAAGATACCTTCCTTCCAGTGTTAGTGGAGGAAGACCTGAATAACCTCCTTGAAGTGGTTTCAGGATAACCTCTTCTTATTTGATTGAAATCTACATGGAATTTTTCTAAGGAAGTAGAACAAAATATTCTACAGTACTTTGAATTGACCCTATAATGCATCAGGAGATGAGGGTGAAGTTGTTTGAACATTATAAGAGGAGATTTATCAAACCTAGTCTTTCCCCCGATGAAACTCTATTATTTTATGCTAATAAATGGAATTGGATATTGAGGAAATACATTGATTATTATTTATTGAATAAAGTGACAATATAAAACGAGTAGCCACTGCCAATTATTGGTGACCAATTAGACATGTTGGAGGGTTCAAGATGATTAACAATGATTGACATCATGTCTGACTACCGTTAGTTATAGGATTGAAAGTAATAAAATATAATGATGTAATTCTAATATCACTATAAGAATTATGAGACCTAGGAAATTCCGTTTTATGTAATAAATTTCAATGTTTTATTCATCAGGCATATGAACCAGATAATTCAACCTTACATTGGGTAGTTCATATCTCTTTTTTTCATGAAATTCATATTAACTCTACTTCAAAAGAGGATCCTGTGGATAACATGGGGATGTTCCTTGAATTATTCTAGGAGAACTAGTTATATAATAATATCATGAATTGTCATTTTTTGATTTCGTTGGTTAACATATAGTGGAATTCCATCAAAAATATTTTTTATCTTTGGACCTAGTATAGATAGAGTTAGTTATAGACTGTGATACACACATGATCCTATTATAGTAGAATAGTTTCCTTGTATTCTTTTTGGAACTATCGGAGGGTTTTCTATTATTTTATTGGATTGAAGACCGTTTGATTATATTGAAATGAAATTGGAAGCTATTTTCAAAGACATAGTAGTATCAAAAATATTTTTAATATCTATAAATAAGGTGGACTAAAGCTCAAATTTTCAAAGGTAGATAAATTGGATTGTGTATATGGTGTTCTATGATAAATCTAGACTCGTTCTTAGGTTTGTCATAGTGTAGAGGATAAAAGTGATTTCTTAAGGGTATCGGTATCTGAGACCCCAAAATATGTAATACATAAAAAATGACTTAGAATTACCATGAGCTATATTCCCCTAAAAGATGTAGACGAATTATCATCTGAGTGAGTTGTTTTTAGTTTACTCAGATCACTAGTGTCTTAGAAAAATACTTTCCTTGGGATAACTTAACAAGAGACAGTGGAATTAGCTATATTTCAGATATGAAAATGGTTGTGGCATGGTTTATACTCTAGGAGTGTGAAATATAGTGGAAAAAAATAATAACCAGAAATATAATTATTTATTAGTGAAGGAGTAATCATAAAAATTTATTCTTTTTAAATGAACATGTTGAAAAAATATGGGTAATATTATATCCAAGACATGGTGATGCCTACACTTATTCTATGACTTTTGATAGAGGCTCAATTGAGAAACATTAGGTTGATGTACATGTCGACCAAATATCATCATGATCTTGAGTGGATTGATGAACCTCGTGTAAGGATTAATGAATTAAATATTTTGAAATATTATTTTGGGTTACATTTTAGAGTTTTCAGGGATTTTTTTGGAATATTTGTTCATCAATATAGATATAAATTATTTGATTATATTGATGTTCTTATTCACATCAAATTGGAGATAATGTTTTATCCAATGACATGATTCTATGATGGGAATATGGAGGAATAATTTGTTTTATAGACCATCAGGATAGAATTATAAATTTTATAACATCATCTGGTTTCATGTCCCGATGTTGTTCACAGTCATGGGTGGATTTTGGAGATAAGGAGGTTAATTATTTTCTTAGGAAATTGATTAATTTATTAATTTAATTTATAATATCATGTTTCTGAATACTGTCTATTTATGATCTATAATAGAAATACTTTAGCATTACCCTCATAAAAATTATAATTGGGAGAGATATTGTGGGTGAATATTCAATGAATGATTTAGTATAAATCATGGTTTGATGAAAAAAAATCGATGAGAATCACTAACAACATCGATACAAATATTTTATTCATTAATGATCGATCCTTTAAAGATGTAGTAATTTTATATTTGTCCACTATCGCTCAATAATTTTTTTAGCATGGATTGATATAATTCTTTGAATTTCTACATCTTCTCTATTTTTAACAGGGGTATTTTAATTTCAATTTCATGGGAATGAATTTACTAATTGTGTTAATTCTTTAATTATTCCTAATTTTTGTATTGGGGATTGGTGGTTGTGTTTTGTGTGTCCATATATAAAATTATTATATTTATTGATTCATTATACCATTATTATTTATTCATTATTCATTGTTCGGATATAGGCTAAAAATTCGATCTCTAGTGTGGTTTATGTAAATATAAAACCTCATAGACATGTAGTCTTATTACTATGTATGAATATAATGGAATGATTTAAAATTTCCAAGGATTAATTAACCAATGATTTATAATGATATGGATGCTGCACAATATCAACCGAAATATTATGTTGATCGTTGTTGATGACTTCTAGCGATCATGGTTGGGCATCGATTCGTCTTTTGTGTTGCACTGAGGATGCTACATAAGAGGATCATGAGACATGGTAAGCTTTAGCTGATATACATTGGTAAATTTGATATTCAAGAGATGGTTGGGATAGTGGCCTATCTATTGTAGTAAAATTAGAGTTACATGGCTATGCATGATGTCTTCCATGTTTCTTAGTCGGGACATTACATTTCGGACCCGTCTCACACCTTTCATCCTAAGGATGTGGAATTGAAAGAAGATGCATTAGTTGAGGATAATACCATTCGTATTGTGGATCGAAGATCATAGCTTCCATGTGGCTGGTTTATTCCTTTGGTACAAGTGTTATGGCATCATAGTGGAGTGTGGGACAAGACATGGGAGAGGGAGGCTGATATACAATCACAGTGCCCAGAGTTTTTCTAATATATTTATCACCACCATTGGTAGGGAAATTCAGGTAGGAATTTCATTAAGGGGTGAGTTTTATAAGAACAATGTTCTTACTTTGAAGTATTCATCTTTCCTTTTCATTTTTTACTTAAGAAAATGAGGGCAAAGTGGTTGAGGGGTTGGTTGTAGGTCTATTACATGGTGTAACTGGGAACTACACATTGTGTACTTATAGGTACATGAAATGTATTTTTTTGAATTTATTAATAAGTTAAGAAGTATGTGGTTTCTCAAGGAGGATATAAATAGTCCTCTCCTTCAATGAGATGTGTGTCTAAGATATCCAAATGGGATTTAGGATCCCAATTCATCATTAGATCTTTGATTCGAACACCATAAGATCCATTAGATTCCACATGGTGAGCACTCTATTCATCTTGACCCATTCTTCTTCATTTCGTCAATTTACTGAGTAATCAAGGATCGATCATTTTTTCTCGTTTTTTAGATCTAACCCATTCTAGGTCCAATAAAATCCTAAAGCTAGATGCGGAGATTCATACTTCGGCAAGGAAGGTGGTATTGTGCCTTTCATGAATTTTCATGTTACTTACTTGGGCAGAAGTGCCGCACAAACATGGATTGGGTGTCCCCCTGAATGGAATTGAGTTATTTATTTCCTAATGTTGATTTGGTAATTTATTAATTGAGATAAAGTATTTGTGATATTTTTTGACTTGTTCAAGGGCTACCTCGATGGTACATTTTACCTTGGATGATCAATGTTTTGTCAATTGGCCTTGTATTCCTAAGGGAATTCCTCTGAATGTTTTATGGGTTATTTAGAATGGAATTGTTTGATTAAATGTTTTTTCAACAGGAGATATATTATTTTTAGAGATGTAATACGGTAATTCTCATGTGTTCTTTAAATACTGAAATTCTTATACACAAGCCTTGGCCCTCATACATGCTGAAATGCTTATAAATCAGGTTTTGACCCTATCACATTATGAAATGATTATACACTAGGTTTCGACCCTGATCGACTACTGCAATACTTATATTGATGGATATGATCTAGTTTTGTGTTATGTTATACCATGGTTATATGGTCTGGTTTAAAGGCACTAGAGGTGATACCAGATTTCCACAATAAGTTTCCCAGACCATATTCAGTTGTAAATTGAATAATGAAATGAAATTAATACTGAAAAGTTTTACAATATAATTCACTAGATTGGATCCGGTTTTCAACCATAATTGATTTTATTGTCTTATAAGACATCTCTTTTTCTTACTTTAGAGTACCTACTGTTTACTGCATTAAATATTTTACAATGTCTTATATATATATATATATTCACAGAAACATTGGCATATATATTTGGTGTTTTCCTATAGGGACTTAGTCTTAGACCATATTTTAGTCATGCTTTTGGTCCCAAACATATTATATGATTGAAGGTGTAGATCAAATAAAGCATCCTGCTACATGTACTTGATGTGTTGCATAGGAGTTGGAGAGAATAGTACCCATCTAAAGATTCTGATGCTTTCTTGTTTTATTTTGTTTCATATGTTCTTGTGAAACTTATATTATTTATTAATTAAAATTATTTATTTGGATTCATTCATAGAACATGTGACATGATGCATCATCTTGGTTATTAAGTGATGCTTCATTATTTATCTTTTTAGTCTTCCAATCTTTATTCCAATTGTTTGTTGTTTACTACTTCTTCTATTTTATATTGTTATTCTACTATGTTACACTTTTCTAACGAGGCAATAGTAACCCCACTATCACCCCATGGGTCCTCAAAACTAGTCGACATCCACTGGAAATTGTTGAAATTCACTTAAGGCAATGTGGCCAACCAGGTCTGAGGCACCAGTTGAGTGGCATCCGGAATAGGGACATTACAACTATCTCATCATTATTCTAGGATTTTTATGTTTAAGTATACAGTTGGGGTATTATCTGATATATCTATCATAAAACTAATAAATTTTCATCTCCTATGGTTATTTTTGAAAATTATATGATTTATTTATATATTACTCATTTTTGGATATAAAATATTTGAAAAAGTTTTTACTAAAGTAGACATTATTTCCTCTTTAGTTAGGAATCTTTTCATCCATGTACATGTATTCAATAAATATTTTAAATATTTTATTAATATTTCATTATGATTTATAAATGTCATTTTACCCATGACTTACTTTTAAAAATGGTTTAAAAGGAATCTTCCTAATATTTCCAAAATGATGTTTTTTTATTATATAAATAGTAAAAGAATATTTTTTTTAACACAATCAGTATGAATGGACATTTCCACCACCATGACCAGAAAATTATTTAATGTTTCCATTAAAAGTTTATAATGTTTTTTTCAATGAATATTGTTTCCCAAATATTCTAAAAATTCATAGTTTTAAGAGTTTTATTCAAAGTGAATGGTTTTTTCCCAATAATGATTTTAATGATAATTTATTTTTACTCATAAGTGTCAAATCAATTTAATTTTATTTTTATAAACATTGGATATATTGTAGTGATTCCACCTCAGTTCTTTCATTAGATGTTTTATGATTAGAATTATTGAAGTAAATATTAACATTTAATTTTTTCAACTATAAATAAAAACATATATACTGATTACATGTTGATGTTTTATTATAACCTTTCATATTAGGAATGCATTGGATATATTAAAAGTTTGGATAAGATAGATTGAGGCCATATATTTATTGGTAGGTCTAATGAGAAAATCTATTTTTGTTATTTATAAGAGTTCCTGACCATTTAATTAAGATTTATTGTGATATGGTTTGGATTTTATATTTATGATTTTTGGTATTATGCATTACATAATTCTGAGATTAGTTTTTGGATTCCAGGTGACTAGTTAAATACTCAGGATATCCAAAGATTAGTTTCATTCTCATGTGATTAGGTATTTGAATTATTTTATCATCAATAATAATTTAAATATTATTCATTTTACTAAATTGATTAATTAAATATAATGTGTTTTATTATTCACTTTTAGATATTAATTATCCCTTTTTAATCATGAATTCTTCTAATGTACATAAACCTTACTATGCATATAAGATCACAGATATTTTGTTTCTTTTTACCAGGTTATAAAGTAGGAATCATTGATTGAGTTAATGGATTGGAAATATTTTCTTCCACTCAATATAATTTTTTCATGTGTAATGAGAGATTCAAATATGTATTTAATTTACCAAGAGAACTAATATATTCATCTATTTCAGATGTGATTTCTTTTGTCTTATGCAATTATAATAATCAAAAAACATTCTCTGTCCTTGAATTTTTGGGGGTATTTAAATTTAATAACCTTGAAATTTTAGTATAAATCATGAGAACTACATTTTCGAAATCATATATTGGGGAATATAAACCTATAATAGATAATGACGATGTTTTCCAAAGACAATAAGTTGATGTTTTATATGTGGAAAATTTTATATCATTATGTATGATCATGGGTTAATATGTATATTGATAGGTATATGATTAAATGTAGAAAGACTCCATTTATTATTTTTAATATAGAATTTCAAGGGATACATTTATTGAGATTAAATATATGTTTATGGTATATATAAAACTAATCTATTAATATTTCGTTTTTGTGATATTATTATTTGAGAAATAATGTTTTTATATTTTTTGGAAATGTGATTAAAGGTATTGAAAACCATTATAGATAATATTATAGGTTTTTATGTAATAATTTTCAATAAATATTATTTTATACTGGCTAAAATTATGTAGAATAGAAAAAATTTGTGTATAAGAAGTGGTATACTGACTAATGTTATTTTTTCTCAGGTTTATAATATTTTTATTAATGTGATAGGAATTTTTTATATAGTTTTTGAAAAAGTAAAACCAGTATGCCAGGAGGAAACCCTATAAGAGTGTGAGGTTTGTACACTTATCTACTGGTCGACATGGGAGAAACAAGTACCACCGGACTATGTGACAACATGGAAGGTAAGAAATTATATTTTTACTAAAACTATTTTACTCGTAAATATTAAGATAATTTTTTTAAAAATATTATAGGAAGTAGTATTTTTGTTTCTGAAGTGATTATTGAAATTTCAAGACACATCTTATTTTTCTAGGGTATATATAAATATATTTATATATAACCTTTATGTTTGATAGAGTGGATTATTTGGGTAGAATTTTAATAAATTTTTAGTGGTGTTAGATGTTGGTATGTGATAAAAAATGATGTTAATATATTATTCAATGTTATGGTTATTGGAGTCATATGGAATATTGGGTATATTATATATGGAATGATCTATATGAAACCTTAAGCTTTAATGTTGAATTTTATTGATTAATGTATTATTTATTCATATGATGGATAATTTGTTTTAGGTATTAAAATACATTGGGAGAACCGTTTTCATTTTATTATATTCAATTAGAATATTATTTTATTAATTTATGGAATATATGACTAATTAAAGGAATATTTTAGTCTTTTATGTGTAAAATATTTAGTACGGATATTCATTTCATAAAGTAAAAAACTTTAAGATGAATTTTCTTGATGAAAAACTGAAGGATTAAATTATGCTTATTAAATAAAAAGTTATCATGAATGTATATTTTATAGTGTTTTCTATCTCATTAGTAAAATTGATCAACTGTATGAAAATTAACATTCAAAAAATGTTATCCTAGAAACTTATTTATAATATATGGTCCTTTCCATATTCCTCTTGTTTATTTTATATTTTTCATTAACTTTCTCATAATCATTCACATTCTTGTGTACAATCATCTTTATAACATTTTATAATTATATGGGAATTATTATTTTTATCCATATCTATATTTTCTCTTCCTACTATTAATTTTATACATGGAAACTATGTTTTATATTATTAAAGATTACCATCATACTTATCTTTTTCTTTTATATAGATAATGAATTATTATCTCATTGTACAATGTGAGTTTTAAAAAAAATTATTTTAAAAAGGGAAACCATTGATAACCATGATAATGTTCAACTTGTGACTCTTAAATTTAATAAATTTTGGGATAATTTGACACCAACAAAATTTAAAAAAAGAAAATTATGTTTGATTTTATAAACAAAATAGAACACCAAGATTAAACAACCCTTGAAATACATAAATTAAATACCATCTTTATAAACTAGATATTAAACTAATGACTATGAATATGAATAAATATTTCAGGAAATAAATCTGTAATTAGATATAAATAAATATGTATTGTTAATTTTATTATTAAATAATGACTCAATTTATATTAATGTTAATTTATACATCCAAAATTATTTTTACAACATTTTTTGAGCACATAATATAAGAAATATTTTTAACATTATTGATATATAATTGATAAAATAGAATTAATTCTTCATTAAATAATATGAAAATTATTTAATGGTTAGTTTTTTTCTATTTTTGAAAATTTTGATTTTTTAATGAATAGAAAAAAAATACTCATTTATTGTTCAAAATTTTCATTAGATGAATAATTTATTTCTATTTTTTTATTAAAACAATAGTTAATAATTATTAAATTAATTGATATTTTATGTTATATTTCAATCTATATTAATTTAAATCTATATAGAGATGATAAATATTCATTTATTTAATGTATGATCATCTTATTCTTGAAATATGCATTCCATGAAAAACTATTTTCTAACACGTTATAGAAGATTAATTTTAAGATAATTTACTACCCAAATTAATATAATTTGATTAATTGGACTCCATATATTGACTAAAAATAATAAATATTACATATTACGCTCAACATAATTTTTTGTCAGAATGAATAGTAAAAATAGTAAAAATAAGTTACCATGAATAAGGGTAAAATAGGATTACTAGGGGTCAAACAGAAGTCATATGGGTTAGAATGACAAAAAACATCTTTAATTTGTATTTTATAGACATATTTCGACCATATATCATCTATGTTCAGGATATTCTCCATTTTTGGATCCATATTTCAATAATTATTACCTTTATAGAAATTCTAGTAATGAAAAATTCAAATGGGAGTCTCTTACAATTAAAACCATCTCATGTATTCACATAGGTATAAAAAATTGGTATTTTATATCATCAATATTTTTTAAGGTTACATATTCTTAATTTATCATGTAAATTTATTTAAAATATTTTGTGTTGAAATAATTACCTTAAATAATTTTTACACCCTAAAGAATTAATTATTTACTAAGAAGGTAAATTAAATCAATTGTTTTAAAAATATAAAAATTAATAAAATTTGAGAAATATTTTATGTTAATTTTTTATTTAAAATTATAAAATTTTAGTGAATTGATAAAATTATATATTCTTATACCATCTTTTACTTATTTTATTTAAATAAAAATCAAGATAAAATTTCCAACACTGAAATTATTTATATTTTATAATAAATAATAACTTATTAAATGATTTAAAATTATATAAAAATATTATCATCATCAATGTTACTGTTACATGGAATATAAAATCACAAGATTCCTTTTTATAGGTCGTTTTCCTTATATCAAATCATTATTGACCCAAAAAGAGTAAAATATTTAACACCACTATAATTATAAAAAATGATAATGTGGGATAAAAAATGATATTGGTAAAAAAAATATAAAAATGTAAATATTTTATTTGATGAGAGTATTTTTACCAGTACTCTACTTATAATTAAATATTATGAGCTTCGATCCATTCTATTATGAAAATTAATATATATTACTTAAATACACTATGAAATTCCTAGAGTTCCCATCCACTATCCTGTAAAAGGACACATAATCTCCTACATTATTAAAAATTAAAATATCTTTTTGGTCATCCAATCCTTGACCAATTATATTATTTACTTCACCCTATATTTCTTAGAGACCTTGGTTTGATAATAAAACCAATGTATAAATGATTTGGGTGTAAACCTTGAGAAGTTGTCCGAAGAAGTGGTATATTTGTTAATTAAGAATTCTTATTTTTATTTTTCCTATACCTTTATTAAAAATGTATTAAATCATGAATACAAAATAAAATAATAACCCAACAAATAATTTTATGTTATTATCATAATTTACTATATATCCATACCCTCTTCAATTAAATGGTAAATGAAACAACCATTCAAGTTTACATCAGACTACCACCTCACAAATTTATCATAATAATTTTCCTCAAAATCATATTATTGATTATATAAATTACAGATTTAATGTGTATATATATATGATATTAGTTAAATATTTATCATTGTTTAAAGATAACATACCATTTACATTCTTTCATCCCATTCACAAAAAAATATAACATCATTTGTGTGTATGTCTGGACTATCACCACGATGAAGCACTATAATAATTCATTATCATCACATCAGAAGGATGAAATATAAAAAGTATAATCAATGAAATAATTTGGTATTTATGAGATCATGATCTTTGTTGAAGGATAAAATAATTTCTAACTTCTTTATATAATGACTGTAGAAAAATGGAATTGTTACTCAAGTGCACATATGTGTTTCCCTCTCGAAGATTGTAATGTAGATCCTTTATCATACACATATTTCATTGTTTGATTAGAAATTATAATTAATTTATAAAAATTATAATTATATCATGATTAGTTTTATGTAGATGGTGCAATAATGTCCTCTTATACACTTTCGAAACTACAGATGTCACTTTGGACATATGAAAGGAATATCATCAAAATGTCTAATATGAACATAATTGATTATGTATTCAATTATAATATGGTAATAAATAAAATTATAGTAATAAAAAAGATAAATAAGTATCTTAATAGACTAAATAAATAAAATAATTTTATTATCTTGAAATATAAAGAACTTATGTGATGATTCAAACATGAGGTATGAGATTGTTTTATGATTTTCATTCATTATTGCACAATTATTAAGAACATAATTTTATTTATATGGTTTATGTAATTATGAAATTAAAATATATATTATGAATTCATAATAATTAATTTTATTTTATGTTTTAACATAAGTTATTCATTAGAGGGTATTTGAAATGAATGCTACCAAGTGGCAGTTGGTTCAATAATCAACTTCCATTCATTGGGTTATATAACTTCTTCATTGATTAAATTATGTGATGATTTTGTGGGACAAGGAATTTTTTATAAATATTCTATTCATATGACTTTTTGGATTTACATTTGCTACTCATAATCACTTCAATAATATGATCATTATATAATTATAATATCTCATATTTTCTTCAGTCAGATATATGTCATGTTATACACCTATCTTAGTTTATAAGGTGTTTCTACTACCCCCTTGATAAGTTATATCATGAATATTTATTTATTTCATATTTATAATAATTTTTTATTTCTTTCATGGGGTTATGGTTCGAATGTACCCAATGTGGTAAGGGTGTAATTCACATTCTCTTTATAACATCCCCTACCCAAATTCCACTAAATGGTTCCCCAAGCTTGATGGGTCACATAGCCTCAACCGTATATCCTTGAACTCAAGAGGATAGTGAATATCAATAAGGGACTTGTTTGTACCCATGGGGCGACTATTCTATCATTACCAGAGTGTAACACATCAAAATTGTACTAAAAGTCAATAGAAGAAGTAGATTCAAAAATCAGACTACTAATAAATAAATAATAAAAGAATTCATAATAAATGAAGATTTGTATCATAAACAATATTGAAGTTACATGTATTTATAAAGAATCCAAAACATAAATAAATTAGTATAATACAAGACAAGTACCGAAAATACAAAAAATTCCAAAAATTTATATATCTATGTAGTATCACAAGCCTCTGCTCAATCCTCTGCTCCCCTGATTTTTGGCATGGAAAAAATCTTCTTTCGAATTTTGGGTGATTTCCTCTATCTCAACCTACATCAAAATAGCATGTTCGGGTACCTAATATGATCGCAAATAGGGTGTGAGATATAATCTATGTTTCTAACCACCCAAATATGTATACAATTTGAGGCTGGGAAATATAACAGACTAAATAGGTGTGGATGTAAACAAGTAGGATGTAAAAAAAGTATAAAGGCTCTTGGAATGTAAGCTAATAATCATGAAACCCCAAATATCCTATCAAAGATTCATATAAAATATGGTTAGTATCCAATACAATGAAGAAAATTTTAAAATAGAGTATGTTCCATGACCTCACCATTCTAACCACAAAACCATATCATCCATGGAATTTCTATATAAGAAGTGATTAAACTTCTATGACCAATATGTATAACCAAAAATATCACATTTACCATGGTCAAAACACATACCAGAAGTTTCATATCATGAAGTGATGGATACAAGGTATAGAAGACCCATGAATCCCTATTGATCCCTAGGAGAATCTTGATAGATGTTCGGTTAGGAACTCATTAGAGTCCTAGGAGCATCTCCAATGGGCATGTCTTATGTGAATATAGGTAAGACGAATCCAAGGGGAAAAAAGGATGGAGGCATCCAACAAAATGAAGTCCCAAGTAACATACTCAATCTAGGGAATCCACTGCCATGTTCTTAATCCAAGTAGAAATGTCAAAGGCATCTTAAGAATCATTTCTCATTTTATACAATTTATTAACACAAACCTTATGAGTCTAGCGACTCATATAACCATTCACCTTAACTTTCATCTAATGAGTATGACCACTCATATATCTCATTTCAATTAAAAGGAAACCAATTAGTATACACACTAGTTGTTCAAATTTTACATTTAAACATATCCCATGATTTTATCCACCCATTTATACTTTTCCAAGTTGTCCATTTCTACAATTAAATATCAATATAAACCATTTAATCCAGAATCAAAAGAAATGGGTGGAAACAAATCTCATAAAAATACATATGAGTAATTTCATTTATATGTGGTATTCCTTTTACATGGAAAGATCAATAACGCACCCCATGGGTGGTTAAACAAATGGAAAATACAAGGATAATACATGTAATATTCCATGGGTGTAAATTATCTAGTGAAATATCCACCATTATATCATAAGGATACTTAAGGGAATACCTAAAATATCTGATCTCAATTAATTCAATTTATCTTTTTAATTTTTGGGCCACACCGAAAGGTTCAGTGACTGATATAATTGTATATTGGTCTATAAAGCACAAAAACCAAAGTGATTTCTATAGACCAAGTACTGTAGTTCAACAGTAGATAGATTATCTAATATCATATCTATATTTGACTCATATCAGGAGAAAAATAAATAATAGATGAAAAACAAGAAAAAGAGGGAATCAAATTGCACCAAAATTTCATTGTTGATATGTGCAAGAATGATAAATAGGTAAGAATGTAATCATGTACTCAATAATGATAATATAGTGTGATGTTATTTGATTAAATTAAAAATCGGACAGAGGATCGAGATCCAATTCTACGATTGGGATTTAATGGATCTCAAAAAATATGGGGTTTCAATTTTGGTGAGTAAATTTGATATTATTCTTACAATAAAATATAAATTAATTAAAAAAGATAAAATTTACCCAAACTATTTGGTTAAAACTGGTTGAGAACACAATTTGAAATATGTGTGACAAACTTTCGTGGTAAGCTGTAGGGTAGGGGAACCCACATAGTTACCTCTCACGGTTTAAATAACTATGAAGAACGCATTCAAAAAACCACATTAAAAATTTCAAACACGGCCTCAAGGAAGTGCAGCATAAATTTTACCATTACGCCTGCCAATGTGGCCTATGGATCCCCATAATAAAATCTTCAGCACTTTTATTTAACCAGGCATATTTCCCTTCTTGATTCGAACTAACTCCCTACTAGGATTATTTCACCCTAAAACAAGGGTTTCGTGCTCTAGAAAATACAAAAACACCCTCGATACCTCTATTTCCCATATAGTAATTCACATTAAGCTATATTAAAAAATTAAAATTGAAAAATCAGGTATCCATAACTCGTTTAAAAAATTGGAATCCTACAATATTCCCCCCACAAAGCAATTCATCCCTAAATTGCCCTTTAAACGGTGGTCGAGATTCGTCTAAGAACAAATTTGGACATTGAGAAATTATGTTGGCCTTATACTCCCATATATTTTCCTATTAATGGACATGATTCAATAGCCTATATAATAGAGAAACCAATTGGCCTCAAATATCATTCATGGTCCTATCAATGATATGAATAGGATGCTCCTCATAGGGCACATCTACCTATAACTCAAACACCTAGAGTTAAAAAGAGTGATACATATCCAAATGATAACATCTAAACTAAGATACATGAAAGAAAACATGGATGGATTGGTACCTCATAGGTAAATTCAACAGATAGCCTATTGTCCGAACTCTCCATAATCTCGAATGATCTGACATTACACGGTGAATGATTAAAATTTATTAGTATCCATTTATGTCCAAGCCTTAGTGAAATATGATAAAATTCATGATCCCCAACCTATAACAATAGAGGTTATATATGTAGATATATTTAAATTTATACCAATAAAATACATTTTTCATTATCTTATGAATCAATTGGACTGACTCATAAGTTTCCTACAATTGACGTGGTCGCTGTAAATCAACCTCTCCAACCTCTAAACATCATAGGGGTGATCAAAATGGCCTACCATAAAAATACTCATTATTAGTCATATGTATCATCCAAAAATAGTAATTATTGTAAGTGAAATCAATCATGTTTATATACTTATCCCATGTTCCCAAAAAATATAGGATGCATGCTGACAACATGTTTTCAAGAATTTGTATCGTATGCTCTGACTAGACGTCTGGTTGAGGGTGGTATACTTTTATCAAAATAAACTGTGTTCCCAGTGCCATCTACAAACTCAACCATAAAAGAGACATAAAATATGTGTCCCTATATAAAACTATAGTACAATGTACCCATTGAATTTGTAATATCTCATTGATTTAAGATTTCCCAAGATCATCCACAGTGAATGTCTCCTTGATCAGGAAGAAATGAGAAACCTTCATGATACAGCCAACAAAAACATATAAAGAATCAATACCTCAAGGTGACCTTAGTTGTATGGTCCTGAAATACATTGTGAAATCTTACCATTTCCCCTGAGTAATAGTTAACTGTTGCAAAATTTTTGGTTGTCACTGATGTTCCACCTTCACTTACTAACAAGTGGAACATCACATGAAAAACCCAGTAAACCTCTATTCATACATAGACACCATTACTAGTGAAACAATTTTTTTCTAGAGACATGATTATGTCATAGTCTCTATATACATCAATATGATGGTTCTACCCACCAAGTATTTATGAAAAAATTCCTAACCATATTACCTCCACCATTAGAATTTTCTTACAAATCAGGCCACTAATCATTCCAGAGACACTCTTGGTGTGACTTATTTATTTTAGTGAACCCAATATTATCTGAGGTCATATTAGTGACCTCACCTTAAAGAAACAATCTAATATACAGAAAAAATGAAAATGGAAAAAAAATCATTCTTAGAAGTCACTTCCATCCTTTTACCACAACCACCATATACGGGCAACATGTTTTACAGGTTCTTTACGAATACAAACATCAAACAAGAAGGATGAAAAATCTGATCCACCTTGACTGTCTATTCCTAAAATGATCATCTTAGAAGTAAAATGTATTAAAAACATAATAACAACACCATATTCTATGGAATTGTTTATTGAACATGAACACATCCACCGATGTCCATACCCAACATCTGAGGATGTTTCTTAGTGAAACCATCACCCAAAAATTTAAAATATTTTTTCTTCCAAATGAACAATGGATTAGTCGTTATCCAACCCACATGAATCATTACCATTTCAAAACATCACTTTTGATCCTCAAAAAAGTGTTGGGTAACCCTGGATTCATTAAAATGATGTTTATAGAATAAACCTCGGGTATTCGACACTCAATGATTACATATGAGACGTTACTACATGGCTAAGAAATCTATATAAAAACATTGAATTAGCCTAGAGTGCAATCCACTTTGTGGTGAAGTCAGTAGAAAATGTATGTTGTCCATGAATACATCCAAGTCATTCCTATATGGGAACCCATGTATCACTTGGGTCTAACCATGACTCAATATGAACCATGCGTCATCATATAACAGTTGTAAAACAACCCAGAAAAGCACAATAATTCTTAAAAAAATTAGCACAATGTATGAAAAAATATATATTAGTGCATCTAGGATGATGTCAAGAAAAGGGACGTTCTCATTGTTGAACAAGATCACACTATGATCATATCAATGATTTCTAAAAAGATAAGTAAAACCATAACTGGTTTAATTCCATTCAAGGATGGTAATCTTCACTTTACAATGTACTGCCATTAACCAACCACATGCCTTTACCACTCAAGATTTCCAATGACCATTTTAGCCTTACCATCGAAGTGAATACATGACTACCGATGTTCCCACTGGGCTTTATCCCCATCCATCCATATTAGTTATGTGATTCTAACCAAGAACTAACACATACATTAGAACTGATGTGACACTTCCCACCTTTGGAGTCTCCTAGTATTTGAATGGAGAGATAGACCAACTACTCATAAGTCCAGTAGATCAGATTCATTATAATCACACACGAGACACTCCTTATGTTAAAAATCACCACATCAAGGTATTTGGATCGAAATCCAAAACAAACAAGACCATCATGTCAAAATACCTAATCCTCTTGGATGTTATCCGGAGCATTGGGATTATCTTGATTCGTTTATAACCTTTGTAACCGTACTTTGGATATTACAAAAGTTTGTACTTAATAGCTCAAAGATCAACTATATAACCAAAACTCAACTAGTTCCTTATATCATTTATCTATTCAACAAGTACTACGTATATGAATGCATAGTACCTTGAGGTTTCAAAAACAAGACAACCACCCCCAATAATTTTTATAGGTTTTCCATCAATTGCATCCAAGTATCATATAATTAGTACATGTTATTTGGGCCATAGTTGTATTTCCCCATAATAATGTTAACATGGATGATGACATAGCATGTCGTCAATCACTATATGAAAGAGGATGGTAAAAATACCTACTAATCGGCTGAACATTCTATAGGAATGTCTATAATGTTTAAATTCTGCATTTACCAATGCCCAAGACTCAAAAAAAGGGTATTGGATTCCATGAACACCAATCCCAACAAGGGTTTCATAAACAAAAAAATAGTCTCACTTGGGATTATAGAACCCAAACAATACCAAAGGATAAAAACACACAAAATTAGCAAGGCTCGTATTCTGTAGTGTGCTAACTAGCTCAGGCTATCCCTATACAAAAAATAAATCATCTAACCATAATGAGGTCATGAAAATAAATGTCACTATGTTTAAGATCCAATAAATTAATCCACTTTTAAAAAGGAAACGTCATACTAAAAACACTCACATTTTGATTCCAATTAAACTCAAGGGAATGTTTAAAATACATTTACTAGATCATTCAAATGAAGGAAACCAGTTTAGGTTCGATTTCTAATGTCATTAAATTGATTCAACATTATTATTTTAATATTACAAGGATTTTAAATAGAAAATCATGAACTAAATATAAAAATATTAACTTGTAACATAATTTAATGAACACATTAATGGAAAAAATAATGATTTATATGAATTCATTATTAAATCATTATCCATTTAATTACATAATGTAATAATTAAGACACATATCAAAATAAAATATGTTCTAATTTTTTATGATAAGGGCACTATCAGGTGCCATTTAAACTAACTCGGGTCCTTCAAAAATAAACCCCATAGATGTTATTTAATTATCTATGTTATAAATACCAATAATGGGTTATCTCAAAAGAAAAATTTCCCAAATTCCCTACATGGTCATGTTTGGAATTTTTGAATCTAATTACATGTCTAATAAATGAAAAACATAAATGTTCTTAGCCAAAAATTACAGTACATGTCAAAACCCTTTTAATACCTAGTCATACCATTAAAACTCCACCAAAATCCAAGTCTGTAAAAATATTAATCACTAAAATACACAAGAGACACTACCACATTCCAACACAAAAGATGGGTCTAGGTCAAGTGTACATTTCCAATTCCACTTTACCATGTCAATTTATTTATTGTTAATTTAAATTTAAATTCCATTACTAAATTATTAAAAAAATTAACTAATGGTTCTCCATGTTCCAATCCATGAGGGGCCAAAAATCCTTATGATCCAAAATTCGGTTCCATTATAGTTCATACAATATCAACATTACTTTAAATTACTGATTTAGTAGGTGCACCACATTCCAGTCTATAGAGGACCATAATACTTATGAATTGAAATGTGGAATTAAATTTTCTATTGACTATCAAAAATCTATCACAACATATGATATATTTATCACCACACATTTCAAAATAGACTGAAATAAGTAATGCATCCTAAATGGCATCGAATAATGCATGTCATTCGATTTCAAGTAGTGTATAAAATGATTCATGAGGTGGAACACTCATATCATCAGGTTGTAACAGAAAATGAACCCATATTCACCAAAATAATAATATCAAAAGCCATGTTCATCACCCAATAGTGGAATAAAATCAATTTTAATACTAAAAATCATGGAAATAAAAAATTTATTTGAGAAAATATGAATTTTTTCCTATACCTGGGTTATATATGCCCATGTGAAACATATTACCAAACTAAAATACCATACTAACTAAATATAAAGTCACATAATTGTAAATAAAACCCAATTATAATTCCCTCATACAAAATTGTAATATCCTAATCCTAGATTACACTAAAAGGTGTCTCGAGAAAGGTGAGTAATGTGGCCTCATGTTCACCTACCCAAATTCTTTAGGATACTGACTCCTAGTGAGAAAACAAAAAATAGGTAATAATAATCAATAGAAAACGCATATACAATAATTAAACAATTGATAAATAGTCAGTACCTAAATTTATAACAATGTGAGAAGTGTCTCATATACAATGACGACAATACAAGTATCTAGAAATGAACAAAAATAGGTATAAAGTAGTAAAATATATTACAAGTATCCAAAATATGGAGAACACTAAAATTTAAAATAATCAAGAATAATAATGATCCTCAGCTTGATAATGTTATTTATTTCACTTAATAAGGGAAAAAAATCAACCCTCGAAAAATGGGTTCTTACCAATTCCTCTACCTGCAACAAAATAGTATCTTGGGGTACCCATTGGTGGCCCGAATAGGGTATAAGATATGATCATTGTAGGTAACCACCCAAATACTAATACAATTCAGGGTTGTGAAAAATAAAAAACTATATAGGGTGTAGATAAATAGATAAAGTGTAAAAAAAATATTCCCCTTTTTTGTAAACTAATAAAAGAGAAATACTAAATAGACTTTCAAGGATCCCTACAAAATATAGTTAAGAACCTATACAAAGAAGCTACATGTAAAAGAGATTATGTTCAAAAAACTCTCCTTACCAACCATAGAACCAAATCATCCATGACCATACCGTATAACCATAGGTATCAGCAGATCAATTGTCCATCCGTACAAACAAACATGTCACATTTACCATAGGCACACCATATAAAAGAAGTGTTATACCATGAAGTGGCTGATAAAAACTATATAAGACCAAGGTATCCTCATTTATTCCTAGGAGAATCTCAATAGAACACCAGTTAACCACTTTTTTGGAGTCCTAGGAGAATTTATACCAAACATGTCTTATGTGAGACCAAGAAATCTAGATCCAACGGGTAGAAATCCCCAAGGAATCCCAGAGAATCAATACCCAAGGATTATATTCAATGTATGGAATCCACTAACATGTTCAATATCCTAGGATCAATGACTGTGGAATTTAAGTAATCATTTCTCAATTCATACAATTCATCAATTTATACTATATGAGTCTACCAACTCTTATAACCATTCTTATTCATTTTCATCTCATTAGTATACCCTCTAATAAATTACAATTCAATTCTATGAAACCCAATTATTATACCCATCCATTGAAATAAAATTCACATTTAAGAATATCATATGTGTCTACCCACTCATTTCCACATTTTAAAAATTAACCATTTAAGCAATTCATGTTCAATATAAACTGTTTAATCAATAATCACAAGAAATGGGGGGAAAATATCTCTTAATAGGAAATATTAATCATTTAATATTTATATGGTGTTCCACTTACTTGGAAAGGACATGAAAACCTCTCAATAATGGATTAATTAATTTAAAATACATGGAGAATACATGAAAACATCATGGATGGATTTTGGTTGGGGTAAAAACCACCATTACACCACAATATAACCCATCAGAATAATTAATATGTCAAATATCAGTTAATTCCATTTATCATTTAAATTTTGGGGATGTGTCAAAATGTATATCGACTGTCAAAATGAAAACTAGGTCTATAAACAAAAAAACCATCAAGAATAGTATAAAACACCATCTGATTCTCGATAAGAGAGTCCTCTTCCCATATCAACTCATGATTCGACTAAGATATGATAAAAAATTATAAACAGAAGAATAAACTAAAAATAGGAAAACCAATCTTACACAAAAATAGATTTTTCAATAGGAAAAAAGTGGAAAACAAATTAAAATTAATTGAGTACTCACCGATCCAGATCCAACGAGATGTCTTGTTCTTGAATCGGAGATCAGATTGAGGACTGGGATCAAATTCTACCTTAGAGCTTCAGTGGAGATCTCATAATGTTAGTTCACTATGCGGGAGAGTAAATGTTAAATTAGGTTTAAAATAGAATTTTATTTAATTAAATATTATAAATATTACAGAAAATATATTGGTCACATGGTTTTAGATAATGGTTGGACTAACCATTTATCAACCAATCATGGTTAGTTATAGGGAAGGTTCACCCATACTATTACCTCACAAAATTAGACTAACCATGTAGAAACAGTGAAAAAACCCACTGTCTAAATTAAATACACGATCTCATAGCCATGTGGACCAAATTTCGTTGTTCAACCTAATAGTGTGGCCTGTCGCTCCCCACCATCCATCCAGGCATGGTCTTATCGAACCACATGTGATGCCCCACACAGTTTGAACAAACCATGTTCTAGAATTATTGTACCCCAAAACATGGGTTTCAAAATTCGAAAAAACCCCCAAACACACCTAATACCTCCATGATCTCAAAAAGGAATTCACATTAGGACATATTTAAAGAATAAAACTGAAAAGGATGGGATCCATACCTCATATGAAAACTTTGGTTTTTTACACTCATCATTATTTGAGATAATTTACGTTCATGTTTCAATTGGTGAATTATATGATATTTGTATATCATTACCAAATATTTTCTTCTCCATATTTTATTATTGAAAATTATATTTTTTCAATTAATTGTATTGTTTTATGTACAAAAATATAATTTTTTTTAATAATCATCCATTATTTCAACTTCTTTCGATAATATTGTATTCTATATCCATGGTTTACAAAAAAACGATTTCATGAATGTTTTTAGTATTGTCCAATTATTTAATAAAGAATTCTTTACCGATGTTTTAATTTTAATAAATTTAATAAATTGAAGATCCATATAAATTTCTAAATGAGGATGTTTTTAATTTTTCTTAGAAAAATATTAACTGAATATTTTTGTTAACTTACTTGTCATAAATAGAATTTACCACAGTCATGACCACCCAATGCTTTCACTCTTCCTTAAAAATTTAAATGGTTATTTTGATTGAAATTGTTTCCTTAATATTCTATAATTATATAGTTTTATAATATATTTTCAATGTGGAATGATTACTTTTACCATAAATGTTTTTAATTATTATTTTTATTTAATTTCATAAATTAAAAAACCATTTAGTATACTTATAATCTATTGTGGGTATGTTGTATTGATTCCATCCTAATTCATTTTCTAGATGATTCAGGATCTATTTGATTTACCAAAATATCTTTGTTTCCAATTCAAGATTCTTAATATAATTTCAGGTTGATTATGTAATAATTTTTTTGTGTTCCAATTTCATATGAGGAATTAATTGGACATTCTATGTGATAAGAAGTTCCTACAATATCCCTTCAAGGTATCGATATGTCCCATGAACGAAACTAGTTTTTGAATTTTTTTAGAGGCCATAACCATTTATGTAAGATTTCATTGAACATGGTCTTAATGAAATGTTTCCAACACTAGACAATATTTATTCCATCATTCTGAGATTAATAATTTATGACCATTTTATTATTTTAATTTTTATGATATACATGGATTAGTTTCTAGATAATGTTAATTTTGTATGGAATTATTTGATCATCAATTATTACTACAATGTTATTATTTGGGAATAAGATATTGAGTATATGGATGTTAGTTTATGAAATTTTCTTTCTATATAGATTATAACTTATTTACTCATGATATCTTCTAATGTATGTGACCCATACTATGAAACTATACTCACCCTTGTTTTGTTTTCATCACATTATTCATTGAGGAAGGAATCATTCAAAGAGTTCAATGAGAAAGATTATTTACTTTTATTATGATGTATTTTTATATTCCAAATTCAATGTGAGATTTAATTTTGAATCCACTTTACCAAGACTAATAAATACGTTGTCCATTTGGGTTTTGATAACATTAATCTTATTCCAATGTAATAAATCAAACACCAGCTCTAGGCAGCTGGGGTCAGGGAATTTAATAGATTGGTTAATATGACATTCCATCAAAACATGAAATCATGTCAAAAAGGCTATACATGGGAATCAGTTTATTGGGTACCCATTACCTAAAGTATTTTTATACTGAAGTCATCAATTTATCAAGTATCAAAGACTGATTCACATTGTGTACCAATGGAATTTTTTTCACACACATCAAGGATTCCAATTTCATATTTTAATTCATTAGTTAAGAGGTTTCAAAAATATTCCAGAATATATTTAATATCAACAAGGGTCGTTAAATGATCACATAACTCGCAAAGTCCATCAGGGGAACTAGTTTTCATATGTGACCAAAAAAAGATATCAATTCATCATGAATGTTTTCTATTCAAGTATAGATAAGGAATTTATTGTTAATTCTAGAAATGAGCCTTTAGTCAAGTCAACTATCATTGTTAAACCATAAAACCATCAACAGAAAAGTGATACATTATGATATTCAAGAATATTAGAGTTTATAGTGACAAAAACACTACATACAAAAATATATTATTGTAATAGTTAAATATTAATTACATATAGACTAGATACACTCTATAACTATAATGTTTTTATTTATTTAAAAATATTTATATATAAAAAACTAGTTCATAAAAGGATCACCATTATCTCCCACTTGGTTCTTTATAGATAATATAATTCCTTGAAATTACCTTCTAAAAAATATTCACCATATCCTAGGAAGTGAAAACATAAAAATATGTGAAATCTAATGATCAGTAAATGTAAATAGAATAAATATTAATTAATAATCTTAAATGATCATAGGACAATTGTAAGAGTATGATAAAATGGTAATAATATTGGGATATCGTACCCAAATAGTCAAGGAGCGTAAATCATGTGTCATGGAATAAGGCATTTTCAAAATAAAACCAAAATATAAAAATAATGATGAATAATAAAAAATAAATCTTGTATCATGAGAATATTACATTCGAATAAGGAATATGTTTTTGGCATAAAAATAATCATATAAAAACATTTACTTAATAATTCCTAATTTCCAGGACATTCATAGTAGATTGGGTTATCTCCCCATTCAATCATTTCCTTAGTCGAGGTTCACTGAAAAGATACATTACTGGATATTATCCCTTAATATATGATGTTTTCCTTCCTTTTAATGCATTATTATGAAATTCTATATATATCATCAACAAATTAAATAGAGGGGTCTATAATTACATACCCAACCATCACATAATTAAAAACAATATTTTGTGTTCTATAATATCAAAACACATTCATCATATAATCATATAATAACTCATAGAAGTGATATATGTTTCATAGAAATTTGTTCATAATTTTCATAAACCTACCAAATAAGTGATATTGATTATTTCAATGGGTCATATCCCATGTCAATAATGTGAATCATTAATGTATTTTATTATAGTTGAAATACAATTAAAATATTATTAGAACATAACATGAGAAAAATAACCTATTCATTTTTAAACAACTTTTTTAAAATCTAGAAAATTTAAGAAATATTAATGAAATATTTTTAATTGAAATAAACTAGAGAAATAAATAATCTATTATTCATTGAAAATAGTATTCATTCTGGTGGGTAATGTATTTAACTGTTTTTATGATAAAATAATAAATCCTTTCACATTTATTGTAAAAAATAAGAAGAAACTCATTTTGAAAATAACAACATGATTACATTATAAATTTTTTAAATAAATTAAAAAATGTATAATAATTAATTTAATGAATAATTGGATAATTTTTAAATCATTCTTGGAAACATTTAAAATAAAATGTTGAAAAAGAAGAAAAAATTCATCATCAAAAAGAGAAAAATTTCCAGATTTTTCTGAACAAATTACTTTTGTTTATTAAGTAGATAATGTGAGGAAAAGTTAAAGAAAACATTTAATATATATAAATAAACATAGTATAAATAATTATATAATATTTCTGAGTTTTCGATCATATGATTTCATCATTGGAAAATTAAGAAAATGTTTTAAAAAAAATAGACTATAACAAAAAACCATTACCTAAATTACATAGTCCCTTATAAAAAATATAATACACTATATAATTAAATTAAGTTTGTTATAATTTAGTAAAAAAAATATTCATGCCTATAATTCCATTAAATGTCTAATTATAACATTTATATACCATTCATTAATAATATTTTGTCACCAAAATCATTTTGCGTGTTAATTGCTTCATTTTTCATGTATGTTTTTCTTTGGATATTATGGACCTGCCACACTGATCATGACTCATTAATATTTATAATTTCAATCATGATATAAATACAATATATATTCATTATATACATATTGATAAAAATTCATTTAGTGTGGCGATTAAACATGAATTGAATCACTATGTGGAGATGGTTGTCTATATATACGTGGGAGTAAATTTTCAATTTTTTGATAGATGAAAAAAATAAAGATAATAATTATAAATGGTTGAAAAACATTATTATATAATAAATATCATATATATATATATATATTTATTTAAACTTTCTTATAACAAACTATGATAGGTGTCGGTGTAAATAAGAGTCATATAGCTACCAAGAGGTGGTAGTCTGCACATACGCACATGTGATACATTCATCTCACATATGATATAGAGGAGGTAGGAAATGGTTGTTACATTAACATAATTACATGTAAATATATTTTATATATTGAATTAACTTTTTTTGGATGGTGAAAATAGTTTTAGCGTAAGTATAAGAGGACGCAAAACTGAATGATCTTGGATAAGATTTTTATAACTTATGTGAGATCCTTTATTAAGATTAAAACAATATCTTGGATGTATTAGTATTATGATATGGAAAAAATAAAAAGGATAATGGTAATGAAACATTTAAGGATATTGAATAGGTTTTGGAAATGACATATGGTTCAAATTAATGGAATATGGGGGGAGAAATGTTCCATTTTATAACTAATGAGAGGGACACATATTTATTTTTTAAAAATATTTTAATGATATAAGGTCACATCCATGGGAATGAGGATAAAAATTGAAAAAATTAAAGGTTAAGATAATATAAGGTTTTAATATAGTATATTTATAATAATTATACAATTTTAGGTTTAAATCAAACCCTTAACTCTTAGTTTGACCCCTAGTAAACCTATTTTAACATAGACCATAGTAAATTTTCAACATTTTTTACTATAAATTATGAAACAAATAACGTTTTTCCAATAAAATTATAATAAAAATGATTATCAAATATATGGATTCCAATTTACAATATTCAATTTCAATAACTGAAATAATTTTGTATTAAATTATCTTACAAAATGAAATAAAAACTCATTTTTGAAAAATTTATTTTTAAGCCTAAAAAATAATTTGAATCTATTTAGATCCTTATAAAAACATGAATATTAATAATAAAATGTTTTATTGAAAATATAATGTTACATATTTACCCTAGTTCCAAACACCGATTCCTCAAGCCAGTTGGCCAGATAACCTTATGTGCACCTCCCCATATGCAAGTGGTTGTAGAGTTGCAGTGATGGTCTAATATAAATTACATGAACAGATAATATTCTCATTACCAATGAAAAAACAACAAAAAAATTAATAAAATAAACAAATGAAAATATACAAGAAACATAATAATTCCATTACAAATCATAACAAGCAATACATGATGAATAAGAATTGGTAAACATTATCTACACTATAAAATATATATATGTCAATCCATATATTTGTCTAGTGTTAATTTGAATACATATAAAGACACACTAAAATATTTCTAAGTGTGTCATGACACCATGTTTATTTACCTCTTCTATTATCTATCTCAACTCCAACATCTACTATTGGGCTGTTTCCATTATCATATCATGCGAACAAAAAAATCTGTTACAGTATTGATTAGGAATCCTAAATAGGGTGTGAGTACAACTATGTAGGGAACCACAAATGGTGTCTAAAAAAATCCATTACATAACAGTGTATGTAGTTTTATAAATAAGAATGCAAAACAATGTACACTATTATAACATTTCATTATAATTTAATTAACTACATAAATTACCTGGGTTCAGGATGAAACATGAACCATCAATACCTTATTCAGCTTGTGTGGGATTCTGATCCAAATATCATAGGGAATCATAATTCATTATAATTTTGTATTAAATTAACCATTTAATTTAAACTCATCACATGGATACATATAACTATAGTCCATTGCCAACATCGTGGGCCTAGAATGCCATGTCTAGGGACTTGTGTGTGTTTGAAGCATCTATCCTTATGAAACCACTCATTTCTATCACATATGGTATTTTTACGCAAAATTCTACGTCCCACACACATATATCAATCAATCACATATAATATTTTAAATAATATTTCCATGTACTACAAAGGTAAATAAATCAATCACATATTAGATTTTTAAGAAAGTGTCATTTTCCTACACACGTTAACAAAAATAAAACAATATCACATATATAACAAAATCATATAAATAAATTTTATTAATAATTAACCATACTTTCAATATTTTCTTTACTGTGTACCTTATCAGTTTATATAAAATTCAGGGTTCATCAATTTAGTTCACATGCAATAATATGAACAATTGATCATTAAACTATTTATCTAAATTAAATCATATAAACCATTAAACCCTTTAGGTTAATAAAATAACCCATTACATAAACTTAATCAATCAACCCAACATCCTACTAATCAATGAATTCATAAATCCCCAAATATTGACTAATTTCATAATTCCATTAACCTGTCAAATCCACAATCAATTCATTAATTAATTAACAAATTAATTATTCCCATTCAAGATTAAATATATAAACATGAATTGTAAATTTCTCAACTACAGACTCATCATTGAAAAAATAATTTCAAAATTGATAAATACACCACCAAGATCATGATTTTTGGTGGAAATTCACCTTGCTAGAAATCCCAATATTTATGTGGAAATATCAATTTCACAATAACGAATGATATGTAGAATGAAAAACTAGACCAATATATAATATATTATGTTCTATAAAAACCATGTTCAAAACCCATTAGTATGGGATAATAAAAAATTAATCCTTATTAAGAAAGAGATATGAGAGGGAGGGAAAATCCAAATGGAATGAGATCACATTCCAAAAAATGTGAAATTCCATTAACTAGAGCTTCGATTAAACGAGAATGGAGTATAGAAGTTATTGAAATAAATACATGAAATCCCAAAATTGAAGGAAAACGTATTAGGAAGATTAGGGTTGAATGAGGGTGAAATATGAGGGTATTATAATTAAAAAATAAATTTTTAGTGGATTTTAAACTGCACGCACATGGTTTATTGGGATGGGGGAATATGGTTCTTTAAACAGTTCACCTTAACCTTGCATCTCACATATGGGGTGGGGGATTTATTGTTTCTGCTATGAGTAAGATATCTAGAAAATCCATTTTCCATATATGAATCTACCCTTGTTCCAAGAATTCATGGTTTACTTGGGTAGGGTGCATTGTTTGTGAAAACCTTGTGCCAAACATGAAATTCCCATTCTTCTACCAAAATTCTCAATTTCCTCCGAAAATAACCCTGAACCAAAACCCAAATACTATATTACCAATTATGGGTAAAAGTGTTCCAAAATTGAACATGATCTATGTCTAAAAATTGTTAGGATATTACAATCTCCTAACCTTATAAAATAATTACCTTGATCAGTACTCCCATGTATCTCTATGTTTTTGAGGTTAACAAAATGGGCCACTAATCCAACATATCTTCTTCTCTATCCACTATTTTCTCATGGACATGAACATGTTTCTACAATACTCAAACTATCAACATGTTTTTTCTATAAAACACTTACTTACTGGGATCAATTACATGTTACATATTTTCATCAAAGGACACATCAATCTCATGCCCAACTTTAATAACATTAATAAAATGTGAATGTTTGGAGTGGTAATTTTAAAACTGTTTGATAAGAAGAACATTGATTGTATTAGTAAGCCTCAATGGTAGATCATATCCGTGTTCCAATTGACCTATTTTCTCCACAACCCCAAAAGTTCCAACCAACCAATTCCCCAAATTTCCCTGTCTATGAATCCTATAGTGATCAAATCTCCATTAAACATGAAGGAAAACACAATCACCTAATATAATCTCATGTTGTCATCAACATATTTCAGCATAGAACTTCATCCTTCTGTAATCCATATACTTATATTTCCAGATAAACTAAACTTTCTCTAATTTCTCCCACACTAGACAAATTCCCAACAACATGGGCTCTCCTACATCCATCTCATATAGAGATGGTCTTTATAGACTACAATAAAGAGGCTCATGTTGGTCAGTCTGAAGTGTTTCCTCATAATTGTTGTTATACGTGAACTCCACACGCTCTAGGTACTTCTCCTAAGACCCATCAATGTCTTGGATTTTGTCTGTATCATATCTTACAAAACCTATACAGTACATTCTAACTACCCATCTATCTATTGCTGGAAATCCGTATACATAAATATTTTCATACTAAGATCTTTCTGAAACACCTGAATTAAATTAAAGGTCAAAAGTTATTCATGGTCAGAAAATATACACCATGGCATGACATGAAAATCTAATATCTCCCAAACATTCAACTCTTCATACTGATTGAAAGGAAAAATCTATTATATAGTCATGGAATGTGATACTTTCCTCAATGTGTCCAAAATAAACTAATTGGCATCATTCATCCATGGTTTCTTAGGAGAACGTCCATTAAATTCAAGGTGAGATTATCTCACTTTTATTCTAGAATGGGAAATGAGTGTAGTAAACCACCAGGTAATTGATTCTCATCCTCTAACTTTTGATATGCGTTGCATCATGTCATGAACCTTCCAATCTCATTTTTCATACATGGCCACTAATACATTCGATGTAGGTCATGTTACATTTTTTCCATTCTTAATTTTACCACCCAATTCATGTAATGAAATTCGTGAATTAGATCCTCTCATATAATCATGTGCACAAAAACATGATTTATAACATAAATGATCTCATCCTCATATATAGTTCAATCTAAAGCTGACTCCCCACCTCCAGGGCATTTCCTCAAGAACAAACCCTCTCAATCCTCATACATCTAGTCTATGATCCTGATAATATTTATAGAATCCAATAATAATGAGATGAGTATTATATGAACTTTTCCCACACAAACCACAATATATATCTCATCTATTTATGCCAGAATCCTCCATAATAACTAGACTCTTAAACATCCTATGTTCGAGTTTTCTGGCAGAAAGTGTTTGAAACAATGTTTCCCTTCATGGGTATTTATGATAGATCAAAATAAAGTCAACATATATACCCATACCACATTCACTTATATATATTCATGTTGCAATAAAAAAAGATATACTTTATTCTGTTTTGATAAATTACACAACATACTTTTTTCCCCACAAATAATGATACCAACACTTCAATGAATGAAATGGTATAGTTTACCTGAGCTCATGCACAGTGTAATTCCATTCAGGTGGCCTTATCTTTTGTGACCCATATGGCACAACTCAATCCCATTGCATCATAATTTCCCCTCGATCGATCCTGGATGCATCATAGAATACCTTATACTCCTCCCATGGCCTGTGTATGATCAAAATTAGTGTAGTTGTGAAATGTTCATCAACTCATGGATTGCATTCTTAGATTATACAGACCTTTAAAGCTTAAATACCTTACTTGTCAAGCCCAAATGTGGTTTTTATAAGTTGGAATAGTCTTGGATGAACCTCAAATAATATCCTTATAAACCCAAAAATCTATGGATATTGAAAATATTTTTGGGAAACTCCAAAGAAATAATGTCCTGCACCTTCTTTGGATCCACTAACACACCTGTCTTCATGATGATGTTACCTATGTTAAGTACCAGGTTGATCTAGAATTAACACATTGAAATATTTGGTTATAGAATATTCTCTATCAGGGTAATTAAGATGAAGTTATGATATTGGTAATGATCATCAAAATTCATGGAGTACACTAACCTTCCATCCATAAAATAATGAAAAACTGATCTCAGTAAGGGTGGATGATTTGGTTCATCAAGGCCATAAACCATGTTGGAGAATTGGTTAACCCAAATTATATTATGGTGAACTCATATAGGCCATACATGATTCTTAATGTAGACCATAAAATGTAATAATGTTTTACTAACCAATTTGGATACCCATACATCAGGTAGATCATAGAGAAAAAATATTCTATGAACTAGTCAAATAAATTGTTCATACATGGAAGAGGTGGGTATTTATTCATTCTCAACTAGCATAACATTTGGTAATTGACACATTATGAAAGTTCCCATCATCATTCCTATAAAATAATTTTTGAGAACCCCAAGGTTACATACATGGATATATAATCCACTTATCCATCAACTCTTCCTGTTGATTATTTAGCTATTTATCCTCCATTGGTGTGATTATATGTGGTGGAATTGAAAGTGGATTAGATCTAGGAATGGGATAAATAGAGAACTCCACATGTATCTCGGGAGGCACCCTTATGATGTCATATGGAAATAATAAATAAAACTAGTACACTATGGGTATAAACACATTTGGATTCACACCTCCGTCATCCAGCAAAATACATGAATCCTGGGTGGTGAGCCCCCCAAAATTCTATTTAATTATAATGGAATGGCCTGGATTGATATGCCCATGTCAATTGTGAACAAAACTATTTCCCTCATAAGATATAAAGGTAACTATTCTATGGTAAAAATATATATGATATCTGAATACTATGAAACAATCCATACTCAAATTCATGTAAAACTTTAAAATAAAAGGGGTGGAAGGATCCCAACTAAAAGAGGGCTCATCAACATCGAGAGAACACCCATTGAATAAGTAGATTTCAATTGACCATAATCCCAATGGTGAATCAACATTTATCACACAACTAAAAAACTCTATATTTAGACTCAAACCATTAACATGTTTTGTACATATAATGGAAGGAGTGAAACTAGTATAAAAAAGGAACTTTTTAATTATAGAAGCTATAAAAATAGTTCCTCTAAAAGTCTATGATTCAACCTCTCTATCCACAATTGTTAGCTTTACTACATGCAACCATGACTCCCTTATATTCTATGTTGTAGTGTGAGTCTAGTGACCTAAACCAAAAATTTTATATGGGAACTATTTCATAGAATCACCATGTATCCTACCTTGACAACTACAACTAATAGGTCTCTGACTAACAGACTGATATGTGGTAGAAGACCCCCTTCCTATAATTTGGTTCTATCTAGATCCTTCTTTATTACGCATCTAATGTTGATTCCTAAAGAACAATTGAATATGTCACATCCTATATCAACAATGGGAGTCTACCAGTGGTCAAGGGTAACTATATATTAATCTAACATGGCCTACCACATAGGGGGAAGGTGACTTGGGTGAGGTCATGTGTAACTAATCTCCCCTAGCCACTCTACATTCTATCTACTTGGTTGAAATTATCATAGTGATTATTTATACTCTTAAAATACAAACCTTATGTTCATATAATAGAAACCACATGTCCTCCATTGGATTCCTCCTTGGATCCCCTCAGATACGATAGCATGATTCACTACTTCAGAAAATTTCTCCAGCCAAATGATGTAACCCTAGAACTAAATTTCACATTTCTGCCCATCCGGAAAACATTTTTCCAATTTCTCATCATCTATAGACAATGATGGAACAAACAATTCCAAATCTGTAAATAGACCAGCATAGTCCATCATATTCATACTTCCCTGGGTCATCCTTACAAACCTGTCTTCCGTATCGTGCTATAAAATCTAATGGTAAATGTGATCCAAGAATATATCCTGAAAGTCCTTCCCCTCTACATTATCTACATGTCCATTTTAATTCTGGATGTTCCACAAACACTATATTTGATGATATAAAATATATGAATCCTATTTTACTATCTTCTTAGTAAGAGTCTCTATGTGTTCTAAAATTGTTTAGACAGACTCAATTAAGAACTCAACTTCCTTAGATCCACCCACTCTAGTAGAAGTCATTAGGGGTTCCCATTTAAAATACATTGTAAAACTAGACATGTTCCACATAACAATCCATGGGTCTCCTTCCATAATCAACATAAAGTGATAAATGTTTCATTGAACATCTCCCCATCTCTTTCACCAAAAAATATTTTGCGCCTCAGGTTCCACAACTGGAAGCACATTACAAACCATGTACTCATGTCTTCCAATAAATAAGAGCCATTATAGAGGAATATATATAATATAACTAACATACATCTGACGATACATTACAAAACATTAACAAATTTACATAATATGGATTCACATAAATCCATAACAATTCTACCCCCACATCCCACCACATAGTCAACAACGAGGTGCTATCACCACCCCATCCATCCCTCATCAAGGTCATAGTACACATAGGGTGAAGCATTTTAAAAATTCATATTCCTAATTAGACACTCATAATTCACGTTAATTTCCAATACTTAGCCTCATTTAAACTTTTCAATTTCATTTTAGGAATATTTATCATTTGAATTTGACAACCATGAAAATATATTTTTTAAAAAAACTAATCTGAAAACCTTCTTTTCCATGTATGAATAAAATGATGTGTGTACCAATGAATCCAAAGTTTATAAAATCATTTGGGTATTCTCAACTCTCATTCCATATCATTCCATGAGTAAAATCTCAAAAAATATTAGACACAATAATAACATCACAGAATAAGTGCATCACTCAAGGTGATAGAACATCCAATTGTTACAATACACATCCATAGTAATAATCCCACAATGATTACATAGTTTTACCCCCATACACGGGTTAGATACTCTTAGGAACAAGCTCTATACTATGTATTGAATCATTCTAGTATCATATATAATTTTTCTATGTAGTAATACAAAATAAAACAAAATAAAAATGCATTTGATACCCCTTTAGGACATCCCGACCTAGGTTCCACACACTAGTTCCTTATGCCCTTTTCCCACATGACCTCCTGGAATACCGCCCCCAATGCTATAGGATTATTTCTAGTGGTGGGGGTATAATATATAATACATGGCTACACAATAACCTATTTATGAATGAATTAAAATAGTGGAATAAATAATGAATAACCCAATGAAATTAAACAATTACCATAATAATACCATAATCAATAATAACCTTTAATACACAATAAATAAAAAATTTAGACTATATCAAAAATTAAATAGTAGATATGTCATTCTATATATGTTTCATCTGTCAATATGAAAAAAATGAATACAAAATGAAAACTCACCATCTATGTCCCAACACAATGTCTAGTTCCTTCATCAATGGTCTACCCTAAATCAATCATCTATCATAGTCCACATTATCGTTTATTTTCATGTATACATGAAAAATATTTTTGTATTAATCCGGATGACTGATTAGGGTGTGATTAAAACATAGTAGGTCACCAATAACAGTTTTTAAAAAATATCATGTCTATAATACAATTTGAATTTTTATAAATAACAGGGTAGAACAAGTAAATTGAAACTAAATGTCATTATTCCTAAATTAACCATAGAAATTATTCAGGTTCATGAGGACACTTGAACCATCAATATATGCTTCATCCCATACCAAATCGAAAACAAATTTCCAAGGGAATCAAAATTCAATACAACATGGGCCTCAATTGTCCATTTAATTTCATTTCATTCTATGACTACTATAACCGTATTATAATTCCATCATTTTGGGCCTAGAATTCCATATCTTGTACCCTAATGGCATTTTTAGAGTACTTATCGCACAACTCATTATTATTCCATATAAGACTTTGAAAAATTAGTCGGTGTCTGAAACTCATATATCACTCAATCAAATATAGTCTTCTAAAAGAATCAGCCCATCTCCTACAATCTTATATCATCCAATCCCATATGGGCTTTTCAAACATCAAGCCATATCCTACACACATCATCCAGTTTATCAGAATATCAAATATATACAAATTTCAAATACAGAAAGGTTAAGAATCATCATCATTCTTATCAAAATTATCATTAATGTGTTCCATTTAAATTTATTAAACAAAAAAAGTTTATCAGATTAATTCATAACACTAATAATTAATCAATTCCCTAATAAATTAATTAGCGAATTCACTATTTAATTAAACTAGCTCAAGATAAAACTGGTAAACATGAAATATAAATTTCAAAATTACAAACACATAATTGAAATTAGGATACTAGGAATTGATAAAATAGTCCACATACCACATGATAATTGGTGGGAGTTTTCCCAGATGTAAATCTTTAAATTGAAGAGGAATGATCAATTTCATAATGAAAAATGATATATAGAACCAAGACCTATGTCAATATTCAATATATTAAGACCTATAAAAACCAAGATATAAACCCACATCCTAAGGGTAATAAAACATTACTCTTTATTCATAAAGATATATTTGATAGAGAGAAATATTAATGGGAAGATATCACAATCGGAAACAGCTGCATATCCTTCTACTAGATCATTGATTCATTAATAACAGAGTCTTAAAAGACATGAAATCCAACTGATAGATCCATGAAACGAATGAGAACCTCTTAATTAAAGCATGTGTGAATAATGGTGAAATCTTATTGGTTTGGGAATTTTATGATATTTTTTTGTGGGATGAAAAACCATGGGCATGATTTCTAAGGTTGGGACACAAAATTTCCAAACAGTGTGTGATTACCGGGATCCTCACTTAGGTGTGTGAGTGGCAGTGGGGGAGGGGGTGGGGTTCATGGTTTATACTAATTGGTCACACAGTTTGATATATCGCATTCCATCCATGAATTTCATATTTACGTGGGAATGCACATTTATCTGGGGTGGGGCACATAGTTTGGGAAAACCACACACCAAACATTCACTGCCCATTCTTCATAAAAAACTGTCATTTTTCACAAAAAGAAACCCTATAAAAAACCCACCATGATATTCCAAATAAAGAGAAAAAATGTACCTGAAATGATCTAATGATGTCTCTAGTGGAGGTTGGGATATTTGATATAATTTTTTAATTTCATTAATTAAACTAATAAATATATGTTTATTTATTTTTCTCCTATAAAAAAAATTACAGTCCTAATAATAGTTTTAAAAATTTTAGTTTTAAAGACAAACTTTGAACTTATACCAAAATAAAGTATTATGAATATTTATTTGTAATTTTTTAAATTATTTTTATTTAAAACAGTCTTATGTTTATTTTAGATAAAATTCAGAAAATAATGTTGATTTTATATCAAATTAAGTGGACTTCATTAATAAAATTTAAACTTTTCACTAATTACTAAAAAATAAATATCATTAGAAAAAATATAAATAGTAAGCCTATAAAAATATGGAAATATTGATATGAAAATTGATATTCATTTACTATCTTCAAATTTATACCTATGTTATTAATTTGTTAAAATATTAGGGAAAAAATTGTTGTAAAAATTATTTATGATGAAAACAATATTTTGACTCATAAAATGTATTTTTTAAAAATTGAGTACTTATTTAATTTTAATTAATCAATAAGTTGTATTTATTTAAAACCATTATAAATATATTTATCATAATGTTGTTATAACTATTCAAATCTAAAAATTTAATAGTTTGGTCATAAATGATTTCTTTATTGTTGTTCGTTTTGGATCGGGGTTCCATTTAAAGAACTCTGTTAAATACTTCATGTTAATTTCAAATGAAATATATAAAATCATGAGTTGTAACATTATACTCACCACTACCACCTTTAATTAAATTATTCCCCAAAATACCAACACTATAATAGAAAAATATTATTATATCTATGTTCATCATGTCTATTGTATCCCATATAGGATCCACAAATATGGATTCCCCCAAACAACATTAACCAGATGCGTAGTCATGATCCATAAAAAATTATCTTTATGGTCAATTATTTCTATCAATAATTCTTCATATGAAAGATAATTATTTAGTGTTAATACATTGTTAGAGTATTATATATATATATAATTATGTATATACTTACACAAAAGTGATATGTGGAACACATATTGAACATAATATTGGTTTTATGTGAGTGACAACAAATAAGAATTAATAGGACTCCAATTTTTTTCTCTAAAATAAAATTATACCAAGGAATCAAATTCACTTTCATTATAAATATCATAATCATCTTCTATAAAGAAGTTTATTGGAATAATTTCTTATCAAAATTAAATTATACAAATCATGAATGATATAAAGACAAATATTTTATTGGCTCGAAGCTACCTTGACATGTTGCTAAAAGGATCTAAAATTCAATTCAATTTCATCCACTAGATTAGGAACCAAGATTATGCTTTATCTGTCTTTATCCCAACAAGTTAGAGTTTAAAACTAAATTTCATAGAGGGACTAATAAGTATCTATTGGGATGTTATATTAATGGCTATTAATATCAGATAAATTAACTATAGGATGGAGTTGATCCCAACCAACATTGAAATCACGAGAAAAATATTTCATTATATATTAGAATGATTATATTGTCATATAATGTTAGAAATATATAAGAGGATGACAATTATAACTGGAAAAAAACAATATACCAAGAGTGTGCTAATGATATCTAAAAACACCAATGTAATCCTTGGATATAAATAAAATACAATATAATTTTGGGCTACATAAAAAATTACCACTTTCTTAATTTATTACCTAATAATTTTATTAGGAGAGAAATATTCAATAACATAAATCATGTTTTCTTGACATCATTTGGTTATTGGATAAAACCTAATAAGAATTATGTTCTTAGATGTTTTTGGGTGTCTATTGATAAAAATCCAATATGATGTATTAATATTTCAATTTTGGTATGGATAATTGTTATAAAATTCCCTTATATCTTAGTCTCTCAGCCTTTACATATGACATACCAAGAACTAAGATACATACTCGGAAATATCTATCTTCATGTTGTCCCGCCATAAATACTCTTTCATATCATTACTAATCTTAGCAGTTATAGGATTACTATAGAATACTTAGTTATGAGCTTTGTCCAATTGAAAATTCATTTAGAATGGCATTTTATAAATGTATAATTAGTTACTAAATATTTTCATCCCCTAATAACCACGGTTAAACTCATGGATGATTATCACTATTATTTTAAACTCCGCATCCTACTTTTTCATCACATTAAAATTCACATGTCCAGATGGTTGATCACAAATTTGATCAACATAAGTTTCCCCATATCCATCATGATAGAAAGAAATTAAATTTTGAAATAGAAAAATATATTATATTTTGGGATTGTAGACGCCGAAAAAAGTCCATAACTCCTAGAGGATGTTTCAAAATGGAAAAGCAAAGTCATATTCGGAATCAGAGGCCCGGTCCAGAGGCCCGGGAAGTGGTGTGCGAAATAAAGGAGGACTTGCGTGAAATAATGATGTGTGAGAGAAGTACTCCTGGGATTCACGTAATCGAGCTGATGGCGCGTGCAATTTTGCGTGCCCCGGTTCCGCGCGGTGAAGCTTTGCGCGCCAACAGTTCCTGTCACGGTAAATTTCGCGCACCTCCTGGATTCTGCGCCGACCAATGCCTATAAATAGAAGTCGACCCCAAAGGGTTTGGGGTTGCGGAATTCGGACCGGCTTCTGTGCGCGCAATTCGACTCCCCCCCTCCTCGTGCGCAATATAACTGCCAGGTAGTTCCCCTTTTCGCGTAACCTTGCCTCGGGGTTCACCTTTGCGCGCAACTCCACTGGGTTAAGTGAATTTACCCAATCTTATGGGTACTTCCCTTGCGCGCAATCATTGCCCCTTGCATTCAATATCCTTCTATGCGCGCAATACTTTGCGCACAATCACCTATCCACACAATCCTCTGTCCCTATTACGTGCCATCCCGGTGTTTTGCGCGCAAACCTTATTTTTGCGCGCAACACCCAGGAACCCTTTACCTTGACTCCCCTTGGCTGCCTTTCCGCACTGGCACCTAATGTATCCCCTGCCCGGCATGCGCGCCATGCATTGTTTTCCCGTACGGATTTCCTGGATCGTACGAAGTAACCTCAAGGTCCCTTGGGTGGTGTTTCCTGTTGCATTGTTTTGCCTTATGATTCTCTGCATAGGCATGCTAACGGCTATTGCTTCTTCACATAGCCACGCTAACGTGGACCCCTCAATGGTTCTCCCTGCGGCCCCCTTCATTACGGCCTTTCCGATTCCTTCCCTCCCACAAGGGGTAGATGGCATTAAGCATGTAAGCCCTAGGGGTGTGGAGCGAACCCACATCGTCCAAGCTATAGGACGTTAAACTGCTAAGCAACTCTTCCTTAACACATGAAATTTAACTGTGGTCCGACCCCGTGCTTCGCACGTAGGGTCCCCCCAGATCAGACATTTTTTACACCTCTTGTCTCCACCGGAATGGAATCTTCCTTGAATGGAATGAGATCCTCCTTGTTGGAGTGGCGTTTGTCCACGGGGGAAGGACTGCCTCAGAGCGTAATCCCTTAGCCTCTCTTACGGAAGGTTGCACCCCTGCACCTCCATACTTCCCCCCTGCCATGGCCAGTGGAGTCCCTTTCCCACTGTGCTTTGTCTCACCATGAGCATCCAACTTGGAGTAAGCCATGGCAGCCAGGGCTGCTAACCATGCATAAGCCCCTGTTTCCTCTTTGAGCCGCTCAACACGTAAGCCCCTTTCTGCTTCCCACGGACGCACCCTTTGCAACGTGATCGTCTAGTCTCTCCTACCACATGTTTCTCACACCAAGCATGACTCACGTGGGCTTAGAGCGCGCATCAACTATGGCATCCTCTTATGGGCCGCCTCAGAGCGTAATCCACATACCAGCGAACTACGTGGACTTTGATCCATGCTAACGCATGGTATGTAGGAAGCCTCCATGAGGTTCAACCCACCACCCGGTCATTCCGACCTCTCCACGCCGGTTCCCCGACCAACATCGGCCGCCTCAGAGCGTAAGCCCCATATCCACCATGGGACACCTCAAAGCGTAAGCCCCATATTCCTCGTCCCGTATAATGTTAAACTATATGCCCTCGTCCCGCATGACGTTAAACTATATCTCGTCCCGCATGACGTTAAATTGTATGCCCTCGTCCTGCATGATGTTAAACTGTATCTCATCCCGCCTGACGTTAAACTATATATCGTCGTCCCTGTAGAGACCCGAAGCTTGATGTACATGAACATTACATTACTTTTTCGGAATACTTAGTACATAACAAAAACCAATCACACAAGGATCGTAATAGTTTAGTGTCTTTGGAAACTCGGAATAAAATCTTCTAATCGTGGTGAAAGATCTTCAATATCTCCCATAAAGATCTTCCTTTTTTTATACCTAAAACCTTTCATTATATCCTGGGGAAAAGAAAACATAAAAGGGTGAGCTCAAATGCTCAGTAAGGGTAAACAAAAGAAATATCAATCACATCGTATTCATAAGAACACAACATTTTGGAAATCATAACCTGCAAAAGAGAACATAATTTCATAACATGGGATAAATCATGGTAGTGAAATGTAATCACAATAATAATAACTTAAAACATGAAACTGTGTGGAATTCACACATAATCATAGAGAATCATTTCTTGTTAGTCAAGACTCATTTCCAAGACTATCTTAGTGGACAAAGTCCCTTTCTGAATCGAGTAACCCACGTTTCAGTCCCGTTTCACAGAACCGGTATAACCTACCATTCCAGCCATGTCTATCTCATGAGATATAAAATCTTTAACCAATGCATTGGAGGGAGATATAGGTCCCACCCATCTAATAATGATACCATTCTTATGTGTGCCACAAAATAAACATACATCATTCATAATAACCCAATAAATAAAATGGGTTTCCTAAACATCATGTCATCATAATCCATAAACAATGGATATCATTTCATCATAAGAAAATGGAAACCATTTAAATAATAAAAACATTTTACTTGAAACATACATATCAAACAATGTCATCTTAGATGGAAAATAGTATTGAAAAAACACTTGAAATGAATTCCTGAGGAAAATATCCTTTCTTCTTTAAAATCATTTTCTTTTCACAAAAATCCATGCAATTTTAAAAGATAAGGGTTTTGTTGAAAATAATCATGCAATCTTGTAGAGGAAGCTTCTTGAAAATGAGGTGTTATGAAAACCGTAAAAATCCTTTCACGCCGTATAAGTTAAAAATAACATTCTCCTCGTACTTTTGTCGGAAAAGTCAAAAAGTGCCTTTTATGGTAACCAAAGGAAAGATTCCATTCATACAATGTGGTAAAAAGTCAATAAAGGGTAAAAGCGACTTTAAACATTCATGGAAGAATGGTAAACATTTTATAAAAACATTTTTAGAAAACATGGTCATGGATGATAAACGTAACCCCAGTAAATACTTACGTATAAGCAATCTCAGATAAAAATGAGATTGAAAATTTATCCATTACCTTAGGTCCGATTTGCTTCGTATGTGTCCGAACCTCCTGTATAATGATTTAAATAATGTCATTGACTTATTACAGAATCATATTCATTGTTATGATATCATATATGGTTCACTTATGACTTTATATAACCCGTTCTTTTGTAAATTCCATGTTAAAGAAGCGTTTTGGGTAAAATCGTTTCATTTATCGTAGGTGTTTTGACTTGTTGTTCTTGACATTATTATTACTTATATCATGATTTACTTACTTCCAGAATATAAAATATGATTTATATATCATATATATTTAGTATATATATATATATATAATAGATAGATAAATGAAATGAAAAACACTGTTCATGGAGACGGTAGTCCGTACGTACGCATGAACGCTGTTTTCCTTTCCTTATTGTCTTGAATGGAAGTAAGTAGATGACATACATATATATATACATAAATCCAGTAGCTTTATAATGTCATATATTTCATTATTATTTCTTATATATACTTTATAATCATTCTTAAATGGTTAACATGGAGAATGAATCTCATCGTGTCGTGGAGACGGTAGTCCGTACGTACGCACGAGCGATGATATCATTTCCATAAATATTGAATTGAATTGGAGTGGATTATACAATATATCAGAATCAATATGATGTTGTAATAACTATGTATAGTTATTCTTTACACCATTATACCCATCCATGTAAGGTTGTGGTGGAAAATAGATTACACCACGGCGTGGAGACGGTATTCCGTACGTACGCATGCGCGGTGATTTCTTTTTCTGTAGGATGGATAGATGGTGAAATAGGGTTGTTTCATACTTATAATAACATATCAGTATATCAGTGATACTGATGTTATTACTTCATAATGAAACAACCTATGAAGAATAAGTGGAAGAAGAAATAAAGATGAATGAATTGGCAACGGTAATTACCTCTTCTTTGAAGCGCCTCTTTGAGACCTCCTCTTAGGGCACTAAAATTGGTCTTTGAGGAAGACCAGAACCTCTAGGATGTTTCTAGGGAAGTGGAGAAGAGATTTTGGTAGGGGTTGGCCGAGCTTGAGTGCTCAAATTGGTGTGAGGAGGAGGGGGAGGAGGTGTCCTTTTATAAGGGAGGAGAGAGGCACCTTTGGAATTCTTAAAAATATTAATTTATAATAAATCTAACCCCACATAAAAACGTCCAAAAATGAATCATATTCGAATATTAGATAATATAAGGTTGTAATATCATCAACCAATAGAATTTATACATGTTAGGAATTTATTTTAAACATTATCAACATGATTTATCCTTATTTAATCAATTTAATTTTATTTATGGTAATAACATTCTAATTTTTAAATTATAACAAATAATTACTTATTTGTTGTGAATTGTCCATAATTGGATTCTTAATAACATTTTAGATCATAAAAATTAAATTTATAATTTTGAAATATTTTGTGATTTTTAATCAATTTTATAATATGTTTTTTTTATAAAATAACATTAGTGTCAATTTTGACACTATTCATTTATTTGAATTTAAATAAAATAAATACAGAGGATATGTTCGAACTAAAAGTTTTAATAGATTCATAAAATGTCATATGTATCCTAAAAATTATTGGATCACATTAAATAGTTCATATAATATTTATTTTATTATTTTTGAAACCATTTATTTGGTTTATCTCTTAATAAAATAAATACTACAACATTTTTGTATAATTATTTAATATACTTATTTGTTGCATAAAAATTAAAAATAAAATCCTATGATGAAAATAAATCTATTACCTTTCGCAATAATACTTTTACTCGAATTTATCATCTTAAAATCACAATATTTAAATTGTTATATTTATTAAATTATGAAGGTGACAACTTTGGCATCATTTAAAATAAAATAATATAAGTGTCATAATCGCTTTTATAAGGCTCCAAATGGTCAAATATTCAACCATTGGATGCTTATGGTTTATATTTACATGGACGATAAGTTTTGGTTAGGTATTTGTGCATTTTATGGTCACTATTAGTTTAATAAAAAGAATATTCTTGATTTTTAACTAGATAAACAATTTCTGCATCACTATTGTGTCATAATTAATGATAATTATTTAATCCCTAAAAATTATAAATAAATTTATATGATGTAGATAATTTCATTATCTTTCTGTATACTATTCATGTTCGAAGTTTCATGAAGTTTATCACTAAATTAAAATTAATATACTTATAAGATTTAAGAGAGTGACATGTTGTCAATTTCTTTGGTTTTAATAATAATTAAGTTATATTCATGGACAAATGTCCATTAAATGATTCTAATCAGACCCTTAGGTGATATGGGTCGACTTTTAGTCATCCAATAGAATTTTGACATTTGTTAGGGTAATTTTAAAATATTATATTTGCCCTTAATTACCCGATTTACCTATAACTATGGTAAATAAAATTTACCGTAGTTACTATTCATAATTCCCAAAAATAAAAAGTAGCTTATTAACATAATTTGGACCCACTTATTCCAAATATGGAATCCATTTTTCCAAATTCAATACACAAAAGATGCTGAAATTAAATTAAAATTAATCTCGTTGTCGAATGAAAACGGGTTTTTCTTTAAAACATTGCAAAAGATTGAATTGATTTAACCTACGAATTCAAGGTAAAATCAATGCTAATGACATAAATTATATTAAATGGTAAAATTATATTCTATTTATACTTTAAAACCATTCAATATTATAATTTAACCACATAAGATATTACGATGAAAAAAGTTGTTTTTAATTAAAATATAGCGTGTTTTTACTATTCATTACAATATGAAAGTTATCGGAAAAATATCAAAACTTTATCTAATGTAAATTTTTATATCCTGATTCAAAAGAAGAATATTATTTTGTCAAATTGAAAATATAACAATGTCAAAAACTATATTTAAAGTGGGTGCGCCATCAAAAGGCGGTAAAACTGCATTTTTCGAAAAATACTTATTTTACCCGAAAAATTTATTTTGTTCTTATACCATGTTCTAGAAATGTGTATGATGAATAATAATGTTATAAAATTCAAATTTTAGTTAATACTATTCATAACGGCTAGTTCATGACAATATTATAATAATATAACATTGTTTATTAAAACCCGGTATTGCGTACAACACACGCTATCGAGGAAGGTCGCGATTGCGTGTAATGCAAGCCAAGTCAGGGTTGCGTGTTGTGAAAGAATCCTTCGTTGTTTCGTATAACAGAATCCAACAATATTTCATTTATACATTTAATATATATATATATATATATGTACTCAATGTTGCGTAGAATAACTATTATAAAAATTGTGTGTAACACGGTCCAAGAATAGTGTTGCGTATACTGCATGCTAATACGGTGTTGCGTATAGCGCAAGGTAATCTTGGTGTAGAATACAACAAAAGACATTAATGAAATTAAAATAATATTTTTCATAAAATCTCTGGGTGTTACATTCTACCCCCCTTAAAATGAATTTCGCCCTCGAAATTCGTCGGGGTTATGAATGGTTTACTATTTGAAAGTTTCTTTGATAGAAACCCACATCGTAAAAAGGAATACCAAAACTTATCTTTAAAAACAAAAGTATGAAACCTAATGGTTACCCAAATAAACTAATCACTGGGTTTCCACATAGGTGAAAATATGGATATGGAAGAGAAATCTAACCATCATGTTCTGATGGAGAGTGGTAGAGAACATGGCTATGGAAAATCTAGCAATCACAAAGCCATAAATTTGTGATGATCTAGGGTACCATCTGATTCATCGGATATAAAAGCACTAGGACAACATTTTTGGTTTTCAAGATCATTTCCCTAAAGTTGAAAATTTGAATTAGAATAAATACTTACTTTATTTTGGTACAATCTCACTGTTGTTCGTGCCTTGAATAATTTCCACTTCATCTCTTAAATAAATGAAGTTGAATTTGTTATTCATGAAGTGTTAGCAGATCATGTGATAGAATGACGGGTCATTCCATCTGTCTCAAACCAAAGGTTAGCAAAAATTATATACATAAGTCGATCTATAGTGAGATTAATCATATATTGTTCCTAAAATGGACTTATACTTCATATATCATACTGCTTAATATAATAAAACTAGTTTCTACTAAACAAGGACTTCCTGTAGGCCAGTGGTAGGTGATAAAGGCCAGTCGCACTTCGGTTGTGGGTTCGATTCCTAGAGCCTTGTCCGACGCGATGGGCTGTCTCCCGTCCTGCAGGTTGTCCTTTTTCTAAAGTTATTTTACTATAACATCCCATCAATAATATCTAAAATCTTCTATCCTTAAACAATACTAACTTATGTCCAACATAACCGATTCTAATCTTTAGGCTTATCCATAATACTATAGTCCACTCTCATAATATTGTGAAAACGATTACCAGATATTTAATACCATCGTTGATCCCCATATATCATAAGATATGTCTTGTTGGTTACATTCCAAACATTCAAAGGCCTTAATCATGTATTCTCTTGAATACCCATTGAACCTTAGTGAAAACATGAATGCAGTTAAAAGTTAACTCTTTCCACATACCACAATCCAAATATTCTCTATACTCAAACCATGATATAACCTTCTCCTTATATCAGTCATGAGCTCATGAATACAATCAAACACCTCATTATCTTATTATTCCTTCATTATGCGCATATCATCTAAATTCCAAAAATATCTGAATAACCTTTCATGGATAGTGGTACCATTAATCATACACTTTCATATCTCAAGGAAAGAAAACAGTGTAACAATCCTTAGATGTCTCTTTATTCCATAGTACCATGAGATTTCTTATACAACATTACACATGATAAACATGTAATCAATCCACTATATTCTTAAACCATTGACCGAGCTTCAACAATTCTTTCATCTCAAATATCATTTGTAGTCTCTTCATCATCATCAACATAAATACTACCCATATAACCATACTGATTCTCTTCATGAGACTTTACCTTAGGGAATTGGTTTGCATAATGCCCGTACATTCCACATTTAAAACATTTAACCATTGTTGATGTCGTAGCAATACCATTATCCTCATCCCTGGTGTTAACTGAACCTTTTCCTTTGCACTTACTGGCTTTGTGTCCTTCTTTTCCACACCCAAAGCATCTTCCAGTTCCTTTGAAACATTCTCCTTGATGCCTCTTCCCACATGATTTACATAGGGGAAATTGAACTTTATTTCCTCTATGATCATCATGAAACTCCATCTTTCTCTTATTAGCCGAGTCAGGAAACTTACCAAATTTTACATTATTGGTCATATTATGAGATTGCTGATTCGGCATAATAATGATGTTTGGACTTCCAAATCCCATTTCATTTGGTTGATCATGAAGAATATCATTCCATTGTTCATCATATCCTCCATTATCGTGAATCACCTTGTTTCCAGCCATTTTCTAAAACCCAAAAAGAATAGTGTGAGAGGAAAAAATCATAATAAAGGGGGAGTAACTTAAATATCTAACATATTTGGTTTAATCTAATATAGTTACCATAGTTCTAGGACTATATCCTATACGTATACTTATCCTTAGGGACATCCCTAGACATACCTTAGAAATATCTCTAGGGATCTCACTAACGTTTTCGCATCCTAGTTTCCAAAGGTTGACTAAACCTTTCCTCTGATACCAACTGTAGAGACCCGAAGCTTGACGTATATGAACATTACATTAATTTTGCAGAATACTTAGTACATAACAAAAAAAACACACACAAGGATCGTAATAGTTTAGGGTCTTTGGAAACTCGGAATAAAATCTTCTAATCGTGGTGAAAGATCTTCAACATCTCCCATAAAGATCTTCCTTTTTTTACCTAAAACCTTTCTTTATATCCTGGGGAAAAGAAAACATAAAAGGGTGAGCTCAAATTCTCAGTAAGGGTAAACAAAAGAAATATCAATCACATCGTATTCATAAGAACACAACATTTTGGAAATCATAACCTGCAAAAGAGAGCATAATTTCATAACATGGGATAAATCATGGTAGTGAAATGTAATCACAATAATGATAACATAAAACATGAAACTTTGTGGCATTCACACATAATCATAGAGAATCATTTCTTGTTAGTCAAGACTCATTTCCAAGACTATCTTAGTGGACAAAGTCCCTTTCTGAATCGAGTAACCCTCGTTTCAGTCCTGTTTCACTGAACCGGTATAACCTACCATTCCAGCCATGTCTATCTCATGAGATATAAAATCTTTACCCAATGCATTGGAGGGAGATATAGGTCCCACCCATCTCATAATGATACCATTCTTATGTGTGCCACAAAATAAAAATACATCATTCATAACAACCCAATAAATAAAATGGGTTTCATAATCATCATGCCATCATAATCCATAAACAATGGACATCCTTTCATCATAAGAAAATGGAAACCATTTAAATCATAAAAAAATTTTACTTGAAACATACATATCAAACAATGTCATCTTAGATGGAAAATAGTTTTGAAAAAAACACTTGAAATGAATTCTTGAGGAAAATATCCTTTCTTCTTTAAAATCATTTTCTTTTCACAAAAATCCATGCAATATTAAAAGATAAGGGTTTTGTTGAAAATAATCATGCAATCATGTAGAGGAAGCTTCTTGAAAATGAGGTGTTATGAAAACTGTAAAAATCCTTTCACGCCGTATAAGTTAAAAATAACATTCTCCTCATACTTTTGTCGGAAAAGTCAAAAAGTGCCTTTTATGGTAACCAAAGGAAAGATTCCATTCATACAATGTGGTAAAAAGTCAATAAAGGGTAAAAATGACTTTAAACATTCATGGAATAATGGTAAACATTTTATAAAAACATTTTTATAAAACATGGTCATGTATGATAAACGTAACCCCAGTAAATACTTACGTATAAGCAATCTCGGATAAAAATGAGATTGAAAATTTATCCCTTACCTTAGGTCCGATTTGCTTCGTATGTGTCCGAACCTCCTGTATAATGATTTAAATAATGTCATTGACTTATTACAGAATCATATTCATTGTTATGATATCATATATGGTTCACTTATGACTTTATATTACCTGTTCTTTTGTAAATTCCATGTTAAAGAAGCATTTTGGGTAAAATCGTTTCATTTATCGTAGGTGTTTTGACTTGTTGTTCTTGACATTATTATTACTTATATCATGATTTACTTACTTCCAGAATATAAAATATGATTTATATATCATATATATTTATTATATATATATATAATAGATAGATAAATGAAATGAAAAACACCGTTCATGGAGACGGTAGTCCGTATGTACGCATGAACGTTGTTTTCCTTTCCTTATTGTCTTGAATGGAAGTAAGTAGATGACATACATATATATATATACATAAATCCAGTAGCTTTATAATGTCATATATTTCATTATTATTTCTTATATATACTTTATAATCATTCTTAAATGGTTAACATGGAGAATAAATCTCATCGCGTCGTGGAGACGGTAGTCCGTACGTACGCACGAGCGATGATATCATTTCCATAAATATTGAATTGAATTGGAGTGGATTATACAATATATCAGAATCAATATGATGTTGTAATAACTATTTATAGTTATTCTTTACACCATTATACCCATCCATGTATGGTGGTGGTGGAAAATAGATTACACCACGACATGGAGACGGTATTCCGTACGTACGCATGCGCGGTGATTTCTTTTTCCGTAGGATGGATAGATGGTGAAATAGGGTTGTTTCATACTTATAATAAAATATAATTATATCAGTGATACTGATGTTATTACTTCATAATGAAACAACCTAAGAAGAAGAAGTGGAAGAAAAAATAAAGATGAATGAATTGGTAACGGTAATTACCTCTTCTTTGAAGCGCCTCTTTGAGACCTCCTCTTAGGGCACTAAAATTGGTCTTTGAGGAAAAAGAACAGAACCTCTAGGAAGTTTCTATGGAAGTGGAGAAGAGATTTTGGTAGCGGTTGGCCAAGCTTGAGTGCTCAAATTGGGGTGAGGAGGAGGGGGAGGAGGTGTCCTTTTATAAGGGAGGAGAGGGGCACCTTTGGAATTCTTAAAAATATTAATTTATAATAAATCTAACCCCACATAAAAACCTCCAAAAATGAATCATATTAGATTATTAGATAAGATAAGGTTGTAATATCATCAACCAATATAATTTAGACATGTTAGGAATTTATTTTAAACATTATCAACATGATTTATCCTTATTTAATCAATTTAATTTTATTTGTGGTAATAACATTCTAATTTTTAAATTATAACAAATAATTACTTATTTGTTGTGAATTGTCCATAATTGGATTCTAAATAACATTTTAGATCATATAAATTTAAATTTATAATTTTGAAATATTTTGTGATTTTTAATCAATTTTACAATATGTTTTTTTTATAAAATAACATTAGTGTCAATTTTGACACTATTCATTTATTTGAATTTAAATAAAATAAATACAGAGGATATGTTCGAACTAAAAGTTTTAATAGATTCATAAAATGTCATATGTATCTTAAAAATTATTGGAGCACATTAAATAGTTCATATAATATTTATTTTATTATTTTTGAAACCATTTATTTGGTTTATCTCTTAATAAAATAAATACTACAACATTTTTGTATAATTATTTAATATACTTATTTGTTGGATAAAAATTAAAAATAAAATCCTATGATGAAAATAAATCTATTACCTTTCGCAATAATACTTTTACTCGAATTTATCATCTTAAAATCACAATATTTAAATTGTTATATTTATTAAATTATGAAGGTGACAACTTTGGCATCATTTAAAATAAAATAATATAAGTGTCATAATCGCTTTTATAAGGCTCCAAATGGTCAAATATTCGACCATTGGATTCTTATGGTTTAAATGTACATGGCCAATAAGTTTTGGTTAGGTATTTGTGCATTTTATGGTCACTATTAGTTTAATAAAAACAATATTCTTGATTTTTCACTAGATAAACAATTTTTGCATCACTATTGTGTCATAATTAATGATAATTATTTAATCCCTAAAAATTATAAATAAATTTATATGATGTAGATAATTTTATTAGCTTTATGGATACTATTCATGTTCGAAGTTTCATGAAGTTTATCACTAAATTAAAATTAATATACTTATAAGATATAAGAGAGTGACATGTTGTCACTTTCTTTGGTTTTAATAATAATTAAGTTATTTTCATGGACAAATGTCCATTAAATGATTCTAATCCGACCCTTAGGTGATATGGGTCGACTTTTAGTCATCAAATAGGATTTTGACATTTGTTAGGGTAATTTTAAAATATTATATTTGCCCTTAATTACCCGATTTACCTTTAACTATGGTAAATAAAATTTACCGTAGTTACTATTCATAATTCCCAAAAATAAAAAGTAGCTTATTAACATAATTTGGACCCACTGATTCCAAATATGGAATCCATTTTTCCAAATTCAGTACACAAAATATGCAGAAATTAAATTAAAATTAATCACGTTGTCGAATGAAAACGGGTTTTTCTTTAAAACATTGCAAAAGATTGAATTGATTTAACCTACGAATTCAAGGTAAAATCAATGATAATGACATACATTATATTAAATGGTAAAAGTATATTCTATTTATACTTTAAAACCATTCAATATTATAATTTAACCACATAAGATATTACGATGAAAAAAGTTGTTTTTAATTAAAATATAGCGTGTTTTTACTATTCATTAAAATATGAAAGTTATCGGAAAAATATCAAAACTTTATCTAATGTAAATTTTTATATCCTGATTCAAAAGAAGAATATTATTTTGTCAAATTGAACATATAAACATGTCAAAAACTATATTTAAAGTGGGTGCGCCATCAAAAGGCGGTAAAACTGCATTTTTCGAAAAATACTTATTTTACCCGAAAACTTTATTTTGTTCTTATACCATGTTCTAGAAATGTGTATGATGAATAATAATGTTATAAAATTCATATTTTAGTTAATACTATTCATAACGGCTAGTTCATGAAAATATTATAATAATATAACATTGTTTATTAAAACTCGGTATTGCGTACAACACACGCTATCGAGGAAGGTCGTGATTGCGTGTAATGCAAGCCAAGTCAGGGTTGCGTGTTGTGAAAGAATCCTTCGTTGTTTCGTATAACAGAATCCAACCATATTTCATTTAAAAATTTAATATATATATATATATATACTCAATGTTGCGTAGAATAACTATTATCAAAATTGTGCGTAACACGGTCCAAGAATAGTGTTATGTATACTGCAAGCTAATACGGTGTTGCGTATAGCGCAAGGTAATCTTGGTGTTTAATACAACAAAAGACATTAATGAAATTAAAATAATATTTTTCATAAATTCTCGGGGTGTTACAGTCCCGCATGATGTTAAACAATATTCCCCCTCTTGGGCCGTCTAAGAGCATAAGCCCCATGCCTCACACCCACATCTCATCCAGACTTCCCCCCTCAAACCCACGTTCCTTGGGAAGCTCCTGCCCTAGCCTGGAGATCTTACTTCCTCCAGGCTCCAATCCATGCATCCATTCTCACAGGTCGCCTCTTCAGGTGTCCCACCGTATCACCAAACTATGCAGACTTTGATTCCCTACCATGGGGATATGTAGGAAGCCTCCACGTGGTTCAAGCCCGTCACTCTATCATCCATTCTGATCTTTACCCGGGCCGCCACATCCTGGTGAGATCATGCCACCCTATCCCACTCCATGGTATCTGGGAAGCCGCCCACATGCTGGCCCCAACATCAGTGTTCCCCCTTAGGGGTCCTTCAATCTGATCCACTGTCAGTGTTTCGATCAGTACAATATGTCTCCGCAAGACGTTAAACTCGTAGCATACCCCGTGTTAAACAAGGGAAGCTGAGGAAAACCTCATATGTTATACATTCCACACGTTCGATGTGGGATTCCCCAGGCTTCCGCGCCCTCGAGAAGCCTTGTGATAAGGGACAGAAGACATATATGCAAATCCCCAGCGTTAATACATGCCAAAGACACCCCAACGTGAACATTGTCCTCACCGAAGGTTTCTGCCCTGATAAGACACCTTGGGGCGTCTCGACGGAAAAAGTGTAATTAACTGGTGTCCATGAAGATATGGCGTCGGGAACGAGGTTCACAAACCCGTCTTAAATCTATGAGGGAGACCCGGACTAGGTGAAGAGACCTGAGGTGGAATCCACGGAAGGAAGAACCAACATCCCATCATCCCAGTTTCGATCAAGGAGCATATGTCACCGAATAAGGAACGGATATCGCCCGCCTTGGAAAGCGGGAAAGCAGGGCAACGAGCAGCGCTTCCTCCCATGCGTGACAGACACGTGCGCGCACCCCTGCGTAAAAGCGTCAGAAACAGAAAATGGTGAACCCTACGTGATGCTCTTCTCCTCAAAACGGAGACGGGTAGCGTTCAGGGTGTCAGAAGATTAGCATGTCACTAGGTCCAGGTACCTATCACCGGGACGTGAAACCCGCCAAGGGTTGAGGAAGTCAGGATGTCGAGAACTCCGTTCTTTGGCATCGTCAGCGTGGATCCCACTCGCCAACCATGAAAGAAGGAATGAGGTTGGGCTATTGGTTGTCGATTTATTTTCCTGTTAGTACTTATGGGTTCATCTCCCTGCTTCCAGGAATCAGATCACTGCATCCGGAGCTCGATTGCCACCTTCCCACCAGCGCAGGGGTAGGGGCAGTACTGACGCGGCTACCTTGCATTGTCTTGCCTTTTCCACAGTCACTCTGACTCCGATTTCCACAACTGTTGGGCGCTCTCTTCCCCTCTCCCAATCAAAAATCATCCAGCGAAGGGTGATCAACGGCCTGGTTCGTAGGTATGACGATGAAGGGATCATCCCCACCAAGGGCATGGACTGTTTGGATCTAGAGGTGGTTGCACCTCACTATCGTCGCTGCCCCTGAGGGCTGTGCAGGGAGCCGCCACTCCCCACTCCAACGTTCAACCGCTTCGGGAGCCTATCCCCAGAGCGCCTTGACACATCTGTCCCCTATGCAAATGAGCTGGGGGATGTCTGGGTCCGCCCGATCGGAGACCCGTATCAGAGTTTAACGGCAAGAAACCCCGCCAGGCTGCGTCGACATCATTGCCCGACTCCCCGGGCCGAGGACCAGGTAGTCTTTGTGCCCACACCACTGGCTCCAACCCATCTGACCCGATGCCAATTCCAGGCGCGAGCGGAAGAGAATGACCATCCTGGGGCACCAACGTCAGCAACCACTGTGGACCGAGCCACTGCTGACTCCTGCTACCAGACCCCCACACACGTTGAGTAGGGGCCGTCACATGCCCGACTAGGATCGAGGCCCCGACCACCCTATAGGCAGGTTGAGTCGACTCTCCCAGTCGCAGGAACAGGCAATGGCCACTACGGACCAATCCGCGGAAGTGCCACCAACCATGAAGACTCAATCCGTGCCACTGATCTGGAAAGCTGAAGGCTTCTTCACGACAGCTACGCTCCAGGTATGAATCTTTCCAGCGCCCAATGCACGGGGTATGAGGTCACTCCCCCTACAACTGGCCACGAGTATGGAGCCATTGCGTATCTAGTCACTCAATCACATGGAGGTCCTCCCCATGTCCCTTTCGACATCTATCCCGGTGCTTCCCACACCCCAGCCTTCAGTCCCCTCTACCCCAGCACTATTGCGGCCAGGGGAATCCTTGACGAAAATCATCCTTACCCTGAGGAGCCACCCAGGGGCAGGAAGGCGGGGCGTCGTCGCCGTAGGAGGAATGTCAGGGGAGTCCGGACGGAAATTAGACCAGTCCGTTTCTCAGACTCTGAGGCAGAATACGATTCGATGATGGAACCCCCCCAACCCTTTGAGTCGAGGGAAGGGATGGGGATGTGGCGTGTCATTCTCGTACTCCCCGAATTTGAGATCTTTATGATTCCCTCCTCCCTCCGAATGTATATCCAGGAGGACGAGGACTTGGCGTACCCCTAGGGGTCAAACCCGTAGTTATCACTGGCCTCCTGGGAAGCACTCTCCACCTCAGTCAGAGAGGGTGGGGAACTTTTCTGGGGACTGAAGGAATAGTCGTAAGGTGACACACCCTTGGCGAGAAACGACGTTGTGACAGGAGGCCCATTCGCTGGCCCATCCTATCACAACGTGGAAACCAGGGTACTCAAACCCTTGGAGGAAGACTCGGGGATTAGCGACCAATCAGCATGTTCTCCGTATTTCCCACTAGCTGGACCACCGGCCCGATGACCTGCCTCTGTGTCGTTGTTAGCTCCCTATCCATTCTCGATTGATGAGTAGGGGCAGCAAGGTCCGGACCCCGAACCGGAGTCATGGAGCTTCTGGACCGTCGTCGCAGTGGGCCACTTTCCCGAGAAGTTTTGGCCGGTCGCAAGATCTGATTTTGATATTTCAGAGTCTCTCACCCCAGGAGAGTTTGAATGCTTCCACCAGACTCTTTGGGTGACTCACTCCCGTCTTCTCCATCAGCTAGCGCCTTATCCCAGGAGTCAAGAACATCTTGAGGATATCGGTGAGCAGCGCCGTCAGGTCGACCTGGAAGCGCTCCCTGCGGTTTGGCACCCCAAGTCACATGGCCACCACAGGGCCCTCCAGCAACAATGCATCCAGATTTTTCAAGTACTCCTCAAGGTTATCGAGGAATCCACCCCCACACGCATGTCCGCGGATGGGGGCAGTACACTGCCCTTCTTTTTTGTGCGATCCGCCGACAACCCGATTCACTGGGCGTCCCTAAGGGAATGTCGCCAAAGGCAGTGGTGGTCAACATGGATGACCTTTCAGATGAGGGAAACGATGTGGAGCTCCTCGATGGGGACTCAACCCCGGAGGGAAATCCACTATTGGACCCATCTGGGAGGATTACTCGCCACCAGAGGAGCCTCCTAGGTCTCCCCACACCCACTGAGGCACTAACACTAAGCTGAAACATCGGCAAGGGTAAAGAGCATGTCGGGGATGTCAAGCTCGCCAGCACATCTGTCTCAGTGCCGAAGGTAGAGGAAGACTCCGAGAAGGCCACGCTACGCCGACAGCTTGCTGAGCAAAAGAGGCTGGTTGATGAGCTCTTGGCCGAACACATTGTAGAGCGACGGCCTGACTACGGTAATCCTAGGCCCGGACAGCAGGGGCAGGAGCACCTACCCTTTGCCGAGATTCCCCCGGGAAACTGCGACCATGTCACGTTCTCCGACAGGAGGGAGGCTAGAGTCCATGGAAATAGGACGCGATACGTCTCACCAAACCCTCCCGAGCAGCGGGATCACCTGGTGGACCCTGCTCGGTTTCCTCCCGCTGCCCCGAGAGTCGCTCCGCCAGCCGCCCCGCGAGCTACTGAGCTTGACTATGGGATTGAAGAGCCTGACAAGGATCTTGTGGTTAGAAATACTCGTCAGGACAGGAATCTGCATTCGGACGATCTAATAGAAGTACTCATCTCCTGCTTGGAGGCCCTGGAAACTCGGCAGGTGGCAATCCCACCGGACGGCAACCCATACCCAGCAAGGGTGGATTATATGCCAGACCCACCGGGATTTGGGAACCCCACTTTCTCCGCCTTTAACGGGACCTAAGACCCGCCACAACACCTGGCCCACTTCAACTCGAGTTTCGGTCCAATGTTAGGGACTCCGGCATAGTAAGAGGATGCCATGCTCCGTTGCCTCTTTCAGACACTGGAAGGACCAACATTCGTATGGTACAACCAGCTTCCTGTTGGATCGATTACTAGTTGGGAAGAACTTCACTAGCAATTCCTCTACCAGTTCAGTTCCACAACCTGGAAGATGAACATTGAAGACCTCTTCAGGTACAAACAAAGGCCCGATGAGCGGGTCGCGGACTTCGTCGCCCGGTGGAAGGGGCTCACGTACTCCCTTGACATGCCACTAACTCAGGGGAAATTACTGACAATGTGTGTAGGGAATCTCTAGGAAGAGCTGGTTCCTTCTCTGATCACTCAGAATTACCGTGGAGGGTTCAAGAATTTCTCAGAGAAGTATTAGCGCCTCGAAGAAGCCCTGCAACAGGCCAGTCAAGCATGCCCGCTACCTCCTGTAATCCCTCCAAGGAGAGATGCCAGAGATGAGCCCGATGTTGTAGCCCAGATAGAGGCCCCCAGAATGCTATATTTTCTACCAGTAAGGCCAGCTCAGAAGCCCCATAGGGGTCCACCCCCACGGGCACAACCTCGGGCCCAGCAGCGACTGCTTCAAAATCGGCAGGCACCTCTGCGTAACGCACCACCACCACCCAGGCGAGATAAACAAGCTCTGCCTCCTCAGCATGCTCCTCCGGACCGTGGTCATGGTAAGCCTCCAAGATCCCCCTTTCCAGACATATGAAATCGGACTTAGTCATTTGACGAGGCCCAGGTCCCTGGTTATTTCTGTAGCGCCTTGGAGCAGAGGATCGTGTGGCTTCCTGAGTGCCGTAAGCCCGAAGAGGCGCGTCTCACCGATCACCCTAACTACTGCCCTTATCACTGGATCCTGGGGCGCACCATCTAGCAATGCTATGTGTTCATGGACTGGCTCCAAGACCATATTGACAGCAACATAGTCAGGTTGGGCCCAGCCCCAGCGTAGGTGGAAGGTGTCTTCGTGAGATCAGATGGCAGCAGTGATAAAGAGGACGAGTGGGAATAGGTTTCCGACAATCGGTCCCAGAAGTATAATGACTGGATGGCTCACAGGACGGTCGCCCATTCCCATGGCATCATCTGTTCCCGCCTGAGTTAGCCAGAGCCCTCAGAATCTGTGAGTACCGCTTTGGCATCGTCGTCTCAGCCTACCTCTTCCTAGAAGAGAAAGCAGCGGCGCAAGAAGAAAGAACGCGCCCTGCCAGTGTCGTCATCTTCCTGCACGCTTGGCGATTTTATGCCCACAGATATGGGGATCCCTCCGAGACTCCATCTGGTAGTGGATGACTCCTCGAGTGAAAGCCCGGGGTATGCTTTGGTTAACACCGTAGTTTTGGTAAATCCCTTTTTGACTCACGCTGATGAGGAACCCTAGGTGGACCTCCCCAATGTCCCCAGCCATCGCCAACGTCGGCGGTGCCGTGGATATGTGAATCACCGGGGCACGGAATTCATCACCTCCAGTCAGGTCATGCACACTACTGAGACTAGGCAGCAGGCCTGATACAGAGATCAGCGCATGCGGCCCCCTCACCCGGTGTCGACAGGTTCGCCTCCACCAACGTTTGTGTTGTTGGATCAGGCGGGACCACCTCGTCCGTGTCGCAACCAGCCCAGCCCTGCCACCGGCCGACTATATCCTTCTGGTCCTAAGGCGGCAGCCACCTCCCGGGCTTCGACTAGTGAACAGAAAGACGTGCCTAGTACTAGTCAGTCACCGGTCCCGCCGACAGGGCCCGTCATGCCTCCAATCACAGAGTGGCCTCCTATAAGCAAAAGCTCGCATTTGGATTTAATGTATGATGTTACGAAGCACCTGGCCAGCATTCCGGCAAGGCTTTCTATCCTTGAGGCCCTTCGTCTATCGTCTCAAATGCACGAGGCGCTCGCCGAGGCTCTAAGGAGCCCCCTCCGGTTTGAGACGGAGGTGGCGGCCGCAGAAGCCTTCCACACCGAGGTGATTGAGGATGCCAAATGTCGGGAAGTTATCTCATTTTCTGGTGAAGATGAAGACCTTACCATACAGGGGAACATTCACCCACTGTACATCACAGGCTAGTTCAATGACGTGGAAATCCGTCGTTGTCTTGTTGACACGAGTTCCAAGATTAACCTAATCCCAACTCGGACACTACAGAAACTGGGGTTGTCTGAGGATGATTTAACTCCATCCGACCTCAAGATCCAGGGGTATGATAGGACCGAGAAAACTCCACTGACCAAGATTCGTCTGAATACCCTGTTCGGCGGCCTAATTTCCAATACCGAATTCATGGTTGTCTCTTAGGAAATCACCTACAACACATTTATGGGTAGTCCGTGGATCCACCTTCACGCAGTGGACCCCTCATCGTACCACCAGTGCCTCAAATACTCCCTAATGGGTCGAGTGGGCGTGCTCCAAGGAGATGCATCTCCTTTTGCCTCTTGTGAAGCCCATTATCTGGAAGCTGACTATTACAAGAGAAAGGACAAGCAGATCCTGGCAAGTGAGGTTGAGCCCGCCACTATCGCGAGTGATCCCTGGGCAGGTTTGGATGACACATATGTCTTCCCAATCCATCGGTTGGAGGCCACGAACCCCGACATGGGGCAGTGCTTTGTTGTTTCGGGTAGTAGAGGAAGGCATATTTCCGGATCCAAGCGATGGCGGGAAATCACCTCGTACTCTTACACCAACCAGGATCAGGTGATCCCCGAGCCACCTACCCCTGTACGATATCGGGGCGTTGGTCTCATAGCAACGAAAGTACGTCATACGTGTCTGTTTTGTCGGGCCGAAATCGATCGGCTCATGCCAACACGCCACTACTACTTTGATGTCATAAATCATGTCCCCTTGGTCCGAAGGCTAGATGGGATTGGATCAACCGCCTTTGTCGCCATGGTTTCTGTAGTGCATGGGTCCCCTGACGTGACGACCACTGCCGCCCAAGCTAGCACCGGCTTCCCATCAGGGTCTGGCAGCCCCAAAACGGCTCCCCCTGTGGATGATCCCTCCAAAAGCGGAGAGGAGGACATAGAAGATTCTCTTCCTGCCTTTGAGGAGGGCGTCCCCACCACGATCGATGAGTTATCGTAGGTGAACCTTGGTAGCAAGGAGGACCCGGGACGCACATTGGTCATCACCGTTATTCCCCCCAAGGAATGGCAACGGTACGTAGACCTCCTCAGACAGCATCGTGACGTGTTCACCTAGAGTTATGATGAGATTCCAGGACTAGATCCCCAAGTAGCCATCCACTGCCTTGGCCTTCCAGCAAACCATCGCAGGTTCAAGAATCCTCCCATAAATATGCACCCCTCTCACGGTGCCATGGATGAGGCCGAAGTTGATAAGCACATCAAGTCCAACTTCGTCAAAGCATTACAGTACCCCAGGTGGCTACCCAACATTGTTCCAGTCATGAAGAACGGGCAGATAAGGGTTTTTATCAACTTTCGCAATTTCAATCGCCACTGTCCGAAGGATGATTTTCCCCTTCTCGTGATAGAGTTGTTGATCGATGCTACGGCTGGCTTCCAAGCCCTCCCCTTCATGGATGGGTACTCTGGTTACAACCAGATCTTAATGGCCCCTGAGGATGAAGAGTTCACTACCTTCAGGGCCCCCAGGGTACTTTCTACTACCAGGTTATGCCCTTCAACCTAAAGAATGCAGGTTCCACCTATCAACAGGCCACGCACCACATATTCAAGCCGATTCTAGGGATGCTGGTGGGGTGTTACAGGAATGATCTGGTGGTTAAATATCATCAGTTCCAGGACCATCTCAAAGACCTTGAGAATGTGTTCGGATTCCTCCATTCTCGCCACTTGAAGATGAACCCGTTGAAGTGTGCCTTTGGGGTCACCTCCGGAATGTTTCTTGGCTTCATTGTTAGGTATAAAGGCATCATGATCGACCCAAAGTAGATCAAGGCCATCAGTCAGATGCCTCCCCTGAATAATATTCGGGAGCTGAGAGGCCTTCAAGGCCACTTAGCCTATATACGCCGATTCATTGCGAATCTGGCTGGAATGTGCAAGCCTTTTTCTCAGCTCATGATGAAAGGTGCCGCCCATGAATGGTACAAAGAGTGTTAGATCGCTTTCGAGGAAATCAAGCAGTATAGGCTTCAACCTCCGATCTTGATGCCACCCGTTTCTAGAAAGCCACTGGTCCTTTATGTGACCGCCCTAGAGTGATAACTCGGTGCACTTATCACCCAGAAGAACAACGAGGGAAAATAGAATATCCTATACTACCTCATCCGCATGCTCCTCGACGCGGAAATTAAATATTCTCCCATCGAGAAGAGCTGCCTAGAGCTCGTATTTCCCATGCGGAAATTGCGGCACTACTTGCAACACCACGAGTTATAGCTGGTCTCTTGGGTAGACCCGTTGAAATACATCCTGAACCGACCTATGTTGACCGGCCAATTGGCGCGCTGGGTGGTGATCCTCTAGCAGTTCGACATCAGCTTCATACCTCAGAAGGATTTCAAAGGAAAGGCATTGGAAGATTTCTTAGCTGCCCACCCAACCTCCGCGGACCAGCCACTGGATCTAGGCTTTCCTAATGATGCAATCCTCTTATTCGATCACGCCATCCCATGCTGGAAGATGCACTTTGATGGTGCCTCCTAGCGCCCCACCGGTAGAAGGCTCAACGATCCTAGGCTTAATAGAGTGGGTCTGGGTATCATCTTCATCACCCCGAAGCAAGCCAGTATGCCGTATTCATTTTTGTTGTCAGAAGGCTGCACCAACAATGAGGCAGAGTATCATGCCCTTATTAATGGCCTCGAGTTGGCTCTCGAGATTGAAGAACCCCATCTGTATGTAAAAGGGGACTCCGAGCTAGTCATCAAGCCGGTCAATGGGGACTATGCTGTCAGAAAGACAGAACTCGTGCCATTGCTGGAGTGAACCCTCCGCCTAATGGCTAAGTTCCCCTCTTGGCCAAAGGTCATTCACATTCCCTGGTCGTAGAATAGTCGAGCAGATGCTTTGGCCAGCCTGGCCGCATCACTTGCGGAGCCCGAATAGTATGACCTAATCATCCTCGTGACACACCAGAGAGTCATTTCTCATGTTATTCCAGAGGGAGATCGTGGCCCTCGAGTGAACCATCTCACCGCTGGTGCCCCTATGTCCGGATCCCCGAGGGCTTTAGGTGCGGTAATCAAGATAGTTCCTGACTGCAGGATGCCCTTGGTTGAATATCTCCACCACAACAATCATCCGCCCAACCGAGCCGAGTGAGAACGAATCCGACGCCGCGCACCGTAGTTCACCCTTTAAAGCGGTACCAGCCTTGAGAAGCTCCTTTACATGCGCGGATTTGATGGTGTTCTCCTCCTTTTCCTTCAAGTAGTTGAGATCCCACATGTCATGCAAGAAGCGCAGGCTTGTACCTGTGGCACCCACCTGGCCAAGTCAATGTTGTCCCACCAGATTTGGAGGATGGGATACTTCTGGCCCTCTATGATCTAAAACTACATTGAGTATGCCAAGAGGTGTCATGTGTGCCACGTTCATGCTAACTTTGTGCATCGTCCACCAGAGCCTCTCCATACTACCAAGTATTCTTGGACCTTTGCAGTCTAGGGGTTGGATGTCGTAGGGCCTTACCAACCGGCGACGACCCACCAGTGCCAGTTAATCTTAACCGCTACAGATTTATTCTCAAAGTGGGAAGAGGAAATCCTGCTCAGGGAAGTCAAGGCCTGTTCTATCGTTGACTTTGTGAGCTCCAATATCATCTATCAGTTTGGAGTACCTCATGCAATCCTCACGGATAACAGAACCAACTTCTGAGAAGTCGAGATGAATAAATTGTACGCTAAGTACAACATTCTCTCTAACCACACCTCCCGCTACCATGCGCAGGCGAATGGATAGATTGAGGCGTTTAACAAAACCCTCTCTAACATTCTGAAAAAGACGGTTGGTCAGAACAAGAAAAGTTGGCCAGACATGATCCCCAACGCCCTCTGAGCTTATAGGAAGAAGAGTCGTAACTCCACCAGGTGACTCTGTATTCCCTGTTATACGGAGCTGAGGCCATCCTTCCCATCGAGATCCAGTTTCCCTCATTACGCATGGCGGTCTACGACCAGAAAACGGCGGATAGAGTTGCCGAAATCTGCCTAGCCAAATTGGAAGCGCTGGATGAAAGTAGGCTTCACGCTTTACATAACTTGAAAAGGAATCAGAGTAAGATTGCTCAAGATTTCAATAAGAAGGTTCACCTCCGCTCCTTCCTGCAAGGGGACCTAGTGCTGGCTCTCAGTGCGCCAGTGATTCCCGGCAGGAAGCCACCCATGTTAGAGCCCAAATGGGAGGGGAATTATATTGTCCATAAGGTCCATCCCAATGGAGCGTATTCCCTAGTGACTATGGATGGTGAGCGCATAACTCCTCCCACTAATGCCAGGTTCCTCAAGCAGTACTTTTCCTAAGCCTCCTGTGGTCATGCATGACCTTAAACTATACGGTCCCACATGACCTTAAACTGCACCCGGTCTTGCACGACCTTAAACTGTTCCAGGGTCCGAGTTCTAAAACCTAAAACTAAGATCCTCATGTGGTCATGCATGAGCTTAAACTGAATGGTCCTGCATGACCTTAAACTGCACCCGGTCCCACACGACCTAAAACTGCACCAGGGTCCGAGTTTTAATACCTAAAACTAAGATCCTCCTATGGTCCCACATGACCTTAAACTGCACCCAGTCCAGTATGACTTTAAACTAAACTTTTCCATACATCTGGGCTCCTTAGTCCGAGTTCTAAGACCTAAAACATTGATCTTTATTTCGTCCAACATGACGTTAAACTGTGCTTCTAGAACTACGCGTGGATTGATTCTCATCCTAATGATATATGTAGGAATGCCCGGACATTTCGTCTTGGGCCCAGCCCCAGTTCTCGCTCCTCTTATGGTCCTGCATGACCTTAAATTGTACGGTCCTGCATGACCTTAAATTGCACCTTGGTCCGAGTTCTAAGACCTAAAACTAAGATCCGTATTTTTGTCCAACTTGAAGTTAAACTACATCTCTATAACTACATGTGGCTTGATTCCCATCTTTATGGGATACGTAGGACTACCTGAACACTTAGATTTCAGGTCTATCCCCGTCTCTTAGGAGATCCGATGATCTCCCGGTTTCCTCGGTCTTTTGGCATGCCCTTCCCTCGGGAATCTGCTATCTTTTGGCCGCTCTCAGACTGAGCCCTTCGACCCTCTCCAGTGATCTGCTAATGTGTTCAGAGTACTCTGGTCTATGACCTGGAGTGTCAGATTAGATATAGACAAGTTTTCTTCCACTTTTCATGCTTCGTGTTCCCCTTCATTCAGGCCCCACCATCCTTCACACCTGGAGGGACCCCCATGAACAGCCTAGATAGCCTAAGGGCTCTCCTACTGTCACGGGAAAACGCCCCCGGCGGTGTTGGGAGACAAATTGATACAAATCCCATGTGGAGAATGTGGTCAGCGGTTGATGCTCCATTGTTTTCCTATACTTCTAGGCTAACGTGATATGATTATGTGTTGCGAACGTGGTCAGTAGTAATCCACAATCATCTTTCCAGCTTCCTTTGGCCTTGAATGTTGGTTGCATGATTCACATTGTGTTCCGCCCCACTGTGTCAAGGTGGAATGTCGACACTCCTTGTACTAACCCTCAATACACCCCCACACATCAGACAGACCGAGCTACGTAACGGTGTCTCTCGGGGCTCCCGCGATCTTAGCGCTAGAGTATGTTTTTGGGTTTCTTCTTTACAGGTTGTGTGTATCTTGACCCTCATCCCCATGGGGAACGAGGAGTCGCCCAGACATTGCGTTTCGGGCGCAGCGTAGCTGGGAGCTAGCATCTCCTACCCCCTGATTGTTGAACCCTCGTAGCCCCCATTGGCTTGAGGCTCCTCCCTTGAAATCGCACGCGGTGATGGTATGGGATTACTCCCTCACCCGCATCAGGTATGATTTATCGCATCATGCGTGTTCCTATTGGTCCAAGCCATATGACCTTAAACTGTGCTGTAGGTCCAAGCCATACAACCTTAAACTGTGTTGCCAGGTCCAAGCCTTACGACCTTAAACTGTGATGTTGGTCCAAGCCTTATGACCTTAAACTGTGCTGTTGGTCCAAACAATATGACCTTAAACTGTGGTGTTGGTCCAAGCCTTATGACCTTAAACTCTGATGTTGGTCCAAACCATATGAACTTAAACTGTGCAGTTGGTCTAAACCATATAACCTTAAACAGTGTTGTTGGTCCAAGCCTTACAGCCTTAAAATGTTTTTCCATGTCCAAGACATATGACCTTGAACTGTGTTTCCAGGTCCAAGCCTTACGACCATAAAATGGGATGTAGGTCCAAGACTTATGACCTTAAACAGTGTTGACAGGTCCAAGCCTTACGACCTTAAATTATGTTGTTGGTCCAAGCCTTATGACCTTAAACTGTGCTGTTGGTCCAAACCAGATGACCTTAAACTGTGCTGTTGGTCCTATCACGCGACCTTAAACTATGATGATGTCGTCCTGGCCGCACGAGGAAAACTGGCACTGCATTGTGATGACCTCCCCATGTGGGACATCACGCCAGGTATTGGTCGATTACCATGCCACTTTTCAACGCCTGTTATGGCTTGATTATTGTGAAGACTCCAGGAATTTCTACCCTAGGCCAGTCACCCCACAAAAGAAAAACCATTTACCTTCAAGAACAAACAAGATATATCAAATGCCGCTTATTTTGGGGTGAGGGCTAGACCCGCACGACTCCTTCGTCCTTTGCACAGGCGCCATATCGTGCCATGCTTCCTTTATAGAACTACATATGGCTTGATTGTCATCCTTATGAGATATGTAGGAGTGCCTGGGAACTTTATCGCAGGCCCAGCCTAACTTTTCGTGTTCGGTCTCTCGGCCTAAACGCGTCCCCAGGAGCACATAGTAAGCAGGGATTTTCCCCATTCACATTGGGTTTTGCAACTGCTTTACCGTGTGTCTCCCATTCCCCTTCTCCTTTGGTCGGAGTTCTAAGACCTAAAACTAAGATCCTTTTCTTGGCTTTCCACTACTCAGTCTCTCTTGTGGGATTGTACGGTGTGGTGCGGGATTATGTCCTCATTCACGTCAGGTTACTCTCTGTGCCGTGACTATCCCCAGATGAGATGTGTACCCCGTCCCACATGACGTTAAACTGTATTTCATCCAACATGACGTTAAAAGGTCCTTCTAGAACTATGTATGGCTTGATTCTCATCCTAATGAGATACGTAGGAACGCTCAGACATTTCGTCTTGGGTCCATCCCCAGGGATTACCAAACCCCGTCCCTCCTTATTGTCGACCCCTCGGCCTAACTTCATGGGAAGTTGTGTAATTGTGACATCTACCCCGAATAAGTTCGGGATTCCCATTAGTAATAATGGGAAGCGGCAGTTCTCTCGCCAGAGAGTTCCTGCCTGAAAATTGGGAAGACCCGTGATCAGGTAGGTACGTCCGCCTAATGTGCTTCTTCCACGGTGGCACAATTTCGGGAGTGTTGGACTCTGTTCAAACAAACCACCACTCCACCTTCCATGCTTTGCGTGCCCCTTTATTCGGATCCTCATTATATTTCATGTCTGACGAGACCCTCTAATAGTATGGATGATAGACCTACAGTCTGCCTACTATCCTTGGCCAACGTTCTGGAGGACTGGTCATGTTTGACGGGACCCCCTAACAGTATGGATGATAGAATTTGGTCTGCCTGCTACCAAAATATGGATGATATACATTCGGTCCACCTATTTGAGCAATATGGATGATAGACCTATAGTCCTCCTGTTGTCCTGGGCCAAAGTTCTGGGAAACTGACCAGCGATATTTGAGTTAGGCCCCGTGTTGCGAACATGGTCAGCGTTCAGCCCACATTTATTATGCCCACTCCAGGCCAACACGATATGGATGCTGCGTTTCCATCACGGTTAAAAGTTATCCTCCATCGTCGTGCCCCACAGTGTTCCGAATTCGGGTAGCGTTTGTCACCTTTCCTTTCCATCTCTCTATGTTCGGATGGATTTCAATGCCCCCGGCATTGCCCCGCTCGTGTGTCAGAGCACATTGAGAAAGTGATATATCAATCTGTCTGAGGTCTTCTCCTTTGAAATCTAGGCCCAATTTGGGATTCCCGAGGCTTAGTCAATGCCCCATAGTTGGACGAAACGATAGCACGAGTATCCTTTGCTTCTCGCGTTGGGTGAGACCCACAAGAGCTTAGAGGTGGTTTGTTATTCATTTCAGAATTATGGTTGAGCATATTAAACCAAAGGTACAGATGAATGGATTTGGCCATTTATTGGATTGAGATGATGAGTAGTACAACCAATAGTTTAATGATATGGAAAAAATAAATCTCTTATGGATCAGCGTGCTAAACCGACCTTTCCAATGCTGCTACCCTTTTGTCGGTAGCCTCCAGGACCGCTTCTCGCTCCTCGAAGACTCTCTCCTCATTAGCCACCGCAGAGCATAGCTCGCCAATTCTAGCTTGTTCATGCGCCCACTCGGTTCGATGTACGGTCATCTGGTGACTCTCTTCCATCAGTTATTCCTGCGCGTCATCACCTGGGCCCTCAGTTGCTCCACTAGCTCAGAGCATGTCACAATGAAGGCCTCCTTATCTGCCGCCTGTCGTTCGAGGTGCCGGACCTCCCGCTCCGCCCTCAGCAACGCTTGGGCACTCACCAGTCTTTCCCAACACTGGGCAATGTTGATGCACAGGCTGCTCTCGCGTATCTTCTCGGTCATGTAATCACGGACCGTTAGATGAAGGCGATGAGCGTCAGCCCCTCCGGCCCACATGAAGAGTAGCCAGGTCTGGAGTGATCCCATCCGCCTCAGCAAATCCAACTGGGGATGTCTGAGAAAGTACTGGATACACTTCCACCCTTTGCGTCGTGTCATCCGGTTCTGCTCAGCTGCCTCTGAGTCTGAGTCATCTAAATCCTTAGGGTCAGCGGGTCGGTACGTACGGAAGGTATCTAGCAGATCGGCATCAGGATCTTCCTCAGGGATGTCTTCGTGAGGAATATGATCCTCGACGTCCGGGCGACCTTCCTCTCTCACCCCAGTAGTGACGATGCCTCCGTCAGCTTATGGCCTTGCCTCAAGAACAGGGCTGCTGGTGTCCACTGCCCCCTGCTCACCAATTTGCAGGGTCGACTCAGTTTAGGGAGCATGTTATGAATGTGGTGGTATGTCTGCCACTAGTCCGCTCATGGACAGCCGGGCTCCGCAGCCTGATGAGCCTCTGATGTTGAGATCACTGTGCAAGGTGTACACTGATTAGTTGGGATATTTTTATAACATGTTTCATTAGTGAAGCGTGAGACTTACAGCATTCCAGAGCATTGGTCTCCAGTGTTTCGGCCGCTGCATGAGCCGCTATGATGAGAGACCACTCTGCGCTTGTTAATTCAATGATGGGTGTCAGATCCCCATCATGTCCCACCGGTTACTCTCCTACCTCCTCTAGTGGGGATGCCCATCCAACACTCAGCCGCTCCTGAGTGAGGCAGAGAGACAATTTGGAAATTAGTAAGGAGAATGGATGAAGAAGAAAAATGAATGAAGATAGAGACAAACCTCAAGCATCTCAGTTATGTCGAGATCAGAGCCGAAAATCTCACCACTCTCTCGGAGACTCCTAGGTTAGGTTTCCCACTACGACCCTTCACCTTCAGGTTCTCCATCTCCTTCATCTTCTTCTTTGTATTCGTCTTCTACGGTTTCCTCCTCCCCCTCAGACTCCTCGTCACTGTCGCCTTCTCCCGGAGGCATCACTTCCGGATCATGCTCCTGGCCCAGCATCACTTTCACTATGAAAGGTGGATCCACACGCTGACCCCTTTTGGAACACGTATGTGTCCATGGATGTCAGATAAGCATTCCGCCGATTGAAGTTCACTCTGTCGGTAACTCGAACGAGCCTGACCTCTGGCAGATGGATCCCGTTTTGCATTATCTTCTTTCAGACAACTTCAACGCTAATCGATTGCCGCAGGGTCATCCAGGACAACCACAGTGCTGGGAAAATTGAGTCATCGGAAGGTTCGAGAAGGTACCTTATCTGCTTCCTGGGCAGTTCCCTGGCCGCCTCGTGTGATCCCCCCATGGGCAACAGGGGCGCGACGGCGCTGTGTGATGTCCCCGCTGCTGATGTCCCGGCCTGCGTAGGCCTCGCTGCCTGACACACCCCTAGTTCCCCCCTTCCAGAATCACCATTCCTTCTCCCCCATCTCTCGGTTTCCGCGTGAGTGACCTCGCGTTACCGGACATGCTTGCGTAAAATCCCATCAGGGTACACGATGGTCCAGTGTTTGGCATACTCGGTTGCTAGGCCAGCATCAACCCCGGTGGGAGGAAGAGTAACAACGTCGCCAGAGCCGAAAGTGGTGAACATCAACCACATAAGGCATTGAATGTAGGGATTCTTCTCCTTCCAGACAACCGTGAATACTTTCTTAGACATTCGTTGGAGGCACTTGAATTGCCTGGCGAATCAAGATGGCACGTAAGGCTCGCAGATCACCTTCCCGTCGATCCGAGCCAGGAGCACCCCACCTCGAATGCTCTGGAAATACTCCTGCTGCTCGAGTGAGCCTCTCCCATTGTCCACCATCTAGCCAACTAGGGTGGGGAATGGGCTGAAGTGGAATTTGGTGTGATTACCAATGGGGATTCTCACACCCTCCTCAATGAGCGTCATCGGCGCCACCCCTGTGATGTTCAACAAGGATGGTCGAAGGCCATTTCCCGGAGGATGGATGGAATTTGGGAAAGTGTACCCACCGAGGTGAGCTACCACCCAGCCATGGAAGATCTGGAAGGGGCCACATACTCTCTTAAGCGACCCCCCCCCCCCCCCTCGTGAGATGCATCCCAGGATGGCATACATCTTGGCCAGTACGGGGATGCCCAAGTTGAACCGTTTTTTGGAGTCCATGGTACCCACCATCACTAGTGTTACTGGACGGATGCCCATCCTCACGTCCCACACCAGCAGGAGCCAGTCACTCAAGAAGGTGGCAAGGAACCCGGCATACCGGACGTTCAGGTCCCGGGCCTCGATGACGCGATAGCCCCATGATTGGTGTTACCCCACTTCCAGGGTCCTCCAGTATCACCCATCCCTGCTCCTCTGAGATGCGGTTGGGAACCGTTTACCCCGTCCCGACATCTTGATGGCTGGATCCTTCTTAAGGAACTGGCTGAACCAGCCCTTGTAGGAAATGTCCTTCAGGAATTCCTTAACCCCCAGCATCTCTTTGGATAGCTCCAACACGTGCCACATCAGCATGGGAATCTGTGACCTATCTTCCCAAGTGTTCCTTGGAGGAACAAACTCGTCATATTGGTATCCCTCTAGTGGGATACCTCTGATGCAGTGAACGTCCCGGAGACTGATGCCAACTTCCCCATTATGAAGGTGGAATGTGTTGGTATATGGAGACCACCGGGTGAATCGCTCCGGCCCGAGCTTAGGTTGACGGTGGATGTGGAACTACGACATTCATACCCCCTCGAACATGCCAATATACCGCAGTTCGTCCCCGAAATGGTTGTAGGAATGGAGAACCCAGAATGCCCAGGCCCACTCGCTGGTGAAGTTACCCCCGGACCGCAGGTCCCAATCCTTCAGTCATCCCTTTGTGTCATATGTGACGCTCTGACGGAACGTGCTCGCGTAGTGGGACAAAGAATTCTCTACGATAGGATCGTCTCCGGTAATGGTCCTGGTCCTCGGGTTCAGGACATATACGTCCATGTGTATGGTTTCCCTGGCATGATGGCCGTTGTTGGTGATGTTGTAGCGAGGAAGCTTGTCCTCCCGGGTAACCCATGACCGCGGTGTCTCCACCTCGAAACCCAGCAGGGGAACCTCCTCCAAAATGCCAAAATTCCAGAGTGGGAGGTTGTCAGACAGGGGATACGTCATCTGGGATGGAGTCAGTAGATTGAACAAGGCCAGGTTGTTGGAAATGATCACCTTGGCACCATAAACCTCCTCTTTTGCTGCCATTTTGGTCCTACGAGCGGTGGCTTCCCCCTCAACAACTCGGTTTGCGACCATCTAGAATATCTCGAGAGTTGCACGAAACCAGGATGTAGTGCGCGGAATCGGAGAGTGATGCGCGAAATCTGAATTGGCAGCGCGAAATCTGGGAGATGGGAATGCAATCGGCATGCTAAGCGCGAAATATCCTGATTAGGCGTGCAAGGACGACCAAAATTCAGAAGGAATTCCGCGATACTAGAGCGTTTTTACGCGCAGCTGCGAGAGAAATTTTGTACAAGAGAGAGATAAGACTATCGCATGGAAAATCTAGAGTACATATTTGGGACCCAACACACATTTTTATAGGTGAGTCCAGGGTTCTGCACCGTGCATAAAGAAAATTCCATGTCGATCCGTCATTTTCTGCGCCGCATGGGTTGTTTGCATGCTAAGCGCCTAAGAGGGCCCCTGCTTCGGCGTTTCTCCTTTTCCATCGGAATCCGACCGTTGCGACCTCTTGCCGATCAAATTATGATGGGGAGGGGGCATTTGTAGACGCCAAAATAAGTTCATAACTCCTATAGGATGTTTCGAAATTGAAAAGCGAAGTCATATTCGGAATCAGAGGCCCGGTCCAGAGGCCCGGGAAGTGTTGTGCGAAATAAAGGAGGACTTGCATGAAATAATGATGTGCACATGAAGCATTCCTGAGATTCGCATAATCGAGCCGATGGGGCACACAATTTTGCACGCCCCAGTTCCATTCGGGGAAGCTCTGCTCACCGATGGTTCCCGCCGCGGAAAATTTTGTGTGCCGCCTAGATTTTGCGCCGGCCGATGCCTATAAATAGAAGGCGACCCCAAACTGTTTGGGGTTGCAGAATTCGGACGGCTCCCATGCCCACAATTTGACTCCCCCCCTCGTGCAATATGATTGCCAGATAATTCCCCTTTTTGTGTAACCTTTCCCTGGTGTTCGCCTTTTCACACAACTCCACTAGCTTAAGTGAATTTTCCCACTCTTCCGGGTACTTTCCTTACACGTAATCATCGCCCCTTGCACGCAATCCCCTTCTATGCGCGCAATACTTTTCCTGCAATCACCTATCTGCGCAATCCTCTGGCCCTATTGCGCTCAATCCTGGTGTTTTGCATGCAAACCTTCTTTTTTGCGCGCAACACCCAGGACCCCTTTACGTTGATTCCCCTTGGCTGCATTTCTACGTCAGAACCTGATGTCTCTCCTACCGGCCATGCGCGCCATGCATTGTTTTCCCGTATGGCCTTCCAAGCTCTTACGAAGTAACCTCAAGGACCCCTGGGTGGTGTTTCACATTGTGTTGCTTTTCCTTATGCTTCTCTTCATAGGCACTCTAACGGCTATTGCTTTTTCGCATAGGCACGCTAACATGGACCCCTCAATGGTTCTCCCTACGGCCCCCTTCATTACGGCCTTGCCGACGCCTTCCCTCCCACAAGGGGTAGAGGGCATTGGTCATGTAATCCCTAGGGGTGTGGAGCGAACCCACCGCATCCAAGCTGCAGGACGTTAAACTGCTATGCACCTCTTCCTTAACACATGATGTTAAACTGTGGTCCGACCCCGTTCTTCAAACACAGGGTCCCCCCAGCTCAGACATTTTTTATGCCTCTCGTCTCCACGGGAATGGAATATTTCTTGCATGGAATGAGATCCTCCTTGTCGGAGTGGCATTTGTTCACGGGGGAGGGCTGCCTTAGAGTGTAAGCCCCTAGTCTCTCTTACGGAAGGTTGCACCCATGCACCTCTGTACTTCCCCCCTGCAAAGGCCAGTGGCATCCCTTTCCCACTGTGCTTTGTCGCACCATGGGTCTCCAACCTGGAGTAAGCCCTGCCACCCGGGGCCGCTAACCATGCGTAAGCCCCTGTTTCCTCTTTGGGCCGCTCAACGCGTAAGCCCCTTTCTGCTTCCCACGGACGCAGCCTTTGCGAAGTGATCGTCTGGTCCCTACTGCCTCTTGTTTCTCACACCGAGAATGACTCGCATGGGCTTAGAGCGTGCATCGACCATGACATCCTCTTATGGGCCGCCACAGAGCGTAAGCCCCATACCAGCGAACTACGTGGACTTGGATCTGTGCTAACACATGGTACGTAGGAAGCCAAAATGATGTTCAAGCCCACCACCCGGTCATTCCGACCTCTCCACATCGGTTCCCCGACCACCATGGTCCACCTCAGAGCGTAAGACCCATATCCACCATGGGACGCCTCAGAGCATATGCCCCAGATTCCTCGTCCCGCATGACGTTAAACTGTATGCCCTCGTCCCGCATGACTTTAAATCATATTCCCCCTCTCTGGACATCTCAGAGCATAAGCCCCAGTCCTCACACCCAAGTCTCATCATGACTTCCCCCCTCAATCCCACGTTCCTTGGGAAGCTCATGCCCTAGCTCGGAGATCTTACTTCCTCCAGGCTCCAATCCATGCATCCATTCTCATAGGTCACCTCTTCAAGTGTCCCACCGTATCACCGAACTACGCGGACATTGATTCCCTGCCATGGGGATACGTAGGAAGCCTCCACGAGGTTCATGCCCATCACTCCATCATCCATTTAGATCCTTACCTAGGCTGCCACATCCTGGTGAGATCATGCCACCCTATCCCACTACATGGTATCCAGGAAGCCGCCCACGTGCTGGCCCCAACATCGATGTTCCCCCTAAGGGCTCCTTCAATCTGATCCACTCTCAGTGTTTTGATCAGTTCGATCTGTCTCCGCAAGACGTTAAACTCGTGGAATACCCCGTGTTAATCATGGGAAGCTGAGGAAAACCTCATATGGTATACATTCCCCACGTTCGATGTGGGATGCCTCATGCTTCTGCGCCCTCGAGAAGCCCTGTGATAAGGGAAAGAAGACATACATACCAATCCCTAGTGTCACGACATGCCAATGACACCCCAACGTGACCATTCTCATCACCGAAGGTTGCTTCCCCGACAAGACCCCTTAAAGCGTCTCGACGGAAGCATCGTAATTAACTGGAGTCCATGCAGATATAGCACCGGTAATGAGATTCACAAACCCGTCTTAAATCTATGAGGGAGACCCGGACTAGGTGACGAGATCCGAGGAGGAATCCACAGAAGGAAGAACAAACATCCCATCATCCCGGTTTTGATCAAGGAGCAGACATCCCTGAATAAGGAACAGATACCGCCCGCCTTTGGAAAGAGGGAATGCGGGGCAACGAGCCGCGCGTCCTCCAATGCGTGATGGAAACGCGCGCACACCCTGGTGTAAAAGAGTTGGAAATAGTGATCATTATCATAGATATGCTTGAATGATCCATTCATCTCAATGAATAACCCACCTTGTTTTCATTCCATTTATAGTAATTTATTGAGAAGTAATAATCATTAATCAAATACAGCCATATTCTATTTTTTATATTCATGTCTTTATTTATGAATATATTATTTAACATTTAGTGATTAGTATATATATCAATCCATTCTCAATAAGGATAAAGCCTCAATATCATTAATTCAATTGTCATCACTTATATATCCAACCCAAGACTCAGGTAAATTTTCTCATGAAAATTTACATAGACAGAGGAATAAGGTATCAACATAGAATTATATTTAAGAAAACGTTATATACACATATTTAATGAATTAATTGTAGTAAAAATCCATTCTCCACTTCTGGGTAGTGTGAACACAAGTACTTTGACCAAAATACTATTGAATTCCATTAAAATTTTAGCACATTCATCATTCCAATGTGACATAACTCCATCCAATGATAACATGATGAGTTTATTAGACATCATTGAGCAATATTTCATATATCATTGACATTATCTATCCAATCATTGAAAAATACAGCTCTTAGACATAATGGTTGGTCTATGGAAATGTTCAATACCAACAATCATTGATGGATCTATCGATGTACCATAACATTAGATTACGTTACATAAAAATCTAAAATTTAAATATCCAAACATGAGATATGGATGTTTTTCAGAAATAATCTCATTCCTTAGGATCCTTATTACAATCCTCATGTGATCTTCACGCCCTTCTTCAATTTTTAAATATATAAGAACATTTTTTACAAAAACTACCACAAAATGATCATTGTAATCTCTAAATATATGATTCAATAAATCCAAGAACCAAATTTGGGATACAGTGAGATAAGACATCATCATTATAAATTCATTTTGTCCATACCATGAAAAAATATTCTTGGATTTGAATCCAATTTTGACCATAAATTGACTACCATGAGAATGAAGATAAATCATAGAAAAATATTCTCCTCCTTATAATGGATAAAAAATAATAAATATGAGGTAATTTATAAATACTCATTTTTTTCATAATAATTTTATGATAATAAATTATTCGTCATATTGATAAAAATTTATTATTAAAAATTGAACCAGTGTACCCTATGGTTACACATTTTGATGAATGATTAAATTATCATGATTCTATCAGTGTTTTGTCTTCTCATCATATAACTCAATCAGGTCCATTCTATATGGATTATTTGAATTTTATTTATCTTTGGGTATAAGATATATATGAATCTCACTATCTTTATTTAGATTAATTATATGTTACTCATCTACAAATTCATTAACAAGATCCCATAAAATGAGTATCTTTCAGATATTGAGATTCCCTCTAACTATCTGAGATAAACAATTTCTTTGAATAATAATCAATAGCCATGAAATGGTTTTTATTTCCATTGGAAATTTAATTTAATCCTTTAATTAATTTATAATCATATGTTGGTTTAGAATACAAATTACTACTTCCTTTCATCTAATATTGTGTTTATTTTTTATAATTAATGCCAAACCATGGTCAAAATCATGTAAAATTTAATTGGAGAAAGAATTAAATGATTTATAAGGAATATATTCCGCAAGTATCAATTATATAGGAATCATATCATAGATTTTTTTATTATTATACCATTAGGATATTTTACTACTAATTAAACATATCAGTGACTATGTGGTAATGTGATTATGATAAAAAAAATTCATATATAAAATATTGAGAAAAAATATAGTAAAATTATATATTATAAGTTCTGGGGCGAATGATAAGTTTACCTTTCAACAAAATTTTTATCGAACCCAAGATTGAAAATAGTGATCATATTGGATTTACCAATATATATTTGATTAATAGCTTTCTGAACATGACCACCATCATTAACCCTCTATTTTGAGAACCGGTTGGATTAATATCAACTCCCCTTGAATTTTAATCATTTTAGTGGGGGTGGTTCATTATAGAGAGATTTATCTCATTTATTGTTATTAATTAACATCTTCTTAGTAATTTGGAATTACATTTTTCAATATTCTAATTCTTCATACTTAAATCACTTACCGACCACCTTATGATAATTTCCACTATGATTCATTTCACACATCTCGAATAAAGGAATGATCATATTCTGCCCTCCAAGGTTTTTACTTTAATTTTTGTTTTCTTTGATATATTATTTCTTGTAAAAACCGTGATATTTATGGGTAAATTAAATATACAATTTCATGTTGATAGCACATCCAGTGATTTCTTCATAGATATTGTAGTCTCTTAGTGAAAACACCCTTAAGTGGCTTAGTTTTAACTAAGTGAACTATCATTTAATCATAATTTTAGGTTCAATAAAAATACTAGATGTGTGCCTCACATGTATTATAAAATTTACGTCGTCGGTAGTAATTGATTCGTCATAATTCTTCTTAATCCTAAGTAATTACTTCTACATTATTAGACTTAAAAATATAGGGAAAGAACATATTGAAAATTATTCTCCTAAAATCATCCATCCTTATGGATTTAGTCTATTCTCATTACCTAGAATTATGGATAAGATTATTCCATTTACCCTCTTAAGATTCCCTTTGATAAACCACTAATAAAACCCTTTCAATATTCAAGAAATAGAAAACATAATATCTATTTTTAGCAGTACAGATCCATTTATTATTAATTATAGGATCTATAGATCTACTAGAGGAAGGTTTACATTGAATCATAACGGAATCAATAGTAAGATATTCATTTTTTCTCAATTGGTTTCACATCATTATTCAATTCTTGAAAAAGTTGTGTAAGTATATCAAGATGATTTTTCATACTAGATTCCCAAAAATTCAGTTTATCATGAGAAACACCATTATATTATCATTGAAATTCAATTTTATCAACCTTCCTTATTATTCATATCATTGAATTAAAATAATAGTTGATAAAAAATATTTATATTGGGAAATCATATAATCCTAAAAACCATTTTCAATATATCTAAATATTAACACCCACTTCTCAATATATTTCACTTTAGTTTTATCCATTTTTATCGATGGAAAATATGTAATCAAATAATTTAGAGTGGATCATAATTACGTTGAGAATTTACCTAATCATATTTCTTTGGACTCTCAAACCATGTTCATTATAATGACTCATTCACTATGATCCTGAATACTAGATGAGTTATACTTGACAAACCATTTTTTGAGTTTTTTACCAAAAGATGCATATATTCCAAAACAATGACCACATATTGTATTCACAGAGGGGTAAAGTACATGGTAAAACACATATTCCAAACCTTATTAAAACATTAGTATGTTATGTTGCACATATAATTTTCATGAGGCCTCTTAATAAATATTCCACATACTATTTTTCAAAAAATAACCAAACCCTTTTCCGATGCCAAATATATAGACCCCAATTTTATAAAAATAAATAATTCATCTAATTTCATGAATAATCATTTCATATCATCACAATAAATGATTGAAAAGTAAATGCTTATTTTAATTAGAAACATGGCCTCTTAAAATTATAGTACATAAAAGTATCTATATCATTTCAGACTAGGTTCTTCCCCACTATAATGATTCATAAACATAAAATTCAGAAACGATATCATCTTGACATGGGAAAAATAATAATAAGAAAATATATTCATAGATGATAAATAATGTTAATCATAATAGATAATAATATTTAATAACAAAATTGTTCATAATATAATAATAAGGGAATTATAACATGATTATAATATAATATATTGAAACCCAAATAGTTAGGGAAGTTCAAACATGAATATTGGAATAATGTGTTTTCAAAATTATTGAAAAAATTAATAATATTCCTTATTCATCAATAATAAATCATGAATCCAAGGATCATAATAAAATAATAAGGGCTATGTTTGTTTTATACACATCCACATGGAAAATATTTTCAAAAATCACGGCTCATTTCCAAGATTATTATTTTGGAGTTGGTTCCCTCCTCAAACTGTTATTTCCTTACTAAAGGTTCACCTGCATGACTATCATACTCAAAAAATGACATTACTAAACTACATTCACATAGCATTACAAACCATATTATCTCTTATGATATCCATAATAAACCACTTAATTTGGGGGATATATATTTTCACACCCCCTATCACCTAATGATAAAAAGATACAAGTTTGCCACATGACTATAAAATAATCTTCATATCATCACATCATAACCCATGGAAATGACACCTTTTTAAAAAAAATTATCATTATATCTATGAACCTTGAAGTGAAAGAATTAATATTATAACATTGGATCATATCCCCATTAAATCAGAAGAAACATGAAATGATATTGGTATCAAAGAAAATATATTAAAAAGATCATTGAAATATCTATTGAAAAAAATACCAATTTAATTATGAAATTAATTAAAAATATTAGGAAAATAAGAATATTAAATAATTTATTATCATTAAAAAAACAAGGCAATCTTATAAAAAATCTTCAATAAAAATAGTATTCATTATTGCAGTGAAATTCATCCATACTTTGTACATTAAAAAATCCATTTATATTTTTGTTTAAATGACATAAGTATATTTTTAAAAAGTGGAGTGAGGATTCCTTTTAAATAATTATTGAATTCCAATAATAGTTAAAAATATTTAATGGGTTTTTAGAGAATATTTTATACATTATTTATAATATTTGATATCGAAGAATAGATTTTGGACCTTAGTGATAGATAATGTTGGTTTTTATTAAAAAATATTTTTAAGTCTCTTGTGAAATAATAGAGTTCAAAATAAATTTAAACCATTTAATATCAATAAATAACTATACTAGGAGAAAAAAACATGATTTGGGTGAGGTATATCATATATATTCATCATCATAAATATATTGATAAATAGTCCCTATAAAAAAGTGATTGTAAAATTAAACACGTACCGAGAAGCTATATTTTATTTTAAACACTATGTCCTCATGTATAATATATATATATATATATGTAATAATTTTAATTCGAAAATATAATCATGTTAATACCGATCAAGCCATACATGGTTTACACATAACATTTTATCACACTTCCATAAACTTTTTTTATTATCATGATCATTTTATGTGTTAAATACAATGTTTCTCTTATATTTTTATATTTCTTAGTTATGGTACGTGCACATGGTCTTGTTTTCAATTTTTTTGGAATGAAAATAATAATAAAATTATTAAATATATTAATTATACACATATTTGAAACCAATCATATAATGGAGTTATGAAATATGAATTACATCACTATATTGAGTGGTTAGTTCAAATGTATTCATGATTGAGGATTAAATTTTTTAGTCTATGGAAAAAATAATGGTAAATAATAATTAAACATTAATGATTAATTATAATATCATTATTTTTACATATATTCATTATATATATTTTAACAACCCCCATGGAATATAGACATGTAAATTGAAATGTATTTATATGTTGAGGAAAAAGTCCACACTTATACATGAGTGATTCCTTCATCTCCCATTGGAAAGGGAAGAAGCGGTTAATTGTTTTTCCATATAAATAAAAAATAATAATATATTGATAATAATTTATTCATAATTTTATGGCTCATATATTTTTTTGGGTTGTAAAACCTGAAAGAGAATCAAAAGCACGTGGTTAATATTTACACCTCTTCATTGAGATACCACATTTTGGTTACACTAGAATCCAAAAAGGATTGGTCTTGGGAGATGAAATGAAGAACTAGGATGAAGGCATTTAATATTAGAATGATCGAATGTAGGTATTTGTTGATAAAACAACAATACTGGAGTGAATAAGAGAGGAGAAATGCTTCCCTTTAATAAGTTAGGGGAGGGAGACACAAGTAATTTTTGAAATATTTTATTGATAAACCATCAATTTAATGGGAAATTTTGATCCAAATTGTTAATAATTAAAATTTAGTACATTATAAAGTCAAAATATATTCAGAAAATATAATTTTTTAGATATCAAAACCTTATATATATTTTAACCACCCCCACGATAAATTCCTTTTAACAGTCATCATTGTAACAAAATTTTATAAATTTTAATATTCATTTAGACAAAAAATTTAGTTGATAATATTTTATTATATTAAATATTATTAATCAAAAAATTAAATATATTTCAATGCACTAAATTTTTGTAATTAGATTAATTAGATTTAAATTTTTTATAGAAAATTCAATGAATCCCCATTTTTGAATAATGATTTTTGAGTATAAAACATTATTTAATTACATTTCAATCCTTGTAATAACAATAAATATTATTAGCCCCAAAACCGTAATCTGGGACCCATTGATGAAACTGAAGTATTTACATTTTATTGTTTGATGCTGATTATTGTGACCTATGCGAAAGGTACACATAATATGTCATCATTATCAAATATAAAAAATTCCCATTATTTTAAATGATCATTTATTCCACTTAACCCACATTATCTTTTTTCAAATTAAGGTGTCATCATTTGATGTGTGAAATATTTTATAGATATATTTTTTTTAACATAATTATTTATTATAGTGGGAAATAGATGCATAATAAGGGTGCAATTAAATTGCAATTAAGGGAAAATGTAAATATTAAAACACCAATTTCATTAGAGAACATAATAAGAGCATAAGAATAATATGACATCATCAATGTGAATGAGTAGAAATTAAGAATATTCATACCCATAAATTCATGGATAATTAAAAATATAAATAGGGAATAATGATTTAAAAAATGAAAGAGTCCTGAGATTAAAAAATCATGATAAATGTGAGAATAATATGGATCAATTGAAACATCATAAACCCATGGAAATGATGGAACAAATATTTTGATATCTTGATAATTCATCTCTATAGAAAACCTACAGAACCAATATATAACCCTTTAAAATTGAATATAATTATTTCCTAGATTGAATTTAATTCACTAGGTAATACAATAATTAATCAATGCATTGACGATATATTTTGAAAACACCTTTTAAAATCTATAATGGTATCACTAAATGATATCTCAAAATAGTCATCATATAAACTGTACAAGAACCACAACATGAATAAATTACCTTGATAATTTATCATAAAACATAAATAAGAAATAATTATTGATTTTTAAATTTATTAACCCATATAGAATGTGGGTATCATATCAATCTCTTTTAAACATGAATAATATGTGGAAATGAAACGAGTTACATAATGATCCGTTTAAAATATGAATAATCTATTGAAAAAATTGGTTCAATGAAATCTATTTGAAACATTCATAAACCATAAATATAAGGAAAGATAATTCATTAGTTTATAAATATTTTTTTGTTATATATCTTTAATGGAAGCGTAATCATAAACAATCTTGATAAACGATGGGATTTTAATGTATGACTCTTACCACATTGGTAGGTTTGAATCATAATCCCCAAGAAATAATAAAATTAAATCAAACCTATAAATTCATTAAAATAAATATATTACTCTTATTAAATCTAATTGGGGAATTATATACACCATATTTGATCATATAGGTGTATAATAAAGCATACGTCTCAAAGAAGGAATATTGAGATAAAAAACCATTATCGCATTTTTATCTTTGAATCTATAAACCCCTTGAATCATGGATCATAAAATAGATATTTAAATAAAGATAAAAATAATGATAAGAATAATAATATACATTATCATACATTATATAAACCCAAAATCAAAATATGTTTTGAATATGGAATATACCTTATTGAAATGAAAGTTAGATGAAAAAACCCGTACAACGAGTTTGATTCATCATGCATGTGTTTTGTCTACCAGAATAATAATAATAATATAATTATTTACTTGATTATGAAAAATTTTCAGGTTTAATAATCCTTTTATTTCACTTATTACCTAGTTTTATATTATTACTTAAGAAATTATATTAATATCTAATGTTTTGACTATAATTGGATTATGTGTCAAAAATAACTTTGGTTGGATCACTATTGTCAAAGTGGTATTTATATAAACATATATAAAATAATAATCATGAAGTAATAATCATGTTTTAAAATTTATTATACTTTTAATAGCAATCCTGAAACATAGTAATGAAAAATGGTCTACCTAACAATCATTGAGATGATAGGCCACACATACGCATGGGTAATATTTCCATTTTTCAATGATCATTAATGAAATATGGAAAATAATATTTTATCATTAAATAATTATAATATTTATATATACCATATTTTATATTTAAATATACTTATATATATCAACATTGTGGTATGTTGATGAAAAGAGAGTCACATCACTTATTGAAGGCAGTAGTCCACACGTACACGAACAATGTTATCAACATTTCAGTGTAAAAACGAAAATGATATATTTAAAAAAAATTTGATAAAAATGTCATTAATATAATAATTATTTCAATTATATAAAAAATATAATCATTATAATTATCCTTATTAAATTACTTGTAACATATTTTTGATAAAAAACTACACCGCTTTGTGAAGCTATAGTCTGTTGTGTAGACGAGAGAAGTTATCATATCCCCTACGAGAGATAATTTAAATATGTTATATATGATATAATGAATATAAAGGTATATTTATGTTATAAATATCATATATATAAATTATATCTACAATAATACCCAACTGTGAAATGTGGTAATTGGTGAATGAGTGAATCAGTTTACGAAGTGGTAGTCCACTGTACATATGAATGATGATTTCATAACACATTTGATGGTAGTGTAGGTGGTTTTATGTCATGAATTTACTATAAAAAATTCCAGTATATGAATGATACTGAGGCCTTCATATCATAATGGATTAATACGAATTTATGGATTTTGAGAAAGAAATATAATAAAGAGCATTATTGAATAACAGTTCATATTCTTCTGGTATCCAACTTAGTTATGAACTAAAGACATACTAGGTTGTATATATTACAAAATAATTCTTAATGTGTGAGTTTAGGGTAATGGAGTTTTTATTTTGGTAGTTCATTGTGAAACCCAATAGGGTTGAATGTGTAAATAGTTGAGGATATGTGGTGGCCTTTAATTAGTGGGGGAGAGGGAACACTTGATATTTTTGAATATAAATGAGAACTCTCACGTTTTCCATATCTCAAAAGGGTCCAAAATGGACCATTATCAAACATTATCTATGGAATGGATGAAATATGAGCATTAAATTGTTTCTATAAATGTTTATATTTAATTTTTAACCTAATATTTTTAGTTTAACCCCAAGGAAAATCCAATTATATATTAACCAAAGTAAATAATTTATACTATTTAACTATTAATTTTGATAAATTTTCTTGTTGAAATTATTAGATAATATAAATTATTCTAATTACAATTATGGAATACATTGTTTTCAATTGAATTCATAGTAGTAATGGAAATAAATTTAAAATTAATCCCACCGACATGATGAGAAATATAACTATTAGAAATGAAAAGTTCAATATTTTTAAAAATTAAATTGATAACAATATTAAATTAATTTAACAAATGAAGTCGATTTTCAAAAATTAATTTTCTAGATGTTTCAAAAATTTATTAAAAAATGTATTTCATGAAAAGTTAAAAAAATATTTCTGAAGAAAACATAAATTTTAGGAATGAAAACTACTTACTAAAAAATGATTAATTATTTATTAAACATTTATAAATAATTTATATTGAATGGGAAATATATATATATATATAGAAAATTATTTAATATAATTCATACATACCAATTTAACAAATATGATATAGAATTTATATATATATATATATAGTCTGTTTTTTAATCACGATGATGGCTATTGAATGTGCTACAAAACATAAAATTATTAGGGATGATTGTAGTAAAAGATAGATATGGGTTAAATTTATTTAAAAAGAAGTATATTGTAAAGGGTCAGGGAGTTAAAATCTCTTCTATTTTTAACATTATGTATTTTTTACGCTATCAAGCGTAATTTTATTCTTTTAAAATCTCATGGTGTTACAAAAAAATAATGGAAAAATATTCGCCTTAAAATATAACGTATAAATTTACTTAAAAGTGTTAATTAATAGATATATATTTAATTTTTGAATATGTAAAAAACAATGTTTTATTGAACAATTATTTTGAAAATTTTGTTTTTATACACTATTAAAAAATTAAACTAAAATTTTGTATAATAATGATTATTATAAAATAATTTATATAATTTATAAAAAATAAAATTACATTTAAATTTAAGATAGAATACGAAAAATAATTTTACTTTTATGTGAAAATAAATTATAGTTTTAACAAGAACAAGAATTTTCATCTATTTAGCAAAAACAATTATTTTTATAAAAATCCTAAAAATTTACCCTAAGATAAAAAATAAATTGTGATTTAAAAAAGTAATTAATTTATATAAAGAGTCATTAAAAATATTTATGAATTGAATATCATTTTAATGCACAAAAGTAAATAAAAATATTTTTTATGAAAACATAATATTCAAGCATAAAATTAATATAATAAAAATTGAGTATGTTATTGTTATGCATTAATCAATAAATTTTAATTATTTAGAACCTTTATAAATATTTTGTTCATAATATTTTTATTACTATTCATCACTTTCATTCTGACATTCATGTTATAAATGATTGATTTATTACATTCCCATTAGACTCAAGGTTTTATGTATGTAAATATATCATATAATTCATGTTTATTTCAAAGTAATTATATTAAATTTTTCAGTGTCACTTAGTTTCAAGTTCATTTATTCATGGAATCATTACCACAAATGTCTAACCTTCACGAGGTATCTATATCCTATCAAAAGGATGTCACTATCATGCCAAAAACTACCTCTGTTTTCTCAACAATTGAATATTTACTCAATAGATACAGTCATAATCAATAGGCCATTAAAGGGAATGGTAAATATATTATTCAATTCAAGGTAAAATTGTTGGATCTAGAATGGACCAAGATGAAAATTGTTTTTTTTTTGAAAAAATACTTAAATTCTCATTCAAAAATTTTCTTCGGTCGATCTAAATCAGGGTCTATAGGAGTGGAATTCATCAAGGAGTGGAGTCACAAGGATCATGATTTCATTTTATATAAATGAAAAAAGAAGTAAAAATGAAAAAATATTTAACAAATTAAAATGGGTTTTTAGCTCACTAATTTCACACAGAGAAGGTTTATATAAACAATCTTACTGAACATGCACCCATTGTGAGGTTTTAAAAATATGGATTCAGGGGGTTTTTTTGGAGAGCCACATTTTTTTTGAATGATATTGTTTTAACCATGTTTGACTATAGGTTCTACTTCTATAAACAATGATGTCTATTAGGAATTTTCATGGTACTGTCTATTATGTTCCTCAATTATGAATCACCCCTTCTGTTTATGTCTCATTGGCTAAATTTTCATATGGAATCTATAAGGTTTTATTAATGTGTTCTCAAGATTTACACTATAAAAATGGTTTCTAAGATACTTTTGATCCCATCAAATACTATTAAATATTCTATAAGTTAATACTTATGTAAAAATTGTTTTATTATTTTCTTAAATATAATCAAAATTTTCCCAAAAATGTTGAGATAATTACACGTTTGACATATAAAATTATTTAGGATCCCCATTGTAATTGATTTTGATCCCACATATATATGGACTATTCTAAACAATAATGATAAAACCCATGAATTTCCCAAAATATACCACAATACTTTGTTTAGAAAACAAAGACAATTCAGGAATGGTAGTTCTTAAAAAATTTGACTCTATTGAATAGTCCCTATTAATAGTTTTTATGATACTCAAAAGGGTATATTTGATCTTATAAAATGGAAAATATACTAATAGGTACTCATATTACCCTATATTTTATTATAGACCTCTATCAAACAATGTAAAATTGATTTACAGAATAAGAGGACCAGTTTAGATAGTAATAACAAGAATGTGTGCTAGATTTATAGATTTTACTATAACTCTCAAATTAATTATATTTAATACTATATTCCATAATGTTTTTTACAAATAAATTTAAAATATTTTTTTCCATTATCATTATCCAATTTTTTACAATATCATTACACATGACATAATTCTAAAACAGTTCTCTTCAATACTTATTTTTAATAATGGTTATTTTAGACTAAACTCCATAAAAAATCATTAATGTATTGGAAATATATGTTTTATAAAAAATTTATCAATTTAGAAAATTTTAGTACAAATAGAAATGAGGAAGCGGTAATACCTCTTTCATATAATTATATAATGTGTAAACAGTTAAAAAATTAGTATATCACTATTATTTATTAATTTTTAATGATAAATAGGATCCATAAATGATGATGGGAGTTCCTCTAATAGGGTTTTTATTTTATCTCTAATTAAAAAATGGGAATGCAATATATCCACATGAATGTAGTTAGTCCCTTGTATATGAATACAGTTATCATACCAATATGATATATTAGAGTTTGAGAAACAAATCCATCTATCGTGGATCTCTAAATTAGTAAATACCAACATGATTCATAGACTAACATATGATTACACATTATAAAGTTTTAAAAATATATTAATAACAAATTATTTTAATTTTTAGATCTTGTAATTATAATATTTTTTAGATAAAAATATCAAGATATAATGACCTTGATCAGATTCATTAGAAAACACCAAATTCAAGAGGCTTATTTGACTATTAGTGTTTATCATTAAACAAGAGTTACTATTTATTATAATATATTTCTATATATTTATTCATCTACCCAACAAAATTATTCTCATAATCTGATTCATACTATTGAAAAGAGAACTACTATATTTATTTATAATTTGCGAGTAAATGTTTTTTTGGGAGTGGGAAACATTAACAAGGGATATGCTTCCAACAAGGGTTAGATATTTTCCTCTATAATGATATATCATGACCTTAATGATATTTGATATATCTATAACATTAGTATCCTATAGTTTACCCTTGAATAGTTTTATACAAAGGTAATTTTATGGAGGCATTATTTCTTAGATATGTATGTTTTTATTAATGAGAATTAAATTCTTATAGTTGAAAACGTGACTGATAAATAGAAAATACTCATAATAGTTATAAAAATATCCTAAAATATCTCCATATTTATCTAAAAATATATTGATGACTTATATTTTGGAAATTCACCCATGAAATAATATCATTCGATCATCAATATAAATTATGTGTAATATATATTTCACTGATCTCCCCACTTGAGTGTGTATGATGAGACAGTTCTCTACATATTTAACAATGGATTTTATTAGATAGTATTCAACAATACTAAATAGAATTGATGATAAATTGTACCCTTTTATATATCACAATATAATGAAACATAGATATATTTGGTTATATTTTCCAAAACATACATCATTATTAATTTAAATAGGATAAATCCAAATCAAGAATATGTAATTAAATTGAAAACTATGTTTGAAATTGAATAGAAACTATTTGTAAATAGTTTCAAAGTATTTCTTATAATATTGAAAAAGATAAATAATGTCCATATTAGATAATCTTCTTAGTAGAATGAATCATTTTTATGATGTTTTTTGAAAACAATTTCTCTACCCTTCATAAAAAAACTAAAAGAAAATTTGGAGACCAGAATTATGATTACTAAAAATGTTTTATATCTAGAGTATTACTCAAAATAAAATAAACACTAATTATTAAGGAAATAAGATTAAAAAAAAGTTAGTGATCTAAGAAAATTAGTATTTAGTTGAAGGATATGTAATGGAGAGTTGAAAATATTTTGAGCGATGTGACTCGAGAAACAAATTCACATCAACATTAAAAAATCATTGTGAAGAATTTATTTGAAATTTTGGGAAAATATTTTTGGACATTATATTTCATTGATCAAATCTATGTAATGATGGATAAAATTGTATCATGAACCACCTATAGTTCACGTATCAAAGTTAGTACATTATTATTAGTGTCATCAATGACATGGGGGATGTCTTCCATAATTTCATTGATATTAACATAAGAGTTTATAATTAAAATAATATTATTATATTCCACTATATGATTCCCCAATTTATTCGTCATTGAATTACATCATTATAATCCCTTATATGGGAATATATATTAAAACCCATTTTTTCCAATAAATGATTTTTGAAAAATAATATTTTCATATCCCGCTAATTTAAACAATTAATTTTTAAATTTTATTTCAAAAGTGACTTCAACCTATTGATTTTAATTTACATTAGAATAAAAATCAACTATTATTTTATAAGTAGTGACATAAAACTCATCCATATATTCAAAATATATTTATAGAGATCAATATCTTGATTTTCAATATTCATTTATTACTATAAAAGTTTCTAACAATAAGGGGTCTGCACCCATTTATTAAAAAATTAAGAAGGTAATGGCCATGTCTTGTTTTATTGGAAGTAGTTTTTAGTATGAAATGATAGTAAAATAAAATTTTCATCACATTAAGATAACTTATCTCTTTTAATTCAACCTATGCATAAAATTGATAATGTTTTGATCTATTATACCAACTATTCAACAACTTATTGATATTATATAAAAAGTGAATTATACCCATGTAGTAAAAATTCTATAAAATAAATGGAATAAATATAGTCCTGAAATTTTCTACAAAAAATTACTAATTATGACTCCCCTCTTATTTTATGCATTCCCTTTACAATGTTAAAATACATCATAATACATAAATTGTCTCAAACTATTTATTTATGGTTTAAAATTCTACATAGAGTGATCTTCAACATTGATAACTATATAATGAATTAATGATAAAGAAATAAAAAAATTTACCTCATAATATAACATCATGAGTTATCATCTATTTGTGGATGTGGACAATATAAAATACAATCAATTTTTTTGAAACCATATAAAATAATATATCTATAGAAGCTATTTATCAGTCAATCCATTCAATTTGAAATCAGAATGTCCTAAACTTTAATCTCTCAAATGAAATTTGATGTGACCTAGGGTTAGAAAATCCATTCATCATGTGATTTTTCATGAAATCTCCATCCATTGGAATATAGAATATCATGAGTGAGTGATGTTATAGAATTAAATGGCTCAAAATATTCCATAAAATGACATCATTTTCAAAACATTTCAGTATTTTGATCAGATTAAAAAATAATGTGACATCCAATTACAAGTTGGCATCATAGGTTTGAAACATTTAATTTTGTTATGTTAATTATAAAACTAATCTCTTTTTGTGGGTATGTTGGTTTTATCCCATGGAGCATATTTTTTAGTCAACTAATTAACAAAAACACTATCTAATTATTTATTATATTCTAAAATCTTCATAAATTATTTATTATAACTAGTATTGGGATTTTGGAAATATTTGAAGTAGACATCTGCATGGGGAAGAATTGTTCATCCTAAATCATAGATTTTGTGGCGTGGTAAATCAGGGATTCCACTTCAACCAAGTGACTTTTTATTTTTCCTATTAAATACATATCCATAACCAATGTTCTTCCCTGAATGTATAATTTTAAATAAATTGTATAAAAATAAGTCTTCTTTTTTATAAGTATTTATATCACCTTTATCCCCTTCCATAGTTTCATTTTCTTCTAATAAATTAAGAGACATACCCTATGGTTTTTTGGACTTATAAGGTTCTCTTACAATATAGATAATATACTTTCTAGATAAAATAAAAAAAATCTTTCCTCAACACACATAGAATTGTAGACCCATTATTCTTGAGTTTTAAATTTTTAACACTTCTTGAGAAGGTAATATCATAACATAATAATTTATACTACTAAAAGAAAAAATTTAATTAAAATTGAAATTATATTTCTAGAATGGAATTGTCAATTAGAAAGTTAATTATATAATATTGAGGATTCATAGGATCTATCTCTGTAGAAACCCTATAATTACTTCAAATAGTTCCTTCATTTGTATACTTATCCATTAATTTTGAAATAATCTTTTTATAATATATAAAATTGAAATATTCAACAAAAAAAATAACTCATCTTCTAAATTAATCAAAAATTATTCAAATGTTCCATTTTTTCCTTATCATTTTTTTTAAAAAATCACTTGGCCATTTATATAAAATTATTTAAATTGTTCTTCCTATTTTGAAACATAAATTACATCATTCATCTATATATTATATATAATTTATCATCTAGGATAAAATAATTCACTGGAAAAACTGATAAATAGATCAGGATAGTTTTGGGTTCCATTAATCCATTTATGTATTTTATTTGATTATAATCTAGTTAAATGGCCTATAATAGAAATATTATGAATATAGAAAACTTAATCATCCATTAATGAAAAGTTTAGAGATTTAGGTTTTAACCATTTCATATATTTATTCACTAGTATTAATTCAAAATAATTAATTTCAAATGTATAATTATTTTAAATTAATATGAAACCAAATATTGATTTAATAATCCAAAAATATTAACTAATTTTTTTTATTCAATTTCATAAAAATGATACATTTTTTACATTGTATAACTATATTTAGTACATAAGATATAAGTTCATTTTATAAAATGAATAATATTTCCATTTTAAATTATAATTACGTATTCTTATATATTATAAAAAATATGAACCCATTAATGAAATATCCAATGTCAGAGGACTATTTAATTCTTGTATAACTGGCTAGCCATCCCACATTTTTTGAAACTGGATATCAATGGAAATGTTATTTCTCACATATACATTGTTCAACTATTATTAATATTTTTAAAAAAAAATTATTAAAATCAATTTCAAATCTCATTCCCAAGATCTATAATTTATATATATATATATATAATTAAAATAATTATATGATTTATTAAAAATAGATATTAGTTTTTTCCTCTTTTCATATATTCTAGAGTTAAAATTGTAATTTATAATAATCCACACTCCAAATGAATTCTAGGTATATAATGAAATCGATGTCCTAATATTATTTTAATTTATAGATACACACTGAAACATGATATTGTCTATTTAAAAATGTAATAAATTATAATACAACTCATAAGCTAGATTCAGTTTTTCAAATACCATTTCATTATTTCATGTATCACTCAAAAGGATAAACAAATCACAAAAAAGTTTCCACACATTTGTTAAATTAAAAAATAAGATACTGGTTCCACAAACCATGATTTATATAAAAATATATCAGAAATATGTCTAAAATTTATTTTTGAGTGTATAATGAGGATCAGATCATTTATTGTCTTCTGATGTTGGAGTTGGACAATCGTCATGGTGACCCTTAAATGAAACTCTTTCTATAGGATGTATACCTCATGATAACATATGGGGTTAGACCATGATGTTTCCTATGGGTGAATGTTATGGATATGGGGAGGGAATTTCATTTTATCATCTGAAACTGGTGATCAAATTATAATAAACCATCGGGGGTCACACTTGAGAGCTTGTTGCGGCTATGAGGTTAAACCATTTTCTGTATGGGTCAGATGCACTCTGACATCAGAGAAAATGACAATGTATGTCCAATGGGATGGGATGACCAATAGATAACTATTATGAGATATAATATGCAGAGGGAGTGGGATTTTGGTGTCTCTCTAGATGATTGGGGTTCAAGTACACAACGACTAAGATGGTGATGATGAAATGTTCCCTAATGAGGAATCCAAACACCACATACTTAGAGTTGTGACACTAATGGCCCACATGAGTCTGGTTTTTAGTTTCCCCATGGAGTGGTTCATTATAGATAGAAAATATATGTGATAGGTAGAGTTAAAAGGGTTTTTACCTCAAAACCAAATTGGATGTGTTGAAAGCATACCAAAGGTTGGGGGATGCATCATGGGCCTGATGGACCAACCATATTGGATAATTTTTAATTATTATAAATTGAGTAACCATATCTATTTATGGGTTACACCCATACAATTATAACTCAAAATATAGACAAATGAGCCCAGTTTAGTTGCTCTATCCAACACCATTCCTAATCTTGGTCAAACATGGTTGAGGGTTACTCAAGATGTGTTTTGGAAGTCAATTTGATCGAGTTCCTTCATTCATGACTCTCAACATATGACTCTAATTTCAAATCAATTTCAGTTATGTTTTGTTGCTTATTTCCAGGGAATAATTTTAGAAATCATCTAAAAAATGGAAATTTCATGTCTCTGAGTTAGAGGAGGTCTTGAAAGGTCAATAAAACATAGATCCATGTGGCTTTGGAATGATGGAGATTCATGATGTGTTTCTATCATTATAAATATTAATTTCATATAGTATAAATAAATATAAATTGTGTAAAGTAATTATTTATGATGAACAGTGTTAGATAGGTACTTGATATTTTGGACATTCACGAGAATCGGTTAAAAATGTCGATGAGTGTATAACTTCTCAATGATTATAATTGTACCAATTTATAATATTTTATTTGATAATTTTTGTGTGATAAAAAATTTCCTAAAAATTTCTTATTTTCAAAAATGAGTATTTGGGACTATGTGTACCATGCATAGAAGAAGTAGGATGGTGTTGTGATATTATTTGTGGGAAAACAATTTGTTTGAGTTAAAAAATTATCATTACATAGAGACTAACTCACTATGTATTGAGGTTGTTGGATATGTTTATGTGAAGCATTAAATTGTTTTCATTGTTTGTGTAGTGTTGAATATATAATATGTCATATCCATAGATGTTGTGGTCAAGCATAGGTGCATTGTAGTAAGGTGATGATTAGTGATCTGGTTCTTTGACATATTAGGGTCTCTGAACAATCACCCGAGGTTAGATGAGGGACATTATATGTGGGGCGAGTGAGATAAATCACTCATGACGTTATGTTCATGAAATACAAGGGTTTTACTCTTGGTGATGGGTTGGGTTTTATCCCTTTGGTTACATGATATGTGACCTTGGTATGTGATGTTATAAATTCATTACAAGATGGAATAATGATTTTAATGAGGTTTTTAATGGGATTTTTACCCTTCAATTTAGGATTGATTGAAAATGGTTCAGTATACATTGATCTCACCATCATGTTAAAGGCAATATTGAGTATTCAAGAATTGATATAAGAATTTAGGTCTCTTGTGACTATCACTATATGATGATATTGTGAGATGAGTGATGGTATAAATGACCTATCTATTTTTCATCCATGTTCGTGAAGACGTCTTAGTGATTGGTGATATATTCTAGGGATGGGGTGTGGATCCCAAGGAATAGACCCACAGTGGGTGAGAGAGAGTTGACTTGACTATCATGAATGATATTGGTTCCTCATTATGTATAAACTCAAAACCAATTATGGGTGATAATATTTATCTTAGATCATTTTAACCAAACCTTGAGTGTGATGATGTTATCATAGAACATTTCTGATGTGAAATGGAAGTGGTTAGGAGTGAGGTTGAGATGAGAAATTGTATATGGTGGTGGGACCTACTCGAGTGGGTAGCCTGTTCACGTATGAGACTAAATGCTAAAAGGAATGATTCAGAATGATTGTGAAGGTGTAGGAAGAATATCATGATTAGTGTTATTAGGTATCCAAAACATGGATATATGAGCCTATTATATCACTTTGGGTATTGGTCAAGGACATATATTTAGTACTTCCCAAATTATTTATGTATGCAATTTATATATGATCAATAATTTTAGAAAATGTTGTATCATTGAAAGTCTATGATGAAGGAACATTCATGAGGTATGGGGGCCTATTTATCACATGCTAACATGGGAATGTGTATCTGATCGATCATTATTGTTTCATTGTAAGAAAAAGACTACCTGTATATTATATTTATGTATTTATATATTCTATTTATGTATAAAAATGAGTATGATGGCATATATTATGAGTGTCTTGTTAGAAAATACTGAGTATTATACTCAGACCCTAGACATGAACCATGGTTCAAGTGTAGAAATTATTTCCACAATTTAGTTATGTATAAGTTTTGTTGTCGATTTGGATGGATTTTCTTAGTAATATATGGATATTGGGAGTATAGTGTTTGATTTATATTTTATTATAGATGATCATGTATTTTTGATTTTTGGTTTATTTTCATGTTGGGATATTCCATTTGGGAGATTAATGTATTTTTTCTAATGACATCATAATGTATTTAATTGGTTTATTTTTTGGTATACATTCTCTTATATAGATGTTTATGTACATTTTTAGTAATTATTTCAACTATTTTGGAATCTTATTCATGGTTTTAGTCTCTCCAATGAATTATTTAGTCCTTCACCCATGGAGACAACCACTTTCATATATTGAGGCACATTTAAGGCCATATATCTCTAAGGCATAGTTATATGTTCAAGGATATTGTGATACACATGATATATGATCATTTAATTTTATTTTATTATTATAGATATAGTTCACATATGGTTAAGAAAGTAGTTATATATTTTAATAAACCGTATATAGGTGTGTCACAAACACATTTCCAGTTGGAAATAGTTGTAACATTGTTAATGGGCTATCATTTTTTTAGTGTTTGATACTGTTAATCTGAAATTGAGACTATTATTAAAACTACATTGGCGATTGTCATTTTTGTTTCTCAAATATTTTCATATGAAAGTAATATGAATCATACAGTACTAATTAATTGAATCTAGGACTCACTTCATATATATGTGATCACGTTAGATTGATATTAATGGTGAGAGGTCATCCATTTAATTATTCGACAAGAAATTATATGATTATTATATTTATATAACTTATTTCTATCATTAAAAACATTTAGAACTTGATTGAAATTCAGTATTTGTTTTCTTCATGGTATTTCATTATGATTCTATGATGAGTAATTATTTGGAGGTAGTTATTTATTCCTTCAGGGGAAGCATGTATAATGGGACCCTTAACAGATCATTAACTGAATTGAGGGACTAAAGAATGAAGTAAATATTGGTATAATTCATCATGAAGATATTTATTTCATAGAGTGTATTGTGGATTATAAATTGTAATTACATTTTTTTATCAAGGAACGATTTTATGGGATGTATCTATGGATTCCTAGACATTCTAGTTCTAAATTTTCTCTTCGGAAGTGTAGTGGGAGTGTGGGAAGATGCTCATGGTTTTTGAAAAACACATTGGTGATTTTTTATTATTCAATTTACAATATATTATGTTAGATACATATATCTTTCAGAAAATTTTAACATGACTGGGTGGAATGGTTAGTGGGTTAGTCATTTTATCCTAGTTTTTAAAGATGTGACTAATGGGCTCATGTGTATGATTATATATTGGGTCACATGGGAGTGTGAATCTATTTGGTTTGGATTATATAAATTCGAATCCATCTTGATAAACTAGGATTGGTTGTTCAGTTGCACACTCTATATGATGGGGAGAGTGTGATTCACTATGAAAATTCAAGAGAATCCTATATGTTTGGGAGATGGTTTATGCCCGCAATGATTGGTTCCCATTTTATTTTGAATCAGTGAGTGGTATTGTGTTGTTCATGAACTAATGGATTTGGGGATACAGTGGTTGTTATGATACCCCACCATGTTTAGTATGAAGTAAGAAATACTATGATTATAGGAGGTGTTGTCAGAAATTTATAAGGGTACTGTGGTGCAGTTGATAGAGGATGCATTTTATGAAATTTAAAATAGGGTGATGGTTGTGTTCCTAGTAAGAATTGTATGGGTATTGGTTTGGTTTTCTCATTAATTAACTAGTGAGACTGTGATACATGTATCCAACAATTACTTAAGAAAATAGATGAGTTGTGGGATTCATATCTCATGTGTTTTTTGAGAGATGATGGTAATAACATTTTTTTGTGTGTGGGGGTGGTGGATTTTATTAGTCACGAATGTATGACCCATGGGTTGAAAGGCCCAAGGTTTTTGGTAAAACAGGGTAGTTGATATTCAATGTTGAATTATAGTGTCTGATTATTGTAAGTTCTACTATTATTGTGTTTTATAGAAAATACACAAATCTACAAGAAGACAATGTGTAAATCAAATTCGTTTTGTTGGAATCAATCCCATTATAGAGTAAATGTGATATGAGATAAAGTCTAATCGGAAGTACACTAGTTAACCCCATGAGTGAATGGATTACGAAGATAATAAAAAATAAATTAATGATGTAATTACTTGGGGATTTAGTTCTATACATATTATTGGGTGTTTGTATCACTATATGACCCCTTAGGAGTAAAATCATCCTAATCAGGTGGTTATATATAGAATAGTTAGGTGAGACTAAAAATATTCAATAGAGTTCAGCCAAAGGAAGATCATGAACTGTTAGTGTATGAAATTGGATATAGTGATGTAGAAATTTCATATGGATATCATTGAAAAAAATATAAATTATGCCCTCTTATTGGGAATAGATTCATATGCTAGGGATCACTATGTTTCAAAATTAGTATTTTTGAAAGTAGAATTATGGTTATGAGAACCAAAAACCTTTGTTTTAATTTATAATTTTTTTATTAAAATAGATGGGTTAGGTGAGAACCATTTCAAGGTTGGAATTATTTGTGAATGGTAGGCTCAGATTTGGTGAATAGTTTTCATTATTATTTAATGTTTCATAATGAAATATCAATTAGTATTTTGAGATAGAAGAAAAACTAGTGATATATTTGAGATCATGATATGTAAGTGGAGGTGGTTCAAGGACCAAATAGGATTATATGGGATAAAAATCATTATGGTGGGGAGTTAATAATGGCTCATAAATTATAGTGTAGTTATATTTAGGGGGAATTTGATTTCCGGTCAAAACTCAGTTTTGTTACATGAATTTGGAAACAAATTTGGATACAAAGTGTTAGTACAAATCTAAAAGATGTTTTAAATTGTGTAACGAGCCCTATTTGGTTGTTTAAGTGATCTTTTAGGTGTTCACGGAAGGGTTAATATGACCCTCAGCTGAATTTTCATCTCAAAGTGGTGGGATATGAATTATCATGATGTATTGTGCAGTGGTGGTGACTTTGAGTTAAGGCCATAATGAGGTAAATAGATTTATTCCATTGGGTATAATATATGAGTATTCTTCATATAATAGACCAATTATTCCAAATAGAAAATGTGGTGGGTGATATGTGGTCGACCACCTATCCAGAGGTTTTTTCATCCCTGCTATCAAAAAGTACATGCCATATTATGCCCAATTTTCAAGGAATACAAGAGTGCTTCTACAATTGGTTGTTACTTGGCGAGGGAGAGAAGAAATAATGTCATCCCATTAATATGGTGGTTTTTTAGACCATATCATAGAGGTCCATACTATAGGGATACCTTGAGGAGAAGTCTCATTCTGTTTCCCATGAGCTTCACTATAGAGGAACATCAAGAAATTGGGTTTTGGTTTTTGGGATACATCTTGAAGTGTTTTAAATTTTGGATATCTACATGATATTTCAACCTACATGATGCATGATAATGCTACCCTAAGATGGAAAGGAATGATATTTAGGAGGTGATAAACATGTCTTAAAATCATTTTTCATTTATGACTTATAGTGGATTTATCAAAGGATGGTGTCTAAATGTATTATATTCTTAGGGATGCCTGAGTGTCAAACCTATCATGTTGGTCAAGGCCACACACTATCTGTCACATGATGAGACATAATTAATATATTTACAAAAAATAAAATGTTGAACATTCATGTCACGTTTTTTGAGGCATGATTCATGAATCATGTAACTGAATATTTCATGCCTAGATGGTGGAAGTGCATATATCACTGGTTTATATGAGAGTAAACATTATATATATACCTTGGAAACCTTATATAATTCTATTTTTCATATATTAGGTCTATGATAAGTCCCCTTTGAGAAGAATTCTATTTTTAATTCTTATATGAACATTATACCAGATAATAGATATTAGAATTAAGAAGAAAAAATATTTCTCAGCATTAACCAAAATATTAGAGATAAGACTAGGTATTAGAACATCTATGATGATTTGAAACACACCCTGATAGGATATTCAATCACATAAACATCTTACTATCGCTAAATATTATTTGCAGTCCATACCATGTGGTTGGGGAAATAGTTCCTCTACTCGTATATCATATTGGATTGGTATCCCAATCACTATAAGATGGAATAAGATTCATTATCCTTTGTTTAAGTATCATTATTGTAAAATGAGATCATATGGGGTGAATTATCCTCTACTAGAATTGGAATCCTTCCATACACTACTAGGGGAGAAAGATCCTCCATTACAGTTATATGAAGGTTATGTGGACTGAAGGATTTGAAAGGAAAGGGATTTGGTGTGACTTTTAGAATCATTGGGCTAGCTAGAACACCCTATATATATAATATTGGACATTAGTTTCAAATTTTACCATACATGGGAATATCAATTTACCTTCAGTATCACAAGATATTTTAATATGGGAGAATGATTCCTAGTTGATAAGACTCCCCTTATTGGATTATAGCGGTGGTGTGGGTACTGGAAGAATGTATAGAGAGGAAATTTTCATGACTTGTGATTCCTAAATATCTTGGGGGATTCTTTTAAAAATTGATGTTATAACTAGCTTTCCACATCCTGATCCATGAATTCATATATGTTATGATAACCTCTAACTTCTTGTGTATTCTTTCTTTTGATGGATGGAGTTATGATGACCCATAAATCACATCATCCTTGAGTAATCTAGTGTTTTAACATTTTTATATTATTATTCCTTATTTTATTTTAACTAATTCAAAATTTAAGAAAATTTAGTTACCGTTTTACTTTGTTTATACTTTTTCCCCTACTCACAGACACCACTAGTTCGAGTAGTTGAGTTGAATTTTTTTAATTTAACCCCATTATGATTTTTTGTGGAATCCAACTAAGTTTTTTTACTCACCCAGTCATGGGACTGAGGAACATATTTGTTTTTTTAGTAGTTAAGAAATAGGTTATTGATGGATTTATGTGTGTGGAGTCAATATAGCTTGTAGGTAACTGTCACCTGGTGACTTTGGAAGACATGTTGTTTATATAGTTTTTTTGATACAAGGATGTAATGTATGTAGGAACTGATCATTATTTGAACAAGATCGCAGTGATGTCCTCTTCACATTGTATGGTGGTTTATTATCCTTTTTTGGATGGTTGAAATATATTTAATCCCAAATTGAATATTTTTATTCGAATAGGCCCTATGGTGGATTTTAGTAGATATATCAATCTTGTGTAACATTTATTTTAGTCTATATTTTATATCTATACTCTAATCATTAAATTTTTATTGTAGTGGATGATATATTAATTTCAAAACATTATAGGCTAAGGGATTTTATGGTTGTGATGTTTTTATTTAATTCTAGTATCCATCTTAAAACTAGTAGAGGAAGTAATATGGGGTAACATTTGGCTAACCGTATGCTCAGGTAGGGAACGATGGTCTGTTTCATGTATGAATGTTTCCTTGTTCTACCTAGAGATTTACATTTAAAAATAACCCATTAATATTTCATTTTATTGAAATTGTTATGAAATTAGATTTCATGTTCAATAATCTTCCTAATTATCCTTATAAAATCATCCCCATATCAATTAAATTTCATCATACAGGAATCATCCATGACATTTTCCTCGATCCTTAATCGGTTTTCCCTATGAGGATTTACTAATGTCTATTATGTCTTTTGATGTGTCTGAGAAAAATAATTAGCTATTTTATACTAAAAACTTCCTCCATTATATTATTCTAGAATTCAATCATGTGGGGAAGGATTTACACCCACCATTTATTGATTCATGATCATAAAGCTGAGGAAAATGGTTTTCCAAGAAGGTATTGTTTAGAGATGATTTTCGTGATCAATCTAGTAATCATAACACTAATGGAAGGGATATTGGTTTTATTTTTGTGATTCAGTAAAAACCAAATTTATCTTTTTCAATTATATAAGTTATAATATAAAAAATTGATATTCCATAAGGACCAAGAGTATTCATATATGGTTTTAGATTGTGTGATTGCATGATTAGGGTAGATTAAAGGTAATAAAGACATAATAATGTGATGGATACAAAATTTATAAAAAAACCAAAATTAGGGCATGTAGTTTATGTGAAAACGCGCTAAATATCCCATAGTTGTGTAAATAGGGCCAGGATTTGACAAATAATAAATTGAGTGAGATATGTCTTCCCATATAATGTGGGTTGTGTTTGGAGGCTATGTATATTCCAATATTTAGGGAATGTAGTATGGAGACATGCTATTTATGAAATACATAAAATTAATCCAGAAATAATACAAGAGTGGGTTGTAATCATAGACCACAAATATTGTGTCTAATATGTTACACTATATAATTAGTGGTAATATGACTATGAAAATACGAGGAATCCACTTAGCTCTCATGCAAGCATCACATGCAATGTACCATCTTGGAAACACAAAATAGAATGATATGAGAGGGGCATATGTATTTTGGAGAAATTTATAATTAGATTTTGTTTCCAAATTCCATGTACATTATTGTATATTCCAAATAGTTTGTATCTACAAAATTTGCATGGTGGATTACATGACGAGGATTCACTAGGGGGGATACCACCATGTACCCTGTCAATACATTTCATGTTATATTTCTGCATTAGTATCTTTTCATAACACATTGAATGGGAATCAAATATGGAATTCTCATTTATCTATAGGATTGAGTTTTCCCATAAAAAATAGTAATGTGATTTTATTCTACATAAGTGTCGGGAAATGAGGGGATACTATAATTTTACTCACCTTAATACCCTATGAAATATGATGAGAATTGGAAAGTAGATCATGGTGATCTTAGTGTTAAAAACATATCCATTTTTCATATATGTTTGCGAATGATTCCCCAATATATTATATGTAAAAATAATACACCCACATACTTGATAAATTCATCACATACAAATAGAGATAGTTCCACCCTATCTCTATGCCCCTCTAGGGTGTGATCTTCTTGGCTCAGTTATCCCCTTGACGGATACTTCTCTAAGGGAGAGTTATGGGTCAACCAATATATTTATGAAGAGGTGAAATGAGTTTTTTTAATGTTTTTTGTTTATAAATATGAGGATTAGTTATCAATTTAATGATTATTATGTGTGGTCAAAGATCAGTTCATCTTATGGGTTTTTATAATTGTTTCATGCTATCTATTGATAATTAGTTGTGTTACTCCCAAAAATGATGCACCGATATTAGTTAGTATTGGGTTCCCCTTTATGATTTATAGTGTTGGTGTAGAAGATGGAAATGGTGTATAGTTATTATTTTTATAGGCATGTGACTCCTCAACAAGTTATGAGTTCCTTCAATTATTTTGTACGTGTCTAGGAATTTGACATCAAACATTTTGAGAATTTAGATACTGTAATAATCTAGAGTTTCTCATTTGTAATGGACTCTCATTTATAGTAGATGAGATAAAAAAGACTCACTTAAATACTTGAGACTCATATTTTCTGAGAATATCTAGATATTATTTTCATGTCTACTTTCTTGTTACTTTTGATAACTGCTGTTTGGGAAGATATATATCTTGAATTTAATTATTTTTTTGGAGTTATGAGGAGTATGTTTATACACTCCCATCAAAGATCTCTATTCCCATATATGTTGTGTTTGTGTAAACGTCATATGATATAGTGGTGTCCCAATGGGTCATATCATATCATTATCTACAATTATACCCTTTCCATTATTGATTATATTATTTCACCAAATGTTTTTCATATTTAACTCTGAAATGAAGAGGTCTATAATGTTTATGATTTTAAGGATATAATTTATGGAGGAGCAATGATCCATTTAAATATATTTTATAAATATAGTTTTGCTTATTTTGACATAATTAAATATATAATTAATTCATGTCTATAGTCTTATATGCCATTTCAGACATCAGAATTTTTGAATTTGATCTCTTGTAATCTAATTTCATTATAATGAACATCCCACCATCTTAAGAGACCAAATATAGGGGTTTCGTAGTTGATATTAGAGTACTACTATTTGAATAAATGGGAATAAGATTAAAAATTATGCATAGAATAATAAAATTATAGTGAAACCATAGGATATTATACATAAAATATTTTTAGGGTTTTAACAATTAACAAGATTATTATTTGAAATAAATTGGACATTAATATAATGTTTTACCTAAATTATACAACCCCAAAATTTTTTAGTGTTTCTCAATTACATTTTAAGATATTTATTTTCTAAGTGAAAAATGTAATGTAGAATTCATTAAAAAAATTTATGACATTGGAAAATTATTAATTCCTTTTAAAAAATATGTGAATTAAAATGATGTTATTATTAAAGAATATTTTTTAGCAATCAATATTTTATTTCTATAATTTTTATATAAATTTTTTTGTTAATGATCCTATTAGTTTTGGAAAATTACCTGACCTATAAATTCTTTACAAATTGGGCCAATTGTACCCCATCAATTTACTTTAAGGTATATTTTTTCCTTTTTTTTATTTTTCTGAAGTAAATAATTTATATAGTAAATAATGGTGGAAATTAAAATAAAAACAATTAAATAAATAAAACTTATCATCTGTATTAAGAGTAATTACTATGTAATAGTTATGAGGATCACATTTATTTAGTGGGAAATATAATATCATAGGTTCCACACACACACACACACATATATATATCTCTCAAATATTTGAATTATTAATATTTGTATTCTAATTTTATTTTTGAGCAAGAAAAAAAGTAGAAAAATGTCAGTGAAGAAAAATTAAATATGATAAGGTAAATATATTTTTTATAATATTAGTAATTGAAATTACAAATGAGTGATATATGATAAATTTACTTAATTTGATTCAAGCATTGAATAAAATCAAATCAAATTTCATGTTAATGTGATTAAAATAGAATTATATTATATAAAATGATGAAACATATAATCTATAGAATACAACATTGGTTATATCAATGATATAATGAAATAAATATTTTTTTATAAATATTATTATTAAAATTGGATAATTATTTTATTTTTATGCATAATTTCTTCATTTTATGGAATTATATTTTCATGGAGTTTGTTCTTAAATTTCCACTTATAGTATTCATTGCCATGGTTTTCCCTGTACCACCCTTATTTTCCTTTTCAGTGAGGGTTCTAGGAAAATCATAAATTTGGGTTCACTTTTTTTGTGATGCTATTGGAGTGTTTTCCCTAGGTGGTTTAATATCAATCAACAATCCTGAATCCCATCCTTGAGGGTCTCATTTGTCTTCGGAGAAATTTTTTCATACCTAGAGTGGGGTCATTCCAAAATCTTTTTCTGAGTGATTATTGTGGATTATTATTACTATGCGCACAATCATAGAGGGAAACTGGAATTTTATTTTCAATTATGCATTTTCTATCAACCAGGTTGTCTTGATGGAATTTGGGTCATTTTAATGTACTTTGTATCCCATTGATTCATATACATTACATATAGACTATTTTAATGGTGTAATATTTCATTCCAATTCATCTATAGAGTAAGTGATTTTAGATAAATCGAATTAAGATTGTTAAATTTCTAATCATCCAAAAAGCATTGAATTTTAGTAGATTGTGGTTTATTTTTATCCCATTTATATAATTATAATATATTAATTAGAAAAGGAATATTTAAATTTTAGTTTTGTTAGTCCAAAATACATAATACAATTTAATTTATATTTTCCCTAATAATAATAATTTCATAAAAATGTATTCTATATTATATATTTACAAATTCATAATTATTTGATATAAATATATTCATATTTATAGAAATATATATAGTGGTAAATTAAATATAAATTGAATTAATGTAATGTAACATCATTATTGTTTTTATTAATTTAATGAAAACAATATCATAAGTTACCATATAATTTTTTTCATATGTATCAGTTGAAAATATAATTTCATAAATAATAATTTGACACTACAATTTCATTTAAAGATGATTTTAAAAGATTAAAAATTACTTTATTTAGTGTATAAATTAAATTTATTGTATTTATAATGTATTACACCATTATATAAGTGTGATTCAATATAGTAAAACATTTTTTAATGGATATGTTTTTTATCTACTAATACGATTTTAGAAGATTTAGTTATTTATTGCCTGAAAATATTTTCTCATATTTGGAGTCATATATTCGTATAATTGACATTATATTTATTATAGAAATTAACTATAATAATAATTTCAACATTATAATAGTAGTTTACTTTTATGAGAAACATATTTCCCTAGAGAATAGATATGACTAATATTATCTTGGGGGATAAATTCTCCATATTTATAATTTTAATTTTTCAGAAATTAAATTTATATTTTGAGTTATGATTTCAGAATTAGGTATACCTAAAATATATAAATTTATCAGAAAATAAATAAATAAAATATGGTGAAATATATAGAAAAATGATATTATATTTGAAATATGATATCATATATATGTAAGAATAAAAATTTCAGAATCATTTATTTATCCTTTACTAATATCAATACTAAAAATTATAATGCTAAAATAGAGGATGTAATGGGGAACCATTGGTGTAATGTAAAAAATATGATAATTGAAAAATATAATAATCAATAATATCTTCCACATAATTTCAGCCACTAAAACTATAAATATGAACCCCATATTCTCATTTATACCAAAAAAATAAAATTTCAATCTTAATATTTCTGACATTCAGAATATCCCATATCTTTCTCTTGAATGTTTAGTAGGTTGGTTCGTTTTATGTTTTTTATGTTGGTTAGTAAGCGGAAGAGAATTGTGGGTTTCTCATCATATAATTTTACATTACCATTGAAATAATTATTTAATAAAGTGATTTGAAATTACATTTAATTAGATGATAAATAATTTTTATAGTACAACAACATCCCTTAAAATGTTTTTTCCAAAATAAATGATCCAATCACCCCAATTTTACCCTTTTAGTAACCGATTTCACGGGTTTTTTATAGGTATTATTTTTCATCTATTAATTTAATATTGAATGTATTTTATAAAAATCATATTTTAAATTTCACTAAATTTTTTAATTTGATTATATTTTAATGTTCTACCATCCATCTAATTTTTTACTATATTTGTTGTTAATTCAATATCACCAATCCAATTTTACATAGTAATTAATAGGTCAAGGTAAGGGTTCCTATTTCACTCTCTACATATACTACTTGAAATACTTCAATTATAATCCTTTTAAATATTCAACATCATATAATCACATGCTTTTTTATCTATTTTATTATGATACCTTTTATTAATTTTTATTGATATATTAATAAATTACCTTTCATATTATAATTTTCATACCAATTTCTTTATCAATGTATGGTACATCTTTCTCTCTCTATTTATGTCCTATTTTTATTTAATTTATAGTTTCTATTTAAATGTAATTGTTATTATTCAAATATTATACTAAAATTATATTAATTATTATATAGTTTACACATTTTTCATATTACACCATGTGTCACTCAAATTATTCTATGTTAATAAGCTGTGTTAAGGATGAAAATTTCAAAATAAAAAAAAATTCTATATTGTCTCATGATTATAAAATACTTATGTAGACAATTTAATAGTTGTATATAGGAAATATTATTTCTATGAGTGTAAAAAAATTATTCATAGATTGTAGTGATGTAGAAATTTGAACCAAAATTGGTTACTAAGTCTATTAAATCCAATTATCAAAATTTTACCTTTTTAATTAAAGCATACCATCATTGGGGTTTCCTCATAATGAAATTTTATATCCACAAAGCATGTAAAATATTATTTTATCACTAAAACATATTATTTTATGGTATTTGACGATTTCTTCCATGGTCTTCTACTATTTCAAATGCATTTATTTTTCTTTCTAAAAAATGGATATTGTTAATTCATATACGTACTCAATGAATATAATTACATATTATTCAATTTAACAGGGTATTTACTTTATTTTTACAATTCCCTGATTATTAAAGAGACGAAGCAAGGGAATTTTCCATGACATTAGTAATAGTTAATTGAATTATATAACCACTTTTAAAGAACATATATCCTTTTATCCATAACATTCTGAGCACCCCATACCTGTTAATTTAATTTAAATAGTACTCACTCGGAATTGTAATTATCTATATTAACTAATAAGATATATTTTCTTTATGGTATATCCATTGCTTCTATACATTTTTAGTACCCTATAATTAATTAATCTATATGATAAATACAGAATAATATAGAAAAAAAATTAAATGGACTAATAAAATCTATTTTTTTGATTGTATAGTCATTTATCCTATTTAGTGTAATTAAGATTAAAATTATTATTTTTATTCATGTTAATTTGATTAGACAATCATAAAATTCATTTTACTACTTAAATATTTACAATTATCATATAAATTGTTTTTATATTGATAATTATTTAATTTAATTCCATGTCTAAATATGTGGGTTGTTTAAATATGTTATATGTTTAATGTTAAGCCATTATTTTCATAATTTGAATGCATTAGACATATTATGTGTAGTAGTTGGAATTATATTTTACCTTGATGCAGTTTTTGGCCTCACAAGACTAGATATATTGGATAATTGCTATATTTCTTCCCCATTATATATGATTTCATGGCCCAATGATTATAATATATGTTTATGATGTCTCACAATATATATATTTTCATTATGAAATCAATTTTTATTTCAACGTTGAATTTTATGTCAATGTTATTTAGATCCATTATCAATGTTATTATTATATATTCATTTAACTTGAATTGTTTACATATTCAATTCATAATATTTATGGATTTATTACCCCATGTCATCCCTAATTATTTGTTATCCCTTACTGATCATTTAATATCCCCTATGTATTATTATTTCCCATTTCCCATGATAGAATAGTGTTGTTAAATGATTAAAATTATAAGGAAACCATTAATGTAGTAATAACAACACATGGAAATGTCTTTCTTAACTACCATGGATTTTATTTCACTCTAATGTAATTTAATATTCAAGTATGTATTTGATGTCCTAACGGACTATACACATTAGATACTAGGAATATGATAATTACTAATCTTTTTTCCCTATATTGATGAACCCTATTTCTTTTGGAGACCAGTGTGTGCAGTGTTAGGGTTCTAGTTGAGAAATTTAGAGCAATATCATGGTGTATCTTTTAAAAAATATATCAAGGAAAATATTTCAGATTTGTGTTCATTTCTTTTAAAGGTAATTAAATTTTAATCCATTTTTATATATTTATAATGAGAATCATGTTTTCAAGGTGGTATAATAATAGGACTCTTTAGGGGTTTACCACTTATTTCAATAGGATTTTATGTAATTTTATTTTATCTCACGATCTATCAAGAGGATAGAGATTCTTTGTCTTGTATATGAAAAATAATATCATTTGATTATTAAATTTATGTATACCTTCAAATCATAACATAATAATAAAATATTATTGATTATATATTAATAAATATATATATAAAATAAATATTCAATATCATAATTATTATTTGTTGGTGTGGACATGTACTTCCAGATGATATAATTGATTAATATATTTTTATTTAAAATTTATCATTTAAATGGATTACATTATACCATATATTTATTATATTTATGAGTATAATGTTATAATTGAAAAAATATAATATTATGAAATTATATCTATTAGTTTATATAATTTAAATAAATTATGATTTTTTCTATAATTATGATGCATGATAACATATATATTATATTATAGAATGAATTTAAAGAGTTATATAAATAATTACTATGATCCATTTTCTTAAAAATTATAAAATATTTATTTTATATTTATATTAAAATGAATTTTCATTAAATTTTATGTTTTTTTAAAATAAATTAGAATCATATTCTAATAATGAAAATACATTCCTACTATAATATATAAAATAATATTTATTTAATGAAAATTAGTGTATATAGACCAATTACAATTTTATGAATTCGTATTTTATGAAAAAAATATAATATATTATGTAAACCATTTAAAATAATTTTGTCATGATGATGTGGAATAAAATGGGATACATGGATATATTATTGAGAAAAATATTAAATTATTTTTTTTATATTAATTGGGATAATAAAATTGTGAAATGATTGTTATTCAAAATTTTATAAATACCACTCATCTAATTTAATGAGGAATTAAATTTCTAATATGTGGTGTGTTTGATGGAAGGATCCTTGGGATGTATTTTTATGTTATATGATTTGTTAAATTTTATGATTTTTCTGACCTGTGTTATAGATTTAGGTATAAGTGTGATGAATTATAATTGGTTATAGTCTAAGGATTATTATATACAATCTATAAATGGAATGGTGGATTATATTGGTCGATTTCGAATATCGAATTATTTATTTATCAATATTATTTTATTTTTTTAAGATAAATATAAGTGATGTATATGTGCTAAATGTAAATTTTTATGTTTATAATTTCAAAATTCATTGTGTGGTGTGAAATTTTAATGATGTATATTAAATTGGAAAAATATTTTCAACACAATGTAATAGGTGCATTAGTTAAATGATAAGTCAAATGATTATGGGTTTCTACTTGATAGAAGTGGGTAGTTATTAGTTGATTAATTTTTGATATTATAAGAAAATTTTTCTTCTTGAAGCATGGGGTGAGTGAAATAGAATTTATTGACACAAATATTTATGTGAATGAATAATTTTTTTTGGAATAAACTATTCAAATTATAGGAATCATTATGATTATAATTTTTATCGTTTCCAAAGGGATTTCTTGATATGGATGGGAAGAATGTTTTCATACAGAAAATACTAATAAATTTACAATTGATATAAAAAATTGATTGAGATTTCAATGATTACATACATGTTATCTAACAAATGGAATTTATTAAATATGGAGAAATTAGGTCATCAATTAATGATTATAGGAGATGAAATAAAAATTATAGAATATATATAATTTATACTTACTAAAATCATTTTGGTGGTGTATTAGTACTTATGATGTTAAAAATAATTTCTGAATTCCCTAATCATGGTGATGGATTCTGAGATCATGGAACATATGAGGTTTACCTTTTTAAATGTGAAGTACATAGAAATTTTTGTAAAATTTTATGATGGACTTGGTCATAATGAATAAATTCTTTATCAAGGCATTGTGATTTCAATATGGGGTTCTCAAGGGATCATTGGGATTGTATATTTTATTCCATATAATATCAATTTCAATTATATGAGAAAGTAATATGTAATTATTACAATAACCCTTCTAGATTAGTGATAGGTATAAGGGGCTGAATATTGACTACAAATGATATTTTCATCACCAATGAAAATGATATTTGTTTTAGTTACCATTGAGGAAGTTATTAGTGTTAGATAAGTGTCATATGGTATAATCATTAGGTATTGAATATTTTTTGGTATATTCTTATATATCATCGAAGTGAAAGACATTTTTAACAATATTTAATTGAACATTTTTAATTAATATTTTTTAAATAGTGGGTTGTTAATGATAGTTATAGCACACCACATTTTCATTACATAAATGTGATTGATTTTTTTCCACACTACATTAAAATAGTAATAAAAAATAATATATTATAATACCAAAAATAATAAATAGAAAATTTAGATAAATAATTATGAAAAAATATTTATGAAAAATATTATCAATATTAGACAACTACTAAAAGAAAAATTAAATTAAAATACTATGAAATTAAAATCATCACTCTTAGTGGTTTCATTAATGATATTGAAAGTAATTATAAAAATTTAACGAAGTTAATTTTTTTAGAAATCTTATAGCTCTTTTTATTATGAAATTTTGGATTTGGGTCAGTTATTTCTATATTTGAATATAAGGTTATATGTGGGATAGTAAATGGGTATTAATACAATTATTTGATAATGGGAATTATATATGAATGTCATGAATGCTTATCACAAATGGGTACATTAAATATGTTATTTATTGAATATAATACATTTTTTAAATTAAAAATCAATTTTGAAAAACATATTCAACATGATAAAAATGTTAATAACAATAAAATAAATAAGGAATGATAACAAGTGAACTATATTCAAATGATTATATCAGAAGTTATTTTAATTAAAGAAAAATTATTTTATAATGGGTTTTATATTTTTATTACAATTTTTTAAATATTTAGAGTTTGAATTATAATAAAATAGATATTAGTTATTAAATCTATTCGAAAAGAATAAATAATATATTTGATTTATTTTGGTTTGTAACAATAAGTTACATTGATAAAAAGTGAATGACATCAGTAAACTAAAAAAAATTTAAAATACGATATATTGTTAAAATTATGAATAAACCATATAATAATGAAAATAAAAGATATTATTCGATAGAATCAAGATGATAATTTTTTTAAATTACTGGTTGTGATGTCCCGGCCCTCGTGCCAAAAAATGGTGACTCATGCTGGTCAGCCACATGCCCCTATTCCTACCTCCCCGTACGCTAGAGGGGGATGACTATCAGCGAGGGTCTGCTATGTCAGTCTGGGGGAGAGTATACCCTCTTTTATTAGAATAAAACACCAACAAAATAAAAAAACAATAACAATGTGTAAAAGTGTGTAGATGACCACAATAATACTTTGTCATATGATATTTGAAACAAAAATATCAATGCTCAACTGAATGATAAAACATGACATGATAATGTGAATGTCTAGTTTCAACAATGAAAATAAAAGTAAAGACACAGTGACTCACATGAGGGTCCCAAACAATTTTTGGTACCCTCTCCCATGCTTCAACCCCAAACACAATCTTATCCTCGAGCCTTGCTATTATCATGCCATGAAACAACAAAGTCTACTCGGGTGCCCATTCTGCAGCCTAAGTAGGGCTTGAGTATGACTCAATATTACACCACAATCATTGTCTAAAGCAATTCCATTCAAAAGATATTTTATGTAGTTTTATGAAGCAATAAATACAGTGCATAATTAAAAAGTTATCACATTGTCATTTAATCTTTATTCATCTCCTAAGGTATATTTTCAATTCATGTTTTACTTTGGAATCATCCTTCATTATTATAATTTATTTTTGTTTTGGAAATAATGTCATGAACCCCAATACCATTCAGTGTAGGTCGCCATGCACATCAGTCCATATCTCATTCTAGGTAGGTCATCATGCCTAGCACCCCAAAATTTCAAGCTTGGATAACTATTGGGGAGGAACTCCATGCCAATGTCTCAACATCTAATTAGTCTATAATTCCATGTCTATCATGAAAAAAAATCTCTTCCATTTAATCATTATTTAATTCACAATAATTAGCCTCATTATTTGTTTACTAATCCAATGATTAGTAAAACATTTCAATGTCCATTTGTTAACACAACAATTAACTAAGCAGATAATCCATCAATTAATTCATCAATTAATTAATCAATCAACACAATTCTCATTCCATAATTTATTCTTCAAAATTAATTATCCATATTAAATATCAACTTTCCATAATTAATTCTCACAATTAATTATATTTGATCAACATCATGGACCATAATTAATTCTCTCAATTAATTGTCTCACATATCCAAACATTATTTCATAATTAATTTTCCCTAATTAATAATCATAATAATCTATATTCAATACCTCATTTACAATATTTCATTACATAACCAACCACCAAAACAAATATCCATTTGCGGAACCCCCCTTCGTTTTTTCCATGATTCAATTATCTATTGATCAAAATGGAAAATAACATGTCAATTATATATACCTAATTACTCCAATTTAGGAATTAAATTATCAATAGATTCTAAAAAATTATTAAAATCACATTAACATATCAAATACACGTCTATGAGAGTTTTATTTAGACCTCCTACCTCATTTTATTGATAGTTGTTAGCTCAACGAAAATAATCAATATCCGAGTGGCACAACATCATCGACCAAGCTCTGGATCTAAATCCATAAACCAAAATTAAGATCAAAGGCATCAAGACTATGAAAATATAGATCAAGATACACCATCATTGATATATATCTATACTCATATTTTTAGATCCATGTAAACAACAAAGATATTCTAGGAAAAGATCAAGGAAACATAGATGAATGAATTGGAGAAATAAATGGATAAAATCCAATTACTGGGAAAAAAGAATATCTTTCATCAGAGCTTTCTATCTCGAAGAACAACATTCTAATCACATTGGAATCCCTTTGGAAGGCTTTGGGATCACCTTTGATTTGTAAAGTTATATCACTGGCCGAAATATGGGAATCTCTGGTGCTTTGGATGGGTTTAAAAAGGATTTTTAGGTAAATAATCTCATGTGCATAACTTCATAGTCATGTATCATGGTTAGGAAAAACCATGCTCAAATAATGTAGAACTATATTTCCAGGATTGTGTGGTTGTCATGGTTTGGTGCCACTATTTTTTATACCATGAAAAAACCATACATACCTCTCTATCCATGTTTTCATGGTTGGCATGGTTTAGCCACACAGTTTGTGAAACTGTGAAAAAATAGTGCACAACCCATTTCCCTTTATTTTTTCATAAAAATTCACACAAACACACCACAAGACATTACTATGTATCATAGGTACTTAACACAATAAATAGTAACTAAAAATTCACCCGCGATGACTCCAAAAAAGGAAGGTATCTTGCAATATCCCGACCATATAATAGCTCATCCTCGAGCTGCACTCCCAATATTCTCTAATATTTCGAGTGAAAAAGGTTGGGCCATTGAGCCCTCATGTATTCTTCTTGTTTCCACATTTCTTCATGAACACCTCAATTTTTTCATGAAATATGATCTAAGGGCACAATCTTTCCATGTAACACTTTCTCCCTAAGACCCAGCACATGTATCAAATGATCCTCAAAGGATGAATCTATCTCGAGGTTAACCTATTGCACAACAATCACATTAGAAAGGTTGAGATGATACCATAATATTGTTGACACATGTAAAACTTCATGCATAGTTATGAATTTCTATGTAAGGGATAATTGATACATCCTTGGCATGATTCTCTCCAGTACCTAAAACTTTCCTACAAACCTAGGTTCCAACATTCCCAGACTCTATATTTTGTTGTGACCTAATCTAGAAGACATCCACAGGAATACACACTCACCTACAGAAAACTATAGGGATGATATCCTTCTATCATCATATGACTTATACCAACTCTGATCATTATCCATAAATTTCTGAATCAACTGCACCTGCTCTGATGTCTCCAGATCGAAACTCAATCCCAACAGCTCCGACTCTACCGCCTCTAACCAATATTGAGGTGTTCTACTAGGGATTCCAAAAAGTTCCTCATATGGTTCCATCTATATTGTTTCTTGATAATTGTTGTTATAGGAAAACTCAACTAAATCCATGTGATTCTCCCAAGAACCACCAATGTCAAGCACATATGCTTGGAACATATCATCTAACACCAATATGGTATGCTACGACTTCCCATCTATCTATGGGTGGAAGATCATATATATCAGAATATGTATACCAAGATGCTCTTGTAATCCCTTACATAAGTATTAATTAATGCACAAATAGGGATATGAAACTATAGTTTGTGGCACCCCATGAAAACTAAAAATCTATTGTACATATAGTTATCCCAACTGTTCTATTGGGAATGTTTCTATGATTGTTAATAAATGTGGAAATATCATTAGTCAATCTAGAATGACACAAATAACATCACTCTTCCTAAGTGCCTTTGGAAGCCCTGTCACAAAATCCATTGTCACATTATCCCACATCCATTATGGAATAGGTAATTTCTTTTATAGACATCCAGGTCATTGATACTCTACCTTCACTTGTTGAATGGTGAAACATCTTATTATGATCCCTACTATATACTTTTTAATGTCGTGCCGCAAAAACTGTCATAACAGGTCACAATGCATTTTTTCACCCCAGGATATACCTCCCACATTGAGGTATGAAATTATATTCTGATTTCCTTTTGCATACTCGTAGGAAAAATAACCTGATTTTTCAGACAGATGATATTATGCTCATCTATTATCCAGTATAAAGGTGTCTCCCCATATTTTAGGATTTCCCTTAAGACTAAACACTATAGATCCTCATATTGTCTGTCCCTAATCCATCTCAATAGTGTAGAATCCACTTCTATAGATATTACTGTCACCCTCCCATGACTCTCCTGAAATACGACAAGGATTTATGCCAGAAAAGTCATCATCTTCCACTCTTCCCTTGACTCATATACCAAATGATTCTAAGTTTTCCTACTAAAGGAATTAGCGATAATATTTCCCATTCTGAGTGTATATGCTAGTTCAAAATAAATGGACTACATATTCTATACCCATTTTCACTGGAGAACATTCAAACCATGGAGTGAAATGATATAATTCAAGCATTTTTTATCTGTAAAAACTGTAATTCATTCACACTATCGAATGTTTCACCATCACCTATGATCATAAAAAATAACTACTAACTCAAGGTCATGTATAGTGTAATTCTATTCATGTGGCCTCAACTGCTGACACCCGTAAGAAATGACTCTATATCTTTACATCAACACATCATTGTGTTTGAACCCATAAGGATAACATTACACCATGTACTCCTCACTCGACTCATGTAAAATCAAAATTGGTGTCAATGTCAAGCGCTTCTTCAACTCCTGGAAGGAATTCTCAGATTATTATGTCCAATAAAATTTTATCCATTTCATTGTTAAATGAAAAAGTTGTGCTTACAATAGGGAAAGTGCTAGATAATCTATTCTAATAACCAGCTAATCCCTAATAGATTTGGATATCAGAAACATTCTTGGGATGCTCCCAAGAAATCACTGAATGAAATTTTTTTAGGTCTACTGACACACCTTCTTCTGATATTATATGCCCCAAAAAGTGTACCATGTTAATCAAAAATTGATTTTTAGATATCTTTCCATATAGATGAGGCTCTCTTAATGTACCCATGATGATTTCAATAAGTTGGGAGTGATCATCATGAGTCTTAGAGTACACCATGATGTCTTCCACAAACACCACCATAAACTGATATCGGTACGGATGCAAAATCTTGTTCATCAAGGCCATAAAAACTGCTGGAGCATTTTTAACCCCACACGACAATACAACAAACTCATAAGGACAAATTATTTCATAATGTTATTCTAGGTATATCAGTGGTTCAAAGTCTCACCTGATGATACCCTAATCTCATATCGATCATTAAGAACACACTAGAACCATTAATTAGGTCAAACATATCATCGATAAAAGAGATAAAATATTGGTTCTTCATAGTCATCTTATTCAACATCTGGTAATTGAAACACAAACATAAACTCTCATAGGCCTTCTTTGCAAAAAGATATGTGATCCCCATTGAAACATGCTTGGAGAGATAAAACCTTTATCCTTCAAATCCTCTAACAGTATTTGGAGCACTTGGAACTCAGTCGGTTCTATTCTATAAGGTGGAATAGATTCAGGCTCTGACCTCGACATGAGTTCAATAGTAAATTATACATCTCTCTCAGGTGGAAACCTTGAAACGTCTTCAGAAAAGTCATCCTGCAATAGGTCAAATAATTGGGGGTGGAAAACTTTCCCACCACCCCCATCATCCATTAAAATACTAGAAAAATAGGCTTTGATCTCCTCTAGTTGCTATGTAATTGTCTGCACTCTGTCTATGTGGATATATGATTATCCAAGATAAACAAATCAGTCACCATAAAGAGATACAAAGGTCACTCTCCTGTGGTAACAATCTATGTGGTCTTGGTATGTGACTGGCCAGTCTATACTCATAATCAAGTCAAAGGCGGTTATATCAAGGACATAGATATCCCATATAAAATGATACTCCCTGATCTCTAGCAAACATTCCTTTCATAAAATGATATCCCTAGACTTTGTTCTCAATGGTGTATCAATATTCATCACCCTGCATATGAACTCCACCTCAAGGTTTAATCAATTAACAAGATTTTCATATATAAAGGAATTAGAGGAACCAATATCGAATAAGGAAGCAGCTAAAGTAGAAGAAACAAGACTTGTACATCTCACTGTTGTTGGAATAGAATCACTCTCCACAAGTTTAGGCTGCACTACATGTAATTGTCCATCCCCTCTTTCATGCGATATGTCTGACTCCATTGAGTAGCACTAATATAGTGATATGGGTGCTCGTACCTTGAATCAACATGTTAACTACCTCCCTCACATATTATCGTAGAGTTCCAACTCTATAATTATATGGTTTAGAATACCCCTTTCCCACACTCTCACTATGAGAAGATGCTTCCTCATCACGTGCCTGATTCTGCTTCCTACCGAACTTCTATATGTTCTCTATCTTTCCACAAAATTGAAATTTAACTTGGGGGTCAAGGAAAATGTGTATGATAGTGTCCCTGACTACTGCACTATTGGAAAATCAAATGATTATTATTTAGTTAAAATGTTCCTCATAACTGTCCACTTTCATTCCACTAGCCTGACTAAGATTCTCACAACGTTGCTTCCATATCTCGGAAGGCACACTCCCATATCGTCTAGTGAATGATATGTGTCATGTACTGGAATCATCCTTCAGGTTCCCCTCGGAAATGAAATACTTAATAACCACTTCTGAGAATTTCTTCAGCCTAAATATATTTACATAGAACTTAATTTCACAACTATGTCAATCCTAAAATTGTTTTTCTGAAGAATCCTCGTCGACAGAAATATCTAGAGATAATTCCTCTAAATATATGAAATGTTCAGTGTAATCCATTATGGAAATTATTCCTTGGGTCAGATGGATAATCAATGGTTCCTTCTCTTGTCTCAATGCCTCTAAGTAGATGTGTTTCAAGATATTCTATAGAAAGACCTTCCATAACATATCTAAATTCTATCAAGATCGTACTTGAATGTCCCACCGACACTTTGCTAAACCCCATAGCATATAAGCATCTTACAAAACCCTCCTCCTAGTCTAAGTCTCCAGAGGGTCAAGAATCATCTCTAAATATTCATTTCAAAATTTATCTCCCTCAGGTCCAACCTATCCTGCAATTATAGGAGGGTAATGCAGCTGAATATCCCTTGTCAACTCAGATATGCTTTTTAAAACTAGGCATGTGTATCTCTCAACGAATTACATGAAACGAGAAAAGTTCCCTAATAACTTCTCCCCTTCCACATCATCTTTATCCAATAGTGCCACATTTTCCCAATCAAGATTTTCATTTTGTGCCATACCCCTGAGTCTCTCCCTCAACAAGAATCATTGCGGCATATCTCCACAAAGCCAAACACACGTCATAGGTCTCCTAACACATCCTTAAAAATTGAATATAAGAGGATAAACTTACTCAACATGTTTTAACATGTCCTTTTATCCCTTTTTCTCACCACACAGTCATCACCAAGGCCTTATCTCTACCATTAACAACGATACTCCTAGGTCTTGGTTAACAAGGGTTCATAAATTATAATTGATTAATTCAACCATTAATTAATCACATTGTCTCAAATTAATTAATTCAATGACAAATTGGTTTTTAATAATCATTTCATCAATAAAGGATCTCATTAGACAACCATTTATTACCATTTTGTATCATTATTTCAATCTCATAACAAGGAAAAATAGTCCATGTTGAACAACATACCAATATCCCATTATATTGTGATTGCCTAGAATGATGCATGTCACAACAACCCTTAGTGACTATAATGATGCATACTGACTCATGTATCATGTCTCTTTAGGCCACGAATCAAAATTCAACAACTTTAAAAATAAATATCACATCACACAACAAGTGTATCGCCCAAGGTGAAATAATATCCAACAGTAATAAAAAACAACAATCTCAACAATCTCACCCTATGTACTTAGAATTTACCCCATACATGGGTCTTAAACTCCCAAGAACGAACTCATTACCACACCTCTACTCTTCCAAGTCTAATTTCAACCATTACATAAATATAATCACATAAGTAGACGAAATAAAAGAAAAAAATCTGATACATCTTTTTGTTCTCCTTAACCGGGATCCAATAAACGGTGCCCCATTCCAGTTGGACACATGTCCTCATGCACGCCTCCACATACGCTAGAGATTGCGGACTAGCATCGAGGGTCTGATATGTTAGTCATGGGGAAACTATACCCTCTTTTATAAGAATAAAACACCAATGGATAAAAATTTTGTTCTAATCATGCAGACCTCCTTTTAAAGGTTTGCATTGTATGGTCGCAATGTTTTTTAAACTTTGGAAAAACCGTTCATACCTCTCTGTCTATATTTTAATTGTTGGCATGGTATATCCGCATAGTTTTTCAAACAGGAACAACCCACTATCCTTTATTTTTTCATAAAAATTCACCCAAACACACCCCACGACACTACTCAAAAAAGGTATATAAAAACCCCAAACATTTCCTGAAAATGATCCTGAGATGGCTCGAGAAACGGCCAATATCATACACTTATCACTTGTAATTTTAAAATAACCTTCCCTGACTATTATGTAATGAAAAAATCGAAACATGGAACTAAAATTCATCATTAATAGATCACAAAATCCGACCATTTAAATCCAAATTTATCATTTTTAGTTATTTGGTATACATAAAATTGTTTAATACAAAAAACATCATTTCAGGTAGAGTTTTTTTTCACGGAAAGGGACTGAAATATTTCATTTTGAAGGAATTAATTACAAGAATGAAAATTTTAATCAACATTAGTTAGGAGTTAATTTTAATATCTTGATTTCATAATATCCTATCAAATCCTCTAAAAATCCAATGAAACTATTTTTATTAGTTATCAAAATCACTACACTTATTTAAAAATGATATTACTATAATTTAAATTTTTATTCCAAGTCACTCATTCACAAAAAATATTAGTTTATATGTCATTTAGGAAACCTACATGAATAATTAAATAGTATATTCATCATTTTCTTCAATGATTTTAATCAAAAAAGTATTCTAATTATTTAATATTACTAAATAATTTATGTATTGAATGTGGTTCTTAAATGGTTCAATTGAAATGAGTTACTATTGAATATTAACCAATTTCTATTTGAATTTTTCCCAAAAAGAGAATTTTGATAATTGAATTCTTATAAACAAATACCATATATTACAAAAAATTTTCCAACAAATTTATAAATTAGAAAAATATTATGATCCCAATACTCTTAAAAACCTAGGAATGTTAATGCAAAAAACATTGAATGATGATAAAATTAACAATAAAAAACATACACTGTATAATTTATTCCACTAATATATGATGATGGAAATGAATTATAACTATTTAATATATATATAAAAAATAAATTCAATTCGTATATACTGTACACTAGGAAATATAAAAAACTCAAAGAGAAGGTGAATAATAGATTTAATTTTTAAACATTACTTATTTTCAATCAAACTCTTGAACCTGTTATGGTTCTCAACCAAATCAATGATATATTATAGTCTCACATCATATGAAGAAATAATAAGTTATATAACTACACACAATATTTACAAGGTTTGGTATATATACATACACCTTGAAATATTTGTTATTCTCCCTACATGGTTTAACTATGATAATATTTTTTTAGTTAAAATTGATGAAATATAATTTCACCATATATAATCTTGAATTAAAAATTAGTATATTTATAAAAATTATCATAGTGATACCAAAATACACTGTCTCATGATCTATAATCCATACTGAAGAAATATTTTCATGAAGAAAATAAGTGACTTATCCTACTACAAATCCCAACTAAGTGAATTCCTTCTATAAAAAATTCCTGATCATCTTCAAGATTATCTTTTGATGTTCTAACATTAACACAATGAATCATACTTTCTTGTGTACCCAACATGATCCTTTACAGTTCGATGGACTTCTCAAATATATCTTATCACATATATTTGATTAGTTTCCATAGTGAAACTATGATCCAAAATTTATTTTTTCTTTTGAAAATTTCCCAGAAACAAGTAAATTCCTACACGTTGTTCACTCAATCTCATCATGATTATTTTATGAAGGATGGTTATTGAAAAATTTAATATTAGTATGCCTTTTTGAATTCAGAAGAATTTTTCATGCATGTAGGAAATAATTTATATTTCATAAAAAATTCAAATAAACCATTATAACTATTGTTATTTAATGTTCTTCATAATTAAGATATTTTATATCAAAGTATATCATGTACCATTTTAAGAGTCCTCTTTGAAATTGACATCTATCCACTATTTTTATGAATGTCTCTACATATGGTATACAGGATGCATGGTTTGAATAAAATTAATTCCATCTTACTCCTTCACATGACATACTATGGATTAAAAATATATCTTCACTAACTTCATGTATTCCAAGTAAGTATTGTGGGGTCTCTTTATTATTTCATGTTTTGATGTCATGCTACGATCAACTGTTCTTCATGAAAGGCCTTCTCATGATTTAGGCACTATCCAAAGGTTCACTACCATGACAATAGTTTTAGATGAGTGCTAATTAATTATAAAATGGATTTTATAGGATTTAATCTCAACATATTTCAGATAAAAAAAAAGAAAATTCACATATGGGATTTATGTGATTGAATCACATGAACCACTTATTCATCATTAATAAGGACTAATACGCATTTAGGTTACTTCTTCCTTCAGATGAGTGAATCACCCAGATTCTCACTATACTGATTAAAGAAAAATATACTCTATTTCAACAAGATACATGAGCTCTATGTGACGATGACAATAGAATCCACCCTTGTACTCTTCCACATTTTCCATAAGAAAATTTATAGTGAATATATCAAAAAAAAGATTCATTTCCAATAAAATAATTAAACCACTGATGATATAATAAATTTCAAGATCTCAACATTTAATTGAATTATAATACTTTAGACTCATTGATCATCATGAAATTCCAAGGGTATCATGTTATTCACGTTATTGATTCACATGATAACTTTTTTGTATCATAAAAATCTCCTAGGGGATGTTTCTCAACAACTCTATAATCCTTCAAATGATTACAAATTCAATAAATGTGAGGTTATTTTTATCAAAGAAACAAACTTCCTCATGTGATGGCTTCATTATGGTCTCCCTATTATCATGTGATCCATAATCCATCATGAAATGTAATTGGTTCTTACAATGGATTCTTGTGATTGGTTAATGTGACAAACATATATGACGTAATTTATTATCTTCAACCAAATTCCTTATATCATGGATTATACATCAAATAATCAATAACAAAATGTTTCATGATTCATATATTTTTTTTAAACCAGGATGAAAATAAAATATAAAGAAAAATATCGTCTAGACATTAGAAAACCAATTAAAGACATCAGTGTTTGATGACAAGCCTTGGGTGGTCGAGGATGAAGATGATCACCTAAAATGATTAGATGGTGTTGATAATAACCATTGGATGGATGAAATTTTTTTGGAGTAATTGATTCATTATGGTAATTATTCCCACATTCGGACTCATAAAATGATGAGTGATGCCTAAAAAACGATTTGGTGCCAATACCTATTCGAGTTGGATGTGGGGGATGAACAACTACAAAAACATACTCTCACAAATGCTTCATGGGGCCACACCAACATATACATACCAATCGATTCTTCAAGTGTTTCCATCCCATCCCCATGCACACTCATATGGGTGCACACTCATGTGGGCCCCTATATGAACTACTCACCGCTGTTTCTAAGAGTGTTACATGGAATCTATACCCCATATAATTGAGGTATCCTCCGAAATGTGTGGGACTGAGTGGGTCCATTTGGCTTCTTGGGAGGCCTTATTTTTTTCAAACATTGATAAATAATACACCCAATTTTTATATAATAACATCATATATTACAAAATTCATTCTTCATCACCCATATATCCTTTAATTCACATTACTCAAAATTTATTATGTTATTTCTCCATGGCCAATAGAAATCATTATTAAATGGAATCATAACATTATCATGATATAAAAATATATTTCATGGACATTTTCCCTATCCTCTTACCTCAAAAAAGTTATGGACACTTATTGAAAATATTATTCTCTCCCTAGAAACTATCTTTGAAATTAAATAATATTTTACAAATAATATTAGTTAGAACATGGATAATTGATCTTGTATGACATACAACTTCATAATGTGAGTCCATAAAATATATATAAGCTTCAACAATTTATTCCAAACTCACCAACAAATACTAATAAATAATTTAAAATAAATGAAACAATTTGGTTCAAAATTATTAGTGATATTAAATATATATAATTTTTTCAAAACAGATAATATCATGGATTAGATTTTGATTGATAATATCTAGAGTAAAATTAACGACTTTACCTTATAATACATATTTATAAAAAAGATAAATAAATATGAACATATAATTTAATTTAATTTTTATGATTCCCTATTTATTTTATTTTAAATAACAAATTATATTTTTTCCAGGGGTATTTTTTTCTATATTTTATCGATTACATTAATTCACCTCAGGGGACATATTAATTATATTACTTAATGTATTTCATAAATAATATTACATAAATTTAAAGGACTTGATAAGGTATTTATAAATTTATGATGAATAACGTATGATAGTGGGAAATAAATATTTTATACCATTCATTTGTTCTTTTTCTAGGCTTCATTTTTATCCATAATAGATTTTTAGTTTCTTTTAATGAATCATTTAAAATTTTTCATTATTATAAAATTTAATTTACACTCTATTCATAATTTTTTAATATAATTTATTACTAAAATATTATTAACCGACTATTATAAAATTCATTGTATATTTATTCAAATTTTTGTGGAATTTATTAGCTTATGTAAAATGGATATCCATATATGTCAATATAATATAATTTTAAATTTTTTATTAGGGATTTATTTTATTGAATTCATCCACCATCCTCCTTTAAATTAAGTATTTTTTTATATTATGTATTAATTTTTAAATATAAGTAATTATCATTTGATATTATAGGCTTGACTTTTTTTAATTTTTTTATTGGATATTTTGGAAATTAATTTTATTGATAATCACTATGTGATGGATGTTACATGAATTATATACCCCTTAAATTCCGTTATTATGCATTATATCTAATGATATTTGTAGTTTATAGGACATATTTGGTTCTCTACGTCCATTTTTCTATGTGTTATAAGGTGTTAGACTTGTATACTATGTTATGGTTTTTTAGTAGTTATCCATGAAATAAGTAATGATTTTATATGATAATTTATATTTCACATTATAATGTCATATATCCATGCATCAGGATTGTTGAAATAAGATTTGTAAAAACCTCGACCATAGTACCACCTATTGAATGCCTTACTTTATTACATTGGAATAAATTTGAGGACTTAAATCCAAAAGAAACGATTAGTATATTAGTTTTGGAAAACAATAATATATACATGATACCCATTTTACATTGGTTAATGAAAATAAATCATAAAAATAGTAAAATATCAGCATCCATGAATATTATTCCAAGAATACATATTCATATCCTAGGTAATAGAACCAAAATTAGGTTTTTCTTCAATGCTCAGTAAGGGTTATGTATAATGGAATCAATATTCAATAAATAATAATAAAATACATTGAAAGGTAAATAACTAAACACACATGAAATATTAACAACATTATTTTTTAAATAGATTAGGAAGAATCAATATGGAATGGTAAATAACTAAAAACATATTCAATTTAATCAAGAAAATGAAAATGAAATAAATTCATAAATAATAACCAAAACGAAATAAAATTGATAATAATCGATGAATTCTCAATGAATGAAATTATAAATTGTTGGATGTCAGGTCTCAGGTCCATGAAAATCATTACTGTCAATATCTTTCCTCCAGATTGTCTAAAACTCTAGGTACATACACATTTTATTTGGCCAAATACTTTGTATCTTCAAACCAATTGATAAAACCAGGGGATATATATTATATGATACCAAAACATAACTATATATCTTAATGAATTATACATATATATATAATAATTTATTTATTTAAGAATGAATATTTATTTTTAATAATTAAATTTGTTGAGTAAAGTATACAGATTTATCAATATTACCCCAGTCAATAAAATAAATTTTAATGTAATCAGAATAGGTTAAAATGGTATAATATTTATACAATAATCGTATACAAAATAACATAATATTGATATATAATATATATTTAATATCCAGTGAAAATCTATTCCAATAAACTGAGTGTTTCAAGAGAAAGTTAACAATAACAATAGAATATGGCATTTCACAAAACTGTTACCATTTTCTAACTTCCAATCCAATCCAATTAGATGAAATAATTAAAATATAAAATTCATATACCATTAATGATGAATTATTCATGATATTACATGTCAATCATGTAGTCTATACAACACATAAAGGTTCATTGGTTCATAATAACCAATAATTATCAGTGGAATGAACAATGAGATGAAATCCCTCACCTCACACTTTCCATTACTTGAACATGAATTAACTTATATATAGTGAATTTTTGCATGTTTTTAATTTATACGAGAACTAGAACCATAATCATATTTATATTATCACATATTATAATCTTATAACATTTTGTTCCACCTTTTTTAATAATATTTCAATATTTTTTTATTGTATTGGTCATAATAACCATGTTTTCTCATTCATGTTTTGTTTGGTGTTTCTAGTTCCTATCTATGATATATGGTTACATCATTTCCAGAATAATAGTCATGAAATAATTATAATATTTTTAAATAAATTATACTTTAAAACATAACCACGAATGATGGTTATGAAAATGACATATGTGACGGTCGTGGAGACAGTGGGTCATATGTGTCATTTTTCAAGGATCATTATAGAGTAGATGTATATAAAATTTTACCCTTATATAATGATAATTATACCATTAATATTATATTATATTCCAATATATTTCATCAATGTAGTTTGGTTATGATAATAGAGTCATATCGCTTCATGAAGGCAGTAGTCCACGTGTATATAAATGATGTTATCAACTTTACATGAGTGAAAATGAAAGAAATAAAATTATATATATTTTCAATCCATAGTACGAAATATGTAATTTATATTAAAATTATGTAATTTTTTTCTTATTTAATAATTAAATTTACATTTCTCACCTTACATGTAATTTTTAGTGAAAGATGAATCACATCACATTGAGAGCTGGTAGTACATCCTACACATGAGTGACATTATCATGTCTCCAACGAAATGGAAGTTAAAAACAAATATATGATAAAATGAATAATGTGGAATAATAATTTAATAAATATAATATATAATATTTAGATACATCATTATACCTAACACAGTGAGGTGAAAATGGAATGACAAACTAAATCAATTCGTGAGGTGGTAGTCTACCTTACACCTGAATGATGATTTCATAACCCATTTGATGTTAGTGGAGATTATTGTACTAAGAAAAATTATAATAACAACAACCTAATATATGAAATAAATAGTCGTAATTATATCAGAATTATGTATTAAAATTTTAATGTGGTGGTGAAAGAAGTATGACAAAAATTCTCTTTACAGAATGATATATCATCATTGGGTATCTTTATTTGGTTTTGTCACAAACTGGACAAGAATTACTTCCAAACCGATTCCAAACTTGGGCCATGTAAAGTCTTAATGGATGTTGTTGATCCCCAAGGCTCGAAAAATAGTTCATGGGAAACTAATATAAACCTTAGTGAAGTATTTCTCCCGTACAATTAATAGTGAAAAATTCAATAAGAATAAAATAACATCACAAGTAACAACCATAACTAAAAGAGGCATCAAAATCAAATGGTAATAATTTTAAAACATTAAATAGAAAACTAAAATACCAAAATTAAGAGGGGAACCACCTAAACCATCCAAATTATATTCAATAAGAGGGCCTTCACCCACATTCCACATCCACCAACACAGGTAAGAAGAGGAACCACTAGCTACTAGATCCACCAACACAACCATGGAACCATGTTCCTTTACCTGGGTCAGACATAATAAGACCAACATAAACCCAATGATTTATGTATGGTGGGATACAATTCCCATTAGAATACCACTGAATGCAATGATTCCATGTGAAAAAATTATAATTCAAATTAACATTAATGTTTTATAAAATAAATTGGAAAAAATTTCAATAAAACATTTTTGGAATTTTTTTTTATAAATGGATACGTGAAATGAAATTGAAATATATGTCTACCATATGGATGTGGATACCAAAACATCAAAATAGATCCACAAGTAATCCATAATGGAACTGGAAATATTGGGACCCTAGAAACCTCGTATTATAGTAAAATGGTATTGAACCCATGGACCACATCGTCCTCATGCATGAGCCACTAGAGAATAATCCATCCATAACTCTAGTGGTCTGAAATCATCATCATAGTTTAATTAGTGTTATATATTAAATCGTTGAAGATGGGATTGTTCATAGACCTCTCCAATATGACTAGCCACTAGGCCTAGTCTTCCCACCTAGATACCATTGATTTACTTTGTTCCCAATATCCACATTCCATGTCATATAAAACACTAGTTTCACCTTCACACAAACTATAATAGAAAATATAAACAAAAAACCTACAAATTATAAAAAAAATTCTTAAATTGAAAAAATCTATTCCAAAAAACAATTTTCAATATGCAATCAATTTTTAAATCTCATTTCACACATACATATATTCCGCTTTTGAAACATCCATGGAAACACACAATTTTCATTACAAAAAATCATCTTTCCACCCATATGTAGAATAAAATCTTTTAAAATTATAATTATCCACACACATATAATTTTTAAAACAAATTTATGTAGAGTGGAAGGAATAAAAAAATAATCTAATAATGATAAAGCATGGAATCACCTACCCCAATCATGGAATCATCTCGAATCCAAAGGAAATAAACCACACCAGAAGAGGACATATAAAGGATTGATCATACCATAACATCAAAATTGATCCCTATAAAGTTGATACTAAATAGTTGTATCATCAAACTAGGTGCTAGAGAAGGATGAACATAAAGTAAGATTGAAGGAGTTACAAAGAAGGGGGATGAAATAAGAGGAGTGAATAACTGGATTATTCGTAGATATTACCCCCAAACCCATCCCAATTTTGGAGATAATTGTTATATAAGTGGAGAAGGGGAGGTTACTATTTCTTAAAATCATGGATGGGGTGATTTTGGGTGTTCAGGTTTTTAAAACCAAATACGAAAAATGGGAAAATCCATAAATTTATGTTTTGGGATGTCAACATGGTTTTCCAAACTGCGAGCAAACCATGCATCCCAAACCATCCAAAGAGAAATTAGGACTCTTGGTTCCTATGGGAGTCAAAATTACTTTTTTTATCAACACTATGCACAAAAAAATCACTGGTCTAGGCACACTGTCCCTCCTAGTCTTTCACACAGTTTCTAATAACTGCGCGCCAACCATTAACCACATGTTGTGAGGTCTGAAGACTCCATATTTCACCATGACACCCAGGAATAGGCTAAGGAACCATGTTAAGATCAATATAAACTTGAAATTACCTCAAAATAAAACCATGAATGTTAAAATTCTCCCCATCAAGAAAAAATATTTCTTCGTAAAATCTATTCAATGTTATATCAGAGAACAAAATATGGTACTCCTACTAAACCCATGAATTACACTCCCATGCCTAATATTAATCATTCTAATAATACCAAATAACCCAATACTGTAGTATGTAATTTCTTGGAAGAACTTTATCCTAGTAATACAAATCTAGCACTAGCCGCTCCAACATAGATAAATTGGCCTCCACCTTCTACTCTTCCCAATTTGGTGCATGCTATGGATTCAGATTATACTTTTTTAGAAATGAGACATTGAACATGTCATGGATTAACATCAAATAATATGTATAATACAGCTAGTATTTAATCTTAATAATTGTCTTAGTATTCTTAAAAGGTTGCACATACACCAATATTTTATTCCCTTCATTACCAAGGTGAGGGTGGCCTAAGTGCGGTGTCACTTATAGAAAAACACAATCACCCACTGATAATTCCCTGGATTAGCCCTATTTATCAACATAATACTTACAATGTAATTATTATATAAACAAAAAACTCATATATAGTGTCCAATCTTAACAAAAAACGATATTACAATAATTAATTTGAATATTCAAAAAATTAAAAAAGTTAAATCCTACTGACTGAAATATTTTTGTGTCTTTTGAAATTTGGGACAAATTATTCTACTTTGCTGAAAATATTCAATATCTCCTAAAAATAACATGACCTTTTGTAATCCTTCCAAAATACATTATTCATATCCTTGGGAAAGGAAACACATTAAATAGGTGAGCTCAAATTCCCAGTATGGGTAAATGAATGAAATATGTTTTCATGTCAAGAACATAGGGGTATGAGAATAAGATCCTATCATTTAAAGATCATACCAAGAATATAAAATATCTGAAACATGAGACAAGGAATAAATATTGGTATTTCATCAAACATGAAACATAAGTGAATCAATATCAAATTCCATGAAATCATAAAACAAGAATAAGACAATGAATTGTTGCAGACACATAAGCATATAAAATATTTCTATAGTAGTCAATGCATGTCTTCTAATGCCATCTATGTAGTATGTATTTATTCCCCATACCATCATTGATGTCGTGGATTACTCCCAAGACCATCTTAGTATTCAAGGATCACTCATGATAATATATTAGTAGGCAATGTACATTACTAAACTAAGTTCATGCAACGATTCACCCATATCTATCTCACAAGATATAAATCATTTCCAAATACATTTGAGAGAGATATAGTTCCCACCCATCTGGAAATTATATCATACACACATGTGCTAGAAGATCATAATAATTCATACAATTACCCCTGAAATGAAATGGGTATCATAAACCAATAATCATATCAAAACCTATGGATATAGAGACAGGTTTAATAATTATTCCATCAATGTGAAATCCAAAAAGGATATAATTTATATAAAAATATAGACCATGAAATAGAAACAATTATCATGGACCAATAACCCTAGAAATATAGATGAGTTTCATAAACATCATTCCATAAATTCGTAAACCATTCAAGAAAATAATATGAATAGAACCTTTGGATCATTTTCATAGAAAGGAATAAGTACCATAATAGATTTTATCTTAGATAGAAAATAATTTGTAATGATCCATTAAAACCATATATTATGAAAAATATAATTTCATTTTGTAATAATTCTTCTTAATACACGTATCCTTTGGAAAACAATCTTCCTTGAGAATATAATAAATAAACATCAAAACATGTTGAATTAATTGGTCACTGAAATTAGCATTAAAAAAATAAATAATTGTTTTTATCATTTTCCCTTGAAATTGATATTTAAATATGATTTTAATAACAATTTTCAATTTTTCATAAAACATGGTTTTGTAAATAAATATATTTATAACCAAAAAGAGAAATAACATAATACTTTTCATTAATTTTTTTATTAATTATTATATGTAAAAAAGAGTAAAAAATGGTACTAATGCTTGATTATATAGTCAATGGACATAGGATTATGTAATTAATGAGTGTTCATGAGAAATGGATCATAATATTTAATCAATAAAAAAATGAGATCATTTCAATAGACTCATGACACTAGGTATCATTTAACCATTATCCTCATGAAAGAAAATTTAATTTAAAGTAATTGTAATATGAAGAAAATATATATATACATTAGATAAATTTTTAATGATCAGTTTACACATTTCATTGAAGGATATCGTTTCATATCGTGTAATTTTTCTCAAAGAAGAAAAATCGAGACAAAACTACTTTACCGATTTGGTAACATTTGAAACATAAACCCCATTGAAAGTGATATACCAAAATGGATTTTTATATACACATAAATGTATGTATAAAAATCATATAAAACATTCTTGGGTAGTATATATTCCACCAAAATGAAACATGTGGTGAATCTGGCACGTATCTCATGGACATAAAATGTTGGAAGAGAAAACCCTTACATTATGTCTTGAATCCCATCAAACTCATTAAGACATATTGTATAATAAGTATAATATTGAAAAATATTTATAAAATATAAATATTTATATATATAATACTATATATAATTTACTCATGACATTATAAATCATCCTCATTAATAACTCAATTCTAATGTTAAGTTTATGGTGACAACCACCTTTTCTTCGTACATGTTTTGACTTGTTATTCATGGTAATCTAATATAGATAATGATTTAATTATATTCAGTTTATAAAACATGTTATTAATATCATATATATTTTTTATATATTCATTTATAATAATGTATAAATTTTTAAATATTGAATGAAATACACCGTTCATGGAGATGGTAATTCGTACGTATGAAAAAGCTCTATTTCGATACTCTGTACGTATTGAAAGAAAAACGTAAATGATATATATATATATATATTCTACCATTATAATAATTATTTCTTATATATCATATATTTACACCCAATCCATCCTTAATATGTTCCATGTAATGTTTGAATGAATCACATCCCTTTGAGGAAGCAGTAGTCCACACTAACAAAAATGAAGTTTTAATATTTAAAAAAATTGAATGAATGATGGTTTGGTTTATCTAATTATTAAATAATTATAAATTATTCATTAATATTATAAATATAATATTAAAACCTAGTGTCCATCATTATTACCAATATCTATTGATGGTAAATGATAATGTGAAGAACATCATTTCAGGAGGCAATATTTCTTCATCCACAAGAATGATATGTTAATTAGCCATTAGACGGATGTGGGAGTATGTGTATGAAGAAACCCTAGATTAAAAAAATGAGTGTATATATTTTACAATTTTTATTATATAATAATGGAATAATAAGGGGTGTGGTTATGGAGAATGAAAATAAATGAAATGAGTTTGAGGAAGGATGTTACCTCCACTTTGGGTAACAATTTTTAAATTTTCCCAAAATGGATTAATATGTTAAATTTATTCAAAAATGAAGGATTAAAGTAGGAGTAGAGGGAAATTGGTAGGATAATTGATTATTAATTTTCTGATACAATTGTCTTGAGAGGTGTGAGGTTGTTTTCGAGGTGAGTTCCTTTTTATAGTTGTCAAGTATCATTCATGATTTTTTTTGAAATGTGAATTACATAGTCGTTATCCAAATAAATAACGCTCCAATAATTTTTATAAACCTATTAATATGAGGATATGGTTGAAATATTTCCATAAAATGGATTTTGGAAAAAAATTCTTGGTTGTTTTGGGCCTTATGTTTTGGGATTCATCCTTTATTGTGCTAATTTTTTCACTTAAAATCTATCATTAATTTTAATCACATTCACAAATATTATTGGTAAAAATATTTGTTTTCCTTACTAGAAATTTTAAATTTATATTATCAAAAAAAATGGAATCAATATTTTTGACATTACAAACACATAATTGGCTAAAATTAAATTATAAATAATCCCACAGACGTGTCATGATAATGGGATTTTAATAAAAAATAATAAAAAATTGGGAATGTTTTTTATATCTAATTTAAATTTTAATGTGGTTAAAATAACCTATATTGGATACAATGATGTAAAAATTATCAAATTTAAATTCTAAATTAATTTAATTTATAATATATCTATATAAATAAATTAAACAAAAATTGGTCTTGAATTAAAATTTACTATTTATAACTCTTAATTCACAAATGATGTTTTCAAAAAATAAACAAAAAATTAATAGTAACCTAATGTTGAAATTAATAATTCCAAAATTGGTTAAATTTTATGATATATATTTATCAAAGAATCAATAATCAGATTTAAAATCTGTTCTCCATTAAAATGTAGTGAAATTAGCATTTAGAAGAATAAAACTTTTTATTTATAAAATAGAATTTATTATTATCTTATACCAATAAAATATATTAAATGGGTATAAAAAATAATTATTGATTATATAATATATATATTTTAGTGAGAAAATTAATCAAAATTGGTTTGTTTAATTTTATATAGATAAAATGGTATTTGTACATAGAAAAATAGTTTTCTTATATGTTTAATTTATTTATCACGAAATATATCTTACATTAATTTATATCTAATTGAAAACCAAAGGAATAATGTTATATATATTTTTATATCATATTTAATAAATTTAGTTAATCTTATTCCTAAATTCCACTCCAACATCTATGTGGTACCTATAATAATATGTTAATAAAAATATCAATATTTTCATTATGTTTGTTAAAACATGACCATGCATGTAACACAAGCTATCAGAGGGACTCAAAATTGTGTCTAATATAAGATAGACATAGAATTTCATTTAAAAAAATGAAAATATAGGTTTTACATGTATCATAATCATGACTTGGTGTTTTTTATTATACAATACATACTTAGTATATACATATAACAAAATCTATTTTCATTGTTTTGTGAAATATAAAATATAAAAATATCATATTAACATGAAATTTAATAATTTAATAAATATTTGGGTGTAATATTCTAACCCACATAAAAAGAAATTTTCCCACTAGGTTCTCAATGGTTTAATAAATGATAGTTACATTCATAAAACCCAAAAATGTAAAAATTAATTATAAAACATACATAAAAAACAAATGATAGAAATAGAATGATTACCGAAAGTAACACATAACTAGGATTAAACTTTGGAGAAATTATGTTGTAAGTGAAAAATGGTCATGGAAAAAAATCTAAAAATCAGGTTCTGATAGATAGTGATATCGTACATGATTATAATAATGTTAGAAAGCCATAAATATGACATGATCTAAAGGGAATTTTGATTCATCAAAACAAATGTAGTTGGATAATTTTTTGGGTTTCAAGATCCTTTTTCCTAAGGACAAATAAATTTCATGAAAGTATATAATTACATTATCTATGGAAAACCATACCATTTATTTTTTCAAGATCAAAATAAACATTAACTCTCATTCCAAGGAAATAAGGGGAATTTTTCATTCATTAAGAATTAACAGATCATGAGATCCATTAATATGGAGGAGGAGCACCATTCTGGTCAATACCAAAAGTTAAAAACTATTAGGATGCCAGTCGTACCTCATTTGCTTAAATTGCGTTAAAATAATGGATTATAGTAGAATTATTGTTTATAAAATCCATCTACACACAAAAATAAATGTATTTTTATAATTCATTGGCTTAACATCTATGTTTCTAAAAATTTATCATTTTGGTTTTTATTAAGGTAACTAGTATTATAGAAGAGTTAATTTAATGTCCTAGAATTTTAGTATAATTTTTTAGAATTATATGGAATTTTTCTGAGACTGAAAAATCTGATGGAACATGATTCTGAGGCTTGGAGTACATTGAATGATTCATCAACGTTTTTTTAAACATTAAATAGTGCACTTAAAAAATTTCCATAAAAAGTGGAATGACTCTTAAATGGTTGTCGAGAACAGAAATCTGAGGGGAACGTTGCTATCAGGATGGCGGGATTACCCAAATCACAATGTATATTTAGTCAGCGCCGACCTATAGTGGTAAATCTCTGAAATTTAATAACCATAAATAATATATTTAAATTAAATTAATTTATTTTTCAAATGATTATATCTCACGAACAGTATCTCGGATTGAAAATCATATACCACTACTGAAATCATGAGGATATTCTTTCCTTAGGCTAATACAAACATTGGTCAGCACGGGACACCAGTGAAAGTTAGTTTTTGGCCATAAATAAATTTATTAAGTGGCAATTATTTTATTAAAAATCCAAAAAATATAAATAGTTACTCATATTTAAAATCCAAGAGTACCATTGGGTTCGTCGGAGAGTTTTCTCTTTAAGATAAGCCTACCCTTGACTAGCGCTGGTCGAGGGTGAATGTTAAAAATTTAGTGAAAATTTTTTAAGGTAAGTTCTGTAAATTCCCAAGAAGAATTTTCTAACTTTTGGACCGGTGCTCAGATTAAGAATAGGAGGGAACTGTTGAATCCACAATGCTCAGATTCACTTAAGTGAGGATTTACTTTGCCTGTAGTGGGTCTGGAGAAAAAGTTCAGTGTTGCGATTTTTTTAAAAGAAAAAAAAATAAATAATAATTTTATTTTATTCCATATCATCCAACGGACAAGAAAAGGGGTGGGGCCAGTGATTCATCATGATAATAAATTTATTGACCTACCAACCCTGTAAGGACATCATTGGGGAATTAGGAATCTTCCTAATCGATGGTCCCAATTAAATTCCCACCTCGTTACTTACCCTCACCCTCTCCTATATATATGGAGCTTGGGGGAAGGTTCCAGAACATCTACGCAATACAACGAAGTGCTGAAGGAGCGCTGCGACACCGGAACCTTAGAGGACAGATCTGAACCTAGCGGGAGGTGACAGATGACACCGAACCACGAACCAGAGGATAATGTACGAGCGATTTCATTGGGAATTTGTTGCAGGAACTATGAACACAAACCCACCTTCAATCTTTGAGATCTCTCTAATGAATAAAGAGGAAGGGAGTTTATTTTATTATGCTTTAAAGGGTTTTCCTCATCCTTGTTCTAGGATTTAACGAAAAAGCAGTTCAACTGACTAATGAGTTGATCTGCAAATTAGTCATTTTTTAGGAGGTTGTTACTGGGTATCCTTGTGGGGTTCTGTTTTTAGTTTAACACAATAAATTGTTAAACCCATTTTATCCTCCATTTGATCTTGAGCTAACATGAAGGGCGTAAGCCTAACGAACCCGGCCTGAACCCTATGAAACATTGTTACCCGTGCGCTTTCCATGGAAGACCATCGGTGTGGCGGAACCAACCAGCTACGAAGGAGGAAACATGCCAATGCACACCACAACAGGTGGCCTTATCATGAAGCTACAGAGGACATCAGATCGACCGACACTAGCCGGCCACAATGGAGGTGTGGAACGCCTTCACACGCCACCAGTGTGAAATGGGGTTGTGGCTCGTCAGCCGTAGAAGACGGAGAAGGAGTCTGGCTCATCGGACGACCATGGAAGAGGAGGGTGGCCCACTGTTGCATTCCACTAGTGAGAAGGAGACCACGACCGAAGCCACGGTGGAGGAGATAAATCCTATGCCTCCAGTGGGTTATGCGGTGAAGCAGCATTGCCCATGTGGCACCATCGCTTCAAAGGCCGAATAGACTTTGGCTGTTCTGATCTCAAGGGAGTGGCTCCCCCAAGCCACCTGGCGGAATCATAGTTGACCATTCCCTTCGCGGATGCACCGACCTCCGGTGGGCCCCCGACAGTGGGTCGGGTCACCTACCCTGCAGGCCGCCCCCTTGCAAGATGTGTCATGCCCCACCGTGGGCCGGGACACCCCTTTGCGGGACCATCACTACACAGGCTGGGCAACCGTTACTGGTTGCCCCTTTCTGTGGGCATGGATGGACCTCAGACCAACAAGCTGAGTATGTCGTGGCCCAACCCAAACGGGGTCAGGGCAGGTCGGTCCAACCATGTCGGACCAGACTTGGGCCCCAAAGGGCCCAGAAACACCAAAAGAGCCTTATCATGAGAACCAGTCGTCTGTTTGACGAACCGTTCAGGGAGTTTGGATCCTTGGAGAAAGACATTATCGTTGACATAATTCATGCTAGTTTTATATAAACATAGAGTACAACTTGGTTGGATCACATCAAAATCCAACCGGTCCCTTGGCACTAAAATGCCAATAACGCACTGACTGGGTGTCCGGTTGAGAGTCATCACTTGCATTGGAACCCTTATGTCACGACAGATCATCTGGTTACTTTTTTTCATAATTTTTACTATTTGAAGTATGACTGATGGATTGGGGACTAGTTCTCCCAAACACACAATATATGGAACCCTGCGACTGACTGAGACCTAACGACTGCTGACTTTTTGACTTGGAGTGACTTAATGGCCACGATACGTGATGGGGAGGAGTACTTCCACTGACCATGGTGGGGAGAAACCATGGTACATGATGGGGAGGAGAAAATATACAGGCCACGGTAAGGGAGATCCTCTGTTGGACCCGGCAGACCAACGATATGAAATGGGGAGGAGTACCCCAGTAGTTCAAGGTTACTGGGAAGCCCCTCTGTGTGATGCGGTAGGCCCACTGTACTCGATAGAGGAGGATTTCTCTAGTAGCTGAGGTTTTAGAAGTTGTAACTATGAATGTTACATGTTACTAGTCTCAAATAATCTGTGGCATGCTATCAAAATTCATATCGATCCTTTGTGGGTAACATCATATCAAGTTTCTCTTTGTTATATACTTGGTTTGAGCTGACACTCTAATTGAGTTGTGTATCTTACTTTGTACGTGGTGATTGAGATCATGACTAGTAGTATTCCATGTGGAATTATGAGAGGCCTTTGGGGGTCTCAAGGTCCCTTCTGAGTATCATTATACTCACCCCTACACGGGCTTCACCCTCACCTTGTTGTGTCTTGTGCAGATGACGAGCGGCTAATCTGAGGATTGAGGAAGCCAGGACTAGGCGATACGCGGAGGAGACATGAAAATGTGGAGTACTAAGATGGTGATATGTACATACCCTTCATGTAGTATCCTCATAGGATAACTCAGTAGTTGTTTTAACTTTTTCAGTTGTATTGTTCCTTTTAGTTGTATTGGTACATTCAGTTTTATTCATACTTTCATTTGGGCTTGTATTCCAGCCTCTTTTATAATCATAACTTCTTTTTACTACACCAATTTACTTCATAATAGTGTCTTGTTGTGTTCTCATACTGTGTGTTTGTATAGGGTTAATACAAACACATTCCTCTTTTAGGTAATATTTCTTTCAGTTCTAGTCAGCAGCCCATGGCATATGGAAGGTGGGTTTAGGGTAGTCACAACACGGGCCCCAAGGGATGAGTCTTGAAACGTGGTATCAGAGGAGTTCATTCTATCGAATATCTAGGACTCTGATCTTTTCTGTTATGCAATGGTGTTATGTTTTATAAGTGTTTTTTTCAGTTTAGGGAGTCCAGTGTTGGTTTGGAAGTTGACTTATCCATAAAATAGGACCCATAATTTCGATTTCCGACATGGCACATGAAAACACTAATTGTGTGTGTTTTTGAATAGTTTTTCTTATGATTTCTTTGGAGTCAGCTCACCGGGTATAACATAATGACGATTGTGAATATCTTCCTTATCAGGATTCCACCGCTTAGACAGCCAGCTAGGATTCCCAAGAGAGTACATGACCACGTCCCACCGAGCGACGATTCTGCGGTGAAGAGCCCTCTTACTGTGTTGGATCCTTCATGTGGTTTACAAGTATCACCACCACCCATTTGGCAGCATTAACCACCATCCACACTGGAAGATAGTTCATACTGATTGAGCCCAATTCATGAGTTCCTACAGTAGAGACCTCCGAGGTTTCGAGGCGAGAGAGATTCTCAGGTAGCTGAGGACTAGCTAGAGGCTGTGGCTAGTGTTTTCCGCCTAGTTGGGACACCAGTTGAGTAGATTGTGATCCTAACTACTAGTCTTTTCTAGTATATGACCATGATGATGGTCCGCAGGGTAATGAGGCTTCAGTATTTGGTCCATTTCTTGAGATGGAAGCTTCAGGTAGTGTTCCAACTCTTTCACTACCCGTTTGTATGCATTTAAAACCAGTGGTATGAGTAGATGACACATGTAGGCTTAGTTACTTACATGTGTTTCATCATCAGATACCCATCATGTTCTTAGGATATCCCAACTCATAGGTAGCTAAGGACTAGATTGAGGAGGTGGATGAGAGTTCTCTAGAGCTTATACAACTTCGACAGGATGACAAGTCGGTAGATGAGTATTCCTCGAGGTTTACCGACCATTCCTCGTACTCGTTGAATAAGATATGATCAGTTCTTTATGGCTCGGACATCCGAGCGAGGTGTGTTTAAGGACATCTGAGTCAGCACTATTCCATTATGCATTCCTACTTATGATATGGTGATTGAGAAAACCATTGTGGTTGACTGATCTTTTGCTGAGTGATATAGCCAGTGAATATTAGCATTGGGAAAGTAGGAAACTGGCACCAGTCTCAGAGACATGGGAATGTGAAATGTTTTTTGAAGAGGATTTGATAGGGACAGATGAATTTGTAGTCCTGCATACATGGAAGCAGATTTAGGATAGCAGTATGATGTGGTTTACATTTTGACCTCTTAAAACCACCCCCATTGTGGTCCTCACCAGGCTCTAGGAGCTGCAGGATAGGGGAAGTAAGTAGTTGCATGCGATCAAGGAGTGTGTCCCAAGGGAATTAACAATTATTCGAGGTATGGTCTGTGTCTACTAATATCTTCCATATTAGTAGACATACGTACCAATCATTCCATCCTTCCATGAATCTTGTCCAAGACATAGAGTTTCCGGTTAAACCGTTGACATGACACTCACCTCAGGAGATACCATTGGGAGGAGACTCGCTAATCAAACTTATACCGAAAATTTTATCTTACCCTTGAGGAAAGAGTTTCAGTTGGAACCTCTAGGTGGTAGTGTCAAAAAATTATGATGTTTATTTGGGTATGGACTAAACATCCACAGTTCATACATAGATTAAATGTATTATGAAAAAAGATTGTTGTTTATCTAAAATGTTGGAATGGAGTTTTACTTGATTGGTGAAAAAGGAAACCCATGTAGAATAGGATAAACTAATGCATAGGAGGGTGCGGCTGATAACTCATGAGTTGGCTAGCCTTACTCACATGGTAGTGGGAGTTTTGGGTTTTCAATTCTCAACAGGAGTGGTAGAGTGTGGGGACATCTTATCAAAATAGGTTTATAGGGTTACCTCCCCAAAGGGAGAGGGACTTCTGCTTTGGATACGTAATACTAGATATTTGAACTAGAATTCTCTAGGGTGGAGGCACCCTTCCTAGCTTTGATGAAGAAGGGGGGGGGGATTTCATATGGATAGAGAAGTGTCAGCAGAAATTTTAGGAGCTGAGATAGATACTGACATGCATAACTACGTTATCCATGACCTTTAGTTTGCAGTAGTGGTATTTGCGCTGAAGATGTGGTGGCACTACCTGATGGGTGAATGGTTTACTATTTACACTGATTAGAGGAGTCTCAGGTGTATATTCTCCCAAATGGATCTAAACCAGAGTCATTGACAATGGATACAGTTCATACAAGACTATTTCCATGAGATAGTGTATACTCTTGTGAAGGGGATCATGATAGAGGACACACTCAGTAGGAGGTCTGGCCTATGACTACTGAGTGAGGTGACATGGCATCTAACCACATCGAAGATATCCTTCGAGGATTGAGATGAAGTAGCATAACACCAGTCTGTGATAGTCATTCCCCCACTCCTTCAGCAAGTTAGGGAGTCGTATCTTGGAGACACTAACTGTGACACTCGACGTGCTCAAATATCCTCAGGACAGACACCTGATGGATTTTCTGAAGTTGGGGAGCACTTCATCCTCTTCAGAGGATGTACCATGGTAATAGTGGATCTACAGGAGGATGTGTTGAGGGATTTACATATGTCCCCTCAGGTGGTACTTCCTGGTGTGGTGAAGATGTACCAGGACCTTTGGTGTTAACATTGGTGTCCAGGCATGAAGAAGGATGTGGTAGAGTTTTTTTCACGATGCCTCACTTTTCAGCAAGTGAAGGCCAAGCATCAGGTTCTAGCAGGCTTAGCTCAGCCCCTAGTGTTGCCGATGTGAAAGTGGGATGGGAACTTCATGGACTTTGTGATAGGGATTCCATGTACGTCTAGGGTACATGAATCATTTTCTGTGATCATTGAAAAACTCATGAAGTCAGCCCACTTCTACCTATCTGGGAGTATGGATCATCAGATGTCTTGGGACACCTCTATGTTAAAGAGATTGTGCGACTACATATGGTTCCATAGATGATTTTCTCTGACCGTGACATATGATTTACATCCCGGTTTTCGAAGGGATTACATGAGGCATTCGAGACTCAGCTGCGTTTGAGAACAGTCTTTCATCCTCAGTTGGATGGTCAGACATAACAGACCATACAGACCCTAGAGGACATGCTATGTGCATGCGTCCTAGATTTTGGCTACAGTTGGGTGGATCACGTTCCCTTGGAGGAGTTCAAATACAAAAAAAGTTATCACTTCACCATTAGTATAGTACCATTCGAGGCCCTATATGGTCAACCTTGCAGATCACCTCTATGAAGAAGATACCCAGGGAGTCATCACTTATGGGTTCAGATTTGGTACAAGATACCACTGAGAAGGTGCAGGTCATCTAAGAGTAAATGATGACTACACAGAGTAGACAGTAGTCTTATGCTGGTAGGAGGGAGACCATGTATTCTTAAGGGTCACACCTCGACGAGGTTTGGGTATATTTGAACAGGGAATAATGTTATCTCCGAGGTTCATCAGACCTTTATAGGTTTTTAGTAGATTGGGAGAGGTGGCGTACCATCTATCTCTTTCCCCAAAGATGCACCAGGGGTATAATGTTTTCCACGTGTCGCAGCTGAGGAGATGCGTGAACGACCCATCTCACATCATTGACCACAGCGTGATGGTCTTTGATGATGGGGTGACTTTTACAGAGTTTATAGTGGATATTGGGGATTGCCAGGAGTGATTCCTTTGTGTACAGATGACTCCTCTAGTGCATGTTCACTGGCAACACAAGAACCTCCATGAGAGCACATGGGATGGGGAGGGTACGATTCATGTTCAGCTGCATACTTTGTTTGTTTGGCCATTTTTTGGATTTTGGGAATGTAAATATATAATGTGGGGATAATTTAATGTCCCAGATCTTTCATATAATATTTTTAATTATATAGAATTATTTTGAGGCTGCAAAATCTGACGGAACGTGATTCCGAGTCCCGGATTGCCCGAAATGATCCATCGATGTTTTGTTAAACATTAAATTAGGCACGTATATAGATTTCTTGAAAAAGTAGAATAATTATTAAATGGTTTCCCATATCAAGAATCTAAGGGAACCATTCTACTCAGTATGAATGTTTTACCCTAAGCAAGATATAAGTTTAGTCGGCACATGCCTGTAGGGGGAAAACCTAAAAATGGCAGAACTGTAAATAAAACATCTAAATAAAAATATTTTATATTTCAAATTCTTCTAACTCATGAATGGTAACTCAGATTGATAATAAGAGACCACCACTGAACCTATGAGGCTCTTCTTTCCTTAGGCTGATATTAACATTGGCCAGCACGAACCACCATTGAATGTTAGATTTTGGCCGTAAATATAAGAATTAAAGGGAAATTATTTTATTATAAATTCCATCACCTCTAAATGGTAACTCATATTGAAAATATGAGAGTACCGTTTTATTAGATGGGGCGTATTCTATTTAGGTGGTGCCTTACCTCGATCAGAATGGGTTGAGGGTGAATGTTAATAATTAATTATACATTTTAAGGTACATTCAGTGAACGTTGGAGCAGTATTTTCGAACTTTTGAAGCAGTGCCCGGATTAAATACTTGATGGAACTGTTGAATCTGTAGTGTCGATATTCACTTAATGGAGGCTGTATTTTGACTGTAGTTAGTCTGGAGAAAAATTTAGTGTTTTTAATTTTTATAAAATCAATGAAATAATATAATTTTATTATTTTATTTCATATCCTCCAACGGACAAACATAGTGGTGGGCTAGTGATGCGTTACACCAATAAATGGATTGACCTACCAACCCAAAGTAATGGAGTCATTGGGGAATTAGGAATATTCCATATTGATGAGCCCCATTAAATTTTACATCATTACTTACAATACCCCTCTCCTATATATATAAAGCTTGGGGGGGGGGGTACCGACACAACTTTTCTATGAAAAGAAGTGTTGAAGGATCACTGTGATGCTAGACACTTAGAGGACGGAGCCAAACCAAGAAGTATGTGATGAATAACATCAATCCAAGAACCATAGGACAATGTATGAGTGGCGTCTTTGGGAACCAATTGCGGGAATGAAGAAAACCAACCCACATTCAAGCCATGGAGGCTCTTCAACAGGTTACAAGGTAGGGGGTTTATTTGATTATTCTTTTATGTGTTTTTCTCTTCCTCATTCTGGGATTATATGATAAAATCATGTCAATTGACTAACGGGTTGATCTGTGAATCATTTTTTTGCAGGAGGATGTTACGTGGATTCCTTGTGGGTTTTTGTTTTTGGTGTAATAAAAGAAATTATAAATCCCATTTTATCCTCCCTTTGATCACTAGCTAATGCAGAGGGCGTGGGCCTAACGAACCTAGCCCAAACCCTCTGCAACGTTGTTACCCTTGCGCCTTCCATGGAAGACCACCTCTGCGGTGGCACCATCCATCTATGAAGGAGGAAACGTGCCAACGCACATTGTGAGAGGAGGCCTCAACACGAAGCTGTAGTTGACATCGGAGTGGTCGGTATCAGCTGACTGCGGAGCAGGTATGGTGTGTCGTTGCATGCCGTCGGGGTGCAATGGAGTCGCGGCCCGTCAGCCACGGTAGACAAAGATGGTGGCCAGCTCGTCGGAAAGCCTCGTAAGTGATGGATGGCACACCATCGTGCGCCGCTGATGTGCAGGATACTACTACTGAAGTCATTGTGGAGGAGGCATAACCCACGCCTCCAACGGGTTCTGCGGTGAATGGGTGGCGCCCATAGGACGGCGCCGCTTCTGAGGCCGAACTACCTTTGGAAGTTTGGTATCTCAAGGGAGTGGCTCCTCGGAGCCGCCATGAGGAAGCACCATAGACCACACCCTTCACGGACGAACCACCCTCCAGTGGGATACTGCTAGCGGCCCGGGCCAACTACCCAGTGGGTTGGGATGTTCCCCATTGTTCGGGCCATGCCCCACCGTGGGTCGGGCCACCCCCTTGCTGACGGGGCTGCACCCCACCGCGGGATGTGCTGCCACATTGTGGGCCCTTCCCTACATGTGTTGGGCCGCCTATGAGGGCTTCCCCTTTTTGAGGGCTGGCCGGACCTCAGCCTAGCGCGATGAGTCCACCGCGGCCCAGCCCAGACCAGGTCGGGTCGGGTTGGTTCAAATGTGTCGGATAAGACCCGAGCCCAACCGGTCCCAAAAACACATAAAGGGGATTTTCTCAAGAACCAGAAGTCCATGTAATAAACCGTCTATGGTGTTTTGATACTTGGAACAAGAGGTTCCTTTTGACATAATCCATGAGTGTTTTGGAGGTACATGGAGTAAAGCCGGGTTAGAACGCAGCCAAATCTAATCGGTCCGTCAGCACTGAAATTCCAATAATGCACTGACTGGGCAGCCATTTGACACACTGTTTATTGCATTGGAACCCCTGTGACACAACTAATCATCGGGATACTTCTTTGTGAGACTTTTTTCAAGTTGAAATGCGAACAATGGCTTGTGGAGTGGTTCTCCCATGCACGCTCCCTATGGAACCCTACGACTGGCTGAGACCTAACGACTGGTGACGTTTCGAATCAGAGTGGCTCGACGGAAACAATATGCGATGGGGGGTAGTACCTCAGTTGGCCATGATGGGGAGCGACCACTGTATGCAATAGGGAGAAGTAACTCATCAGGAAAAAGTGGTGGAGTGGCCCTGTGTGACCCAACACACCCATGGTACGTGATGGGAATGAGTACCTCAACAGTTCAATGTCAGTGGGAAGCACCTCTGTGTGATGTGGCAGGCCAATTGTACTCGATTGAGGAAGATTTCTCCGGCATCCGAGGTGTTCAACATTGTGACTGGGAATGTAACTTGTTCCTAGGCCTAGAGAAATTGGGACTGGCTATCAGCATTCATAGCGATCCTATGTTGGTCAGCTTCATATCATGTTTCTCTGAGTTGTATACCTGGTTTGAGCTGAGACTCTAAATGAGATGGGTCTATTGATTTGTTATTTGTGATTGAAATCATGCCTTGTGGCTTTCCTTGTGGTATTCAGAGAGACCTTTGGGGGTCTCAGGGCCCCTACTAAGTATCATTATAATCAACTTTTCACGGGTTTTGCCTGCACCTTCTTGTTTCTGGTTGAGACGACGAGCAGTTGGGCTAAGGTTTGAGGGATCCACGACTAGGTGGTACGTTGAGGAGACCGGTGGACATGGAGTGATGAGGAGGCGATATGTACCTACCATTCAGCTAGGAACCTCGAAGGACAACTCAGTATATATTTCCCCTTTTTTTAGTTGTATTGTTCCTTTTAGTTGTATTTGTACTTTTATTTGTACTCGTACATATAGTTGGTCTTCCATTCCAGCCCCTTTTACTATCAACACACTATTTTTAATAAATCATTTTATATATAAGATTCTTCATATTGTGTTCTCAAACCATGTGTTTTTACAGGTTTATAGGCAATTCTTTCAAATTTTAGGGAATACACCATTCAATGCTAGTCACCAGCCCCTGGCCTATGAAAGTCAGGCTTGGGGTAGTCACAGAACAGTCCCTGGGGGGACAGGTCGTGACATGTAATTTTACCAATAAAACCCTATTAAATAGATATTAATCAGAAAATATTGGCATATTTAATTATAAATAATATAAAAATAAAAAAAAATAAATCCCATCATTTTTGGAAATTAATTTTAAAACAACCACATGTAACACGCAAAAACACTGCATTTACCCAGACCATACTAATAATGTCATTTACCTTTTAGAACTCAATTTGTTCATTATAAGAGATTAATTAATAAATTAGTAGAATATGTTTTATTTTTATTAACATCTAAAAAATCACACAATATAGTAATTTTCATAATTTTTTAATATTTTAATTTAATATCCTTTATTATAAAATAACATTAATGTTCACTTGATATTATTTATGAAATTTAAATTTATAAAATATTTTGAAAAAGATGACATTTGAATCAATTAATCCCAATCATGGGTAAAATGATACATATATCTACAAAAATGAATAACAATTATTCAATCAATTTAATTTACATATTATATTTTTAGTATAATTTATTTTAGTTTATTATTAACATAATAGTTACCAATTTCATTATTTATTTTTCAGATAATCAGAATAATTAATCTCTAAAAATTAAAAGTTAATTAATAAGCATAAAAAATATCATTTACATTTCAAAATATTTAGTCAAACCAAACTAATGCAGTGTTTTCCATATGTCAATGCCCTTCATATCATTTATTATATTATTTTCCTACCACCATGTATGCATTAATTCTTTTTTAGGGACATACCATCATTATTTTTATGTGATACAATTTAAATCTTTTGATGATTATTTAATTTAATGGTTGTTATTCTTGTTTCATCTACCTTATTACATATCATTATGATTACATGTTTTATTAATTTTATTATTATTATGGTCTACTCTGAATGGAGGGAAATGCATCCCCACAAACTCACCCTAGATCCTCTCTTCTAGTTAGAATCCTAAGGTATACGAGGTGACAAATATGAGTCTTTGTGGCCAAATGGTTGTATTTTTTCCTTAGTGAACTAGGTATCATATACCATGTCATTCCTCATATAGGTTTTCATAGCAACGAAACAATAATATATCAGATGTATATCTTGAAGGGGGAGAAGCTCAAAACATGAAAAACACTCCTTCCTAGAAGAGATTCATCTATATTGTTGGCGATTCACCCCAAGACAATGGAAAGAACATTCTGAGGAATAATGTATAGGCTAGTTTGTTCTAATGTGAAGGGTATTAGAGGTTAAATCAAGAGAAAGAATCAAGGAAATTTTCTCATTTAAATAGTTTTATTAGGTCTCGTATTTAATACACACTACTTGAAAAATATTATTCTAACCAAGAGGAAACCACTATTCATTGAATTCCATAGTGAAAAACAATATTAGAAAATCATTATAGTTATAAATACCATTTCCAAGACATGTAATTTCCATTATCCCAAACTCATTCAGCTGCAATGTTTTCATGGTGACTCACTCAATTAGAAAAACTTTATAAAATATTTCTAGAAAAAACATTTTTCCACCACACTATCACTACATGGTTTGAGAAAACATGTCCCTAAACAATTTATACTGATGTTTTATCCGATAAAATACATTTCTACCACACCCATATTTTAATATCCAATAAAAAATCAACTAAAATAAACTATGCTCAAAATAAATTAAATATATGACATGGTCTGTCTCATATTTATCCCCACCATTGAAATTGTTTTCCCTAAAAATAACTCTAGAATCTATACTCAAAAAATATAAGTCCAATAAAACATCATCAATTCTTCCAGCTCCAATATCTTATGGCTATCTCATCCCTACTAAAACATAATACATTCTAAGGGAATAATTTTACCACGAATCACATTATTTAATAGATCTACAATCTAATCTAGATGCTCAAACACTGATGTATATGTTCCAAGATCAATATCAACCCATTTCTTCACTAGGGAATGGATTGGGTGATACCTCCTAAGTTGGTAAACATGAACCTGGTCAGGAATTGATGTCAATAGAAAGGTAATTTCTTATAAATAGTCTACCGTTCTATTTTTTTATTTATAACCAAATTGAAAATAATCCCTAGTTCCAAAATTGAATACCTTTTCAAGAAGAAACATCCCAAAAAATGTTTATCCATATGAAAAATATAATCAACTTCCATAACCATAATTGAAAAATGATCATGGATTTTAAAATTTCAATTGTAGTTAAAAACTGGTGATTCTTTTTTCAAGATAACTACATCATATTAATGACACTTGGAAATGACTTGGTCCTACCTGAGACCGTCCACATGAAAATTATTGGTATCTCGGATATCCACCCCCCTATACAATGCATTAAACTCCATATCCATAAAAAAAATTAATATTCTATAATTGAGAATTATTAAAATCATGCATGCACATCTAATTCACATCGCCAATAATTTAATTATTCATCTATTATAATTATCTAATATAATATTGAATATTATGATTTTATCCAACCAAGAAACCATTGAATATATCAATACCTTCCTAAATATCATATTAATTCTTGAGTATCTTTTATAAATTTTTACTGTACTTACAACACAAATTTTCCCAATCCCAAGAATGTAATAATCTTAATGTTATTCTATGGAAATAACTTACTTGATATAAAGAATATGGGATGATTTCCTGAATCAAGTAATGACCACCTAAAATAATATCATCTTATCCATGGAGTTTCTATGGTTGTTCAACTATGACTATCATGGTTCTATATGTTTCCTCTTCAAAAAATAGATAAGTACATAACTAACATGGAAGTTGGTGGTTCTCCACTTCAGATTTATTGTAACAACGTCATCATGAAATATTTTATGCAGTTAAATGGTTCATTTTATGTAATTTAAAAGGATGTATGATATCATGACATATCTTAGTGATCACAATGTACATTATCCAACTACACCTTTATTAGACTTCTATCAACTCCAAACTCAAAAAAATTAAATGTCTATCTTTTTCATAAGGCATAATGAACCATTTGAAGACTAAAATCATAATCTGATGTCTCCCAATAAAAAACCATTCATTAAAATTCACCCAACAAATATACTCTACTTAGAATAGCTAAATGTGATTGTACCATGAAGATCCATATTTATCAAAAGTTTAACACACATGACAAATAATTTTTTTTTCATAACCAAGATAATTTTTCAAATTACATGACCATATATTCCCTATTCTTTGATAGTTTTACATGCATTGATTATAATTAAATTCTCAAAGCATTGGTGGCCAGACATCCCATTATAAGTTTATACACCACATTGAGTTCAAAGATCTAAAATCACTTAACCTGTTATCTATATTGTAATATTAATTTCCCCTAGGTACAGTTACACCTCGGGATTTTATAATTTGAATGTTTTATAAAATTTATATGAAGGTAACTTTTTTCACTATTCTCTATAACCAAGAATAATTATTTGTTATCAGGTACATAGTTATAGTTATTCATTCTAGATGTGAGTAATTGGTTAAATATTTAATCAATCCATCATTTTCAAACAACAGAATATATTACAAGACTATTCCCGAGGTTTCCCAATGACATTTTGATGTCCTAACCTAGATTTGAATGAGTATATAAAAAAGATGATGTTATCCCCACCAACAGCCTTTAAAAGGAGTCCTCTATTTGAGATTATGAAACAAAAGTCTGAAAGGAGATCAAAGAACTAAAATGAGTCTCCTCTTTATTTATATTCAATCTAATTGGCGTGATAATGAAAAAATGCATCGATAAAATGGAGTATCTAATAGATTACAAGGTTTTCATATTTCATTCAATGTGAACCCCCCATGAATTTCATATGTTATTATAAAAAACTTTGTTTTATCTTCATTTTCATACCACCAAGAGGGTACTAGATCAATCAAAAAAAACCATCCCATAAAAATTCAAAATATCATCAAGTTATACCACCATTATGATAATTGTAAGGGAAAACCTAGAATTATAGATTCACCAAACCTCTCATTAACAAATGGAGTTTTAAACAGAAATATCTATTTATAATAACTGATAAGGCTCGTGTTATGGGACATGAATCTAAATTCATTGTATATAATTCTTAATGGATTGAATGTGATTTATCACACAATATATCCAAATTCATTGATATATACATGATAAATTCCCTTTCTCGAATGGTCATCAAACCAAAACAAATATCAAATGAAAACAATAATGGATCTCCATTTTCAAAAACAAATATCTCCATTATAATATACATTTAGAGACTTTAATTATAAGAACCCAAACCATAGGATAATATAAAGGTTCCTATCCAACCTATGAACACTTAGAATCCATAAAAATATGTCCTTACCATCTCACCTATAATGATGGACCTCTATAACTAACTATATAGGATAAAATGTACACCAAGAGAGAAAATAACACTTCTCAGTCCATTCAAATATTTAGTAAGATTAATGATAATAGAAAAATTCCACAGTTGAAGTAAAAAATCTCATAAAATCATGAACTATAATGAATGATCCATAAACATTACATATTATAGTTATTTCAAATAGATATTGTAACACCCCAGGTAAATAAATAGTATGAAATTTTCATATTTATCTATATTTTTGAATAAAATATTAATATTACTTTAAAGGGGACACTATGAACGATGGCGTACCCAATACACAACAATGAGTTTCTTGGGAATCTTGCATTTCACTCTAATAATAAAATAATATTATTTTAAATAGTAGTTAACGCCTAGCCATTGTAATGGCGAGAATGAACAGAACTACCTAAAAAATGATTATATATGTTTTTCAAATATTTTTACTCTTTACAATTAATGTTATAGGATTAAAAATGCGAATGAATCCAATTTTAAGCGTAAACATTCCAATATTCTTTAAAAGGTCGATTAACCGCCTTTTAATGAAGAACCTCTTTTAAATCCAGCTTTTGACAATTTTATAAGCTCTATTTTTTAAAATAAACATATTATTTATGATTGGGACATTGAAATTTACCTTGGGTTAATTTTTGGTATTTTTCTAACAATGTTCATTTTTCAATGAATAGTGAAAAATACTGCATTTTACATCAAAACTGATTTTTCATATAATTTAATTATATCGTTAAATTATATTTTTAATTTCTTTTAAATTGTAATTAGAATAAATTTTTACCATGTAATTCAATGATGGTCATTGGGATTAATTTCACTTTGGAATTAGGCATAAACAAGTGCCAAACTTTTCATAAATATTGTTTCTAAAAAACCAGCTATTTGTTTTGAAAACGGGAAGTTTTTTAAAAAAATTAATTATTGAAATTTATATGTATGGAATTTGGTAAAATTGATTACATATTTGGAATCATAAGGTCCAAATTATGTAATTAAGAAACTTTTGTTTTTGGACATTATGAATAGTAATGACGATAATTATCTTTAATTATACTGATTAATGAGTAATCAGGTAGTTAAAGATAATAAGATAATAACATAATAATAAAAAATGACCACAAAATGTGTCCTAAGGCTACTAGTTGTCTCATGGACGACCATGGGATTCCTTGTTCCAAACATGGAGGCCCCATGGAATCCTTTTTGTGATAAAGTGACTTTTTATCTTTCTATTTTTAAAGAATGTTAAATGTAACAAAGAATGTATCACCTAAATAAAATATTTTTAATTTTGTATACATAAATGATAATTTGGACTATAAATATTAATTGGAATGATAAAAAGATTGCCTAAATCATAGTATTTTTTTATATAATTTTTAGACATTAAATAAATTAAATTATTTATGGAATCATGATGATGCAGCGATAACCTCATTATTTACCGATTTAAATAAAATGGAAAGATAATTTAATATCTAAGACCTAAACATGTCCAAAACCTATTTTATGGGTGTATTTAGAACCATTATCACCTTATCCTCGAAACACATCAATTTGGGACCTTTAATATCCGAAAAACATTCTAAAATAATGTAACATTTCCATACATTCCAAGAGTGCCCCTCCTCTTATCTTATAAAAGGCCCCCACCCCTACCTCCTTACCCACACATCCAAAGCCTTTGGCTCGGCCAAACCCTGCCCATTTGGTCTGTCCACATCCATATATAACTCCTTGAAGCCTCAATTTGGGCAGAAGTCTTCCCAAGGAAGCCTTTTAGCTCAATCCAAAGGGAGTTACCTGATTTTAAGGTAATGTCTTCACTTGAGTCCATTTGTTTTATTTTTCTTCTCCAACCCCCTAAACTCTTTTTATTCATTTATTTTGTAACAAATACAGTATATTCAATTTATTAGTATGTTTTTATAATAGTTATTCGAGCTACACTTACACACACCTTTGTCTAATGGTTAAAGAACATACGGTTTCTGTGGTTGGCGATTTTCTGCCTCACGAAACGATGATTGTTAAATATTTTTTAACACCTTTAAAGGTGGCCATTATGATGTCACTGTACTTTATATATGATATATATGGTATTTATGTTTACTATATTCTTCTGTATTTTATATTTAAACCATACCTTTATTCATTTCATGTTGTGTAAATGCGATAATTTCATATGAGGAAGTCCGGACTACCGCCCCCTCAAGTGATGTGACTCGTACATGCAATACATGGAATGTATAAAGAATGAAATTAATGAAAATCTGTTACCTATATAACATATATATTGTACTGGAATTATAATATATATATATATACCATTTATTTTTAATTCCATTAATATGAAAAAAGAAAAAAATGAAAGTAGCGTTCATGCGTACGTACGGCCTACCGTCTCCATGAACGGTGCTTTTCGTTTTTTATATACAAATGATATGGAATAGTATAAAATGAATATGTACTGGATATATATGATATATATTATATATACATAATTATTATAACTCTGGATATAATGGATACATGAAAAAATTGTAATTATAAATAGCATATTTTGACTCAAGTACCAATAATCATTTAAACGACTGTTATTAACTAAAATAATTACATAGTGTTCATGACAAGGTAATAAGTGATATAAAAGGAATAATGAACTTGAAAAAGGTTTTTAAGGAATTATAAATTAACTCAAGTTTATTATTCAGGAGATTAAAGAACGATTGAGTCAAGTCGGACCCGAGGAAAGGGATCCTACTCCTCTCTTTCTTTTAAAGTACACCCTTTTATGTTATTCCTTTTAAGATCATATTTCGTGGGATTGGGATGTTATTTTATATTACTCTTACTTTAATTTTTATGTTCATATAATGAGAGACCCTATTTCCTCTCATCAATCCATTTTGGATGTTTTAAGTGGCGATGTTAGGCTGCTGAGTTTTCGTAAGTGATTTTTCATCTCACTTTTATTCCCGTGAGATTTATGCTACATTTGCCAAAATTTCCTTTGAGTGGTGTATGTACTGCCCATTATTATACACTTTGTGTAGTATAATTTAATTTATGGGTATTCACATCTTCATTGTATGACCCTTCTTCCATGGGGTGTACGTTTCGAAAGATACCCAACTCGGTAAGGGGACCATTCACCCTCTTCTTTTTAAAAGACTTCTTTTGTTACATCTTTTAATTCACATACTATTATGTTGGGTGATGTTCTTTTATATCCTTATTGATGTAAATTTTATGTCCACGTGATGATATTCCCTTTTTATCTCTCATCAACCAATTTTCTGGATTTTGAAGTGATGTCGTTAGGTTGTCGAATTTTACCAAGGGAACTTTTTAACCCAATTTTGATTTCTTTGGGTTGAACATGTAGTTATTGAATATGTAATCCTTTGAATATGTGTGAATGAACTGTTATTGTTTTACACTTAATATCCATTTATATTGGGTGTATTTATATTTGTCACACATAATTTTGAGATTGATTTATCCTTAATTCAAGGATACCTTCTTTATAAGGGATTTCATCACATTTGACATTTTTATCGAGACTTCATTGTTGTTATGCACCAATTAACTCTTATATGGTGTATATAATGTCCTTTGAAATATTATACCATGAATCCATTTATTCTCATGATATTATAAAGTTCTGACTAAATGTTATTCCTCAATTATTGTTTTCAAGTGTCTCTAATTTTGGTAAAACCCCTTTAACCAAAATATCGCTTTAAATGTTTTAAATATTTGTTATTATTTATATCCATGTTTTCAAAATAGTTTTAAGGATTTATTTATATGGATATTAATGGTTTAAAATTTTAAAAGCTTCAAGGTGGTATGGGACAGTTTTATTCAAAAATCTCTTTATTAAATGTTTTAAATGGTTTTGGAAATGGTTTCTTTTTGAATGGATTAATTATTTCAATATACTAAAATGTTATATTGTGATTGAAATGTGGAAATGTTATGTTTCCTTTATGCATGTTTTATGTGATATGTTTATGTTATGGTTATTGGGCATTGTTATTAAAACGGGTGGTTCCATGATAAACTAAGGGCGGGTGAGCCCGATATAGCTCTCCAATGCATTGGGTAACGCGAAGGAGTGAAACATTAAGGTTTCTCCGAAGATATTTAGGGAATATACTATGGTGGGTATTCCAAACGTAGACAAGAGGGTTACTCCCTACGTAATAATGTTATGAATGCTTCAAGTTACCTTTTATGTCTTATAATTTCTATGATTTATTCATGATTTGATGAGGTATGTTAAAGTGCTTATGTTTTATGAGTAAAGTATGATTTCATTGATTCTTATGTGTACATGTACTCATGTTTCCTTTCAATATATTTTTATAACCCGTACTCAGCTTTTTATTCTCATCCCAAGTTTTTTTGAAATGTTTTTCACAGGTCAAGGGAAAGGTACATGAAATGATGATAGTGTCATGGAAGTGTCAAGAAAGAATCCATGTTTTATTTTAAATATGTTTCCGTTGAGGGGAAAAATAAATACTATCTTTTATGTAACCACATTGTTTAAATGTGGAATGTAATGAAAGTTTTATGATCTAATTCTCTAAAACTCTAAACCTAAAAAGATCCTCAATGTGAAATCTTGTAATAACTCAAGATTAAGTAAGGTTTAAGGCTGGGGCCTTATAGTTGGTATCAAAGGTCGGTTTAGATAACTTTAGAGGTTAGGGTATTCTTTAAGAATAAGTGACATTACCATAATGGTTAGGATTTCAGAAAGAGCCCTAGTTTTAGATAAAGTGAATGAGTAAGTATATCTTAGTTTTTATCTTCCTCATTAGTACATGATGGTTTTGTTTATATACTCACACTGACCTTTTTGGTTTTAGTAAATGGCTGGATCTAGCATGCACCAAAGTAAAAGTGGATGTGAAGGAAACTGTGACAATTTTTTTTGAGCAAGCAACTGAATGATATGGGAGCTGCAATGAGAACTCCTGTGATTATCCTCAACCAAATATCTGGAGTCATGATTGACCACCTAAACCTTGGTGATTAATCTAAGGAATCATATATGAGAGAAACAAATCCCTACGAAACTACAGGTAATAATCATAAAGGTAAGTGTGTTCAAAAACATATGTGTCAAAAATGTGGAAAGAAACACCTAGGAAAATGTTTCAAAGGGACAGAAATATGCGATAGATGTAGAAATTAAGGTCATAAAGCAAGAACATTCCTTGGAAAAAGGAAGCATCCAATTGACTTGAGGAAAGGGAAAGAAGTTATTTCTGAGGGATCAATTGAATGTTTTAAAAGCGTTGTGCATGGTCATTATTCAAACACATGTCCTATGAAGATGTTTCGTGAATGGGATCACCAAGATCGTACAAATGTTCGTTTACCAATACCTAATGCCATTTCGATTGAGGATGATGAAACTGAAAATTACCAATCAAAGGTATGGATTATTTCATGAATATTATTTTCGTATTTTGGAATCTAAGGATATGATTCATGATTTTGTTTATAGGAAAGAAGTATTTCAGAATAAGTTGGAAGGGAATGGTTAATGGATCATGAAGAATGTTGAATGAGTAATATGTCAACATATAAGGGCTTCAAGAGTTATGGTGAAATTCTTAAGAGTATTAAGTCTCTTTTGATGATGGGGTTACATTAGAAGACATTTTATATTATGTGTAAACCAGATGTTTAATATATGAAAATTTTATTCAAGGAATAGTTATATGTTGTTTTGTGGACATAGTTATAAAGAACCATTTGGGTTTATATGATCCTTAATTTTGAGGTAATGATGGGTTACTATATGTTATGATGGAAGTGAAAGGAATGAGATAAAATTGAGTTTAAGTTATGTTACAGTTATTTTTGATGATTTTAACTCTTTTTGAGGAATGATTTGATAATTATATAGTTTGGAAAAAGGACAACACCCCGACCATGTGGCAACCCGTCGCGTCAGACAAAGCTGTGGGAATCGAACCCACATCAAAAGTGCAACTGGTATTTATCACCTACCACTGGACTACGTGAAGTCCCTGGTTAGTATGACTAATTCCTTTTAGTTAGATGATTTTATGAATTAAGAGTAATTTTATTTTGGGTTATCTATGGAAATATATTAACCTAACATGGAGGATATGTGATTAGGTTAATTACTTTTCAATACGAGACTTTAAGAGAAACTGATGTTGTTTGGAGATAAATGTTACTATATAACTTGGAAGACTATGTGACTAAATCTTTCAAATATTTGGGTTTCAATATTAGTTTGGTTTACTTTGAAGAATTTTATGGAAAAATAGTTTATCGAATGGTCCCCGTTGAACTTTGGGTTTTTTTGGACAAATTTTGCAGATTATGAATATATTTTCTTTTTATAAAGGGTTATCCTTTTCTGGATTATCTGATCTTGTAATAACCTTTTTGGTTTTGGTTTTGGTAAAATTATGAAGACATGGGTTAACTCGGGTGGCCTTTGTACTTATCATTCTTTATTTTAATGTGATTGTTTTACCGACTCATGTTCCGATGTGGGACGTTCAAGGATGATTCCAAGATCAATTTTTAAAATTGCGAGGACACAATTCCCAAAAGGGGGGAAGGATGTAACAACCCAGGTAAATAAAGAGTATGAAATTTTCATTTTTATCCATATTTGTGAATAAAATATTAATATTACTTTAAAGGGGATGCTATGCACGATGGCATACCCAATACGCAACAATGAGTTTCTTGGGAATCTTGCATTGCACTCTAATAATAAAATAATATTATTTTAAATGGTAGTTAACACCTAGTCGTTGTAATAGCGGGAATGAACAGAACTAACTAAAAAATGATTATATATGTTTGTAAAATATTTTTACTCTTTACAATAAATGATATAGGATTAAAAAAGCGAATGAATCCAATTTTAAGCGTAAACATTCCAATATTCTTTAAAAGGTCGATTAACCGCCTTTTAATGGAGAACCGCTTTTAAATCCACTTTTTGAAAATTTTATAAGCTATAATTTCCAAAATAAACATATTATTTATGATTGGGACATTGAAATTTACCTTGGGTTAATTTTTGGTATTTTTCTGACAATGTTCATTTTTCAATGAATAGTGAAAAATACTGCATTTTACATCAAAACTGCTTTTTCATATAATTTAATTATATGGTTATATTATCTTTTTAATTTTTTTTAATGTTTAATTATAATATATTTTTAACATTTAATTCAATTATGGTCATTGGGATTAATTTCACTTTGGAATTAGGCATAAACAAGTGCCAAACGTTTCATAAATATTGTTTCTATAAAACCCGCTATTTGTTTTGACAACGGGAAGTTTTTTTTAAAATTAATTATTGCAATGAATGTGTTTGGAATTTGGTAAAATGAATTACATATTTGGAATCAGAAGGTCCAAATTATGTAATTAATACTCTTTTGTTTTTGGACATTATGAATAGTAACGACGGTAATTATCTTTAATTATCTTTATTAATGAGTAATCAGGTAGTTAAAGATAATAAGATAATACCATAATAATATAGAATGACCTCAAAATGTGTCCTAAGGAAACTGGTTGTCTCATGGCCGACCATGGGATTCCTTGTACCAAACTTAGGGGCCCCAAGGAATCACTTTTGTGAGAAAGTGACTTTTTATCTTTTTATTTTTAAAGAATGTTAAATGTAACAAAGAATGTATCACCTAAGTAAAATATTTTTAATTTTGTCTAAATAAATTATTGTTTGGACTATAAATATTCATTGGAATGCTAAAAATATTTCCTACATCATAGTATTTTTTATATAATTTTTAGACATTAAATAAATTAAATTATAAATGACATCACGATGATGCAACGATGACCTCATTATTTAACGATTTAAATAAAATGGAAAGATAATGTAATATCTAAGACCTACACATGTCCAAAACCTATTGTATGGGTGGATTTCTAACCCTTATCACCTTATACTCGAAACACATCAATGTGGGGCCATTAATATCCGAAACACATTATAAAATAATTTAACATTTCCTTACTTTCCAAGAGTGCCCCTCCTCTCCTCTTATAAAAGGCCCCCCACCCCTACCTCCTTACCCACACTTCCAAAGACTTTGGCTCGGCCAAACCCTGACCATTTGGTCTCTACACATCCCTATATAACTCCTTGAAGCCTCACATTGGGCAGAAGTCTTCCAAAGGAAGCCTTTTAGCTCAAACCAAAGGGAGTTACCCGATTTTATGGTAATGTCTTCACTTGAGTCCTTTTGTTTTAATTTGCTTATCCAACAACCTAAACTCTTTTTATTCATTTCTTTTGCAACAAATCCATATCTTCAATATACTTGGATGTTTTTATAATATGTATTAGAGCTACACTTACACACACCTCTGTCTAATGGTTAATGAACATATTGTTTCTGTGGTTGGCGATTTTCTGCCTCACGAAACGATGATTGTTAAATATTCTTTTAACACCATTAGAGGTGGCCATTATGATTTCACTGTATTTTATATATGATATATATGGTATATATGTTTACTATATGCTTCTTTATTTTATATTTAAACCATACCTTTATTCTTTTCAAGTTGTGTAAATGCGATAATTTCATATGAGGAAGTGCGGACTACCGCCCCCTCAAGTGATGTGACTCGTACATGCAATACATGGAATGTATAAAGAATGAAATTAATGAACATATGTGACCTATATAACATATATATTATACTGGAATTATAATATATATATATATATATATATTTATATATCATTTATTTTTAATTCCATTAATATGAAAAAAGAAAAAAATGAAAGTAGCGTTCATGCGTACGTACGGCCTACCGTCTCCATGAACGTTGCCTTTCATTTTTTATCTACAAATGATATGTAATAGTATAAAATGAATATTTACTGCATATATATGATATATATGATATATAGATCATGATTATAACTATGGATATAATGGATACATGAATAACTTGTAATTATAAAGAGAATATTTTGACTCAAGTACCAATAATCGTTTAAACGACCGTTATTAACTAAAATAATTACATAGTGTTCATGACACGGTAATAAGTGATATAAAAGGAATAATTAACTTGAAAAAGGTTATTAAGGAAGTCGAAATTAACTCGAGTTTATTATTCAGGAGATTAAAAAACGATCGAGTCAAGTCGGACCCGAGGTAAGGGATCCTACTCCTCTCTTTCTTTTAAAGTACACCCTTTTATGTCATTCCTTTTAAGCTCATATGTCATGTGATTGGGATGTTATTTTATATTAAACTTACTGTAATTTTTATGTTCATATGATGAGAGACCCTATTTCCTCTCATCAATACATTTTGGAAGTTTTAAGTGGCACCGTTAGGCTGCCGAGTTTTCGTAAGTGATTTTTCATCTCACTTTTATTCCCGTGAGATTTATGCTACATTTGCCACAATTTCCTTTGAGTGGTGCATGTACTACCCATTATTAAACAATTTTTGTAGCATAAATTCTTTTATGGGTATTCAAATCTTCATTTTATGACCCTTTTTCCATGGGGTGTACGTTTCGAAAGTTACCCAACTCGGTAAGGGGACCTTTCACCCTCCTCTTTTTAAAAGACTTATTTTGTTATGTCTTTTAATTCACATTATTTTATGTTGGGATATATTATTTTATATCCTTATTGATGTAAATTTTATGTCCAAGTGATGAGATTCCCTTTTTATCTCTTATCAACTCATTTTCTAAATTTTGAAGTGATGTCGTTAGGCTGTCGAATTTTACCAAGGGAACTTTTTAACCTAATTTCGATTTCTTTGGGTTCAACATGTAGTTATTGAATATGTCATCCTTTGAATATGTGTGAATTACCTTCTATTGTTTTACACTTAATATCCATTTATATTGGGTGTATTTATATTTTTCACACATAATTTTGAGATTGATTTATCCTTAATTCAAGGATACCTTCTTTATAAGGTACTTCATCAAATTTGACATTTTTATCGAGACTTCATTTTTGTTATGCACCAATTCACTCTTATATGGTGTATATACTGTCCTTTGGAATATTATACCATGAATCCATTTATTCTCATGATATTATAAAGTTCTGACTAAATGTTATTCCTCAATTATTGTTTTCAAGTGTCTCTAATTTTGGTAAAACCCCTTTAACCAAAATATCGCTTTAAATGTTTTAAATATTTGTTATTATTTATATCCATGTTTTCAAAATAGTTTTAAGGATTTATTTATATGGATATTAATGGTTTAAAATTTTAAAAGCTTCAAGGTGGTATGGGACAGTTTGATTCAAAAATCTCTTTATTAAATGTTTTAAATGGTTTTGGAAATGGTTTCTTTTTGAATTGATTCATTATTTCAATATACTAAAATGGTATATTGTGATTGAAATGTGGAAATGTTATGTTTCCTTTATGCATGTTTTAGGTGATATGTTTATGTTATGGTTCTTGGGCGTTATTATGAAAATGGGTGGTTCCATGGTAAAATAAGGGTGGGTGAGCCCGATATAGCTCTCAAATGCATTGGGTAACACGAAGGAGTGAAACATTAAGGTTTCTCCAAAAAGATTTAGGGAATATACTGTGGTGGGTATTCCAAACGTAACCAAGAGGGTTACTCCCTATGTAATAATGTTATGAATGCCTCAAGTTACCTTTTATGTCTTATGATTTCTATGATTTATTAATGATTGGATGAGGTATGTTAAAGTGCTTATGTTTTATGACTAAAGTATGATTTCATTGATTCTTATGTGTATATGTACTCATGTTTCCTTTCCATATATTTGTATAACCCTTACTGAGCTTTTTATGCTCATCCCAAGTTTTTTTTGAAAATTTTTTCACAGGTCAAGGGAAAGGTACATGAAATGATGACAGTGTCAAGGAAGTGTCAAGAAATAATCCATGTTTTATTTTAAATATGTTTCCGTTGAGGGGAAAAATGAATAGTGTCTTTTATGTAACCACTTTGTTTAAATGTGGAATGTAATGCATGTTTTATAATCTAATTCTCTAAAACTCTAAACCTGAAAAGATCCTCAATGTGAAATCTTGTAATAACTCAAGATTAAGTAAGGTTTAAGGCTGGGGCCTTATAGATATCACTTCATTACATTCCCTATTAAATTTTTTGTTTAGTGTTTTAGAAAATTAGGACATAACATATACATATACAACATCTAGAAAACAAAGTGGGTAACATTAAAATAATATCCCTTTCTTTCGAAACATAAATTTCTTAACTCCAACCAATAACATTATTACATTTAAAAATATTCATATCATTTTTATTGACCTCCTTCTTAATCTTACATATCCTTATGACCTAGGAAAAATATTTAAAAACGTGTGATGAACATAAAGAGCTTAGTAAGAGATATAGAAAACAATGACTGAAATCAGTAGTCTGTGAATACATATAGCCATCTGAATTCATTTTCCTAACGATATACATCACACCCATATATACTTTCTTGGTGAAATATGAGATTTACATAATAAATTATAGAAGATACAAAAAAAACATAAAGGTATCATTGGACATGAAATACCAATATTGTAACACTTGTTTCTGACTTATGATATGTATACCTCATGGCTACCTTATAATATAACCCTCACAGATACCTTATGGTGTAACCATTGCAGGTACACATAGAGTAGTCATACGTCTGAACTCAAACATACACATACCCAATGCATTTGGGGGAGATATATGTCCCATTATTGGTTTTAAACAGTTCCAAAAAACCAAAACATAATCATCAATCTTCAATAATTTTATTAAAACATTTCATTGGAATTTCAAAAAAAAATAGAAACTTAAAATAGAATTTTAAAGAATATCCCTTTAAAATATCATTAATTGAATTGAAAGTTAATATAATAAAATTATTATGTGTATTAAATGTAAATACATATAATGCACCATAATATAATTGATTTTCATAACCAATGCAATATTAGTAGAACATAATTAATGAAGTAGAAGGGTTTCCCAAATAATGAAAAGTGAGTTATGAGTTCCCTTACCTCAGGTTAATCTTACTTAAAACTTGTTTAATCCTCCAATATAATGATGCAAATGGTGTTATTAATATTTTAAAGAATAATAATCATGATTTTTACACCATATATGATCACTTTATAACATAATTTGTCCCATTTATTAATAAGATTTTGTAATTTCTATTATTTTAGGTGTGTGCTTTACATGATGTCCATGGTCGGTTCATAAAGAATTTTCATGCTGAATGGATGAGAAACACTAGAATTTGAATGAAATGGGGTTAATATTTCTTCATAATATTAAATTAGGCCATAAATAATTTTTGATACATGGTTTGTTGATGAATCATGAGATTAATCATTAGTCATATTCATTTATATCATTTTTGTGGTTCATTGATAATCAAGAACTTGTATCATAATATACCTTTAATATTATGAATATATGCTAATTATAGAAGATAAGTGAGGTCATATCATACACATTAAAATAAATATCTACAACTAAAATGGTTTTACAGCCTTAATTTAAGGATGTAAAAGAAATTGACAACACATCGTCAGCGATGTTGGTAAATGGACACATCATGGACGATGATTTTATTTTCTTAACAAGAGGAATATGAGATAAAGAATGTGGATGAGTGTTTTCTATTAACATGATACAAATAAAGAATATATATTTTTCTGGAGTTTCATGTCTCTGGAAAAAGGGGAGTTGAAGAGGCTATAAGAAAAGAAAATAATTGAAAATAAAATAGAAGAAAATGAAAGAGGATTTTTTACCCCTTAATCATTTCTTCTTGAGATCCTTTATAAGCCCATTGGGATTTGAATTCTGTTTAGACCAGATGGTCTTTGACGTAGGAAGAGACTTAGGAAGGGTAATGTTATATATGTACACAATTATCGATTCTTGATAGGTGTCGAAGGAATAGGGTGGTGAGGGTGGTATTTATTATGGTGTGGAGGAGGGGTTCTTAATTTTTTTTAATCATTAGTTTAATATTTTTTTCTCAAGACAATTAATATTCATGATTAATGTGATAAATAATAGTAATGAGAGTATGTGAGTTTGATGCATGGGTTTATATGTCATCCATGATGCAAATAATATTTTATTTAACATATAATGTATCTATGCGGTAAATTACATTATTTAACAATTCATCAAAATTTGGGTATTTCAGAAAAATCACAAATATTCACCATAACAATTTTTCAACATCTAGAATTCAAAACTGAACTCCATTTTATGAAAATATTTTTCTAATTATGCTAAAATTAATTTTTGAGGAAAATATTAATTTATTAAAAAAATAAAACTATAACCGATTTTACAACATATTGAAAAATTAATCAATGTCTCATTAATTTTTAGAAATAAATTAATTTGAGAGGTTAATAGTCATTTGGTAATATTACTATTTTTAAGTGTAACATTACTATTCATAATGGTAGGTTACTATTCAAAAAAATTATGTTTGTTCTTTTAGACTCTAAAAAACATTCTGATCACAACTCTGTATGTACACTTTTCAAATTTAAGTTCATAGAAGTTGAAAAAATATATTTAATAGCTTGTTTAAAACTATCTACTTAAATAAATGTGTTGTTATGTGGTGACTAAATTTTTCATTCATTCTAATTTATTTTAAAAAAATTGGTTGTTACATTTTCCCAACCATCTAGAAATAAATTCTTACAATTTTATTTACATATTAAACAAGTCATGGTGCCTTTATTTCATAGTATTTTTAGACTCCCATGTTGCTTCTTCAACCATCAGGTTTCTCCACAATATCTTTACTTAGTGTATGACCTTATTCATCAATTTTTATTCTCTACAATCACGAATCATAACAGGTTTCTCTTTATAAAAAAGTTTCTTCATCAAATGAACTAATTTTTTTTGGCAGAATTGATGAGATGAATCATGAACATTTTTTCTCAACATCAAAACATGAAAAACATCGTGGACCTAAGATAGACCAGAATGAAAAGATACTTGGTAAGAAACAAGTCCAACTTCATCAAATATTTCATAACATCCAATAAACTGTAGGATCATATTTTATTTCTTACCAAAACACATAACACATTCCCTAATGAAATTCTGTAAAAAAAAATAAGATCACCTATCTCAAAAGACTTCTTTACTTTTGTTATCGGCATATAATTTCTTCCTACTTAGAGTTATCCTCATTTGTGGCCAGATTATCTTCAGTTTATCAGTTACTTACTCTACTAATTTTGATCCCATAATTTTTTTTCTTCGACTTAATGAAACAAAGCTAGAGTTTAACACCACATTCCATATAAGGAATCAAATTGTGTGAACTATATACTATAATGAAAAATATTATTACAAGAAAATTCAACAAAAGAAATATGTTTATCCCATTTTTCGTGGTAATCAATAGAATAGGCTCAAAGAATATGCTCCATTATCTGAATCATCCATTCTAATTTAGCATCTAATCGAGGATGAAAAGAAATTATGAAATTTAATCCTATTCCCAATAGAATATGATGGACTTCCCACACGTTAAAAGTGATCCTGTGATCATGGTTAGATAAAAATGATAGATAAAATCCATTTATCCCCACAATATTTTTGAGTTAGAGTCATGAATGGTAATCCAAATACATATTATCTAGAATAGGAAGGAAAAGATCATATTTAGTTAGCCAATCCAAAAAAAACCCAGATTGAATTGAAACCTCAATATTTCATTGGTAATCCCGAAACAATGTCTATGGATATATTTTCACATTTCCACAATGGCACTAGTAAAGGATAATGCATCCCCTTCGGTAAATAACGCTCGAATTTAATCTATTGACATGAAAATCATTTTGTGATAAAATCTAAAATTTATCTTTTCAATCCATCCCACCAGTAATACACTTGAAGGTCTCTGAACATCTTTGAACTTCAAGGATGAATTGAAAACGGAGAACTATAAGCATCAAAGAACATTAATTTCTTCAACTAAGAATATCAAGTCCCACATAATGTTATTATAAATATTTTAACTCAATAATTATAAATTTTAAATTTGGGAAACATACCAATTTTAACAAATTATACCTTATTCTATAACTCTATTTCTTCCTTATGCACTTACTCAATTCTGTATGACAATGTTGACTCCACTGTAACCTCGAAGAAAACAAGGAAATTTTATAGCACCAAAACATTCCAAGTCAAAATTCATAAAATCATTAATCAAAAATTCATGTTAAAGCAGTAACATTGTAAATGATGATTTCTTTTCAACTCATGCAACAACCCACCTTTTTTTCCTTTCCATGATGGTAATTGATTGTGAAATCAAAATTATTTATCAATCAAAGGAATCATCTCTGCCTCATGTTTTATTTCTTTGGAGTGAATATATACTATAGAATTCTGTTTTCATTATATATTTTACGTTTTGACCAGTGTAATTGATACCTCCAAATTTATAATGGTAAACCAACAAATAAAAATTCCAAATATTGTGTGGGATAATTTATCTCATGCAGTATTAGTTTTCATAAAGCATAAGGAATTACCTATTCATTCTAAATCCTTACAAAACCATGTCCCTTCAATGATGCATCGTTGTAGATGAAAAACAAACCATTTCTAGAAGGTAGGGTTAGAACTATATCACTCACCAATGTTCTTTTAAATTATTGAAAAAATCATTAATCATTTTTTTCCTGGTGAATTTCACTCATTTTTAAGAAAACATAGTCAGTGGACTGGATAACCATGAAATGCTTTCAAAAAACTTTCGGTATTAGCCTTCCAATCCAAGATAACTATAAAACTCAGTTATTTTCGAGGGTCATGGATATTCATCGAAAAAAATCATTTTAGAAGGATCAACAATTATGCCATCTTTTGAAAATTTTGACCTATGAAATAAATTTTTTCTACCAAAATTCACACTTTTTGAATTTCCCATATACTTTTCATTGTATTTATGGTTTGAAGAAAACTGATATATATTTCGATGTTCCTATTTACTTCTATAATATACAAAATTTCATCAAATAAACACAACCACAATCTTATCTAATGACTCCTGAAATAATATTATCCGAATTTCAATGAATACAGAAGGTGCGTTAGTTAACCCAAACAACATGACAACAAATTCCTAATGACCATATCTAGTTCAAAAATGTTATTTTGGAAATTCTTCCCCTTTCACCTTCAGCTGATGGTACGCAGATATCAAGTCAATCTTGGAAAAATACTGAGCTCCCAAGAGCTGATCAAATAAGTCATCTATTTGATGAAATGGATAATTAATTTTAACCTCAATGTAATTCAATTATCTATAATCAATGCGATGTTTCATGGAACCATCTTTCTTTTAAACAAACAAAACTAGAACTCTCCATTGCGAAGTTATACAATGAATGAATCCTTTATCAAGAAACAACTAAAAATGAATTTTCAATTCAAAGAGATTATTTTGGGAAATTTCAGAAGGGGGATATGAATTTTTTATTTTCATAGCGATCTAATTCAATTGTTAATTCAACATCCCAATCTGGTATAACACTTGGTAACTCATCATGAAAAACATCAAGGAAATAATTTACCACTTCCATATTATAAATCTGATTATTTCCCAAATTTTAAACTATAAAAGAATGATAAAATTCATTTCTGTCATTTAATAGTTTCACATCTTCTTAATATTTTTTCAAATATATGGATTCATTCATATTTAAAAACTGAAACTCTTTGAAAAAACATATTCTTTTTCTATACAATCAAACTTATCATGATAAAAAATAGTCAATTCATACCCAGAATGACATTAAACATTAAAAAGGGAAAACAATAAGGTTTTTAGGTACTTTCTTTCCATATATAACATTAAGAAGATTTATAAAATTCCTTTTTGATGAAATATTCCACCATGGTTGTTTAACAGTATGTTTAGGTCTAATTTCTTGAGGTGTTATTTCCAATTTTCTTGATAATTTCTCAGAAACAATGGAACATATAGACCCTGTATGAAATAATACAATATAAAAATATGCGTAAATAGAAAAAGTAACTGATACCACTTCATTGGATGGACCGGAATCTACTAATGAAGTCACAAAGGATCTCACTACACTTTTCTTCTTATAGTCTTGCTTCTTTCCATTACTCGAATCCTTTGTTGTGAAGGCATTTGAATAATGAACAATATCAGAACATTTTTTACACAATACAATTTTCTTATTAGAATTGATCTGATGATAATTTTCAGTACCATCTCATGCCATATTTCCAAAAATACCACATCTAAAAATCTTCCTGTTTTTGGAAATACATTATATATTATTCATTTTACCACATTTTCCAAAAACTAGAAACTGGAAATTCTTAACATCAGATTTCGTTGATTTATTCATACCCATCGTTTACCATCTAGACCTCTACATCTATTTATTTTCATTGTAAAATTGATCATCAATATATTCCATTTATTCCCTCTCAACACATCGAACATGTTTTTTATAACATTTGAATTATCGGGAGGCCAATTCCCTGCTTGTCTTGGCTTCAATCCTGAGTAAAAGAAATTTATTTTCTATCATGATCATGAATAATATTAGGTGCATACCTTACCAATCTGGTGAAGTTTTCTTTATACACGTCGACTAAATATTCTTTCTTTTTCCGAAATTCAAGATATTTATTCTCCATTCTAAGTCAATCCACCATAGGAAAATATTTTTCAAGGAAAAAAATATTTAATTCATCCAACACTAAGGCTCCAATATCCTCTTTATCCCAGATCTTCATGACCATTGGCCAACAAAAATACACTTCACCTTCGAAAAAATAAATGTAAATAATATCCTTTTAATTATTTGAACATCCTATAACATAGAATATCTTTTTATGGTATTTAATCCACTCTTCAGCCACTATTGGGTCATAAGATCCATTGAATGTAATAAGGTGTTGCCTCATAAAATGTTACACTATCTTCAAGTACCTTTTTGGCACCCCAAGATGTTCTGTTGAATATATTCGAACACTATTTATTTCTTGTGTTTTCAAATCTATTTCTATCACAATCTTCTTGATTCCAATTCCCACCATTCTCGGTTTGCAGACTCTAGAAGCAATCAACCTCTCAGTTCCTTCCAACTTCAGATTCACTATTTTTTCTACGGAGTAGCATTCTGAACAGATATATCATAGTTAAAAAATATGGTAATATTTAAATGATATAAAATTTAAACATAAAAATAATGTAGAAATAATTTATGGTATTCTTTTAAAATCATTTTAACTCCAAAATTTATCTAAAATGTGATTTAATACCAACTATAAAGACCCATCCATAAACCTGACAAAATATAGACATTTCACCTAGATATTCTTTCTTTACATTCTCAAATATCCATTAATAATATATTTACAATAAATTATTACATAACTCATAGATATCAACCAACATTCATAAAATGTGAGTTCCATTAAAATAGAATCCATTTCTTCAGAAACATAAAATTTTTAACCCACACAAACAATATGATTTCTTCGAAAAATGATCATAAAATTTAACATAAATTTCTTATTTCTCCTACACATTCATATAACCAATGAATATAATTTAAAAAAATGGGATGAGCATAAAAATATTAGTAAGGGATATAATATGAAGGAAAGAACCCATTAAACCATAAGTACATATGAACATCTAAAATCATTTTGACAATGACATACTTATCACCCATATATACTTACATTGTGAAACATGAGATTTTGATAAATCATTAAAGAAAATATTAAAATAGATAAGTGTATATTTGGAAATTTTGTACCTATATAATGAACCTCATGACTATATTATGAATTGTAACACTCACATCTACGAATCAATGTAACCATCACACGTACCTTATGATGTAACCATCACAGTTACACATTGAGTGACCATACGACCGAACTTTGAAAAAAACATACTAAATTAATTGAGGGAGATATAGGTCCCACCATTCACCATAAAAAATTCCCATGAACCATAACATAATCATAAAACATGAATAATTTCATTAACCTTTTTTTCAATTTCATAAAATAGAATTTTAAGAAGATTTTTAATGGAAACTACCTTAGAAATATCATATAATTGATGTGAGAATTTATATTATGTAAGTATTATTTTTATACACTATAAATCTGCATAATATATCACAAAATAAAAAAATTAATTACACAAATAATCTAATTGGAACATAATTAATGAATTATAATGTTACCCCAAGAAAGGAAATTGGGTTAAGAATTACCTTACACTGGGTTCGTCCCACATAAAACATGATTAATCCTCCTTTATAATGGTTAAAAGGGTTTTGTTAATAATTTATAGATGTAAAATCATGTTTATAATACCTTATATGATCATTTTATAACATACTTAGACCAAATTATTAATAATATTTTATTACTACTCTATTTTTGGGTGCGTGCTTTACAGGATTTCCATGATCAGTTTTTAATGGTTTTTCTTGTTGAATGGAAGTGAAACCCCATAAGTAGAATGAAATGATTTTTATATTTTTTTCTTAAATATTATATGAAACAATAAATCATTTTGGTTATATATTTTTAGGACGAATCATTTGATAAATCGATAGATATGTTCAATTGGATCATTTTAGGAGTTCTTCGTTAATCACAAACTTGTTTCATCATATACTTTAAATATTATGCATATAAGTAAATTAAAGAACATAAGAGAGGTCATATAATAAACATAAAAATATTTTTCTGTTATTTATATATTTTTACAGCCATCTTTTATGGATGCAAATTAAATTTAATACACATCCTCAGTGATGTCGGTAAATCGGCAGATCAGATAAAATGTTTTTATTTATAGAATGAGAGGATAAGGAGAGGGATAATGATTTTGATATTTTTCTATAAACATGATAAAAATATTGAATATATATAATTCTAGAGCTTTCTCGCCTCTTGGATAAGTGGATGTGATGATACTATAGGAAAAGAATAGAAATGAAACAAAAACACAAGAAAATGAAAGATGATTTTTAACTCTTGTTCTATTGTCCTTGAGATCCTTGTTATGGTCTTTTGTTTTGGAATTATGATTATACCAGTAGGTCTTGGATGTGGGAAATATCATTGCGATGGGTATTGGAATGAATTTAGAAAATGATCAAAGATTTATAGGTGTGAGAGGGAGATGGGGTTTGGGGGGTATTTATAGTGGGAGAGAGGATGGGTTGTCCATTTTTTAATCATTCATTTAATATTTTTTCTCATGGCTATGAATAGTTTTCATTCATGTGAAATATAATAGTAATGATATAATGTGAGTTCAATCCATTATTTCTTATATCAGACATTATTCTAAGAGTAGTGTATTTATCATGTAATGTATATTTACAATAAATTACCATATTTCAATATTCCAAAAAATTGATTATTTTAGTTAAATCCCAAAAATTCCCTCTAAATTTTTTTTGACTTAGAGAATTAAAAATTGAACTCCATTTTATCACTATTAATTTAAATATATGAGAAATTTGGTTTTTAAATAATATAAAAATTTAACAAAAAAATAAAAATTTCAAAACTATATCTGATTTTATAACACCTTAAAATTTTAAACGATGTCTCATAAATTATTAAAAATACATTAATTTTTTAGGTTACTATTCAATTGGTCATTTTACTATTCATAGGGGTAGTATTACTATTCATATGTGTATATTACTATTCACCAAAAGCTATTCTTATCCTATCAGACTCCAAAAAACATACTGATCACAACCGCGTTTGTACGTTTTTCGAAATTCATATCATTGAAGCAACAAAATTATATTTAATGGATAGTTTATAGATCTATCCTTAATAAAATGTTTTAGAATCTAGATACTCAAGGATTCATGCATTTCAATTATCTTTTAAAAGCTTGGGGTGTTACCTTAACTAAGCAAAAGACTTATAATAAACAAGATGATAAATCTATTTGGTAATTTCTCTAAGAGTACATAATAGAACTACTATACATAATAGTGGGTTTGGACGAACATAAAAATCAAAATATATGGAAAAAAATTAACTGATGTTTTAAAATAGACCCGCATAGTGAGAATAAATATATTTAAAAAACAATTCATTTTGAAAACCACAAAAAACCATTATAAACGATGTTTAACATCCGCCCATTACAGCATAGAGCATATTTTATTACTCTATATGTACCAAAAAGAATAAAATTTCACAACCCCTAAATAAAATTATTTATACTCTTAACTCTTAATCTATTACAATACTAATTTTTAATTTTCATCTATAATATAATTTTTCTATTTTTTAATTTTTTTAAATGAACCACCATTCAAACCATAAAAATATTTCTTTAGTAATTAATTTTATCAAACATGTTTGTTTAAAAAATTATTGTCTTTTGACTTATCATTCCTCTTAAAAAATATACTTTATATTTTAAATGTATTTTTGAAAAAAAAACGAGTTGTACTTAAAAACAAAAAACATAACCCTTAACTAAATTATGGTGAACATCGAGTTCCTTTTAAAATTTTCTTCTTTATTATAAAAATTCATCAAGGTTGTATTATTATTTCATGTGGATCATAAAAGAGTTTGTAAAATAAAAAATATGAGTGGTTTTTTGTGATTAATGAATTATTTTTAAGTATGTGAGACGTAAACTAACATTCAATTTATAATAGTTACATAATAATTTTTATTTTAATATAAAATAATGTTTTAAAAAATATTTTTCTCACAAAAATATCATTATATAATACATAAAAAAAGGATGAAAAAACTATCAATCCAAAAAATTCATGATATCGAAATTTCCCATGATAAATCATAATTCATCTACAGTCAGTATGTTTCTCTCAATGTTTCCCTGAATCATGTGTTATATACAACCAAATAATTTTAATTTAGAGTGATTCTCAACCAATATTCATGGTTGAGTGCATTATTCCATGTGTGTTAAAAAATATATATCATTTAATATATCATTTGTTCCTAAATGATTTTTTGGTCCACCAATGTCCACCATAAAACATAAATATTTCTTCCATTTACAAATAGAATACAGAGAAGACAAAAAATGAAATACTATCTTTCTATTTCATCTCAAGTTTCATCAGAAATGGTAATGATCACGAAAAAAATCACAATATACAACATTATCCTAGAAAAGTCCTTTCTATAATCTACTAGAAGTAGAACAACACCCAGGTAGTTCTATCACACATTCAACTGGTAATTGTCCCACAAAATATTTTAAAAAACATTCCCACGTAGGCATAACACATGTCCTAAGATGTCTCAATACAAGGCATGAGGCATGTCTCTGATTGTCATTGGATAGAGGGAAGCACCATGGTATAAACTTACAAAACTAGTGGAATGATATTACTCAGAGAACAAAATAATAAATATCCCAATTTCATAGAAAGTAAGATTAATATATAGAGTAAATTTTTTAAGAAAAATCATATATTCATGTAAAATACCAAAACAGGAGAAAGGATATTTCCTAGAAACTACACAATTCCCAAAAAAATATCCATGTCTCCATATAACTATCCTATAAAACTATTTCATCCCATTAAAAAGAGATATCAACTAAAACAAGCCCCATTTTACCTGATTACCTTCCAATTACATGATTCCTCATAAACAATGACTAAAAATTACCAAATTTAAGAGTTTTCTTTTAGAACTAATTATCATAATGATATGACACCGGAAATTATATTTTTTTCACAGTGAATCTAATTTTCCTGAAATTTAAAAAATCTTATTTTTTAATTTCCATCATTTTATTTCTCCCTCGAGGATCATTCTCATTTCTCTAAAAAAATATCTAATTGCATATGATTATGGTTATGAAATGTTGTGATATATATAGGAATGGAATCATATGAAATCATATCTTAAAATTTAATAATGATAATATCCAAATATAAAAAATACCATATTATAATAAATTAATCAGATGTTAGGCACCATGCTATGGAAATATTTATAAAGAAAAATGATAGTTTATCTTTTCATTAAAACCATAAGTCCATTAGATATCACATCCCATCACCATATATCTATATAAGAGTTTTAATGTTAGGGGTTTCACACTAACTATTGATTTAATATATTCATAATCCAATGAACCTATGTTTCAAAATTTGACACGTCATCTAAATACATTCCTCTAAAATATGATCAAAATTTTATAAAATAGTTAAACAAAAAAATAATCACCAAATTCATGAATTAAAACCCATTTAAGAGGAAAAGTCATACTTGAAAAATTTAATCAAACTAAGAATGTGTGAGAAAAGTGATTTTTAAGAAAAATACATTTAAAAATTATTTACAAATCCAACGTAGATACAATTAAAAACTAGCTACAATAGAATTAAAATAAATAAAATTCATAAACCGAAATAACTAAATTTACAAAAACATTGTGAAATTAATGTGAAATTACTATTGAATTGGGGAACCTACCACACCAACAGAAGAAACATATTCTTCATTGAAAATGATGAAGAGAATATAGGGATTTGGCCCTCAAAATCATTATTACTAGTGAAACACCCTAAATTATCAATTTAAAATTATAATTGGCTAATGATACTCACTATAGTATTAAAAAACATGAAAAATATTAGAGATCAAATGTATATCTAGGATGAGGAGAAGAGAAAAAATAAAAAATAAACACAACTAATTTATATCCATCGAGATCAATGTGGATTTACCATGAGACAAATGGGATAATCTACTTGTGAGTCAAAGAAGAGATACTTAGTTCTAATAATGAATTATGAGGCGAATATAGGTGAAATTATGTCAGGGAGTCAATGTTGTATTCTATTTTAAGATGGTTATATTAGGTCGCATGGTTAGGGTTCTTGTTTTGAAAAATTATGCACATACTATGTAGTTGTTACATACCATTGTAAATAGAAGCATGTGACTATAGTGGAAATCCATATAGTTATAAAATCTTTTTTCAATCTATGAAAAAACCTCTATCCCAATCCCATTAAACTATATATTTTTCCTAGAAACTCACAATATTAGGAAAACTAAAATACCATGATTTAAACCACTATGTTGATGTCTACATGAAAGGTGACTTCCAGCATGCCTTCTCATATCTAAGTGTTTTCTAACAAGAAGAATGTTATAAATGGGGAAAGATGGGTATTCTATTCCTTCATTATCAGGTAAACATCAATGTATAAAATAAGGGAAATAAAAATATCATAAGAAAGTAGGAATAAATAAATAAATCATTTTAGTAATAATATATTCTTAAATCCCCAACCCATGAAATAACATAATATAATTCGAGATTTCCCAACCCACGAAAAATAAAATATGTCTTCATTGGCGATGAATCAATATACATGAAAAAAGTAACTATGATGAACCTACATGGACCTACACATCAACTATATAGATGATAAAACTATATTTATACCTATATTCTTGAGTTTTGTAAGACCCTATGAATTTATGACTTATTTATTTCAAATTAATTTGATATTTTTATATTTTACTTTTCACACATCCATAAATATATTATTCTATATAATTATGTTTTTATTGCATTATATGTAACCCCAAGTTTTTCATTTACTACCCGTAATATAGACAATACCCTTGTATATATATAATATTGATATTATCTTACATTACTCTTCGGACGAGCTTTTACCGAAAGATAATATATAATTATTTGTTATAAAAATATATAACCTATTAGTTAATTTTGAGGTTATGAATATTATTAACTAACTTATTAATATACATTGTTAAATAAATTTATTACATATTAATTAAAAATGACTATAAGAACCAAATTAATAATGGGGAAATATTTTTATAAACACAACTTTTATAATCAAAAAGGAATTTATCCAAAAAAATTAATTTTTTATTTTTTTTGTGAATTATATTAATGAAATACATATCTTATATATTCAATAATATATTTTCTACATTTATCAAATATAAATTTTAAGGAAAAATATTGGAAAAACCCCAATATTACAGACACAAACCTCTATTTTTATAAAATTATATTTACGACCTTTTAAAGGAGAACATATTTTGAATCAATATTTGGTAAATTATATAAATATTATACGTAAAAATAAAGTTCATATTGTAAATATAAACATTTATATTATGTTAGGGTGGATTTTTGGGATTTTTTTGTGATGCTTGATTTTTTGATGAGTAGTGAATGATTACGAATTTTAATTCAACAATAATTTCTCATATACTTTATTTATATTATAAATCAAATTTATCATTATTTTGAAGGTATAATATTATCAATTATACATCATGTTATCTAATTTAGTTCATTTATATCCATTTGAAATTAAAATTTGATATAAAAATATATCAAACTTCTGAATATTTTTAATATAAAAACCCGCATTATTATCCTATCTGTAGGTTATTTTAAAATTAATTTCTGCCAAAAATTTAATGGATATTGAAAAAATCATTTATTTAATTGGAATATTTATGATTTATGATTTAAACTAATTTAAATGTAGGTTTTGGAAAAAATATCCGTACAAGTAATTAACATTTATTACAATGTTTAAGAGGAAAATGAACTTAACAGGGGACTAAACCTTACACATAAGGGCCAAAATGACCTAAATAATTCTACAAAATCCATTGTATGAACATATTTTGACACTAATATCCATTTTAATGAATTTTTTAAATTATTTGAGCCACTATTCCTGGGAAAATCATGTGTGGAATTCCAATTTCAAAAAATTTCAATAATTCCACTCCTCCACCATTATAAGAAGGAAATATCCCCTCCAACTTATTCACACATCTCAAGACCATTGGAATGAAAAAATATGAAAAAAATATATCCAAACATCCCTCCATTCCTATTAGAATCAAAAAATTTTGTGGTAACAAATAAAGTAGTCTCTATGGTGCATACCAAGAGGAGTTACCCAAAAAAAGAGGTAACATCTCTCCCCAAATTCCTATATTTTATTTTCATTTTCCACGACATAAAATTTTCAAATTAAATGATTATATAAAATGAAAATTAAACTAAATATACTGATATTTTTTATTCTATGGTCTATACCTAAAATTACTCATACAAGCATCTAATGGTTAATGAACATACCATTTTTTATATGGAAAACTAATGCCTCAAAAAATTATGCTGTTCGTTTTTCCATTATCACCTATCATGGTTGGAAATTATGATAGAAACTATAATTTTATATTATATATATGATATAAAAAATTTATTTATTTATATGAAATTATTATATAACAAATTCTATCATGTTTTCCATTTTTTATGGAAAAAATGTCTTTTCTGGAAGTGTGGTCAACCTCTTAATCAAGGTGATGTGATTCATTCACACCTTACATGGAATTGTATTAAAAAATAATTTAGTGTATTTATATGATATATTTTAAATACTAGTTGTATTTTAATTTTAAAATATATATATATATCATTTATAATTTATATTTCAGTATGATAATAAAATGAAAATAACATTCATGTGTTCATACGACCTACCGTCTCCATGAACAAAGTATTCAATTTCAAACTTCAATATTGTATATATTTTTATATATACATAGAAAATTAATATACATGATATAAATATGGATTTTTAAATTATGTAAATATTTAAATCATGATCATTTTAAGAGGATCAATAATAACAAGACAAAAGATATACAAAAAATAATACAGATATTACCTGAAATGTAACATTAACATGTAGTTGTTAATAAACGGGTAATATAAATTAAAAAACAAATTATATATGGAATTTCATATATTAATATGTTTATTTATTAGTTTTATTATAAACATATATTTATTATATAGGCGGTTTGAATGTGTATAAATAAATTGAAGACATAAGGTTATAGAATTCCAAGTCACTTTTTATTTCTGTGAGATAAATTCCATATTCACCATTCTATTTTGGGGGGGCTGTATATTCTTCCTTTTTACATGTTATTTCACTAATATAAACTATTAAATTTTATTAAAATCTTTAATTTATTTTATTATTTCATGGGGATCATGATTCTGATGTTAATCAAGTGGATAGGGTTTTTTGGTCTCACTTTAATATTTTGTGAGACACAAACCATGATCGCCTTCTAGTTCTTATATGCATTGTGTATACATCGCATGGATTTATTCTATGACTATTATTAGTATATTAATGGGGGTTTAAATATCTATTTTATTACTTTTAATTAATGGGTCTTATGGTTAGAAAGATACAGAATCATTAATATATTGTATTCTCAATTTTCCTTCTTTGAGACACATGCCATGTTATACGCCTATATTTTTCAATGTGGTATAAATAATTACCTTTGAAAAGATATGTCATGAATATACATATTTCCATGATATGTTTAGATTCATGTAATTTTATTATGTCTGTATTATTATGATTTTAGTTTATCATTTTATAATAGTTTATTGCTACAATCAAATTATTTATCGAGATAATATTTGATTATTCTTCTCTTGGTGAAATATTATGATCCATATCTCAAGAAAACATTTAAATTTTTTTATCCATGGTTTATAAATGATATATTGATGTATTATTACCATTTTTATCTATATGGATCATAATATATTTAATAATATTTTTTGGAAATCTTGCATCATTTCTTATTTCCGTTGAAAATCTATGATCAATAATAAATGACTTTTCTAAAAAATTTATGTTTTTTACAATTATCCAATGATACATAATCGATGTTTTTACAAATTATTTATCCTTTTTAATAAACATATTTGAAAAGGAATACTATTTTATTTTTCAGTTCAAGGATCTTTTCTAAAAATTTATGAAGAAAATGAAATATTCATCATGTACCGACTTACCCACAATCACAATCACTATTTATATAAAGGTTCATTTTTAATATTACAAGATTATTTTTAAATATTGTTTTCCTAATTTTTTCTAAATTCGACGATTTTAATGTTTTTCTCTAATAAAAATGTTTTTAAATTTTTTTAAATGAATTTTAAATTACTTTCAATGATCGCTTTATATAAAAAGAGTTATTTTCAAGGAAAATGAATTAAATAACAACATTTTTTTCATTATATGTTTCCAAAACTATTTTCTATAAGATATATTCCAACATAATTTCACAGCTTATTGTTATTTGTTAATTCTATTATTAAATAATAATGTTGTAAAATTTAAAATGTTAAATACTAATTTTTTAATGTGGAAATGAGATTTTCCTTGAGGATAGATTTAAATGAAATTTTAAATAATTATTTATATGAAATGGATTTTTCAAATGGTTTTGTGAAAAGGATTTTTTATATAATGGTATTTTCCTTTAGAAATATTCCATGTAATTGTTCAAAATCTTTCTCCATATCTAATGACATAATTTTTTATCACTTTTGAATACAAATAATATTCCTTATTTATTGGTTTATATTTTTTATGGAGTTTTTATTATGATACCTATTTCTCATCAATGAGTTATAAGCTTCTAAAACATGCTTATTTTTATTGGTTACAATTTTATGAAATGATTATGAAACCTAAACCTTATCCATTGGTTATTACTTGATTAATATTTAGTGATTCTCATTTCGTTTATTGGGTCATGATATGATGGATTTTTTTCTATCTTATGGAACATGCATGTATTATTTCATCATGTGAGTGGTGGGACCTATATCTCCCTCAAATTCATTAGGTAATGATAAATTATTTATGTAATTAATAGGGTATAGAAGAGGGTACACAAAAGGTCATGCCAAGAATGATACAAGATGGTACAAAAGAAGGAATCTCAAGGATGAAGTAGGTAAATATGTTATTATCTAAATCATAACATGTTTTGATGGTCATTGTAGGTATCATCGATATAAGATTTTCTATGCTTACGTGTATTCTAAAAATTCCATGTCTTATTCACAAGTTATGTGTTCATGGATTATGATCTTGTTTCCCTTATAACTTATGTCTTAGGAATGACAAATCATTTTGAAAAGACTCATTATTATGATATTTTTATAATGATTATGGTCTTAAAATGTTATTCTCAAGTTATAAAACCCTTATGTTCATGTAATGCTTACTTATTTCCTTTATTTACTTTGACTAAGAATTCGATACTGCCTATATCTTATGTTCAATTCCAATAGGTTATCAAGAACGAATTCACATTGGAGTAATAAAGTCGACAGTCTTTAAATAATATGTTGATGATGTTTCCATATAATATAAGAATGTGTTTCATGTTTCCAAATTAACTAAACTATTATGGTGGTTATGCATTTATTTTTGTATGGGATTAATATTCATATAAAATAATGTAATATCCATGAATATTAATCCTAGGTCACTATAGTTGGTATCAAAGAAAATAAATAGTCATCCTTTGGATACAAGGTTGAGAAAACCATAGCGGGATACCTGGTGATATTTCTCTAGATATTTCTAGGGATGTATCTAAGGATAAGTATGAGGATAAGGAAACGTATATGACAATGTCCAAGAATATTATTAAAAGAAAGAGTCAGTGGTTTCACATGAAATACTTCCCTATTTTGATATTTTATGTTGACCAAGTTCTCAAATATAAGTACCTAAGAGTAACATCTAGGATAATGTGTTTGGGGTATGACTCAAGCATAACATGGTAGACGAAAATGATCCTTAATGAACATCTAGTTTGAAACTATTAGGGGATATTATTTGGGAATTCACAAAATCGTCACAAATAATCATGAAGGATTTAGATATAATATGACTATGAATAACGTATGACAAAATAATGGTTTCATAAAATAATGTGGTAGGATTAATTATTTATACATAATGTAATTAATTTTTCTATATTATCTGGTTTTGTGCAATGATAAGTATTTTTCACCCAATACTTCCAAGTTTTAGTCTATACTAGTAACTAGAATGAAATCTATTAATATTGTTAATTTCAATTTATAATTAATGGGAATTATACAAATTTATGTCCAAATTGGAAACCTAATTATGAGAATTAACAATGTGGTATGGGTTTTTATATTCTTTTGAAGATAAAGAGTCTACAAATGACATGTGAATGGTGTGGAATCTTCATGCAGTATTGCTTACATAATGTGAAAGAATTGGGATTAGATTGAATTTAAAGAACCTTATGAGATGATTTGTATTTAATATTATATGATATAGGTATAATGTAATATATTTATGAACAATGAGTAATGTCTTAAGAATAAGTTTTAATGGTGGAATTGTATATGTTTTTGAATTCAAATTTTATAGTATATGAATCACAAAGTATATAGGGATTTGTTTAAAATGATTTTCTATTTTTATGGTGGTGTTAAATGATATGGATGAACAAAAAAATCAACTTATTAGTAATGATACATTATGGTACAGTTACCCTCAACATGTTCATGTGGATGAGAAAAATATATTTTATACAGATAAAGAGGTAATGAAATGGATATTGTAAATTGGATTGTACTTAGACATCATAACATCTAAAATATTTGTTGAGAAAGCAGTCCATGTCATGATGGATGTTTTTTTATAACTTATTTTATTTAAGAAATATATTCAATAACATTTGTAATAATGAAGGATGAGTGATTTTCAAAAGGATTTATGTTAAATCAAGTTGTTACCATGTTTGAAGAAAATATATTATGAAAGTATTCACATGATTGGAATGTGACAACCATGATTTACTTTGTGATATATGGGTGATAAATGTTAGGATGATTTCATGAATTTATTTCTAATATTTTTGATATTAATTTTTCTAAAGAGATATAAGTTAAACCATTTAGGAATGATTACGTTAAATATTAAATAAATATTTATATATTAAGGTAGTATTAAAATTCTTTTTTAATATGATATTGAGTGATTTATATTATTTCAACGATGTACATCACATTTATTTTGAAAATTATATATAATGTGGTTTTTAAAATGAAAATATGTATATTAGGTGAATATTCATCATGTCTGGAAAGGCCACAAGTCTTGAATCCATCACCAAAGGATGATTTGGATTTCACACTTACCACTATCCTACATGATATCCATGTTAAAGTGTTATTATTATTTTTATTAAAAAAATTGATCAAATAAATAATAATGATGAACTAGTAGTGTTAATTTTTAGGTCTATATATTATTTGATTTACCATATGAATATTTGAAAATAGTTAGAGGAAAATAGTTTGGCTTATCACACTTTTATGAGTATTATGAACAGATAAAAGTGTATTTTAGTGCTTCATGAATCAAAGTGAATTTTTATATATCTATTTCATGAAGTAATGGATGAATTAAAAATTGATAAAAAAAATGAATGAAAATATGGTTATAGATAAATATAATGTTTTTATATTTAAATATATTGTTGGAAAATAAATGAATTACTCAACATTATAAAAAATTTTAAAAAACAAAGTTGTCCCATTACCATAATTTTTTTTCACTAATGAATATTTTTGTCATCATAGATTTATAAATCTAAGTCCCTCAATATTACATTGATCATTAAAATGTTTCTTATTGATTAACATAGTCTCTCCCTATGAATATTTAATATTTTCCTCTGAGTACATATTTTCTCCTTCCACATATGATATCAAATGTTGTAACCTTGTTATGAGTTACATTGGGTAATTTTTAGATTTCAAAAATTACATTTTTAAATGATGTTTTGTTATTCATTTTTATGACATGGATTTATATGGAATTATCTTTAAATTATTAATCCTCTTATACCCAGATGAAATTTGAGGGAAAATTTCAATTTAGAAGGTGTAGAATAAAACTCCCTAAGATATTGTGACATATTTTCTCAAATTAGTTTCATATTTTTGATATTTTTCATTTAATACTACACAGGAAAGTGTTTTTTAATATGTCTTTTTGGAATACATTATATGAAAACATATGTTAATCATTCCATATATGCATCATAATGATTATCCTTTTACACACAGAACACTAAGTTTAGATTATGTTACATGCACGATCGAGTTTTACTAAACAATAATATAGTATTAAAACATATTATTACTTAATATAATAAAATATTACCTAGATTTTAAGTTAGAGGTTATGAATTGGATTAGATATATTATAAAAATAAATGGTGAAAATATTATTTTAAAAATTAATTATAAATGGATATTTTAACCAAATGAATGTAAAGGATATATTTTTATAAAAACTACTTTTTTGATTAAAATAGAATTTTATCGTAAAAATTTAAAAATAATGAACATTTTTAATGATATTAAAAAAATATATATTTGATATATCCATTAGTTTTTTATATTCATTCAATATATTTTTTAGAAAATAAATTGGAACAATTTCACTTTGATATTAATTTTAAAAACATTTCATCTTTTGAACCTTTTTACTTCAAAAATATTTTTGGTCATCTCGTTTACAAGAATAATTTTCAATTAATTGCAGCCACTTATTTTCTAAGAATATGGAATAATTGATTTCATATTTTTAAATATCATAATTGATTTTGTCTAGAAAATATAAATATGTTTTTAAAAGCAATCCGGTGTATATAATGAAAATTTATTACAATGATTATGATGAAAATCTTCTTAAGAAGAAACTAATCTTTAAAGACAAAGGGAAAAATGACCAATAAACTTCCCCAAAATCCATTTAATAGGAATATTTGTACCCACCCAATATTTTATTGAGTTTGGAATATTATTTGATCTAATTGTCACAGTAATAATGTGGGAGAAATTCCCTTTTAAAATTTTTACTATAATTACACTCTTCTACTAGAAAATGGCACTCAACCATCCCACTTATTCACACCTTTAAATACATTTGGATCGATAATACTCTTGTAAAATAGGATACTAAAATCCATAAAATAATCATATAAGACTCCATTTTGTCATAAATCCATCCAAGGATTCAATTTTGTTAAATCTAAGAGGACATAACCAATGAAGTGGAAACATCCTTACTCAAGCTCCATTGTTTTATTTTCATTCCATACCGCCACAAAATATTATCATTATCGGATTATATAATAACTTTAGTCTTCAAAATATACATAATTTTTTTTAATTCAAGGGATTATACCTATACTTAATCAAACTTCTATCTAATGGGTAATGAAATATCAATTTTCAATACGGTGAACTACTGCCACAAAAATTTATTTTGTTCGGTTTTCCTTTAACACATATCATAGTGAGGAATTATTATGGAAATTTTATTTTTATATTTTATATATGATATTTATTATTTTTTATGATTTTTGAATTATTTTATAATTCATACCTACATGCACTCCATTTTGGGTAAGTATAATAATTTCATTTGGTGAAGTGTGTATTATCTACTTCTAAAAGAGATGTGACTCGTTCACACATTACATTAAATTAATTCAAAATGTGTTCAGTGGATTTATGTTATATATATTATATAATAATTCAAAATTAACTATTATATATATATATACTTTACATACTTTATTTCAAAACGACTATAAAACTGAAACAATATTCATGCATACATAAGACCTACCATCTTCATTAAATGTGTCTTCCATTTCATACTTTTGTCTTACATAGATTATTTAAAAAAATTTATAATTAATATATATTTTATTTTTAATATTTTATAAATTTTTTATATATTTAAATAATGATCTAATTAAGAGGGAAAATAATTACAATTCAAAACAACTATGAAAAAGAATGAAGATATTACTTGAAACGTAACATTAACAAGGATTTATTTATAAATACGTAATATAGATTCATTAATAAATTATATATGGTATTATATGTAATAAAATTTCTATATATTTGATGTATAATAAAAATTTATTTATTATAAATGATGATTTAACATCTACAGTGATGGTAAACTCTCAAGGTAAGTGAATTTGGTCTCCATTTTTATTTTCATGAGATATATTCCATATTCACCACTTGATTCACATTTGTGGTGTAGATACTGACCTATGACTGGTAGTATCAAAAATATTCTTTATTTAATGAATCTAAAATCATAAATTAATGTTATTCTTTTATGGGGATCATGATTTTAAGGTTACTCATGTAGTAAAGATTTTCTTTCCTCACTTTTATTATATTTGAGACACAAACATTGTTCACATTCTATTTCATATATGGGGAAAGTATACTGAAAAATTAAGTATTTTATTATTAATATAATTAAATATATTTTTATTCAAATATCCATTTAGTGATTTTTATTTCTAGTGTCTTATGGTTCAAAAGATATCAAATCGATAAAGTAATTTGTTCTCAATTTTCGAACATTAAGACACATTCAATTTTATGCACATAGATTTTTATAGGATGTGTATATACTACCCTTTGAAATTTTATATCATGAATATATTTATTTTCATCATACTCTGTGGTTCATGTAATTTTACCCATTCAATAGTATCATTCTTCTATGTTACGACAGTGCTAATAGTTTATTTCTACAAAATCATTGTTTATTTAGATTGTTTAAGAATATGCTTCCACTGATAAAATATTGTGACTCATATCTCAAGAAAACTCAACAATTTTATTATCCTATGGTAATAGATTATATATTAATGTATAACTACTATTTTCAACCCATTGGTTCATATGATAATTATGAAAATATTTTTAGGAAATTTTGACATTATTTTCCCTTATGGTGTAAAAATATGTTCTATAAAAACCATGTTGACTAAAAATGTTTTCAAAAATGACTTCTATTATCATATGATGTTTAAATGATCGTTTCACCCATGTTTTACCTTTTAAATAAATGGTTTTAAAATTAATACTCTTTTAATTTTTAAATCTAGGAACTTTTCTAAAGTCTTAATGGTGTAAAGGTAATGTTCAACATGCACGAACTTACCCACCATCATGGAAATAATTTCTCTAATGCATAATTTTTGAAATAACATGCTTTTTTAAATAATATGTTTTCCTAATATTATGGAACTTTTTTTATTTTAGATATTTTTTCAAGATAACCAATTTTAAAAAAAGTTTTATTGTTTAAAAAGTGTTTTAAATGATTTTCCAAGATCCCTTTACATGTTTAAAAAAATAATGTAAAGGATTTAAATGATTTCATATTTTTCATTAAACTTTTTAATACCCCGTTTCTAGAGAAGGCTTTAAAAAATGATTCAGTACTTATTTTTTATTTTTGAAGGTCTTTTCAAAGAGAATGGTTTTGAAAATGGTTTAAATTTAAAATAGTGTTTTTTTAATGGGAAATTTTTTTCCTCAACAGATAATTTAATGAAACAGTTAATTTTATATATGAAATGGTTTTCATAAATGGTTTTATGTAAAACTATTTTATTGAAATCCATTTATTCTTCAGAAATTTTTCGTGTTATGATTCAAAATCCTTCTCCACCTATAATGAAATACATTTTTATGGTTTATTAATACCATTAATATTCATTCATTAATAGATTATGTTTTGATGGTATGATGTTTAGGATACTCATTTTTTCATAATGAGTTACATTCTTTTGAATTATGTTTCTTTTTAGGCGTTATTCTTTGAGGAAATTATTTAAAAACCGATAACTTCTTCATCTATTATGATGTGATGAAACATTAATGAAACACATTTAATTTCAGAGGACATTACATGAGGAATTGTTTGTTATTTTACATTACATTAATATATGAATTCATTATATGAGGGGATTTATCAATATATCTCTCAAATTCATTGGGTAATGATAAATTGTTTTTGATCTCAACATTATACATGAGAGGGCATCCCAATCTCAAAAAAAGAGGTAATTTTAAACTTTAAAAAAAGTGTACATGGTAGGGTACCCAAATCCTAAAACCAGAGAGTACATTGGAGGGAATCCCAAGATAAAAATAAAAGGCTACATGGAAGGGCATCCAAATCATGAAAGACGAGGGTATATGGGTGGGAATCCCAATACCAATGTTGGTACTTGGTTTATTAGCCCAATCATGATATGTTTTGAAGGACATTGTAGGTTTTATTAAATAATTATCTTTTTTATTATATGTATTCCATAAATTATATGTCTTATTCATAGGATATATATTTGTGGATTATACTATCATTTCCCTTATGATTTACATCTTATGAATTACCCATATATTTCCCTATCTCATTATTATGATCATTTTATGAAGTGTGATCTTTAAATGATGTGATCATTTTATTATAACATTACGATCATGTTATGATTATATATTTTCCTTATTTACCCATTTTGATCCTTCAATCCCACCTTATTTTTATGTTTCCTTCCCACAATTTATGATGAATAATATTAAGTTATAATAATAAAGGGGAATATATTTAAGGAATGTGTTAACTATATTTTTCCATACTAGAAGTATTTATTCTATGTTTTTAAAGTCACTAAACTATTATGGTCCTTTGAAATGTACTTTTTTAATGTCTTCAGTATTCATTTAGAATTATGTAATATCCATGTACATTAAGAGTGGGTCACAATAAGTGTGTTCTATGTGCAATACCCAGAAGGAAACTGCTAATCCCCCTTAATATAAGTGAGTATGATAAAATAGTTTAATACATGAATTTAAATATAAAACTTATAATAAAATGTTTTATCATAAAAGAAAAAATAGAATTTGTATACATAGATATTGGATAAATATACCTCAGTTCCATCCTAAATGTAAATTAACTAGAAACAGGACACATCCCCCGCAATAGGATAGTCCAAATGTATGTCTAACACATACCCATTAGTGGGATTTCTGAAGAAAAAGTTCACCACCATCTAAAACATTCCCTTGGGGGTATTTCATAAGGCTCAACATGAATGAAAAACTATAGAAGATAACAGAACAACACATAAAATAAAAAATAAAAAATACAGAACAAAAATCAATTCAAGTTAAATTAGATTCTTAAATGTCATAGTACACATGGAAAAAACTACATGCCTAGGTGTAATGGTCTACAATGCAAAACTAATTTGACAAAGAAGAAAACACATGACTCATAGGGAAACACGCACATTCCAAAAAAAATATACATAGAACCCATATAAACATGAACTAATGATATATACTTCTTATTAAATGTTCATTGATACTCTAATTAATAGGTCTAAATTATAAGTCCAATTTATCTGGACCAGAAACCTAGAAAATTCACCAATACATCATTCTTATATTTCAATTATAATTATTTAGAAGAAACAACAACTAAAATGATGTAAAAGATAACATATATTTCAATAATCTACCATTAAATATAATATAAATCCAAATGATGTGTAAATTCAAAGTCCATCATTGTAGGTATTGATCCCATTAATGATATATGATTAAAATTTTAGTGAATTCAAATAATTATAAATGTGAAAAATACATTAAGAATATGAATAGTGTTTACCATGAGTAATACAATATAGTTAATCATGATTTTGAAGGGGATCACTAGATTTGGAAGGAATAATAAAACAATTGTCTATGAATTATAGGTAGGAGACCTTAAGAGTGTCAAAAGAGTAAAATATCATATAAAAAACCTATAGTTTATATTATTTAGATGGATTTTAATGATAAATAAAATAAGAACATTAAAAATTAATCTTCTATAACATTGTCAATTCACAACATCAATTTTGAATTCTCATCCTAAATTATTGAGATAGCCCATAAACTAAAAAATTGTTTCATTTTTATAAAATACAAGGAATATTCATTAAAATAATGAATATTAGTTCACATTGTGATCCACATTTCATTTCCTCAAAGAAAAGCATAACATCTTACCAGATTCTTTTCGGATCATGAATATTCATTCATGACCTAAGCTAGATCTTTTAATGAATTTACATGTTTTTAGTCATTTACATACATGAATAACCCTAAAATGACTCAATTAATTTAATAAATACGTTTATTATAATGTAAATATAAGAACAATAAATACCTATAAGTTGATCGTGTTATAAATCTCCCCATCTAATGAATTCATTTCTAATCCATGTGTCTTGAGATGTATTGATTGTAAACATGGGACAATATATTACAATGTATGTCTATTAATCCCATTTCTCTTCACAAATATTATAGTGTTTTAATCAAATAATAAGAAGATTTATATTCTTCCTTCACAACAACTTCTCCCTTTGGTTAATAATTAAAATTGATTGCTCCTAAAAATATGCTTCCATTTCTAGCTTAATATCCCTGCAGTCAATCACATGCCATGGATCAAGATTATTTCTCTAATGATGTGAGAAGTAAAAAAATTATAAATAGAATCATTCCACAGAGTAAGATCTATTTGATTATCCCCAATATCAGTGTTTTTTATGATATCAAATGTACTAACATATTGTAGTTACTATAAACCATGTTTCCTAATATTTATATCCCCTACCTTATGACACCCACAAAAAAATATACTTCCAAAAAATGACCTCAAGGGATCATCACCAATAGTCAGTATGTGATATTTTTATTATGAGTTGTAACTATTATATTTTTAATAAAATTCAACCACTCAGAGGACTCTGTTATTAAAATAGGCTCAAAAAATTACGATTCACCTACCATAAGGCATCACAATAGTCAATCATATTTCCATCCATTGAGGGGATTTATTAGAGGATTATAAATAGATTAATAAAAAATAAGGATAATTGAAAACATTACTAGATCTAATAAATCATCCCAATATCCTCTAAAATATAGAACACACATTCGATGAATATCCTCTAGAGGATAGACCGTTCTCTCATATTTTTTATCAGTATGATGTTGGAAATTCACACTCACCGTTAATGGACTCCCCATCATCATCTCTAATTTGTTAAAAATTATGATTTGAATTGAGATAATATATCCAATACCATGCCTAGAGGCACTCTATGAATATATACAATCTCCCCATCACTGATTTTCCAATAACTTACATAGAGTTAGTCTCGCAAATCAATATTATTTTAACTAATCAACTATAACCCAAACATAGGTTGACCTCTCTATGTCCATGGAAAACTACTAATGAATTCCATAATTACATAATCCCACTTCCATACTAGCATTGTATGTGGATTGAGTAACACTATAGGTCTGAAAAGACGACCAAAGCCTCTAATGCATCTTCTATTTTCAGGTTTCTAGAATTACCTCCTAACAACATGGTAAATTTTTATCAATATTGTGTGATATACCCAAAAAACATTATGAGGATTTCATATATTCATCTCCCTTCAAAGAATGAATAATCAAACAAATTCTAACTAGAATAACACGATGTCTAGCTAAGATAAATCTAAGAAACGATCCATTTTCCAAATACATATCAAATGTCATTATAAAATATAGATTATTAAAATGACTAATTCTCACTAATTCTACCAATGAGTATGAGATCGATATGGTTCCACTAGACAAAACCCCTTAGTAACCATATATGCCCACCTTCATGTCTACTCTAATGACCATGAGCATCCGACTTACTTTAGTCATCTTATCTCTCACATCATATTTTTTCATAATAAGATCATATTCAATGATATACATATTCTATCTAAAACACTCCATATCAAATTGGACTTTACATATGTATTCCACCCAATGACTTATGAAGATTCGTATCCTTTTGGGAGATGATATACCATTTCTTGTGTGATCTATATATTTAAAATATCTCTCATTGAAGAGGTGGTGACACTAAAATTTCCATGCCTAAACCTTACCAACCAAAACTGATTCATTAATTGGGTAGTTATTCTCATGGGGACATATTAGGTGAGACCCGTAAGAAACATCCTTACCAACCCGCATTAAAACATACCCGATGACAATTTAGGATTCATCCCATTACACTGCATACCAAACTCCCTAACAATATTTAATTAGAATCAGTGTTAATGAAAACCTATTATTTAACTATTATAGTTAATCCTCAGATAGGAATATCTATTGTAACACGAATCCCATTTTATAAGCATGGTCACTTTTTATACTAGGTGGGAAAATCCGTAATTAACCTCTTGTGGTTCCTTAGTAAACCAAAAATGATCCAAATCTCGAAAAAATTAATCAGATGTTCCCAAGACATAACTTATTTTACCTTCTCCACATAGACTATCAAATAATACATCTTTTTAAAGAAGATAACCAAGAAAGAACAACTAATATATGAAAAGGTGACACTTTAATAACACGTTTTAAAAATGATGTGCTTGATGTTTACATATAAAAACTTAAAATTATCTAGTTTGTGATCCCAATGTGCTGGAATATATCCTGATGTAATTAATTAACATAGTGATAAATGAGTCCACGTATAGGTGATGGAACATTTTTATGAGGGTGATGAACAATACTAGAGAATATTTTAGAACAAAAGGCATAAAGAGATACTCATATATCCCACATCTTTTCGTGTTCACTATTATGTTATGTTATACACTTTGACCCAAAGAGGATGGTAGAAAAAATATTGATCAAACATTGAATGACATATGGAATCCAATATTATATTTAACAAGTAATCAATCCTTGCAAACGGGAACCTATTTTACAGACTGATTTGTCTTGTGTTCCTATAGTCCTCAAAAATCCAAAAAACAACTACATGCCCTGTTATCTAAAAAACAAGAAGCACCCCATGTGGAAGTTATATTTCAGATGAAATATTATAAAATTTATATAGGTCATTCATATGGAGGGTGGCCAATTAAAAACTCATCTTCCCAATTCCATGGTAACCCCAACCAATTTTCTTGAAAGGAAAATGTATATAAAAGAACTATATATCGAAAAAATGTTATTTTCAACATCAAATAATGTACGAGGATCATGCTAGTTACATAAACTATAATTTATTCTCTCTTATTTTTATATGGTCCCACTGAGCATGTTTGAAGGTCCCATGGACCATTCAATAAGAACATATCAACTTTTGATGATGTAATTTTAAATAACTTCATATAATAATTTATTTGTGAATGGTAGCTAGTCAACCAGTACATACAAAGGATCACATGACAACCTAAATACTCTAGAATTATAACTCCCCACACATGTTCAACATTAGAAATACCCATCAATTATAATATATATATTTAATTATAATCTATAATATTTCATAGGGGTGATCTATAAATAACAACTCATAAGTGAACAAAAATATTTTTTTCCAATAAAATGAAAAGTTCTAATGATATGAATTAATGGAATGTTCAACTTCCAAAAACAGATATAGACAGTGCATAAGAAATCATGATCATATGTTAAACTATATAATTCCCCAATCCCAACTAATTTGATCCATTATTAGCCACATAACACTATTGTTTAAAAACTCCTTAATTCCCCATGGTATAATGATTCAGCTTATTCATAGACCATTATAGTTTCTATTCCTGAAACTGAGGTCCTTGACACACACCATATGCTATCATAATTTTTTTCATCTGTGAATTCTTAACACCAAAAAATTCTAATGACTCGTCTTTTCATCGTGTTAAATGTTATTGATATATATAAGACAATCACTAAGATAATATATTTTACAACTATTGTAATAGAATCTAGTTGATTTTTCTCCCAAAAATGGATTCAAATAACCTATAATGTAATCAAACTATCAACTACCGATATTCCATCTATCATCTAAATTCATTTTAATATACATGGAAAATCCAATTGCATCAATAATAGAATAATAAAATTTGAAGCCACATATAGAAGTGTGAAGTCCTATTTCCTTCAATATTGATGTTCTTATCAAATTTTAAATCCTTTTAAAGTAATGCAACAGAAGCCATTGATTCAAAACACATTGCATGAATATTAACTCTACCTAAGGTATGGTCTTGTATGTAATGTCTTTTTATACCTCAATAATATTTATAGAATAAAAAAAATTAACTATATGAATGACAATGAATATGAAGAAACTAACATCATCTATTGTTATAGCTACATGAAATCTTGAGAAACATCTAGTTTTAGTGAATCTTGGAAGAATTATATATTACATGGGTTTTAATTGTTTCCCAGCTTTCCCTCTTTTTTACTAGCCTAAACTATCATATACAACCATTTTCTAGTTTTTCCTTAAAGAATAATGTTCGCAAGATTTACCTTTCGATCCTCAGGTGTCTCCCTCAGATTGATGGTGCTTTTAAGGCCTCAAATATAGTATAGTATATAATGGGGGCCGCCTTTGTCCTGAAAGGTTAGGGGATGCTAGATTTGGATGTATGTAGTATAGTCAACCATAATTATCCTTCTCTATGGGATCATAAAATCTGAAATTCTACAATATGAAAGGGCTCTAACTAGATCTGTTAAAATTATTGAACAACTATAAAAAAATTATGATCATTCTCAGTTTCATTATCCAAAACAACATAGGTCACATTTATATGTAAATGTTTTTTTTGTGTGGTGTGATTTTCTAAAATTATAGATCAAACTGTAAACACATATAACATCTAAATGAAATGTAATGACAAAAGATCATAAATATAACACAATGCTTTAAAATAAGGTTCATCCTAATAAAACACCTACATAACTAAGTATAAAACACTAATTACTACCCATGAACCAAGATAAAGCCTCTAGTAACTCCATTTATGTCATTTCCACATACACACATTTAAGCATTGATTATGTAGGCTCAAATAAAATCATTCCTGAAAACATTCACTAAAATTATATATCATAATTTCGAATGGAATTTATTTATATAGGCTCTGTCTAATGAAAGAAACATTCATTTCAAATGTGTTCCAATTTTCATAAACAAAATATATTAATTAACACAAAATCCAACCAATCTGAAACATCACTATTCATTGGTGGGACATTGGGTAAAAATTATTTTCCTTGAGGGCCATGTAATGGGATTTTGTTTGCACCAGGCCTACATGCCATGTAATGGGCTTCATGCCCACTGTGACTAAATTCCAAGTATTGAATTTAAAAATATTGAAGGGAGGGATATCCTTTGAGGGATCTATAGCCAACCATTCCATCTTGTGTCTAAGGTGTATGGGTATTCATTATATTTTTTCCCCTAAGAACCTAATAATTAAAATGGTAAGGTAAACTGTTCCCACTTTATGGAAAAGTCAATTCCTACTGTATTGTTAATTTGAATAACTAATATAGTTCACCTAGCTATGTTTCATATGTCTTATCTCATACCTACCCTATCATAAATCATAATATGAAAATTAATGATGTTATTAAAAATGGGGATCGATATCATTTTGTATCATAAAATCATGAACTACTAGGTCAGAGTCAAAAAGAAAAATGACATCATTAACACCTAATTATACACAAGAGATTTTTGACTATAATTAAGAGATATGAGGGATAGTGTGGTTGGAAGTTTCCCTTGGTATTAGTTAAACATCAATCTATAAAAAGGAATTGATGAAAATAGATTCAACAATGAAGAATAAATAAATAATTCATCTAAGTAACAAAATAATCATATAGTAACAACCGATGAAATACCATTATGAAATGTAATATCACATATCCTAAAAAATGAAAATTTATCACCATAGGTGGAGGGTCAATATAATAGATAGAAATAACTAATTATATATATTATTATAAATCTCTAATAATGGAAATTTCAAAAATTACTATATAGTCTTCCTAAGATTCCTAAAAACCCCACCGCATGGAATTTCTCCTTTGAAAAATATCTAGCCATATAATCTAAAGATTTCCCTCATATTCCCACATAGGAAAAGAAAATGAAATATAGTTTAACACCAACAAATCCATCTAACATGAGTATATAAGAAATAATATTTTATTCGATTAATGTAAATAGAATGATTTTAAGTAACAAGTATATCACATATGAATAATATATATTCTTTCCCCTTATAGGCTGAGTAAACCTACATCATATCATTGAAATAATGAGATAGACTGATAACTTGACATGTACAATTCAATGGGATATTCGAAAAATACTTGTGACCCATCCCCCTAAAGGGATCGCCTATAGACATGTACACCAACTGTTTGACGCATCACCAATAAGGGATTGGTCAAATGGATGAACCTGTTGGAAATACAATTAATGACATAAGAATAATTTTCCATAAAAAATACAAATTATAGATCAAACATCATGTGATGTAAAGCCAAAGTAATAACAATAAAAATCTAAAAGAATGAAAACATCAAACATTGGTCTCATAGGGCTACACATGAACAACACATGTGGTTAAGAATCTAATTATGACCCCACAAGGCTATACATGCACACAAAATATTATTCCACAAACATGTATAAAAAATTCAATAATGATAAGGAAATTTAATCATTTTTTTAATGATATTATAATTACATGGGACAAAATTTATGTACAATTTCTCCACACTACAGACTATGAGCAATGACTGATACACCATGATTATAATAAAAAGCAAAATATTTAAGAGAATAAAACCCAAAATTTAAGATAACTAGTATTATGCCCATGCAAATGCATGGGAAAATTCAATTTCAATTCAAATCATCTGGTTTTGGGTCATTAAATTTTTGTTGTTGTCGTTGTACTTAATATTATATTTAGAATAAAACGACGATAATGAAGTTATTTGGATACCCATGATTGAAGGAAATGAAGGAAATATTAATTGTGATGGAGATAAGACATGATGGAATGGAAGAGGTAGAGATAAGAAACGTAGATGAAAATAAAGGTGGAGGTGGGGGCAAAGGTGGAGGGATGAGGTGAGAGTGAGATAATTGATGGAATGATACCTAGAGGCAGTTTAAATATGTAATCCAGAATTTTTTATATGGAATCCATTATTATAAATGTCCAGTGAAATAAGTGATTTCTGATAAACAGATTGTATGGACACTGAATCATTTAAACACTGAACCATTCAGATCAAATAAGAAAAAGAAAAAAATGAAGACATGCAAAAGGAAATTACTAAAATAAAAAACGGATTGTGTGGACATGGAAACTAAAAACCGGAAACAAAAGGAAGACAATGTAATTTAAACACTTAAACACTGCTATATGAACACACTTGTTTATAAATAATAAGAATAAAAAAACGTATTTTCGGACAGAAACATAAATAGCATTCCGAAAACATGGGAACCAAAAAAGAAACATAATACAAAGAAACCAAATTAAAAAATCAAAAACATAAACCGAATATATGGAAACAAAGGAATGATGTATGTAATAGGGTACCATAATATGTTTGTGGATGTTGTTGGGGATCCCAATAGATGAAAACTTCACACCACGCTTTCTAATATCCTATATTATGATAATGGTTGGAAGAAAATGAGAATAGAGAAAAATATTAGATAAAACATGAAAATAATATTACCTGACTGGTTAATGATCTATAAGCGCAATACCTCAAAAATCATAGAAGCTCCACTATGTGTACCATCACCATAAATTATGTTGGCCTTGAATGGGACACAACTATTAGCCATATAACATGATGAAACTGTAAAATAATTCAACGGAAACGTGCTGAAAAATCTGTAAAGTCCACTCAAATGGAAAACATATTTTAATATTTATACATAAATGTTTGAAATATTTGTACATGAAACATATGTGTACATTAATTTATGTACAGAAATGTGCATTTAGGATCTCTTTATTTCATTTGCATTAAAATTTGAGGGACTTATGAAACCATGTTAACTTATCATAAATCATCAAAAAACCCATCATGTTCAACCTAATTAAAAAAATATATCATTTCCTTGATAGCACATGTTACCTATATTTTAGTATCATGCTGAACAAATGCATTCTCAAGTGATGAACCTGCTACTTCAAAGAGAACAAAAAAATGGGTTTGAAAAATGTGAAATGTATAACATGTTTAACAGGGGTAGGATATTTCTATGGTCCTAACCCAACCTGCTCAAGCTACAAACTATGACGTAGAATTATGAAATACAAATATGTTTCTATGAATCTTTTTAAAAAATGGGTTTGTTGGCTGGTTTGAATGCAATAACCAAGCTTATACAAGGTTTACCAAAAATCATCTAAATTTATGTGATTATTTCTTTTCACGTTCTAAAATATTGTCCATTATGTTATACTCATCCCTGTAATAGGTAATTGAACTTGAATGTAAGTTAATGACAGATATTAGTATAAAAAACCGTAGACATGTCGAACTTTAGATGCATATATGTGACATGTTTCTGATTTTCAGTCCCAATCCTGAATGCTGGATTCACATTATAATCATTTTTTTAGAACGAAACTGACATGATATATCATATAATAGGATAAAAGTTTTTCTGGACTGATACATTTATAGTCAAAAAATGGGAAATCTAGGAACAAACATCATGGTTAAAAAAAGGATCTTCTATTTTATAGGAATAAATCATAAGATTTCATAAAATGGGAAATATGTATCACTGAAGGGGAACATGACTAATCTAAATATTTGAAATCTAGTAAACTAGAAACAAACTTGACATAATGAAATGGGTATTATGTTTTACATTAATCATTCATGTAGAAATAATTCATGTGATAAGAATGCAATGATATAGCTAATTTATGGAGTAGAAGTCAGAATTATTGAACTATTGAACCTATTTTGTACATTATATGTTCAAAAAGGTTTAGTAGTAATGAAATATAACCATATACTATTCTCCTACAAGGCATAAAATAGGCCTCAAAATATGAATTATTTTCCGGTCATTACCAAAAACATATCCAGCATAATTGTCATAACTTCTGAGTAATTGAAACAATATTAGGCTCAAAGTATGATAGTATATTACATGAGTTTAACTATCATATTTTTCATTGAAATCTATAAAATAAATGACGAACACACCTGAAGAATTTGTTCCAATGTTTTGAGTTTCATCAGTTCGAATCTGGACTGCATCATCAACACCATCTTGACCCACAAAAAGTACTAAAACATCACCGATGATTTCCTAAATAAGAATTTTGGAAGTAAAAGTTAACATATTTTTTTAATTGAATAATAAATGACCAGATGCTCAATAAAAAATAATGAGTCATTGCTGAAATGAAATACATGTTTTAAAGGCCTAAAAAACCATTCACTATTCAAATTAAATACATCCAAAGCTAAATGACAGTATATGTAGTATAGAAGAATATCAAAGATCATATTTAATGATTTTTTTTTGAAATTTATCAACTAAGACAAAATAAAATGACCCAATGAATGAAAATGTACCCTTTCTCTAGTCTTCCATGACGTTATACTTCTCCAAAATTGTGTGTTAGTTCACCATGTCACCTTGTAACCGGAACAGAAACCCTTACAAAAACATTTATTATACTGAACATAATGATAGCATAAATTTTTAGTACAGACTATTACAATAATCTATGAGTCAAAATAAGAACTAAATGAACCACTAAATCACAGTACATGATCAACTATTCGGGTACATATTTTAGTAAAGATAGAGAGAAAAACAACAGTAATATTCATAGTTATGTAATATGAATAAGCAACATCAAAGAGCCTCCCAGTACTGCCAGGATCCCCCGATGCAGAGCAGCAGCACTTCACCAAGTTGGTAGACATTTTTACTGATCCCTGGAACAGGTAATTGGACAGTAATTTTAGTAAAAGACGCATTTTACTATGAGAAAACATCAGCTGAAATCCTAATAGGTCACAATATGTTGATTTCCAACCCCAAATCTGCATGGATATGTCGCATTATAACATGTTATTAGCTAATAAAACGCATCTTCATGTATCTATAATGTTATTTAATGAAGAAACAATGGAAACCCAGGACTGTAAAAATAATTGAGCAAGTTTCTTAATTCACAACTCCTTCCCATACGCAACCTTAACACAATGAGGAGACATAAGTGTTTACATGTATATTTTGTCACATTACCGTGGAAATGAATGCCAAAGAGTTAGTCTAGTTTGTCAGTTTTTTTTGTTTCTAGTCTCCATAATATGCAAATGTTCATCAGTGGAATTACTTGGGGTGGAGTCTGTAGACAGACATTATTTCCCTTTGACTGCATCTTCAGCATCAAACTCTGTCAGCAACTTTTTCTACATGAAGATTTCATCGTAACGAATGAGTAAAAGTCAGAACTTATAAGATTTACCAACGAAGAAACAATATAATATGTAATAGCTGGCATATCCGGAAAACAGTTGTAGTTGCTTTCTAATGAACTATAAAAATAAAACAAAAATAAGAGACAATCAGTATTTTGTAAAATATGTAAACATTGACAGTAATAGAAAACGAAGATAGAGAATCTATACCTTAGTTGAACATACATTTATACTTGCCATAATGAACCCAACATCAGTATTGCAGCTTAATATTGAAGACGCAACATGGTGACTTTCCAAAAACAGAAGGGTGAAATCAATTTTAATGGTATGTGGTGACTGGTTTAATAGTAAAATGAAATATAAGTAAGGAAGAATATTATAATATTTTGAAGTCACGATAATGAGAATGCTATAATATGAAATTCATAAGGCTTGGAAGTACAATTATGGTGACGATTCAGTCTACTAGCCTGATTGATTTCAAATTTCAATATTTATATGAGCTTTATATCTTCGAAGCAGAATAGGATTGTACGGCATAACAAACTGATTGTCTAGTGGTATTCCGTTTTTGACAACTGTTGATCTAGTATCCCTTCTTTAATATACAACGTAACCATCGCCATCCCTTGTGGTATATTCAACAAATTTTTTTGGATAATATTTTGAGCATTTTCCATTCTGCATACAAGGTGACCGACAGTTTGCATCACCACAAGGCCCATGGATCATAAACTTTGCAACTACTTCATGATGTTTTGGGGATCTATCTTTATTTGGAATTTCTACAGTAACTATTCTGTTAATGTCATTTGGAGATGCTAATTTGTTTTCCCAACTACGAAATAGTATAATGTGCACTTGCGGTATTCCCTTCTTATGAAACTCCACAGTACGGACAACTACATTAGAAAACGAAGGACAGATGAGATTACATGTGGAAGAAAGTAGTAAACTGATGGTACATGTTGTCATTAAAATAGTACATTTTATGTTCCAAGAATATGCGTACCTGCGCGAGACTTTCCGAAAAAACATCCTTCTCGTAAATCTTTCAAAAGTTGTCCAACCATACTATTGAATATTCGAGAAAGAATGTGAGGATAGTCCGATGGGCGTAGATTGTGAAATTTTACAAATCTCAAAACTTCAGGCCACATGGGATTGCATGTAAATGTTAGAAAAAGATCCGGATAGCCCGCCCAATTGAAGATTCACATAGAATCTTGGTAATTCCAAATATTATATCTCGGGCCGCCTGTAAATGAGAAAGGTAAGATGATTCGCTTCCCACACATAGACCCATCTCGGTCACCTCTAAGAAAAGAATCTTGCAAACCATTGTATAGTTCATCTCTAAAATGTTTCTGATTGAAGCAAATAAAACTAATTCTTTGAGATTCAATCATTGTATATGCGTCGATAATAAATTGTTGAAGCAGCCTCCTAGAATGAAGTAGACAAGATGAATCCTTGTAACGGAATTGAAGGTGAAAAGAGAAATATTCTCTCATTGTAACTTTAATCCGTTTTCACTTTGATTGAATGGTGTCACACGATGGGATATGTTATCGACATATCCATCCTCTCCTCCTATAAAAATCAATGGATATTGTAGAGGCAGGTATAGAGGGTGAAGCTCATCTATGCGCTGAAATTCTCCAATTTTTCATTGAATGATGACATCTCTCTAATGATTTAGATCTTCAATGTTGCCAACAAGCATCATTGCAATCTCAGATGTAGTTGGTAAGTTGTATCTTTGTGTATCGTCTCCTCATTTTATAATTAGTCGTAGCATTAAATTTTTAGTGCAAGTACTATCAATAACATCCCTAGACATTCTGAAGTGCCGTGCGAAGGCATTTATTTCGTGGAGGATTTCTTGTATTTTCTGAACAATACGTAACTGTATAACAGAGCATTGATTTCTGTCTTCGAAGCTGCATATGGTAGTTTTAATTTAAAATCCGAGGACATAAAAAATGAGAACTTACCAGTTAATAAAGTAGTCACCTGATGGAACATAATCTGTTGTGAGCTTCATTTGTAGTTTCATATACATATAGCTGAACAAACTTGGGTGGTTGTCCATCAGGGGGACAAAAACTTCCAATACAATGGTAGTTTTGTCCATTTAATCTAAATACATGCGGAGACCGTCCACGGTTCACATATTTGTCTACGTTACCACCCAATGATGTGAATGCAATCATTTAATTGTAAATATGCATGTGATCTTGGAATGTTTTGGAATGAGTACAGGATGTATTGAAAAGTAATGTCCTAAAGTATTATGGACATGCAGGCAGTTGCTGCAAAGCAATTTTTCCTAGGGAGCAACATAAAGTAAATCTTGGGATACATCTGTGGCTATTTTTCTTACTCTTATCGTCAGACCAGAAAGTTGAACCGCAGTACTGACAAATGATAGAAGGGTCTCCACAGTCTAAATATTTTGTAGGATCAGAGTGTAAGTATATTTAATATTGATGGGAAGAGAAATATCATACTAATTCAAATGTCTAGACAAAAAAGTTTGACAATTGAGTATAACGTAAATGTAAATAACCTGTTCCTTCAGGAGTTGTGTCCAAGTTCATTGAAGTAGTACTTTATTTTGTAGTCTGATTCAATATTGGCAGTTCCTCGGGTGGTTGTGAAGCACCTGCATGGCTTTGTGATGAATTTCAAAACAATAATGGAAAACATACATTGGAAGAGTTTATTATTGAAAATAAAATGTAATCTATGATAGTCCGTTGTAGTTTATAACAGGAGGTATGTCGTTGTATGTTAAAGAAGTATTTTTTGCGGTCGTCCAAGTCATGGCTTCCTGTTCATCGGTGAGTTCAGTAGTACCTGCATGCTATCGTTGTTATAACAACACCATTCGTGATATTGTTAATGAAACTTATAAATTGTCATTATATAAAGACATATAGATCAGATGCCTGAAATGGTAGTTGGATTGTAGTACTCACTCAAGGTTGGAAATGGAACACAGTTTCCGGTATCTGTATACGATGCACTATTCATTATTGATGGTAGATGTGCTTTAATTAATTTTTCACTGTCACAGAGGATTTCATCCACTGAACTGAAATGTCTTTACCGTGACGAGGAGGCATCAGATGATTTCGTAACAGTAAATACAAACATTGGTCGTTGCTTTTTTTTGTATAATCCACTGTATATTGATGACATATCCGAACATTCATGGGAAACTGTGTAACAGGGAGATGAGAAGTCTTTGCAAGATAATATTGTGTTATTTTTAGTACAAAGTAAATATATATAAAGTGCAGATAGTACAACGAATTTACCGTTTCTGCATATAGGTGACAAAGGAATGCGTCTTCGTAATTCTGTGTAATTAACTGGAGTGACAACATCAGCTGTAAATCATAGTCCCTCGGTTAGTTTTTCCATAACGGCCACAATATATTTGGAATACAACTGGAGTAAAATTTACTGGGTATTGGCGAAAAAGGCAGGCAGATTCCATGTTGCCTGCCAACTGTTGGTGTCACAGGTTCAGCTGGATTATTTTTTTCAGTATACAACCGGCCTGTGGAATTGTAGTCATCATAAAATTGTATGTTGATTGATGATAAATAATGACACATTATTAGGTATACTGGGAAATCAAAAGACAACCTGATTGTCGTTGTTGTCATAGCAATCGTCTTTGAAGTCGTGCATCTTTGTATTTCGATGGGGATTCCATCCTTACTATCGTGTATATTTTTATATTATTTTAAAGGAAATTAACAGAACCAAAAAATAGGCAACCCATGTATGTATTGAGATGCTTAACAATATATATTCCACAGACAAATGTGCTTTAGAATGTTCATATATTTATAGTCACCAGACTGTATTTCAGAATGCGAAAGTTGACAGTTTCACACTGGAAGTAGTCTAATAGAACCTGTGATATATTTAATCCAATGATGGTAAATAGGCGATTATATAAAACATGGGTAACTGGATGTAGGTATTCTGACAATGAGGAGGACATACAGTGTGGAGATGTGCTTTAACAGGTAGTAGGTATACTGATATTGAATGCATGGTCAGTAGAAAATGTCATCATATAGTAACTCTGGATAATATGATTCTCCATTGAATTTTCATCTAATTTATGAATTTTTTTTACTAGAATAAACATGAGTCGCATAAAAGACTCTAGTACAGGAACAAATATGAAAAATAGTTTGAATGAAGATATACGGAGAATATTTAGTAGTGAAGACGGATGGAAGACCGCAACTAAATATTCTGTAAACCTGAATAATCATTTTACTGTGATTGAAATGATCCACAGTTATACCGACATCATAGAAACACATATAGGGTACATAGAAAATATGAAAACAAATCTGAAAATTGAATTTAACACAATGCAGTAAAAGGTACCAAGATATGGATGTAAGTTTCATAGTGTTGTGTGAAGTGAGACTACACAGAAGTGATAAAAGTTACTGTAAGCTGACTCCTTCGGACATCATATGGTAGAATGGAGGAGTTTGTACCTCTATCAGACATTGGGAGCTCGCCTAGATAGAAACCAAACCTTCATGATGAATGACCGGCTGTACAGGTTAACGGGTGATGTCTGTTGCCTTCACCGTCGTCGAAAATAACTCGTAGGAATAAACCCTTATCTGGAGGGAAGAGTAGAAATCACATCGGGTACAGAATGACCTCGCGGAAGGTGCGACTTAGATGAGGAAGACTGTATCGCTGATTTTCGTTGAAGATAGCTGGAATGTCGAGACCCTAAATCAGATGGAAGAGTGAAGATCTGACGGGGAGGAAACCGATTCGAATTGCGGGAGGGTCGACTTCTTAGAGGAATGATTTCAAGATGGCTTGGAGGAAGATGATTCGATGGTTGAAACCCTAGAAGTTAGGGTAGGTTCCATAACGCGTGGGGAGATGGTGGGAGTGGCGGCGCGAATGAGTATCAGGCAGGAGGAAGAAGAAATGTGAGGGATTTGGGATGGGTGGAGGCATGGAAGACTGGTGGGGTGACACGTGGGGGTAAAAAACCTTCCTTTAGTAGGTATATATATATCACTATAACACCCAGATATATTAAAATAACACTATGTTCGATAGCATATATGCCACACAAAAAACTAAGTTTAATTCAACTGGGATGCATCATTAAAATATTATTTTTAAAATGAGACCATTATAAATAAATATTAATTTTTAGGGTGTAAATAGTATTAATTAATTTATAAAATATTTATAAATATCTTAATATAATTAAAATTAATGATAAATAATGAGGATATAAGTAATCAATTTTTTATAATGAAATTTTATATATCAGAAAATGTTTTTCTTTAAAAATTTATTTTTATCTATGTTTTTTGAAAAATATTATAATTAATTTGTGGGACCATTATAAATTTTATTTATTGAAATAAAGAAACCTTCTTTACCATAATATCAAATTATAATTGTGGGGAAGTATTTTTTTCAGAAATGATTTATTTTTCTGTAATCAGTAAAATATACCGAATTTTAAAATGTTATATTTTATTTCCCTTAAATAAAGTAAATTAATATTTAAATTTTGATATGTATAACATAGTCATTATCGGAAAAAATTTCGTAATCGAAGGATTAATTCATAAGGGCATATGTTATGAAAATAATTTATGTTGAATTATTTAAGTCTTTAGGGTTTTTATTTCGATATTCTTATTGATGAAGTGGGTTTATAAATTGTATCATAAATATTCTATGGATTGTTTTTACTAGTCTTTCTGTATGGATTTGGAGGAAAATTTTGTTTGGTATTAATGAACTAGAAAGGGTATTTAAGGATAAAGTGATATTTTATGCTAAAACACATTATTGATGAAAAGGTAATCATTGAATTTTTTTTTTGATATTGGGAAGATAGTATTCAATTAAAATTATTTGACTTATTTCATGAAAATAGAGATTAATAGAAAAACATAGAGTAGAAAAAGATATTTTTGGACTATTTTTTAAGAGGGCCATTTTATTTTTTTTCAAAAAAGATATTGTATCAGGGTGAATTATTAAAATGATTATAATTATTTTTACATTGTTCTAGAAGAAAGACAACCCATAACCTGGGTGGAAACTTGTAACAACCAATAAGGCCATGGTTCTTAATCCCACAACCAAAGGTAAGACAATGTGTAGCTCCAACAATTCTCCCAATTTATTATGAAATTCATTTTACATAAAATATTCATTAGAGAAATATTAATTTTATTATAGGTATAATATTTTAATAATAAAACATTATGAATTTTTTATATTTTAGGAGATTAATGATATTTTTTGGAAATTTATTATTAGTATTAAGTACATGTAACCCTTAGCTATGACATGTTTTTTAAAATGAAATATTATTAGGAAAGAACTAACTCCAAATTTGATGTTATTAAGAATATATGATTTTTTATGAAATGATTTAAGTAAAAAATTATATTTAGAGATTATTATGAAGGTTCATTATTTTTTGGAATTATCAAACTTTATTATAAGCACTTTTAGTTTTGGATAATTTCATAATACATAGTGAATAACTTGATATCATTCAGAAAAACCATGTGATCCATAAAATGTTAATTTTTGTGATTCAAGCATAAAAAATCAACTTTAGTTGTTATCACATGCAACAACAGATGTGATTATGGTAAAAAATGATAAAAATATGATATTATACTTCTCATATATTTTTATTTCTTTTAATAAGTATTAGTAATGGTAAAAGGGTCCCTTAATATTAGGAAAGTGTTCATGAAATAGCAGAATTACCCATTTTCCATAAATCAATAGTTAATTCGCTCTTTAAAAAGGGTTGAACATTCTCAACTAAACTTATATTATTTTAAAATATATGTTTTTGCTTCCTATAAATTATATCCTATAAAGAAACCTATTGTTTAGATAACATTTATATTTCCCATTTGAATTTTTTAATAGGAAGTTTTAATATCCAATTTTACAATGCTGGTCATCTATAAAAGAATTTCTGAATGAGAGACAATTAATTGATAAGAATAGGATCAAATTGCAAGGATGAAAAATTTTAAGGTTTATAATGTGAAAATTAAATATTTTAAACAAACACAATTTTTGATAACATATATAACACACAACACTTATTTTAATTGAACATTGATATACAACTAAAATATCATTATCTAAACATTTTCATCATAACCTAGACAATAATTTTTATGGTATAAATAGTATTACAAATATATGAATTTTATATTAATGTGAATATTTTTATTAATTTATTGAAAAATGGTTATTAAATTAGAATTGAAATTTTTATAAAGTCATTTTATTATTGAAAAAAACAGGTATCATTACAAATATATATTTTTTTTACTTTTTATAACCAAAAATTATAATTAGATATTGGAAATTAAAAAAAAATTATTTTAAAAAATTATTTTTTAAATATTCATATAAATTTAAATTTATTGTTAATGTTTTGTGTATTTCTGAAATGTTATATTTTGCATTGATTTATGAAAATTATAATAATTTCAAAAATTGTCATTTCAATTCATTAAATCCGTTCATTTGAAATTTATATTATATCATTAATTTGGACATAACCTAACATATTAAAAACTTTATTTAGAATTATATAATTGGTTACATTTTAATCATAATTTTTCGTAATGTTAGAAAATGATTATTTTTCATCTTTAATACACAATTTCATATAAATTATTTTTATGTAAATAAAATATATGAATTTTAATTGATGAGAAAATCCAATAAAAATAGTTATTTTACTGAATTATATAAGTCATATATTTATTTATATGAGTTTAAATAAATACAATTATGATTCTTATTCATATTTGTTAATGTATGGTCATATTATGCATATTTCTTGAGAAATTTTTTTTGAAACATTTTATAGTCTTAATTATAAATTAATTTTTGATAATTATGTGAATTTAATTTTTTAAAATGGAATCCAGGATTAGAATCGTCCTTATTAATATTATATAACATGTTAAACATAATTTTTGTCATAATGAAAAGTATAAACAACAATAATTTTGTATCATAGTTAATGTCAAAACCTATTTATTGGGGAGATAAATAAAATAGGTAAAGAGATTAAAATATTTAAAAATGAATATTTTTTGAATGGTGGAGGTGTGTCTTAACCATATCACCTCTAAAATATATTAATAAGTTTGTTAATTATATGTCTTGAGAGTGACTTCTCCTTATTGAATAGTTTTTGGTAATTATAAAAACACCCCTCCCCTCACTTTTAAAAGGGAACATCCACTAATCCCCAATCCAAATTTCTTAAGTCATGTGGTTCATCCATGCCTTTTCTCTTCCTCAGTTACATACCCATGTCCTATACACCTTGTAATTTTCATAAATCCAACCAAATAAGTCATTAGTTATTATCCTAAATAGGTGGTCTGAATAAGAGTTATCATTCACAAATGAGTATATTTGTTTAATTTTGTTCTTTCACCACTATAAAATCATATTATATAAATATAAAAAAATTACAAGACTATATATCATATGATATTATTTTTTTTGTTAATTATATAACTTGCATCATTTTAAATTTCATCAAATGTGAATGAAACCATTAATAATGTGTACATCGAACTACCTCCTCGTGAACAAATGGATTTAATTTCCAATCACCTTCATTCAATGATTTTCCTGATGATGGATTATATTTTATAAAATATATTAATGAAATATTAATCCTTTTTGAAATTCAACATATAATACACCTTCTTACCTTACCATCCATTGACAAATTATCGAATTGTTCATTTTTACGGTGAACTACCACAACACAAAGAGAGTGGATTCATTCTTAAATATTGTATCACATGGATAATATAAGTTTTTATATTTAATGAAATAATATTATATTTATAATAGTATTTTAATTTTACAAATATATAATAACAATTACCTTCCTTCAATTATGATAATTGAAAAATGGAAATGTTACAAGTTCGTATGTATGGCCTTCCATCTGCATGATTGTATCATAGTTCATTTTTCATAACCAAAATTCTTTTATATATTTATCTATAACTTTTTTTATGAATATTATAATTATTTAACAATAATTATTCTTTATATTATGGAATAATGACCCCTTTTACTACGGTCAACACATCAATGAAATTTTGAAATTTTGAAATGAGTGTTTTCAACACACATGATGTCGAAATAAGTGATTATGCAGTTAAAAATGTTAGTATAATAAATAAAGGAAATTATTTATATTTGAGAGATTGAACAATTAATTTTTTTAATAAAATAAATGGTTGATAATTTTAATTATACAGGAGACACGATACACACATGGTAAAGCCGAGACAAGAGGTATGTGTTTCATCCCACATCATCATTCTTTAAGACTAATGTTCATGAAACTCCCAATTTATTTTGAATAGTGTATATACTATACCAATACATATTATATCAGGAATAATTAATATAACATTATATATTACTTTATAATTAATTTAAATCATTAATGGGAGATATGATAAAATAGTGACAAAAATGGTATAGATTTATTATTCAATCTCATTTTCACTGGGATAAAACATGATTGAATTTCAATTATAGGAAATTTATTTTATCACGGAATAAAAACAACATTCCATTTTCAAATCCTCAGTTTATTCATGGAATTTTAAATTAATATTACCATTTTCCACTCTTTGGAATATAAATTTTTTTTGAAAAGGATTAAAAAAAGTTATTATCATTTCTCTCTTCGGTCAGAAATCTTTTTTTCCATATCCATGTCTTCTAATAATGTTTCCAATATTATTTATAAATAATGCAAAATGAATTACAATTTTTTTACCCACAATTGATATTATAATTTTTTTTTGAATTAATATTCTTATCTTTTTCCAAATGAAGAACATTTTACTTTTTTACAAATTTGTGAAGGGAATTTTTTTAACCAATACAACATGTACGAAATATACAGACCATCATGATAACTAAATTATTTTAAAATTACCTTATAATTTTTAATTGTTTTTTATAATTATTTTTCTACTATATTTTGTAATTGTTCAAATATTTATGTTGTTATTTAAAATTTAAAATTTAATTTTTCTAATGAAATATTCAATTTTATATTTTAATCATATTTTCATCAACGATGAAAAACATTTGATGTTATTTATTACTTTAAAATAATGACTATGTTTACATCACACATATACTTATCTTATTATACATTAATGAAAAGGGATGAAAAAGAAATTATGTACCAATCTAAAATGACATCACTGTGAAATTTCTTTTGATTATGATATGAAACAATATTATCAGACCAATTTTCATTCCATGGGTAATTATTATGTTTAGGTATTATGGTTTATTTACAATTTATGGAAAAAATAAAAATGAACATGTTATGATTAATGCTCCTAGAGTTCTCTCCAATCCTTTGGGTGAATATTTATCCTCATGAGGCATCATGTAAGGGATTATAGAGTAAACCAAATCTATTATGAGACTTTTTATGACCATGTGATTTTATATAGAATTTAATACTCAACTCTTGATCAAGTAATTATTATTTTTCTTATATATTTAATGTGAATCCATTATCTAATTATTACCTGTTAATAATGTTATGCTGCAATGGGATTACCATTGTGCATTCAATTTTTTGATATAATGTAATACCTTTTCATAAGACATTAGTTTTTACATGTATTATTTATTGGCTTACTATTATTAATTCCTCATCCCTTTTACTAAGTATTACCCATTTTTCCCATGAATTTTATGGTTCTCAAAATTATTTAATGGATCATTATGAAGAATAAAATAACTCCTTTTTTATCGACACTATGTTTTATTATTCAGATATTCATTTAAAGACCCTAGATATCATGCTATCTGAGATGTAATTAATATATATTTATGCTATAAATATTAAAATAATTTTTTAAAAAGGATAGGGTATCTAAATTTATACATATTAATTAAGATCCACTTCTAAAAATATCAATTGTCCCTAAAATGCATTGACACAAAATACCAGAATCTACATACCAATCCTATCATGGATGAAATGTTATCATGCCATATTTTGGTAAACGACTTAAATATAGTCATGAAATTGATAATCTTACATGGTTATACCAACTTGATGAGGAATTTTATATCAACATTTATATGGAGGTTTCTAGATTAGGAATTTATAGCTATAAAATTTTCTATGAATCAAAGGATGGAGAAGAAAGGAGTTGAGATAGTCCAAAATACCATGGAATGAGATGATGGTTTGGAGTATCAAGATTGAGTTGAATGGAAAAATAATGGGCAACATATTATTTAATATAATGGAAAAAAGTCCCTTCACACCACAAATTATATATTCATATCATAAATTATTATGATGGTTGATTTTATGAAAAACACAAAGCCTCAAATTAAAATTTTAGAAAAACAAATTCAATACTTGTTTTTAATTTTAGATAAAACATAACCTTTTAGATACTATATATAAAAAATAACTTCTTACAATAATATATTCATAGTTTTAATATCTAATCGCATCATAAATCATATCCTATAAACAATTTCTATCTTTTGATTCCTTAATTTCACAGAACTCCACTATATTCCCCAACTCATTTAATTTAAAAAAATAAATATGAAAAAAACATAAAGTGAGACATACCATGAGATTCAGGATTCTATAAAATTGTTGCTCAATCCCTAATAAATTATTTGCAACTGACTATTTCATATCATATAAATATTACTTTGCTTCAAAAATCATACACCTAAACCATGAATTTTCCTAGTACCTCTCAAAACTACATGTTGCGGTTTGCCATAAATTTGAATCCTCAAGAACCAAAAAATAAAAAACAAAGATAAAAATTAATCATATTTTTTCAAACAATGTTCCTTATAAACCTAATTTTGGAATTATATTTATTTCATAGTTGAAGAGTGTATACTAAAATAGAATTACACCATAGAAAAAAATATTTTTATGTATATGAAAATGAAAATTTCCAAAAAAACTATAAAAGATTACTTATCATACTAGGTCATTCTATTATATATTTTTGGGGTAAATTATTATAAATATCCTATAATATATTTGGAAACATTAACTAATAATGGAATTATAATGTATAGATTGTATTATAAAGTAAATAATTTTTGAAATACCTCATTTGATATATGTTATTTTATTCATCTTTCAATATTCATGAGGTCGTATGATATTTAAGTATTATTCTGATAATATAGAATTTAACTATGAATATATTAACAAAAAATATGGATATTTCATTTTGAATACCAAGAAATAATCATTTTAATTGAACATGACCATTGATCAAATTTTTCATAGATTAACGTTGATAGTGAATGTGAAGAGTGGTTTTGGAGAAATATTTCAGAACATAGTAAATGTCAAAATAATTCTATGTTAATTACACATGAAATATCATTCAATGAATGTATCCATTAATAAATTAAATATGTTAATAAATTCTCAAGGGATGAATCATTTGTTCATAAGTTCAATATGAACATCATTTGAGGAATTTGGATATGAGTGAAAATAATATGTAAAGATTTTAATTTAAATTATGAAATGATTTATAAATTGGATCTTTTGATTTTGAAAAATTATGAATGATTTATAATGAATTGGAAAAGATTTGAATAATAATGAAGATAATTGTTTTTAAAAAAATTAATTTTTCAAATCTATTTTAAAGGATGGATGATACAGGGATAGATAGAATATGTGACCCTTTTTTGATTATTTCAATAATACTCATCTCATATTCTCTTAATTCTATGTTTATTGACACCAAATTTCTATGTAGCCAAATCTCACTAATAAAAATAATGACTAAAATAAAAAAATAGTTTAGATATGTGAATATTTATTATGATATATTAATGATATATGATTTAGTAACGAATTAAAATAAGATAATGAATAAAAATTATTCTTATAATTCATATAATTTATTTGATATATTTTTGTAAAATTTTCTCAAAAAATAAAATCAAATATATAGAAGAGTTTAAAGTTTCCATCTATAAGGATCGTGATGTTGATTACATTATAGGTTTGTAAAAAAATTTATTTACATCTATAAAAATATAGTATAAGTAAACAGTAAAAAATCACTGTAACTTGAAGAGATAATGAATTCTCTTTAGACATGTTTAATATAAAATCATAAAACATGGAAATTGGGTGACAAGAAGACCTGGCCTCGAGTACCAATTCCTTCTTCCCCCAAGGTGATGCCTCATGGTAAGACATATAAATTGAATAATAGGTTATTTCCTTCCCTGAATGAGGATGTTGCTAGTCAGATCTTCATAATGGTATACGAAACTCATGTTATTGCATTCCTGGATGCTGTATCAAAAAGGCTTGGGCTTTTACATCACTCCATTATTGGATGGGTGGTGCATTCCAAATGATATAAACCATAGAAATATGACGATTTAATGAAAAGTCTATCCTCGATTTAGGGAATTTCAAATTGGAAGTGGAATCTAGTGGGTCCTAGATAAATTTGTCTTTTATTTACCAATTTATAATTGATAAAGAGGACATTGGGGTTTTGTTTAATTTCCTTGAACCAAGGATTCCTACGGATTCAGAAATAGAACACTATATTTAACCCCATTGATGTTAGGAAATCTGTCACCCATGGTTGGGTTAGATTGTATTATATTAAATATATATAGTGGCATCTAAAAATCCTGTTATATTTATCTTCATCAATTTGAGTTCCAAATAAAATGGATATAATTAATTAGTATCCTAGTTTAAGTGATATTTTTGGAGTATTAGTGGGAGTTTATTTGAGTACAATTCATATCACGAAAGTGCTTTTATCCATGTACAAGGAAGACATGAATATTTATGTTGTTTATGAAAATAGAACTAATTTTTTCTCTACATGTAAGGTAGTTGGTCATTCCTAGAATTATTGAAGGAAGTCCATGATCAGCACAAACTTCCTTAATAGTTATAGTGAAACCTCAATGTCCAAGGGACTGCCTAGGTGGGTAAATGATAGTTGTCCTTATGGGGACCCTAAACCTATTATATGAATGAGACAATTAATGGTGACTTATTGGGTGATGATTATCCGAATCAGTTTGGGTGTACTGGTTCTGAGAATTCTCTTAAAGGTAGACCTCCTCTACTTGGGTCAGATTAAATTCATAAGAGATTCAATCTCTTCATGAAGTTGATCAATTGGTATATCAGGGGACTCGTGGGACTCACTATTGTGATTTTGAAACTAGGATTCAATATAGAGTTAGGATTTTTGTAGAAAAGGATCATTTCTTACATAATGACCTGTAATCTCATTTCCAAAGTTAGTGTAATCAAATAGGGCACCCATAATAAGTTTATCTCAATCAATCTGCTGGCCATTTTTAGTAAGAAATTCATAACTTATTCATTTCTTCAAAAATCATTGAATAATGGGAGAACATATAAAACAATGAAAAGGTGAGTGATATCACTCCCCATAAGGTCATGAAAAAACTTCATATAAGGATTTAATTATTCATGTTAACAAAAAGGTGATCTATAGTGTGGGTTTCATTCCCCCTCCCGCTAAGAGAAAGCCATGAGAAAATTATTCTAACCAGCCTAGAACTATGACCCCCACAAATTCTTCTAAGGCTCTATAAAGGAATTATTCAGAGACCCTTAAGACATACAATCAAGGTAATTCAAAATCTTAATGAGAAGCCACTGATGATAATGATAATGAAAATTATTTTTCATACAATGATATGTAATTCCATTATTTCTTGGATAAGGAATATCCTCTTCGATTGAACCCATCTGTTTCTTGTCTACATTATATTTTGTTATTATTAAATGGTTTGGATCAATCCTTTTGGATGTACATGTTGGTAATTCTCAATCATACGATCATTCCAATGGCTTTAAATCATAATATATATAATTAAATTTCTCATGAAATTCAACAATTAAATTTTTATTATTGGATAATAGTATTGAAAATGATATACATGAAACTAAAATATAAAGGGTAACAAAATCTCCTATACATATATAATTTCAATGTAAATTTCATGTGTTTTATGAGAAGAATATTGGGTTCATAGATCATAGGTGATCTACAAAAATGGTATGAGACCCATCAAAAAATTTATTTATTAATAGTAACAGAGGGATATGTAGCATTTATAGAAAATTTTAAAATAAAGTATGGTGGTTTTAGAAAATTTAGTTTGTATTATTGTACCATGAATAGTTTTAATGGTACAAATATTTTACTATGGTGTTATTATTAAATAAATGTATATATTTTATCATTTACATTACATAATGATGTTAATATTTGATGAAATTTATAGATTTTTCAAATGGACTTACTTGGTATATTTTAAATTATTAACATTATAGGGAGAAGAGTAAAAATTTAATTTTTGAGGAATACTATATATCATTATTGGTTTCTTTATTATCCCACAAAAAAGTGAGTACATATTAGTTTTAATCTCACTATAATTTAGTTTCAAAATGAAACAATCAAGGCTGTCATTTTTATTTTAAGAAATCGTAATGGATAATTCAAGATACATGATTCTAGGATTCCTTGTAGTGATATTGGATACTCTAAAACCATTTCTTTTCTAGGTACTTTGGGATATAATGGCGTAACAAAAATAATGAGCAAAACAACTTAATAGTATTCTCTGATGAATCATAATTACTAAAATCATCCAATGTCTGTATGAGATTACACTGTTTAATCTACCTATTTTGTAACGAATAAAATACAACCTAGGACTAACCATATGAAATTACTATATTAATTATGGAAATAAAGAAATCATAGGGTTGGTGTTATTAGAATATGTAGATGAAATATATTTATCTTGAGAAATAAATACAATTTGGATAAGTTTGATGTTATGTTGGATGTATGAGTTTTTTTTGGGTCACTCAACAAATATAAAATATTAATTAAATTACTATAAAATGAATATTGTTGTTAAGAAAAAAAATATATCAACATTAGTTAAATGATTCAATTTTATGATGCTTATTAATAATTATAATGGATTAATTATTATTTTGTTGAAATAAAATTTTGTTATTCTAAACTACTTTTCTTAGTAATTGAATAATTAGATGTTTTCTCTTTGGGAGTAAAAATACACAAAATCCATATTCAAGAAAACTCATAATGATAATTTTTTTAAAATTCTAGATAGAACGTATAGATTATTATTGAAACCATAAATTGAACAATGAATATGTGTGAACAAATAACATTCATATCTCAAACATTTCTAAATGATGATTTAGAATTTGAAGAAGAGCTCAGTTAGGTTGTCATTATGTAGGAGGATTAAAGATAGGTTACTAAGAAAATGTTATGGTATTTGGAGAGACCCCATTATAATAAATAATTTATTTGAATAATTTTATATTCATTAATAATCTGAATGATTCTGGATATATAGTGGGAAATGTTTTTTCTCATGATTATATCTATGAAAAAATATCTTATTAAGGGAATGTTTTTTTTGTTTCATAGTTGAAAAAAACTGTTATTTAATAATATTTTATTAATCATATAAGAGTAATGTTATACTATATTTATGTGGATGACGACATTTTTGGTTCATTAAATCAATCAATAGTTTATGAGTTTTCTAAATAAAGGCCAAAGAGTTTGAGAGGATCCGTATAATTTATCAAAAAATATTTTTTTTATATAGATATAAAAAATATAGAATATATGTTAATAAATATGGTTTTATATTAAAGTAAATTAATAATATTTAGATGCCACTGTAGTATATTAATATGAACACCCATGGGTATAAGACAAAATATGAATGATTATTTTGAAAAAGTACATTAAATATGGACACATATACATGTACAATACCATTGAAAATGTATTTATCTATCAATAATAAATGAATACCATTCATGGATCTACTATAATCATTGATGGATTCTAGGGACACCCTCCTCCAGTTTAGGGGGTGGAAGAATTTAGAAGGTCTTTATTTCTCTACCATCACTACATATAGTAATATTTTTGTTATTCAGAAAAATTAATCTAATTTAACTAAGAAATATGTTTTTATGTACCCTTTTGGATTGATACATATTATATATTTCCCCGTGAACAACCGCTTGATGATCTATCTAATGGATTTTATTCAATTCCCCAAATACCACAAGTTATAAACTTTTTCTTCACTCTTTCAAAAATCGATACCATCGATGGAAAAATAAATCTAGATTGGGGTCTGAATAATGGACAATATTTTGGTCCTCGTAGACATTTCCATATCCTCATAAATAGTTTTAGTGAGGATGATGTTTTCCATCACAAATTTATAAAACATTTTTTTATTTAATATAATATATATTCAATTCATTTAGTGATCCAAAATAAATATAATGTTGAAAACTTTAATCATTATATCCATCTATATAAATAATCAAATTTTATCACATAACATTAAAAAAATATTCCATATAATTTAAAAAAAATTATGTAGATTTATCTTTAGGATGAGCTATGAACACTCACAAAAAAGGCTCCAATGTATGAAAGTGTGTTTGTTAATATTTTTTTTCCTCACTCCATACTAAAATCAATATAGTTTAGTTTTTTATGAAATTAGTTTCTTAACAAAAATTAATCATAGACACCTTCTAATTATGTAATTCTTTTAAAGACAATCGGGTGATATTATTTCCATGTTCCAAGGATGATTTAAAATCATTGGTGATTTATTATCCATTCCAAATGTTAATGGTGATTTTGTTCTAATTTCATCTAAATTTACTAGTCAAATATAAAACTTGAGTATAAAATATAATTTTATATATTATATATTATATAAATATTGTATTTTTTATAGATATATATATACTTTTAGAAAAATAAATGACTCACCCTTTCCATTGGTATGTGTATTAGTTCTTGTTGTATTGGTTTCTTATATTAGAATACAAAATTATAAACAAGGTGTTTGTGACATATAGTATCCTCAATGATAAATTAATACACTGAGGATGTTAATATGAATTAAATTTTTTTATTTGGTTTAAAAAAGACATATAGAATCTTTCAATCCTAATGTTGTGGTTTGTGATTCAAATTGTATTTGTATATCAGATCTACTGATTCTGGATTGGAATAAGGGGCATATTGGTAGTACAGTTGTATTACAAATTTGTATTCTAAAAATAGAATCATACTAATATACCTTATTATTTTCCAAAGTGTCCTTATGTAATAAAATTTCTCCCCAAAACACTTTATGTGTATAATTTTGAATTTCTATGTTTACACTAATAAAAGAATGATCTTCCCCTACAATTGAGGTTATTAAATATAAGCCACATTTTTTATTATACCGATATTCCAATAATGAGGATAATTTATGTTTTGGTACGGTTGTTATTCCTTCTAAGACCCTCACTCAGAATATTTTTATTCAATTATTGGTTATAAAATATTTTTAAAATAAAAACAATTTCATGGGAAAAATATGTAATATACAATCAATTATTTAATATTTTCTTGTGGAAATTTTTAAAGAATTACATATTTGAAATTATTTTTAACATCTATCAGTAGAGGAAATATTTATCTAATGTTATACTCAGAAACACATATATAAAAATAGTCATAAAGGGTAGTTATACCTTAGTAATAAATTGAACTCAAAATTGGTTCATAAAATAAAAATTAGAAGTGGGTATGGATTTTTTTCAACAATGGATCTTTTGAGTCAATTTTTACTAATGAGTCAATTTACGTTAAGAATTTGATATTTTTTTTAGAAAAAATATCACTACTTTGAATTCAAATTTAATATAAATAATAATTTTTTAAAATAATGTGTTTGAGAAGTCCTTTATGGGTGTGATTGGTAGATTTATATTTCAGAATTCAATAAGTCCATGTTTTTTTGTATGTTTTGTTTATGTGTGAATTATTTTAAAAAAACATCATGGATGTTTTTGTGATAATAGAGATAAGAATTGTCAAATATATTAATGTTAAAATGAATATAGTATATATAAATATTATGTTGAATAATATTTATAATTATAAATTACTCATAATAATATTTTAGAGTATGTATGATTAAAAAATATTCTAGTGGGATATTTTTCATTCCTATAAGAAGGAAAATATTTTACAATTTATAATGTAATATTGGGTTTCTATATCAACAAAAAATGTTTAATAAAAACGTTCCACAAGACATTCTATATAGAATCATTGGATAAGATAGACTACAATTTATTTAGGGTTAATTAGTTAAAATATATTAATAAACTATAGTAATTCTTCTCAATGTTAAATCATGATGAATCATTTCAATAATTTACGGATGAAAAAAATAAAGATAAGATATTTTTTATGTGATGTTATTGGAGAACACAATTTATTACAAGATAATTATAACAAAAAAACAATTATTATATGTGTTTATTATCAGTTTGTATTCTTTTATATATAAAATCATAAAGGGTTTTCATAATATAATGGAAAAATATAAAAGTATACATTATTTTTCAGAAAATTAAGAAACATCAATATTTATGTGATTTTTTTAAAATAGAAATATATTTTTATGCACATTGTGATACATCACAGGAGTACAACACCTATATAATATTATACAAGTTGAATACATATAATCTTTTTTTTTATAATTTTATTGAAATTTATGTACATTATTAATTTAATACATTGATATATCACTAATTCTAGATGAATAGTTAATATTGTTAGTGTCAAAATTAACCAATAGGGACAATAACATGACGTATAAAACAAAAAAGTCCCCATTATTCTACTTTATAATCAATAAGACATATATATTACATCAATGAAAAGTGACTTCTAAAATCCAAAAGTTTCGAACATTTTAAACCCTAGTAGAATCATAAAAATATATAAAAATTTAATTTTAGATAAACATTGAATTACTTTTTCTAACCCACTATGATATTTATTATGATATTCTTACTAAGTGATTATATTTCAAAATCCGATAGTATTCAATATTATATTCATCTAAAAATTTCTTTCTTTTACTATAAATTATTTAAAAATTTTAAATCATTAAAATTTATCCCTTATTCATTTTAAGGACACCAGAACAATAAAATATAAATTTTTTATTATTTTATAGAAAGTTAAAAGAGGTAATAGAAATAATTACATACAAAAAAAGGGAATTATTTTATTAATCATCATATATCAAGACACCTATATCAACTATATAATTGTCTCTAAATTTTAATGCACCTATTTTGAAAAATTATTACAATGAAAATAATTATAAGAGGAAAAATAATATTTTGTATAATGCATCATGTCAAATTGTTGAATAAATAATATTTTTCGAAAAATTTAATTTCAATTTTTTTAATTGGGTTGTATTATTTTTATTTTTTTATGTATGAGTTAGTTTTTCATTGAGGGGATAATGAATTATATGAAAACTGAAAATTTTAGGATGATGGACAAAACAATGAGATAACATCAAATGTGAAAACAGTTGAAATAATGCTTTATTCCATTAATTTGATATATATGAATCCAATAAAGAACAAACTATGTACATAGTTAGTTCAAATTACTTTTAAAACGAAAATTATTTTAAGAATGATATATAAATGTTTGTGATTTTCCATACTAGTTTTATTACAATTAAGATGTCTCAATATAATTCTAATTATTAGTTTATTAAAAAAATGTACTTATTAATTAAATAAATTTTGGTATAATATGATAATGTAACACTAAAATATGATTCAATTTTAGATATTATACGACTAATGGGTCATTTTAATGTAGTCATAAAAATTCCAATGATTATGATTGTGATTTAATTTAAAAATGTAATATAGAAAAAAGATATAGTGTATTGATGGTTGGCTTAAATGGTCATATATGAGATAAATATTCATAAAGATAATATAAAAGCTAATTTATCAATGAAGTAATGGTGTACTTGTTATGTTATTCTATGCATGAAACAAATATTTTGGGATCCTTAGACCTGGTATTACATTGATGACTTACATATACTATATAGAAGTATAATCTAATGGGTATCATAATGTCTTATGGATGATAAATGTTTTTTGGATTCAAACCTAGTCATGATAATAGAGTTTACACCCTTTTAATGACCAATAATATGATAAAAAGGATCAAAAAAGTAAGTGAATTTAATGGTATATGTATGAAATGTTTTATTTCCATGTATTATTTTTATAAAATGATAATTTTGAAATGAAATATTTCTATATAAGGATGATAAATTGGATTGATTTATGTGTTAATATTAATTCTTCAGGGCATGGGATGTTTCTTTCCCATAATAAAATTCTAATTTATTACCTTCTAATATTTTTAATCCAATATGGGAGAATACTGTAAACATATTTGCAAATTAATATTGCCTGTAATTGAAATATGAAACAATACTAAATATCATGATCATTTTGCTTTATAAAATACCTGAATTTTGTTATTAGAAAATGAGTAAATTTAGATTTTAAATTTTATACCATATAGTAATATAAAAAAACATTATAAACTAAAGACGGTTGTTCAATATTTTTTAAATTATAATCATAATGGTATGTTTTATTATCATATTCTAAACTTGAAGGCTCATTATAAAAAACTGACATTTCGTATAATAATACCATGTAATAAATAATACATTCATAACCAAAACAAACCTATGATGTTTAAATATTTATAGAGATATGGACTAGATAATTTACAATGAATATGATTATAGGGGAAGTGAATGGAATATATAATAATAAGAAGAACGGGAATTATGAAGAATGGATTCAAAAATGGTACAAGATTTATATATAAAATAGAACCTAATTAAGGATAAATATTTACAATAGGAAGATGAAAAAAATGAGTCTAATTTTAATTATTATAAATATAATCATGCCCAAGAAGAGTCACTTCTTGTTTTAGTAGTTTTATTTTTAAAAATTATATCACAATCCATCTTTAAAATTTTTAGAATATTGTTTTTAGTTTTCCATCAACAAAATTCTCACAATAAATCATCTATCATTTTATTTGTTAAGTTGAATCAACAAAAAATCATATAATAATTTTTTTATTATGTTATAATAGGATATATAATTATAAAAACTACCTAAATGGTTTTAAATAATATTTTTAAATGTGAAATTAAAATAAATTACCTAAAAGTCGCCAAAAATCATAATCTTTTTAATTATATTTAATTTTTAAATAGATCTAATATTTTTATATATTTTGGATATCAATTGACTATTAAAATTTAAAGATTTTTCTTTTTTTAAAAATAATTTATCATTACTCTTTAGATTTGAAAAAATGAGATGACTATAACCATGTTGTGGTATTTTCTTATTTTGATATATTTTTGGGAAATATTAATTTTAAATTTGGTTCGGATCGTTATCTTTTATCATAAACCATTATTCATTACCTTTTCATTTTAAAATTTTTAAAATTAAGAGATCTATGATATAACATATCATTATTTTGATATGTACAATAATCATTTGTGTTTTAAGTTACTTTTGATTCCTTATAATTCTTTTCTATTGTAGCTATCTTTTATTTTTCAAAATAAGAACTCCCAGACCATTAATTCCCATGAAATCATCAGAGAATGCATAGCCTACATGGAATCCCATGGTAGTATCTATTTTGACCATCACTTTTTAGATATTACCTATTTTGAATGTTCTTGTATTTACATTTATATTTTAAATTATTCATGCTTATTTTCAATTTTAAATGATATTATTTTTATTCATTGAGTATTATTTTGTTTATTTTGATATATAACTTAATGGATACCCAATAATATTTTGAATATTATTTACTTGAATATGGGGATGAGTATTTTTTCAATAATATTGACCTATTAAAATTATATTTTAATAACTATATTTTTTATTTAGATCCATTGAATATTTGTATATATTATTATAGGATTTAATTTTTTTGATTGGGAATTTTTGGTGTCATTGATCCTCAATATAAAATATTAAAAATATTAAATATATTAAAACATGTGATTTTTATTTTAAATAATGGATTCCCCATGATCTATGTCTAAAAGTGAAAATTTTGGCTTCTATATTTTTCAATATGTGGGGTAAACCCTACAAGCGGTTAAAAATCTATTTTCATAGGGGCCCTTAGAATTTCATATTCATTAATGAATTATATAGATAAATTGGATAATAAATTAAATATGAAATAAATTAATTTAATTTATAATTATGAGACCTATCTAGTTGTGTATATAGGTTCCCTTATAGAGATTCTATAGGGATTTTTGTAGAACCTAGATAGTTGAGAGATCCATGGTCGATATAATCAACATTGATTGATTTATGAGAATTCATGATTCAATGAATAGAATAAATGGGTATCACCAATAGTATCGATACATATTTGTTCATCACAGATGAGAAATCCTTTAAAATGGGAAGACATTGTTATTTGTGTAACCTTTCTCCACAATTTCTAGTTTCAATCATGTATGATAGTATTATTTTAATTAATCTTTTTACATCAGTAAAATCGTAACTATATTAATATTATAATCTAAAGACCTATAAATTATTTATTTTGAAAATTCATCATATATTTTTGATTTTTAGGACTACGATCTTTGTCCAGGTTCACAATTTTATAGATGAACTCAGTTTATTGGCTGGGTATTTATCCCCTTATTCTTTTCCAAATCATTTCTAGCCTTTAGTAGGATTAAAATTTTACAAATGATCAGGAACATATTATTATAGGACAATTATCCAATGATATTTTTTGATACTGGTGAGGGATGTGATGTCTTATGGGAAAATATCCATGGATTGATGATCCATATATTACATAGGAGACAAATAGTCCTAGATAAGTATGAATTGCATGAAAAATGGGTGGGTAAATGAATATTTATAAATTAGGTTAATCAGAAGTAGGAAATATGATTTTTCATGTTTCCTTAAATTTTGATTTAAGAACATGCATAGTCATTGAAGAATATGGATCTTGATTTTGGGTGACTTTTTATAAAAAAGTGGACAATTCAGATATTTTATATGTACATGTCCTGTACTTAGGAGTACACGACCTGTAACTGGTTACCGAGTACAACTTCATCTTGGGTGTGTAATGGCCGAAAACGGCAATGGGGGTGATGTATCAGACCACTAATGTCAATGGCCGATTTAAGAAAATAGAGGGTGTGTTCATTAGCATCACATGCCATGTAATTTTCTTTTATTTGACATATCGGTCTAGGGTCTTGTCTAAACCTCATATTCATCTTCTTCTTGCCATGTATTGTAAAGGGGGCATAAATAATAAATGATTCTCTTCCAAGAATACTATCCCTCATTAGTTCCCTAAATCAAACTCTGATGGGTGTGTTGGAATCCCACCGGTGATTTGTTCCTCCTTCCAGAGCTTATCCTCCTGTTTCCCCTCCATTCATATGTTATTAAGGGTTTAAAATTTTGGACATTTTTGTTGATCTATGATGTTCTAGGTCGATTTAAGGGTCGATGTTTGAGAGTTTTCATCTTACAACATTGATGTAGGTTTTTTGTTTCTTTTCATTGTTTTTATTTGTGTTTTATATACTAAAATGTCGATTAACCCTGTTTTGAGTACTTCGTGTTAAAGAAATTGAACCCTATTTTATTTGATTTAGATCGATTGTAAGAATAATGATTTTTTGTGGTATTATATGAAATTTCATGTTTTATAATCACCCCATGGATGATTTTTATTTTTTGAATTTTTAGGGTTGTTTGGTCCAGGTTTCCAATGAGGTAGTCCTTGTTTCATTTCCCTTCTTCACATGATGGAATTTATTGTCTTTTACAACTAATTAAATTATTGTGATATGCAATGGTTTTGTTTTGTCATGTATTAGTTGTAATTACATGGGATACATGATAGTTTATATGCATGATTGATTTACACAGGGTTGTGAGAACCTGGTGTAGTAACACCATAGAGAGAATTGACATTGAGTGCTTCCTCAAAGTGTATGTTATATTTCATGCTTCATGACCAAAGAGGGGAATGATGGTTAGTTATCCCCCAGAGTGTCTATAGTTTATATTATGAGACCATAGATGGAATTGGCATTGAGTGCTTCCATAATGTGTCTTTAGTTATTGATGAAAGACTATAAGGGGAATTGACAGTGAGTTCTTCCTCATAGTGTGTTTTCCTTTTATTGCATTACATGGCCATAGGAGTGAGATTGTCTGAGCTACCTAGAGTGTTAATGTAAATATTGTGTGTTTCTGACATGACTTCCAAGCGAAAGCACAATATTGGATTCATTACTATTAGGTAGTCATCTGAGATATCATCTTCTGATCTTTAATTAACTAAATGATGAACATTAAATGAAAATAAATGTAAATGGAAACTATATGATTTTTTACTTTGATGTACTCCAGGTTTCACTGCAATATTTCCATTATTACCATCTATATATATTCTCACCGATATTTTGGAAAAAATATATTGTTGGATGCGTACAGGTCTTTATCAAACACCTTATTTGGGTCATGTTTTTTAATCCCAAATAGGTTATACGGTTGAAATTATAGAAAAGGCTGAGTTCCCTTCATTGTAAATTACATGATTTCAGTGGATATGGAGAGAATAAAACCAAGATAAGGATTGTGACGTTGTAGAAGTTTATTTTTTTTCTTTTGTATTTTTGTTTTAGTAATTTTTTTCAATATTTTTTCTTCTTTGGTGGCTTTCTTTGACCGTGGTGAAATAAATCATTTATATATGTTCTCCAGTTGTTTTTTACTATCATTCTTTGGCTGTTTGTTTCCATTTAGTGGTATTACTAATTCTTATTCTATTTATTGTTTACATATTCTTTTTTACTCTACTAAGGAGGGAATTGTTTCCAAACAATCACACACAGGGCCCTCTCTTCTATTTGGTAGCCTCTAGAATTCGGGGAAATGTTCTTGAGGCCATGTGACCAACTGGGTACAGGGAACCATTGGGTGGAACCCTGAATCGGGATGATACAAAGTCGTATCATAGGGGTTTCTTTTCTTCTTTGACTTACTATTTGGATCCTAAAGACATGGATAGGAAAGAATAGGTAGTCAGTAAATATATGGGTCTGGGAGTAGCTTACCCGTGTATAGGGAAAATCCAATATACCTCGAATATTGAAAGTTTTCAAGTTTTGTAATTATCACTATTGATTATATTTCACCATTGGGTGATTCCCATGTTTTTTTCTATTATCATTGATATTATGGATGTTTTATTTCTATTTCAACCTGATTAGATTAGGGTATTCCATCTAATTCATCGTGTAGAAACTTTCTAGAGATCGCATATCATGCATTCATGTCATTCCATTAAGGGTGCATTACTGATTTCATGTTGTTGGGATAGATGTTGTGCTAGATATACATGTTATTATGATAGATGTCATGATAGAATACCTACTATCTTTCTAGGGTATTTCTTATATGTATTGTTTTATTTGGATGGATGCCAAAAACAATCAATGAGGTGTTATGGGCCCCCTAGGATAGGAATTTGGTGGATCATGTATGAAATTTTGTTGAATGTTGTCATGCTATGATATAAATACAAAATACCAACTTTGATTTGTGGGAGTATGGGCCCTCCTTGGTCGAAATTTTTCATCCTTGGACAAAATTTTATGTTTTTATGGGTTCCAGAGAATTTTCAGATGTCTATTGCCCGAAAAACCAGACAACATGGTGTATGGTGTTATGAACACATGCCATGTGTTCTTCTATTCTAGATGTATCAAATTTTCCTAAGTACGTGTTGTGTACTATGCATATACATCGTGTAGTCTTTAACTGTGTGACTGACTATGTGATAAGATACACGGGATAGAAAAACCATTAGTATAATGCACTGTGCCAAGATTGTATACACTATGTTGTAAGGATTGTGTATTCGGCCTTGTGACTAACGACAAGGGTGGATAAAACATATGTTGTACATGCCTTGTTCTATTATTGTATTCTGTGTAGTGTCGAACGTGTCACCAATAGTGTGACAAATGACAAGGGTGGTTATAACATAAGTGGAACACACCGTGTTTATGGTGAACATGACTTATACTATTACCCATGATATAATCGTGTGGTTTATCTGTGTATATGAACTCGGGAAGGAGGGAAAAATCTAGAACATGCCATGTTTGAGGGTGAACACATCATTTATATAGGGGCGACATGACCAGTTTTGGTAGGGATTCACGCCATGTTAAAAGCTTAATGTAACATGTCGTGTAGGTTTTTTACACGTTGTGTACCTATGTTTTGTAAATGTCATTTTTTATTCATCTCTTATTCCTAATTTCACTTCTATGTTTTAGTCTATGATAATCTTGAAATTAGGTTTGTGCTTAAACTTGATGATTCATTCCACTGAGATGTCTTCTGGTTTTACACAAGATACATAGAGGACCTCTAGCTATAGGGTTAGGGTTGGATAGTTCAGATAAGGCTTTATGAGATTTATGCAGACCTACCAGGGAGAACCACATCATGTCCCATCTATGGTAGAGTTGACATAGGGTTTTCAACAATATCATCCTCCCACATTCTTAGGGGATGGAGGACCTCTAGCTATAGGGTCAGGGTTGGAAGCCATGACGTCTATCCTCAAGGATCTCGAGAAGCCTCTAGAGAGGAGGGTGATGATCTATATATACATGCTACCTGATTCATCCTAAAGATAGTGGGATGTTATCTCCCAATAGGGGTACCAAAATTTTATTTCTTGGTATGAGTTCCAGTGGACCTTCAATGACTATTTCTACCCGGAGACCATGTGGACATACCAAGCCTGAGATTTCATGGGTCTTGTAAGGGGTAATATTTTAGTCATGGATTATTCATCTATCTTCACATATATGTAGTGATTCACACCCATTCTAGGAGGGATGAGTTATTTATTGCGAGGATGTTTGAAGAAGGTCTCTATGATGACTTATAATACCAGGTAATAATATTCATGTTGAATTCCATATCCTCTATAGTAAACCAGACGCCGATTAGTAAGAGTAATCTAAGGGAGTCTGGAGCACTTATCTAGGGTGCTTTGGAATCAAGATTTGGTACTTCTTCAACTAACATTCAGAAGTGTTGTAGGGAGTCTATGTGTAGTGATCTGAGTAGAAGGGATACATATTTAGGTATCCAGGTGGTATGCTACCAGTGTGGTAATAGTGGGGAAATGATACCCATGTTCCTGTGAGTCCTAGTTGTGTGCTGATCTTGATGAAAGATGGGGAATCTTCAACGTTTATCTAGTTTTACCAACAATAGAAAGTGATAGGAGTTCTTTTTTGACTCCATGTTCAGAAGTATGACCACATGCTTCTCACCAATCTCGGAACTGGTGTTCATTTTTCCGTTCAGGCTGAGGAGGAGTCCATGGCCAAGGTATCCCGTCGGCATGGTTTCTGTGACAAAATGGTGGATCATCTTGTGGTAGTCAGGTAGGGTCACCTGGATGCGGTACTGGTCAAACATTTTCAGTTGAGCAGACCCATCATGACCAGGAACCTAGACCCTCTATAGTGAGAGGTACAATTATAGTTGTCTCAATTTTAGCTTATGCATTTTTTGATACAGGGGTTTCCAATAGAATTATATTTATGTCTATTTTAGATATCATTGTGGTCTGTATATTTACTTATCGGGATTTTATGACTCTAAAAACTACTTTGGGGCTAAGAAAGGCTATTGTATGTTAGTGTAAGGAGTTGCCTATTGAGGATGGTGGGTTTAACTTCTGATGGGACCTCTACGTCATAAATATGACATGCTTCAACATCCTTCTAGAAATGGACTGGTTTGTATTTTTTAATATTTTTTTTACTTAGATTGCCATATGTTGAGTATCACATCACTCAAGGGTGTTTATTTTATACACAATGGTGAATGGGCAGTTTAGGGAACCATATTTGGACTATAGAATCTTGGGTTGGGTGGAATTACAGACCAGATTGCTAGCTTATATCTTGATGAATATGGAACTTCACAAATGGACATCCAACAAGTAGTGGATCATTTGATGGATTTCTTTAAAAATTAATTTTTAGGTTTTCCTCTAGAGTGAGAGGTTGATTTATATATTTAGTATAGTGACCCAAGCCTTTTACATAAAACATTTCATGATTTTAATCATAATTAACCATCAGAGTACAAGCCAAGGATCGTTTAGTCTTGTGTCTTGGAAGACTAGGTACATAAAACATAAAACAAGGGGCTAAAAAATTCTTTATTTAATCTCCATAAAGAGATTATAACTACCTTTGAGAACTTACATTTGCATAGGGTGCCCTGGGGAACACATGAACAATGGGATGAAATAAAAATGCCCAGTAAGGAAATGAACATAAGGATACATCTCAAGCACAAGAGTTAAGAGGCGTGACATAATAATATAAAAAGCATGAAACATATGAAATAATTTAATATAAACATGGGATCCTATAATCATGGAATCATATAAATGTGGCGGAATAATAAATCATATCTCTAGTATGGGTCATGACTAACCACCAATCTCATTTACCATTTCAGTACGGTTCAAGGCTAACCGCCAATCCTGTTTCACATCGCATCTCATGAGACTTATCCATACCCAATGCATTGGAGCGCTATCTGGGCGCACCCATCTGAACATATTCATGAATATTCTTTCCACATAATAACTTTTCCTCCTAAATAATCATACATAATCAACCATACATAAACATAAGGATACACATGGAAAGAATTGGGTACCACAATCATGACATAAATGATATCTAATGGGCGTATCAAGAATGTGTCCATGAAAGGAAGGGATTAGAACATAAATGGAAATTAATAGGGTAAAATGGGAATATAACATTTTAATTGGTGTCAAATAGAAGTGACAACATATTAGAAATGTATTTTAAAAACATTAGAAATAAAACATTTTTGTGCGGTTTTAAGGAAAACACTCTAGATCTTTTCTAATAGAAAAGAGGAAATTCTATTATATAAAACCATATTTTAAGAAATAATGATTTCATAATAAAAATAATGATTTTATAAATACAATGGTGTCTTAAAACAGAGGATAGAGTGAACTTGAAATTTGGGTAAAAATTAGGGAAGTCCCCTTAAAACCGATTTGCTTATCGGAAAGTTCTAAGGAAGGAATCTTTCAAAAAAAACGTATATCCCCGAAACAAGGTGATGAAAGGGTCATGATATTAGAGTATTTTACAAATAATCATTATTCATAAGACTCACATAGATAGATAATATAACACCATTTCGAAAGAAAGATAAGGCAACCTGAATTAATAGAGAAGGTTCGGGTAGAATTCGTTACGATTTTATCGGCATGGGTTCGGGTGTGACCAAGAGGGATTGATGATAGAGAAATGGGGTTCCTAATCACTTATAAATCAAGAAGGAAGTATGGGGAAGGTTTTTAAACTTACCCCATCATTTTTTGGTACACATATAAAGGCATAGTATAGAGGAAAATCTTGATTAAGAGCGAAAAGGAGAGGATCCCTTACCTCAAATTTGGTGGTGTTCTCCACTTGTTATTATTGACCTGAATAAACAAATTAGGATTATTAATTCATAAGTCCATAACCTCTTATATATTTAATTTATTTATTATAAACCTTTCTAGTTCATTAAAATCCTTTTTGATAAGTTATAAGGGTCAATTTCATTGTTCGGGCTCATTTGTTTACATGGCTTTAAAAGAGCAGTTCACTTATATTCATATTTGGATTATATTCAAGATGAAAGTTGTTTTCTAGAATTGAATTTACATTCTTTAGTTCATATACAAGAGATTACATAGTTTTAATTAGGTTACATAGAGTGATGTCGAATTATTATATATATAACCTTAGTGATAACCGTTTTTGTTAATCGAAGGATTTGGTTACAACGAATGTGTTTTTAATTATATCTTAATTCCATTTGTAACAAAAGATTACAGAACAAAGAGTAAGATATATTACATATATAATAATCAGGTTCAAACATAACACAAATGGTTTCATGAGAATAATTAAAGATAACGTTAGAAATTGATAAACTGTTGTCCTTGAATGTGCTAAATTAGCACATCTCAAACGGTGCTTTCATTTCTATCAAATAAATGGGTGGTGAAAGGGGAGAAGATAATGAAATATACCATTAGCATGAAAACATTCCAGTACATGTATGTTACTGTATTTATCATTTTATTTTGGTGAATTGATGTGAGGAAAGATATAAAAATAAAAGAACTTAAAAGAAAAGAATAAATCGGGAAGAGGAATTTTACCTATTGAGACTTCCTCGTTTGAGAACCTCTTAAGGGGAGAGGTTTTGGTATTCTGAGGAGGCTGAGAGCTTTTTCACGTGGGGTAGGACCTTGGGGAGAGATTTGGGAAGAATAATAGCAAGGAACATGGCTTGAGAGGAGTGGAGAGAAGAGGGAGTGAAGGGGGGTTTTTATAGTGGAGAAGAGGAGGGATTTCACAATATTATAATCATTAATATATTATTTCTTCAAAAGACAGGTAATAGTATGTATTCCATCACCATGAATTTTAAATGGGTCCTGTGAATTTGAACCAAGGTTCGTGACATCAGCCATGTTTCTAGTAATAGTATATTTATCTTATAATGTTCATATACGGTAAATTACCGTATTTTACTACTCATCAAAAAATTCATGTATTTCAGAAAACTCCCAAAAATTCACCCCATCCATTTTTCAATGTGTAGAATCCAAAAAATAATCCCATTTTTCAAAAATAATTTTCTAAATATGATTATTTTAATATTTAATTTAAATCATTGTTCATTATCGAAAACCAGTTTTAATATATTCATTAACATATTCTAAAATATAGGTATATCGTACTTCCAACTTGAATATTATTTTTATACCACCATAGGTGAGGTCAATATTCATTAGGTAATATCACTATTCATAAGGGTATGTTAATATTCATTAGGGTAGGTTACAATTCCCCAAAAATTATGTTTTCCCTATCGGACTCCAAATAACTTACTGATTACAACGGTGTAAGAAGGATTTTCAAAATTCCAAACACAGAAGTGACAAAATTATGTTTAAAGATCACTTATCACTTAGTAGTTCAATATTTTGTGTTTTCAATTGATTTTTATGACATATTTATAAGAAGGAAATTTCCATTGAAAACACTGGGTCGTTACATTCTTCCCCCGTTAAGAAATTTCGCCCTCGGAATTTCATTTTACATTCCCGGCCAAAAACATATGTGGGTAATTTTCCTTCATTGATTCCTCCAATTCCCATGTTCTTCCTCAAACGTATGGTTTCACCATATTACCTTGACCGGATGAGTATACTTGTTGCGTAGAACTTTGTCTCTAAGGTCCAAGATCTTCACTGGCTACTCCTCATAAGAAAGGTCATCCTCCAACTGCACCAACTCTGAAGTGAGTACATGCGAGGAGTCTGGTATGTACTTTCTTAAGAGGGATACATGAATGACATAATGTACATTTGACAAGGTAGGTTGAAATGTCAGTCAATAGGCCACAACTCCGACTCGATCTAGGATCTCTAAGGGGCTGATGTATCTGGGACGTAACTTCCCTTTCATCCCAAACCTCATGACCTTATTCCATGGAGATATATGTAGAAATGCCATGTCTCAAACTTTGTACTCAAGGTCACGTCGACAGTTATCTGCATAACTCTTTTGTCGACATTGGCCTACCTTGATATGATGTTGAATGTTTTTTACCTTCTCCACCATTTCTTCGACCATTTCAAGTCCTAGAAGCTTACGCTCACCGACTTCATCCCAACATGTCGTATTTTTGCACCTTTTCTTATAAAGGGATTCATATGGTGCCATCTGGATGCTCGAGTGGAAACTATTGTTTTATGTGAACTCAACCAATGGGAGATGCTGATCCCAACCACCTTTGAATTCAAGAGAGCAGGCTCTTAGTATATCTTCAAGCATCTGAATAGTCCTTTCAGATTAGCCATCAGTTTGGGGGTGATTTGCCGTGCTGAAATTTAATTCAGTACTCAAATCATGTTGAAGACTCTTCTAGAATATAAATTTGAACATTGGATTGTGGTCAGAGACATTTGAGATTGGAACACCGTACAGTCTCACCACTTCCTTCACATATAACATTGCATGTTGTTCAATTGATAGATCTTCCTGAATATCGATTAAATGGATTGTCTTGGGGAGTTGGTCAACCACAACCCATATCACATTATTTCCCTTCTACGTCTTTGGGAGACCCATGACAAAGTCCATTGTAGAATTTTACCATTTCTACATAGGTAAAAGCAATGGTTTCACCATACCATTTGACTTTTGTCACTCAACTTTAACTTTCTGACATACCAAGCACCTTGATATATATTCTGCAATCTCCTTCTTCATGTTATCCCACCAGAAGTGTTCTCGGAGATCATGGTCCATTTTGGTACTCTTGAGATGGATAGAGAAGGTCGAGCTATGTGCATCATTCAATATCTCCTTCTTTATATCTAGATCATATGGTACACATAATCGCGTCTCAAATCTTACAACTCTTTCCTCATCAATTTTGAAATTAGAGGATTTCCCATTTTTAACAGCTTCCACCCTTTTCTGAATTTCCACATCCTTTCTTTGAGAAACCTTTATTTTATCCATGATGGATGGTTGAGCAATAATTTGAGAATGTATTGATGATGTTCCTCCCTTAATGATTCCCATGTCCATCCTTTTCAAATCTAAGAAGATCAGATCCTTTTCAATTTTCATCATTGATAAAGATGAATGATCCATTCTACATAGAGAATCCGCCACCTTGATTACCCTACCGGGATGGTAGTGGATTGAGAAGTCATAATCCTTGATGAGGTCTATCCATCATCATTGGCGCATATTAAGCTATTTCTGTGTGAATATATATTTCAGACTCTTGTGGTCAGTATATATCTCACATTTTCCCCATTGAGATAATGCCTCCATATTTTCAACACAAAGATCACAACCGCCAACTCAAGATCATGGGTGGGGTAGTTTTACTCATGGATTATCAGCTGGCATGAGGCACAGGCTATCACTTTTTCATTTTTCATTAGCACACGTCATATGACATTCTTAGAAGCATCACTATACACCACAAAACTTTCTCCACTTAAAGAGAGTGTGAGTACCGGAGCAGTGATAAGACTCTTTTTCAACTCCTTGAAATAGTCTTCACATTCATCTGTCTAGATGAAATTTACTACCTTCCATGTCAGCTTGGTCATTGGGTTAGAAAATCATGAAAAGTTCTTCATGAATCTTCGATAACACCCAGCTAGACATAAACTATTGCAGATCTCTGTTACATAAGTTGGCCATAGTCGCTCTTCAATTGCCTTCATCCTAGAAGGGTCCACAGATATCCCTTTCCTAGTGATAACATGCCCCAAGAATGATACATCCTCCATCCATAACTCACATTAATTTTACTATGCATACGACTTCTCCCTTCAGAATGTTTTTAACACAGTTTCCAAATGCTTCTCACAATCCTCCTTGATCTTGGAGTAAATCAGAATATCATCAATAAAGACCACCACAAATTTGTCAAGGTAATCTCTAAAGACTCTATTCATTAAATCCATGAAAATTACTTGAGAATTAGTGAGTCAAAAGTGAATCAATATGACCTCATAGTTTCCATACCTCCTTTGAAAGGTAGTCTTGGGAATATATACCATCCTCAGCTTTAGTTGGTGATATCCCGACCGAAGGTCCACCTTAGAGAAATAACGGGCCCCACGAAGCTGATCGAACAAGTCATTTATCCGTGGAAGGGGATATATGTTCTTTATAGTGATTTTATTGATCTCACGATAATCAATGCAGAGTGGCATTGATACATCCTTCTTCTTGACGAAGAGGATTGGAGCACCCCGCGATGAAGTACTCAGGCGTATAAAACCCTTCTCCATATTCTCCTGTAACTGCTTCTTCAGTTCTTCCAGCTCTATGGTGGCCATTCTGTAAGGTGTCTTTGAGATTGGAAGAGATCCGGGGATATGTTCAATTGAGATCTCAACCTCTCGGTCAGGAGGAAGACAAAGAAATTTTTCAGGGAATACATCAGTGTAATCCCTCACAATGGGCATGTCTTCAAGCATGATTCTATCCTTTTTCCTAATCATTTGAGCTAGATATGCATGATGATAAGGAATAAATATCCACACATGAGACGATTATTCGAAAGGAGATTAATCTTCCTCCTTCCACTTGAAATGAATCGGAGGATTCTTCGGGATGTGAAGAGTAATCTCCCTTTCCCGATAGTTGATGCTGGCCTTGTAAAAAGACAGCCAATCCATGCCCAAGATAGTGTCAAACTCCACTAAAGGATGTATGACCAGATTTTATGGGAGGCTCATTCTACAAACGTTAACCGGGGAGGAGTTAAAAACCATGTATTCAATGATTTCCCCATTCGTTGTTCTCACAGATAATGTTTCCTCCAAATTTTGTGGTGGTGGTTGAATAGTTCTACTAAACATGTAAGATATGAAACAATGTGTAGAACCGGAATCAAATAGCACATTCACTATTCATGAATGAATAACTAGCGTACCTGTCATCACATCATTTTCCGACTGCACCTCAGTAGTAGTGATAGCATAATACCTTTTTTATTGCCTTGGAGGTTGTTGCTGATTGCCTCCGACAACCCTCGTCTTATGACAATTTTTCGAATAATGCCCAAGCTCTTTGAAGTTATAACACTGCACCCCATATTGAGTGTTGATCTGAAAATTCCTTTATTCTTCATCATTAGCGGTATTTTTCATACCCCTTCAGCAATTCTTGGCCAAATGACCAAACGTTCTGATATTGAGGCAATTCTTGGTTCCCTTCAAATAGTTACCAAGATGCCTCTTCCCACAATTTTTTTAAAGATTAAAGTTGAGATTCTTTCCATCATGGTATTTTTTTGATGGACCACCCATGTTGTTTTCCATCTTCCTCTTCTTGTAACTAGGCCCATGAGACCACTGAGAGTCTCCAATCTCCATTTCAACATTGAGGGCACAACATACAATGTCCTCATAAATGTCGATGTCTTGAATCACCAAAACGTTTTGTAGACTCGGCTTTAGTCCACTAAAGAAGTGATCCACCATGCTTTCGGTGTTCATGGAAAATCCAAAGGCGTACCTTTCAAGCCTTGTAAATCTTTCTTCATATGCCCCGATGGACTCATCTTCCTTTTTCTTGAAACCGACGAACTCTCTTTTCATATTGAGATAGAGGGTTCAAGGAATATATTTGTTGAAAAACATCCTCTTGAATTCCTCCCAATATATGGAATCAATTTCCTCTTTGGAATTTGTATTCTTGATTAGTGTCCACCACTAATGAGCTTCCTCATCAAAACGATAGACTACCAGTACAACTTTCTGTTCTTCCGAGCACTGGAGGACAGTGGAAATCTTTTTAATGGAGTTAATCCATTGTTTGTGAGGAGGGGACCAGAAGACCCGCTAAACATTGGAGGCCTTTTCCACATGAAGTATTCTATGCAAACTTGCACTTTTTTAGAGGAGGGGGAAGTTCCACTTGATTCATGTTATTATTCATAACTCGAGCCAGCTCAGCAAGTACTACCATAATGTTTTGAGCACCCGCTTCCGTCACATCAGGCATGTCATTAGGGAAATTATCACATTTCCTATCAGATTCTTTTTTGGAATGTGTTCTTCTATTTCCCACCATTAACTAAGAAAAAGAATTTATAATTAGAGGTCTTGAATACTTATCTATTGAGCATAAAGAGGAATATTTGTACTAGGCTCATGAATCTACCAAAGCATATCCCCTAGGAGTGTCGTAACCAAGAGTGCATCAAGGCCCATTATCGTGCACCAGTTCCCATTCGAGTCTTGCTCAAAGAGGTGTTTTTGGGTTTTAGCCCCAGATAAATATGTGACAGATCTGCCTCAACCTACTCGTATCCAGAAAGGGATGTATTTTATTGATATACCATATACACTATACTCACCAAAATTTAGGACTGTATTCTTATACTTAGTCTCATCCTTAAGGTTCTCACTGAGGTGACCTATTCCTAATCTCCAAAAATAACTCGGTCATCCTATGATACCAACTATAGAAACCCAGTCCATTTACAGAAAACATTTCATGATTTTAATCATAATTAACCATCAAAGTACATGCCAAGGATCATTAAGTCTACTATCTTGGAAGACTAGGTACAAAAAACATAAAACATGGGGATAAAAAAATTCATTATTTAATCTCCAAAAAGAGCTTCTGACTTCCTTTGAACTCTTATATCTGCATAGGGTACCATGAGGAACACATGAAAAAATGGATGAGTTAACAATTCCCAGTAAAGAAATGAACATAAGGATACATCTCAAGCACATGAGTTAAGAGGCATGACATAATGATATCCAAAGCATGAAACTTATGAAATCATTTAATATAATCATGGGATCATATAAAAATTTAATCATATAAACATGGAATCATATAAATGTTGAATAATCATAAATAATATCTTTAGTATGGGTCAATTCTAACCCCCAATCTCGTTTCCCATTTCATTGCGGTCAAGGCTAACTGCCAATCCCGATTCACATCGCATCTAGTGAGACTTATCCTTACCCAATGCATTGGAGCGCTATCAGGGCACACCCATCTCAACATTTTTATGAATATTCTTTCCACATAATAATCATTCCACATAAATAACCATACATAATCAACCATACATAAACGTAAGTTTACCCATGGATAGAATTGGGTACCACAATCATGATATAAAACATATCCAATGGGCGTATCACGAAAGTGTCCTTGATAGGAATGGATTAGAACATACATGGAAATTGATAGGGTAAAATAGGCATATATCATGGTAAGTGGTGTCAAATAGAAGTGACAACATATTATAAATGTATTTTAGAAACATTATCATTAAAACATTTTTGTGCGGTTTTAAGGAAAACACTCTAGAGCTTTTTCAAATAGAAAAGAGGACATTCTTTTATATAAAAAAATATTTGACCCAAGAATGTTTTTATGATAATAATACTGATTTTATAAAGACAATGGTGTCTTAAAACATAGGATATAGTGAACTTGAAAGTTGGGTAAAAATTAGGGAAGTCCCCTTAAAACATGTTTCTTATCGGAAAGTTCTAAGGAGGGAATCATTCATAATCATGTATATCACCGAAAGAAAGTGATGAAAGGTTATTGATATTAGAATATTTTTAAAATAACCATAATTCATAAGACTCACATATATAGATAAGATAACACCATTTTGAAGTAATGATAAGTCAACTCGAAAGAACAAAGACGGTTCGGGTAGAATTCGTTACGATTTTATCAACATGGTGTTGGCTGTGACCAAGAGGTATTGATGAGAGATAAATGGGGATTCTCATAACTTATAAATACAGAAGGAAGTATTGGGGAGGTTCTTAAACATACCCCATCATTTTCTAGTACACATATAAAGGCATAGTATAGAGGACAATCTTGATTAAGAGAGAAAAGGAGAGGATCCCTTACCTCAAATCCGGTGGTGTTCTCCACTTGTTATTAATGACCTGAATAAAAAAATTAGGATTATTAATTCATAAGTAAATAACCTCTTATATATGTAATTGATTTATTATAACCATTTTTAGTTCATTCCAATCCTTTTTTATAAGTTATAAGGTTCAATTTCGTTGTTCGGGCTCGTTTGTTTATATTGATTTAAAAGATCTGTTCACTTCTATTCAAGTTTGGATTATATGCAAGATGAATGTGGTTGTCTAGAATTTAAGTTAAATCCATTAGTTCATATCAAGGAGATTAAATGGTTTTAATTATGTTACTTAGAGTGATGTCAAATTATTATATATATAACCTTATTGATAACTGTTTTTGTTAATCGGTGGATTTGGTTACATTGAATGTGTTTTTAATTATATCTTAATTCAATTTGTACCAAAAGATTATAGATCCAGAAAATCTATTAAATAAATAATAATCTGGTTCAAATTATAATTTTTTTTTTCATGACCAGAATTAAATATAACGTTAGAAATTGATAAATTGTTGTCCTTGAATGTGCAAAATTATCTCCTCTCAAACGGTGCTTTCATTTTTTTCAAATAAAATGGTTGGGAAAGGAGAGAAGATAATAAAGTATACCATCAGAATGAAAACATTACAGTAAATTTATTTTACTGGATTTATCATACTATTATGGTGAAGGGAGGTGATGAAATAAATAAAAATAAAAGAACTTAAAAGAAAAGAATAAATTAGGAAGATGAATTTTAACTCTTGAGACTTCCACCTTTGAGAACATCTTAATGGGAGAGGTATTGGTATTTTGAGGAGTCTGAGAGCTTTTGGACGTGGGGGAGGACATTAGAGAGAGATTTTTTCAGAATAAGGGCAAGGCACAAGGCTTGAGGGGAGTGGAGAAAATAGGGAGTGAAGGGGGTTTTTTTATAGTGGAGGAGAGGAGGGTTTCACAATATTATAATCATTAATTTATTATTTCTTCACAAGATAAGGAATAATAAGATTTCCATGACCAATAATAGTAAATGGGTCATGTGAATCCGAACCAAGGGTGGTGACATCATCCATGATGCTAGTCATAGACTATTTATCTTTTAATGTACATATACGGAAAATTACCGTATTTTACAATTCATCAAAAAATTCAAGTATTTCAGAAAAATCCCAAAACTTTACCCCAAAATTTTTTCAACGTGTAGAATCCAAAAATGAAGCCCATTTTTTCAAAAAAATTCTCTATATATGATTATTTTTATTTTTATTTAAAATCATAATTCATTATCGAAAACCAGTTTTAATACATTCATTAACTTATTGTAAAATATAGGTATATCGTACTTCCAAATTGAATATTATTTTTATACCACTATAGGTGAGGTGAATATTCATTAGGGTATATCACTATTCATAAGTTTATTTTACTATTCATTATGGTAGGTTACTATTCACCAAAAATTATGTTTTCCTTATCGGACTTCAAATAACATACTGATTACAACCTGGTATGCTGGATTTTCGAAATTCCGAGCACAGAAGTGACAAAATTATGTTTAAAGATAACATATCACTTATTAGTTAATTATTTTGTGTTTTCAAGTTATTTTAATGAGTTATTTATAAGAAGTGATTTTCCATTGAAAAACACTGGGTCGTTACATTGAGCTTGTGTCTAGAGCAGCACTAGTCACCATTCCTCTTTATAGGATGGATACACTAGTGTTACCGGAGCTCAAGAAGTAGTTAGGGGAATTACTAGAAAATGGTTTCATCCATCCCAATAATTCACCTTGGGGTTTTACTATCCTTTTTGGGATGAATGAGGATACTAACCTCAGAATGTGTGTGGATTATTGAAAGCTGAACCTTTTGACAGTTATGAACCGATATCCATTACTGATGTTTTATGATATCTTTGATCAGCTTTGAGGACCCCGAGTGTTCTTGATGATTGACTTGGAATCCTTTTGTCATCATTTTAATGTTATACCATCATATATACCGCTTATAGCCTTTTGAAGTAGGTATGGTCTATACAAGTTTGTGGTCATGTCATTTGGTTTCAAAAAAATTCGAACATTTTTTATGGAACTGATGAACTGATTGTTCCATCCATACTTAACTCCATTGTGGTTGTTTTCAAAGGCGATATCTTGGTGTACTCTCACAACCTACAAGACCATTCCATCCATCTTGAGATCATTTTGAGTACACAGAGAGAGAATCCGTTATATTTTAAAATCTCAAAATGTCACTTTTGGATGGACCAGATTCACTACATGGGTCATATTATATCAGAGAATAGAGTATCACTAGACCTAGAGAAAGTGAGAGAATTGGTTTCCTAGGTGTGTCTCAAGAACTACATTGAGTTAAGAAGTTTTTTGAGGCTGTATAGTTACTAAAAACGTTTTATAAAAGACTTTCCGTGCTTCGTAGTGAAACATATGGGCCTAACTAAGAAGGGTGTGACGTACTCGTGGATAGATTTTTGGGAGTCATCCTTTCTGGGGCAAAAGGAGAGGTTAAAATTAGCACCGATAAAATTTTTTCCAGAGTAAGGAAAGAGTCACACTCTTTAATTAGATGAATCATGTATCATAATTGGGTCAGTGATAATATAGAAGGAAGGATTAGTTACTTACAGGTCTTGACATTTGAGGCCACATGGGAGGAATTACCAGAAACACAATCTCGAGTTAGCTGCATTTGTGCATGCTTTGCACTGTTGGAGGCATTATCTTTTGGGAGAGTATTTTATAGTTTTCACTAACAAAAAATTCTCAAGTATATATTTATTTCGCGGGATATTAATTTGAGACAACAATGGTGGGTTGAGTGCCTTCACTCTTTTGTCATCGAGCTTTCCTACTCTCTTAAGTATCAAAATGCAATGTCTGATTCTATGAGAAAGAGGACACATATACATGCAGTTTAGGAGGCCAACAGTGAGTGGATGTTTATGGATCTATTCTATTAGATGCATTTTAAGGTTCATGATAGGAAGGGGAAGACATTTCATTCTTCACTAGTTGTTACCTATACTCTTATGGATCAGGTAAGAGTGAGGAAACTATTAGATTCTGAAGGCCCAGTCCTATAAGAGAGTGTTGCGGTAGAGGACCATACTCATAGATTTTTCATAGGTGAAGATGAGATTTGAGATTCAGGAGATGTTTATGGGTGTCAAAATACATACATGAGGTGGTGATGTGGGATTTTTATTCCTCAGCATGGGTAGTTCATCCTAGTGTTACCATGATGTGCCGATATTTTTAATGTTAGTATTGGTGGAAATGTATGAAGAGGGGTGTTTCTAGTTTTGTTATGAGATGTTCCATCTGTCAACAGGTGAAGGGGGATCATTAGTGGACGACATGGATTTTACAATATTTACCGAATCCTGAGTGTAAGTGGAATGTTGTGGTGATTGAATTCATAACAGGGTTACTGAGGTAGCTTTGAGGGAAATATATTGTTTTTGGGTTATCATTGACATACACTCAATGGGTGCAAAATTCCTACTGATAAAAGAGAACATCAGTGTAGATGATCATGAAAGTTGGTACATCTGAGAGATTTTACGATTGCAAGGGGTTCTGTGGTCTATCATTTCATATAGAGAAGTCCATTTTACTTCTCATGTCTTGAAGAGACTACAGAGGGCTTTGGGTACACATGGACTTCTAGGTACAGCTTACCATCCCCAGAGATGGCCAGTTCGAGAGCATGATTTAGATGTTGGAGGACATGCTTTGAGTATGCCTCATAGATTTCAGGGGTTCTTGGGAGATACACAAACCCCTATTAGAGTTTTCTTAAAATAACGGGTTTTATGTGACGATTCAGATGGCCCCTTTTGAGGCTTTGTAAGGTAGGCCATGCTGATCACCCCTATGTAGGCTGGTGGTAAGAGAGGCGGCTATGTTGGGACCTCATCTTATCAAAGAGACCACTGAGTAGGTGGAGTTGATTCATAAGGGTATGGATACTACACAGTATCAGTAGAAGTCTTCTGCAGATTGACCAAGATGGCCTCAGATGTTTGACGCCAGAGATCATATTTTCTTACGTGTTACACCTTAGTTGGGACATAGGATGATTAAAAGATAGTGGAATCATTCATCCAGATACATCAGTTCATTTGAATTTTTGGAGATATTTTTTCCAGTATCATATCAGTTGTAGTTACCTCAAGCTACCAGGATAGGTATCACTTCTTCGACGTTTCTCAGCTACGATGTTACTTTTAAAACCCATATACTATTTTTCAACTGCAAGTGGTTGATTTGGAGGTTCATGTGTCCTTCAAAGGACACCCTATACAGATTGTGGATCATAAAATGAAGGTTCTTTGTGGCCGGTCTTTTCCTCTAGCGTGTGTGTTATGAAAGCACTGATAGGTACATTACAAGACTTGGGAAAGGAATGTTGATGTGCGATCATAGTGGCTAGAGTGGTTTGATGTTTCTTCTTCTCCACCCTTTCATGATAAATTCACTGATGAATTTATTTGAGGGGGATGTTTGTAAGAACCATGATATTCATTTCTTGTATGGATCTTGATTTTGGGTGTTTTTGAGGAAAATTGGAGAATTTTAGAAATTATATTAGTACAGGCTGTGTACCTGGTTACCGAGTATAGTCATGTCATGGGTGTGTAACAACCAAGACATGGTCGAGTGGGGGGGGGTGTGGAAGATCGCTAATGTTGGGGGACGGTTGATGGAAATACATAGCGTGTTTATTAATAGTACCCGAAGTGTACATTACTTTATTTGTCATATCGGACTTGGGTTGTGTGCAACCCTTGTAATCATATTCTTATAGATGTTCTTGGTGAAGGGGCGTACATAATCATTTATTATTCTTCAAGATATCAATCTATTATATGTTCTCCAAATCGAACTCTGGAAGGGGTATTGGAATACCACTGGTGAGTCCTTCCCTCTTCTGGAGCATCTCCTCTTGTTTTCTCTTCTTTCATGTGTTATTCAATGTTGAATTTTTTTTCCTTTTTTTAGATCTAAGACATTATTGGAGGATTAAAGGGCTTAAATTCAAGTGTGTTTAACATATAATGTTGAGGTAGGTGGGTTTTTTCCTTTCATTGTTTGTCCTGGAGTTTTATATGACAAAGTGTCGATTACCCATGTTTCAGGTATTTTTGTATAAGAAGACTGAACATTGATTTATCTGATTTAGATTTATTGGTGTATTAAGGGTTTATTTTTGTTATATTTTTATAAATTTAACGTTTAAGGAACACTACATGGGTTTGTTTTCTATGTGTGAATGTTTAGGGTTATTTGGTCCAGGATTCCTATGGGACATGCCTTGATTTTTTTCACTGCTTGACAGGATATAATTTATTGTCTTTTTCTTCTTGTTAAATGCTTTTGATATAGATTATATTTGTTTATACATGTATTAGATTAGATTAATTGGGCTATTTGATATCATTTATTAAATATTGAATTACATAGGTCTCTCAGTACCTAGTGTAGTTAGACCATGGGGGAATTGGAGTTGAGTGCTTCCTCATAGCGTCTACTATATTTCATGCTATGAGACCACATGGGGGATTAATGGCCAGTTCTCCCTCAGAGTGTCCATAGATTACGTTATGAGACCATAGGGGGTAATTAACATTGTGTGCTTCCCTAGAGAGTTTGTAGTTGTTGTGTAAAGAACATATGGGAAATTAATGATGATTCATTCCTTAGAGTGTCTTTTCCTTTTAGTACATTACTTGGAAAGAGGGGTTTGACTGTGTGAGCTACCCCGAGAGTTAATATAAATATTTACTATTTATTATGTGTTGGCTAATACAGAGCCCAAGCTTGGATTCAGTCCTATTATGTAGTTTTCTCAGATACCTACTTCTGATCCATACATGGTTAAATAATGAACATTAAATGAAAATAAATATGAATGTAAACTGTAGGATTGTTTACTTTTTCATACTCCTAGTTTCTTTTCTATATTTCAATTATTACCTTCCATATATATATATATATACTAACTGAAAGTTAGGAAAAAATCTTGCGGCTGGTTCCTTCTAGAAATTGTTCACACCATATTGGTGTCATATTTTGCTTCAAAAAATTTCTATAGTTTTAGGTATAGATAAGGTAAAGAGACCTTTTTCATTAGGTAATTGGTTTCCATGGAGCTTGAGAGCTTGAAACCATGCTGATGCTTGAGATGTTGTAGGGGTTTACTTGTTTCCTTTTGTAATTGGATTTTGATACTGTCTTTCCAGCATTGTAACTTGTTTGACTGCTTTTCGAGACCTAGGTGACATAAATAATTTTTATATGTGATCTAGTTGTTTATTTACTATCATTATTCCACTGTTTAATTCCATTGAATGGTATTACTACTTCTGCAACTATTTACTATTTGTTTCCACTTTGTTACTCTAAAAATAAGGGAAAAGTTTCCCTACCATCACACCCAAGGTCCTTGCTGCTAGTAGATAGCCTATGGAATTCGTGGAAATGTGCTTGAGTCCATGTGACCAAATGGGTATGAGGAAACTTTGGGAGGCTTGTAAAACAAGGACGATACAATAGAGTCATCAAAAAATGTTTCATGTGAGATTCATTACAGAATCAGTTGAAATAGTAAGATTTAAAAAAAAGGATTATAATGTCCCAAACAAAACATGACTTTATTTAAATATTTTGTATGATATAGATGTAACATTTCACAAAAATACCCCTTGGAATGTTAGGTTTATATTCATTAGATAATTGTGACATTAAAATATTATTTTAAAAACCTTGAGATCACTTAACTTTAATGGTATCATACCATCTTATCTTCTGGGAATATAAGTAGTAATACACATACTCTAATCATCAAGAATCAAAACATATGGAATTATCATAATAACATAGTAAGGTATGAATAAACTATATTAAACGAGGCTAGACATGCATATATAATGAGTCATTATTGTTGAATATTTAGTACATCACACAAACACATTCCCAAAGATCGTATTAGTTTAGTGATTTCGGAATAAAGGAAATGTAAACACTGGTCTATAAGTTAAATACATCATCTCCCACTACATTATTCATAACTATAACCCTTTATATACACAACATAAAAAATACATATATTCTTATACTATAGAAGTAAAAAATAATAAATATTGATCACATATTATCAGTTAGTGTAAAAAAGTGAGATATGTAGTCAAAACTTTAATATAAGTTTATGAGAACATGATCATAACTTTTTAAATCTATACCATTCATATCAAGTATCATTATCATGAGTATTGAAATAGTGATTCTTAGTTCATAAGACATGAATCATAATGGAATCAAAGAGAATTAGCCATGGGGGAAAAACAATTTAATTAGGCATGATTTTGTGAATACACATAAGAGTAAAAAATAATTTCTATATTGGTTAAGGGAAATTGTGAATTAAATCACAGTGGTAAAGATGTGAAATAAAAAAAATTAACAAAAAAAATTTCTTCTATTGTAAATCAATTGAATGGAGTGATAATAAACTTATAATTTTGTTAGTTAAATTATACTAGACACTGGTTAGTACAAAAGAAATCTTGATTCTTTCATATCCAAGATGTCTAAGGATTCACATACCATGAGAGAAAATTATTGAAACTCATATAATGGACAACATTACCAAGTAAATTCCACACTTTGGACTCCATATTAGGGGATTCCTATGATACTACCAACTACATTTTAGAAGCACACACAACTACTCTATTCTTGGATACTAAATTCCCATGGGAATGAAATTTGCGATACTGAAAATCACACCTATTCAACTTTTTCAACAGATTTATATTGCATAAAACTCCTAAAAAAGAATTCAAATGCTTTTCATGATCCTCCTTATATTCTTAGTGTAGAAAACTTTCATCGATAAACCCAACTATGAACCTATCAAGGAACACATTAAAAACTATGTTAATCAAAACCATGATGATTGATGGAGCATTTGTCACCCTGAATGACCACTCCATGAAATCATCATTATCATGATAGTAATGGACTTATATTTTATGAATATCCTCATTCTTATATAACATCTAATTATATAATGACTAAAAATTGATTTTTGATAACCAATATTTTATATTCACCTGATCAAATGAATCATAAATCCAAAAAACAATATAGTGGATCATCATTTTCACATAGTTCACAGGATGATAGTCGATAAAAATCCACAAATATTTATCAGCCTTCATCAAAAATAAATATTTTCACCCAAAGGTGAGACAACTGTTTGAAGAAATAATCAATGCAATAAATCATTAAGATGTACTAATTATTCTCGCAACTCAAAAGGACCCATCTTAAAAGGAAACCATGAGATATAACACAAAACTAAGTGTATTCTATTCCCAAACCTGATATCCAATTGAAGGGGTAACACTACAAACTCATATGGAAATACATCAAGGATGTTTTCTAAAATCCATGGTATCAATAAATACTAAACATCCAATTAACTCAACATCATATTTTTCATTATATAAGGTAAATATAAATTATTCAATTGACCCATATGAGGTCCTCAATTATAAAAAGCAACACTAGATCCCTATAACCATTATAGAACACAAACCACCTCCTTAATAAATCCTCAATATGTTACACTAAATAAAACCAATTTATATTGATGATGATTTCATATGGATATATCCAAAAAATAAGAAATATGACCAATATTGATGCTACACTAGATTTAGCTCATAAATTCTATTGAATTCATTCATGTATGGGGAACCCCAAACTAGGATAGTCAATTCCAATGTCATTGTAATCCACTCTAGCTCAAATCAAAAATGATGGATGAGGATAGGTGATATAAAAGAGTGTATATTCCATTAAACAAACAATTAATACACCCATGTTCAAACATACAAAAAGGATACCTCTAATGATATCTGGCTCTCATAGGCAATGTAATGGAGTAATATGAATCTAACCATGATATGATCAATAAAATATCAAACACTACTAATTACCACCTAAATGTAAAAACATTAAACCTAATGATGAGGTGATTCTCTAGGATGAACTCTAAATTAAACATCTACTCTCTATTAATCCCAAATTAGAATTCACTATCACTACTACCTCATATGAAACAACCTCAATGTGCGAACCTAAATCTGAACACATAACACATACAGACAAGTCATAAAGGATTGAATATATTTCTGAAAATGACATCTTATTATATATAAAAGTCATTCTTATGATTACCTGGAATAAATTTTAGATCTAAGTCCATCAAAGCATCGAGATTTTGATTGATGGGAAATACCACTGGAAGATCGAGAAATCTTACTTCCAGGAAATTGGGGACCTTGGACTGTAGATATTCATCTCAAGTATTCTTAATGAATCCCCTCCCATAATGATTTAGTTCTGTCTAGTGTCTATCTATTATAATTACTATTGACATAACTTCTAGATAAGTATTTTACATAATTTTGGGGACCAGGTGCTACATCTGAAGACTTAAATCCTCTTATAAATTCCAAAATCTACCTTCTCATATGGAACTCGAACTAAATTATATGGTAGAAGGATCATGAAATTGATCCCAAACTTCAATACTCTATAAATACCCTATGGATGTTTAACTATATCATAGCGATTGACTTACTTCTCCAAAAAAGAAATGAAATATACTCAAAAATGGTCTCAAATCATCTCGCATGATATTTCTGACTTCTCATGACCCTCAAGGAACAAGAACAACTACTACCTCACTACTCCATGTAGCATCATCACATATAAGGAGTAATTGTTCTCTTTATGAGATTGGATCAAACTGAATGTTATCTCAAACTTCCCTAGATAGCCTTCTATTAATGAAACGAAAATGTATCCCTCATAATTCTACAGAATTGAGAGCTAAAAACCTACTTGTTTTTCCTTCATGTTCCATCATATTTGACTTACACTATATGAAATTTTTCTACAAAATACATTTGAAAATTTTCAACACTAACCTAATATAGATAAAAATCATTATGAATTCTTGAAAAAATTACCAACTGATAGTGCTCCCCAACCTTGAATATGGAATAATTGATATTATTTAATTAATAAATTAAGTATCATGTTAAGGGATTATCCACTACCACAGATTACCAAATTCAACTATAGTTTCAAAGAAGAATGATACATTATCTTTATCAATGTCTCAAAAATACAAACAGTATAATGGTATTTAGATGGGTATGACAACATAAGGTCCCATGAACTAGATCACAAGGGGCTATAAATACATGTATCTCAGCGGGTCTCTCGTGATTACATCATTCTCAAAATATAGTTGGAACTATTTATTTACCAATCCATGAAATCAAACATGTTCTTAACTCCAAAATACATCTTATTCCCCAAATTGAACCTTATATAATACTTTTTCATCATGAATCCACCAATAGTTTACCACTTTATCCTATTAGTGGGACAACCGAGGTGGTGACTACTAGAGTCCTCCCTCATGTAGGCCATGGGCTAGCGACTTGCACTGAGGGTATAATAAACAGACATATTGGATATAATACCCTCTAAGAGAAATGATAGATGACACAAATAAAATAGATACACCAACCAACACATACTCAGACATATAAAATGTAATCCAATTTTAAAACATTCAATTTCATATAGTGATATATGAATAGAAAGGAAGACTATAAGTACCTAAAATGTAAAGACAACAGTGACCATGAAGCCCAAAAATCTCTTACAAAACCACAAGCATCTAGAATACAACATGATATACTACCAGATCCTTCTAAAATAAAAAAATGCTTATATATACATGGGTTGATCATAATAGTGTACTCAATTGAATCCTCTCTAGATTATCCTGTCAGAAATATAATGAAATCATGCCATAACATGGCATACCATAGTGAAACTAACTCATCAGAAAATAGGAATTATATGTTCTCACCCTAATCATGGATAACTCTTAATATGTATCACATATAATAGAGAATACAATCTAGTAATGAGTAATCAGGTGTACCCCTCTCCTACTTCCCCAATGGTGTGTACCTCATCCACAACATTGAATGTCCTAATCCATATCTCTCCAAAATAACTGATCACAAAGACACATACAAAGGGAATCCCAATATTAACCTCATGAATCTCACCAACCCATCATACCATACCTAGTTACCCAGATGTTAATGGGAGACGTGACATCCCATATGATGTGTATCGAACATCAGGTTTTTAACCTTAATCCATCATAGCATGTACACCATATATGTACCTCAAGCAATAATAACCTATATATACCATACATATAATAATAATTTGGATAATATATTTGGGGATCCAATTTTGTGAATTACCACAATCCATAACATCCATCTACACACATATGTGGGTAAATTCACCATTGTGTATTACATCATAAGAAACTACCATGAAAGGGGAACATGTGAGGATGAGGTATTTAGTCATCCATCATCCCACTAGGATATTGAATAAAACACCCTCCCATAGTCTACTGGGTGTCAGTATCCCTAACCAACATTGGTGGTGTTTCATCTAAAATCTTTGATTATATTGGATATAACACATCTCAAAACCATACTATGGTAAAAACATAGTCTTAAAGTCATATACATCTTACCTCTCTCAATATTCTAATTTCCACTACTAAGACAAGATATGCTATAAGATGAAAATAGTTTAAAAGAGCTACATTAATCAACTAATTCATTTTTATCTGTTTCCTATTTTACAGAATTTATTACCCAATAAATTAACTAATAAAATTAATTTATGATATATTCATTAACCACCAATTTAAATAAAAATAACTATTGGAATATTCCAAATAATTCCATGTATTTTCATGACTAATATATTCAATGTATTTTTAATATATCAACACTAACCATGTGGGATAATAATAATGTATTCATTATTTTCATAATTCCTTAAACAATTCACTTTGGGAATACTATCCTGTGATACCACCAATAGGAAACATGTAATTGATAGTATAAAGTAACATGAAGTAGTGGAAAAATTAATATAGATTAAATAAGTATCCTCCCCATCAACCATTAAATAGATTCAAAAGTGGGTATCCTATATTTCTTCATCACATCAATGGTAAATCATATTTTCAACCCATTAAATTATCTGTGGTTCTGTTCGAACAACTACTTGCATACCTCAATGAATCTCTCTATCACAGACATCAACTTCTGCCACATCATATGTACCTACCCACCCATATAACATCATCCATCCTTGGATTATCCATCCTAATATTATATAACATATCAAATAAAATATATCACCTATAGAAAATCATAGAAGTATGAGAAAAAAATGAACAGCCCATAGGGAGATCTCGTCCCTAAAATAGGGAATCCATAATTAACAAATAATAAAGATCTAATGGATCTAAACTGGAGCCTTCCTTTATTTTAAAGTTGATGTGGAACACATGCCCAATAAATAGTATTTTTAAAAAAATATATATGTTCATTAATTACTGAATTAATAGATTTATTGGTCAGAGCTTCCAAAATCAGGAAAACTATGGTACAAGCTATAATAAGATACTAAATTTATTAAACAATTAATTTAAATTTTTTTCCCAATATACATTTCAGTATCAATTGACTTGTGGAGTTTTAAATAAAATTCCAATTTTTTTTTAAAAAACAATCATCAATATTCATTATATTTTTATTAAATTTCATCCACATATTGAATAACATATTTAATTAATCTGGCGATCAAACTTAATTTCATCATTATCAAATTACACCCAAAATTAAAAGTCAAGAAATAATAGATGAAAGGAAGGCACATCAATATTTATGAAATTGATATGAGATGATCATGTTTTGAAGATCTCAAAAGATAATGTTCCAGCAATTGTGGTTGTCAATAAATACCACATGAGAGGACTCATTTAAAGCCTCGATTATCTTATAAAATAAGGCTAAAATTATCCTTGATGAATCTTCCTATGAAATCCAATGATTTCTACCATTAAGTGATTCACGTGGATATTTTAACAAAACTAGAGGAAATATCATTGTAAAAGATGTCACATACGTAGAAGTATTACGAAAAAATCCCCACATCGCATTTTTTAATGTATCTATATTCACACATAGATGATCCATGTAGTTTATCCATACATATATCTAATTCATGTAGTTGATCCATACACGTAGCCAATCCTCATAGTGGATCCATCCACATAAACATTTAACATAGCTGATCCACATATCTGATCAATCCATGTAGATGATTCACATAACTAATCCACATATGAAATCACTAAAATAGATAGTTGACATTTCTGATAATGCATGTAGTTGATCTCTCACAAAACTGATCCATGTAGTCAATGGATCAATATAGATATTCACATATATGATCCATATAGCCAGTCATCCAGTAAGATGATTCATATAGTGGATCCTTCCACATAGCCTGTTCACATAAAAAATCTTTATATTTTCCATTTTATATAGCTGATCCACCCACGTAGCCATTTAATATAGCCATTCCACTTAGTCTATCCATCCATGCAGTAGATTCACATGGTTGATTCATGTAACCAATAACTCATATAGATTATTCATGTAATTGATCTCTCAGGTAGCTAATCACCCATGATTTCAATCAATAGAGCCAATGGATCCTTTTTGTTGATGGAAATAAATATCAAATTCAACTGACCATGAATCAGGCTCCCACCAAAGCTCTAAACTAAACATTCATGAAAAGAAAACATTATGTGATGGGAATAATTCATGATTCCATATTTTTTCATAAAAACACCAGTAGACCTACTCCAGTCCTCATCAGATAACCATAGGCTTCAAAAAACTCACAAATGGTCATTCTATATTGATCTGGTCCCCTATATATGTCATCTTCCTCAATTATAAAAGGAATCCCCTATCCTTTATTATTAAAAAATGTTTGGAATCTTAGATAAACAAATTCTAGAAAAAATAAATATTAAACATCCCTTATTAAGTCCTATAGATTCCACTACGATCCAAATATCATCCTAAAAAATTGTCAATTATAATCCTAAGATGTTTCTAAAGAAGAGTTATAGTTCTTAATAGAGTGTTTTCTTTTTTTTATTTCTTATATTACCTCTTTCATACCTCTCTAATTAATTATAAATAAATACCATCTCTACATTACATATACATATATTTTATTATGTTTATTTTATAAACCATTTCTATAAACCTATCCCTATAATTGAAAATTTCATCAAAATTTTTTATATGTGTGTAATACAACCACATGATGATGAAATATTTCATCATTAATCACTAATTAATATGTATGGTTATTATAACGGATCTAAAATAAAAAATATACAATATATGATATAATTTTAATGGTTTAGTGGTAAATTAATATTCCAATTCATCATCTAATGCTAAAAAAACACAAAAATCATAACATGTATGTGTTGATCGTCCTTGCACAAATAAATATATTTTATTTTTTATCACAACCTCACATGGTTGGTATATATATATATGTGGATTTAATTGAGTAATATTATATTTTATTGATGAAAAAATGAAATGTTAAAATGATACATACCATATGACTCTCATGTTTTTTGAAAAATTGAAATGTTAATCTTGAGTACGTATAGACTATCATCTCCATGTTGTAACATAATTTATTTTTCATAGAAATATGTTATAGTTGGTTTCAAAAGTAAAATTATTGTAAAAAAATAAAATATATAATAAGATTTGGTGAATGATATAATTAGTTTGCATATGACCCGAATCAACCCAATGATTCCATTATTGATAAATGAGTCAAATATAATCTTACTATCTAATGTTAGCATATTTGATTAAGAAATTAACTATCATATTGTAAAAAATAAAATAAATGGAAAAATAAAAATTGAATTGGTTATTATGGATGTAAAAAAATAACACATGTTTTTTTATTAAGGATGATAATGAATGCACGTGATGATTCTGATTTTAGGTAAGTGACACATTACCTTAAGACCTCATTTTAAATGAGATGAAGTGTTATTTTCAACCTCATTTTACTTGATTTATATATTGATCAAATTTTTTAGGTTTATATATATAAATAAATAAATGAATTATGTTTTTAAATTTATTCATCTATTGGAATACATACAAATTTCACTAGAAAGAATCATTTTATTTATATTTAATATGGAATGTTTGATCATTCTTTACAAAATACAAAAAAAATGAATTTTTTATTTAAAAATATTCATATTATTCACATTTCCATTATTTCATTAAAAAATATCATAATCACATTAAATTATTATATGTATTTTAAAATAAAACAACTTACCATATTTTCTATTATTTTTTAATTTAATATATTAAAATGGTTTTAAAACGGAATTTTTTTTTTCATAGGAGTACAGTTTACGCATGGGTTTAAATTATTTTTCCATGGATATTATTATGAAAATGAAAAGACTAGAAATATTTAATTCATGACATGGTAATTGAGAATTATATATTAGAAAATTGAGCATAATTATTCTTATATGATGGGTGAAAATGATACATTTTATACAATGGGTAAGCCCGATAGAGCTTAATTGTGCATGAGGTATTATTACTTATCCTTAATGGAATGAAAGAGAGAGTGAACAAGGTTGGTGTCTCCTATGGATTTAACTAGGATCTAGTAAATTTTATCATTAGTGAACATAACATATGTATATAGTTATCTAAAAATCATATAATATATTTATTTTAAATTTTATGTGTTCAAAATGGCTTTAATGAACAACAATGTGTTTTCCCCATATGGAAATAATTTATTTTATATTCTCAATGATTAATGTGAAAATAATATAAATTTATGGTTTTTCATCTTTACCATTAGACTGACATGATTTTTTTTATTTTGTGTCCCTTAATATTATTATGGCACTCATCACACGATTTAAAATTTTCTTCAATGGGTTTAAGGATGTGTTAGATAATTAATGAAACAAAGATAAATGTCCAACCAATTTCCCACGAAAATTAAATAGGGTTTATGTTAAATATTTTATATTACGGAAAAATATAAATATAGAGGATGTGTTCAATTTGTATTATATGGGTTTGTTATGTAATTGTGATGATCTAATTCTCTAAAAATATATATATGTAAATTATCATCAAGAATGAACAAAGACGAATAATTATAGAAGATGAATAAATATTTTAGTAATATGGTTGGGTGATTATAATTTAAATTATTATTTAATTTTTACTATAGATATTAGTTTTTAGTACTCATAGTAACCATTTTTTATTATCCTAATGTCTTGAACTATTACTATGTAAAAAATAAAGATTGTGAAATAGAAGGTAATTAAATTTAAAATGAGAAAACTAGAAATATGGGGGCTCAAGATCAATATTTTGGGGCCTTTTTAGAAAAAAATATCTAATAAGTGAACAAGAAAATGAACCATAATAAACTCCTAAAAATATAAGGATGAAAAACATTCTAATTATTCATTCATGTGATAATGGAAATCATCCCTTAGAAGTGGTTTTGGGTTATCTAATTATTTTGAAATTAATTAACAAAACCTAAAATTATATTTTTCTATTATTCAATGCCTGTATCATGAGAAGGATGTTTTAACAATTTACTATTTGGATTATGGGGTCTATTAGTGGCCCCTTCCATCGTAAACACGCACAAAATGTAATGAAATTATAGCATAGAATTAAAGAAGTATTAAAATATATTTTTCAATAAATATATTATACTAAATATAATTATTACAATGCTTAAACAATAATTGGAGAAGAAACAGATTTTCAATAAATCCATTGGTACCTATGGAAAAAATAAAATTAAACTCATATCATATGACTATAATTGGATCATTGGCCCAAAGTAATAAAATAACTTCATTATTAGACGTTCAACCCAATTCTATGAATGCTTTTAGCTATAAGGTAAACAAGTTGTTATGTTGAAATTTTCCATAGTTCCCTCTTAGATGAAATGAGATTTAAATACACTCATATATAAATATTTATGTATAAAAAATAAAATAGGGTCCCTTCGAATCACAAATTAGTGAATGAACATTAATACCCTTAAATGAGTGAAATATGGGAATAAAAAACATGCAAGATTGACAAAGAGGACTATGGGAATACATTATGTGTAGTAGAAAAGGTCACTAGGTACAATATCATGAAAAATATATGATGTGGAAGACTATAAATATTTAAATTTTGAAAGACCAACATAATGTGACGATTGTTTTTAAAATTGGAATGTATAAAAAATTTGAGAACTATGTAGATAAATCAACCAACCTAAGGATTATTGAGCGAGTCCAGTGTGTAACAACCCATTCATAGTCAATCTATATATAGTTATTATATAATAAATATTTCATTACTTTAATATAAATTTTCATTTCAGATTAAATTTATAATTTATTAGAATATAAATTAAATTGTAAAACCTATACTTCAACTATATGTATTCTTTTAATTTTCATGTTTGACAATTCATTAATGTGATAAATTTCTATATTATAATATATATATATATAGAGAAAAAGAATATTTTATCTTCCCCAAAAGGCTATGAACATTGAAAAATAAAATGAAAATGTCATATGAGAAAATAAATCTCATTTGAGGGTATAAAAAAATAATTCTTTTTTCCGATTAATATTTTTTAAAAATATTGAAAAATATTAATTTTTGAGGTATAAATATTTTCACTTGAATATAAACACACAATAAAACATATTTACTCAAAAAGAAAGATAATATATTAGTGAAATAATAAAATCACTGGAAAAATCAAGAAGTAAAAATAGAATATTGTATTCATCACTCTTGTGCACTTATGTTCAAAGATATTACAATAAAATATAAATATATTATTCTATCATTATTTTTTGAGTAAATAATTCAATATCAAATTCATTGGAGTGATATATCTCATGCACACCTATCATCAAATAAAATTTCTATGAATCATTATATGAATAAAACTCCTCAGTGAATTCCATTTTTTTCATTTTTAAAACTAATTAAATCATTCTTATCAACTGATAATCCCAAAAATTAATGTTAAATTATAAAAATAAGAACAAATAACATTACTGATTATAATATTACATTCTTCAGTAAACAGACATGAAATAGGAATGAATGATTCATAATATAATCCAAAAAACATAAAAAAAATTCTTAACTAATAAAAAGGTTTTATAAATATTGAAATAGGAAATCATGAATAGAACACATAAAAGGAAACATTTTCATAGTTTTGAACAGAATTTCCTATGTAGAAAACATGTAAAAATATTTTCTTCAACCATATAGACATATATATATATATATATTTAAATGATATTTTTAGTAGAAATTATAAATGTATATATAAAATAATTTACATCATAAATTTTCAATATGAATATGGATAAGAATATTTTTAGGGGAATAACCATTTAATGTTATGGTTTAAGAGAATAGTCTCATTACAACTTGTACAGGAATGCCTGATACATCCTATACCATATTTAATAATAATTTATCATTAATTTTATAATATATTTATATCAATTATCATTTTAATTTCCATATTTTTGATTAATTTCATTCTCTTTATTATCATGTTTCATTAATTTACCGTATTCGTATTAATTATGATTGATGTTTCATGATAATTCGTTTCATTTCCTATAAAGATATTATGTTAAATTTTTAATAATTTATGTTAATCTTCCCTGAACATTAAGATAAAGACGTTTCTTGTTGTTATTTCCATATTTTTTCATTGTTAAGTCATTATAGTAAATCATAAAAAATTAGCAATCTGATCATATATCAAGAAAAGTTATTTTTTGGAAAAAAAGAACTATCATTTTTTTAAATTAATTTCATTATTTACATGAATAATTTCTTATTGTAGAATTTTTATAATTATATTTCTTACATTTTGTTTATATTAAATTACGAATTCAATTTTTAATAATATATATTTATGTTATAAATTTTTAAAAATACCATATTTAACATAGGTGACCTAAAATGACCAATGTGAGAAATATTTTTCAATAGATATTAAGATATTGGAATCCAAATAAATATTTTAATTCAATAAATCCAATATAATATTAAGAATATATTATTTTATGACTATTTTGTGGTTAATTATTTAATTAAAAAAATATGGTCAAAATAAATAATAAAAACAATATTTCTACAACACTGGTATTAATATTTTGTAACAGATTTTGAAAAATAGTTTCAGGTGATTAAATTGAACCTAATTTATCATTTATAGATATTAAATATACCAATATTATGTTAATAGTATAATTTTTATATAAGTGTAGTTATTTTGAAATCTTTATAAGATTTATAATTATAAACAAGAAATGACGGAGATTCATGATAACTTTTATTATTCCCATTGTACAGTCACATTTTTATTGTCTCCCATGAAATTATGGTAAGGATATTCAAAAGGATTAATCCTTATGTAAATTTTTTGTGTTGGTTAGAGAGATATATAAAAAAATTAAAATGGAATCAAAACATGAATGGTATTTTTGAATCGTTATAATGAGTATCCTATTATAGGAAATTTTAAATGGTGTTTCCAAAAATATTCATCCTTTATGATTTACAAATTTAATTTTAAAATGATATGTTGTTATAAAATTGTAAATAGATAAATTTTTTATAATTATGCTACATAAGTGTATCTATATATGTATTGATTATTTTTTTGTAAATATTCATGTTATTAATTAACAATAAATACAATTAATGTCATTTGTATGGTTTTGGAAATCAATAAACATTAAAAATAATTATATAAAAATATAATTTACATTTTAAATTATAACTAAAAACATCTCTATGATGGTAGTTCTTAAATGTCATGGAATACCCTAATTCATATGAATCATATGAATTTTTTTGTTTGAAAGAGAATAATGATGATGTTTCTCATAAAGACAGAAGCACATCATTGACACAATGTATACCTCTTGGATAATAGCATATAATTAAATATTAAAAAATTATTAATAGAAATATATTTTTCTATAAATATATTGTATCATATATTAATTGTTATATTGAACATTAATTCTCATCTATAACATTATATAATATTAATTCCATTATTATTATTATTGTTACACAACATCATTGAGAATTAAATTAGATGTCATAATTTTTATATTATTTAGAAATTCCTGAATATTTTAAAAAATCATTGGTTATTTATTTATTATATATTTTTAGTTAAAAAATGACATGTAACAACCTGATAGTTTATGAGAAGTATATTTTTTAATATCTTATGTTATATTCAAAATCAACGAAATCCTTCACTACACACAACACTATCTTGGCTTGATTTACACGCAATCGCGACCTTCCACGATAGCGTGTGTTGTACACAATACTGAGTTTCACTAAACAACGATATGCCATTAAAATATTATATAAACTAGCCATTATGAATAGTAATACCCACTTTTTAAAATTTTATAAATTTTATCTTTCAAAATGGACATCATTTTTGGATTCAGAATATTGAAATTTGCATAGGGTGAAATTTTTTGTATTTTTCTAAAAACATTCAATTTTTTATGAATAGTGAAAACACTAGGTTACTCTTTTAAAAACGACTTTTTATTTAAATAAATATTTATTTTATTTAAATTTATATTAGGTCAAAATTGATACATAATACCTATATAAGATCAATGTAATTCATTGGAGTCATTTTATAATAATTATATATATATATAACATTATTGGACTTTTCACCGTCTTTTACCAACCTCCTCGGAGAGTTTGAAAATGTACATAAAACCTAATTTTACAACATCTGTGAGTTGAATTTCAAAAATCTGAGCGACACTGTTAATATCAAGGAGTAAAATTTGGTTCAATAAGATAAAAATAATTTTTGGTGAATAGTAAGTGTTTACTTTTATTTACCACGGTTAAAAGTAAATAGTGTAATTAAGAGTAAAAATGATATTAGTATTAACCTAACACATGTACTAATTCTATTGGATAAATTTAATTTGACCAAAAATAACCTTAGGAATAAAATATGTCCATTTAGGTCCACTTAGATTAGATTAGTACACTTATTATTATTTTATTTAAAGAAGAGTTAAAAGAGTTAAAATCAAAGTTTATGAAATAAATATATTTTTAATATAGGTTTAAACATAAGATAAATTAGACTATAAATATTCATTATAAAGATAAATATATTTCCAACATAACAGTATTTTATTTATAATTTTTAGACATTATATAATTTAATTTATTTTTGACACAATGATGATGCAGTAATTACCTTTTTAATGGAATATTAACATAATTGATGTTATAAATACACAAATAAATGTAATATTAGACTTTTTATGAATCACACTAATTTTATAGGTTAATATGACATGTTATTATTTATTTAATTTACATTTTTTGAACTAATCATGCTGTTATGAGTTTCACAAAAATTAATTACCAAATTGTGTCAAAATTGACATAAAATAGTTTTTAAAACAAATATTATTTTATTAATTGTTTTTTTATTCATAAAAATATATGATTCAGCCGAATGAATTATATAAGGTTATATATATTAATAATTAACCACTTGGGGTTCGTTTGGATTGTTATAGTAAGATTATTAACCATATAGTGTAAGAAAACAAGAAGACACAATAAAAGTTAAATTATTTAACTTAGTGTAAAATCTAAATGATAAGGTTAAAATGGTAACCTAAATTTGTCTAAAGCCTATTTGTTGAGAGGATTTCGACCCATCCCCACCATAGCTTCAAAACAAATCAATTTGGAGCTATTAAAAGCTGAATATGTCTTTATTATAAAATAATATTTTATGTTTTTCCAAAGCTTCCCTTCTACTCTCTTATAAAAGGGCACCTCCTCCCTCTCCTCTTTACACAATTTATAGCCTTAAATCATGGCCAAACCCTGCCCATTTCCATTTCGAAACTTCCCTAGATATAAAATAGAGTTTCTAATCTTCTTCAAAGACATATCTTAGTGCCCTAAGAGGAGGTTTCAAAGAGGCGTGTCGAAGAAGAGTTACCAATTCTTTCAAAAACAAATTCTTCTACTTCCTCTTATTTAGTCATTTAATTATGAAGCAATAATATCAGTATCACTCATATACTGATATGTTATTATAAATATGAAACAACCCTATTTCACCTTCTATCCATCCTACAGAAAATTAAATCACCGCGCGTGCGTACCTAAGGAATACCGTCTCCACGCCGTGGTGTAATCTGTTTTCCACCACCACCTTACTTGGATGGGTATAATGGTGTAGAGAATAACAATATATTATTATTATAACATGATAATAATTCTGAGACATTCCATCTTACACTCCAATACAACACAATAGTTATAGAAATGATATCATCGCTCATGCGTACGTACGGCCTACCGTCTCCACGATGTGATCTGACTCATTCTACATGATCTTCATTGAATAATGATTATTTAAAAGAATTGAATGAATAAATATGATATATATTACAATAATACCATTATGTAAATATGTTATACATATCCTAAAAAGAGGAATAATATTTTATTCGACAAGACATGCATAAGAACATAAAGCAATGAACACACAAATAACAAGTAACAATGAAATATTACCATAAGAAGATAAGAATATGACCATATATGATATCATAACAATGAATATGATTCCTTAATTAGTCAATTACATTATTTAAATCATTATACAAGATGTTCATATATGTACGATGCAAATCAGACCTATGGTAAGGGAAAATCTCGCAAATCTCAATTTTTATCTGAGATTGTTTATACTTTGGTAATTACTGGGGCATATTTATCATCCACATCCATGTTTCCTCAATATGTAATATTATTTCAATCCTAATAAAATTTTTTAAATACAATTTTACCCATTGGTGATTTTTTAGTAAATGATATGAAAAGAATCTTTTTTCATTTTTTTACGAGGTACTTTTTGACTTTTCTGGCCAATGTACGAGAAGAATGTTTTTTATCTTATATGGCATGAACTAATTATTATGAATTCATATAACATTATTTCCATGAATCTTCCTTTACATGTTTCAAGTTTATTTTTAATCAACATATTTTAGTTTAAAAGTGTATGTCATATTATGAACGAAAAATGTTTTTGAAGTAGAAAGGATATTTTCCTCAAGAATGGAGTTCAAGTATTTTATCAAAACTATTTTCCATTAAAGATAATATAGGGTTATGTTTATATCCCTTTATTTAAATTGGTTTGATTATGTTATGATGGAATTACTTTTATGATGTCCTTTTATCTTATATTGATTATGTTATGATGGCATGATGTTTAAGAATCCCATTTTTATTACATGGCTTATGCTATGATATATGATTTATGATTTTGTGGAACACATAAGAATGGTTTAATTATGAGATATGTGGGACCTATATATCCCTCCAATTAATTGTGTAAATAGTTATATCTCATCAGATAGACATGGCTGGAACGACAAGTTAATCTGGTTTAGTGATATCGGACAGGAACAAGGAGTGAACTCGGTTCAGTAATGGATATGTCTGCTATGATGGTATTGGAAATGAGCCTTGACTAATATGAAATGATTTTCTATGATTTTGGGTTTATGCCACAGAGTTTCATGTTTTATGTTATGTTTATTGGTATTACATGTCACTACTATCATTTATCCCATGTTATGATATTATTATCTCTTTTGAATGTTATGATTTTCAAAATGTTATGTTCCTATGAATATGATATGATTGATATTTCTTTTGTTTACCCTTAATGAGAATTTGAGCTCACCCTTTTGTATGTTTTCTTTTCCCCAGGTTAGGAAGAAGGGTATTAAGTAGGATATTCCAAAAGGGACTCTAGATATAATAAGATAAACGGGTGACAATGTAGATGATTTATGAACAAGTTGTTTGTGTTTCCCAATTATTAGAGACACTATACCTATACAGTCCTATCATGGTTGTGTTATACGTTTTAATAAGTATGCTTCAATTCTGAAGTATTAAGAATGTATGTAAAGTATCGGTCATTATAGTTGGTATCATAGGAAAGGTATAGTCAACTGTTGGAAACTAGAATGTGAAAGCCTTAGTAAGAACTCTAAGGATATGTATATGCATAGAACAAAATCAAAGTGTTTTAGAAATTGCCATGAACAACCTATGTTAAGACCTAAAGTGTGAAATTTTATTCTTGATTATGTGGTTTTTTTATTATGATTAGTGTTTATCACAATATTGTTAATTGTTTTAGTCAATGGCAGGAACCCGAAAGAACCATGTTAATGCTGAATGCGACGGGCAATGCAATGACTATCCCCCTGAACAACCAAACGATATGGGAGCTGGAATGAAAATTATTTTAACCATGATCACACAACTTTCTCAAGTTATGAATCATGAAATACTTCCAAACTAGCAAAAGAAGAAGCAACATTATATTGAATCCTTCATGTGGAATCATCCACCTTTATTCAGCGGGTCTTCTAATTTATTAGTGGGTGAACAATGGATCAGTAACACTGAAAATATATTTTTAGTTCTGCAATGTTCTGAATATGATAAAGTCAACTTAGTAGTATATCATTTGGATGGTGAAACTAATCAATGGTGGAATCTTTTTAAGAATACGAGTAAAAGGGATGAAATTGATTCCATGGAATAGGAAGAGTTCAAGAACTTATTTTTCAATATGTACATCCCTCGCATTCTTCGAAAAAATATGGAGAAGGAGTTTCTTGAACTGAAGAAAAGGGATGATGAATCTGTTGGTACGTATGAAGAAAATTTTACAATACTTGCAAGGTACACTTCTGGAATTATTATCCAACCTAAGAGTAAGATCAATCAATTTTTTAGTGGCTTAAAACCAAGTCTTTGAAGGGAATTATACATAAGGGACTTCAATAGCTATGAGGAAATTGTTCGATGTTCTCTAAAGGTTGAGATGGAGATTGGAGTAAGCCATCAATCATATGGGTTTGATAAGAAGAGGAAAATGGAATTCAAAGGGAAATATAAAGACCACACTGAAAATAAGATGAGTTTTTCCTTATGCTCAATGTGTGGAATGAAACATTGAGGGAATTGTCTTAAAGGGACATGTAAATGTTTTAAAAGTGGAAAAGAAGGTCATCGAGCAGTTGAATGTTGAAATAATGGGAAGAATATGTCTAATATTGTGAACAATGAAAGGGATACACAGAATGCAGCTCCTACACTTCAATGTTTCAAGTTCAAGGAAATGAGGAATTATTCCAATCAATGCCCTAATCCAAGGGTTTTTGATGATGATCGAAATCAACAAACTATTAAGGACAAAGACAAAGGAAAGTCAAATTCAATTACTATCAACGATGTGGATTACGATAATGATGTGGTGAAAGGTACACTTACCATCCACTCTAAAGTAGAAAATGTTTTATTTGATTATGGATCCACCCAATCTTTTATTTGTGAAGAATTTTCTAAGGGTATGGTCGTACTACCTCATAAATTAGATGTTGAGTTAGCTGTGACAACCCCTAATGGAACAATAGTCGCACCAAAAGTTTACAATTCTTCTCTGATTGATGTTTGTGGGATGTGCTTCCAGAAAATCTTGTGATCCTTCCTATAGTGGAATTTGATGTGATTCTTGGCATGGATTTACTTTCTTTATACGGAGCTCATATCAATTGCCAAATAAGGGAAATCACATTTAATATTACCTATCAATCTACTATCATCTATTGATGCAAGGATGAATATAACCTTCTAGTGGAAATTTCTTCCATATTATGGGTCTTGATTCTAATAAATGAAGGTTATTTATCTCAAATGGTTGGAGAGAAACACATGATTAAGAATACACCCATAGAATGGACGTTTGATGATGTCTTTCCAGAAGAATTTCAAGGCCTTCCACCAAATCGTGAAGTTGAGTTTCAATAGTTTTCATACCGGGTGCTATTCCCATTTCAAATACACCTTAGAGAATGGAACCAATTGAGTTGTAGAAATTGAAGAAGAAACTCCAAGAGAATCTTGATAAGAGATTTATTCTCCCTATTGCATTACCTTGGGGAGCACCTGTTCTATTTGTTAAGAAAAATGATGGATCAATGAGACTCTGCATTGATTATCGAGGACATAACAAGATCACTATCATGAACAAATATCCTCTCCCACACATTGATGACTTATTTGACCAACTACGTGGAGCTCAATACTTTTCCAAGATTGATATTCGTTCAGGTTATCATCAATTAAGGTTAAAAAGGGAGGATATACCAAAGACAACTTTCTATACAAGCTATGGAAACTAGGAATTTATAGTGATGACATTTGGTCTTAATAATACCCCTGCTATCTTCATGGATTTAATGAATAGAGTCCTTAGAGATGATCTTGATCAGTTTGTGGAAGTCTTTATGGACGATATTCTTGTCTATTCAAAGATAATGGATGAACATGAAGATCACATGAAAATTGAATTAAAGACCCTAAGAAAGGAGAAGCTTTATTCCAAATTTACCAACTGTGAATTTTGGCTTCAAAAAGTTTCATTTTTCGGTCACATAATCTCAAAAGAGGGGATATCTGTGGATCCAGAAAAAATAGAGGTGATCGAAAGATGGTCAAGACCAACAATAGTAACCGAGATATCAAGTTTTCTTGGTTTGGATGGATATTACCGACGTTTTGTGAATGATTTTTCATGATTATCTAATCCAATCACCAGCTTGACTCGAAAAGGTGTTAAGTTCGTATGGACGGAGGAGTGTGAAGATAATTTCAATAAGTTGAAAAGAAGGTTATCTAGTGCACATGTGATCACACTGCCTTGTAGTGGAGAAAGGTTTGTGATCTACAGTGATGCATCCAAGAAGGGATTGGGGTTTGTTCTCATGCAAAACGTTATGGTGATAGCTTATGCCTCACGACAGTTGAAAATCCATGAGAAAGATTACCCAACTCATGATTTGGAGTTAGCTGTGGTAATATTTTCATTAGATATTTGGAGGCATTATCTCTATGGTGAAAGGTGTGATATTTATACTGATCATAAATGTTGAAAGTATATTTTCACACAAAAGGAGATGAATATGTGCCAATGAAGATGTTTGGATCTGATTAAGGATTACGACTGCTCAATTCATTACCACCCTGAGAAGGAAAACAAGGTGGCAGATGCATTAAGTCGACAAGACCATGATATCTTATCCCTGATGAGGATCAAAAAAGATCCAATATTTATGGATTTACAAAGGATGGATCTTGGAATTATAATGGAAGGGTAAAAATCTTATCTTTCTCAAATGAATGTTCAACCATCTATACATTTGAGGATTAAAGAGGCACAAAAAGAAGATGTAGAGTTAGAAAAGAAGGTGAGAAATGTTCATGAACTCAACCTTGATTTTGATGGGACAATAAGGTTCAGGAATCGGTTTTGTGTTCCTCTCATCCCAGAATTAAAGAAGGAGCTGCTGGATGTGGCTCATAGTTCTTCATTCTCTATTCATCCTGGAAGCACGAAGATGTATAGGGACCTGAAAGAGTACTTCTTGTGGGATGGAATGAAAAGGGATGTTGCTGAATATGTACCTCAATGATTGGTTTGTCAACAAGTTAAAGTTGAGAGACAAAAGTCTAAGAGGATTTTACAACCATTAACCATACCCCAATGGAAATGGGAAAACATCACTATGGACTTTTTCATTAGAAATCCTAAAATATCCAAAGAAAATAATCCTATCTGGGTTATAGTTGACCGTCTTACAAGTCGGCACACTTCATTTCTATTAGAGAAGAATTTTCTCTTGATCAGCTTTCCAGGATATATGTAAAAGAAGTGGTAAGATTGAATGGAGTTCCACTTTCCATTATATATGATCGAGATCCGAGGTTTAAATCGAAGTTTTTGCGAAGTCTTCAGAAGACTCTAGAAACAGAGTTGTGTTTCAGCACTGCTTATCATCCTCAGATAGATGGTCATTCTGAGAGGAAAATTCAAACTCTAGAAGACATGTTGAGAGCTTTCTCTATGGATTTCGAAGGTGGTTGGTATCAACACCTACCTTTTGTGGAATTTTTATATAATAATAGCTTTCAATCCAGTATTCAGATGGCTCCTTATGATGGTCTATATGGAAATAAATACAGGACTCCAACTTGCTGGGATGACGTTGGGGAAAGAAAGCTATAAGGACTTGATCTTGTTGATGAGATGGTAGAAAAAGTAAGATCTATTCAACAACACATAAGAGAAACTCAGAGTCGACAAAAGAGTTATGTCAACAACCGAAGAAAAGACCTAGAGTTTGAAGTGGGTGATAAAGTGTTCTTACGAATAACTCCTTGGAAGAGAGTAATGAGATTTGGAAACAAAGTAAATTTGATCCCAAGTTATATCCATCCTTTAGAAATACTGGATCGTGTTGGGAAGGTAGCTTACCGATTGGCGCTTCCACCGAATCTATCTCAAGTTTACGATGTGTTCCATGTATCTTCCTAAGAAAGTTCATATCAGATCCTTCACATGTATTAATCTCAGAAGTTGTACCACTAGAGCAAGATCTTTCTTATGAAGATTAACTGATAGAGATTATGGACCATAGGGAAAAAGTTCTAATGAACAAGACCAATCACATTGTGAAAGTTTTTTAGAGGAACCACCAATTAGAAGAAGCTACGCGGGAGCTTGAGGATATGATGATGGAGAGGTATCCTCATCTGTTTGATACAAAGTGACAAATTTTGAGGGCAAAATTCCTTTTAAGGGGGGTAGAATGTAACACCCTGATTGATTATGAGAAGTATATTTTATTATGTCTTATGTTATACGCAACATCAAAGGAATATTTCACTACACGCAAGACCAGCTTGGCTTTCTTTACACGCAATCGCGACCTTTCACGATTGTGTGTGTTGTACACAATACGGAGTTTCACTAAACAATGATGTGCTATTAAAATATTATATAAACTAGCCGTTATGAATAGTAATACGCACTTTTTGAAATTTTATAAATTTTTTTCGTTCAAAATGGACTTCATTTTTGGATTCAGAATATCAAAATTAGCATAGGGTGAAATTTTGGTATTTTTCTAGAAACTTTCAATTTTTGATGAATAGTGAAAACACTGGGATACTATTTAAAACCCGACATTTTATTTAAATTTATTTTAAGTGAAAATTGATACATAATACCTATATAAGTTAAATTTAATTCATTGGAGTCATTTTATAATAATTTTAGATATATAAAAATATTATTGAACTTTTCACCGCCTTTTACCCACATCCTAGGAGAATTTGAAAATGTACATAAAACATAATTTTATCGCTTCTATGAGTTGAATTTCAAAAATCTGAGAGACACAGTTAATATCAAGAAGTAAAATTTGGTTCAATATGATAAAAATAATTTTTGGTGAATAGTAACATTTTACTTTTGTTTACCACGGTTAAAAGTAACCAGGGTAATTAAGGGTAAAACTGAAATTATTATTACCCTAACACGTGTCCTATTTCTATTGGATAAGTTTAATTCGACCAAAAATAACCTTAGGAATAAAATATGACCATTTAGGCCCACATAGATTAGATTAGGACACTTCTTATTATTTTCTTTTAAAGAAGAGTTAAAATAGTTAAAATCAATGTTTAATAACTAAACACATTTTTAATATAGGGTTATACATAAGATAAATTAGACTAAAAATATTAATTAGAATGATAAAAAGACTTACTACATAATGGTGTTTTATTTATAATTTTTAGATTTTATATAATTTAATTTATTTTTGACACAATGATGATGTATTAATTACCTTATTAATGAAATATTAACATAACTGATGTTAAAAATACCCAAATAAATGTAATTTGAGACTTTTTATAAATAACACTAATATTATAGGTTAATATGACATGTTAGTATTGATTTAATAAACTTTTTCCTAACTAATCATGCTGTTATGATTTTCATAAAAATAAATGGCCAAATAGTGTCAAAATTGGCAGAAAATAGTCTTTAAAAAAAATTATATTTTTAATTGATAATTTATTCTTAAAAATATAAAGATCGGCCAAATGACTTAGATGATGTTATATATATTAAAAATGAACCACTTGGGGTTCTTTTTTCTTTTTATTGTATGTTTATTAACCGTATAGTGTAAGAAAACAAGAAGACACATTAAAAGTTAAATTATTTAACTTAGAGATAATTCAAAATGATAAGGTTAAAATAGTAACTTAAAATTTTCTAAATCCTGTTGGTTGAGAGTATTTCGACCCTTACCCACCTTATCTTCTAAATAAATCAACTTGGAGCTATTAAGAACTGAATATGACTTTGTTATAAAATAATATTTTATGTTTTTCCAATGGTGCCCCTCTCCTCCCTTAAAAAAGGGCACCTCCTCCCTCTCCACTTTACAGAATTTAGAGCCTTCATGCTCGGCCAAACCCAGCCCATTTTCCTTATCAACTTCCCTTGAAATATACTAGAGGTCCTTTTAATCTTCAAAGACCAATCTTAGTGCCCTAAGAGGAGGTTTCAAAGAGGTTTGTCGAAGAATATGTAATATTCGTTACCGATTCATTCAAATTTATTTCTTCATATACTTCGTCTTATTTAGTTTTTCCATTATAAAGTAATCTCATAAGTTTCACTCATATACTGATATGTTATTATAATTATGAAACAACCTTATTTCACCTTCTATCTATCCTAAAGAAAATGAAATCACCATGCGTGCGTACATCCGAAATATCGTCTCGATGCCGTGGTGTAATCTGTTTTCCACCACCACCTTACTTGGATGGGTATAATGGTGTAAGGAATAACTATATATGATTATTATTACATGATACTAATTCTGAGACATTCCATCTTACACTCCAATTCCATTCAATAGTTATGGGAATGATATCATCGCTCGTGCGTACGTACGACCTACCGTCTCCACGATGTAATGCGACTCGTTCTACATTATATTCATTGAATAATAATTATATAATGAATTGAATGAATAAATATGATATATATTACACTAATAAAATTCTGTAAATAAGGAATCTATAACCTAAAAAGTTGAATAAGAATTTATTCGACAAGACATGCATAAGAACATAAAGCAATGAACACCCGAATAACAAGTAACAATGAAATATTACCAATAAGAAGATAAGAATATGAACATATATGATATAATAACAATGAATATGATTCTATAATAAGTCAATGAAATTATTTAAATCAGAATACAGGAGGTTCAGATACGTACAAAGCAAATCGGACCTTTGGTAAGGGAAAATCTTGCAAATCTAATTTTTTATCCAAGATTGTTTATACTTCGGTAGATACTGGGGCATATTTATCATCCACATACATGATTCCTCAAGATGTAATATTATTTCTATCCTCTTACAATTGTTTAAATTCAATTTTACCCATTGTTTAGTTTTTATTAAAATATATGAAAGGAATCTTTTTTCGTTTTTAGTACGAGGTACTTTTTGAGTTTTCTGGCCAAAGTACGAGAAGAATGTTTTTTAACTTATACGACATGAATGGATTTTTTTTATTTAATATAACATTATATCCATGAAGCTTCATTTACATGTTTTCAAGTTTATTTTTAATAAACTTCCTTTAGTTTAAAATTGTATGACATGTTATGAAAGGAAAAATGTTTTTGATGTAGAAATGATATTTTCCTCAAGAATGGAGTATAAGTATTTTCTCCAAATTATTTTCCATCTAAGATAATATAGTTTTATGTTTCTATCACTATTTTTACATTGACATGATTATGTTATGATGGAATTAATTTTATGATGTTCTTTTATCTTATATAGATTATGTTATGAGGGCATGATGTTTAAGAATCCCATTTTTATTACATGGGTTATGCTATGATATATGATTTATGATTTTGTGGCACACATAAGAATGGTTTCATTAGGAGATGGGTGGTAACTATATCTCCCTCATGTACATTGGGTAATGATTTATATCTGATGAGATAGACATTTCTAGAACAATAAGTTAATCTTGTTCAGTGATACAGGACTGGAATGAGGAGTGAACTCGGTTCAGTAATAGACTAGTACGCTATGACGGTCTTGGAAATGAGCCATGAATAATATGAAATGATTTTCTATGATTATGTGTGTATTCCACAGTGTTTTAGGTTTTAAGTTATGATTATTGGGTATAAATTTCACTACTATGATTTATCCCATGTTTTGATATTATGATCTCTTTTGCAGGTTAGGATTTTCAAAATGTTATGTTCTTATAAATATGATATAATTGATATTATTTTGTTTACCCTTACTGAGAATTTGATCTCACCCTTTCGTATGTTTTCTTTTCCCAAGGTTAGGAAGAAGGGTATTAAGTAGTATATACCAAAAGGGACTCTAGATATGATGAAACAAACGGGAGACAATGTAGATGATTTATGAACCAGTTGTTTATGTTTCCCAGTTTCTAAAGACACTATACCTATATGGTCCTATCATGGTTTTGTTATATGTTGTAATAATTATACGTCAATTCTGAAGTAATAACCTTGTATGTAACGTATGGGTCATTATATGAAATCTCCCTATAATGATATCATCTTAACGAAAATATTTTTTAAATTTAATATTTTTTTAATTATTGCATCAAAATTGAAATTTATTTTTCAAAATTTACTTGAGTTAAAAATAATTTATGTTATATGTATACTGATTTTGGGAATAATTAGCACATAGGATAATTTACATGGTAATGAAATAAATTTTTTCATGTTAATATCATGATGATGTCATTAACCATACAATACATATTTAAACTACATTTTTAATGATTTACCAAATAACCAATATCCTTTAAAATTTATCAAAACATTACCATAATATAATTTTTATATAATAAAAACAAAAATTAATAGAATTTTATCAATTTCATCTTTATAAATTTATATGTTTATCTTTAAGAAAAATTGTACATGAAGAAATAATTTATTCGCAATAAATTCCTACTCTTATACAAATGAAAAATATTATTAATATTCTACATCTTAATAAAATTATTTAAAATTTTACCATTAAAAAAATATATAGTATGAATTCTTCGAGTTAAAATTAAAATTAAAAAATAAATTATTTATCACTTAAAAAACCTCGGTTGTCACATTCTCCAAAATATGAATAAATTGCATCAATAAAATTTTAAATAATTTATAATCATGTGGATATTTTATTATTTAATAGGTTATTAATATTCATAGATTTCTTCATTAGTAATTTAATCCTGAAATAATTCATTAAATTGGAAATCAGATTTATTTTTCAATTCTTTTTCTATATAATCAGGATTCTGAACTGGATTTCCCATATAAGAAATACTATCATCTTGTTATATGACTTCACAGAAGAATATATCTATTGTAACGTGTTTCTATTTTTATAATAATGATAAATGGAAAATAATATGTTTCTGATATAAACTATGAGTTAATAATACTCAATTATCTATCAATTTTTCTTTTTTACAAGATTTCATATGGAATAATAAATTATGGGATGAATTTCTGTTTCTTCACAAATCTCATAATTCCTTATACTATAGATAATTTGAGAAACAATTGATCTTATACCTCCAATGAAGGATCATTCCATAAATTTTCTATATAGATCTTCTAACAAATGTTTAGTCGACATCACCCATTTGGTAATCATGTTGGAAAAACATCACATTAGACAACATTGTTTCCAGTACCACATACATAAAAAATAGGGTTTGACGCATTTTTACATACCATTAATCAATAGAGTGCATCAATATACCTGAAAGAAAAATTTTATTATTAGAAAATTCAACCAAATGAAAGTATTGATCACATATTACATTATTCTCCAATGAATATGAACATAAAATTTGGTCCAACATTTTAGTATTCATCTCTGATCATCCATTTGTTAGAAGATGAAAAAAATTCTTGAAACAGAATTCATTTTCTAATGAAATATAATTTACATTTCCAAAATTGGAGGAAAAATGTGGATAAAAATCCAATATTACAGAAATATGAACTCCATATAATTATTCTATATCTTTTAGTAGGAATCATAGAGGTTAATCTGTAGTCATATTGTACTGTATAGGACAAAAATGAGAATATTTAGTCAAACAATCAACAATAACTAATATCTCATTTTTAACATCAGATTAATTTAGAAATCCCAATAAAAAATATTTGGATACATGATACAATTTCAATTATAGAATTGATAGTGGATATATCATCCCATTGGGTAGTTTCCATTAAAAATATCCACTTCCTAAATCAAAAATATCAAGGTAATAACTATAATATCTACCATCATTCCTTCCATCTAAAAATATTCTCGAAGATAGTAATTTTTTTCAAGGGTGGATATAATATTATTTTTTTATCCATTTCATTATTATTTTTTCAATTCATAATCATATAATAAAAGTAAACTCATTCCAAATACTATAACACCTTTCCAAAAAAATTAAAATTATACAATATTTCTTTTTTAATAATTTTATTTTAACTATAAATCCCAGATATTTTTCCTTAAAAAACATTATTTGATTTAACAAAGATGACTATATAATTAATTGATCAAAATGTTAATAGATATCTGCATATATAAATACTAATCTAATTTGAATCAAACTATTAACTACAGGAGAATTTTTAAAATGTATCTTGGTAAATGGTGCATGATCCTTTTGACTAAAAATGGAAACTATATTTACATTATGATGATGATAATGAAGTTGTTATTAAATAAGAGAAGAAACTGATTATAAAAATTTATTATATTATCCACTACTCTAAAATTTATCAAAACATGAAAAAATAATTTTAATTGACACCCAACATAAAATTAATATCTATATAGATAATAATTACATATTCAATTAATATAGTGCCATAACTAAATATATTAAGATTCAAATTTATAGTAATTTCATTAATACCTCCACCATGATTTGTTTTCAAAATTTTCAGCATATATTTAATGGGATGGTATTAAAATATTACAATTATAGAGAAAAAAATACTTTTAATATAATGACTCAAAAAAGAATAATTTTTGTAAAATATTTGGTACTGATCAATACATCCATTTATAGAATAAAAATTCTCAATCTTGTCAATATGATTTCCCCATCCACTAAAATATTTGATCTGGATTATTTTGAAAATTTATAACATTATTAAAACTCAAATTTTCTATATTATAAAATTTCATTATCATAAATATAATTTACCTTGTATATGAAATTATTGATCTATTAATTGTACATTTCATCGCATTAACATGTAATATGTAATAATTTACTAAACCAATAATGTTTCCCTTTTCCTTTTTACACAACCTAATCCATTTTTGTGCCAAATTTAAAATGTGAGAAAATATGAAAACCAAATTTTCTTATTGATTAATTCCACACTGCATTACATTATTTCATAATCTTATTATTATTATAATAAGATACATATGTGTTAATACCCTATAGGGGAATTATTTTAGGAAACATTTTTTTCAAAACACCAAAAAAAACATGAGTAAAAATGTAATTAATATATATGGTTTTAGACTAATTTCTGACTTATCAATTTTAATTTCCTTGTCAAGATAAATATAAAATGTATATCCTTCCAATATAGAAATATTATCTTCATAAGAAGTAAATAATTTATCCTCATGTTTATTTAACCCCATATGTTTTTTTGACTTATATACTGAATAAATTTTAGAAAATATATTTTAAAAAAGTTCATTAATGACCTTCCACAGTAACAACCCAAACACCAGTAACCTAGATCCGGGGCCTACTTTATTATATTTTAATACATAAAAATGTTCAAATCCCGAAATATAGATTACTTTAGAAGTTTTTGAGAACTATATATATTCATGTAATGAATTTTAAATTAAGAAATGAAAGTAAAACATTACAAATAATTTTTTTTTCATTCATGATACTCTTTGAGAGGAATAATCATCATAACATGGGGAATAGAAAAATAAATAAGGGTTAGATCCCATGATTAGTAATGAAAAAAAACAATTAAATATATCGTGAGTAAAATAAATCATTTTCAATATAGAAATTAAAATTACTTAACACACATGGAACTTAATTAATGTCCTGAGCATGAAATGAGTAACAATCGATATGGCAAGGCAACTATCTAACCTCCCATTCCATAAAATTAGTAAATTGTGAATGAAATTAATCCATTGATAATATCAATGTGATATTATCATGGATAATAATAGTAAAAAAATTAATCTGATGAAATAATTAATATTTTATTTTAGGATCTTAGGACTCATGATACCTCTATTTTGATGACCTTTCACAAGAGAATTAATATCCATGGGTAAAAACCCACTTTATTTTGAAAATTCATTTGTCTCATTATACATGTCGACTCATCTAATAGTAATCCAAAATATGGAAACACAAATAAAAATACATATAAAAATAATTCCTCATATTTCAAACAATTCATTTAACTCATGAATCAATATGCATTATCATCAAATATATATATATATATATTGAGTAAATAATACATATTTAACAATATTTTACTAGATAATTAAATTAATTACATGTTATAAAAATTTCTTAAATCGAATAAATTTTATCCAATACTAAAATAATTAATACAAAATTATTAACATATAAGATAAATTTAATTTAAAATTAAAAAAGATCACCAGAAAGTGATTTTTTTAGTTGAATGTTAACAATCACAATAGAATGTAAGATTATTAAAAATATTTACCTCTCTAGTAAATTTTAAAATTCAATCCCTTGAAAAATAAATGTTATAACAAATTATAATAATTATGAATAATTATCTATTCATGATATATATATAATATAGGTACTATATTCACCATATAAATTTGAATATGTGTATATTAATGAATATGTCTTAATGAAATTGAAATCGAGTTAAAAACACATTCCACTTTGTAATGTTCATGTAGAATACCATTAGATGAAATATTTAAAATTTAACATAAAATATCATTTTATAAGAAGGATTAGTGTTATTTTATCTAAAATGGGATTCACATACACCATATAAATTAAATCATTTGCATGATAATAAAATATTCCTCAATGAAGGGAAATTAAAATAAAGTCCCTTACCTAATGTTTTCTTTTAGTTAGACATGATTGGACCTGTTGTATAAATGTTTGTGAATTAAATAATTTTATTAGAGAACCATAAAAATATTTAAAATATTATATATAATTAGATCATGAAATTATTCCACCATTTCCTCAATAATATTTAATTTTTTTCAATGTCCTTGGTGTTACATGCCTTTTTTCATTGGTTTTTTTTCAATGAAATTTTTAGATCCTATATATAAGATATAAATAAATAATCTCTAGAATTATAATAATTTTATGAATATCATATTTAGTGATTATATAGAATATTATAACCATTATTTATTTTTGGGTGGCCAAAATGAATCCCATTTCATAGTGGAGACAACATTCCATTTGTACGCATGAATGACGATATCATTACCATAACATGTGATAGGGTAAATGAGTGTATGATATATTAATTTATAAAATATTCATTTAATTACATATATATCATATATATTCAATATTTTTTTCCTTATTACCCTCAATATAGAGCGTATGTGAAAACATAATCACATCATTTCGCGAGGTGGTAGTCCACTATACTCATGAGTAGCAATATCATATATTAAATACAATGTAATGTAATATGGATATGTGAAAAGAGTAATTAAAAAAATAATATTATATCATAATATCATATATAAATATTGAAAAGATTTTTATATCAATCTACGAGAGGTGTTGATGGAAAATGAGTTACATCAGTTCGTGAGGTGGTAGTCGGTTGTACAAAAGATCGCTGATTTTGTTTATCATTTGATGGATGTGGAGATGGATTTTGGCTATTAAATTAAGGTAAAAAATATAAGTTTGTAGGTTATATATTTTATTATACTATAATTATTTGGTAACATTTTTTGGGGATAGAATATGTAATAAAACAAGAATTATCTTTTTAGAACATCACCTCTACACCAAACAACCTCTGTAGGTTACACCAAAATCCATCTTGTTATTGATTTGTGATCACAATATGGAATATGTCTTTTTGTTGATTAATTAATTTCGTTGGATATATATTGGATTAAAAATATTGATGTGGATGTGTGAAGTGTGTATGAGAGTTGTTCACCTTTTATGAGTGGGGGAGATGACAAACTTGAAATTAAGGACAAGAATTAATTACATCGAAATTGTTTTATTCCAAATCCTTAAATAATGGTTGGTTATCAATACATTCAAGAGATAAGGTTTATACATGTAAAGAAAATGGGTTATATACAATTTTTTATACAATCCTAACCATTTCATTTTTTAGTCTAAACCCATGGTAATCCAATTTTTACCTTCACCATAGTAATTATTTTTAATAGATTATACTATTCATAGTGCTAAATAATTAATTTGAAATTATTAGATAATATGAATCACTATGATTCAAAATAGGGAATATATTTTTACAAACTCAATTAAAAATGCGGATGAATCTAACATAAAATTATTCCAGCTAACATGATGAAACAAGAGTTTCTAAAGAAGAAATTATAATAAGAATATAAGGACCTAACATCAAAATTCAATATAAAGGTAAATCAAATGAATGAAATTGTGTTGATTATAATGTTTAAAATATATATTTTAATAATTTAGTTATTTCTATTGATTATGTAAAACATCATTGGAAGGTTATAATTTTATTGTTTAAATAATATTTTAATAGAGTATCATGTTTTATTATAACTCGGTGTTGCATGCATCAAAAGTTGTCTATCATGACCCGTCACCCAGGGCCCGTGCCATGAGTACCCCATGACCGCCTTCCATAGGCTAGGGGCTGGAGACTAGCACCAAAGGTGTAAATTCATAAAACTGGGAAGGAATAGCCTTTATAAAGTGTAAACACACAAAACCGAGTACAAAGTGAAAGTAAAACACTGAGAAAACTGTATACAAAAGAGTGCTGAAATGTAAAAGGGTCCAGAAATACAAGCCCAACAGAAATGTACAAGTACAAATTAAAAATAAGTACAACTGATGAAAAGGTATAGTAGCTACTGGGTCGTCCTCTGAGGATTCCTCCCTGAAGGGTAGGTACAGATAGCCTCCTTAGAACACCATGTCTATCAGTCTCCTCTGTGTACCAACTCTTCGTAAGACCCACCTCTGGGTACCGTCAAATCCTACTACTCTGATCCTCAGTCAGCGTTGTCCATCGTCTGCAACCAACACAATAGGGGGCGGGCATAGCCCGTGTAGGGCTGAGTATAACGATACTCAATAGGGACCCCAACAACCTCAAGGTCTTACAAAATCCAACAAGGATAAACCACAAAGTATGAAATCAACGGATAAACTCACATAGGTATATTCCCATACATATACATATGTTACCAAGTGATCCATCTCAATTATGAGGTAAACTGAAATGTTACTGACTCCGCTCAACCAGGATTTTTATTCACATTATTGAAACCACGACTGCTAGAGAACTCCTCCTCTATCGAGTAGAGTGGGCCTGCCACCACAGTCAGGCGCTTCTCACTAACCTTGTACTTATGAGGTACTCCTATTATCGAGTACTGTTGGTCTTCCGTGCTCACACAGAGGCGATCTCCACTCTGGGTCTGCTGCCAACTACCGGGTGCTCCCCCAAATAGCTTGCAGACGTACTCCTCCTATCGAATACTGCGGGTCTGCCACCAACAGCCTGACACTCCTCTGCTGTGGGTCTGCCGCCAACTACTAGGCGCTCCTTATTGGGTAAGTCGAATCACTCCGACTCGAATAGATCATGCAATCGTCAGGTCTCATCCAGCTACTAGTTCTCTGTACTCCTCTCCCTCATCTCTGGGAGGGTCCGCTCCACGAGCTATAGGTCGATACTCAAATCATCATGAAGTCCCATGTAGAAGTATTTCAATGTTCCGCATCATCAGTGGGGTCACAACGCAAAAGAAAATGTGTCAATCGGTCACCCAGTTTTTGATTTAATAGCTTTTTAGTCTCAAGGGCCTGGTTGGATTCATGTACGATCCAACCTGACTGTATCTCAACATTATCCAGAACATCAGTGTGGTTTATATAAAGGAATCATAGTGATCGAAGAAAACCATCACCTCTGATGGTTCGTCAAATGGTCGTCTCGTGCCAATGATATGGCCAAAAGAAGTAACGGTCAGTAGTGGGCCCAGGACAGGTCCAACCCGGTTGGACCGACTCAGACTAACTCAGTCTGGGCTGACCCGGTCTGGGTCGACCCGGTCAGACCCTCTAGGTCTGGCCCAACCCATTGGGAGGGTCATCCCGCTAGGTTCGACCCAGAGGTCGCCGTGTAGGCGACTCTATTCGGAAGGCTGAGCAAGTTCGGCCAGCGACGCCACGAGGGACGCCACAGGCCGGCTTGGTAGGTCGGGAGGGTGGCCGCAGCTAGGTAAGGCGTGCAAGAGGCCGCAGAAATTCCGGGTAGGGCGCGATAGGTTGCGGGCTGGGTAGTGGAGCGTGGGCAGGCTATGGGTAGATGGGAAAGGCATGCGGGAGGACGCAGTCAGGCCGCGCGGGGCGTAGGTAAGCCGCAGGTAGGCGAGCAGGGCGCGCGAGAGGCCGCGAGAAGGCCGCACGGGGAGCGGGTAGGCTGGCAAGGCACCAGTTAGGGAATTCGGGGTGTGTGTAGGCCGGAAGGGCACCAGGTAGGCCGCGGGGGGCACCAGTCAGGCCGCTGGGGGCATCGGGCAGGCCGTGGGGGACCCCGCACAATCCACGCTGGCACGGGGCAGGCCACGTGGGGCGCCGTGCAGGCCATGGGGGGGGGGGGTCGGGCAGGCCTCTTAAGAAATCATGGGAGGGTGGGATTCCGGGTGGGGGCTGGGCAGGCCGGTTCACCACAGCCTGGGCCGGTCCAGGCCGGCGGGGGTCGGCCGAGAGCACCAGTGCACCGCGGGGCAGCTCATTTCGTGGAGGCTACGGGTACCACGAACTATATCATTACCACCTTCGTCACCTCATTACTGATTCATTGTTGAATGTTCAACATAAACAAGATCGGCCGAGGGGTCGGGCCATGTTGGTTTGGCCCGCACCCTCTGCGTTTAGAGTGGAAATAATTTGTTAATCAATGAAAAATAGATGAACAATAACATACTTTCAAACAATTCCTTTCTAACCGTTTGAATAAGATAAGAAAAGGAATAACATCATCATTTAATAAACCCCCTACCTTTGATTTGTCATTTGTCGTTCATCGTTCATTGATAGAGTCACGGAAGAAGACGGAGTTGTCGCTCATTGCGTCTGCCACACACTTCCACTTTCGAATTTGCACGACGGTTGTGGAAGTGGTTTCATGTCGGTAGGTGTCCAGGGAAGAAGATCGAAGGGGACCATCACTGGCATTCTTTCCATTCTCTGTTCTTTATTGGGATAATTATCGTCCTCCCAATCCCTCCTATTTCTCAACTTCCACCCAAATTCCATGTGAAATAATATTAGAGTGAATTTTCTAATATTCTCTGCCACATAAAATCAAAAATAAGAAATAAATTAAAAGTCTCCCCCTAATTAATTCACGATGGTTGACACATTTAATAAAAAGTGTTGGATCAAAAATTATAGAGGTAGATTTGGCCCCATGTGGTCCCCATGATGTAACCTCTCTCGGGAGGTTATGTTTGGGTGGTCCCCACATTGTGAACTCTCGCGGGAGGTTATGTTCTGGTGGGCACCACCACCATAACCTCTCATGGGAGGTTAAGTTGTGGTTGTCCCACATCCAACTCCCATGAAGAGGTTTTTATCCACCAACACTCATATGGCAGCTCCATAAAATAAAGTGTAGCTCACTTTATTTTATAATTTTTTTAAGAATACCCAAAAACTAACTTTATTTCTCGACCAACTGTGGTCGAGGTGAATGTCTTCTTAAGCAAATACTAACATTGTGAGTTCAATGGTGCCCTCAGAATTCAGTTTTGAGCACCGGTTCAAATGTTATAAAAACCCACTCATACGTTTACTGAACTTACCCCTAAAAAACATCAGAAATTTATTTTGGACACACTAGGGCTCCGAATCATGCGCCCTTATTTTTCACGAACTCGTAAAATTCCCATGTTTTTAAAAAAAATCCATGGGATTTTCAGGTATTTAAATTGTAAGATAGATTTTATTTAATTAAAGGGAAATAAATTGTAAATTATTAGGTTGATAAATTATTCTCTCAACAGAAATTAACATACTTGTTTTTATTTTAATATTACCCTATAAATAGATGATGGTATTTCTTCTTCGTAACATCCTCTAGTTCATAGGTTCCGTCCACAATTTCTGATTACTGAAATGTATTATTGCTTGATTAGTCTTTTAATTCCTAAAAACATCTCTATTATCATGAATATATATGGTTTTGTCACATTGTTATAGAATATGTTCAATTTTTTCCTCATATGTGATAACATGTTTTTTGTCTGGCATGTTATTCCATTATAATGAAATAATGAGCACATCATTTCATTTCGAGAGACATCTTGGAATTTTACATTGATATGTAATAGTACCAATTAATTTAAGGATTTAAAAGGATATAATGTACTAGTTGATATATTTACAATCTTATTGAACCTTATAAAACCATTCCATCATGGTACCTTGAATAAAACAGGATCTACCACATGAAATAATTAATCCTTCCTCTTATTTTCAGCATAACTATTTTTTTTGAAAGATGATATTCATTAATATGAGCCTAAATAGTATTAAACTTTTTTATATCATTAAAAATTAATGATCATAAATGTTTACTTTATCTATCTTTATCAAAATAGGAATGCATATAATATCTATTTCTATATATTCCATCGTACGACACAATTTAAAGACATGAATGAAAACTATTTTTGTAAGAAAACTCTACAAAAGGGGAATACAAGTCCAAAATTCATTGAATGTTTGGTAGGAATGAAATCAACTTGTCATTCAATGTTTGGATTGTCCCTTTACATAGTAAATTTGGTTGAGGATGGTAGGTTGTTCTAAACTGAAAAGCAGTATCAAGATCCCTATAATGAAACTTCTATAATTTTGAAGTAAAATGGAAATCATAATTAGAAACGATAAAAATAGGCTCTCCATGAACTCATAAAAAACATTAATATAAAACCCATTGATTCCCACAAGAGATAAATATTCCATTATTTTTAATTAAGGTGTTTATTTGGTTATGTGATCAACAATAGTCCATATTACATTATTCATTCTAGGACTCCCTTGTAGTTCTGTGACAATGTCCTATGTAATGTCATATAATTTCAATATAGGATGAGGAATATGTTTCATCATGCCTATAAGTTGATATATCTTAACCTTTACCTATTGAAAAATTATTAATAAGGACACAAAGTCTTCAATTTCATGAATCATTCTATCCCACTAAAAATATCCTCTGAAATGCCTATACATCAGGGAGATACAAGGGTTTATAATGAAATTTGATAATTTTCTATTGTGCATGAACTCCTTTTATAAATCAGGTATTGATGGAAAACATAATCCCTTATAATATATAATAAAACCATCTTAAAATGATTAATATTAATTTATAATCATTCACATCATTAATATTATTATGCAATTTGCATCATTAGATTGAGAAGATTTTACAATTCCTAATAAATTTTATTTGAAAAATGTGAAAAGTTGTGATGACTCCCATTCCATAATAATTACCATATTTATATTTACTAGATCCATTAACCTTTAATACCACTTAATAAATATTTTGGTGAGAATAACATGATCATTCCTATTCAATGATTCATATACCTTATTTCCTTTCATAGGTGGTTATGTATTGAGAAATCATAATCTTTGAGAATTATTATCCATCTCATTTGTATTATATTGATATATTTATTGAAAATATTATTTTTGTTATTTTATTATTTTTGTATATCTCACATCATTCACCGTAGAGAAAATGTAACTGAATATTTAAAGGAATGATTACTGCTTCCAACAAATGATCATGGATTAGATTGTTATGATCATGAGACTTAAATTTATATGATGTATATCTTATATATTTATACTTTTTATGAAGTCATAAAAAATACCTTCTCTGATGCATCACTACATATAAAACACCCATCATTTGAAGATGGTAGAGTTGAAATCGAATAATTTTTCAATCTATCATTTAGTTCATCATAAAATTCATCAAATTCCATTTTCTAAATTTACATAACCTCTTTATGTGTATTTTTGGGTAAAGGTTAACCAATAAAGAATAATTATGAACTAATATAAAATAGTTCCTTACCAAAATAATGAAACTATGTAGCTTAGTAATGTTTTATGGTGTATGAAATTCTCTAACTACCTTTTTTCTCACAAGATAAAATGAAAATCCTTCCATGGAGATAGTATAGCCAATAAAAGAATCATATTGAATACTAAAATCATAGCTGATAAATTTACCAATAATAGGTTTCATTAAATGATTCTCAAGAATAATTTTCAACTGATTACCATAACCCACACTAATTTTAAGATAAACTATGATATCATTAATGAATACCACACTAAAAATATAATGAAATTTCTATAATAATATGATAATTATATCCATATGAAATATGATTTATTATTAATTAAAAATGGAATTACTATAAATAGATAATGTAAATTCCACATTAAAAATTACGCCTTTTAAATAAATTCATTCTTTTATCACAATTGATTTCACCCAAAAAAATCATCATTTAAAAAATATCAAGCATCATTAAGTTCAATGAATCAGTCATCAATTAATGTATGAGTATATATGTCCTTACTAATAATTTCTTTTATTATCCTATAATCAATGAAATTATTCAAGGAACCTTCTTTCTTCTTTATGAGGAGAAAAGGGTCTCTCCCTTGGGAATTAGTATAGTTAATAAATAAACATTTTGAACAACTCCTCATTTTTTCGTCAACTCTAATAATTCAATGGTGGCCATTTTGTCTGTATAATTTGATATTGATCTTATATCAAGGATTAAATCAATGGAAAACATGACATCAAGATTTTTTAGATGTCAAATTAATTCCTCGAGAAATACATTAATGTATCCATGTATAATAGGGATATCATTAATTTTATTAATACATTGTCCATACAATGAGTTTTTCTCTTCTTCTGTAAGGATCTTATTCAAAGTAGGTACTGTTGTGGGATCATGACAAGATTTAGATGATGAAGTCTCTTCTCTAAATATATGGACATCTATATCGTCATCACAAATCCCAAACTCATTCTTCATGAAATTTAATTTTGCATCATATTTTGATTAAAAATACATACTAAGGATTATATCTATATTAATGGAAGGCATGATAATAAGATCAATAAATAAAGAACGTTTAGGTGTCCTAATATGGACTTCCAGATTTGTCTTTATTATAGTGAGACATATACTATGAACTTTGACTGAAATATCCCATCATAATTTATTAGGTAAATATATAATTTTCATAGAGATCATGGAATATATAAAAGTGTACGACAATCCACAATCAAATAAAAATTATATAAATTTATATATGTGATTAAATTTCCTACCACCAAATAATTTATTACTTTCACCTTAGCTATAGTAATCATCTATGCATTCCCTTCTTCCCTGGAACAATTCTATTGTATATTCCATTAACACATGGGGAATTATTTTTCATAGTTCAATAAATCCATATAGTTGAAACACTAAATATAATATTTTTACCACATCCATTTTCATTATTAATCCTAATAAACCTTATCCCCTCACTTATAAAAAACTAAATATCACATAAATCATTTCTTAGGATGATCCTTTCCATTGTTCACAGAAGATAAAAATTACTTCATACTATTAATAATTTTTGATGCATTTCCATTTTTGGTGCTCAATAATTCTCTTATTTTCTAGACATCCATTGATCATATAGGATCTTTTGAATTACTACTATATTTTTCTGAATATAACCTATTTTACTATGTGAAGGAAATGTTTTAGAGACCATCACACATACAAGACATGGATTAATCCCTTCAATAAAATGGAAAATATTACACTATATTTTGTGTATATAATCCCTATCATACCCAACTACCCTTATAAATGTATCCTCAAAAAATAAACTCATTATTCGTCCTTTATATTTATGATGAGTAAATTTATCTTAATTTTAGTTTGATTTTCATCAGGATAGTATTTGTCATACCATTTCCCCTTAAATTTTTTTATCTCTATGTGATTTATTTCCTTCTCCTCCTTAATATTCTGGATGAACGAAAACAATTGATCAAAATAAAATTTGAGCCAATACACATAAATTTTAACAATTTTACTTACATTTCATCTCATTCCCAAAAATAAATTATCAAGATAATTAATCCATTTCTCTAATAGTATTGGATTTGTTATCTCACCATATCATGGAGGATTATATAACATGATGTGATCATGCTTATGTGAATCACACTATGGAACTAGTCTCTTCATATTGGAAAGGTTATTTTTCATCTCCTGATCATGGTTCCCTAATATAGCAATGATCTTATCAATTCCAATGATAGCTGTATTAGCCTACCCAACAGTGTAATTTCTACATTGGTAAGGACTATTGATACCCATATTCATTCTAGGTTCCATTTCAAATTAATGGAATATAATGGATTAGATCATTAAACTTTTAATTTTTATTCATAATTTATAATTATAAATATTATACAGCACATAACATTTATTAATGTTTTTTTATTTTTAATATCATAATCATAAACATGGCTTCATTTTTTATATATTTATTTTCAAATCCTTTATAATGGGCTACAAATAAAATGTAAAATATCATAATAATATCCACCAAATGTTTCAAAATAAGTTCACAGTAGGGCACATCTTCATGTACCTAGTAATTCTAGAGACAACAATGATGCACCTTTTTCAATGATCTTATTCCTAGGAACATTTTTTCTAGAACAACCTCAACACACAATATCCCTAGTAGGATATATTTATATGAAAAAAACTATTATAAAAATAATATTATGATATTATATAATACATATTCTCTCGGAATATAATGAGATTATGTTCTGTAATATATATATATATTCTTTAATCTAGTTCCCTTGATTTCTTCTAAGCCTCCTCTGATACCAACTATAAAGACCAAAACAGTAGTAACCTGAAGTTGGTTCCTACTTTATTACATTGGAATTGATAAAAAGGTGAACCTATATTAACAGACCTCTTGAGATGTTTTGGAGAACCCAATACATTCTTGATAACCATTTTAAAATGAGAATATAAAATAACATGCAATAGAAATATATTGTAAGTATCATTTAATCTCATTAAATGGATTCATATTTATAACGTGGGAATGAAAAAATATGGGTGAGATCAAATTATTAGTAAGGATTATACACAGTAGAATCAATCATGTGTATAAATTGATATTAAATAGGGAATGGTACATATCTAATAAAAAATCAAATTTAATCAATCCTGTGAGAACAAAATAAATTATAATTAATATGGATTCATAACCAATTGAACTCTAATTCCATTTAACCCATAAACAGATATAGAAATGAATCCAGAGATAATATTAATACCAAAATACAATGGATAAAAATTATAATTTGATTTTTAATGAATAAGATAATAAATTATTGAACTTTATAATCTCAATCATCATGACTCTACTAGATTCAACTCCTTCTAGAATAAAATTTAAAATTATGTGTAAAAAACCATTCTGAATTGGCAGACAATTTTGTATCATACAACCTGTCATTACATCATGGGGATATATATAACCTAGACAAACAAAAATATTAATTTAAATATAATTCCTCATATTTGTAATATTTCATTTGAACCATGATTTTATTTTTTTAATCACCAAGTATCCATAATGATTAAAAAATGCTGATTTATCAGTCTTTCCCAATTAATCAAATAAATTTAATGTAAAAAACATTGGTAAATGTTGTATATAGGAACTAATAATATTAATAATTCTAGGAAATATATATTTAATATAAATTTTATTTATAATTAAATATCATTATAATATAGTAGTTATTTCAATACAAAGTAAACAATAACAAAAGGAAGGGATATTTTACAACTACCATTATGTATTTGGTAGATTTAAAATTATGACCCCTTGAAAAAATAACATTAAATGAAAGAATAATAATCATTTAATAATATAAATTCACATTAAATACATAAAATGGGTTTTATATACACTATAAAAATTTAATAAGTGTATATTATCAAATTTGACTCAATGAAATAGATGTCGAGGCAAAATAACATAATCCATAGTAATGTCCAAGTGAAAAAAAATTGATGAAATAATTAAAATGGGACATAATGATAAATTAATTATAAAGGATTCATGATATTACATGTAAAATGGTATGTATGTACACTATATAAAAAATTAGGTTCACAATAATAATATATTCCAAAATAAAAGGAAATTGAGATGAAGTCCCTTACCAGACACATTACTTTAGTTGAAATACATTAAACATATGTATAATGATATTATAAATTTATTATAGATCTGAAATCATAATTATTATATCCTACATGATCTTCATTTAACATATTACCTCCCTTTTTCTGATAATATTTCATTGGATTCATTTTTTCTGGTGTTTATTTCCTTGATTCTCCTACGAGTTTTTTCAAAAAATTTATGGTTATTTTAAATATCACACAAATAAATCAACTCCATAATCCTTATAATTTATCTGGTTATATTTACTAATTATATACATTATTGTAATCATTAAATACTTTTTTCATATAAATTTAGTCCCATCGCTTCATTGAGACACTAGATTATATGTACGCTCGAGCAACGATATCATTCCCCTAACATGTGAAAGGATAAGGGTTTGTATGATATATTAATTTTATATAATTTATATCATGACATATATATAGAAAATATTTATTAAAAAAATCTTTATTACCTTCCATGTAATGAATAAGTGGAAAAAGAATCACATCACCTGAAGAGGATGTAGTCAACTGAACACTTGAGCGACATTATCATATTTTATGTCAAATGGTAATTTAGAATGTATTTTGGATGTTATAAATATATATTTATATCATTTAATATATATCACAAATATTCATTAAATAAAACCTTATTAATATTCTATTGAATCATAATTCAAACATATATAACATCCCATTATGGGGTGGTAGTCTGCCGTACACAAGAACAAAGTTATACTATTTTAAAGGGAATTGAAATTAAGAAGGTACATAAGATATTGCAATACCAAGAGTATAATTATACGACTAATATTATACTTATATATTTAGATAATATTTATATCCGATCGTGATAGGTTTTGATGGAATACGAGTTACATTGGTTCTTGAGGCGATAGTCCATCGTACACATGATTGATGATATCATTTTTCATTAGATAGATGTTGTGTTGGATATAGATTATCACATTAATATAATGACATATATGAAGATGTTATATATAATTGTTATTATACTAGAAATCTTGACTAATATTTCAAGCATATGGAAGATTAAAAAATATAAAAATGATTGTTTAAGAACATTACCTCTTCTCGTAATGACATCTTTCGGTTTAAAGAAAAAGCCTTAATAAGATGGATTTATGATCAAACAAATGGATATAATATATTTTTATTACATTGAATATGTGATTTATGAGTTATTTTCTGGTCTAAATGGTAGTACAAATGTGAAGATTGGATGAGTGGGGGTGGCCTTTTATAAGATGGGGAGAGGACAAACATGATTGTTTTTCAAAATAATCAACTCACACCACATTAATATCATCATGAAATCCTAGAAAATTGGTCTTTGTTGAATTTTTTTTGATTGGTTAAATATATTTATATTCAATGTTTTTTGGAAATGTAAGAAGGTTAGTTTAACACATATATTTAGTTTATCCCATGGTAAATCATGTTTCGCCTTTATTTCTACAAATACTTTTTTTTATTTTAATATTCATAATGGCGAAAATAAGTTTTTTTAACTAATTAGATAATATAAAATATATTTATTAATAATATTTAATAAATTTTTCCAATTTCAATTAACATATGTGGTATTATCCAATTTAAAATTATAGATGTAGATCTTATGAAATAGAGGTGTTCAAATGGAAAAATTCATAATTTGTATATAATAGTTTAATATCGAATAATCAACAGGAAATTTCTTCCAATTACATAAAATTTATTTATTATAAAATAATTGAACCAATTATAGGTTATAACCAATTTAAAATAAATTTCAATTTATAATTAATTTTAAAAAAATGAGACTTAATCAAATAATATTTTCACTAATCACCAAAAAATTGAACATTTTAGAAAAATACCAAAAATTCAACCTAAGATAATTTTTATATAATGAAATAAATTAAAAATTCATTTTTTAGGAATATATTTTCTTAAATGGTGAGATATTAATGTTATCATCAGTGTGCATAAAGCAATGAAACAGATTTCCTTGAAAAAATTTAAATTTTCAGAAAATAGTTCTTTTAATTTCATATGATTATTTTTTTATTATATATATATATATAACCAAGTAATTTGAATAAAATATTTATATTTCATAATTTTGTTGGATCAATTAATAATATCTAAATTAATGGCTATTTTATAATATTCTTGTTTTAATAATAATTTTATAGAGGGTCACATTTCATTTAAACGTACTAATGTGTGCATCACAAACTATCAGAGAGATTAGATTTATTTTGTAGTAATTATAAAGAAAGTTATTTGGTTTCAAAATACAATATATGGTATCAATATCTTACTTTTTAAAAGTATTTAGAGAGCTCCATAGTTTGGTTTCACATTAAATATGATAAAATAAAAAAGTTATATTTTGATTCTTTGAGGAACCGAAAACATAAAATATATTTTATAATTAATTTGTCTATAAATTATAAATCAATGGGTATATAGTCCTGATAAATGATAGATTATTTTTCCCATTAGATAATTGAGTACTGAATTATTTGTTTATAGAGCTTTTTTACAGTTGTGCATGGGTTTCTTCATTTATAGAAAGAGTTAATTCTGTAAAATTGAAATTAAATTTACATATAAAACTATAAAAATTACTTGTTTCTAATTTGGAAGGTTATTATCACAATAGTTCTTATTAATTATTTAATAATGTTTCATATATCAAGAACCATTATTGAATATACATAAAATGGGAGATGAAACATGGAAATCCATAGAATTACCAAAATATCCCTCATCCTAAAAATATAATAATTTAATGATTTATCTACATAAAAAATATTTATAACCATAAATTTACATTCCTTTATTTCATTCAAAAATCCTAAACTATAATGTAGTCTAAACATTATTATGATTCCAACTATAGAACCCAGACAAATTCACACTATTATTACATGGTTAATATAAGTCATTTCTTTTCATACATTACAATAATGGTTAATGTATATAGTTCTAAAATATTTTTTAATCTGATGCACTATAAACACCAAAGATAAACTTATTGTGAATTTTTTATAAAAAGGAAAGTTTTTATTATGATACATAGTCAATAATCAATAAAAATATCCATAGTTTAAAATTTACATCATTACGATTCATAATCATCCATAAACCATGTAAAATATTTCAAGAGCCTGGTATGGGAAATTAATTTTTAGAAATGATTACATAATGAATAGAAAATAATTATTCCCTAAAAATTTCAAAAATCTTGAAATATATAATTTTTTAATGTACCATGTTTCGATCTTATAAATACACTCATAAAAACCCTCATTGCAATAAAATAACTTCTAAATTTTGAAGTAATAAATTTGGATAGAAATGATGGAATCATGGGAAATTTTATTAATAATTTGTATTCAATTATAATCTTCCATATTTCAATAAAATATTATTAAGTAATTTAAACATCGTTTATCAAGAGAAAAAATCATTACCCAATTTAATGGAGGGTTGTTTCATAGCCTCTTCAGTCATCATATATGATGTTGATTAAATATTTCACAAATAATACACAATAGAGATTTCCATTCATAGTTTAATAAGTGGAAATCCTAAAAAATTCATTTAAAACCTTATGAAAAACAGTTCTTCTTAACTCTCCAAAATACCAATAAATGGGTATTATGTTTTCAATAAAAATTAATTTAAGACCACAATTCATAAAAAACAATTAATGGATCATTATAATTATAAAATTGAAATTATAAATAAAATTGATCATTAAGGAAATTTTTTTTAAAATCAGGAATACAAGATAATGGATAAAGTATATAAAATGATATACATTTCAATATTTTATAAAGAATTCATGTTGCGTCAAATATGAAATGTGATTTAATTCAACTTTAAAAAAAACAAATGAAAATTGAAAATTACCATATGAAATAATATACCTATATACTATATAATTTATAAAAAAATTATGAAAAAGTGGAGAAAAATATAAGAGGAAATAATAAAAACATTTCATGTTATGGATTAAAAGATCATTCTCTTCATTTTAAGAACAATAACCATGAAAATAATAAAAATATATTATTTATTTTACATCTAATTAATCAATCCCTTTTATTTTTATAATTTATATTAAATTAATTTTGTTCCTAATCATTATTCATTAATAAAAGACATTTTTTTGTTCACATTAGATATTTGGAAATAAATATGTTCATTACATACAAAGATAGTTTTCTATAATAGTAATAGGAAAATTTCATTTTCAATTTCTCAATAAGCTCCAAAATATTTTAGGCATAGTTTCTATATTATTTTTGAATCAATAGAGTTTTAAACGTCCGAATTTAGTCATCATTCATATAATCATCCAAGAAAATCATTTTTATGGTTTAAAATGGGTATAATTGTATACAATTAATTTCAATGATAATATGGAAAATTTAAAATTATAGAATCATAATCTATAACATCAAAAACCAATCCATTCGGGTAATATTATTATTTAATTCCTGGTGTGTAATATTACAGCTGGTGGATTTAAACCTTGTTCATGAATATCTTGTAGGTATCACACATTAAGGGAAATTATGGTCATGTTTTGAATGTTTAAAATTATTATTATTAGGGGATAATTATTTAAATAATTTATGGCTTGAAATATTTTTTCATATCTTGAAATCCAATCATGGATACTTTGGTCTAGCACCTTGTTTTCTAGAAGATGTTAACCACATAAAATTATATCCATGAACCAGTAATTCATGTTGTAAATATGGATATTTATATGTTTAATTTAAATTCTATAATCCCTAAAATTTACCCCATTACCTGTTTTCTTCTTTCTATTTTCAAGTGAATCATATTTGATTTTATGATCCTTAACATCATCTGATATTTGGTGTTTATCCCTGGATTTAGGGGACTAAATATTAGTGATTCTAAGGGTCATATTATTATTTTTAACTCTATTATATTTTTTGTTTATCTAGATATATTTTAATGATTATTTTATTATTTTTTGTGGTTTATTAGGATATGATATTAATGAGTTGTCCATGTATCAAGAATTCGATGTGGAGTTGTGTCCCACATACCATCCGCATAGTCATTCGATTTTATAAACAAATAATGAATACTATTTTGAAATTGGGAATCATTTTTATATATTTTATGTTAATATGTGGACTTATAACAATTTTTCTTTCAATTTTTTGAATTTTAAGAATTTTTATATCAAATAAAATAATTTAAAATATTGAAAGTAATTGGGATTGGTCTGATGCACATATGGGTACTTATTTTCACGATGTTTTTGATTTTATTATTTGATATATTATTCTTATTGTAATATTATATATAGTGGTATATATATTTAAGAATAAACTATAAATATAAAAATATGTAAATCTTGTAAATATAAAACATAAAGATGATATTGTTTTTGTATTCTTCACTTGAACTGTCTGGATCAATGGAATTAGTTTTGTGCTACTTGGTGGGATTGGTGGTTGATGGATTGGGGTTAATGGATATATGGGTATATGTGGAAATGGGTATTTAAATAATGATTTCCCTGGTTGTGATGATGTAGTTTTGTATGGTGGCTTTATAATCTATATTCAATAAAAAATGAAACAATATTGACATATTCAAATGTGATTATAACAACTATTTTTTTGTTTGAATATAAAATAAAAAGGAATTGAATAAATATTGGAGTCTACTTTATTAAATAAAATAATGGTAATGGAACTTGTTTCCAGACCAATTATGTAGTGCATTTTCTTTTTTTATTATAGATAGTGTTTGGTGACATGATTTCAGAATTAACTTAATGGTTATTGGGTTAGTCATTCTTGTGTGAACCAATAAATATGGGCATGTTTGTGGATACTATAAAAATATATCATTTTATGAATTTTTTACTCACCCCACCCAAGATGTATAAACATACAAACACAATATATCCTGTGGATTAAGTCACAAGTACTGATGGTTAACTATCCCTCCCCAATTATGTCCCTTCATTAGTAACTTCACATGATACAGATGATGGATGATTTGATATGTGAGGAGTTTCATACAAAGTATTATGATAAAAATTGGTTTATATGATATTATATATTGATACCCCAATTCCATGTTAAACACATACAAGATATCTGGTAGGTCTGGTGATATTTGATATGTTGTTTCTTTCATGAGACACTATATATTTTTAGTGTTATTATTGATAGATGTGTAAGGTATTGGAACAAAGGATGTATTCTCATTTGGTGAGAGTATAATATTTATTGGTAAGCAGTTTTTAGGAGCTTTAGATTATAATTATCCAATTATTATCTAATTTTACAAAGATTATTTATTTTACGAGTGCAACATAATAAGTTTGGGAGACAAGTTTTCCATTGTAGGTGATGGTTATATTTTGTGTTCACTAGAATATTAGTATGATATTTTCGAATTTTCATGAGAGGCCATATGTATAATACTACAGATTATACATGTTATACTAACCCTAAATATATATGAACAATTTTTTTGGTTTTTATGAGGGATTTACTGATTGAGTAGGTTAGTATTTTCTTGGAGTATGGGTTGTTGCAGTAGCTACAAAAATATATACTTTTTATTATTATTTTATCATTAGTGATTCTTGTATCAATTTATACCCATTAATGTTGAATATTTCCAATATTGGTTATTTATATATATCTTTACATTAGTTTTTTCATTTTTCTTTTTATTTTTGGGTTCATGTATATTGCTAGAAATTCCCTAAATTTTGGTGTTGAACCCTTGGTGGTTATTTCTAGCCCTGAAGCCAATTAGAGAAAAGACACAAGCATTAGTCATACACTTCATGATATACATAAGAGGGGTACCAATGAGGGAGATCATGATGGCGTGGAATCAATGGTCTAGGTTATGAGATATCATATAGTTTATAATGAAGAACTAGTGAGGACGACATGGTATTATAGAAAACAATGTTATTAAGAAATAGTTTTTCAAGATTGAAAGGGAGACTATTTGAGACACATGATTTTAGGTCTCCATGTTATATTTTGTAAGGACCTCATGATATCCAAATGTAGAAGGTAATGTGAAATTATTTTCAGTGTAGATACCAAGGAGAGGAAGATAAATCATTCTTGTATGAGTTTTTAAATAGTGTGAAACTAGGAATAAATTAATTAGATTATTAAATTTATCAATGTTGAATGAATGATACTTGTCATAGGTGTTTATCATTTTATTAAATAGATGTTGGTTGGTCTGAGACAATATGATGATTGAGTCAGGGGGTATTGTAGACTTACACTATTGAATGTTTTAGGGTTGATCCTAATCAAAATGGTTACCTATGCTATCAGTTGGTATGAGTCATTCATACTCAATGCCTATTAAAATAATGGGGCATTATATATAATCTACTGGTGAAAAACTAGACGAAGGATTTAGAGATTTCTTTCATATTGAGTCATTATTCAGAAATATTTCTGGCTCCCCTCACTGATAGCTAGTTCATTGAAGCAATATGAATGTTTTGGATGTTGTACCAATGATTATCGAAAAAGAAAAATGGGTTAGGTACTACATTTTTGATTCTTTATGGATGAGTTCATGTAGATGGTGGAAAATGATGTGAACAGGATATAGTTACTATTTATCCAGTTGGGGATCATGAGAACTCATGATATTGAGACTATTTTTAAGTATGTTATCAGATTTCCCTACAGAGAAATTTTAGATGAGAATCCCTAAGCTTGTCACATGGAAGATGTGCAACACCCAGATTATTAATTTTTAGTTTCCCAATTTACATTTAATAAGTTTTTGGATGATTATAAGAATCAATGGATTATAGATTGGTTTCATGGGTTTGCAGGATATCCCCTAGTATATAGTCAAAATGGAAATCTGAGGGGCACATAATTAGATAGAGGGTCATAAAAGATATGTTATTTGATGTTCCATTTTTATGTAAAATTCTATATCTATCACTATCATAATTCATGATGGATGGTAGTTCCCATACCTATACCATGGTCTATCAAATTATATTTTTTTGGTGGCTTAGGTCACTAAAAGATCCTTCTCTATTAAATTCAATATAAATAGCATGGATTGAGTTGTTATTCCCGCTTCCTCTAGCATAGGTTATTTCACCTGATGTAGTTTCAGTTGTAGGGCCTTCTAGCTTATATTTAGTAACATGTTTCATTATGAATATTCACTTATAGTAATAATGAGTACTTGGTAAAGGGTATCCCCAATATGTCCCTAATAATCAAGGACCCATACCAGTGTGCTGAATTGGGGGAAATTTTTAGAAAGGAAGTATAGTCAATGGAAACAATATGAATGTGATAGATGTTCTGGTTCCAATTCCCTTCGAGGAAATTCAAATAATAATCAGTTCATAATAATATTTTGTTCACTCATTGAATGATTTTGAAGCATCACACTAATTTTTCAATACCAACATTATTTTATGAATTTATTATATAGGTAGGGAGGCTTCTTATTCCCCTTATGTTATGATAAATATTCCTTGAAAAAAAATATAGATTGTTTTGAAATCTAATTGGTGATTGGACAACATCAATATGTGAGAGTTCATATTTTATTGAAAAAAATATTAAAATATAATTATGGACATGGATAAGTTCTCCTACATTTATTCTTTGGTTGATTATTTCAAAGGGTGAGTAGATTTTTCAAATGGGGAATGATTTTGTTTTGTGATTTCCATCACATAAGGATTATATAAGGGTGGTAGGAATGTGGATTCCCTTAATTATTTTATGATTGATTCATTCAATGGTTTAGTTAGATATTATATGGTGGGAACACCAAGAGGTTTTTAGAGTTTCTTTCGGTTTTCCATATGGAGGATGCAATAGTACCCATTTAACATGATGATAGGTATGGAATAACGTTGTAGATAAGTGCTACTCAAATTTCGATAACTATTTATTGAATGGAACCCCAAATGTTATAGGATAATATTTTTTTGATTAATGATGTTAAAAAAATTATACATCAAAGATGTTGAGTCATCAGTTAGAGCTTTAATTTTTTCACTATAAAAGGTACACAATAGATTGATGTTGTGCATGGACTACTAGTGTCTTAATCTAGTGATGATCAAAAAACGTTAACCTATTATAAATTTTTGAAATTTAATTTTAGAGTTTAGGGGATTAAACTTGTTTTCTATGTTCAATATAGGTATATGATATCCTCAGATAAGGGTGAATTTGGTATATATTCTTAATACTATTTTCTGACACCTATATTGGAACATCTTGTTTATAATCAAGGCATTCAGTGTCACGAATTCACTATATGTGGTCATGGGGATAATTATCTATGTATTATATGAGTTCATGGATATTTTCAGATATTTTTTAATTTAAAAATGTATAAAACACACAATGAAATTGGAGTAGTATATTTAGAAAATGGGGATCATATTATAGAGAGTATGATGTATAAAGATTCATGTGAAACATTCCATGTGGTTGTATGGGATGTGAGAATAGTGTTTCATTGTGATCATGGTTTATTTATTGGGTGTGCCTATATATCCATAATATTTTTTGGTAAAATTTCACTGGGAATAACCCATGAGCATCACATAGGTCCATTGTATTTCTGGTCTGATTGGTTGACATAAGAGGATTTTTTCTAACATCTCTTGGGTTTCATCCTCATTGACCACCCTAACCATGAACGTTCTGCCTTAAATATGGATTGATAATCAATATGATCATTCCCACTACTTCAAAGATAAGTGGTTCAATCCCTCAGTTCATCACATTCTTGAGGAAATAATAATATCAAAGGGGTTCTGTGAGGCTTCACACTTGTATTTGGGATAATTCGAATTGTACCAACACGATGTAACCTTTTATGGGTCGATGTGCATATTTTCCCAACGTTGATTTTATAGTTTAAGTGATATTTACATTAAAAATAGGGAAACATTACCCTAATTGGTATTGAATTTTTGAATTCACAAATTGAAAAATATTAATGTATCTTATCTCTTATCAGAACCTGAAAATATTACCACATATGTGGATAGAGCTTCTATATGACTATGACATCATGTTGTCATATACATAGTAAAAAGGTAAACATCATTATAGATGTGCTGTGTAGAATATTTTGTGGATCCATTTAGTAATTTTTTGATTTCTAGAGGGTCGTGGTGTAATTATTTGCTCTTATCAATAAGGAATAATAAATTGATGGAAAAGGATACAAATTCCATAATCCCTATTTGTTGCAGCAGGTGGAATATCTAAGGGTAGACTCTTAGGTAGCATTAGTGCATGTATGGATAATTCAAGGGGTTTTCCATGTTTTATGTTTAGTATATGGACATAATTATGTTTTGTTCTAGCTATGTCTTTTCAACCCACTAGCAATTTATGAGAGAGTCCTTATCGAGTTTCACATCTCACCCCTATAGATACAATTTAATATATCTAGTAATTGTCATGAATTGATGTGGTTGTTTTGGTATTGAATGATGAAGTGTATAGTGTAACAATTCAATTATTTATAGATATACTTCATACAAAAAATTATAGAAAGTCATGACTATAGTGGTTTATTTTATCATTGGGATGTAATTGAGTTCATGTGGGACACTAGTGGAAATAATGGCTTTATCATCGGAGAAATGTAATTGTTTTTTATAAACTGAAGAAAAAAGTATGCGAGGGAGGTTTTTAGTGTCATTTTTACTACATACTGATGTTGAAATGTTTTTATATATGGTTTTGGCACTGGTTTTACTGAAAAATGATTACAAAAATCTCTCCAAAAGCTCTATATGGTATCTTTTTTAAAAAAACTAATGCCATAAGATATATTGGTGTTAGTTTTAGAGAAAACATAGGCCACCAATTTTCTTTCATAATATTTAGTGTCGGTTTATCTAATATATGATGCCAAAAATAATTTAAAATTATTCCAGATTGTGAAAACTGGATTTTTTGGATCTATGAATCATCCCTCTCCCGACTCGTGACAACTCCATCTAGACTCCCGATGACTCTGAAATCATCGATGTGATCCCCAATAACCATTGTTGTTTATTTTCTTTGATTTTCATGATCTACGGTCTCCATTAATAATACTATATAAATTTTTATCATCCACTAAATTATTTTTTCATCGGAAACCTATTTCCAAGTGATATTCAACTATGGTTTGATTTTATATTTTTTTGCTTCTTTATTGCTGGATTTTACAGTCATTTTGGTGTATATCATTCACTGTTTATTCGTCAAATTCATTGAAGGGATTGAATTTCAAATTAAGGATCCCTTCTCCTTATTGAAATCTGAATTTTGTATGTTTTTATAAAATTTTGATGATAAATTATTTATCATTTAATTAATTTTTGAGTTGTTTTAATTATTAGTTTGTATTTATTGTGATTTATATATGTTTTTGTAATTTTATTTTGTTGAAAAAACATTATATCAAAAAATTATAAAATTATAACGATATTATGTAATGATAAATGATATATACAATCATAGTTAATTAATAAAAAGGGAATCACATGTAATAAGTCTATATGTTTAACCCGTTAAATTAATTTAATCTTCAATGATTTTGACACATGTAACACTAAAATAATTTAATATTTATGTAAAATAAACTAATAAAAGATAGATTATTGAATGTAATTAAATTATAATACCAATAAAAAAATATAATATGAAAATAAAAAGTTTATAATACGTATATGTTCTCCATATATGATGTTTCCTATATGATTATCAATAGTTTTTTCAAATTTTTTTTATATACAATATATATATATATATATCATTACATGATTTAGTATATTTACTAATTCTTTTGTGATTTCTGGTATTGATTGGATCACAGTACGATAAATTTATGAAGAACCACTAGTGAATATGAAAAAGGTGTTGATAAATTCTTGAAATTTTCGAAACGAACTCTTCAAAACATTGATTTGATTTTCTGTACATGTGTGAAGTGTTTGAATATGAGAATGTTAAACTCCAGATAAGTCAAGGATCATCTCATTTGTTATGTTTTTATCCTCAATTTTACACGTTGAATCTAGAATGGAGAAATAATTGAAAATTCCGCATCCAATGTTGATTAAAATATTTATATTGAGGGAGATGATCATATTCATGGATTAATTCTTGATTTAGGTGTTGAAACCACCGAAAAAATAACATATGTTTATTAATTGTAAGGGGATTATGAAAAACTATTATTCCTAGGTTGCATTAAATATATAGTGTTATCTGTAATCTTTATATTAGTTAACTTTAAAGCATGAAATGGGTGGAGTGATAAATTTTTCTCTAACCTACTGGTGCTTTTAAAAGTTATGCTTCTAGGAGAAAAAGGGATTCCGAATTCCAATTCCAAGGCGAAAAAATGATACGCTCAATGGGATTGTTGTATAAAAGATACATGCTATCCACAATGATTGTGTGTTGTATAGTAAATAATATTAATACATTTCAACCTTTCCTATAATGTGGGACATCAATCTATAATATGGTTGAAATGGTCCACATAGATTCTTTCTCAGATACTATCATCTAACAGCAAAGAAAAATAAATTTTCCACTTTATAATGATTCCATCCAATAATTATTTCATACAATTATGGTCATTCAAATTTGATTCATTCTTAGGTACCAAAATCACACCTCCTGCAAATGAAATTTGGTACCTTCAAATAATTCTACATTTGAAGCATCCTTTTGAAAAATCAATTTATATGAAAAGGTTAATATGGAATTCCTATGATTTCATCTCTAATGGTGACTTACATCAACCAACTGATTCACCACAATGGATGAGATTTGATAAAAAAAATCTTGAATTTGTAAGTGATGGTTGATCTTTCCTAATGGGGTTGTGTAATGCTGGAATGAATCCATATCGGAGTCTAAGTTGACAGAATTGTTCATATCCAGTTTTTTTGTAGTTTACAACTATTCGCCATGTCTATGTATGAAGAAAAAATATTCTATGATAAGCTTGGTGATTTCTGTTCTGAAATAGACTAGAAATGATACCGATGGGTATCATTCACCATTGATTGATGTTTTGAAATGGCTATGTGAAACATGTTTTAATTTTTTCAATGCATACATGAAAGAGTATTTTATTTTGTGTTTTAGGACAATGTTAACTATAAATGAATTTTTTGTATATAGAAACATATATGGATACGGTGTTAGTGAAAAATATTCATGTTTACGTTGTGAAGAAGAGACTTCATATTATCAATTACAGAATGGAATAATGAAAATTTAAATTGGACAATAAATATTTTTTCTAACTGTCATCCATATTATTGATTGAAAAAATTATTCAATGGTTTATAGGAATAAAAACTTCCTCAATTCCATTTTCAGTTGAATAATATTACTACGAGGTGAAAAATATTGAATTTTCATTTGTAACGAAAAGAAGTTCTAGTCATAAAAAATATCTATATGAAACATTCTATCATTTTCAAACTACCATATTGGAGATATTTAGAGGCGAAACATAATGTCGATGTTATGCATGTTGACAAAAAACATATTTTACAGTTTTATTGGAACTTCTTTAGACATAATTTTAAAGAAAATATATGTATTTAATTCTATATTACACTTGATATCAATGGGAATAACTTAAGTGTTATCCCGCACTATGAAAGGAAACATAACATATTTTTCTCCTACATGTCACACGTTACAAAATAGTGAGAAGAGGATTTTTTTTGTCAGTGACTTCATAGTTTTAAAGTACACAATTTTCATTCTTAAAGTGTGATTAATTAGGTGTCATGGATGTATTGAAAATTAGTAGGTATGAAATCCAATGATTTTTATGTTTTGATGCATCAACTTCTACCAATCGCAATGTGTGGTATATTTCTGACAACAATCAGAATGACTATAATCATGTTATATTATTTTTTAAAAAATATTTTTAGAAAATTCATTAATCCAAATTTGAGAGATGTATTGGAGAATGCCGCAGCTATTATTCTTTTTCAACTAAAAATATATTTTCCACCCACGTTTTTTGATATAATGGTTCATTTGGGAATTCATTCTGGGATTGAGATAAAAATATATGGGCCTATTTATTTAAAATGGATGTATCATTTTGAAGGATATGTTAAAATTTTGAAGGGATATGTTAAAAATACTTATCTTATATAGGACTATATTGGTCAATAAAATTGTATCCGAATTGATGATTGAGATCTGTATTGATTATTTATATGAATTTGAGAATATTGGTCTCCCTATATCTCGATTTATGACAGTTTATAGAGATGATATTGGGATTCTATGGCTTAAGGTAAATATCATTCCACGTGATGAATTGATGCATGCACCTTTATACATTTGGAAAAACCTAAATGATGTTCAATTATATATATCATCACATATTGAAAAATTAATTTCACAACATCTGAAAAGAAATTAAATGTGGTTGATGATATAGAATAAAAATACATTTGTTTTATTGTTTAATGAGTAATTCATCACATATATATATGCATCAAAAAAATTGCAATTGATCAAATGGGGAAACTCTTAATATGGTCACATGGTTTGGTTTTGATATTAATGATTATACATTTAACAAAAAGGGGTTGGATGACTAGCGTACCGTTCCAAATAGCGGTGTAATGGTAGTCACTAAGGTGCTGCATTTTTCGAGTGCAAAAGATATAAACCCAATTTCTACATCTATGACATATTATGGAGATCTTTAAGACATATTGTAAATTTACTATATTAAATTTTGAGTCTCCATGTTTATGTTTAATTGGGGTTCATGTAATATTAGTGGTAAAAATTAAGAATATGTGTTTAAACAAGTTCATTTGTAAATATTTAGTAGCAATGAGGAACTATTTATATTGTGACACATGCAAATAAAATATTTTATTCCATCGATCAATTGAATTACCAATGGTACATAATTTTTCAAGGGAAAATAATCCATTTGGTTGATGAAGATGATGATGATTCTATTGATTTATATGAAGATTATCCATATATTACACAATATTTAGATAACAGTGAATTTAACATTCATAGTTCATGCAATAAAAAATGATCATGCTGAAGGGATATTATAACGACCCATACTTTACATACATTGTTAATACTTCAAAATTGAAGTACACTTATTACAACATATGACAAAACCACAAAGGACCGTATAGGTATCGTGTCTTTAGAAACTGGGAAACATAAACAACTGGTTCATAAATCTTCTACAGTGTCTCCCATTTATTTCATCATATCTAGGGTCCCTTTTAGCATATTCTACTTAATATCCATCTTCCTGACCTGGGGAAAAGAAAACATAAAAGGGTGAGCTCAAATGCTCAGCAAGGGCAAATAAAGGAAATAAAAATCATATCATATCTTTTTGAAAATCATAACCTGCAAAAGAGATCATAATATCTTAACATGGAACAAATCATAGAAGTGAAAATGAGATCCCCATAATCATAACATGAAACTTGAAACTTTGTGGCATGCACACATAATCATGGAAAATCATATCTTGTTAGTCATGACTCATTGTCAAGACTATCTTAGTGGACAAAGTCCCTTTCTGAACCGAGTTCACTCCTCGTTTCAGTCCTGTATCACTGAACCGAAATAACCTTCCGTTCCAGCCATGTCTATCTCATTAGATATAAAGTCTTTACCCAATGCATTGGAGGGAGATATAGGTCCCACCCATCTTATAATGAATCCTTTCTTATGTGTGCCACATAATCATAAAACATACATCATCGCATAACACAAGTAACAAAAATGGGATTCTTGAAACATCATGACATCATAAATCAATTCATATAAGATAAAGGAATTCATAAAAATAATTCCATCACAACATGATCAAATCAATGTAATAATAGGGATAAAAATATAACCCTTTATTATCTTAGATGGAAAATAATTTTGATAAAACACTTGAACTCCATTCTTGAGGAAAATATCCTTTCTTCTTCAAAAACATTTTTTTTCCTTTCATAACATGTCATACAACATTAAAATAAAAGAAGTTGATTAAAAATAAACTTGAAAACTTGTAAAGTAAGCTTCTTTGAAGTAATGTTTTAAAAATCCATTCATGCCGTATAAGTTAAAAAAACATTCTTCGTACTTTTGTCGGAAAAGTCAAAAAGTACCTCGTACGGAAAAACGACAAAAGATTCCTTTCATATTCTTTACTAAAAACTCACCTAAGGGTTAAAGTGGATTTAAACTATTGCAAGTGGATGGAAACAATATTACATATTGAGGGAACATGGATGTGGATGATAAAATACACCCCAGTAAATACTTACGAATAAACAATCTCGGATAAAAATGAGATTGTGATATTTCCCTTACCTTAGGTCCGATTTGCTTTGTTCGTGTCCGAAGCACCTGTATAATGGTTTAAATAATGTTATTGACTTATTCCAGAATCATACATATTGATATGAGATCATATATGGTCATATTATTAGCTTCTTGTTAGTAATATTTCATTGTTACTTGTTACTCGGGTCTTTATAACTTTTTGTTCTTATGCGTGTTTTGTCGAATAAATTCTTATTCATATCTTTAGGTTATAGATAATTCATTTCCAGAATGGTATTAGTGTAGTATATACCATATTCATTCATTCGATTCATTTATATAATCATTATGAAATGAAGATCATGTAGAACGAGTCGCATCACATCGTGGAGACGGTATTCCGTACGTACGCACGAGTGATGATATTGTTCCTATGATCGTGGAATTGTATTGGAGTATATATATATTATTTAAGTATAAATATTAATTCATAATAATCATATATAGTTACTCATTACACCATTATACCCATCCTTGTAAGGTGATGGTGGAAAATAGATTACACCACGGCGTGGAGACGGTATTCCGTACGTACGCACGCGCGGTGATTTCATTTTTCCGTAGGATGGATAGAAGGTGAATTAGGGTTGTTTCATATTTATAATAACATATCAGTATGTAAGTAATACTGATGTTATTACTTTATCATGAAAAAACTAAAGAAGAAGAAGTTGAAGAAGAAAGAAATTGAAAAGATCGGTAATGGATATTACCTCTTCTTTGGAACGCCTCTTTGAATCCTCCACTTAAGGAACTAAGATTGGTCTTTGGAGAAGACCGGAACCTCTAGGATTATTCTAGGGAAGTGGAGAGGAGAAAATGGCAGGGGTTGTCCGAGCTTGAGTGCTCAAATTGGTGTGAGGAGGAGGGGGAGGAGGTGCCCTTTTATAAGGGAGGAGAGGGGCACCTTAGGAATATCTCAAAATATTATTTTATATTAAAGTCAAAATCGGTTTATAATGGTTTCAAAGGGACTTATTTCGAAGATAAAGTGGGGATGGGTCGAAATCCTATAAACCAATAGGATTTAGACAAGTTTGGGGTATTATTTTAACCTTATCAATTAGATTTAACTCTAAGTTAATTAATTTAACTTTTACCGTGTCTTTTTGTTTTCTTTCACTATATGGTTAATACACTTACTATAACATGCCAAACGAACCCCAAATTGTTTATTATTAATATATATATCCTTATATAAGTCATTTGGCCGAACCTTAGATTTTTTGGAATAAAATAACAATTAATAATATAATATTTGATTTAAAAACTATTTTGTGTCAATTTTGACACTATTTGATATATGATTTTTGTGAAAGTCATAACAGAATTATATGTTCGAACCAAGTTGATTAAATCAACACTAATATATCATAGTATCCTAGAAAATTAGTTTAATTCATAAAAAGTCTCAAATTACATTTATTTTGGTGTTTATAACATCAATTATGTCAATATTTCATTAACAAGATAATTACTGCATCATCTTTGTGTCATAAATAAATTAAATTATTTGATGTCTAAAAATTACAAATAAAATACCATCATGTAGTAAATCTTTTTATCTTTCTAATGAATATTTACAATCGAATTTATCTTATATATAACCCCATATTAAAAATTATTTACTTATTAAACTTTGATTTTAACTATTTTAACCCTTCTTTAAATAGATTAATAATAAATGTCCTAATCTAATCCAAGTGGGCCTAAATGGTCATATTTTATTCCTAAGTTTGTTTTTGGTCGAATTACACTTGTCCAATATAATTAGGACATGTGTTAGGGTAATATTAATATCATATTTACCTTTAGATACCCTATTTACTATTAACCGCGGTAAAAAGTTACTATTCACCAAAAATTATTTTCATCTCATTGAACCACATTTTAGTCCTTGATATTAACCGTGTCTCTCGGATTTTTGAAATTCCATTCACAGAAGCGGTAAAATTAAGTTTTATGCAAAATTCAGTTTTTAACCTACCACTTAGTGGTTTCACTATTCATCAAAAATTGAAAGTTTTCAGAAAAATACCAAAATTTCACCCTAGGCTAATTTCGATATTCTGAGTCCAAAAATGAAGTCCATTTTGAAAAATAAAATTTATACAATTTCAAAAAGTGGTTATTACTATTCATAATGGCTAGTTTTAATAGCATATTGTTGTTTAGTGAAACTCGGTATTGCGTACGACGCAAGCTATCGAGGAAGGTCGCGATTGCGTGTAAAGCAAGCCAAGCAAGTGTTGTGTAGAAAAAGATTCCTTTGATGATTTATATAACATAAAAGTCTCGGGTGTTACATTCTACCCCCCTTAAAAATAATTTCGCCCTCGAAATTCGTCACTTTGTAAGAAACAGATGAGGATAATTCTCCCTCATCATATCCTCAAGCTCCCATGTAGATTCTTCAAGTTGGTGGTTCCTCCATAAAACTTTCACCAAGCGAGTGGTCTTGTTTCGTAGTACTTTTTCGCTACGATCCAGAATCTCTATCGGCTGTTCTTCATAAGAAAGATCTTGCTCCAGCGGTACAACTTCTGAGCTGAGTACATGTGAAGGATCTGGTATGTACTTTCTCAGGAGAGATACATGGAACACATCGTGAACTTGAGAGAGATTCGGTGGAAGCGCCAATCGGTAAGCTACCTTCCCAACACGATCCAGTATTTCGAAAGGACCGATATATCTAGGGCTCAACTTCCCCTTCTTTCCAAATCTCATAACCCTCTTCCAGGGAGATATTCGTAAGAACACTTTATCACCCACTTCAAACTCTAGGTCTTTTCTTCGGTTGTCGGCATAACTTTTCTGTCGACTCTGAACTGTACTTATGTGTTGTTGAATAGATCTGACCTTTTCTGCCATTTCATCAACGAGATCAGGTCCTAACAGCTTTCTTTCCCCAACTTCATCCCAGCAAGTTGGAGTCCTGCATTTCTTTCCATAGAGAGTTTCATAAGGAGCCATCTGAATACTGGAGTGAAAGCTATTATTATAAGAAAATTCCACCAAAGGTAGGTGTTGATCCCAACCTCCTTTGAAATCCATAGAGCAAGCTCTCAACATATCTTCTAGGGTTTGAATTGTTCTCTCAGACTGACCGTCTGTCTGGGGATGATAAGCAGTGCTGAAACTCCACTCTGTATCCAGAGTATACTGAAGACTTCGCCAGAACTTCGAGGTAAATCTCGGATCCCGATCAGATATAATAGAAAGTGGTACTCCATGCAATCTTTCCACTTCCTTTACATATATCCTGGCAAGCTGATCTAGAGAGAAATCCTCTCTAATAGCAATGAAGTGTGCGGAATTTGTAAGACGATCAACTATGACCCAGATAACATTATTTCCTTTGGATGTTTTAGGAAGTCCTGTGACAAAGTCCATAGTGATGTTTTCCCATTTCCATTCGGGTATGGGTAATGGTTGTAACATCCCCTTAGACTTCTATCTCTCAGCTTTAACTTGTTGACAAACCAAGCATCGAGAGACATATTCAGCAACATCTCTTTTCATGCCATCCCACCAGAAGTACTCTTTCAGGTCCCTATACATCTTCGTGCTTCCAGGATGAATAGAGAACGATGAACTATGAGCCTCATCCAGCAGCTCATTCTTTAATTCGGGGATGGGAGGAACGCAAACCCGATTCCTGAACTTTATTATCCCATCACAATCAAGGTTGAATTCAGGAACATTTCTCACCTTCTTTTGTAACTCGATATCTTCTTTCTGTGCATCTTTAATCTTCACATGTATAGATGGTTGAACATTAATTTGAGAAAGATAAGATTTTTCCCCTTCCATTATAATTCCAAGATCCATCCTTTGTAAATCCATAAATATTTGATCTTTTGTGATCCTCATCATGGATAAACTAGCATGGTCTTGTCGACTTAATGCATCTGCCACCTTGTTTGCTTTCCCAGGGTGGTAATGGATTGAGCAGTCATAATCCTTAATCAGCTCCAACCATCTTCTTTGACGCATATTCAACTCCTTTTGTGTGAAAATATACTTTAAACTTTTATGATCAGTATAAATATCACACCTTTCACCATAAAGGTAATGCCTCCAAATCTTTAATGCAAATATTACCGCAGCCAACTCCAAATCATGTGTTGGGTAATTTTTCTCATGGATTTTCAACTGTCGTGAGGCATAAGCTATCACAATATCATTTTGCATAAGAACACACCCCAATCCCTTCTTGGATGCATCACTGTAGATCACAAACCTTTCTCCACTACAAGGCAGTGTGAGCACAGGTGCACTGGATAACCTTCTTTTCAACTCCTTGAAATTCTCTTCACATTCCTCTGTCCAGACAAACTTAACTCCTTTCCGAGTCAACTTGGTGATTGGATTAGATAATCGTGAAAAATCTTTTACAAAACGTCGATAATATCTAGCCAAACCAAGAAAACTTCGGATCTCAGTTACTGTTGTTGGTCTTGACCATCTTTCGATAACCTCTGTTTTTGCTGGATCCACAGATATCCCCTCTTTTGAGATTATATGACCCAAAAATGCAACTTTTTGAAGCCAAAATTCACACTTGGTAAATTTGGCATAAAGCTTCTCTTTTCTCAGGGTCTTCAATATAATTCTCAAGTGATCTTCATGCTCTTCCTTGCTCTTTGAATAGACAAGAATATCGTCTATAAAGACTACCACAAATTGATCAAGATAGTCTCTAAAGACTCTATTCATTAGATCCATGAAGATAGCAGGGGAATTAGTAACACCAAATGGCATCACTATAAATTCATAGTGTCCATACCTTGTACGGAAAGCCGTCTTTGGTATATCCTCCCTTTTGACCCTTAATTGATGATACCCTGAACGAAGATAAATCTTGGAAAAGTATTGAGCTCCGCGTAGTTGGTCAAATAAGTCATCAATGCGTGGGAGAGGATATTTTTTCTTGATAGTGATCTTGTTAAGTTTTCTATAATCAATGCAGAGTCTCATTGATCCATCTTTCTTATTAACAAATAGAACATGTGCTCCCCAAGGTGACGCACTAGGGCGTATGAATCCGTTATCAATATTCTCTTGGAGTTGCTTCTTCAATTCCTGCAACTCAATTGGGGCCATTCTATAAGGTGTCTTTGAAATAGGCAAAGCACCCGGTACAAGTTCTATTGAAAACTCACCTTCACGATTTGGTGGAAGACCCGACAATTCCTCCGGAAAGACATCATCAAACTCCCGTACAATGGGCATATTCTTAATCGTGAGTTTCTCACCAACTATTTGAGATAAATAACCTTCATTTAGTGGAATCAATACCCATAAGATGGAAGAAATTTCCACTGGAAGGTTATATTCATCCTTGCATTGATAGACGATCGTAGATTGATCTGGAATATGAAATGTGACTTCCCTTCTTTGGCAATTGATATGAGCTCCATGTAGAGAAAGCCAATCCATGCCAAGAATCACATCAAATTCCACTAAAGGAAGGATCACAAGATTTTCAGGAAGCACTTTCCCACAAACTTCGATCGGAGAAGAATTATAAACATTTGATGTGATTGATGTGCCATTAGATGTTGTCACAGCTAACTCAACATCTAATTGTTGAGGTAATACGGTGATACCCTTAGAAAATTCATCAGAAATAAAAGAGTGGGTGGATCCAGAATCAAATAAAACATTTGCTACTTTAGAGTGGATGGTAAGTGTACCTTTCACCACATCGTTATCGTACTCCACATCGCTGATAGAAATTGCATGTGACTTTCCTTTGTCTTTAGCCTTAAGAGTTTGTTGACGTCAACCATCATCATCAACCCTTGGATTTGGGCATTGATTGGCATAATGCCCCATCTCCTTGCACTTGAAACATTGAAGTGTAGTAGGTTCATTCTGTGTATCCCTTCCTTTGTTTGCATCATTAGACATCTTCTTCCCATTATCACGGCATTCAAATGCCCGATGACCTTCCTTTCCACATTTAAAACATTTACTTGTCCCTTTAAGACAACTCCCTCCATGTTTCGTTCCACACTTTGAGCATAAGGAAAAGCTCATATTCTTTTCCGTGTGCTCTCTAGATTTTTCTTTAAATTCCATCTTCCTCTTCTTATCAAACCCATGTGACTGATGGGTTACTCCAATCTCCATCTCGACTTTGAGAGCACATCGAACGATTTCCTCGTAGCTATTGAAGTCCCTTATGGCTAACGCCCTTCGAATAGTTGGTTTTAATCCACTAAAGAATCGATCGATCTTACTCTCAGGTTGGATAATAATACCAGAAGCGTACCTTGCAAGTCTTGTAAAATTTGCTTCATAGGTACCAACAGATTCATCATCCCTTTGCTTCAGTTCAAGAAACACTTTCTCCATCTTTGTTCGGAGAATACGAGGGAAGTACTTATTGAAAAATAAGTTCTTGAACTCATCCCATTCCATAGACTCAATTTCATCCCTTTGCCTCGTATTCTTAATAAGATTCCACCATTGATCAGCATCTCCTTCCAAACGATACACTGCTAGGATGACTTTATCATGTTCAGAACATTGAAGAATTGAAAATATCTTTTCATTAGTACTAATCCATTGTTCAGCAACTAATGGATCAGTAGTTCCACTGAAAGAAGGTGGACACTGCCTCATGAAGGATTCAACAGAATGTTGCTCCCTCCTTTGCTCGTTTGGAAATCCTGCATGATTCATAGCTTGAGAAAGTTGTGTGAGCATGGCTACAAGATTTTGCATTCCAGCTCCCATATCGTTTGGTTGCTCAGGGGGACAATCATTGCATTTCCCATCGCATTCCGCATTAACACGGTTCCTTCGGGTTCCAGCCATTGACTAAAGCCAAGAAGAATAGTGTGAGCAACACTAATTATAATAGGAAAACCATATAATTCAAGAAGAAAATTTTCATGCTTATGGTCTTATCCTAGGTTATTCAAGGCCATTTCTAAAACACTAAGATTGTGTTCTATGCTTAGACTTATCCTTAGGGTTCTTACTAAGGCTTTCACATCCTAGTTTCCAAAGGTTGACTATACCTTGCCTCTGATACCAACTATAACGACCCATACTTTACATACATTGTTAATACTTCAAAATTGAAGTACACTTATTACAACATATGACAAAACCACAAAGGACCGTATAGGTATAGTGTCTTTAGAAACTGGGAAACATAAACAACTGGTTCATAAATCTTCTACAGTGTCTCCCATTTATTTCATCATATCTAGGGTCCCTTTTAGCATATTCTACTTAATATCCATCTTCCCGACCGGGGGAAAAGAAAACATAAAAGGGTGAGCTCAAATGCTCAGCAAGGGCAAATAATGGAAATAAAAATCATATCATATCTTTTTGAAAATCATAACCTGCAAAAGAGATCATAATATCATAACATGGAACAAATCATAGAAGTGAAAATGAGATCCCCATAATCATAACATGAAACTTGAAACTTTGTGGCATGCACACATAATCATGGAAAATCATTTCTTGTTAGTCATGACTCATTGTCAAGACTATCTTAGTGGACAAAGTCCCTTTCTGAACCGAGTTCACTCCTCGTTTCAGTCCTGTATCACTGAACCGAAATAACCTTCTGTTCCAGCCATGTCTATCTCATGAGATATAAAGTCTTTACCCAATGCATTGGAGGGAGATATAGGTTCCACCCATCTTATAATGAATCCTTTCTTATGTGTGCCACATAATCATAAAACATACATCATCGCATAACACAAGTAACAAAAATGGGATTCTTGAAACATCATGACATCATAAATCAATTCATATAAGATAAAACAATTCATAAAAATAATTCCATCACAACATGATCAAATCAATGTAATAATAGGGATAAAAATATAACCCTTTATTATCTTAGATGGAAAATAATTTTGATAAAACACTTGAACTCCATTCTTGAGGAAAATATCCTTTCTTCTTCAAAAACAATTTATTTCCTTTCATAACATGTCATACAACTTTAATATAAAAGTAGTTGATTAAAAATAAACTTGAAAACTTGTAAAGGAAGCTTCTTTGAAGTAATGTTTTAAAAATCCATTCATGCCGTATAAGTTAAAAAAAACATTCTTCGTACTTTTGTCAGAAAAGTCAAAAAGTACCTCGTACGGAAAAATGACAAAAGATTCCTTTCATATTCTTTACTAAAAACTCACCTAAGGGTAAAATTGGATTTAAAATATTTCAAGTGGATGGAAACAATATTACATATTGAGGGAACATGGATGTTGATGATAAAATACACCCCAGTAAATACTTACGAATAAACAATCTCGGATAAAAATGAGATTGTGATATTTCCCTTACCTTAGGTCCGATTTTCTTTGTTCGTGTCCGAAGCTCCTGTATAATGGTTTAAATAATGTTATTGACTTATTCCAGAATCATACATATTGATATGAGATCATATATGGTCATATTATTAGCTTCTTGTTAGTAATATTTCATTGTTACTTGTTACTCGGGTCTTTATAACTTTTTGTTCTTATGAGTGTTTTGTCGAATAAATTCTTATTCTTATCTTTAGGTTATAGATAATTCATTTCCAGAATGGTATTAGTGTATTATATACCATATTCATTCATTCAATTCATTTATATAATCATTATGAAATGAAGATCATGTAGAACGAGTCGCATCACATCGTGGAGACGGTATTCCGTACGTACGCACGAGTGATGATATTGTTCCTATGATCGTGGAATTGTATTGGAGTATATATATATTATTTCAGTATCAATATTACTTCATAATAATCATATATAGTTACTCATTACACCATTATACCCATCCTTGTAAGGTGATGGTGGAAAATAGATTACACCACGGCGTGGAGACGGTATTCCGTACGTACGCACGCGCGGTGATTTCATTTTTCTGTAGGATGGATAGAAGGTGAATTAGGGTTGTTTCATATTTATAATAACATATCAGTATGTAAGTAATAATGATGTTATTACTTTATCATGAAACAACTAAAGAAGAAGAAGTTGAAGAAGAAATAAATTGAAAAGATCGGTAATGGATATTACCTCTTCTTTGGAACGCCTATTTGAATCCTCCACTTAAGGAACTAAGATTGGTCTTTGGAGAAGACCAGAACCTCTAGGATTATTCTAGGGAAGTGGAGAGGAGAATATGTCAGGGGTTGGCCGAGCTTGAGTGCTCAAATTGGTGTGAGGAGGAGGGGGAGGAGGTGCCCTTTTATAAGGGAGGAGAGGGGCACCTTAGGAATATCTCAAAATATTATTTTATATTAAAGTCAAAATCGGTTTATAATGGTTTCAAAGGGACTTATTTAGAAGCTAAAGTGGGGATGGGTCGAAATCCTATCAACCAATAGGATTTAGACAAGTTTGGGGTATTATTTTAACCTTATCAATTAGATTTAACTCTAAGTTAATTAATTTAACTTTTACCGTGTCTTTTTGTTTTCTTTCACTATATGGTTAATACACTTACTATAACATGCAAAACGAACCCCAAATTGTTTATTATTAATATATATATCCTTATCTAAGTCATTTGGCCGAACCTTAGATTTTTAGGAATAAAATGACAATTAATAATATAATATTTGATTTAAAAACTATTTTGTGTCAATTTTGACACTATTTGATATATGATTTTTTTGAAAGTCATAACAGAATTATATGTTCAAAGAAAGTTGATTAAATCAACACTAATATATCATAGTATCCTAGAAAATTAGTGTAATTCATAAAAAGTCTCAAATTACATTTATTTTGGTGTTTATAACATCAATTATGTCAATATTTCATTAACAAGATAATTACTGCATCATCTTTGTGTCATAAATAAATTAAATTATTTGATGTCTAAAAATTACAAATAAAATACCATCATGTATTAAATATTTTTAGCTTTCTAATAAATATTTACAATCTAATTTATCTTATATATAACCCCATATTAAAAATGATTTACTTATTAAACTTTGATTTTAACTATTTTAACCCTTCTTTAAATAGATTAATAATAAATGTCCTAATCTAATCCAAGTGGGCCTAAATGGTCATATTTTATTCCTAAGTTTGTTTTTGGTTGAATTACACTTGTCCAAAAGAATTAGGACACGTGTTAGGGTAATAGTAATATCATATTTACCTTTAGTTACCCTATTTACTATTAACCGCGGTAAAAAGTTACTATTCATCAAAAATTATTTTCATCTCATTGAACCACATTTTAGTCCTTGATATTAACCGTGTCTCTCGGATTTTCGAAATTCCATTCACAGAAGCGTTAAAATTAAGTTTTATGCAAAATTCAGTTTTTAACCTACCACTTAGTGGTTTCACTATTCATCAAAAATTGAAAGTTTTCAGAAAAATACCAAAATTTCACCCTAGGCTAATTTCGATATTCTGAGTCCAAAAATGAAGTCCATTTTGAAAAATAAAATTTATAAAATTTTAAAAAGTGGTTATTACTATTCATAACGGCTAGTTTTAATAGCATATTGTTGGTTAGTGAAACTCGGTATTGCGTACGACGCAAGCTATCGAGGAAGGTCGCGATTGCGTGTAAAGCAAGCCAAGAAAGTGTTGTGTAGAAAAAGATTCCTTTGATGATTTATATAACATAAAAGTCTCGGGTTTTACAGATATCAAAAAAATATTAAAGTAATCTCATAATTAATATGGTAATTATAAATGTTACATTTCTTTTAAAAAATATACATGGGTAAAAAATGTATTATTTAATAACTATTGGATATTTAATTATATAGATTTTATTTTTATACTTTTTTTGTAAAATATTGATATTCCAGAGTTATGGTTAAAAAAATACCTTAGAACACCTGATGTTTATTATTATATTTTTTTTAGTTTACACATATGAGAATACAATTTCAAAATTTAATATTTAATTTTTTTAATGTTTATGTCTTTTTAGAAGTAATATTTAATTGAATTGTTCACATTGCATACGTTTTTGGCCAATAATCATAAAATTATTTTTTTTAAAACATACATATGTGGCCACTTTTATTAGTTACAATTTACTATTATCTTGTTTTCTAATTACTGACTTGTCTAATAATATTCAATAACACAATACATTCCCTACATTATCCCATTATAATTACAAATATAGATATAGAGGCAAATGAACATATACCATGTTATTTGTCTTTTTTATCATATTATTAAATATCTAGTAATAAAATTAACAACTGAAATATAAATATTAATTTTAAAAAAATTGTAGGCCTATTGATGAGAATTCAAATGGGGAAATTTCTATATCTATTATTCATAAATTGAATCCTAAAGTTGGTAAATGTGGCATTACATGTTTAACAAAACTATCAAAATCTTGTGGATATAAGAGATTACATGTAAGGACCTGGCCTTAAACATTACATGATTTTGAATTAAATGAATAATCCACATTGAGGATCTTTTCAAGTTTAGATTTTTAGAGAATTTGGTCCTGAAATTTACATGACAACATGTATATTACATGTAGACAATTCTACTCAGTATCCATTGTTATCATAAAATAAAAACTCTTGAAAAAAGTGTCATGTCTAGTTCCATGATTTAGACAGTATGGAATTTCCTTGATCCCATCCTTGACCATATTCTAATTTATTTCCTATGAAAAACATTTCAAAATCTTGGGATGAGCAAAAAAAACACAGTAAGGGATACACAAATAAGGAAAACTGTTAGATTTTCAAAACAACAAATAAACCATGAATACTTTACCATAAGTAATACATTTCACCTTTATAATGTATTAAATACTCATCACTAAATGAAAGATCATTTTTTACCCTTTTGTAACCAAAATATTACCATGAAATTCATATAATTAAGACATAAAATATAATGGTAACTTGGGACATAAACATTCTTAAGTGGAATAACTATATGGTTGATGTCCACACATATCACTAAATGGAATAGCCATACGACCAACTTCTATACCCAATACATTGTAGGTTATAATGTAACCACACCTCCTGGTTTATCACGACACCACCTGTCATTTGGTTTATCACATAACCACTCGTCAAATCTCAAATGCCATTTTAAAATCATAACACATAAAATATTGCAAATATAAACATTTTACTAATAACATTTTATATGCAATCACACAAAATTATTTCATGATATTGAAATAATCAATCCATTTCAATTACGATTTTCAATACCAAAACAACCAAAAATAGAATAATGGATTTCCTTTTAATTTTTGAAAACATTAAGGCTTATAGGGGAAGCCTAATAACGATTACGATGATGAATATATCATTGTCTCCACAAACGTTAAAAAATTATGTTTGTCGTTTAGTAAAATGAATCATAGAAAAAACAATACCTTTGTATAAAATTGAAATTAAAAGGGTTTTATTATACACTATGTAAAAGAATAAGGTATATATTATCGAAATATACCTCAATGAAAGGATATTGAGATGAAGTCTCTTACCTCATGTCCGAATTGACCTGTTCGTTCTATAATTTCATGAATAATAAACTAAAATTAATTTATACTTTCTTAATAACATTTTTCAAGTTCATTATTCCTTTTATATCACATATTACCATGTTATAAACATTTTGTAATCTTTTAATTTAATCATGTTCGTTTTTGTCGGTATTTGGTACTTGAGTCAAAAATTGACTTCTTATAATTACAAGTAGTTCACATGCTCAATGGTTTATTATATATCAAATAATATTCATGATTTATATATCATACATATCATATATATCTATTATATAAAAGTATTTATAATAGTACATAACATTTAGGGGTAAGAAATGAAATGCACCGTTAATGTAGACGGTATGTCGTACGTATGCATGAATGCTACTTTCAATTTTATTTATTCTTTTAGTGGAGTTAATACATAATGAAACATTGGTATAATATAATTATATTATTATATCATATATAATACCATTAATTATATCCTTTATACATCCAACATATGGCATTAACGAGTCATATCACTTTGAGGGGGTGGTAGTCCGCAGTTTCACAAATGAAATTATCATGTTTACCCATAATGGATACCGTAAAAGAATGATATAAAAGAAAAACACAGAAGCATAAAGAAAACATAAAAATAATATATATCATATATAAATATAGTTTCATCTTAATGGCCACCATGAGAGGTGGTAGGAGATAATCGAACAATCATCGTTTCGTGAGGCGTTAGTTTTCCATCCACAAAAACAACATGTTTTTCACCCATTAGATGGAGGTGTGTGTAAATGTAGTTCAAATAATTTTAATTACAAAATCCTAGTATATTAATTATAATGGTGTTGTTATAAAATAAAGGATAAAAATATTTTAGGGGTTGTAGAATTTAAATAAAATAAAATAAGTTAAGAGGAATCGTTACCTTTAATTTGGGTAACTCCGTTTGGTTTGAACCAAAAAGACTTTTTGAATTTCCTTCTGCATAAGGTAAGGCTTCTATGAGGAGGATAGGGATCATGAGAGCTTATTTAGGCAGGTTTTGGATGATCCATGAGGCTTTAGATGTGTGAGGAATTGGTTAGAAGTGAGGGCTTTTTATAAGGGGGAGGGGCTCTTTATGAAAGTGTGAAAATATTATTTTATTATATAATGATATTCGTTTTCAGAAGGTCCGAGAATAATTAAAGTCAAAGATAAGATGACTCATGGTCTAAAAAAAATCACCCAATAATAATTGTACAGGTTTGGGATATTTTTTTATTATTTATAATCATATTTATTTAAATCTTTTATTAATGAAGTAAATACTGCCTCATTATTGTGTCATAAATAATTTAATTTATTTGCTGTCTAAAAATAAAAAAAATACCATGATGTGGAGAACTGTTTTAGATTTATAATGAATACTTATAGTCTAAAATAGTTTTTGTATAACCACTTGTAAAAATTAATTTACTAAAATATATTTGTTTTGGTCATTTTTGCCTTTACTTTAAGTTAATTAATCTAAAGTGTCATTATCACTCCCATGTGTCTCAATGGGGTCCCAAAATCGACCCCAAGATGAAAATGGTTTTAAGAGACTCAACCAATAAGGGTAGAACAAGTGTTAAGATAATTTTGTACTATTATAATATTATTTGAATTGTGAATTACCCTATTTACCTTTAACCGCGGTAAATAAAAGTCAAAAGATACTATTCACTAAAAATTATTTTTAACTTATTGAACCAAATATTAATTACTAATAACTACCATGTAGGTCGGATTTTCAAAATTTAATCCAAAAAAGCTGTAAAATTTCATTTAAATGAAAATGTCAGTTTTTAACTACTACTTTGTGGTTTCACTATCCATCGAAAATTGAATTTTTTCAGAAAACTACCAAAAATTCAGCCTAAGATATATTTGATAATCCAAATTAAAAAATGATGTCTATTTTACCAAAATAAATACATATATTTTGCATTAATTAATTTAAAATTAATTCCTTTTGTCAAAACAAATAATGTGTTTCTAAGAAACAATAACTATCAAAAGATCGACATGTATTTATGTCCAATTTCAAAGTGAAATTAATTCCAATTACCAACATTGGATTAATCGATAGAAATATAATATAATTACACATTAAAACCAATTAATAAGATAATATCACCATGTAAATAAATTAGATAAAACGACACTTTTGAATAAATATATAGTGTTTTTCACTATTCATAAATAATGAACATTACCAGAAAAATACCCAAAGTAAATTTTTATGTCCCGAATCTAAAGATTAATTTTATTTTCTCAAATAAAACATATAAATGTGACCAAAACTTTATTTAAAAAGGATTCACCATTAAAATGTGGTAAATCGACATTTTAAAGTAATTAATGCTAAAAATTTGATTCATTCACATTTTTAGCCTCTAACTTTCCGTTAACAAATATGTATAATCATATTGTACATAGTTTTTTTCATTACCACCAATAAAATGGCTAAGAGTTAAATACCATTTAAAATAATAATATTATATTTTTATTGTGCAACGTAAGATTTCAATGAAACTCATTGTTGTGTATCAGTTACATCATCGAACATAGAAACCCCTTTGAAGTAAAATTAATATTTAATTCACTAAACATTAATAAAAAAGAGAATGTATTATTTATTTATTTACCCAAGATATTATCTCTTTACCCCCTTTTGGAAATTTCTTCCTCACAATTTTATTCACTTATCAAATAAGTGGGGGTATTTATCCCTCATAGCATTTTCAGATTCCCATGTTGCCTCTTCCACCATATTGCTTTTCCACAAAACATTTACCTAGTGAATAACCTTATTCCACAACACTTTATCTCTATGGTCAAGAATCTGGACTGGTTGTTCCTCATAAGATATATTTTCTTCCAATTGAACTACCTTTGGACTAATACATGAGATGGATCTGGAATATACTTTCTCAAAACTAAAACATTAAAAACATTGTGTACTTGGGATAAACATGGAGGTAAAGCCACTCGTTATGAAACTGATCCAACTTTCTCCCAGATTTCATAAGTTCCAATGAACATCAGATTCAACTTTCCCAACTTACCCAAATTCATCACGCTTTTTCATGGTGAAACCTTGAGAAATACTTGATCACCTACCTCAAAAAGTAAGATCCTTCCTCTAGTTATCAGCATAATGTTTCTGTCTGCTCAGAGTTGTTCTCAGGTTCTTCTAAATCCACTGAACTTTTTCTTCCGTCTCTTCTATGAATTATGGTCCCATCACCTTCCTTTTACCTACTTCATCCTAAAATGATGATGTTTGAAAATGAATTCCGTATAATGCTTCAAATGGAGCCATCTGTATACTGGAATGAAAACTATTATTATAAGAAAATTCATCCAAAGAAAGATGGTGGTCCCAACTTCCCTGGTAATCCAGTGAATAAGCACGTAGCATATCCTCAAGGGTTTGAATTGTTCGTTCTGACTGCCCATCTGATTGCAGATGAAAAGCTGTACTAAAATTTAATTCAGTACCCAACGACATCTGAAGGCCGTTCAAAAGGTTAAAAGTATACCTAGGATCACGATCAGATACAATGGGGAGTAGAAATCCATGATTCCTTACTATCTCTTTAACAGACAACCGAGAAAGTTGATCTAGAGACAAAGTATCTCGAATTGGAAGGAATTTATCATATTTAGTCAACCGATCAATGATAACCCATATTTCATTATTACATTGAGATGTGTTTGGTAATCCCATAACTAAGTCCATGGATATATTTTCAAATTTCCACTCCGGCACTAGTAAAGACTGAATAATCCCTTTTGGTAACTACCACTATATTTTATCCTTCTCACAAGTCAAACATTTCACAGTAAAATTAGCAATATATCATTTCATTCCATCCCACCAGTAACACTCCCAAGGATCTCTATACATCTTTGTACTGCCAGGATGAACTGAGAATAGGGAAATATGAGCTTCACAAAACAACTCATTCATCAACTGTGAATCACAGGTCACACATAATCATTTCCCAAACCTCAAAACACAATCATTATCAATGTTATAATCTAACAACTTACCCTTCTGAACTAACTCATGCTTTTTCTTCAACTCACTGTCTTCTTTATGCACATCCTATATTTTTTCTGATAGAGATGATTTCACTGACACCTGAAACAAAATAGAATAACATCATGCATCACAAACTTCTATTACAATGTTTATCAAATCAAAAACCAAATAATCTCATTCCAAACGTATCATGGTTAATGAAGCATTACTTTTTCTACTAAAAGTATCATCCACTTTATTTTCCTTTCCTGGATGGTAATGAATCGTGCAATCACAATCCTTGATTAATTCCAACCATCTCCATTGTCTCATGTTCAATTCATTTTGAGTGAATATATATTTCAAACTTTTTTGGTCAGTATATATTTCACATTTTACTCCATACAAATGGTGAATCCAAATTTATAAATACAAAACAAAAAGATCTAATTCCAAATCATGTGTAGGTTTATTTAACTCATGAGGTTTGAATTGGCATAAAGCGTTAGCAATTACCTGATCATTCTTCATAAGGACACATCCATGTCCTTTCAACGAAGTAACACTGTAAATAACAAACTCTCCATTTCTAGAAGGAAGGGCCAGAACTAAAGCATTCCCCAATCTTCTTTTCAATTATTGAATACAATCACCACATTCTTTTGTCCAAATGAACTTAATAGCCTTTAAATTAAACATTGTTAGTGGGCTAGATAACCATGAAAAATTCAAAAAAAATCTTTGATAATAACCTGCCAATCCAAAAAAAACTACGAATCTCAGTTATATTTATTGGTGTTATCCATTCTTCAACAACCATTTTTTAAGAAGAATAAACCGTTTTGTCATTTTATGAAACAATGTGACCAAGGAAAGAAGTTTAATGTATCCAAAACTCACACATGCTGAATTTCACAAAAAAAATCTTTTCTTTTAAGGTTCGGAAGACAACCCTTAAATGACTTTCATGTTCCTCTTTACTTTTGGAAGAAACCAAAATATCATCAATGAACATAACCACAAACTTATCAAGGAACTCATGGAAAATCCTATTCTTACGATCCATGAATATAGTAGGTGCATTGGTTAAACCAAAAGGAATAACTAAAACTTCACAATGGCCATATCTAGTAAAAAAATGCGGCCTTTGGAAGGTCATCTACCTTTAGTTTCAACTGATGGTACCCTGACCTCAAACCAATCTTTGAAATATACTATGCTTCCTAGAGTTAATCAAACAAATCATCGATATGAGTCAAATGATACTTATTCTTAAAAGTGATGTTATTCAATTCTCTATAATCAATGAAAAGCCTCATTGAACCATCTTTTTTTTCAATAAATAAGATAGGAGCACCCCATGGTGATGTGCTAGGTCGAATGATAGCTTTATCTAATAACTCCTGCAATTTCTTATTTAACTGTAAAATTTCAATTTTAGCCATTCGATAAGGGGGTTTTTAAATTTTCATAGCATCAGGAACTAAGTCAATAGTAAATTCAACTTCTGGATCTTGTATAATACCAAAAACTCATAAGGAAAAACATCAAGATAATCATTTACCACTGGAACATTATTAATCTGGAAAGTTCCTTTGTTTTAAATAATTTGTGCTAGGTCACAATAATTTCCATCTTTTACTAGTTTCTCATCTTCCTGATATATTATCAAAATAATGGGTTCATTCTTGTACACAAATAGACAATATTTCTGAAAAGTAACCTCTTTAGCACTTTAGTAAATCTTAGCATGCTAAACAGAAATCCAATCCAGCTCCAAAATAACATCAAACACTACAAGAGCCAAAACAATAAGTTTTGAGGTATATTCTTCTCACATAAAAGGAAAGGAAGGTTCTTATAATATCCTTTTGTCTCAACATTTTTTCCAGTGTTTTTACCATAAGTTCATGATTCATATATTTAGATGGAATTACAAATTTACTAGAAAACATCTCAGAAATGAACGAGTGTGTAGACCCTGAATCAAATAACACATTGGCATAATCTGAACAAAAAAAATAGTGTACCTGATACTACATAATTCGATGGACCAACATCAGCTAAAGTAGTTACAAAGGATTTCACATCCCCTTTCTTCTTGTAGTGTGGTTTCTTTCCCTCAGATGAGTTCTATACTGGAGACACATTTCTATAATGACCCATTTCATTTCACTTAAAACTTCTTACTAATAGCTTTTCATTTCCTGGTTCATCATCTTCCTTTCAGTTGCGAGTAACATGTCTAGACTTACCAGACCATAAGAACTTCCGAGACATTGATAAACATTCTCCTGTATGCTTTTTACCACACATCTCTCAAGATGTATATTTAGTTTTCTTACCTCTAGGATTATTTGATGTATTATTTCCCTTTTCCTGCCAACTAGACCACTCATTCTGTTGTTTGTCAAAGAACATTTGATCATCGAAAAACTCAATTTCCACCTTCTGCACACGTTGAACAAGTTTTTCATAACTTTTGGATTCATTAGAGACTAATTCTCTTCGATATCACAGCTTCAGTGCTGAGTAAAATCAATTTATCTTACCATCATGATATCTGATGAAATTTAGAGCATACTTTGCCAGTCGAGTGAATTTTTCTTTATAAGCAGCCACTGAATCATCCTACTGCCTCAATTCTAGAAAATATTTTCCATCCAAAGTCGAACCACCATAAGAATGTATTTCTCAATGAATATACCTTTTAATTCATCCAAATAAAGGGCATCAATACCCTCACCATCCCTGATATTCTTCACCATCGACCACCACTGATCATCTTCACGTTCGAACTGGTAAACAATGAGACTAACATTATGATGTTCTGAACAACCCATGACATCGAAAATTTTCTCCATTTCTTGAATCCACCCTTCTCTAGTACAGGTTCAGATGATCCTCTGAATGATGGGGTATGTTTCCTCAGGAAATGCTCCACTACTAACATGTTCCTCTGTGGTGGATCTGGCTGATCTCATGCATGGAAACCACCACTATTTATAGCCGGAGTCAACAGTGTCATCACTACATCAAACTATTCCGTTCTTATTCCGACCATCTCAGGTGAATGATTTTGAAGGTTTTATTTCTCTTGATGTCATCCCCACATAGCTTCCTTGTTTCCTCTGCAGAAAACCATTCATAACACAGAAATATCATAGGCAAAGATGAATTATAATCTCTAAATTCTATATCATTTAAATATTATAATAAATTAATTTATGGATATTAATTTTACCAAATACTAACTCCTAAAGTTCTCTAAATCGACATTTGATACCAACTATAAATACCAGGCCTTAAACATTACATAATCATAAATTAAATGAATAATTCACATTGAGTATCTTTTCAGGTTTAGAGTTTTAGAGAATTAGGTCATAAAATTTACATAACAACATGAATATTACATGTAGACAAATCTATTCAGTATCCATTTTTTCCTAAAATAAAAACTCTTGAAAAAATTTCCATGTCTAGTTTAACGTTTTACACATCATGAAATTTCCTGGATCCCATCTGTGACCCTATACCACTTTATGTCCTATGAAAAAAAAATTCAAAAACTTGGGATGAGCATAAAATGATCAGTAAGGCATACACAAAGAAGGAAAACTGTTAGTTTTTCAAAACAACAAGTAAACCATGAATACTTTATCATATCTAATACATTTCACATTTATGAAGTAGTAAATACACATTACTGAATAAAATATCATTTCTTACCCTTTTGTAACCAAAATATTACCATAAAACCCATATAAAGAACACATAACATATAAATGTAACGTGGGACATAAACATTCTTATGTGGAAAAACCATACGGTCGACTTCAACGCATATCACTAAATGGAATAGCCATACGCCCAACATCCATATCCAATGCATTAGAGGTTATAACGTAGCCACCTGTCCTAGTTTATCACGACACCACCCGTCATTTGGTTTATCACGAAACCACCTGTCAAATGTCCAAGTACTATTATAAAATCATAACACATAAAATATCAAAAATATATACATTTTACTAATAACATTTAATTTAAAATCACAGAAAATAATTTCAAGATATTGAAATAATAAATCTATTTAAAAAACCATATTCAATACCAAAACACCCAAAAACAGAATAACTGATTTCCTTTTCATTTTATGAATCATTAAGGCTTATAGAGGAAGCCAAATAACGATTATGGTGGCAGAGAGGTCATTGTCTCCCCAAATGTTAAAAACATTCCATTTTTCATTTAGTAAGATGCTTAGTAGAAAAAATATTCCCTTTTAATAAAAGTAAAAGTCAAATGTTTTTATTATACACCATGTAAATGAAGAAGGTATATATTATCGAAATATACCTAAATGGAAAGATATTGAGACGACGTCACTTACCTCATGTCTAACATGACCAGTTCGTTCTTTAATTTCCAGAATAATAAACTAATGTTAATTTCTACATACTTAAGAACCTTATTCATGTTTATTATTCCCTTTATACCACTTATTACCATGTTAAAAACATTATGTAATCATTTAAGTTAATAATGTTCATTTTGTCAATATTTGGTACTTGAGTCAAAAATGGACTTCTAATAATTACAAGTGGTTCACATGGTCAAAAGTTCATTATTTCCAGAATGATATTCATGACATAGATATCATATATATCATATATATCCATTATAAACAAGTATTTATAATAGTACATAAAATTTTGGGGTATGAAATGAAATGCACCATTGATTGAGATGGTAAACCGTACGTACGCATGAACACTAATTTCATTTCCACTTATTCTTTTAATTGATTAAAAACATAATGATACATAGTTATATTATAATTAAAATATAATATAATATATAATATATTTAATTCCATCCTTTATATGTCCCAGATACAGCATTAACGAGTCATATCACTTTGAGGGGGCGGTAGTCTGCACTTCCTCAAATGAAATTATTTTGTTTACCCATAATGGAAACCATAAAGGTATGATATAAAAGAAAAACACATAAGTATAAACAAAACATAAATATAATATATATCGTATAAAAATATAGTGTCATATTAATGGCCACCATGAGAGGCAGTAGGATATAATTGAACAATCATCATTTTATGAGGCATTAGTTTTCCATCCACAGTAACAATATGTTCTTCACCCATTAAATGGAGGTTAGTGTAATTGTATTTAAAATAATTCTCATAAAAACATGTTAGTTTACTTAGGATACTGTTTTTGTTATAAAATAAAGGAATAAAAAGATCTTATGGGTTGAAAACGTAAAATAAAAGAAATGAAGTTAAGAGGAACAGTTAACTTGGATTTTGGTAACTCCCTTTGGTTTGTACAAAAAGGTCTTTTTCAAGTGCCTTATGCCTAAGGTAATGGTTCTAGGAGGAGTATATATATCATTAGAGCTTATTTGGGCAAGGTATGGATGATACAATCGGCTTTAGAGGTGTTAGGAATTGGTTAGAAGTGATGGATTTTTATAAGGGGGAGGAGGGTCTCTTTAGGAATGTGTGAAAATATTAGATTATTATATATTGATATTCGGTTTCTAAAGGACCAAAAATAATTAAAGTCTAAGATAATATGAATCATGGTCGAAATAAAATTATCCAATAAGAATTTAACAGATTTTGGAATTTTTTTAATATTTATAATTTTATTTATTTAAATCTTTTATTAATGAGGTAAACACTGCATCATTATTGTGTCATATATAATTTAATTTACATGAAGTATAAATTTATAAAAAAAATTACCATGATGTATTAAATATTTTTATATTTACAATGGATATTTATAGTCGAAAATATAATTTATATAAACCCTTTTAAAAATTAATTTATCAAAAGATATTTGTTTGTGTCATTTTAACCTTTAATTTATGTTAATTAATATAAAGTATCATTATCACTCCCAAGTGGCTCAATGGGGTCCCAAAATAGACCACAATAGGCCCATGGTCATACATGAATCAACCAATAAGGTTAAGACAAGAGTTAAAGTAATTTTGAATTATTATAATATTATTTTTATCTTGAATTACCCTATTTATCTTTAACCGTGATAAAAAAAAGTCAACAGTTACCATTCACCAAACATTATTTCCATGTTATTGAACCGCATGTTAAATAATAATAATAATAGCCATGTATGTCGGATTTTCAAAATTTTATCCATAGAAGAGGTAAAATTTCATTTAAAGAAAAATGTATGTTTTTAACCACTACTTAGTGGTTTCACTGTTCCTTGAAAATTGATGTTTTTCCAAAAAATACCAAAAATTAAGCCTAACATATATTTTATATTATGAATTCAAAAATAATATATATATTAATAAATTAAAAAAAATGCATTAATTAATTTAAAATTAATTCTTGTTGTCAAAAATATAACACATTTTTAAGAAACAATAACTATAAGAAGATCGACACTTGTTTATGTCCAATTTCAAAGTGAAATTAATTACAACGACCAAAATAGGATTAATTGTTAAAAATATAATCTAATTAAACTTTAAAACCAATTATAAAATAAAATATAACCCTATAAATAAATTAGATAAAATGGCACTTTTGAATAAAAATACATTATTTTTTACTATTCATAAAAATAAACTTTACCCGAAAAATTCCAAAAATTTACCCAAAGTAAATTTTGATGTCCCAAATCTAAAGAAGAATTTTATTTTGTCAAATAAAACATATAAAATTGACAAAAAAACTATATTTAAATAGGATTCGCCATTAAAAGATGGTAAATTGTCCTTTTAATGTAAATTATGCTTAAAATTAGATTCATTCACATTTTAAGCCTCTAACATTTATATAACGAACATGTATAATCATATTGTAGTTAGTTTTTTTCTTTAACTCCAATATAACAACTAGTATTTTACTATCATTTAAAATAATAATATTATATTATTAGTGCGCAATGTAAGATTTCAATGAAACTTGTTGTTGCATATCAGGTATGTCATCAGAATATAGCATCCCCTTTAAAGTAAAATTAATATTTAATTCACAAAATATTAATAAAAAAGATAATGTATTATTTCTTTATTTACCTGGGATTTTACATTGCATATCTATTTTGATAATAATAATAATTCAACATTCTGAAATTCAATGCAATTTATTAGATACATTGGCATGTATGGCCATTATAGGGTAATAATTTTATATCCTGATATGAATTCTATCAAAACGACGGTGATAGATCAATTTTTGGATTCCATGAAGGTAAAATATCTCAATTGATTTATTTTGTCACATTTTTGGAATATGATATATTATAAATTGATATTAATAATGTTAGGAAACTACAAGTGACATTAAATTTTGAAAAAAATATGTCATAAAAAATATGCCTTACTTTAGTGGTGGTTCAATGGTGGGATTTAAAAATGAAGATGAAAAAAGTTAATGTGATTAGAAAAAGGAAACATGAAATCTCATTCCTCAAGTATCCATTTTACAATGAAGATACACTAAATAAATATTTTTCCACCCAACATGTTGAAAAATATTACGTATGATAATTATATTAAATTTTATTTTAAAACCTCTTATATATGTACCAAATTACTTTTTGATGTACATTTTATATAATAGCATTCCATGAAATCCCATAAAGGAAATTAGTTGTCAAATTTTTCCCTCAAACTTTTTCATATGAAGGGTATCATTTATTAGTGCAAAAAGGGATTGAGGAAATGTTTGAAGCACTAAGAGGTTACTCCACTTGTGGTTTCTATGAGGGCCAATTCAGTCCTCCATCTCCATAACCCTCCTTAAAAAATGGAATAGATCAAGATGAAGAAACATTAAAATTATCTTATAGAGAAAAATAAGGATGTAGTTGAATGAGTTGTAAGTAAATAATTATTATTTTTCATGAATTTTGGTAATTTATAAATAAAAATAAGTTATATGCCAATTTAATTTTTCATTTCAGGATGAACATCTAGTGATATTGAACATGGAAATATTACCCCAGAGGTTAGGATGGACATCCTATCCATTGCATTAGATAATCCCTAACACCTCTTCCACATAAAAGGATATGAGGAGGGTTTCAGTATTAGAAAAGTTTCTAGTCAATAATGTAAACAATTAAGGGTCCCCAAAATCAAATCATTAAAATCCCATCCAAAATATATGAAAGAGTCCATTTTTGATAAAATTCAAGTAGATGTGCAGCATGCTATTTCAGAATAAATGAAAAGAAAGTCACATTTTTCATAGCATTCCGAGCCCTCCGAGCCTTCCCAGCTTGGCTACTTAGATCATCCACCTCCTCTCTAGGACCCAACCTTATTAATTGAGTTGTACGTAAGAGATCCCAATGTACATATTTTAGAATTTGGAGGCATGAATTTTTTGATGGATTATGTACATCACCCAACTATTCATTTTTTTTGTTAGAGTATCGATATGTTATATTATTGCTCCAAAAACTCTACAAACATTCCCTACTATAGATATTACAAGATTTAGGGAGTGTATGGGTCTTTTTTCACAATGTCAATATAGCCTTCTTCATCATTTTTCATTTGAGATATATGATTTTCTAAATATTAATTACATATAATTTAAAATTAATTTATTTTTTAACATTTAACTTATATTGGAGTATCTGAAATACAAATAAATGGCACAACGGAAACAAAAGGTTCATGAACAAACAATTGTAGATACATTAGATATTTCTGATCGGATTGAAACGTTATCATATGTTTCTTCTTTCATGAATAATATAAATGACTTTCAAATTTCATATTTCATGTCCTGTCCCCCAAGCATCGGGTCATGACTACCCCAAGCTTGCCGCCAATAGGCTTAGGGATGAAGACTAGCTTATAGTGGGGATATCGCATAAAAAAGGGTGGAAGTTTCCTAAGTTCTTGTCCACTTTCACACAACCCCAAGGAACTTATGCTGGCAGGTCAAAACACTATATAAACACAACACAAGGTAAGATAGTAGAGAGTTAGAGGTAAATGGTGCCAGAATACTATACCTTCTGAAATATAATAGTTAATGTACATTCATATGGAACACCTCTGTATAAAACCCTACCAGAAGGGTCGAAAAAGAAATAGTTGTCTGAAGCTACAGAAGTACACCTCGTCTGTTGGGTCACTCTAATCACGACTTAACCCAGGTCCACCAAGGAGTTTGTCAAATCATCGATTTGTTGCCCATGAAATGACACAATAGAGTGAATCCCATGAAAGGGTGAGTAAAACAATACTCAGTAGGGACCCCAAAACAAAAAGGTATACCATAGTGAGATACACAAAGATGTCTACCAAGGAGGTAAATGAATGGATATTCTTAGAAGTATAATCAAGAGAGTCAATAGAGTCATCTCTCAATGGTATATTTAAACATCACATATAATAAGAACATCATGGTAAAATCCTAAGGGATTACAAGACTCAAGGTCTCATCCACTGCAGCCATATTCATCCTCTCATAGAACACTTGATTTTGGGAGATCTCACTCCTCGAGATATCTGATAGTAAGAACATAGAAAATGTATACCAAAGGTAGTCGTGAGAATATGTGGTCTTTATATGCCACAAATCCATCCTGAGACGTTTGGTCTTGCTAGTTAACACAGTGATTGTCGAGTACACATGGGGTGTAAGTAAAAAATAGAGTGTAGTTAACACACATATTGTTGGAAACACATGGAGTGTATGTAACACATGATGTGTAGTCAAAGATTAGTGGACCCACACCCTAGTGGGACAGGGGATTACTGACATAGCCTTGGTTAAAAAAGAATGTCTGGATAAAACACATAGTCTAGGTAAGAAATGCACTCTAGCTACCCATGTAGCTTCTAGGCCTTAGCCTGTCGCATGATTCCATCCTTAGCATGATCGTTATGAGAGAACATACATCATGAATCAAAAATCCATACATCAAAATCTATAGAGTCTCACATTGAGTTTCCCAATTTACTGCCTCATTTCAAGGGGTGTAATGCCACAAAGGACTTTTCAAATGGACACACAGTTTGAGAGTTATTCCAATTTTAGTAAAAAAGGGTCGGTGGGGTCTGGCTCCGGTCCGACCTAGTGAGACCGACCCGTCCCGACTCAACCCAAAATGGTATGGATTGGACCATTCTAGCACATACCACTGGGAATGCAATACCCCACCCATTCATCCTTGCATCCATCACATAAGGCAGCCTTAATATCCTTTCCATTTTCAGTCTAGAATGCATTCGTTAATGATGTTGGCTCTGCCATCCCCCCCCCGAACATCCTTCATGTAGCTCAAATGGGTGTTACGCGGTCATCATTGCTTGGTCACTTGTCATGGTCAGTATACATGGCCACCAGATCCTTCACCTCTGTTGAGGGTCCCTCCTCATACATGGTTTCCACTTATCGCCCACTACTGCACCACAAGGGGCCTCTCCTCCGCTGGTATCTGATCTAACTGCCTCCTAGCCCCGCTGGCTGTCTTGTCAGTGGCTCTACTTGTTTCCACCCATGAACTCCTTCCATGGGTTGATCTACTATCGCGGTCCCACATGGACTATGAGTCATCACTCTCACCATCAATCATCGTGCCAACGAACGTTCTACTGAGTCTGCATTGATTGTTGTTCCATGAAGAACAAAATAGAATTTGTGGGACAAAATGTATCACAATAATGTCTGGTGTGGATGGATCTGGGGATTTTTCCTATCGGCCTTGATCTATCCATGTTATAATTTAAGAACGAGGCTTAAACAAAATAAATTCCAAAAAAATATCACTTCGAGTCAATTCCCAAAAACATCATGAATCAAAAACCCATCACATAATATAGGCATGATCCATGAATCAATCTGTTAGTCGATTGATTCATGTTAGTCATATGAAATCATGAACAGGGAAAGAAATCACAATTAAAAATAAACTCCCATCCACGATTCAGTTTGATCGCTAATGAAGAATGGTCTTTGTGTCGTCATTCATCGATTATCGATCTAAATTATGATTTTCGATCCATCGTCTCTTGATTTGAAATCTGATCTCCAAACTATCGTTTCCAGTGAGAGACTCCTCCCCTTTCATCTTAGAAACTCCAGGGTTATGATGATAACCCCAGGTCTCTGACAAGGCTTATTTAAAAAAAATGGTCATTGTGTTAACACATAACATTGATTTTAAAATATTAGAATTTTATATTATTAGGAAATTCACATCCAGAAACTGACATTCACCCTCAACCGGTGCCATTCGGTGTTAGGCTCCACATTGGGAATGAAAACCCTCACGATCTCAACTATGGCCTCATATATTTAATCTGAGTTACCATTTATGATTTATAAGGATTTAAAAAATTAAATAGTATAATTTAATAATTTTATTTTGAGATACATATTTATCGGGTTTTTCCATAGTATCTCCACACCAACTAACCATATGTCGCGAGTTGGGTTAAACCACAACACCCAATGCAACAGTGCCCTAATATTTCTAATCCAAGAACCGATTTAAGAGTAATTACACATTCTAGGAAAACCACACACATGTGATAATTAAAAATATAATATTTTTGGGTTGTTTGTTTTGGTAACATCCAGCCATAGAATCACACATCATCTCTAAGTATGAACCTGTTCCCCCCCCCCCCCCACTCTTAGGTGCTCTTCTAGAGATTGTCGTGCTACTAGTAGGCACACACTAAAAAAATCAACAACCGATGGAGGGTACCCTCACGACCATCAACAATATCCATTGATATGGTGCTAATCAATAATCCCTATTAAAAATAATCATATTCGAGATTCCCTGGAGTTGAGTTATTTCCTACACGTACAAGAATACCAAGCTCTCTACATAACTCTACTCCCAAAATGCTAAGAAGTCGATGAATTGGTGATTCATTCAACTATAACCCTGATGGTATCGTGTCCTCTGGATGTACGCAAAAATCCCATCATGATGTCCTTTGATATCATTCCGAATCCCTTCCTAGAACCCCAAGGAATAAAAGAGAAACCTTTTCCACAAATAGGTGCTCAACATGGTGTCTTGAAATACCATAAAACTAATTCAAAAAAATATCATAATTTTTATTAATAGGTTATCCCACCTTCAGTATATTCCTTCATCTTTGGGGTCTTCCTTGATACCAACATGCATATCCGGAAGTATCTCACCACTCTAGGGTCCTCTACTACAATTGTGCATCCTTTGAAAGGAAAACATGCTCCCCACCAATTGAATATCCATCAGGGGAATTCCCCATGGGTAACTTAGAATGTAAAGTCTCATCGTCTAGGAAATAGATTCATGTATCTCTAACTAACTATATGAGAGGAGGGGTAAAAACCACCGATTGGAGGTAGCTACCATATCTCTGTCCACAAAAGATAACCATAACAAGGCCAAATGCTTTATTTCCTTGTTCAGTAATAATGAAATGGATCTCCTGGTAAGAGCATCTACTAATATATATCCATTACCAAGAGTATAGACCATATCCAAGTCATTTCCCAAGAAGAACATTACCCAACACCAATTTATAAAGTTTAGAACATTCAGATAGAATATTTAATTGAGACTCTTGTGGTTTGAGTAGACAATAAATCAATTTCCCATCAGTTAGTGTCTCCACATCCTCAATGTGAAGAATAAAATTTCTAAACCAAGATCTGAGGTCACATAGTTACTCTCATGTGGTATCAACTACCATGAACCATACTAAAAAACCACTTTCCACTATATCATTACACATTCATATCTGGTCCCTGATGCATCACAGAATACTATGTAATTTACTCTTTCCTATAGAAAACATAGGATTGGCCCACTCATCAAACTCTTTCATAACTAGTGAAAATCTTGTATGCACCTTTATATCAAAATTAATTTTAACACCCCAAGCTTCTATGGTATGCATCTCTTTGAATAATGCAATAGCATGTGTTGTACGCAACATCAAGTTTTAACACACCTCAACCAATCAAACTAGCCATTATGAATAGTAATACCCACTTTTTGAAATTTCTAAATTTTATTTTTCAAAATAGACTTCATTTTTGTATTCATAATATCGAAATTAGCCTAGGGTGAATTTTTAGTTTTTTCTGAAAAACTTCATTTTTTGATGAATAGTGAAACCACTAAGTGGTAGTTAAAAAACTGATTTTTTCATAAAACATAATTTTACGGCTTCTGTGAGTGGAATTTCAAAAATCTGAGAGACACGGTTAATATCAAAAAATAACATGTGGTTCAATGAGATGAAAATAATTTTTTGTGAATAGAAACTTTTTACTTTTATTTACCATGGTTAAAAGGTAATATGTAATTAAGGGTAAAAATGATATTAATATTACCCTAACACATGTACTAATTATGTTGGAAAAGAGTATCTCGACCAAAAACAACCTCCGGAATAAAATATTATCATTTAGGTCCACTTGGATTTGATTAGGACATTTATTATTATTTAATTCAAAGAAGAGTTAAAAGAGTAAAAATCAATGTTTATTTACTAAAACATTTTTAATATAGGATTATAAATAAGATAAATTAGATTGTAAATATTAATTAGAAAGATAAAATTATTTCTTACATAATGGTATTTTATGTATAATTTTTAGACATTAAATTATTTAATTTATTTATGACCCAATGATGATGCAGTAATTACCATAATAGTGAAAAATTAAAATAATTGATATTATAAATACCCAAATAAATATAATTTGAGACTTTTTATGAATTAAACTAATTTTCAAGGTTAATATGACATGTTAGGATAGAATTAATTAACTTTGTTCGAAGTAATCCTTCTGTTGTGATTTTTACAAAAATCAATTATTGAATAGTGTAAAAATTGACATAAAAGAGTGTTTAAAACAAATATTATATTATTAATTTATATTAAATTTTTAAAAATCTAAGGTTCAGCCGAGAGACATATATCATGATATATGTATCATTAATGGACCACTTGGGGGTCTCTTGGAGGTATATAGTACGTTTATTAACTATATAATATAAAAATACAAAGTGACATGGTAAGTGTCTAACTAATTAACTAAGAGTGAAAACTAAAAGATAAGGTTAATATAACTCCAGTATCTTATATATACTATGATGTTATTATAAATATGGTACAACCATATTCAGTATTCTATCCATCTTTAGAATAACATTTCACCATATGTGCGTACATACGGCTTACCGTCTCCACGTCGTGGTGTAATTTTTATTCAATAAATTATTATTTGGATGGGTATAATAATGATGTGTAATTAATATAAATAATAAATATAACATGATAATGATTCTGTAAATATGATACACCATCTAATTATATATTATTTTAATATCAGAATAATGATATTGTCGCTCGTGCATACGTACGGACTACCGTCTGCACAAACGCGTTGAGATTCATTCTCCATCGTATCCATTCAAGTCTAATTCTCATTTGATGATAAATAATAGTATCTAAGTACATGATATCATTATGGATATGATTAATATACAACCTATACATGACAAACACTTCTTACATAACAAAACATATAAAAGAAAATGAGTAAGTTAACACCCGAAACAACGATAATACTAAGATATTATTAATAAATAAATGTTAAAAGATCATATATGATATCATATTAATGTATATTATTCTTGTCTAATTTAATCACAATATTTTCACCATTATACAGGAGGTTAACCTACCCCAACCAAGGAAAAGTACAAGGTAAGGGTTTATTTCGCAATCTCTTCATTATCTGAGGTTGTTTGTACGTAATAATCTACTGGGATTTCTTTATCGTCCACATCCATGTTTCTTAAAAATGTATTTCAAATAATTTTTACTATTTAAAAGAATATGGGTTAAAGTCAATTATACCCTTGTTTTACTTTTTATAAGAGGTTTATAAAGGAATCTTTTCGTCGTTTTCCAAACAAGGTTCTTTGTAACATTTTCGACAGAATTAAGGTAAGAATTTTTTTTAACTTATGCGGCGGGTGCGGCTTTTTTCCGCCATTATAAAATATTAGAAGCTTCCCTTACAAGCTTATAAATTTTTTTTCAAAGTAAATGTTTTATTTTAAAATTATGTGACTTTTAAATGATTTCAAAAAAAGGGATATTTCTCTCAAACCGTTTTGATTTCATCTATGTCAACATCATTTGATGGATTTTAAGCATATTTGAAGTTGATTTATTATGATACAAAACTTCTATATTGTATTGAAGATTGTGTGATATGTTTGACTGTGGATGTGTTATTTTTATACCATTCATGGTTTATGGATAAAGTATTGACATTTCGTATTCTAGTTTTAATATGAATGTTTAGGTTATGTTTAAACCTGTTCATATGAGGAATGCATTGGACTTAATATGTGATGGGTGGATCCTGCTATAGCTCCTCGATGCATCGGTAGGTCTCATGAGACAAACTAGTGTCTTGGCATAAGGCTTTGACAAAATCTTATTTGTTGTCTTGGCACGAGGCCTTGGCTATGTGGTTATGATAGTCTGGCATTATGCATTCCATCATTATGAAAGTGGTTATTGATATTGCATGTAAATATTCGATTAGTAGAATATCCATGTGAATAAGTAAATGGAATTATTTCATTTTATTTTTTCCATACTATGTTGAAGTTCAAGTTTAAAAGGCTTTTGTTATAGTTATACATTGCCTTAAATGTTTATTCTTATTTATGAAAGTTTCTGCTAAGTTGTTATCCTTACTGGAAATTTGAGCTCACCCATTTTCTATGTTTTATTTTTCCCAGGATGTGAAGAAGTAATTTATGAATGACCAGCAACGATAGAATGAGGGGATAAGAGAGTGGACTATGGAGACTATATTGTTGTAGTTTTCATTTTATGATATAATGTAAACTTTATTAATGTATCTTGTGTTTCTAAGTCTACTAAACTAATCGGTTTTTCAAGATTTGATCTTTCTTGTGATCATGACAATGTTATGTAATAATGCACCGACTCTAGGTAACTGGGGTCAGGGCGTTACATTAATGGCTTCCCTTTCAACTGATAGAAGTTTTTATCAACCCTTTTTCAGTGGATACACATTCCATATGGTCACTTGTTTAATGTTACAGTTATCCACATAGAACCAGAAACATTGGGTCTTACGAATGCCTTACTCTGCAAGTCCACCACCTATACCTTCAGCTCGTGAAGCCCTATGAATGCCATCTGATATACTGATTTTGATATTAATTCCATATCGAGGTGTCGAAAAAATATAATTATATCTCCTAATTATTAGGTAAACCAAGAACATCTTCAAATAACATGTCCTCATACAAAGCCACTATGTCATAGAATTGAAAACGCATAACATCCAGTACCCCTTGAGTAAGGCTGAAAAACTCAAGAATGGTTTGTTTGACACTCCTATGCATGATTTAATTCAAAGAAGATTTAAGAGAGTTAAAATCAAAGTTTATTTACTAAAACATCATTAATATAGGGTTATACATAAGATAAATTCAATTTTAAATATTCATTAGAAATCTAAAAAGATATCTTACATAATGGTATTTTATTTATAATTTTTAGACATTAAATAATTGAATTTATTTATGACCCAATGATGATTCAGTAATTACCATAATAGTGAAAAATTAAAATAATCGATATCATAAATACCCAAATAAATATAATTTGAGACTTTTTATGAGTTACATTAATTTTCTAGGTTAATATGACATGTTAGGATTGATTTAATTGTCTTTTTTCGAATTGATCCTTTTTTTGTGATTTTTACAAAAAATAAATTATTGAATAGTGTCAAAATTGACATAAAAGAGTTTTTAAAACAAATATTATATTATTAATTGATATTAAATTCCTAAAAATATTAGGTTCGGCCAAGAGACTTATATCATGATAGGTTTATCATTAATGGACCACATGGGGGTCTCTTGGAGGTATATAGTAAGTTTATTAACTATATAATATAAAAATACAAAGTGACATGGTAAGTGTCAAACTAATTAACTAAGAGTTAAAACTAAATGAAAAGGTTAATATAACGACCCAAACCTATCTAAATTCTTTTGGCTGAGTGGTTTTCGACACATCCCCACCTTAAACTCTAAATAATCCACTTTGGAGCCATTAGAAACCGATTATGAATTTATTGTAAAATAGTATTTCTAGCTTTTCCAAAGGTGCCCCTCACCCCTCTTATAAAAGTGCACTCCCCCTTCTAATTAATAACACCTTCAAAGCCATTTGGGTCGTCCAAAATCTGCCCTAATACTCTCTAAACTTCCCTCACTTGAACCTAGAGGCCTTCCTTTTGTCAGAAAGCCAACCTAATGAGCCCTTTTGATCAAATGAAAAGGAAGAACCCGAAGAAGAGATAATGTTTTCACCACCCTCTTTCAAGTTCCTTTCATATTCAACTCCATCTTTCTTTCCCATTATAAAATAATAATTCTAGTATCTTATATATACTGTGATGTTATTTTAAATATTGTACAAACATATTCAGTATTCTATCCATCCTTTGAATAACATGTCACCATCCGTGCATATGTATGGCTTACCGTCTCCACGTCGTAGTGTAATTGTTATTCAATAAATTATTATTTGGATGGGTATAATAATGATTTTTAATTCATGTAAATAATAAATATAACATGATAATTATTTTTTATATATGATATACCATTAAATTATATATTATTTTAATATCAAAATAATGATATTGTCGCTCATGCATACGTACGGACTACCGTCTCCACGAACGCGATGAGATTAATTCTCCATCGTATCCATTCAATTCTAATTCTCATTTGATGATTAATAATACTATCTAAGGACTTGATATCATTCTATATATGATTATTATACATCCTATCCCTGAAAAACACGGCTTATGTAACAAAAAATATAAAAGAAAACGAGTAAGTTAACAACCGAAACAACGATAATACTAAGATATTATTAACAAATCAATGTTAAAAGATCATATATGATATCATATTAATGTATATGATTCTTTTTTAATTTAATAACAATTATTTCACCATTATACATGAGTTTAACCTACCCCAACCAAGTAAAAGTACAAGGTATGGGATTATTTCACAATCTCTTCATTATCCGAGGTTGTTTATACGTAATAATCTACTGGGATTTCTTTATCATCCACATCCATGTTTCTTAAAAATGTATTTAAAAACATTTTTACTATTTAATAGAATATGTGATAAAGTCATTTCTACACTTTTTTTCTTTTTATAAGAGTTTTATAAAGGAATATTTCCGTCATTTTCCAAACAAGGTGCTTTTTAACCATTTCGACGGAATTAAGGTAAGAATTTTTTTTAACTTATACGGAGGGTGCAGCTATTTTCCACCATTATAAAATCTTCAAATATTCCCTTAAAATATTATAAGAAAATTTTCAAATTAAATTTTTTATTTTATAATTATGTGACTTTTAAATGATTTCCAAAAAAGCGATATTTCTCTCAAATAGTTTCGATTTCATCTATGTCAACATCCTTTGATGGATTTTAAGCTTATTTGAAGTGTATTTATTATGATACAAAACTTCCATATTGTTTTGAAGATTTTTTGATTTTTTTGACTGTGGATGTGTTATTTTTATACCATTCATGGTTTATGGAGAAAGTATTGACATTTCGTATTCTAGTTTTAATATGAATGTTTATGTTATATTTAAACATGTTCATAAGAGGACTGAATTAGACATAATATGTGACGGGTGGAGCCCGCTATAGTTCCTCAATGCATCAGTTGGTCTCATGAGACAAACTAGTGTCTTGGAACAAGGCCTTGCCAAAATCTTATTTGTAGTCTTGGCACGAGGCCTTGGCTATGTGGTTATGATAGTCTGGCATTATGCATTCCATCATTATGAAAGTGGTTATTGATACTGCATATGAATATTCGATTAGTAGAATATCCATGTGAATAAGTAAATGGAATTATTTCATTTTATTTTTACCGTACTATGTTGAAGTTCAAGTTTAAAAGGAATTTGTTTTATTTATACATTGCATTAAATGTTTACTCTTATTTATTAAAGTTTCTGCTATATTGTTATCCTTACTGGGTATTTAAGCTCACCCCTTTTCTATGTTTTATTTTTCCCAAGATGTGAAGAAGTAATTTATGAATGACCTACAGGGATAGTATGAGTGGATAAGAGTGTGGACTATGGATTGTATATTGTTGTAGTTTTCATTTTATGATGTAATGTAAACATTATTAATTTATCTACTATTTCCAAGGCTACTAAACTAATTGGTCTTTCGAGATTTGATCTTTCTTGTGATCATGCCAATGTTATGTAATAATGCACCAACTCTGGGTAACAGGGGTCGGGCGTTACAGTTGGTATCAGAGGAAGTTTAGTACATACATTGGAATCTAGATTTAGATAAACTCTAATTAGAGCACATAGATTTAAGATGGACTTTTTGGATTAGTATATAATAAATTCCTATAATTTTGGTATTGTAGAGATTTTGTGAGTTTTCCAAGAAATACATCCCTGTCTGGATACGAGAAGGTAGAGGCGGCTCTGTCACAGATGTACCTAGGGGTAAAACCCAAAAACACCGCTTTGACCTAGACTCGAACGGGAACTGGTGCACGACAATGGTCCTAGTTGCACTCTTGGCTACAACACTCCCAGGGGATACGCTTAGGATTACTCCCATTTTCATTACAAATCATTATGAAGGGTTTATGAGGATATACTTTTTCAAAGAAAACATTTTTATGATTATGGATTATATCCATAAATAGTTCAATTATTGTGAAGTGTTTTATAAGTATGGAATTATGTATTTTGATTCATAAACTGATCTAGTTTAAGCCATTGTTTATAAATGGCACCTAGTGGAAGAAATGGAAACCGTATCAATGCACGCACTCCATGTAGGGATTTCCCTCCTCCTCAAGATAATTATTATGGAGCTGGTGATGCAACTGGTGCTCATCAACTAATAACCATACAGGGACAACTCACTCAGGTTATGAATGATAAGCTTACCCGTATGGAGCACCCTGATACACAACATGGAGGATCAATGTTAGATAACTTCATGAGGCAAAAACCACCAACATTCAATTGGGGTACAAATCCATTGGTAGCTGAGAAATGGATATGTTCCCTAGAGAAAAATATTTCAGGCTTTGGGAAGTAGTGAAAGGGAAAAAGTTATCATGGAAGTTTACCGCCTCACTAGAGATGTTGATCAATGGTGGTCATTGATTCAAAACACAAAGGAAGATGATGAAGTATAAAATATAGAATGGAGGGAGTTCAAATATCTGTTTGTAGAAAAATACTTTCCTTGTGACCATCTAGCAGATATGGAAAGGCAATTTATGAGTCTGAGACAAAAGGAGGATGAGAATGTTGCAAAGTGTGAGGCTAACTTTACAAGGTTAGAAAGATATGCTGGAGATTATATATCTATCCTAAGAAGTAATATTGATTGTTTCATTGATGGGTTAAAACCATTTCTCTGTCGAGCATTAGTCTCACAATCCTTCTCATCGTACGAAGACATTTCCTTATGTGCTATCAAGACAGAAAAGGAATTCTAAAGTCTTATGAAATTAAAGCAAAGAAAGAGAAGAAGAGATCTACTGATCAATCTGGGAATGGAAATAAGGGTAAGAATGGAAAGGTTGAATATCCAACCTATGGTAAATGTGGGAAGAAACACCCCAGTACATGCTTTATGGGAATGGGTGTCAGTTACAAGTGTGGTGAAAAAGGCCACCAAGCTGATGATTGCATAGGGAAGAAGGAAGCTACCGATGTTCAGTGCTACAATTTCAGGGAGATGGAACTTTATTCAAATGAATTTCCTAAGGTTCAGGGGAACTTACCTCATGAAAGGCCAAGGGATCAAGGCCAAGCTTATGTTATCACTACTACTGTGGTAGATGCCCCGAAAGACGTGGTGGAAGGTAATTTAATGGTTTCCTCATGTTTAGAAAATGCATTATTTGATTCTGGATCATCGCATTGTTTCATATCTTCCCAGTTTTCTAAGAAAATTATATATTTCCAATTTGATTTAACATGGGTGTTGTCAGTTAAAAATCCTAAGGGAAGTATCATTGCAACAAATTTTTTTGAATCAGTACCCATTAGAGAACATAAATGTTCATTATCTATTGATCCCATCATCATACCTATGATTGAGTTTGATATAATCCTCGATATGGACTAGCTTTTGGACCATGACGTGAAGATTTATTGTAAGAAGAAGGAGGTTACAATTTTTTATGATGATGATAAGGAACACCTTATCTTTAGAGTAGAATCGTAACCACCTAATTATTATCTAGATCCACCCCCAATAGCTCAACTAAATTCAGTTATTGGGGAGGAAGAAAATGAAATTACTGCGGGTGAGGAAAGGAATGTTCAAATAGAGGATTTACCTATTTTTAAAGAATATGTAGATGTGTTTCCAGAAGATTTACCTGGACATCCTCCAGAACGAGAAGTTGAGTTATCCATTGATTTAATTATTGGATCAAGGCCTATATCGTAGACCCCTTATATAATGGCCACTATAGAATTAGTTAAACTAGAGAAACCACTAGTGGAATTGAGTAATAAGGGATTTATTCGCCCTAGTGTTTCTCCATGGGGAGACCCTGTTCTTTTTGTTATAAATAAAGATGGATCTATGAGGTTATGTATCGACTATAGGGAGATCAATGCTATAACAATAAAGAACAAGTATCCCCTACCTCGTATTGATGATTTATTTGACCAACTGCATGGATCTCAATACTTTTCAAAGATTGACCTTAGATCTGGATTCCATCAGTTGTGTGTGAAGAAGGAATACATTCCGAAGATAGCATTTCGAACCTGGTACGAGTATTACGAGTTTACAGTAATTCCTTCTGGATTGACTAATGCACCCTCTGTATTCATAGATCAGATGAATAGAGTTTTCAAGGGATATCTCAATGAATTTGAGGTGGTATTTATTGATGATATCTTGGTATACTTTAAAATCTATGAAGATCATTAAATCACTTGCGCATTATCCTGAAGACTTTGAGAAGACATGAATTATATGGGACGTTTAGCAAGGGTGAATTCTGGCTTCAGGAGATTTCTTTTCTTGGCCATATTTTCTCTAAAGATGGAATATCTGTTGATCCTTCTAAGAACAAGGAAATCCAATAATGGAAAGCACCTACAAGTATAATTGAGGTATGCATTTTTATTGTTTTGGTATGTTATTATAGACGTTTCGTCCAGAATTTTGCCTGATTGGCTAACCCATTAACGAAGCTCACACGTAAAGGGGTTAAATTTGTTTGGACAAAAGAGTGTGAATAATGTTTCGAAGAACTGAAGATATGAGTAGTCAATGCTCCTACATTGACTCTACCATGAGGGAATAATGGGTTCGTTATTTATAGTGATGCATCGAAGAAAGCACTTGGTTGTGTCCTTATGCAGAATGAGAGGGTTATTGCCTATGCATCACGATAGTTTAAAATTGATGAACAAAACAATCCTACTCATGATCTCAAGTTAGTAGCTATGATCTTTGCTTTGAAGATATAGATGAACTACCTCTATGGTGAAAATGTGAGATTTATACTAATCAGAAGAGTTTGAAGTATATTTTATCACAAAAAGAACTCAACATGAGGCAAAGGAGATGGCTTGAATTACTCAAGGATTGTGATTGTACGATACACTACCACCCGGGGAAAGCAAAAAAGGTGGAAGATGCTTTGAGAAGAAAAGACTATGGAGTTTTGAACAATATGAGAATTGAAAAGGATCCAATTTTCATGGATCTAGTAAAGATGGACATGGGAATAACAAGGGAAAGTGAAACATCAATTCTTTTTCAAATGGTTTCCAAACCATCTTTACTAGAAAGGATTAAGAGTTCTCAGACCGAAGATGAAGAATTTCAAAAGAAGTCTAAAGTTGTGAATGATGGGAGATTGAGAGACTTTGTGTATGAAGATGAAATTTTGAAATTCGGGAAGAGACTTTGTTTTCCCGATATACCTGATCTAAAATGGGAATTGCTGGATGATGCTCATAGTTCCAATTTCTCAATACACCCTAGGAGCACCAAAATGTATAGAGACTTGAAGGAACATTTTTGGTGGGACAACATGAAGAGGGAGATTGCTGATTTTGTGTCAATATGTATGGTTTGTCAACAAGTGAAAGATGGAAGGCAACAGCCTGGAGGATTCATGCAACCTCTTCCCATACCAGAGTGGAAATGAGACAATATTACAATGGACTCTGTCATGGGGCTACCAAATACTCCTAGAAGGAATGATGCAATATGGGTTATTGTTGATCGTCTTACCATGTTAGCACATTTTATTACTATAAGAGAAGATCTACCACTGGAACTTCTAGCAAGACTATATATTAATGAAGTGGTGAGACTTCATGGAGTACCCCTATCGATTGTTTCTGATTGTGATCTCTGTTTTCCATCAAGATTCTGGAAATGTCTTCAGAAAGCCTTGGATATTGAACTTCATTGGAGCACTGCCTACCACCCTCAAATAGATGGACAATCAGAACAAACTATTCAAACCTTAGAAGACATGTTGAGATCCTACTCACATGACGTTCAGGGTATGTGGGATCAATATTTACCTCTGGTAGAATTTTCCTATAACAATAGCTTCCATTCTAGTATTCAGATTGCACCATATGAAGCGTTATACGGAAAGAGAGTTCACACACCAACCTGTTGGGATGACATTGGTGAAAGAAAACTTGTAGGCCCATAACTGGTGGAGGAAATGATGGAAAAGGTGAACGTAATCCAAAACCATATCAAAGCAGCTCAAAGTAGGCAGAAGAGCTATGCCGATAATCGAAGGAAGGATTTGGAATATGAAGTCAGTGCTCATGTTTTCCTAAAGGTATCTCCATGGAAGGGAGTCATATGTTTTGGTAAGAAAGGTAAATTGAGTCCTAGGTACATTAGACCTTTCGAAATTCTAGAATGAATTGGGGCTGTATCTTACCATTTGACAATGCCGCCAAATCTCTCCAAAGATCACGATGTGTTCCGCGTATCACTATTGCGGAAATACATACCTGACCCAACGCATGTACTCACCTATGAGGAATTAGAACTGGAACCCGATCTATCTTATTGCGAAGATCCCGTCAAGATTCTTGATACAAGAGAACAAGTACTGAGAAACTGGACGACTCGTCTGGTAAAAGTCTTATGGAGAAACCATAAGATGGAAGAGGAAACGTGGAAACCCGATTAACTTATGATGAAGAACCACCCGATTCTTTTCATGCGGTAGTATTCTAGAAATTTCGAGAACAAAATTATTTGAAGGAGGGGATAATGTAACACCACAAGCTTCTACGATATGCTTCTCTTTGAATAATGCAATAGCGTGTGTTGTATGCAACATCGAGTTCAAACACACCACAACCAATCAAACTAGCCGTTATGAATAGTAATACCCACTTTTCGGAATTTATAAAATTTATTTTTTAAAATGGACTTCATTTTTAGATTCGGAATATCGAAATTTTCCCAGGGTGAATTTTTGGTTTTTGTCTGAAAAACTTAATTTTTTGATGAATAGTGAAACCACTAAGTGGTAGTTAAAAAATGATTTTTTCATAAAACTTATTTTCACCGCTTCTGTGAGTGGAATTTCGAAAATCCGAGAGACATGGTTAATATCAAGGAGTAAAATGTGTTTCAACATGATGAAAATAATTTTTGGTGAATCGAAACTTTTTACTTTTATTTACCACGGTTAAAAGTATATAGGGTTATTAAGGGTAAAAATGATATTAATATTACCCTAAAACATGTCCTAATTCTATTGTACAAGTGTAGCTCGACCAAAAACAACCTTAGGAATAAAATATTATCATTTATGTCGACTTTTATTAGTTTAGGACATTTATTATTATTTAATTTAAAGAAGAGTTAAAAGAGTTAAAATCAATGTTTATTTACTAAAACATTTTTAATATAGGGTTATACATATGATAAATTAGATTGTAAATATTCATTAGAAAGATAAAAATATTTCCTAAATATTGGTATTTTATTTATAATTTTTAGACATAAAATAATTTAATTTATTTATGACCCAATGATGATGCAGTAATTACCATAATAGTGAAAAATGAAAATAATTGATATTATAAATACCCAAATAAATATAATTTGATACTTTTTATTAATTAAACTAATTTTATAGGTTACTATGACATGTTAGGATTGATTTAATTAACTTTTTATGAAGTAATACTTCTATTGTAATTTTTTTAAAAATAAATTATTGAATAGTGTAAAAATTGACATAAAACTGTTTTTAAAACAAATATTATATAATTAATTTATATTAAATTCCTGAAAATATAAAGATCGTCCAAGAGAGTTATATAATTATAGGTGTATAATTAATGGACCACTTGGGGGTCTCTTGAAGGTATATAGTACATTTATTAACTATATAATATAAAACTACAAAGTGACATGGTAAGTGTCTAACTAACTAACTAAGAGTGAAAACTAAAAGATATGGTTAATATAATGACCCAAACCTGTCTAAATTCTATTGTGTGAGTGGTTGTCGACCCATACCCACCTTAACCATTAAATTATTAACTTTGGAGCCATTAGAAACTGAATATGAATTTATTATAAAATAATATTTCTAGCTTTTCCAAAGGTGCCCCTCACCCCTCTTATAAAAGGGCACTCCCTCTTCTCATTAATTCACACCTTCAAAGCCATTTGGTTCATCCCACCTTTTCCCAAATACTCTCACAACGTCCCTAATTTCATCCTAGAGGCCTTATTTTAGTCAGAAAGCCATCCTAAGGAGCCCTTTTGATCAAATCAAAAGGAAGAACCGGAAGAAGAGGTAATGTTTTCACCACCCACTTTCAAGTTCCTTTCTTCTTCAACTTCGTCTTTCATTCCAATTCTAAAATAATAACTCCAGTATATTAAATATACTGTGATGTTATTATAAATAGGGTACAACCATATTCAGTATTCTATCCATCCTTTGAATAACATGTCACTATACGTGCGTACATACGGCTTACCGCCTCCACGTCGTGGTGTAATTGTTATTCAATAAAATATTATTTGGATGGGTATAATAATGATGTGTAATTCATGTAAATAAAAAATATAACATTATAATGATTCTGAATATATTATATAACATACAATTATATATTATTTTAATATCAAAATAGTGATATTGTCGCTCGTGCGTACGTACGGACTACTGTCTCCACGAACGCGACGAGATTCATTCTCCATTATATCCATTCAAGTCTAATTCTCATTTGATGATTAATAATAGTATCTAAGGACTTGATATAATTTTGGATATGATTAAGATACAACCTATACATGAAAAACACGGCTTACGTAACAAAACATATAAAAGAAAACGAGTAAGTTAACACCCGATACAACGATAATAATAAGATATTATTAACAAATCAATGTTAAAAGATAATATATGATATCATATTAACATATATTATTCTTTTATAATTTAATAACAATAGTTTCACCATTATACAGGTGGTTAACCTTCCCCAACCAAGTAAAAGTACAAGGTAAGGGTTTATTTCGCAATCTCTTCATTATTCGAGGTTGTTTATACGTAATAATCTACTGGGATTTCTTTATCATCCACATCCATGTTTCTTAAAAATGTATTTAAAAACATTTTTACTATTTACAAGAATATGGGTTGAAGTCATTTATACCCTTGTTTTACTTTTAATAAGAGGTTTATAAAGGAATTCTTCCGTCGTTTTCCAAACAAGGTGCTTTTTAACCTTTTCGAAAAAATTAAGGTAAGAATTTTTTTTAACTTATACAGCGGGTACATCTATTTTCCGCCGTTATAAAATCATAGAAGCTTCCCTTAAAAGATTATAAGAAAATTTTCAAAGTAAATGTTATTTTATAATTATGTGACTTTTAAATGATTTCAAAAAAAGGATATTTCTCTAAAATATTTTTTATTTCATCTATGTCAACATCCTTTGAAATATTTTAAGCTTATTTGAAGTTGATTTAATATGATACAAAACTTCCTTATCGTATTGAAGATTTTGTGATTTGTTTGACTGTGGATGTGTTATTTTTATACCATTCGTGGTTTATGGAGAAAGTATTGACATTTTGTATGCTAGTTTTAATACGAATGTTTATGTTATGTTTAAACCTGTTCATGTGAGGAATGCATTGGATGTAATATGTGATGGGTGGAGCCCGTTATAGCTCCTCAATGCATCAGTAGGTCTTATGAGACAAACTAGTGTCTTGGCACAGGACCTTGACAAAATCTTATTTGTTGTCTTGGAACGAGGGCTTAGCTATGTGGTTATGATAGTCTTGCATTATGAATTCCATCATTATGAAAGTGGTTATTGATATTGCATGTGAATATTTGATTAGTAGAATATCCATGTGAATAAGTAAATGGAATTATTTCATTTTATTTTTTCCATACTATGTTGATGTTCAAGTTTAAATGTCTTTTGTGTTAGTTATACATTTACTTAAATGATTATTCTTATTTCAAAAAGTTTCTGCTATGTTGTTATCCTTAATGGACATTTGATCTCACCCATTTTCTATGTTTTATTTTTCCTAGGATTTGAAGAAGTAATTTATGAATGACCTATAGGGATAGTATGAGGGGATAAGAGTGTGGACTATGGAGACTATATTGTGGTAGTTTTAATTTTATGATGTAATGTAAACATTATTAATGTATCTAGTGTTTCCAAGTCTAATAAAATAATCGGTATTTTGAGATTTGATCATTCTTGTGATCATGCCAATGCTATGTAATAATGCACCAACTCTGGGTAACTGGGGTCGGGGAGTTTTATTAATGTCTTCCCTTTCAACTGATAGAAGTTTTTATTAACCCTTTTTTAGTGGATGAAAATTCCATATGGTCACTTGTTTAATGTTACAGTTATCCACATAGAACCAGAAACATTGGGTCTTACGAATCCCTTACTCTGCAAGTCCACCACATATACTATCAGCTCGTGAAGCTCTATGAAAGCCATCTGATATACTGATTTTGATATTAATTCCATATCTAGGTGTCGAAAAAATATAATTATATCTCCTAATGAGTAGGTAAACCTAGAACATCTTCAAAGAAAGTTTACTCATACCATGCCACTACGTCTTAGAAGTGAAAACGCATAACATCCAGTACCCCATGTGTAAGGCTGTAAAACTCAAGAATGTTCTGTTTCACCCTCCTATGCATGATTTGAACCCGATCTACTTGGGTTTCCTTTTTTCCAGCCATGGAAAGCACATTTCATCACTATGGACATAGCACACCCTTTTTCCCTAAAACAGAAAATATGATAAGGGATTGTCAATAAGAAATCCATACCATGAATGAATTCGTAAGGCCTCAACACTGACACCAGGATATTCCAACTGAAACTCCCAACTCAAGGGTTAGATCACACTATCCTCACTAGTGTGATTATCGAGTCTCCCTCTATAGGTATATCCAAATGAAGAAGTCATGTTGAATGTTTAACAAGAAACTCTAGGTCTTTAACATGATTCGTGACAAGAAAAATGATCAGAACCTATATATATCAATACAAAAAAATGATTAGATACATAACATACTATATTTAATTCATGGATCCCCTGGTTCATACACCTCGACCACATGTATATGTCCCCTCCTTTTTCCTCCAAGGCCCTTATATTGGTGTGGAACACTTGGGGGTGTTGGTGGTAACATGTCAAAATGTACACGCCCTCATACTGCCCTCCCGAATTCTTCTCCACATCTTTCACCCAAAATATCCATATGTTCCTATCAAAATATCTTCCCCGATGTCCCATCCACCATTTCAATATCACCAAAAAGATGGGATGGACTATCTCTTATGAGATGTCCCCTTAAATTTTATAAAGAAAATTTCATCTCTCTAAGAAAACTAAACTCACCCTATGATCCCTAAGATGTAGATCCACTATCCTAAGACATTTTCTGGGAATGTATCACACATCCTAGTCTCTAAGACTGATGTCAGCTACCTGCTCCCAAGGTATCCACTTTTTCTTGCCCATTGCTGACATCCAATTGTTGTACCCACTCTTCCAAAGGATATTCATCAAAAAAGGATCACACTAGAGCCCCTACATAAGTAAGAAGTCTCATAGGAATAACATTGGCTCAGATGTCCCTAAACAATCCTTACATGAAGGTCTGATCCTTAATGTACAGGTCATATCATATACATCATGTACATGGAATGGCCAATATGCGTAGATGAATGCACAACTACCAACATGTTTTCCTACAAAATCTGTAGAAGCTATTGGGAACAAATTTCCCTAAGATTCTATAGTGACAGAACCTTCAATAATAATGATTCAAAAAATATGTCCACGAAAGAGTCACCTCATCATATTATTGGGTAATCCCAGCCCTGCTATCGAGCAGTTGAACTACATATAATACTCACCTCCATGACTGATATCTTATCTTATGGTGTCCTAACTGGAAAATAAATTTGGTTACCACCTACTCCCAGTCGTTATAGACCTATGATTTAAGATATCCTCAGAACATGAGTTGTATCTACCATTGAATCTCATGAAGGGAACTCAAGCCACACATCTCATCCGCTTGTACTATGAGTAACATGTTAAAATATGCAGGTGGTGGTATAACCGGTATGCCACCCTATGGTTCTATATCTGGTAAAACTCCATGTACTCGTATCTCATCACCCTGTGGATAATCATCATTATCATGTGGAGAAATCCTAGATAACTACCTATGTGTAAAGATCTTGAATCAATAAAATATGTACCATGATCAATATAGTATACCAGGTGAGATAACTAATGAATGACATGGAAACTGAAACCCAATCCTTTAGAAAACATGTTCCATAATTTTTCTCTAATAATAGTGGTTTCATGTATCAAGTCAAAAAAATAGAATTCAGGTTCCAGTTCTATGGATATGTTGATCGCCACCCTAAATGTGGATTCCCTTTCCTGAAAGCCAAACTCAAAACTCAAAACACTGTTTCTGCAAACCAAACTCATAGACTCTAGGTTCTTAAGGTAGGAACGACCTACATTGATACCATACTTTTCCAACCTATCCCCCAGGACCCATGATGTGACTACCCCATGAATTCTTCCAGTAGGCTAGGGACTGGCGACTAGCACCACCTAGGCATATCCCGAAAAATGGGTTGCGTTTCTCTAATAATCTGTAAACACAAACACAACTTCAAGACATAGATGTGGGAAGGTGAAGACACTAGGTAAACAAAACAAAACGTACGATAATAGAAAATTTTAGGTAAACAAGGAATGAATAAAATCCAAACTAAAATAGAAAGGTAAAATAACATTTCTATGAACTCCTCTATAGAAAACCCTACTTGAACGGTATGTACAAAAATAACTGTTTGAAGCCACATAAGATCGCCTTATCTATTGGGTCACTCTAAGCACGACCTAGCCAGAGTCCACCAAGAACACTATCAAAGAGTCGATCTTCTGCATAAGAAAGGGTACGTGCAGTATAATCCCGAAATGGGGTGAGTAAAAATATAATCAGTAGGGACCTCAAACCACAAAGGTATAGGACAATGAAATCCAGAATGTAGACTACCAAAGAGGTACATGAGGATTATCATAAATGAAGTAAAGTCAATAGAGTCACTAGAGTCAGCTCACATAGGTATATTTCATCAACACATACAATAATAACATCCAGGTATACTTGTAAAAGATTTCCAGAACCAAGTTCTCATCCACTTCCAAGAATATGGTTCCTCTCATAGACCGCATGATTCTGGATGATCTCACTCATAAATCAATCTCATAGTAAGCATATAGAACAATTCTAACAAAAGTATAAAAGAGAATATCATGTCTCAATATGTTCAGAAGACTCCCTTAGGTGTTTAATATCACTTTGTAACACAATGAGAGTAGGTGACACAGAGAGGGGTGGAATCACACGACCTGTAGGTAACACATAGACTGTAGATAACACAGAGAGTGTTGGTAACACATAGAGTGTTGGTAACATAAGGTGTGTAGATATCATATGGAGTGTTTGTAACACACAGAGTGTAGGTAACACACATGGTGTCGTCAAAGAATAGTGGACCCACACACTGGAAGGAAAGGAGAGTAATAACTATGCCTTGTTAAGAAACAAATTCAAGATAAGAAACATAGTTTTGGAAAGACACACAGTCTTGAACATCACATTGCTTCACAGATGCAGCAAGTCGCAGGATTCTATTTTTAACATGATCATTCTGGGAGAAGATCCACCTCAGACCAAAAGGCCATACACTAACTTCCACGAATACTCATTTAGTGAATCTGAAAAGGAAATCCTAATCTCAAGAAAATCAATCACGCAAATAGATCTTCATACAGAAACACAATGTGATACTTATGAACATTTTTGTAAAATGGGGCTAGTTTGGTCTGGGTATGGTCCGACCTAGTAGGACCGACCCGACCCTGTCTGGGTCAGCTAGGACTGGACCATCTTGTTTGGCCTTCTGGCCCATTGGTCCAGCCCACTAGGCCGCTAGAGTGACCCATTCATTTTAGTTTGTCCCACATTCGCTGTCCTGACATGCTCCTCTATCCTTGCCATGACCTAGACGTTGTCCCAAATACCTCTTGGTCATGGCTTAGACAAGTGCTTCATGTTAAATGCAGTTGGACCACATGGAAAGGTAGGTCTCCATGACCATCATGTCCTTCTGCTTTATCATGGGTCCCTCTTTCATCTAACACAGCACCGGTGAGCTACGTAACTCCATTGTGGTCATCCTATACGACCTGCCTAGCTACGACTCACACATTCCACCTAAAGTTTCACCACCATAAACTACCTGGAACCACTTCCACCCAAAGCCTCCTAGTGTAGGTCACCCTATTGTCAGTTGTCAGGTCGCCGTCTTAGCCAGCTGCCACCTATGACCTCTGGCCACTGGCTGATTTGCTGCTATAGTCCCGCCTAGACTATGGGTACCGCCGCAACTTCTGGTCATCTAGCCAGTTACCATTATATTGGTTCCACATCAATCATTGAAGCATGAAGAATGAGAATGAATTTGGGGAAGAAAATAGATCACATGAACGGAAAGTTTGGATGGATCCAGGGATTTTTGTATCATCCATGATCTATCTACATTATATTTTAAGAACAAGACTAAAATAAAATCAATTCCAACACTAATTTATAATGGATTCCATTACCAACAACATTATAAATAAAAAACCCATCCCAAAAAATAGTAAAGATCCATTAATCAATCCGTTCTTTAATAGATTCTCATTCTTTGATGGAAATAAACAATGGGGAAAGAAATTGCGAAGAAGAGTAAACACCATACCTAAATATTTTTTGATCATTGACGAAGAATGGTCTCTGCATCATAGTTCATCGATGTTGGATTTGAATTGTGATCGTCGATCTCTCGTCCCTAGATTTGATCATCAGTCTTAAAATTTCGTCACTGGTGAGAGACAACTACCTTTTACATAGAGAAACACCATGGTTATGATGATAACCATGGATCTCTGATGATAGTTATTAAAACAAATGTTCACTACATCAACATGTAACTACCATTTTAAGATAATATTATTTAATATTTTAATGATATCCACGTGAAAAAACAAACATTCACCCTCAACCCAGGCCAGTCGGGTTTAGACTTCACCTAAGAAAATCACATCCTCATGATCTCCACGATAGACATGGAATTTGAATCCGAGTCACTATTTATCAGTTATCAATATTTGGAAAAAAAATTATTTAATAATTTAATTTATGGTTATATCCTTTTATGGTTTTTCTGTAGCAGCCCCATGCCGACTAAACATATGTAGCAGCTAGTGTAAACACACTTCTCTAAACGCAATGGTGCCCTCAAATATATGATATGGGCACATATTTAAGTATCATTCATCTTTTTAGAAAAACATCTGATAGGTACTAATTAAAAACATAACTTTTTTTAACGGATTGTTTTGGTAACATTGGGGCTCTAAATCAGACACTATTATAGTGCCTAATCTCATAATTTTTCTAAGAATTTTTTTTAAAAAAAGAATTCAGAAAATCCGAATCATTATGTCATCTGATATATGTGGAAGAAACTATACATTTATAATATTATCCAATGTTATCATGGACCTAATTGAGTATAATGATCTCACCGTGAATCTATTGCTTTTGTTTTCAATGTAAGTAAATTTATATTTAAATATTCATTTTATTAATTAAATATGATTTCAATTTACTCACTATAAAAATTTTTCTAATTATTTATCTACACATGATACTAGTTCAAAATAACAACGCATGTTTTTTTGGTTTCATGGATCCAGAATATATTTCTATGGATGTGCAATATGTCTCCACGGAAAATAGAGTGACATATAAATATAATAGATGTTATAAATGAAGAATTTTGGGTGTTGGTTTATTATATTTCTTTATGGGAATGATTATAAACATAATTATGAACTAATTTTTACTATAATGTCATTAAATGTGATTGTTTTTCTATTTTAGGGGGCATTGGATGTTAGGCTTAATATTCCTAAGTAAAAACATGTAATATTGGTTTTTCACTTTGTTAGGTGGTGTTTGTAGAAATATTTCCCCCTTTTTCGACAATAATGTTTTTTGTTTTTATATTCTAATTATTATTAATAATAATTTTATATACATGTATTATTATTTTGTGTGTATGAAAATGATGGTTATGGAAAAAATTTACAAAGTAAACTTGTCAATACAAAAGACAAATGTAATAAAATATGTGAGAGTAAAGGTAATTATTTTTTATATTAGTTATTATTTTGATTCTTGGATATATATATATGCATATATATTGGTTTTTATTATCAACTTATAAATTTATTAAATGTTGTGTCATCATCAAAAAAGATATTTAGAATGTGGTTATTATGTTGTATTATTAATTTCTGAGATAATCACAACTTGGGTAACATTGAATTATGATGAGGTTAGTCATATAAATTATTTTTTATTTTTTATTAGGATTCTATTTAATAAAACATTATCAATCAATGCCTTTGTAGGTGTTCAACGATGATGATTTGTACATGCAAGAAGAGATTATTTTTTTATCATTTTTTATGAACTACATGTTTAGTATGATAAGGATTTAAGTTATGTATATTAATATGTTATTTATTACTATTACATTTTCATAATAAAATATTTTAAAAAAAACATATAACAATTTTTTTATATTACGAGTTTGAACATAATGATATTAGATGAATTATTCAATAAAAACAAAAAAATCATCAATTGTTAAATTTAATGTATGTATTTTTTAATAAACTATATAATTAAAATGCGTAGATAATTTTTTGATTAACTAGATTAAAGAATATATTTTTTGAGATATTTAGTCAATGAATCATGATGTTTGATTTTCAAATACAAATTTTTTGTTATGTGGATTTTGATTATTATGGGGGTGTAATATTAAAATATTTATATTTTTTAAATTTTGGGAAAATCTATTAGAGAACCCAATGATGAATAATTAAAAAAACCAAAACACCTTTTCTGTGTCCATTTTAGAAGAAATCGACACTGAAAATTGTTTTCGATTCAGTTTTCTGCATTAGTTTTTGCAAGAAACTGATGCTGAAAATCAAACCCAAAACCAATTTCGGTGTCTATTTCCTCTAAAAATCGATGCGAAAATCAAACCAACAATGTATTTCTGTATCAGTTTATGTATAAACCGATGCCGAAAACTAATCAAACATTCATTTCTTGTGACAGTTTTTAAAAAATGACACCAAATAACTAATTTTTAACATCACTAGAATAGATTTCGTTTAAAACCTAACATATAGATTGCAAACAAACTGAGGATAAATTGCCTTTTTTCACTAGTGGGAGTAAAAATCTAGGGATACTTTAAATGGAATACCATGTTCTTGGGGGGGGTATGATTACCAGAATGCGATTTTAGATCTGTTGATAAGGTTAAAAATATTTCTAGAGATTTTAGAGTCAGGTACCATTGATATCAAGGTATGAAGGTACATATATTATGTATTGAGGATTTATGGATAATCAAAGTCCATAATTTGAATATGAGATCCTCATTTTACTTCACGAGTTTGGGGAATATTTTAGTATTCCCTTATTTCTCAATTGTTATTTAGAACATTTTTTAACCCCAAATAGGTTGGAAGGTTTGTTATACCATCTAAAAACTAGAGGATGAGATACAAGAATCATGCATGAAATTATTGGATCAATGGTGTGACACCTACCTTAGGATAAGTTTTCTACCAAAAATATTTACCACTAAACAATCAGTAATCACACATTTGAGAAATATTAATGTGGTGTGATGATCATCATTGATCAAGAACATGATTAGTGAGGAATAATTTCTTATTCATGACGTGGTATAGGGTATGGTAGAGAGGATACATGATATAATTTGAGATTGAAAGAGATGATAGACTGCTAGAAAGAATAAGAAAACTAGTGGATGTGGAAAATGGATCATTAGGTAAGCAGCCAAGTTTTACTTCTAGTTCTTTGTCGATGTGGTTAGTAGAGTATTGGTAGGTGGAGAAACATCTCAAACCAGTTTGTTAGAAAATTATGGATGCTGGAGGATGTTGGTTAGGTGTCTTATCAATTTTCACTACCTGATTTTCTAGATTAATTTCATTATGAAGTCATCATGTAATAGTTATGTCAGTATCATATCTATGATTCATGTTTCATGATGCAAGGGGATATGAACATCAATAGTGCTATGAAATTTATGGAATGACAAATTGAGAATTAGTGTTGTTATCAAAAGTTATTAAAAGGGTGTGTTTTCCCATTTTTCTAGTGTCATGGAGACATGGTGTCCAAGAGAAGAGTACATAAGAGTGAGAGTCATAAATGAGTGAATCAAACCCTGTGTTATATTATTACGGATGTTGGGGATATTTTTATTCGAGACTTTTTTTATCATTAGAAGAATTATTATTTTAATTTTTTTTAATCAGTTTTATGATGAATTTTAAGGGTGTTTATCATCCAAATAATGTAATACATAAAATTTTTATTTATTGATTCATATAAAAAACAAAATATATGATCTAGTACCTTCCTTTTCAATTTATTTTAACCACAAATTTTTTATAGATAAAACCATCTATTCAATCCATAAATGGGTTGATTTATAGGTTTTTTAAAAATTAGGACCTCTCAATCATTTTGATTTATCTATTTTATATTATCATGAATGTCCGTTAATTTTTAGATACATAATAACCATTTATCTTTACCCTTCCACTTGTATTCTAGGGATTTGATATGAAATAATCTTGGTGAGTTATTCTTATCATTCTCTCAAGGCATTAAAATATTTCTTCAAATATCAAATAGTGTCTGAGTTTTCTTGTGTTGGGAGTTATTAGGATATGATATTGATGAGACATCATTTCATTTTAGATTGATTTGAGGATTCATTGTGTGGTTTTGGACTATTTGTTCACCCTTTCATTCACTTAACTAGAAATGAAAATCCAGATGCATCTTTTGATGTCGGGGATCTGTGTTCACAATATTATTTGATTTTTTATTTATCGTGGGTTTTCTTTCAATTGGGTGATTTATTTTAATTGTCATAATAATGATAGTAAAACCATCTAATTTAATTGAAATGGGATGGAATGATGTAAATTTGGTTACATGTTTTTGGTTTCTTTTTCTATATTTTTTCTTCATATAATTGTAATTGAGTAAAAACTTATAATAATGGATTTATTTATGATTACACTATAATTTTTTTAAATCCTAAGGGTTTTGAAGGAAAATATAATGGTGATATGTCTCTTTTATGGTTGACTTAATGTTCTATGTAGAACTGGATTGGGTTGGGTACAACTTGGTGGCTTTGGTGGTGTGTTACTTGTGGAAATTTTTATTCATGAATTAGTGGCCTTTATTATTTAAGGCATGATGAGATAGGGTTTGATCCATTGGTTTGAATTACTATTTTCTCTATCATGGTTTTATATAAATGAAATAATATTATCATATATAAATGTTGTTACATGTAAATAATTAATTTTCATGAGTTTAATCTAATAAATAAAAATATTAATCTTGGTTTCTGTTTAATTAACTTAAATAATGGAAAATTTTAACAACACCAACTCTTGTAACACAAATCAAGTGGAAACTTTATTACATTAGAAAAAAAATGAATGGGTTAAATCATAGGGGACATATATGTTTTCTATTTTTTGGTAACTAAACACATAAATAATTTCAATTTTACATTGGGAAAAGAAAATTGAATAGAAAAAAGGAAATGGTTTGGATCCTTGAAACTCATTAAAATGATTCATCTTCATACACTTAGTAATGAGAATATAATAAAGGGGAGACCAAATTCATTGTAAAGCTTACATATAGGGAAATATTTATTGATGAAAAAAATCCTCAATATAGGAATGTAAATATCATAAAAAATTGTTTTTAATCAATATATTGTGTATGAGATAAGGCATAATCCATATTTAATGTTGTATAACTATCTAAACAATCTATTTAATAAATAAACTAAGAAATAAATATATACAGATATATTATAAATTTGAAAATAAAATGGATAATAAAAATAATTGAATTATCACCGATGGAATTTACTTATTATTGGAATTCCTAATCTGAGGTATCATGAACTTCTAAATTCTATATCATTCAGATAATTGTAAAATAAAACATGTAAAACTGATCAGATTTTCCAAACTGATTTGTCCCATGAGACCCTTCGATGCATTGAGGAGCTATCTATAATTATAACCACATATAAATTCAATGAAAATGAATTACTCATATTTAGAATAATAAATTTAATTCATTAATCAATATTCCTTTTCATTATATATCTATGTTAAGTATGGATACATATTTATCACTATTTCCCATGTTAATCAAATAAAATTAAAATTAAACACCATATATAAAAATTATAAATGGAATAAGAATTAATTATATGCATCATACGCGAATTAAGATATTAAAATGAAATACAATATACTATGTTGAATTTCGAAAATAAAATTTCTATTTAAGGAGAATTAAACAATAACAAAATAAAGTGATATTTTTCAATAAATTATTTACCATATTTTTTAATTTAAAATCATAACCCCTTACAAAATAAACATTAATGGAAACATTAATCATCATTAAGAAATATTTATTCATTTTAAACACATAAATATTGATGTATATACACGAAATAAAATTGAATAGGTTTATAATAACATATATGACTCAAGGAATAGTATTTTTATATTTAATCCATTACCTTACAATTTCCATTAGTTGAATTTTCTTTAAACACGTGTATAATAGTTATAATAGTGGTATTAATTTATACTAGAGTAATTCAAATATTTATGATATCATATGTCATCAAATTATAAAATATTATCACACATTTATATCATATCATATACATCAAATATATTCCATAAATTTGATATTATTTCATTCCATGTAATGTGTATGTGAAAAACGAATCACATCACTTCCTGAGGTAGTAGTCCACCTCACACACGAGCAGCATTGTTGTATTTTAAATGGAATGTAATGTGACATGGGATAAATGATATAATAACATAAAAGTATTATTATCATTTAAATATTATATATTGAGTAGATACAACATTTTCTTATACCATGATAGGTGTTGATGGAAAACAAGTTCTATTGTTTCGTGACATGGTAGTTAGTCATAAACATGTTCGAGTGATTCTTTTTCAAATTGATAGAAGAGCATATAATTTTAGGTTATTCAATTTACACAATAAAATATCACTATATAGTTGATACTTTTGTTATAATATTATATTTTTTGAAATAATTTACGGAATTTGAATTTGGAATATTATAAAAACAACCAGTTATGAATGTTGCATTTATTCTTAATGATCAGTTTATGTGTGAACCAAAATCCATTGTAGGATGTATTTATAATAAAGACAAGCTATATAGGATTATTTTGATGGGATAATGTAATTTATTTGGGATGGTATTTTATGATTTAAAAGAATTAGGTAGTTTGAAGTTTGGCGGAGAGGGGTGTCCTTTTATAAGTGGGGTAAGGGGCACACATAGTCTTTTTTTGAAACAAATTAATTTAAACAATGATTTTATTTTTTAAAAATACATAAAAATGGGGCATTCATGTCAAATAGAGTTCATATTGTCTAAATATTTCCCTATAATGGGTTCTTGACATTTTGGTATGTAATTTAATCCCTAATCATTTTATTTGAACGCCTTGGTAAGTCAGTTTTTTACCATAACCACGCTATTTAATTTTTTGACTTTTTATATTCATTATAGTCAAAAAATGTTGTGTAAAATAATAGATAATATATATTAATGTGATTAAAATTATTAATACATGTTTCCAATTTCAGTTTATATAATTGGAAGAATCCATTTTAAAATCATACATTCAAACCGGATGAAAAAAGTGGGGTTTTCAAGAGAAATTTCTTATAAGTATAATTGGATTTAATATAAAATTTAGTGATAAATTGATTAAAAAAACAAATATTTTTTAAAATTATAATAGAATTTAAATAATATTAATTTAAGTTAAATTAAATTACAATTTAATTTGGAAAATTATTTAAATGAAAATGAATCATTTAGTAAAATATCTTATTTTCGTTGTATATTAAAAGATGACACTTTTAATAAAAATACCAAAAAATTTAACTAAGATAACTTTGATATATTTTTTTAAAAAATAATATTCATTTCATAATTATTTTTCCAAAAAGATCTGAAAATATATTTTATCACAATTTTAGCAGAAATGATGAAACTCTTTTCTTTAAAAAATATAGTGTTTTTTAGAAATAATCTCTTTTAAATTATTTCTAATAAATTGATATCCAGTGACTAATTTTAAGATATAATTTTTTTATTATTATATCATTCCAATTAATACACAGTAATTAAACATCTATGATATAATTTTCTAGCTTAAAAATTATCTAAAAAAATCACATTTCATTTATAATTAGTGTTTCATGCATAAAAAACCATCAATGGTATTGAATTAATTTAAAATGTAGTAAATCAGGATGTCTCTTGGTGTTAAATACCTCATTTCTCTAAATATTTCATCCCATTAATTTGATTTATATCACATTATAAATATATTGGTGTTTTTATTCTTCATAACATCCTCTAGTACCCATGTTGGTTCTTTCATTATGTGATTTCACTAATGTATAATTATCTAAGAAATTCATTTCGTACATCAATAATATCTCTCTAGTGTTAAAAATAGCAATTGGGTTATTCATTTTTTTATAGGTCTTGTTCCAGTATAATTTCAACAAATATGAGAAAACGAATTGGGTCTCCCATGTACTTCCTTAAAATGATATATATAACACATCATATACTTTTGAGAACCATATTGGAATATCCTACTTTCTATCAATATATCAAATAATTTAAATGTTTTTAAAGTGTCTGATATATTAGGGTCTATGTTTTACCTTCATACAAAACCATATGACTCCCTTCTGTGGAGTACTCTTAGAAACATGATCTCCCACATGGAATTCCAAATAAATTTTCAAATTATCAATATTATGTATTTTCATACATTGAGATCCTTTTATATAATATTTTATTTTCCTTACCCTTTTTTTGTCTCTAAAACCAGTTATGGTTCCAAAATTTTACTTTCAATAAAATCATACCAACAACTTGAAGAATTAAATAACTTACAGTATGCATCATATGGTTCTAATTGAATACATTAATCAGAAATATTTTTCTTGGATAGAAAAACAATGGGTAAATATTGATACCACATTCTTTGATTTTCATTTTATCATGAGCACAAAATGCCCAAATTTATTTGAAATTTCCTTTTAGATATTCCATATATTAAAGGATGATAGGAATTTCTCAAAAAAATAAATGTATCAAGAGACTTCAAAAGACCCTACCACATTTTCCATGTCAAAAATGTATCATAATCAGAACCAATCAAAATAGGTGCACCATGAAGTCTAATTACATAATTAATCTAAATAAAAGTGACGAACTCAAGAGGTTAAAAATCTATTTTATTGTGTTAATACTTATATTTAGTTATGAGATAAAAAAATAACCCATATTTCCTCTTTCTTAAAAGGAGTATTTGGTAGTCCTTTGACAATGTATTTTGTAATGTCACAAAATTATTGTATAAGAATAGTAAGATTTTAATTAACTCATATGGGATGTATTCTATCAGCCATGATATTTGAAAAACCCAAGCTTCATCATACAGAGATTTTAATTTCCCCCTTAATTTTTTCGAACAAACAATATTCCCTCAAATCCCTATTGATATTGGTTATTCTTGGGTGTGTAAAGAAATTATTGCTATCTAGGTCATAAAAAATTCCTTTTTTAGCTCAGGTATATATGAAACTCTTAATATCATTCCAAATTTTAAAACACCATTTTCACCAATTATTTCATCTTACTCCTCATTAGTCATTGCATTTATTTTTTCGATGGTTGTCATAAATAGATTGACAATGGTTTTTATTTTCAAATAATAGTATATTGGAAATCATTTGAAAATGTGTTTTTGTATTTATATATTATTAATTAACATATATATCATTACTTGATCAATAAATATTGTATCTCTCTCAATCCCTATTTATGTCAAAACTCTGATATTTCCCTCATAATACAACCAGTAATTTATTTTCATTACTCTAGTGGTAGTGTATTGAGAAATAACAATCCTTTATTATCATGACGAATTCCTATTTTCTTATAATGTTCTCATTTATTGAAAATATGTATTATAGTATTTTATTATAAATTTATATCTCACATATTTTACTATAGGTATAATGTCTCCATATAATCAATGAAATGTAATACCTACCAACTTATGATCATGGGTGGGATAGAACTATTCATTGTCATTAATATCCTTGATTCTAATGAAAATATCTATTTATTTAGTATCAGGACACAACATAGTCATTTCTTTAATATGTCATTATATATCACAAACCCTCCATTTCCAAACGGTAGATTAAAAATCAGGTCAATGAGTAATCTTATCTTTTTTTTAAAAAAATATTCACATTCATTTCCTCACACAAACATAACCCCTTAAAATGTATGCTTGGTTAACATGTCATCCAATTGGGAAAAACGATGAATGTATCATTGATAGTAATTCACCAAACCATTGATACTAAATTCCTTAGTTATCATAATTGGTGTAAGATATTTTATGACATCCTTTTTCATGTCATGATAAACACATATTCCATCCATTGAGACAATATAGACAAGAAAAAATCATTCTATAGCTATATAACAAATGTAAAAAATTTACCATAGAACTCCATCCATCTATGAGCCTCTACAATATTCCCAATGTTCATATCATGGTATTGATTTTTTTTTAAACACTCTAATATCATCAATGAATACAATAATGAAATCATAAATATATTCATTAAATACCCTTTTAATTAGATTTATAAATGCATAGGGTGGATTATTCAATCCGAATGGCTAAATTGTATAATCATAATATCCATACCTAGTTTGGATTAATTTAATTATATTGTTTTCCATTATTACATGCAATATATGATACCATACTAAGAGAAATATTTGAAAAAGATTGTGCTTCGTGATGTTCATCGAATAAATCATCAATGATAGGAATATGGTACTTGTTCTTTATCATAATAACATTGATTTGCCTATAATCAATGATCAATAACAAGGATATAACATTTTTCTTAAGTAAATTAAGGATCTCCGTGGTGAACAAAAAAGGTGAATATTTCCCTTATCCCACCACTCCTCTAGTTCTTTCATTAACTCAACTAATTCCATAGTTTCCATTCAGTAGGGATAATTTGATATTGGTCTGGAATCTAGGATTAAATGAATATAATACTGAACATCATTTTATAGGGGTTGTTACAGAATTTTTCTCATCAAATAGCTCAATGTATTCATATATAATAGCTACCACCTAAATTTGAATATTACAATCTCAATCACTATATTTTGACTACTGTTCTTCCCTAAGAATCACATTTAGTTGGGGTACTAGGGGTAGATCTAAAAATTCCATAGATGATGATGTATCTTCTATAATGATAATGAATTTTATATTTTCTCCAAAAAAAATAATTTCCTTTTTAAAATAATATTTTTCATCATGTTTTGAAATAAATTCCATATGATGGATTATATCAAATTCAACCATAGGAATGGTAATAATGCAAGAATGTAAAGAAATTTTATGTTTCCAAATGATGACTATTTAACAAATCATTGTTTTTGTGAGACTTCCACTAGTAGTTTTCACTAATAACTACAATATTAAAGTATTGTGTAAATAAATTGTTTTCATAGAAATCATAGGAGATATATAAGTGTGAGAAGATCCAAATACAACAAATAATAATCTTAATTTTATGTTTTAATTAATGTAACATCAACCACATCATTTTTTACTTCCACTACATCGGTAGTGATCGTATAAGAATGGACTACTCCCCATAGCCTAATTTTTATAGATTCCATGGATGTTTGCATAATTAATTTGTATAGAACCTCATATTATTATAGTTGAAACACTGAATAACAATGTATTATTTCATCACATTTAATTTTTTATCTTGATTAACCTTATCTACATACTTATAACAAACTCTCATTCCCTTCATTCATTTCCTAGGATGATTATTTCCACATTTCTCAATAGATTGAAATTCAGTCATTCACTTATTTTTATTTGATTCATTCCCTTTCTCTGGTTCTTATTTGGCCTCATATGTTATTGATTCATCTATAGACTATAAGATATAGATAATATTATCTCTATTTCTATGATACATAAAACCATTCGACCATATAATGTAAAATATTGAGAGACTAGGGACCTTTAGAGACTATGGTTATGCCCATCAAAGAAATTGTTAGTCTTGAACTCCATGTAGAATATGTAATCTGTATCATACCTTTTTGACCATGTAATGGTATCCTCAAACATGTGAATAATTTCTTCTTAAATTTTATTTATCATGAAGAACTTTATCTTCATTTTTTTAATCATGGGGTAAATATTTTTAAATGAATGTATTATTAAAACATTCCTTTCCAGGAGTTCTATTTCATCTTCTTTCCAAGTATTCTTGGTCAAATACAACCTTACATTTGAATTTACTTTGATATAATGCACTGTAAGTATATTTATTTCCATTTATTTTCATATAAAGTCCATAAATATATTATCAAGAGACTTAATATATTTCACAACTACCATTGGATTAGTAGTCCCCACTAATTATAGGGGCTTCTTTCATATAAATAAATCCAACATAGGAGAATCACTGAATGGAATAGGTTTCTTAATGCAAGTAAGTTTATCTTTTAAATCTTAATTATGCAACCCAAATATATCCACAATCTGATCAGTTCCTATTAATGTTGTATTGGATTGATCAATAGGAATATATTAACATTATCAATGAGTATTGACACCCTTAATCCGTATAGGAATGATTTTTAAATAAAAAATATTGTTGATTATGTCATAAAATTATGAAATTTAAATAATAAATTATAATATTATTCATAGTGTCATAATTAATATTAAATTTTATAAATTATATTCTTCATTTATATGAGAATCATAAATTTTTTTCTTTGGGGATATATTTATTTAAAAATATTTCCTATTGATTTTTAATCAAAATGTGAATCATCTTAAGAATATCTTATAGCTATCAAAATCGGTGCACAGAGAGGCCTATTTTCATAAACCAGGTGATGATTAGATAAATATAAATAAAATTTTTTTATATTTTCTACCCCTATGTGAAAATGATATAGAAACACATCCACTTGTAGAATCAAAACTAGGATGTATTCTTTAGAGAAACCACAAAGCCTCTTATTTTTCAATATGTTTGTATATTCAATATTAACTATCCTCAAATTCTATGACAGTGTAATATTCCCTAATCTATTTTTCCATTAATCTAATTCTTATCGTTTCTAGTAAACATTATTTGAAACCATGAAAAACAGACATGACAATAGTAACCCTAACATGGTTCTTATTTCATTACATTAGAAAATATACAATTGTTAAAATAGAAAAGGAACGGTCATGTTAGAAGATTTGGAGAACTATATATATACACGATACAAATTTTAAGTTAGAAAAATAGAATAAATCATAATAAAAACATTTTGTATCCTTGAAACTCTTTCAAATGATTCATCTTAATGACCAAGGGAATGAGAACAAAATAATGGTGGGATTAAATGCTATGTAAGGTTTTTATATAGCGGAATATATCCTATGTAAACTAATATTTTTCATTATGGTGTATAAATAATTAGAAACACAATCTATATAATCAATAACATGGCCATGAGACACGGAATAATCAATAAGATAATGAAACTAACTGAACTCACCTTCCATTTAATCAAAATACTATGAATGAAATTTATCAAGATATAATATCAATGAGAAAATATGAGGGATAAAATTAATTATTGATTATATAATGAATGAAATGATTTATTATTTTTATTTTATATCTATGGAATCCTGATACCTATACAATGAAGTTCATTCAAAAAAAATTAAACAATGGTTAAAAACCAATCTGATTTGGCCAACTAATTTTTCTTGTCAAATAGGTCAATATAATGAGGGGATATCTACAAATAGATCCCACACTTAACAAAATTTCAAAAAAATTACTCATATATAGAATAAGCAATTTAATTCAAAAATAATTATTCCATGTCATCAAATATCATTATTTAGTAATGATACATATTTATCAGTATTTCTGTAGTTTACCAAATAACTTTTAGTGTAAATTAGGTATGTAATATTGGTATATAGTTTGGGTAATAATAATATCCAACATACATGGATATTTATATTTAATATAAACGACATGTAAAATAATAATTATCTCATGAATGTGAATGTTTCAAAAGAAAGTAAACAATCATAAGGGAAGGTGGGATTGTATAATAAATCCTTTACCTATTGGGTGAATATTATATTAGGAACCCCTAAAAAATGAAAATTAAATGAAAATTTAATCATCATGAATAAATTTTTATTAAATTTTAATACATAAAATTGGTATTATATACACCACATAAATTATAATCTGTACATACTAACGAATATATCTCAATGAAATAAAAATTTAGATGAAACCTATTAAACGATGATTTATATTTGTTGAATGTGATTTCACCTAATTTATAATGATATAATTTTATTTATTTATTTATAAATGAACCATAATAATATTCTTAATATCATATATGATCATATTATATCATTTTACCACCATTTTGGTACTAAATTTTAATTATTTTAATTCTTATTTGAATTAATAGTATCCTTTACTCATATTTATTTTTTCTTGAATGTTTTAATTATCATATATAGGATATAAATAAATCACCTATAGAATGGTCATGATGTGATAAATATCATATTTATGAAGTATATACATCACTATGACCAATATAAAAATTTTATCCAAGAAAATGATCTGTATTAATTAACATAGAGTATAGGTCATATGTATGTACGAGAGAAAATATCATTCACTTAACTTGTGAAAGGGTGAGGATATATGTAATGGTAGGTAAGAAGGCATATGTGATATTATAATTCTAGAATAATAATTACATAATATGATATATATATATATATATATATATATATATATATTAAGACCAAATTTTTCTATATCCATGAGATTTGATGATGGAAAATGGGTTACATTGTTTTGTAATGTGGTAGTCAGTTGTGGTCATGAAAAAGAGTTTCATTTATAATATAATTTAAAAGGAAATAGATATTTTATATTACATTACATAATAACATCTCATAAAATGCGACATTTTAGTGTTATTGTATTATCAACAAAAAATAATTTTTTTGATCTTTGAAGAAGAAATAATATAAAAATGACCGATTAATAGTGTTACATATTCTTCATAAGTTGTCATTATGTTCTCACCAAAATTATCCCTTGATTGGTTTTATGATGAAACAAATGTATATAAGATGTTGGGGGGTTCATTTATGTGATTTTTTATGGTAATTTTAGAACCAAATTGCATTATAATTGTGAATATGGGAGGATAGGTGGTGGCCTTTCATAGGGGGGGAGAGGACACATGTGAAATATTTTAAATAAATAATTTTTAAACATGTATTTATCATGAATAAACCCTAAAAATTGGAAAATATAATAACCCTAGATGAGATACAGATGAAATATGTCTACAAAAAGGGTCGTGTACTTATTGGTAGGATATTTTAATCCATAAGTTTTCAGTTTCAACCTCCAAATAAATCAGTTTTTTTACATTAACCATAATAACTAATTTTTTACTTCTTGAACAATTAATAATGGTAAGAAATTTAGTTTACCTTATTTGATAATTTAAATTATTTTATACCAAATATTTAATCAATTTTTTCAAATTATATTCAGAGAAGTTATAGAATCCAAATTTAAATTATAAACTCAGATTTAATGAAATAGATGGTTTCCAATGAGAAAATTATCAAAATTATAATATATTTTAATATAAAAATTTCATATGATTTTTTTTTCACTAAACACAATGTTATTTATTTTAACTATATATAAAAAATTTTAATTTTAACACGGTTTAAATTACAATATTCCTTTGTCAATACATTAAATGAAATGTAAATTTTAAGTAAAACAATTAGTGTCTTTCACTATTCATTCAAAACGAAAAATTTCAGTCAAATATAATGAATTCACCCTATGATAGTATTTATGTGAGGATTTTAAAAATTAATATCATTTTTTCAAATAAATTTTATACAAGTTTTTAAAATTATATTTATTATCTTTGTCTAGGAAACAAAGAAACAATGTTATTTTTAAAAGAATACAGTTTTTAAGTAAGAATTTATTTTTCTTACAAACGATTTTTTTAATCACTAGATAGAAAATAAAAATTTATAAACATTATTTTTTTACATCTTATATTGGGCCATTCATAACACCATTTTAATCTCTATGTATAATGGTTATGTTTATATAATTGTTTAATATAGTATCATGTATCATTTAAACCCTGTCATTAATGTATCACAAGATATAATGATGTTGAATTTATTTAGAATTAAATAAATCATAAATACATAGATTGTTTTCAAAATAGATCCTTGGTTGTTGAAATTATTTCATAGTATGTGGTTGGTTGTTCTTCAATGGAGATAGTTCGTGGTGGGAAGATAACATATGTGAATTGATGGTGGTTGGGCGCATATTAGGTTTTTTAACAAATTATTTTGGAAATGTCTGAGAAAAAATATAGGTGTAATATTTTATGACATTTATACACACCTTAACAAAATAAAAAAACCTTCCCAACACCCAAAATCCATGGAGGGTTTTTTCACAATCTTCAATGTTTTGGTGGATATAGATGTTTGACTACCTCATATTTTCTGTTAGTGGTAGATTATAGTGATACAAGTGGGGGATGATGTGATATGAAACATGATCATGCATGGTTGGATGTTTATACAGGTTTCTGAACCTAGGAGTTCATGATCCCCAATTTACCTTGTTACCTAAAATGAGAAGTATGGATAGTTACATGTGATATGGTATGAAATTAGAGTCGTAAGACACTATATGTGGTTGTGTCATGAGAGGTGATATGAGGTTGGTGAAATGATACATAATATATGGATTATTTTTTATTGGTTTATTACAATACTTGATAAAAATATGTGTTTCAAAATTTTATGGAGTAAAAAATTCATGGGAAAGTGGTTGCGAGGTGGATTTGATTATAATATTTTAATTATTATTTTAATGTTTGAGGAAAATTATTTAATTGGTGAACCAAGTTGAGTCTAGAGGTGTAGATACCTAACCTATGTGTTGTTTAGTTCTATAAATTTTTTTCACTAAGGTAATAATATTATCTTTTAAATTTATATGAAATAAATTTTTTATTATCATTATTATTATACACGTTACTCACACCCTATATATATATATAAATTGTTTTATTATTTCTAGGTGGTCATTGGGTATTGGGTTGTTCAATACAAGTTTTCAGATTTGGGTTTTGTTGTCTTTTCTAGTGGATTTATAATTTGTATTGTTTATTATTTTTGATACAATTGTATACATTTATAATTAGGCATGTGGGATATTTCCATTATGGAATTTTAATCAATTTTTTTTATTTTGTTGTGAATTTGATGTAGGTTTTATGTTAGGTTAAATGGATATTGAGGTTAACGCCTACCATTTTGGGATCTTATACCTACAACCCTAGAATCCAAACCTAGGACTACTAGATGTCGGCCATAGGGGTCTCCACATGTCTTCAATATTAGCTAATGAGGGATATAACTGGAGGTTTGATCATGGAATATTTTTAACAATGATGTTGGCTATTATATTGGGTGATGTTTAGAGAGAGGAAATATTAAGGTATATTTGGGTTGGTATGGTAACTATATTTCCATTATATTTTATGTGAATAAAGGATGGGATAATTTCATGAAAATAGGAATTTAGGTCCCCTAGTGTCGTGATACACAAACTATAAACTATTATATTATATTAGGTAATGTGAAAATTCATTAAGTTCAATACCCACAAGAGTACAATTATCATATATTCAAATTTATATTTCAGATTGGATAATTATAATAACAACTAAATAAATAAAGTAAATAAATATAAATTAATACATTTCATCTATATATTAGTTTTTCTCCTTTATGTAATGTGATATTGGTTGGTTTCCACTGGGGTGTGGTCTGAGTCGATGAAGATCAACATAATGAAACTATTGATTATATGGATTTTGATCCAAATCTAGATGATGATTAGTGGAAATGAACTTTTTTCACATTATAAATTAGATCCATGAGTTGTATGATGGTAGTTTTCCTGATCTAAAGAAAAAATAGTAGTTGGTGTATTTGGAGATCTTATTTGGATGGATTTGATGTTGATATTAGTTCTACGTACCCCTCATGATTATCTACTTAAGGGGGTTTTTCATCATTGTTTGTTTTTGTATATTGTGATGTTTATAGAGACATATGATTCATAGTCTTAATATTAACTGGATATTATGATGGATTTCATATGGAAGATGCTTAAAGAATCGATGAGGTATAGAAGTTTCTCACCACTCAAGGGGGGAACATGGTCATCCAAGAGTTGGTTATTTTGATTAATATCCAAAAATAATGTTCCCTATATGTAGTTAGTGATTAATATACCCAATAATAATGATTTTATGATGAACTACCCCCACCCATTAATAATATTAATCACAATTAAAATTACCTCCATATTTAGATGTGCAGATGATGGTGGATGGGATAGATTGGGTGATTGAGTAGGATATCCACCATTTTGAGAGAAAAAATTACCTCTAAGGATAAGTTCATGAGATGGAGTGTCATGGATATGGGTAAATTTATGGTTTCATCTAGAATGGATATGGTCCCATCCATTTCTATCACAATTCTTGATGGTTGTAATTTCTTATACCCAAACCAAAATATATCCATTTTTTTGGTAATGGAGGTCATTTTCAATACTATTGTTAGTGAAATTCAACCCCATATAATAATTATTGATATTTTCTTTAAAAACCATTCCATATGTATCATATTTTACCCCTAAGGGGGTTTCAGCAGTAGGGCCTTCCAACATAAATTTGAAAACCTATTTATCCAGATTAAGAACATACAATGGAATATAGAGTTAGTAGAGGGAATCCCCTAGATGAACCTCTAAATTATGGACTAAATAATGTGTTTCTACATATAGGATACCTATAGTGAGTTTTATTAATCTAATGAGACCAAATGTATGTGATGGATGAATTTTATCTAAAGGGATTATAGTTCATTTTATATATGATCAGATTCTTTTCTATCATGGATTTTTATTTACTAGAATCTTGGTCTCTACACTCCATTAATACACCTAACTTGGTCTATTAATTGGTAATATAAGTGGATAGAATTCATATGAAATTTTTTTTATTGATGATATTTATATACCAGGGTATTTTATTTGGCATGTTCTAGAGATTCATTCTAATTATGGGGCGACATGAATCATTGGGAGATTAGATTGTATTTCCAATACAACCATAAAATGTAATTATCATTATGGATTGGTTATACTCTATTCACATAGTGTATGACTATTTTAGGAGTGGAGTTTTATTTTCTTATTTGTATGGATGGAATCTGGTTTTCACCTATAATTGAGGATTCTAGATGTTCTATTGGTATGCGCAACATCCTGACCACTGTACTAAACATCAGTTACCTGATATGTTAAGTTAAATGATGTCAAGTGCATCTCCTCACACACTAGAGGCTACTGACTAGTATTGAGGGTAAAATATAAAATATGGGAAGACTGTACCATCTTTATCAAATAATAATAATTGCAGAGATAAAAATTAATGAAATGACAATAACTAAAAACCTTAATAATTCAATAATCAATAATAGATCAGTATCACCAGATGAACAAAAAATATAAAAGAATATCGAAACTAAAGTAAAAATATTTTCCGTAAAAGTATGTGTCATGGGTAAAATCAAAATTTCCAAGATAAATACATTGAAAACTCCAAGCGGTCCACAACACTACTTCTAGTTCACTCCTCTATGTGGCATAACAAATTTCCCCTCTAACCTTGGGATTATTAACTTATCCAATCGCAGAATAATTATGAATATTCAGGTACCAATTTACAATCCTAAATAGGGTATGAGTACCACTTAGTAGGCCACCAGTAATGGTGTCAAAAACAAAATCCAATAAATTACCCTGTATTCCATTATATAAAGAATAAATTACAATCCTTATGTTAAATAGTTATTAAATTTCATTACTTTAATGTTCACAGTGACATCAAAACAATCAATATCTATTTTAGGCCATGCCAGAGTCCAAACCATATCACATGGTGATTCCCAAATCATAATCACATAGTACATCATTGACCATTTAATTTCATTTCATAACATCGCTAATTGGAACCATAATCCAATTCCAAAAATTCGTATATATAATTCCATGGATATAACCCATTAGTAATTTGAAGCATTTGTAAGTGTTCCACAATCCATATATCAATAAATACCAATTGGGGTTCTGAAGCATCTGTTTGTTTCTCAGACTCATTTATCACATGCATGAATCGGGTCTACAACACAACATCTAGCACCCTCTAGGTATTTGAAACATCATTAAAGGTCCCACAACCCATTTATCATCCAATCAATCCATATAAAACATATCAAATTTAAAAATATTAATCATCATTAACCCTCTCATCAACATCTCACATCATGTTATACAATTACAATTATCAAAATAGTCAAGACTAATAACTGTAATACACAACTAATAATATGAACAATTCAATATTAAACCATTTGTTAACATTTAATCATATATTTCTTAAACTTTTCAAATTTAATCAATAAATACAATTATTCCCATTATCAATCAATATCATATCTCCAAAACTTAATCAATTATCTAATCACATTTAATTGAATAATTCCATAACCCCTATCAGCCATCAATCTCATAATAAAGTCAGTATATTAATTATGTAATCAATTATTTTTGTCAATTTAAGATTCAATTTCCAAATATTCCAATTTAATTTCATGAATAGATGAATGAAACTATAATTTTTGACCACACGGATTTCAATTTAGACCTCCAACCCCAAGATCATTGATGGATTATTGCCATTAGAAATGCAAAAATTGATGTTTTACATTCAATTGCACAATGATGAAAGATATTTAGATCCAAATCAAAGTTTGTATATTAGATAGAGTTATATCTATCATAATTAATATCCAAAACCAATATAATAGATTAAAACTATTAACTCTTCATCGAGAAAGATAGAATGGAGTGAGGGAATACTATCCAAGAAGTAACTAAGTACTGAGGGAGGAGAATATCTACAAATTGGATCTTTGTTTTTCCAAGAACAGGGGTTAGATGACTGTAAAATTGATATTGGAGCCTCAAATTTACTTGGAAATTGAGTTAGGTTTGGGATTGGGAATTTTGGAAATAGTCCCTGGGAATATAGAGTTTTTTAAAAAAAAATTGAGGTTTAATTTTCTATATGAATGGATTAATGTGTGGGGCACAGGGTATGCCCAAACCCTAAACCGCCTCTTAGGGGTATCATGGTTTCTAATAAGAGGATGCATGGTTGGAAAAAAAATTCAACAACTATGATGTCCCCATCTTCTTATGGATTCATAGATTGTTGGGGAATGGTTCAAAGTTTGGGAAAACCATGAACCAATCTTGATTTTCCCAAAATCCCTCAAAAAATATCTAATTTCACTCGATATACCTGAAAAAGTAAAACCCAAAAATGGTATACCAAATAACAAGGATAAAAGTACATATAAACGGTCTCATGATGTCCCTAGAAAATGTCAAGATCTTAAAATTTTCCCACCTTATGATATCTCATTATTGAGATATACTCCCATGCATTACAAAGATTCCTAGGTAAAAATATTTGTCCTCTCATCCTATATAAGTTATTATCCCTCCCATGACTCATCCATAATACACCAATGATGACATATTAAATTAAATATCAACATAGACATTGTATATAACACTTTATCACTGTGATCCAACAAACAAATCAGATACTCCTCAAAATATGCCTCTATATCAATCTTAATATCAACGACATAAATCACATGTTAATGGTTAGGGTGATACCATATAGGTTGTGACACGTGAAAAATATCTTGAATTGAACTATACCACTGTGGATGATCCATTTGGTACAAGAGATGCTCGATTTTCTCCACACCCACAAATGGTCCAACAAATATGGGAAATATTTTCTTATTCCTCTAATCACTACAGTGACCCAATCTCGGAGACACCAGAAGAAAGACATTATAATCCAATATAAACTAAATTTGAAATCAATGTATATTAGAATTTATCTTCTTTAAAATATTATTCATATCCATAAACTTTAGAATCAGCTAAACCATCTCGGATAACTCCTGTACGATAATCGGTCCTAACAATTGTGACTCACCTGCCTCCATCCAACATAGAGGTGATCTTCATAGACAACCATGAAGAGTGACATCTGGTGTCATTTGAATACTTTCTTGATAAAATTTATTATAGGGGAACTCCACAAGAACTACATGATTGTCCCAAGAACCACTACTGTAAAGGACACACTTTTATAAAATATCTGGCTAAACCTATAGAGTAAGATTTTTCATCCCATTTTTGTGGGTGGAATGTCATACATTGAAATACCCGTGTACCTTGTTCTTTCTAAAAACCATGACCGAACCATGAGATGAAATGTGAGTCATGATCTAAAGAGATACAACACATCTACCCATGCAGATTGACTATATCCCAAACTTATATATATATATTAACTAATCCACTAATATATTCCCCATTATAATCGGGAAATTTGATACATTCGTCAGCTGATCTACAACCACCAAAATATCATCATTCTTATGGGGAATTCTCTGGAGACTTGCCACAAAATCCATTGTACTATATTTCAACATCCATTTTATAATCTTAAACATCAATAGAAAATAACCATTACATTAATCTTAAGTATTCACCAATATTTTGGTGTAGAATTGTGTCACGAACCATGAAATTTAAATTTTCATGCATAGACACCAGTACCATCAATGTGGGGCATGGTTCATTTCGATTGAACTTGGATGCACTGTCCACTTCAAGGAATGAGAATCACACATTATTTACTCCCTCAATATCATAGTCACAATAGCCCTATTACATACATAGATTATGTCATCCTCATATGTGGTATAACATGATGTTTTCCCTTTAAAAATGTATTTCATCAATGTCAGACATTCCAATTCATTATACTGACTCTCCCCAATCCATATGAAATTTTTTGACACAAATAATAATGATATGAGTTTCATGTGATCCTTGGATCTTGAATAATAATATGAATCTCATCCACCAATTTTATCATCTTCAACATAGATCTAGACTTAGGAAATACCTGAGTATTTATTTTTATACTCAAATAATCAACAACAATGTTTCCCTTAACAAGTGTAGATGATGTTTCAAAATTAAATGAATCTATACACTCAACTCATATCCACTACCAAAGATCCAATTATCAATGATAAAAGATATATGTTAGGCTCTTGGGATCAATATACATAGTAAACTATACTAGTAATTGATTATGTCAAAAAAAATCCATGCATAAACAAAAAAATACAATTAGAGGTCATCTGTAGGGTAGTAATGTACATGTGGCCTCAGCTGTCTTGACCAATATTCCACAACCTGACCCCCATACATTTACACTACATCAAATACTATTATAAATGAATCACAAAACACTGTATACACCTCCCATGGTTCGGGTAGGGGCAATATTTTTGCAGTTATCAAAGAAGTGGTCAACTATGGGAAATAATTGGGTTATTATTCGTACAATTCATGCATTATTCCATTCATAGACAAGACCTAAAATAGTTATTACAGGAATGAAAATTCATGGATGAACCTTTGGATATAGCCATGAATTCCTAGAAATATAAAGATATAAAAATCATTCTATTTATGATCATAGGAAACAAATATCTTCACCTACTCTAAGTCCTTTGACACACTATCATCTTAGACGATGTGACAAAAGAAATATACCTGATCAATCCAAAACTACCACATTTAAATTCTATAGTGTATCCAATTATATAAATGAGTAATCTAGATGATGTCATGTTTTGGTCATGATATTCAAGAGTCTTGGAGTTTAAAATGTTATCATCCAAAAAACAGCTACAATCTCATGTAGGTTTAAAAAAAGGATTCAGGTTATCTTTTCCATAAACACAAAAGGAGTGTTCATTAGCCAAAATGGAATCAAAACTAAATCATATAGTCCATACCTACTTATGAAAGCTATCTATTGTATATCATAAGGTCTAAAAACCAATTGATGTTACCTGTATTTAATTAAAATATTGAAGAACATACAAGATCCTATTATCTAGTCAAAGAGATCATTGATATGGGAATGATGATTTTCAGTTCATATATGGAATCTAGTTAGACAGCTGGTAATTGATAGATAGACATAATATCTCCTCATTCATCTTTGCAAACAAGTCTAGTGAACCACAAGGAAGTTTAATAATATGGAAAACCCCTTACCAATCAACTATTATATATGATTCAACAGCTCATGAATCATTTTTTGTTCCATTATATATGGTTGGATATAATGTTTATTGGACCCTTATATGAGCTCAAATATAAATTAAAAACATCTCTTATGTGGTTGTCCTAGGAAATTATTAGGAATCCCAACCAAAAATTAATATACTATGGGTTGAAAGAAATATTTCCTCTCACCGCCATCATCCAGAAAAATAATTATAACCATTGTGGTAATCTCCACATGTTGATGATGAACTGGCCATGCATGTCCTTCCTAGACATCCCACACTCCCCAATGAAATTAATTTTCACCCTCAATGGACATAAACATCATTATATAGAGAAAAAATTCTTTGGGTTCATTGTAAGATGATAATGAATCCATACAAAAATTAAATTTGATGTCTAACATATCAAGGATACAAAAAATCCTTATAAAATTCTACTCTGCAACCTCAAAAAAACACACCATGTATAAGTAGATGTATCTCCAATATACCCCAAAAGTTGTATCGATCACCATGACCCCACTAACAAATTCCACCACCAAACTCAACCCATTCACATTTTGTGTAGATATAAAATAATTAGAGTTACTATAATCAAATAAGGAATTTATAAATGTATGAGTGAAAAGAATAGTGCATATAACTATTGATGGTATAACCTGATTATCCATCTATGTAGGATGAATGACATGCCACTATCCTAATCCTCTTTATAGTTATGAAATATGAGTGCCCTAATCTATAATAAACTACGGATAGGGGAAATCTATCCAAGAAGTACCATTTCCACTATGTCAACTTCCATGTCTAGTAGAAATATAACATCTAGAATTTTATAGGGTTTAATATTCTCGTAAAGTACTCAATTTTTTCTGTTTCTACAATCACTATCCCTCATTCCTGGGTTCATGTAGAACTGTGGAAGATATACCATCTGTACACAAGATCGACACTCAACTAGTGGTCGAGGAAAATGTCTAAGAATGTGACCAAGACTACAACACTAGTGATAGTCTACTATGGTATGGTCCAGTGTAACATACCCTACCCCCTAGACACTATTCTTGATATCACATAGTATGGAATTCCCATAGTGATTCTTCCAGCCCTTAGAAGACATATATCCTAAAATTCTAGTATAAACCAAATGTGACTCAGTAGAGTCCTTCCTTAGGTTACCATTATAAATGGGGGCCTAATTCACCACATCATTAAACATATTTAGCCAAATGATATTCACTTCGGTCAAAATCACACATTTAATCCCATCCTGAAATAGTTTCTCAGTAGTTTCCTCATTTCATTCCAATGATGATGAAAGTAACTATAAATATGAAATGAGACCGATATAGTCCATCTTGTAACTAGTCCCTTGAATCAAACTCAAATAAATTATTCTCTCTCCTTGTTGAGAATCTCAGGGTAAAACTTATCCAAGGAAATTTCCTAAATGTACATCCACATCATTTTCAATTGTTTTCCATGCGTAATTTTGATATATTAATAATTCTTATCCTAACCGCATAACATATAAGCATCCATTTTGGCTCTATTTATAGAAGGATTATCTATGTGGTCATGAATCGTCTATATAGACTCGTTCTAGAACATATATCTCTTACTTCTACCCTTTTCAGTTAATGTAATTGCGAAATGTAACTAAAACTCTATTTTGAATTATGAAATAATTTTCATAACTATCATTTGGTATCATTATGTAAATTCCATGAAGAAATAAAATTTCATAGGGAACTACTCTCTATCTTCCTCACTCAACATTATCAATGTCTTAGGTTCCACCACTAGAGGTACATATTCAATTATGTCCCCTTGTATTCTAATCAACAATCATAATCTTTTAAGCATATATCTACAATGAAAAACCCTAAAAGAAGGACACATTACAAAAAATTGGCACATTTTTGTGGATTCACATAAATCCATAACAATTCATCCCTCATTTCGTACCACACATTCAACATCAAGTTCATTTTTCACATATGTAATCAAACATTTAAAACAAAATTGTATAAATAGACATCTATTTTCATCATTTTCATCATTTTACAAGTTTCAGTTTCATTTAGTGTCTTTTTCATTTAAATTACCCAATAAATAAAATTAATTCAAATTTCAATATCTTATGTGAAACATTATTTTTCATATATGCTGAAAAATGATGAATGTGACAATAATTCATGAGTTACTATAATGATTCATGAGTACTAAAATCTCAATCCCTACTATTTTATGATTAAAATATCATGAAATCCAAGAAAGTATACTCACATCCCATAACAACTACATCACACAAGGTGAAATAAAAACCATCTATAAAACACACATAAATAACAACAATCCCACCATGGCTACATAGGTTTTCCCTAATACATGGGTTAAATACTACAATGTATGAACACATTTCCAAGGTATGAATATTCATAGTATCATGTCTATATTTCCCAAAAACATATATAAAATAAAAGAAATGAAAAAAAGATCACATACCACTTTGTAACATCACTCCCAGGTCCACACACTAGTACACTGAGACAGAACATTACATGACCTCAATCCTACCTTCTCGTACACCTGAGGCTAATAACCAGCCTCTAGTGTAAAATATATATCACGGGGTGACAATACCCTCATTATCAAAGCATCCAAAAAATAATAAAAAATAAAATGATAAACAGTGATAATGAATAATAACCATAATCATTCTATAACCAATAGAAGACCAGTATCACAAGATGAACCAATAATAGGAAAAATATCCACAATAAAATAGTAAGTAGGTCTTTTCATATTATATGTCATGTGTCAAATGAGAATCATGAAATTAATGGCACTAAAAACTCCTAGTTGGTTCTGAATCCATGTCTTATTCCATCATCCATACTCTATCCCATATCATTCATTTAAATAGGGATCTTTCCCTTATCCTTCCGTCTTAACATTAATTATATTCAAGTACCAATTAAGATTAATAGGTAGGGTGTGGGTAAAACATAGTAGACAACCATCAGTATGATCGAAAATTATATCCAGTTAATGATTGTGTATACATTTGTATAATGTATAATATACAATCTATAAAGAAACCAAATATTTCATTTCATTATACTTCAATTGAAAAAAAAAATTAATTGGGGTTTTTATGAAACCTGAACCATAAAAACAATATTTGACCAAAGAATGAGTCTTAACCATAACACATGGTGAATTAGTATTATTTATCACAAGTTCATCTTTTAACCATTTCATTAAATTTCCAAACATGGTAAATTAGAACCATAGTTCAATGCCAAAATTTAGGAGTTAAAATTAAGTGGATATAACCCCATTGGTATTTCAAACATCATAACCTATCCAAAAAACCCAAGAAAAATCATTTAAAATTGGGATATTGAAGCATCAGTCTGTGTCCCACACTCATCTATCTCATGCATGAAATTTGCTCATGAATTCCATGTCTATTACCCCATTGCTATTTGAGGCATTGGTCCATGTCCTGGAACCCATTTATCATACTATCAAACATATATTGTATATATCAATTGACAAAGCCTATCTTCTTAATCCCATCATCAACAATTCACAAAATGGTATACAAATCAAATTATAAAAAAATAAGGTTAATCAAATTAATTCACATAGAATAATATGAACAATTCTCAATGAATACATTTTTCAAAATTAAATCATTTAATTTATTAATCCATGATTAATAAGAAAAAAAATTCTTTATTTCAATTTTCAATCCATTCCATATCACAATAATAAAAGCTTTATTTAATCCCATTTTATTAGCCAATTTCAAAACCCAAATATCCTACACTATTCCTTATCACATGATTCCATTAGTTAATTAATCAATTAATTAATTCAATTCAACATTAATCTTACAGACATGTGATTTTAAATTAAACAATAAATACATGCAATTGGAATTCAATAGTATGAAATTTTCAATTCAGACAACATTCATCATGATTGTTGATGGACACTCACTAAACAAAGTCTAAAAATTGAAGTGGAACATTTAGTAAAACACCAAATAGTTTAATATAGATTCAAAAATTAGATCTAAGATTAAATTTCGTTACAAATATTAAAACATTGATCTAATCCCAAGATAATACAGAAAATATATTCCATATTCATAATGAAAGAGAGATGAGTGAGAGAAAAATCTAATTGGAATGAAATCACCTGGTAGGGGTGGGGAAGATCTGTTAATTAAATAATCAATTCTACAAAAAAGGGGATAGAATACCTTGTAATCCAAATGAGATCCTCAAAAATAGAAGGAAACCCATTTAGGCTTCATCATGGATGATTATATATATAAGTAATGGGTTTGGGAATTTTTTATCAAATTTTCAGTGTTATAATTTTCTACATGCACAGTTTTATATACGAGGCGCAATTTTTTCATTAAATTTGCTCCTAACCATGGGACTACACATATGGCTCAAAGCATTACTAATAAAATGTAACATGGTTTCCAATCCATGAGCCAATCATGCAATACCCCTCTTCATGGGGTTATAGGGTTTTCTAAGGCAAGGAACATAGTATCGGATAATCCTATTCCTATCATAAACTTCTCTAAACGTATCTAATAATATCTAATTTTACATAAAATATTCCATAAGTAAAACTTAAATAATATATAACCAAAAAATGTATTAATAGTACATTTAAATGAGCTCTATACACCACCGAAAAGGTCTTAATCAAACATTATGTGAAGGAACTTCTTTCTGTGATGTCTGAGTCACCAATAAAGCCAGTGAGAGCCCAAGAATTGGAGAACCCTACAGTTGTTGAAGAGTTGAAGGATTTTTTCATAAAATAAGATAATATTATATCCCGTCCATATGATTTCATGTTTGAGATGGAGTTTATAAAACATTCTACACTAATTTTTATTTCTCAGTACTAAATAAAACCATAAACATTTCCACTGTTAAAAATCTTGATTGATGATCTCATAAAAAAAAATCTTTTATCCCGTCTAGTGTGTCTCTATAGGGAGCATGCTTTTTATTATAAAAAATAAAATATGGTTGGAACTTGTAAAAAGACTAAGTATGACATAATCTAATGATTATTATGAATCATTAACCTATTCCATAAAATTGAAATCCATGTGACTTGTTGAGGGGGATAACATGTTTTTTTATAATTGATATAAGGCCAGGATGTAATCATTTTGGTGTGAAGAACATAGATATTATGAGGAATGATTTGTGATTATAGTATTGGAATTATGGGTTCATATACAATTTTATTAGTACTACTAATGAATGGATTGTGTTAAGGGGTCTCAAGAAATCTTTGTTTTAGTTTTCCCTACACATGTTTGTAGCTGTTTTCTTTGATTTCATTATAATATTATTTGGGTTAGAGGTGGATATTTACAAACATATAAGAATAATTGTAAAAAATCATAAAAAATTCTATATTTTTTTTAAAAAACCAATTTTAAATTTTTATATGAGAGGTGAATTTCCTTGAAAAGGTGGTTTCTCAATATGGACTAGCGGTGGATCTGAAAAATGTTGGGATAGTTTTTATCTAGGAACACCCAAATGTGTGGAATATGACTATTTAGTTATTATCAATTAATATTTGTAGTTGAATATTTTTTTACATAATTATATTTTTAACCTTATTGAACACCTTGATAAGGAAGGACAAGTATTTGTTTTTAATTAAATAGTGCCTTGATTCTTTTGACATTAAAATGAAGCATATGGTCATCACCCATGTCCTTATGCTTCCTAAAGAGGGAATCATGGTTGAGTGGTTCTACAATGCTTTCGACTTTCCTATGGGATGTTTCTTAATGGAGGAGTGGATATTGATCTATTACATGTCTATTTATTTATCCCCCCATGATCATTACTATGAACACATTATATAGAGATAACAATTTTGGGGTTTCCTAAGAATCTATGGTAAAATTATATTATTAAGAAACTCTTAGCGGACATCATGCATCACAAAATCAAAAGAACTATTTGTTTCCCATAGTGACATGAGTCTATGATGGTGGAGGTGTATTGGGCTCTTTTAGAACTAAAACTATGAGATCACATATACACCAATAAATAACATCATGGAAGATACATTGAGTAAAAATTCATGAGGTTAAATTTGTGAATCTATGAATACCTAGAGGGAGATACTGGGATTATTCACACTAAAAATTGGGATAGAGGAGTTTAATGTTATAGAATAACTATTCTATTTAATGATAGATATGTCTTTTTCTCCACAGTTGAAAGAGTATCGGTTGGAAGACTCATAGATGGAGGTGATGTGTTGTCAGATCAATTACGTTGATTACCCTATGGGATGAATAGAATATGACTAGTATAAGATTATGTCACAAGGAAATATTTTTATCCCATTGGTAATACATGAGGGAGTGAACCATTATTTTCCAATATCTTTTTTATAAATACACCCCGACAAACCATGGATGTATTGGGGCATGAGGATGTCCTTTTAGTGACCAATAATTATGTGTTACATGGTATTTTTTTGTATTGGTGTCTAATATGATAGAATTTAAGGAACAAAAATCTTGTCCATGGTGGTTTTTTCAGCTGTTAGATGTCTGCTACTGAATGTGGGGAACATATTGATAGATTTCACTAGCGTAATACAAATGTATTACATGAAATATGATTTTACATTGGTTATCAGGTATCACTAATTATGTGGACACCATTTCTAGATATCTAAGAGTCCAGTACAATTCCATTACTATTGAGATCGTATGTGGACAATTATTTGAGGCTTTATGGATCCTTTTGAACCATGATTTCAAACTATGAACCTCTATTTACATCCCAAGTCTATATATGTTATTAATGTGACTTTATATCTAAATAATTAAATAGAATCGATTTCCTCCCCCATATACATGGGATGATAGAGAGGAACATAATAACATTGGATGATAGTATATAGGAATTTATATTGTATTTCATTGAATCATTGGTGGATAAACTATATTTGAGTATGTTTTCTTATGATCACACATTGATCGGTGTGCACCCATTTAAGGGATTTTATGGGAGGTCGTTTTAATCTCCATTTAAATATATCAGAGACTAGGGAGGACACAATTATATTTTGTGATGTGCTATAGATCATTAAGGAGAATTTATTAGTTTTTCATCGGTGGTTAATAGTTTCATTGGACCTTCAAAAGTATTATGTCAATCAAAATAGTAATCCTTTGATGATTGAGGATCAAGAATATATTTTTCCTTATGGTTTCCCAATAATCTGTTATTTAAATCATTGGTTAGAATTATGAGTTATCAAAATGATTTTTATACCCTTAAATATATTGAATAACATTGGTGAGGTGGCTTATTAGTTGGAACTACCCACACCACTAGAAAGTGTTCAGGAAATCTTCGATATGTTTGAGATGTACTGATTTATTAAAAATTATTCCCACATCATCAACATGGTTGATTTGGATATAAAGGATGAATAAAATTTCAAATAATGGCCTATTAAGAATTAATTCAATTAGTAAAAGGTTTTCTATGGAATTTGTATCCTTATTGGTTGATATATATGGAGATATATGGTCTTGGAAGAGTGTACGTTAGATTAGGATTCCCAAATGTTCACATTGTAACTAGAATATTTTTCAAATATGTTTTATATATTTTGATGTTACAAATCTATTATGAAATCATGATGTATAATTATTATGTTTTATAATCCAATTTTGATTTGGTTTTGCGTTTCATCATTTTTTATGTGTATTATTCAGATGGCATGTATGGTGGTTTCTAGACATTGGTGATTCCATTAATTTTCCTTTTTGTTTTTGATTCCCAAGGATGATTATAATATAAGAGGTTTCAAATACAACAACTCCAACCCTTTTATCTGAATATATTGTGTGTAGCATGTTTTGGGAGACTTGATTGAGATAGATGAAAGGAAAAGAGGATATAGATGAAACACTCCAATGTCACCATGTCCTTCAAATAGTGAACCACCTATTAATGGATTGTATTTTTTATTGGGTGCATTAATAATTATGTTTTGTAATTTCATGTTCATTTGATTCATTGTGTAAAATGTTATTCATTTTATTAATGTTTCACATATTGTTTTCTTAGGGGAGGGTTCAGACTTCAAATAATTCACATAATGATATATTTAATGATCAATTAAATTTCCACATAGGTTTATTAGATCATGTGACTTGATTTTTAGATGATATGTTCTATAAGAGTCGTAGGGCATGAAAAAAATATTCAAAATATTAATCGGTTTGATTCGATGATGTATATAAATTTTTACATCTCTCTATTTTGCATTAATATATCTTCAAATATCATATATATTTGGAAATTCCATTTATATATTTGTATTCCCAATATCCTATAATATTTTTCATTCATCACTAGCTTCTAAGGATTTTATTTCGATGATTTCAGGTGAGTTATTCATCATATTCTCTCTATTATAATCATTGTTTCAACCAATATCTCATAATGGTTAGGTTTTTTTGTAGTTTTTGGTTTGTAGGGAATCTATTTTATTGATATGATTTTATTCTTTATTTGCTAATGGATTTTGTATGTGATTATGGCCATGTAATTCATCTCATTTAGCATTGTGTAGAAACAGTGAATAAGGAAACTTTTTTTTGGTAGGGGATAATTATTCTCACATTTATGTGAAATTATAGATTTACATTCATTTTAACTCCCTTGGGTGAATATTATTAATTGTTATAATAATGAAAAAAATATGGATTATCTAAATTGAAAAAAGGGTTTTTTGATACACATGTTGTTTCTAGTTTTGTGGATGTTGTTGATATTGTTCTATGATATATGATTTTCATTAGAATAAAACTTTTATCGATGGATTTCATTGAGAATACACATTATATTGTTATATACATAATGCTAGTAAATAAAAAAGGTAGGGTCGAAATTGTTGATTTGTTCTTGACATGATCTTTACATCGTAGTGGATATGGATGTGCATCACTTAGTGTACTTGGTGTTTTGAATATTTGTGTCCATAGTTCTATATGTTTTGGTGTCCTCAAATGATCAAAAAATTATTTCTTAAGTACAATAACATTGTCATTTCAGAATCAATGTCTAAAATTATGAAATATTCAAAAATATTACATGAAACATTTTCTGAGAAATGCACAATGGAAAAATGTAATGGAATCATTAAATTTTGATATGGTCATTATGGTTGTAAATTCTATTCAGGACATGTTATTTAAAGAAATAATTTCATTTACATGATAAAAAAATACAACATTGTCTCATTATTTATATGATACGATGATTACCCTAATAATTATTTTTATTAACAAAAAATGGATTCGATTAATTTAAAAAAACAAATAATAATATGAAAAAAATTGAAAACATTTAAGGAAGATATGGTAATAAATGAAAAGTATTACCAACCAAAGAGTAAAATAAATTTCATTTTCCATAAAAACAATATTGTTATATCTAGAAAACAATAAGAGAGGAAAATAATGGAAAAACCTGTAATATATACACATTAATAGAGTGATAAAACTTAATTTATTTTATGGGAAAGATTTCAGAAATTTCCCATCAATATTAATTTAGTATGAGAAATCCCAAAATTTAATTTAAATATAACCCAAATCTCATACAACATTGGTAATTTGTGAATCGTAACCTCGTTATAGAGAGAAAAAAATATGCGCCTTTAAATCACACTAATTTTCATCAAATCCCTCATAAAATATATTCATTTTAATTATATACTTAACATAATAAAAACAATTGATGAAAAACCTATAAAAAATAAAAGGGATATGAGAATCTTTTACCTCAATATTGAACTATTTTTTATGTTGTCCGACCTCTTAAATAATAAAATAATTTTTATTAAAAATATTTAATAATTTAATTTAATTACGTAGAATGTCATATATTTTACACTAATAACATTTCAATATAAATTAATTAATAATTTATTAATAAAATAATCATGACCAGATGTTAATTTAATTGTTCTTCAAGATTATTTTTTTCCATTTCTTGAAATTCTACATTTATCATTTTTTCATCACTAGAAGAATGTTAATAATTTATGAATATAATGATTATTTATAACATACATATTTATTATCATATATAGTACATAGACGTAGCATAACAATTCATATCATTCATATGGAAAATACATAATATGTACACATTAAAAATATTTTATTCTTAAAAAAATTAACGAAAAAATAAAAATAAAATTTTATCATTACAAAAACATTGTACCATAAAAAATATACTGTTATAAAATTTATCCCATCATAATATCAACCCAAGAATTAAAATGATGGAATATTAATTCATTCATTACATTGTAGTAGTATTCTACACATATATTGAAGTTTTACTTTTATTTCAAATTTGATGGGAAAGAGGGTGGATGATGTTAGTTTAATAATCAAAATAAAATTACATTTATTTATGAATTTAGTGTCGATATTTTATATTAAATTAAAATATATTTATTGTGTTGGAAGAAAAGGTAAATTGGAAGAGGTTGGGTCAGATGAATTTATCTTCTTCAAAAGACTTTATTGGTATCATTTCTTAATGTTTCATTGCATTTTCCTTTAAGAAATCTATAAACACAAAATCATTGATAGGAAACACTATTACAAAATTTTTAAATTTTTTTTAAATGTATGTGGATAAAAGATATGTAATTAAGGGAGAGGAGGGGAGTCCAATTTTAAATCTAGTAAGGGACATAAATTGAAATTTTTAAAAGATTAAAATATAATTATGTCATACTCAATAAAAATTCATTAAAATAAAAAAGGATTCTAATTTAAGATAATATAAGCTATTTATATGTTCTTACAATAAGATTTATACAATCTCAATTTTCCATATCTCCTGTATCTCTATGTTTAACCCCCTAATTCAAAATACAATTTTTAAACATAATTGTAGAAATTTATTTTTACTTATATAACATTAACTAATGATTAAAAAATAAGTTGAACTTATTATATATATTTTTTCATTATACAAAATCTAAATATTGAATTATTTTTTCCAAATTTAATCTTTATATGTGGAAAAAATTACATTAAAATGCTAATATACTAAGTCAAAATACTATTTTTTATGAAAAATACATATTTAAGTATAATTTTTTTTATTAATAAAATAAAAAAAATTCCATATCCATAAAAAATATATGATTAGATTTATTAAATATTATTAAATTTTATTATAAAAACAATTTAAAACCAATTCAGGCTCATTGAATACTTGAATAAAAAAATAAAAACAAACCAAAATTTTTCTAATATTCACTAAAAATAATCTTTTTAGAAAAATACTAAAACATAAAAATTTCCTAATTTGGAAATTTTGAAATTAAAAATAATTTAATTAATATAAAATTAAAATTATAAAAATGATATAAATTTAGTTTAATGTCAACTAAAAAAATGAAATTTTCCATTTTTTTAAGAAAACACATTTCTGAAGAATAGAAATGTTGTACTGATAATTTTGTACTTATTTTTTATAAATTAATCAATATAATATAATTAAATAAATTTTTGATATCTTGTTTTTCAAAAAAAAATTAATCATACCCATACCAACTATAAAAAAGGTTGGGTAGAAATTTTTTACTATATCATAATTCATTTTGATTCAGGGTTGCGTGTAATGCAAGTTATTAAATACATCTTGTTTTATTCCAGGTAAATGTTTATCAAATAATGAGACATTAAATTATAACCAATAAAAATTAATTTATTATCCTAAATTAAATAACATTTATACGAACAAATGAGGATATATACTATTCACATATCCTTTGTTTTTGTTGTTTCTTCATCAAATTATCGATTCCTCGAGGGTGCCAAAACTAGGTGAGCAGTCAAGATCCATATAAATGTTTCTCTATGATAACATTTTAATAATATTTTTTATTCCTTAGATTCATCATGATATATTATTATCACCTTTGAGGTAATTACATGCTAAGGATAATGTATAAACATACAAGTGAGAGAAATATACAGATAAACATGAACTTTGGAGATGTTTAGTGGATGAACCAAGTGAAAATATACAATCCCCAATAAAAAATAATCATCAAGGGAAAAATGTGCCTTTATATGACAATTAACTATGTTATAAACCTCAAAACCTTCTTCACTGGAGAAATTTACAAGAGCACCATATCAGAATATTGAAAATATAGATTTGTTGATGAAAGTCAAAATAAAATATCTATCAACTCTAAGTTTCCTTAATGCGATGTTTAGTGTGTCTGAATTACTTTACCAATTCACTGATGATTTAAGTTCCCAAAATATCTCATTCTCCAACTCTCCCCTTAGTGTTTTAGTTTTACACTTCTATATATGGAGTTCATCATAAGGAGATATCTGAGTGCTGAAGTGAATGTTATTATTGTATGACAATTCAACAAGATAATTGTATTGGTCAGTGTAACCTATAATGTTCTTAAAATATGATTTCAACATACCCTTTTGGGTTTGAATATTCCTCAATAATTCACCTTCATTTTATTAATTATAATTTCTAATAAAACAAAACTCTCTCCCTTGAGCATATTATACACTTGACAAAAACATTATGGTATAACTCCGATCACGATTAAACATAGTAGAATATAGAATATATAAAACCTTATTATTTCTATAATATATATTTTTTTATTTTTTTATAGAGATAAATATTCTATGATTGGTATTACATGTTCTAAAATCATATGAACATTTACGAGAACATAAATAGAATTATTAATATTAGTTATTTTGTAGAGTATACTAAAATCAATGGTGATGGTTTCCTAGTACCAGTAGTGTATTTATAATGGTTATAAAACCCACTTAGATTGCATTATATTTGCCTTAACATGTTCCTATACCAAGATCCATGATACATACTCTATAATATCATGCTAGAAGTTGTCATATAAGAAATTTGGTTTCTAATCTCTATACATTTTCTTGTTTTTAGGATTATTAGATAATTATGAACTATGTGCTTTAAATAATGACTCTTTCTTGAAATCTAGTGTTTTTTAAGAAACATGAATGATTATTAAACATTATCCTTCCATCATAGCCAACATTCTACTCATTAACATTCTCTTCTTATTTTTCATCGCTACAACATGTGTTCATGCCTCTTTAATCATCACATGGATATATGGTTGAACAGAAATTAACGAATGATAGGTTTTACCATGTTCGTTATTGATTTCTGCATTTATCATTTTAAAATCAATAAATATTTTATCATTTTCATCTTCATCGTAGGTATTGGAACATGATATTTTAATCTCAAATAATTATCCACCTTGTTTTATTTTCTATTTTGGTAATGATTTGAGAATTTTCATTTCTCAATCAACTCATACAAATATGTATAAAACATATTAAACTCTTTTTTAGAGAATATATACAATAAAAATTCTGGATTAGAATATTTATCACTATGTTAACCATAAAGATAAATTATCTCTATAATTAATTTCAATATCACCACTACTAAATTTTGGTCATTGTCTTGGTAAATTTTCTTATAAACATTAAATTTATTCAAGGAATAAGAAATCACTATATCATTATGAATTAGTATGCATCCATGTAACTTAATTAATGAATCATTATACATCACAAACCCTTATCCACCGAATGTTAATGAGAAAATTGGTCCACTAATTGAACTTCACTTAATTTCCTTAAAAGTTTCAACACAGTAAACTATAAAAAGGATCATGACTATGTTCTACGTCAACATGGTTAGTGGATTATATATCCATGAGAAATTTTTCAAAAACAATCTGTAATATAGAACTAATCTAATAAAATATGGATATCTTACTTGATGATTTCTATATGAAAATATTTGATAACTTCCATTTTTGATGCGTCTAATGAGATACCCTCACATGAGATTTTATAACCTAAAAACACTTCTATATCAAAAACACAAACTATGTAAATATTTATAATGTTTCTACTTCTGTAGAGACATCATTATATTTATTAATTTATCATTATTCCATTTCATTCACTTGTATTATTTATGAAACAAATATATAAATGTAACATCCCAGGTAATTAAAGAATAAAGAATTTTCATATTTATTAATATTTACGAATTAAATATTAATTTTAATTAAAAGGGGTTTCTACGTTCGATAGCGTACTCGATACGCAACGATGAGTTTCTTTGAAAACTTACGTTGCACACAAGTAATAAAATAATATTATTTTAAATGTTAGTTAACAAGTAGTTGTTGTACTAGCGGGAATGGATATAAATAACTAAAATATGATTATATATGTTTTTAAATGTTTTTAAATTTACCCAATAAAAGATAAAGGCTTAAAATAAGGAAAGAATTCAATTTTAGGCATTTATACCCTAATTTTCACTAAGGGTTCACTTATCACCTTTTGACGGTGAACCGTCATTAAATATAGTTTTGATCAATCTTATAAATTATATTGGACCAAAAATAACTCTTCTTTAGAATCGGACATCAAAATTTACTTTGTGTAAATTTTTGGTATCATTCCGATAAAGTTCATTTTTTTTAATGAATAGTGTAAAATGTTGTATTTTAATTCAAAACCTCTTTTTAGTCTAATTTATTTATATGATTAGATTATCTTTTGAATTGGTTTTAAAGTGAAATTAGAAAATATTTTTACCATTAAATCCAATAGTGGTCGTCTGAATTAATTTCACTTTGAAATTAGACTTAAACTAGTGTCAATCTTTTGATACTTATTGTTTCATAAAAACACGCTATTTGCTCTGACAGCGGGAATTAATTATTAAATTAATTAATGCAAATTATATGTTGTGAATTTTGTAAAATGGACTTCAATTTTGATTTCGTAATATCAAATATAGCTTAGGGTGAATTTTTAGTTTTTTTTCTGAAAAACATCAATTTTTGATGAATAGTGAAACCACTAAATGGTACATATAAAAACTGATTTTTCGTTTAAATAAAATTTTACCACTTCTATGTTTTGAATTTCAAAAATCCGACATACATGGTTGTCATTAAGAAGTAAAATGTTGTTCAATGAGATAAAAATATTTTTTTGGTGAATAGTAACTTATTAAGTTTTTAATCGTGATTAGAGGTAATTAGTGCAATTTAAGGAAAAAATGATATTATAATAAAATGAAAATACCTTGACACATGTCCTACCCTTATTGGATGTGTCATTACCGACCAAGAAAAGCCATGGGTCAACTTGGGGACCCCATGGAGCCACTTTGGTTGGGAAATGACATAAATAACTTTTTATTTAATGTTAAAGTAAAAATGACACACACATGAAATGTTTTACTAAAACAATTTTTACATGGGGTTATACAAGTCAGATTTTTTATTATAAATAGTAATTGGAAAGATAAATAGATTTCCTACATCATAGTATTTTTTTTTATAATTTTTAGACTTTAAATAAATTAAATTATTTATGACATCATGATGATGCAGCGATGACTTCATTATTTAACGATTTAAATAAAATGGAAAGATAATGTAATATCTAAAACCTAAACATGTCCAAAACCTATTGGATGGGAATAGTTCGAATACTTATCATCTTATCTTCGAAATATATCAATGTGGGACCTTAGAAATTCGAAACACTTTTGAAAATAAAATAATAGTTTCATGATTTATAAAAGTGCCACTCCTCTCCTCTTATAAAAGGCCCCCATCTCTACCTCATTTCACACACTCCTCAAGCCTTTGGCTCGGCCAAACCCTACCCATTTACTCTCTCCACATCCCTCTCCTAATCCTAGATGATTCCCTTTGGGAATAATCCTTTCAAAGGAAGCCTTTAGGCTCAAATCAAAAGGAGTTACACTTTTATAGGTAATTCATTCTCTCTTGTTCATTTGTTTTATTTTGCTTCTCCAACCCCCTAAACTCGTTTTATTTACTTATTTTGTAACAACACCAGTATCTTAAATATACTAGGATGTTTTTATAAGATTTATTTGAGATAAACTCTCACACAACTACATCAAATGGTTAAAGAACATACTGTTTCCGTGGATGGCGAAATTCGGCCTCCCGAAACGATGATTGTTCAATACTCATTTAACACCTTTAAAGGTGGAAATTATGATGTCACTATGTTTATATATGTTATATAATATGTTTATTATTTCCTTAAGCTTCTATATTTGTCATTTATGGCATACCATTATTGTTTCCATTATGGGTAAACACGATATCTTCATTTTAGGAAGTGCGGACTACCACCCCCTGAAAGTGATTTGATTCGTTAATACCATATGTGGGATGTGTAAAGGATAAAGTTAATAATATTATATATGTTATTATACTGGAATTATAATATACTCTTATATCATTATGATTCCATTCTATAAAATACGAAATAGAAATGAAAGTATTGTTCATGCGTACGTACGGCTTACCATTTCCATGAACGGTGCATTTCATTTCTTACCTCTAAATGATTATGTAATATTATGAATACATGTATATTCTGGATATATATGATATATATGATATCCAAATTAGTAATGAAATTCTGGATATAAATAACCTTTGACCACACGAACAACATGTAATTGTAAGAAGTCCACTTTCGACTTAAGAACCAAATATCGACAAAACAAACATTATTAACTTAAATGGTTACATAATGTTTATAACATGGATATAAGTGATATAAAAGGAATAATGAACTTGAAAAAGGTTCTTAAGAAATTATAAATTAACTCAAGTTTATTATTCAGGACATTAAAGAACGATGGAGTCAAGTCGGACCTGCGGTAAGGGAATTCGTCTCAATCTCCTACCATTGAGGCATATTTCGTATTGTACAAAACTTTATTTTATACGGTGTATAAACCCCTTTGACTTTTACTTTTATAAAAAAGGAATCTTTTTCTACGAATCGTTTTACTAAACGAAAAAAAGGAATGTTTTTTTAACGTACGTGGTGACAACGACCTTTTCCGCCGCCGCGAGTATAATTTGGTTTTTGGCTTCCTCAACAAGCTGTAATGTTTTTAAAATGAAATAAATACCATATACTCTTTTATGTATTTGGGTATTGAAAATGTTTTTGATAATGGATTCTATTATGATATATTGTGATTGAAATTTGGAAATTTTATCATTCCTTTATATTGGTTTTATGTTTTATGATTTTATATTGGTACTTGGACATTTGACGGGTGGTTACGTGATAAACCATATGACGGGTGGTGCCGTGAATACCAGGACGGGAGGTTACGTTATAACCTCCAATGCATTGAGTATGGAAGTCGGCCGTATGGCTATTCCATTAAGTATGTATGGAAATTGGCCATATGGCTATTCCAATAAGTGATAAGTGTGGAAGTCGACCATATGGTTATTCCACTTATGTATGTTTATGTCCCAAGTTACCTTTATATATGTTATGTGTTCTTCTTATGGGTTTTATGGTTTTCCTTTGGTTACAAAAAGGTAAGTAATGATACTTTATTCAGTGAAGAGTTTTTACTACTTCATGAAGGTGAAGGTGTTACTTTGATAGAGTATACATGGTTTACTTGATGTTTGAAAAACTAATAGTTTTCATTTTTTTTCGTGTATCCCTTTCTGAGCTTTTTATGCTCACCCCAAGTTTTTTTGAAATGTTTTTCACAGGACTTAATGTGGAATAAGGTCAAGGATGGGATCAAGGGAATGTCATGCTATATAAAACATGGAACTATACATGTTTCTTTTTAAGAGTTTTTTTTATTATGGAAACTTTGTAGAAGTGTCTACTTTGTAATCTTTTGAAATGTAATAGTTATGTTCTAATTCTCTAAAACTATAAACCTGAAAAGATCCTCAATGTGAATTATTCATTTAATTCAATATTAAGTAAGGTTTAAGGCCGGGGCCTTATAGTTGGTATCAGTGGTCGGTTTAGACAACTTTAGGAGTTAGAAAAGTGTTAAATTATAATATGATTGAAATGATATAGCATATACGGATTACCATGTTTCTTCGCCTAAGATATTTCTGTGTTCAGAATGGTTTTCCGCAGAGAAAACAAATCAACTATGTTGGGACGACATCAGGAGGAAGAAAACCTTCCAAAGCAGCAACCTGAGATGGTCGGAATCGGAACTGAACAGTTTGCTGCAGTGATGACACAGTTGACTCAGGCTATAAATGGTGGTGGTATCCATGCACGAGATCAGCCAGATCAACTACAGAGGAACATGTCAGTGGTGGAACATTTCATGAGGCAACATCCCCCATCATTTAGAGGATCATCTGAACCTGTGAAAGCTGATGGGTGGATTAAAGCACTGGAGAATATTTTTGATGTCATGGGGTGTTTAGAACATCAAAAGGTTAGTCTTGCTGTTTACCATTTTGAAGGTGAAGCTGATCAGTGGTGGTCGATGGTGAAAAATACCAGGGATAATGATGAGATTGAGGATCTTCACTGGGACGAATTCAAAGTTATGTTTCTTGAGAAATATTTTCCTAAGGTGGTTCATCTTAGGATGGAAAAAGAGTTCCTAGAATTGAGGCAGGAGGATGATTCAGTGGCTGCTTATGAAGAAAAGTTCACTCTATTGGCAAGGTATGCTCCAAACTTCATACGAGATCTTGATAGTAAAATAAACCATTTTTACTCAGGGTTAAAGCCAAATTATCGAAGGGATTTAGCTTCTCGTGAGTTCAAAAGTTATGAAAAACATGTTCGATGTGCGGAGAAGGTGGAAATGGAGTTTGCCGATGATCAGGTGTTCTATGACAAACAACAGAATAAGAGGTCTAGTTGGCAGGCAAAGGGGAAGAATTCATCAAAGAAGCAAGGAGGTAAGAAAACCAAATATCCATCCTGTGAGAAGTGTGGTAAAATCCATCCTGGAGAATGTTTATCCAAGTCTGGTAAGTGCTTTCAGTGTGGTAAGTCTGTTCATATTGCTCGTAACTGTAAGGAAGATGATCAAGTAGGCAATGAAAAGCCAACGGTAAGATGTTTTAAGTGTAATGAAATGGGTCATTATGAAAACGAGTGTCCAACGAAGAACTCAACTGGGGGAATGTAGCCAGACTACAAGGAGAAAGGGGTGGTGAAATCCTTTGCAACAACTTCAGCAGATGTTGGGCCATCAAATGAAGTGGTATCAGGTACACTGTTTGTTTGTTCAGATTATGCCAATGTGTTGTTTGATTCAGGGTCTACACACTCTTCCAATTCTGAGATGTTTTCTAGTAAATTGGAAATTCCATATCAAGATATGAATCCTGAACATATGGTAAAAACACCCGGAAGGGAACGTTGAGGCAAAAAGGAATTATAAGAACCTTCATATCCTTGTGTGTGGAAATAATCTACCAGCAAACCTTACTGTTTTCCCTCTAGTAGAGTTTGATGTTATTTTGGGCATGTATTGGCTTTCTGTTTATCATGCTAAGATTGACTGCAGAGCTAAAATGGTTTCTTTTCATAAAGATTTTCAGTTTATGTACAAGAATGAACCCTTGATTTTGATAACATATCAGGAAGTTGAGAAACTAGTAAAATATGGAAATGAATGTTACCTTGCACATATTGTTGAAAATAAAGGAATTGTTCAGATTAATGATGTGCCAGTGGTAAATAAGTATCTTGATGTTTTTCCTGATGAGTTTCCTGGTATTATTCATGATCGGGAAGTTGAATTTAATGTTGACTTAGTTCCAGATTCTAAGACAATTTCAAAACCCCCTTATCGAATGGCTCAAGTTGAACTTTTGGAGTTAAAGAAACAATTGCAGGAGATATTAGATAAAGGTTTCATTCGACCTAGCACATCACCATGGGGTGCTCCGGTCTTGTTTGTTAAAAAGAAAGATGGATCAATGAGACTTTGCATTGATTATAGAGCCTTGAATAATATTACTATTAAGAACAAGTATCATTTGCCTCATATCGATGATTTGTTTGATCATCTCCAGGGAGCTCAGTATTTTTCGAAGATTGACTTGAGTTCGGGGTACCATCAGTTGAAAGTAAAAGAAGCAGATGTTCCGAAGACAGCGTTCCGTACTAGATATGGCCATTATGAATTTTTAGTTATTCCTTTTGGGTTAACCAATGCACCTGCTGTATTCATGGACCTTGTGAATAGAATTTTCCATGATTTCTTGGATAAGTTTTTGGTTGTCTTCATCGATGATATTTTGGTGTTTTCTAAAAGTAAATAGGAGTATGAAAGTCATTTAAGGGTTATCTTGCAAACCTTAAAAGAAAAGAAACTATATGGAAAATTCAGCAAGTGTGAGTTTTGGTTACAACAAATCTCTTTCCTATGTCACATTGTTTCAAAAGATGGAATAACTATTGATCCTACTAAAACAGAAGTTGTTGAAGAATGGCCAAGACCCATAAATGTAACCGAGATCCATAGTTTTCTTGGTTTGGCAGGTTACTACGGAAGGTTTGTTGAAAAATTTTCATGGTTATCTAGTCCAATGACTAAGCTAACTCGTAAGGGTGTTAAGTTCATCTGGACAAAAGAATTTGATGATTGTTTTCAGGAGTTGAAGAGAAGATTGGTGAATGCTCCAGTTTTGGATATTCCTTCCAGGAATGGTGAGTTTGTTATATACAGTGATGCTTCGTTGAAGGGACTTGGCTGTATCCTTATTAAGAATGATCAGGTAATTACTTATGCTTCACGACAGTTGAAAACTCATGAGGTAAATTACCCTACACATGATTTGGAATTAGATGTTGTTGTCTTTGCTTTAAAAATTTGGAGGCATCATTTGTATGGAGTGAAGTGTGAAATATATACTGATCAAAAAAGTTTAAAGTATATATTCACTCAGAAATAATTGATCATGAGACAGAGGAGATGGCTGGAATTGATCAAAGATTATGATTGTACAATTCATTACCATTCGGGAAAAGCAAATAAAATGGTTGATGCTTTGAGTCGAAAATGTAATGCTTCATTAGCAATGTTGCATTTGGAACGTGATCCTTTGGTTAAAGATTTGATGAACGTTGGAATAGAAGTTGTTGGTACAAGATGTTCTTCTGTTTTGTTTCAGGTATCAGTGAAATCTTCTCTATCAGACAGAATCAAGAAAGCACAGAAGCGAGACAGTGAGTTGCAGAAAAAGTTAGAGCTGGTTCAGAAAGGTAAGTTCCCTGATTTCAACATTGATAGTGATTGCGTTTTGAGATTTGGGAAGATATTGTGTGTGCCTTGTGATTCACAGTTGAAGAGAGAGTTGTTATGTGAAGCTCATAGTTCTCCGTTTTTAGTTCATCCTGGAAGCACTAAGATGTACAGAGATCTGCGGGAGTATTACTGGTGGGATGGAATGAAAAGAGATATTGCTAATTTTACTGTGAAGTGTTTGACATGTCAACAGGTTAAAGAAGAGTGGCAGTTATCGAAAGGGATGCTTCAGCCTTTACCAGTGCCAGAGTGGAAATGGGAAAACATATCCATGGAATTTTTTGTGGGATTACCGAAGACATCTCGAAGTAATAATGCAATCTGGGTTATTGTTGATCCCTTGACTAAATCTTCTCAATTCCTTTATATACGAGATACTTTTTCCCTAGATCAACTTTCCCCTTTGTATCTTAAAGAGATAGTCAGGTTACATGGAGTTCCTCTCTCCATTGTATCTGATCGTGATCCCAGGTTCACATCTAACTTTTGGAAAGGCCTTCAGAAGTCGTTGGGTACTGAATTAAATTTTAGTACAGCTTTTCTCCCTCAATCAGATGGGCAGTCAGAACGAACAATTTAGACATTGGAGGATATGCTACGAGCTTGATCGATGGATTATCAGGGAAGTTGGGACCAACATCTTTCTTTGGTTGAGTTTTCTTATAATAACAGCTTTCATTCCAGTATACAGATGGCACCATTTGAGGCATTATATGGGAAGCGGTGTCGAACTCCAACATTTTGGGATAAAGTGGGTGAAAGGAAGCTGATGGGACCAGAATTGGTAGAAGAGATGGCAGAAAAAGTTCAGTTGATTCAGAAGCACATGAGGATCGCTCAGAGCAGGCAGAAGAGTTATGAGGATAACCGGAGGAAGGATCTATCTTTCGAGGTAGGTGATCATGTTTTTCTCAAGGTTTCTCCTTGGAAAAGTGTGATGAGATTTGGTAAGAAAGGAAAGCTGAGTCCAAGGTTTATTGGACCATATGAAATTCTGGAGAAAGTTGGATCAGTTGCTTACCGAGTGGCTTTACCTCCGAGTTTATCTCAGGTACACAATGTTTTTCATGTTTCAATGTTGAGGAAGTATATGCCAGATCCATCTCATGTTTTGAGTCCAGAGGTAGTTCAGCTGGAGGAGAACCTATCTTATGAAGAACAACCAGTCCATATTCTTGACCACAGGGAGCAGGTGTTACGGAATAAGGTGATTCATTAGGTAAAGGTTTTGTGGAAAAACCATGTGATTTAAGAGGCAACATGGGAATCTGAAAATGCTATGAGGGATAAATACCCCCACTTATTTTGATAAGTGAATAAAATTGCGAGGACGCAATTCCCAAAAGGGGAGAAGGATGTAACATCCTAGGTAATTAAAGAATAAAGAATTTTCATATTTATTAATATTTATGAATTAAATATTAATTTTAATTAAAAGGGGTTTATACGTTCGATAGCGTACTCGATATGCAACGATGAGTTTCTTTGAAAACTTACGTTGCACACAAGTAATAAAATAATATTATTTTAAATGTTAGTTAACAAGTAGCCGTTGTACTGGCGGGAATGGATATAAATAACTAAAATATGATTATATATGTTTTTAAATGTTTTTAAATTTACCCAATAAATGATAAAGGCTTAAAATACGGAAACAACTCAATTTTAGGCATTTATACCCTAATTTTCACTAATGGTTCACTTATCACCTTTTGATGGTGAACCGTCATTGAATATAGTTTTGATCAATCTTATAAATTATATTGGACCAAAAATAACTCTTCTTTATAATCGGGAAATCAAAATTTACTTTGTGTAAATTTTTGGTATCTTTCTGATAAAGTTCATTTTTTTAATGAATAGTGTAAAAGGTTGTATTTTAATTCAAAACCTCTTTTTAATCTAATTTATTTATATGATTAGATTATCTTTTTAATTGGATTTAAAGTGAAATTAGAAAATATTTTTACCATTAAATCCAATAGTGGTCGTTTGAATTAATTTCACTTTGAAATCGGACTTAAACTAGTGTCAATCTTTTGATACTTATTGTTCCATAAAAACACGCTATTTGCTCTGACAACGGGAATTAATTATTAAATTAATTAATGCAACTTATATATTTTTAATTTTGTAAAATTGACTTCATTTTTTAATTCAGAATATTAAATATAGCTTAGGGTGAATTTTTGGTTTTTTTCTGAAAAACTTCAATTTTTTATGAATAGTGAAACCACTAAATGGTACTGATAAAAACTGATTTTTCGTTTAAATGAAATTTTACCACTTCTGTGTTTTGAATTTCAAAAATAATACATACATGGTTGTCATTAAGAAGTAAAATTTGGTTCAATGAGATAAAAATATTTTTTTGGTGAATAGTAACTTATTAAGTTTTTCATCGCGATTAGAGGTAATCACTGCAATTTAAGGCAAAAATGATATTATAATAAAATGAAAATACCTTGAAACATGTCATACCCTTATTTTATGTGTCATGGCCGACCAAGAAAATCCATGGGTCAACTTGGGGACCCCATGGAGCCACTTTGGTTGGGAAATGACATAAATAACTTTTTATTTAATGTTAAAGTAAAAATGACACACACATGAAATGTTTTACTAAAACAATTTTTACATGAGGTTATACAAGTCATATTTTTGATTATAAATATTAATTTGAAATCTAAAAATATTTCCTACATCATAGTATTTTTTTTAAAATTTTTAGACTTTAAATAAATTAAATTATCTATGACATCATGATGATGCAGCGATGACTTCATTATTTAACGATTTAAATAAAATGGAAAGATAATGTAATATCTAATACCTACACATTTCCAAAACCTATTGGATGGGAATATTTCGAAGACTTATAATATTATCTTCGAAATATATCAATGTGGGACCTTAGAAATTAGAAACACTTTTGAAAATAAAATAATAGTTTCATGATTTCCAAAAGTGCCCCTCCTCTCCTCTTATAAAAGGCCCCCACCTCTACCTCATTTCACACACTCCTCAAGCCTTTGGCTCGGCCAAACCCTACCCATTTACTCTCTCCACATCCCTCTCCTCATCCTAGAGTATTCCCTTTGTGCATAATCCTTTCAAAGTAAGCCTTTAGGCTCAAATCAAAAGGAGTTACACTTTTAAAGGTAATTCATTCTCTCTTGTTCATTTGTTTTATTTTGCTTCTCCAACCCCCTAAACTCTTTTTATTTACTTATTTTGTAACAACACCAGTATCTTCAATATACTAGGATGTTTTTATAAGATTTATTAGATCTACAATCTCACACAACTACATCAAATGGTTAAATAACATACGGTTTCCGTGGATGGCGAAATTCTGCCTCCCGAAACGATGATTGTTCAATACTCATTTAACACCTTTAAAGGTGGCCATTATGATGTCACTATTTTTATATATGTTATATAATATGTTTATTCTTTCCTTAAGCTTCTTTATTTTTCATTTATGGCATACCATTATTGTTTCCATTATGGGTAAACACGATATCTTCATTTTAGGAAGTGCAGACTACCGCCCCCTGAAAGTGATTTGATTCGTTAATACCATATGTGGGATGTGTAAAGGATAAAGATAATGATATTATATATTTTATTATACTGGAATTATAATATACTCTTATATAATTATGATTCCATTCTATAAAATATGAAATAGAAATGAAAGTAGCGTTCATGCGTACGTACGGCTTACCGTCTCCATGAACGGTGCATTTCATTTCTTACCTCTAAATGATTATGTAATATTATGAATACATGTATATGCTGGATATATATGATATATATGATATCAAAATCAGGAATGAAATTCTGGATATAAAGAACCTTTGACCACACGAACAACATGTAATTGTAAGAAGTCCACTTTCGACTTAAGAACCAAATATAGACAAAACAAACATTATTAACTTAAACGGTTACATAATGTTTATAACATGGAAATAAGTGATATAAAAGGAATAATGAACTTGAAAAAGTTTCTTAAGCAAGTATAAATTAACTCAAGTTTATTACTCAGGACATTAATGAACGATGGAGTCAAGTCGGACCCGAGGTAAGGGACTTCGTCTCAATCTCCTTCCATTGAGGCATATTTCTTTTTGTACACAACTTTATTTTATAAGGTGTATAAACCCCTTTGACATTTACTTTTATACAAAAGGAATCTTTTTCTACGAATCGGTTTACTAAATGACAAAAAGGAATGTTTTTTTTAACGTACGCGGTGACAACGACCTTTTCCGCCGCCGCGAGTATTATTTAGTCTTTGGCTTCCTCGACAAGCCGTAATTCTTTTAAAATGAAATAAATACCATATTCTATTTTATGTATTTTGGTATTGAAAATGGTTTTGATAAAGGATTATATTATGATATATTGTGATTTAAATGTGGAAATGTTATCATTCCTTTATATTGGTTTTATGTTTTATGATTTTATATTGGTACTTGGACATTTGGCGGGTGGTTACGTGATAAACCATATGACGGGTGGTGCCGTGAATACCAGGGTGGGTGGTTACGTTATAACCTCCAATGCATTGGGTATGGAAGTCGTCCGTATGGCTATTCCATTAAGTATGTATGTAAAATGGCCGTATGGCTATTCCATTAAGTGATAAGTGTGGAAGTCGACCGTATGGTTATTCCACTTAAGTATGTTTATGTCCCAAGTTACCTTTATATATTTTATGTGTTCTTTTTTATGGGTTTTATGGTAATACTTTGGTTACAAAAAGGTAAGTAATGATACTTTATTCAGTGAAGAGTTTTTACTACTTCATGAAGGTGAAGGTGTTACTTTGATAGAGTATACATGGTTTACTTGATGTTTGAAAAACTAACAGTTTTCATTTTTTTTGTGTATCCCTTACTGAGCTTTTTATGCTCACCCCAAGTTTTTTTGAAATGTTTTTCACAGGACTTAATGTGGAATAAGGTCAAGGATAGGACCATGGGAATGTCATGCTATATAAAACATGGAACTAGACATGTCTCTTTTTAAGAGTTTTTTTTATTATGGAAACATAGTAGAAGTGTCTACTTTGTAATCTTTTGAGATGTAATAGTTATGTTCTAATTCTCTAAAACTCTAAACCTGAAAATATCCTCAATGTGAATTATTCATTTAATTCAATATTAAGTAAGGTTTAAGGCCGGGGCCTTATAATAAAGACAACAAATAAATGATCAATATAATCTCTAATGACTATATTCATAAAAATATTAGAATATAGTTGGGAAGTAACAAAGAAAAAATAGGATCACTATTAATTAATATTATACATACCTTGTTTGGAAGGATTTTTGTGGTATTTATTCACATTTGGGCCTTAATTTATAGTACCGACTTCAGAGATCTACATTTAAAAATTATTTTTCTCCACATAAATGAGAAACAAATATAATAAATATATGTAGGGTGATACTTATTCATGATTGTGGTATTTCATAATTCTTGATATGTAATACAAATATTGATTGATACATAATTTCTCTTAAAAAATAAAAGGTCCAACATAAGTGATTCAAATGGATAAATTAATCACATATAATTATTATTATGGATCTTCTTTTATCAATTCCTTCAATTTAATATGCACCATTCTGTGTAGAGTATTGTAAATAAGTGTAACACCACATATAATTTATATTTAAAACTCATAATCATGATTCATCAAAATAATATAAAATATTCCATAGTGAAATCAATATACTCTCTATAAATAGGATCATATTATATGTTGATTGTCTCTACAACTATCTATGATATACACACCTTTTTAGTTGGAATCCTGATCAATTGATGCATTCAATTTCAATTGGAATCACATATTTATCCTTTCACAAATAGAAAATATAATGATGGTAATTATATCATATGTGAATTCCCATACCAAATAATTGATAATATATTTATTATAAGGAAGATAATCTATTCCCAAAATAACATCAAATTCAACCACATATATAATAATGATATTTTTATGTAGATCATTCCCAGAAAATCAATCAGAGGACAATCATAGACTTGTGATAAAATAATCATTCCATTATTATTTCTCAATGTTAATTAAATATATAATCATTGTTATGGTATTATGATTTAGTTTTTAAATTATTAAATAATAATGTGGGTAATATCTAAAATCAAATAAGTAATTAGCATTTCTTGATTGAAAGTTTGATATACATTTCAAAACATTGTTATCAGAACCTGCGTCTGAAATAATGATTATATGATATTTCAATTTTTCTCGAGGAAAAAATATTATTTAAGTTGAACAAAATTACTATCATTCATATAAATATTTATAATATTATATATAATTATAATAGTAAATTATACAACCCAATTTTCTATAATATTAATTTTTTTAATACCATAGGTGCTACATTCATTGTTTTTCATGGTCATTTTACAATGAATATTCATGATCTTATAAATATGATATAAATAAATCATCTAAAAAATTATAATAATTTAATTAATATCATAATTTTTGAATATATACAATATTATAACAATTATTTATCTTTGGGTGGTGCAAATGATTCACATTACATTAATGTGATGGCAGACCAATCGTACGCATGAGTGACAATATCATTACCATAACATGTTAAGGGTAAATGAGAGTATGATATATTAATTTAAAAATAATGATATAATTTCATATATATCATATGTATCAATTATTATAATATTTTAACAATCATTTTAAAGTGTTAGTGAAAAAAATAACATCGATTGACGAGGTGGTAGCCCACAATACACGGGATTGAAAACATCATATTATAAATATAATGGAATGATATAACGATATGTGGTATTATAATTCCATAAATATAATTATATAATATCATAATTATAAAATATTAAAAACATCATTATATCTATCTGTGAGTGGTGTTTACAGAAAATGAATTACATTATTTGTGAAGTTGTAGTCTGTTGGACTCAGGATCGTTGATTTTGTTTCTCATTTAATAAAACTAGATACAGATATAGGATATTAAATTATGATACCAAAATATCATTATATGAGATAATTTTTATTATACTATAATTATTTAATAACACTTTATGGATTTGGAATATGAAATTAAAAAAGAATCATCTTTTAAGAATATCACATATTCTTCGAGGAACCTCTTTCGGTTTGCTCCAAAATCATTCATGTGAAATAATTTTCATAAAAAATGGAGATATATTGTTTTTATAGGTAATAATGAGGTTAATTGGTTATGTATTGGATTAAAAATATGGATATGGATATTGGAAAAGTTGAGGATACTTCGTTCCCTTTTGTTAGTGGGGGAGGATAGGAACATGAAATTCTGGGAGAGAATTTATCACACCCATGTTATTATCATTCCAAATCCTAAAATAATGGGTGATTATCGATCCTTTGAGGAGATAAGGTTTAAATATATTAAGATAATAGGTTCTATAAAACTTTTCAGCTACTTGTAACACTTATCTTTTTTTGTTTAACCACATGGTAAATCAGTTTTTACCTCCACCACAATAATTATTTTTTACAACATTACTACTATTAATGGTAAATAATTAATTTTACATTATTAAATAATATAAATTATGAATATTCTAAGCATGGAATATATTATTCCAAATTCAATTCAATGTTGTGGATGAATCCATTTTATAATTATACCCACTAACATGATGAAAATCATGTTTCCGAAGAGGAAATTCTAATAAGAATAAAATGATTTAATACGAAAATTCAATATAAAATAAAACCCAATGAACTAAATTTTAGTGATTATAATATTATAAAAATAATTTTACTATAAACAAAATATAAAATATATTTTATCTTTGTATATAATTTTAAAAAAATAATGTTCTATGTACAAATAATTAATTTTCACTATTATTTGAAAAAAGATACATGTAATAAAAATCACAAAAAAATAATCTCAAGATAGTATATATATTTATATATAAATAATGGATTCATTTTTATAAAATATATTTTATAAAAATATAAAATTATTATTTTTTCATATATGCAAATAAATTGACAAAACCCTTTTCATGAAAAAATATATTTTCTTAAAAATATTACTATTGCATTAATATGAATCTTGTTATTTCAATTAATTGGATAAAAAATTAACATGTTTAAAATGTATATCATTCACAATTTAGTTATTCAACTTCATAATAAATATCTTAATTGAGAGGTTATAATTTTCATGTTTAAATAATATTTTATTATTGTACCGTGTTTTATTAAAACTCGGTGTTGCATGCATAACAAGATATTGAATACATATTCTTTTTTAAAGGGAAATAAATTGTAAATTATTATGTTTATAAATTATTACCTTCTTCCAAAAATATAATCCTTTAAAATATTTGGATATTACCTTCTAAATAGATGATGATATTTCATCTTCTTAACATTCTCCAGTTCATAGTTTCCTTACAAAATTTCTTGATTTCTCAAAAGTAATTTTGCAAGTAAAGTCATCTAATTCTTGAAAAAATTATCTCTAGTATCAAGAATCTCAATGGGTTCATACTTGTATGATATATTAGGTTCCAATTATTTTTCATCATTAATCAGAACATGTCATGTGTCTGGTATGTAATTCCATAACAATGAAACAATGAGCCCATCCATTACTTATGAGAGACTTGTTGGCATTCAAATTAGTATGTAATAATTCATATTAATTTAAGGATTTAATAGTGTATGATGTAACTAGTTCATAGATTTATCATATTATCGAACATTATATCACCCTTCCATTGAGGTACCATTAAGAAAACATGATTTCCTATATGAACATCCAAATCCTTCCTCTGATTTTCAGTTTAACTATTTTTCCTATCATTATATTCATTAATATGAGCAAGAATAGTATTTAACATTATTTTCATATCATCAAAAAGTAATGGGATTATAAATTTACATCATCCATCATCATTCTAACATTTTGGAGTCTAAAATCTATTTTTATTAAATTCATCATATGAAATTATTTATATACATAAATAAAAACAATTATTTTAGAAAATATCTATGAATGGTGAATAATGATCCCAGATACGTTGAATGTCATTAGAGAGTGAAATAAAAATGTCTAATAATGTTTGTATAGTCACCTAACACTATCAACTAGTTTGATTATGGTAGGAATTTCACAAATGTAGAGCAGTATCAAGATCCTTATAAATATTTAACCAAAATTTTTAAGTAAAATGGGTATAACAATATGAAACAATCCTAATAAGTTCTTTTTAAAGTCGTAAAAATTAATTAATATAAAAACCTTCAATTTATATAATAGATAAATATTCATTTATTGTGAATTAAGGTGTAGATTTGGTTATGTGATCAACAAAAATCTATATTGCATCATTATTTTTAGGACATCATTGTAGTCCTGTGACAATTTCCAAAGTAATGTCATAGAATTTCAATATAGGATGAGAAATATGTGTCATCACTCCCCTAAGATGATATATCATAGCCATTAATTATTAAAAAATGATAAATCATGAATCAAAGTCTTCAATTTCAGGAATCATGTTATCCCAATAAACATATCCCTTAAAATCCATATACATCTTAGATATAATATGGTGTATATGAAATTTGAGAAATTATAATTGTCCAATAACTCCCATTATTGATTAGGTATTGATGGAAAACATAATCTATTCCAAAATATATTAAAACCATCTTCAAAAATTATTTATGTTAATTTATAGACATTCACATTATTAATATTCTTATGGACTTTTGTATCATTATATTGAGAACAATTTACCATTCCTAATAAATATTGTTTGATAAAATTTGAATAACGTGTGATGAATCTGATTCCATAATAGTTATTGTACTTATAATGTCTATATCCATTAAATATTTATACCCCTAAATCATAATTTTGGTTAGAACTCCCTGATATTTCTAATTCAATGCTTCCTATAAATTATTTTACGTTCATAGGTGGTTCTATATTGAGAAATCATAATCATTGAGTTCTTTTTTCCATCTCCTCGGTATTATATTGATCTATTTCTAAGGAAAAAATGTGTTTTAGATTTTATGATCCATGTATATCTCGGATCATTGAACATAGAAAAAATTTGACTATATCTTCAAATGAAAGATTGCAATTTCCACCTAAAGAACATGGTTTGTATAGTTATGTTGACAAGTATTTTATTTTTGTAATATATATGTAATATATTTATCATTTTTCATTAGTATTAAAACAAATCACTTCATGGATGCATCATTATATATAAAAAACCAATAATTTCTTGATGGATGATTGTAAATCAATGAAATTTACAAACCCTCATTCAGTTCATGAAAACATTGTTCAAATTCCATTTTCCAAATTTACATAAACACTTTATGTGTATGTTGGGATATAGGTTGTCCAATAACGAAAAAATTATGAATGAATCGACCATATTAACCTACAAAAATAATGAAACTTTTTAACTTAGTGATGTCTAATAGTGTAAGACATTATCTAACTACTTTTTTCTTCACAAGATAGATTGAGAATCCATCCTTGGAGATAGTATAGCCATGAAATGAAACATAATGAATGCAGAAATCACTCTCGGAAAATTTCCCATATAAAAATTTCTTTAAAAGAGTATCATGAATAGTTTTTAAGTGATTTTCATAGCCCACACTAAATTTAGAATAATCCAATATATCATCAATGAATAAAACAAAAAAATATATCCTGATATTACTATATTAATATTTTCATTAGATCCATAGAAAATAAGGATAATTATTAATTACAAACAGAATTACTATAGAATCATAATGTACTTTCCTCATTAAATTTTTTTATTTGAAATAAATTCATTACTTTATCACGATTGAGGGCATACAAAAAAACATCAATATCTAAAAAATATTATTCTTTATTAAGTTTATTTAATACATATTGAATTGATGGATGATGCTACATGTCCATTATCATAATAACATGGATTTACCTATAATAAATGAACTTAGGCATGGATCCTTCTTTACCTTTGATGAATACATAAGGGGATCCCCTTGGGGATTCATTATGGTTAATTAACACCTAATAACTTAACTCCTATTGTTTTTTCTTCACCACTACTAATTCCATAGTGGCCACTCCATAGGGATTAGGGGATATTGATCTCATATCAAGAATTAAATAAATGTAAAACTTTAAATCATGCACTAGTGGATGTCCAGATAATTTCTGTAGAAATACATCAATGTATTCTTATATAATAGTTATATCATTAATTTTACTAATACATTCTCTATCCAATGATTTGGTTTTATTTTTGATCTCACGGATCAAATTAAAATGAGGTAATGGTATAGGATATAAACATAACTCAGATGATGAATTCTCCCCTATAAAGATAAAAAAATCTTTATCTTCATCACAAAAATTATTCATTATTCTTGAAATAATTATTTTGCATCATATTATGATTAGTAGTAAATAATAAAGACTATATCACTATAAACACAAGTATGATCATAAGATAAAAAAATAAAGCATGCTTATGTGTCTAAATATGGACTTCCAGAGATGTCCTTATTATAGAGACATATATAATAAGAGTTTTGAATGATAAATAACTTCTTAAAGGTCTAGGTAAATATCTAAATTTCTTATTAAACATGGAAAATATAAAAGAGTTTGGGGATTGACAATAAAGTAAAGAATTTTTTAAATTTTAATAAGTTATTATAGTACATACCAATAAATAATTTTTTACTTCCACCTCATAAATGGGTATCACAAAATAATTCCCTTCATCTAATGAACTCTTTAATTATAAATTCCCTTGACACTTTGGTAATTTTTTTCACAGTTCATCAAATCCCAATAGGTCAAACACTAAATATCAAATTTTTACTACACCCATTTTCATTATTTATCCTAATTAACCTTATCTCCTCACTTCTAAAATACTACTTATCCCATAAGTCATTTTTGAGGATGATTCTTTCCATTGTTCTTAGAAGATAAAATATTTTTCATTCTTATATTCCTCTTTGATGCATTCCCTTTTTAGTGGTTCTCATTCGAACACTTATTTTATCAATTTCCCTTTAACATGTTGGATCATCTGAATTACTACTATATTTTATGGAACATAAAACTATTTCACTATATGAAGAAAATGTTTTAGAAAAAAACACACTTAGGAAACTTTTCTTAATCCCTTCAATGAAGTGGGAATGTTTACACTCTGTATTGTGAATATAATACATATCATACCCAACTAACCTTGTGAGTTTATCCTCATAAAATAAACTCATTATTATTCTTTTATTTTTTATATGTGTAAATTTATCTTATTTTATGTTTGTTTCTCATGAGGAAAATATATCTCAAATAATTTCCCCTTAAAAAGATTCTAGTTCCATGACTTTTATCTTCATCTCCTCCCTACTATTCTTTATCCACAATGAAAAATGATCTTCCTAAAATTTGACCCAATACACATTAATTATAACCATTTTCTTTAAATTTAATACCATTTCCACAAGTATATTATCAATAGAATTAATCCATTTATTTGATACTATTGTATTTGATGTCTCGCCATATCATGTGGGCTTCGATCCTATGATGTGATCCAACATAGTCAAATAAAATAGTGGAAAATGTTTATCTATGTGAGAGTAGTTATTCTTCATCACCTTATTAGGATTTTTTAAATAGTAACGATCTTCTAAATTCCAATTATAGTTATATTTTCTTGCTCAGTAGTTTAATTTCTATATTGGTAATGAGTATTATTACCCTTGTTTCTCCTGAGTTATATTTCTAAATAATGAAATATACTATATTGGCTAATAAAATACTGAAGTTATAATCATAATTTATAATTAATAATATTATGTAATCCATAACATAAATTAAAATTTTATTTATTTTTAATTCCTTAATCATAAACATGGTATCATTTTTGATATAGTTATTTTCAAATAAATCATAATGAGCTATAATGAAAATGTGAACTATCATAAGAATATCAAAAAAATGATTCAAACCTGGTGTGTTGTATGTCCCATATTCATGTATGATGTAATGTTTAAGATATGCAGAATTCACCATTCTCAATGTTATAATTCATAAGGACATCTATTCTGGAACAACTTTTAAATATATTATCAAAACAATGATATATTTCGAGAAACAAATAATCACTTCCTCAAAAAAATAGGATTTTCTATTATAAATATGCTCATTGAATATAATGATATCATGTTCTATAGTCTTTAATTTCCTTAATCAAGTTACCATAATTTATAATAAGCCTGCTCTAATATCATGTTCAAAGAACTAGATTATAGTTATATGAAATTGGTTCCTACATTATTTCATTAACATTGATAGAAACGGTGAATCCTAAAATAATAGACCAATTTAAATGTATTAGAGAACAAAATACATACTTAAAACCCATTTTACAATGAGAAAATAAAATAAAACATAAGAAAATTATATTCTTAGTAACATTGAATCTCATTTAATGGATCCATATTTATAAATGGGAATGTAAATAAATAATTGTGAGCCCCAATTCATTTTAATGACTATAGACTCTAGAATCTATCATGAATACAAAATCATATTCCATATGTAATGGTAGTTAACTAAAAACCCATTAAATTTAACTAATAAACATAGAATTAAATAAGGCATAATCAATATGGATTCATAACCAACAGAACACCCATGAAATTTAATTAAAAAAACAATATGAAATGAATCAAACGAAAATATTTATACTAAAATATAAGGTATAATAATAATTGGATTATTAATGAATGAAATGCTAAATTATTAGAATTCATGATCACAAGAATCATGATAATACTACATTCATCGCCATTTGTAAGAAAATTTAAAATAATGTGTAAAAAACACCTTCTGATATGGTTGTCAACATTGTCCCATTAAACCTATTGATCCATCGTGGGGATATATATTACCTATAACCACAAATATATTTATTTAAAAATAATATCTCATAAATATAATATTTTACTTTACCAATGAATTTATATTCCTAATCACCAAATATCCATAATGATTGAATAATACAGATTTAGAAATGTTTCCATAGCTAATAAAATAAATTTACAAGTAAACAACATTGCTAAATATCTTATATAAGAAAAAATAATATATAACATTCAAGTAAATAAATATTGAATATAGATGTAATTTTTAATAAAAAATTATCATAATAGAGTGATTGTTTCAAAATAAAGTAAACAATATCAAAAGGAATTGATCCTATACAATAATAATTACCTATTTGGTAGCCTTTAAATTATTACATGTTGAAAAATAAACTTCAAATGAAAAAATTATCATCAATGATAAATATTATTTCATTTCAAATACATCAATGGGGTGGTATGTAAACCATACAAAACTGAATATGTGTATATTAAGATGTTTGTCTCAACTAAATAAATCATGAGGAAATATCCTATAAGAATTAATGACATACACGTGAAATAAACATAGAATAATAATTAAATTTTAATATAAAATAACATTAATTATAATGCATGAATGATATTACATTTAAATGGGGATATATATTCCCCATATAAAAAACGTAGGGACACAACAATAAGATATGCCTCATTAAAAGGAAACTGAGCCAAAGTCCCAGACCAGACACATTAATTTAGTGTAATTTACATTAAACAATATGATCCTCCTATAACATACTACCACCCATTTTTTGATAATATTTCATTGGTTTCATTGTTTCGGCTGTTAATTGCCAAGATTTTCATTCTTGTTTTGTATTGAAAGTTATGGTTCTTATACAAAGAAAAAAATAAATCAAATCCATAATTATTATAAATTAATAATTTTATATTTACACATTATATAAATTATTTTAATCATTCATGAATTGTTTTGAGTGGAAAATGAGTCTCATCGCTTCATTGAGACAGTATGTTATATGTACACACGAGCGATGATGTCATTCGAAATATTGGTGAAAGTTTATGGGTTTATATGATATATTAATTTTAAATAATTGATATCATGTCCAATATATCACAAATATTCATTATATATATCCATATTACATTCTATGTAATGCATTAGTGAAAAATGATTCACATCGCCCCATGAGGCTGTAGTCCCCTGTACATCCGAGAGACATTATCATATTTTATATGCAATGGAAATTTAGAAGTTATTTATTATTTTATAATTATATATTTATATAATGTAATATATATCACATATATTCATTAAATATATCCTTATTTCCTTTCATATGAAGCATAATTTGAAAATAAATCACATCTTTTTAGGTGGAAGTAGTCTGTCGTACATTAGAGTCATGTTATAGTATATTAAATTGAATTTAAATTAAGAATATATATATTATTTTATAATAAAAATAATATAGTTAAATCAATAAAATTATATAAATAATATTAATAGAATAAATATATCTGATCGTGAGAGGTATTGATGGAAAACAAGTTACATTGGATCGTGAGGTGGTAGTCCACTGTATACAAGATGGAAAATTTCATTACCAATTTGATTGAAGTGAAGATGGATATTGATTATTACATTAATATAATAACATATATGAATATGTTATATATATTTGTTATTATACTAGAATTATTGAACAACATTTCAATTAGATGGAATAAGAAATAATATAAAAATTATCATTTAAGAATGTTACCTCTTCTCTAAAAAATCTATTTAGGTTTACCCAATAAACCATCCTAGGTTGGATTTATAATAAATCAATGGGATATAGTATTTTTTCATGGGAGTAAATAAGTTATTTATAAGTTATTCACTAAAATAAATGGTGGTAATATGCGATGAAGGGATGAGTGGGGTGTCCATTTATTTGTGGCGGAGAGGAAACACATGGATTTTTTAAAAGAATCAATTAAAATCACATTAATATCATGATGAAGGAATCTAAAATGAGTATTTATTGAAACCTTTGTGTGATTGGTTAATCATATTTCCATATAATGGGTTCTGTAAAAGTATTTAGGTCATTATAACACTTATATATATAGTTTATCCAATGGTAAATATGGTTTAACATTAATTGTAATAAATATTTTTTGATTATTTTGATATTCATTATAGTCATAAGTTTCATTTAACTTCTTAGATAATATAATTACTGTGTATTGAAAATATTTAATATATTTTTCCAAATTGAATTCACAGATGAGGAATAATACATATTTAAAATGATAGAGTTATATGTGATGAAAAATATGGAATCCAAAGGGAATTGTTTTAGGTTTTATAATGGTTTAATATCAAAATTCATGAAGAAGTTTATTCCAATTAAGTAAATTGTATTTATTATATAATAATTGACAAAATAATAATTTAAAACTAATTTAAAATATAATTCAGTAATGTAAATAATTGAAACTAAATGATAGTTTTTTAAAAATTAGAATATTAACTGTTAAATGAATATGGATATTTAAAAATAACACCCCAAAAATCAACCTAAAATAATTTTGATATAATAAAATAAATAAAATTATCAATTTAGTGAAATTTATTTTCTTAAATGGTTAAAAATTAATAATATAATCAGTTTTGAGGAAGTAACAAAACTTTTTTCATTGAAATAAATCAATTTTTCTGAAAATAGTTCTTTTACATATAAATGACTATTTTTTTATTTTTAATGTTTAAATAACCATAGAATTTGTAAAAAAAATTAATTTTTCATAATTTAGTTTGTAAAATTAATAGTAACTAAATTAATGAATAGGTTATAATGGTCATGTTTAAATAATATTTTAATAGTGTCACATTTTATTTATACATATTATTTTGGGCATCAAAACAATCAGATGAATTAGATTTATTTTATAAGAAATATAAATTAAGTTATTTGGTTGCAATATCTACTATATGGTGTCAATATCTTGATTATTCAGAGTATTTAGATATCACCACTATTTGGTTTCACATTAAACTGATAAACTGAAAAAGATACATTTTGATTCTTTGAGGAACCCAACATATCAGATATATTCTATAATGAATCTTTCATTAAATTATCAATCAATGGGTCTAGGGGCCTAATAAATTATAGATTCTTTATTCAAATAATATTATTTTTTATTGAATTATTTGGTTATAGATGATTATTTCACCATTTTCTATGGTATTAATCATTTAAGGATAGTGTTAGTTTTGTTATATTAAAGATAAAATCACATATCAAACTATAAAAACTGTTTGTTTCTAATTTTTATGGTTATTATTTCCATAGTTCCATAATAATTCCTTAGTAATATAACAAATTTGAGGAACTGTTATTGAATATACATAAATTGGAAAATAAAACATGGAAAGCCATATAATCATAAAAATATACCTTGCCTTATAATAGAAATATTTTAATTATCTTTCCACTATAAAACTCATTTGTATCCATAAATTCACATTCCTCTATTTCCATTATAACAAACTAAACAATAATGGAATCTAAACATTATTCTGATACCAACTATAGAATTCTATACAAATTCACTCTATAATTACTAAGGTAATAAAAAATATTTCTTTTCATACATTCCCATGGCCATTAAGTTATATAGTTTTACAGTATTATTAAATCCATTGAATTATAAACTACATACTTCGACTTAATATACATTTTTTCTAAAAATGAATGTTTTTAATGTGATACAAATCCATTATTCAATTAATATATCCACAATTAAAAATTAATTTCATTTTTTTTCTTAATAATCCTTAAAAAATATAATTGAATTTGAGAACCTAGTATGGGAAATTAATTTTTAGTAATGTGTACATAATTCATATAAACTCCGTATTCTGAAAAAAATATGAAATATCTTGAAATAGTTTATTCTTTAATGTATCAAGCTTATATCATGTAAATACACTCTTTAAGAACCTCATTTCCAAAAATTAAAATTACTATTAAATTATGAAATAATGAGTTGGAACTGTAATGAAATAATCATGGGTGATTTTATTAGAAACTGGTATTCAATCATAATCACTCACATTTTAATAAAAAATTATTATGAAATTCAAATATAATTTATCTAGAGAAGAAATCATTACCCAATGCATTGGAGGGTTTTTTTCCTAGCCTCGTAAATCATCATCTAAAATGTTGAATAAATATTACATGAATAATACAAAATGGATATTTCCTGTAATCATTTAATGAGTGAAAATAATAAAGAGTTCATTTTAATTGTTAAGAAAAATATTTCTTGTTAACTGAAAAAATTAAGAAGAAATGGTTATTATGCTTCTAGTTAAAATTAATTTAAGACTAAACAATCCCAAAAAAAGGAATAGATCATTAGTATAATAAAAATAAAAATATAAATAGTATAATTCATAACAACATATTTTATAAAATAATGAAAATGAGATCGGGGATAAATTATAGAAATAGGTACTCATTTTAGTGTTTTATAAATAATTTCCATTTTGTAAAACATGAAATAGGATTTAATTCATCATTTATAAAGAAATTCAATAAAAAATAATATTACTATATGATATAAAAGCTATATTTACTAGATAATATACAAAAGAATAGTTTTAATAAGAGGATAATATATGAGTGGAAATGTTAAAAAAATTCATGTTATGGATTAAAAGAACATTCCCCTTACATTGAGTGAAGAATCCCCTCAAAAAACATATAACCATTAAAATAAAAAATTTATATTATTTATTTACCTTTTATAACACCTTTTACTATTAAATTAACATATTTTTTTACATTAATTTCATTCATAATCAAGATTCCATAATTTAACTCATTTTTATTGTTCACATGGGTTGTTTTCAAATCAATCTGTTCATTACATCCAAAGCTAATATGGTATAATAATAATATTACAAAATCATTTTCCATGTCTCAATAAGATCCAAATTATTTTATGTATAGTTTATATATTATTCATGAATCAATATATTTTTTTATGTCATAATGTTATTAGCATTCATATAATCATTCTTGAAAATAAATTTTTATTTATCAAAAATGATAATATTGTATACAAATAATTTAATGGTAAAATCGATAATTTAAAATTAAAGAACCATAATCTATAATATTAAAAAACCATTCATTTGGTTAAATTGAATGTTTTTTTGTACAGATCCCTGATATGGTTTTGGGGAAGGGAGTATAGGATATTTGGAAAATCTACAACTATAGGTGTTTATTCACAACATTTGTCACCTATTCATAGTGGTTAATGTTTCATATGGTTGATTTATATATTAGTCATTAGTTTTTAGTATATCTCACACATTATTGGAAATTAATTTCTTTTTATTAATGTTTATAATGGAAATTATTATGGGATTTATAATTAAATAATTTTCCATGTAAAATATTTTTTTCACATCTTGAATGGCCATCGGGGATTCTTCGATCGGGTACCTTGTTTTGTAGAATATGTGATCGACATAATGTTCTGGTAATTTCCTCGAAATTCATGTTGTGAATATGGATATTTCTATTTTTTATTTAAATTATATATTGCCTCTAATTTCCCTCATTCTCCATTTTATTCTCTCAATCATCAAGTGGATCATATCTACTTTTGAGTTCCCTAACATCATTTGATATTTGGTGTTTATCCTTGGATTCCTGGGAATCAATATTAGTGATTCTCAGGGACTTCTTATACTTTTTTTCTCAATGATATTATGCATCTATCTGGATATATTTAAATTGCTATCATGTTTAATGTTATTGGTTAATTCAGATATGATTTTTATGATTTGTCCCTAAATTTACGATTCATTTAAGAATTCCATATGGAGATGTAACCCATATATCATCCTTTATTCATTGAATTTTCAAAACATATAAAGAATATTATATTGAAATTGGGGACCATTTCATCACACCTTTATGTTAATATGTCGATTTGTAAAAAAATTTCTTTACTTTTTTGGAATTTTTCAAATTTTCATAATAATGAAAATAATTCAAACAAGTGAATTATGTTGGTATTAATGTCATGAATATATGGTTACTTATTTTCATCATGTTCATGATTTTATTAATTTATATATTATTTTTATTCTACAATATAATATAGTTAACCACTGATTTGATAATAAACATTAAATGTTAAAATATGTAAATCTAGTAAATGTTAAAGAAAGAGATGATATTATTTTCTTATTTTTCACATGATGTGTGTGTATCAATGGATTTAGTTGCGTTTTTCATGGTGGGATTAGTGGTTTTTTTGTTAGGTTACTTTTCTATATATGTCTTGGTGGTCATGGTTGTTTGAGAAATGATTTCTATGGTTGTGATGAGGTAGTTCGGTATGGTGATTTTGAATCACAATTTAATAAAAATGAAATAATATCGAAATTTTCAAATGTGATTCTATCTAATTTCATGTTGGTTTGTATATAAAATAGTGTTTAAATGAATAAATAACTGTGGATACTTTATTAAATGGAATAATTGTAAATTTAACCTACGGAATGACCAATTATGTGATTCTTTTGTTTTTTTATTATATTTAGTGTCTGGTGGCATGATAGTAGCAGTGACTTAATGGTGGTTAAGGTAGTGTTTCTTGTGTGAACCCATATATATGGTCATGGTTTTGGCTACTATAAAAATGTACCCTTTTTAAAAAAAATTCTCACCCCAACCTAGTTGTATAGACATACCAGAAACAAAATATTATTTATATTATTTCACTAGTACTGATGGTTTAATATCCCTCCACTATGCGCACCCTTTAGTGGTATCTCTGGGTTATACTTGTGGAAGAAGATTTTTTATGAGATTGGTGTCATACAGTGTAAGAGGATGAAAATAGGTTGATATCACATGCTACAATGATACCCTGATTCTATGATTATCTTATACAATATATCAAGAATGTATTTAGATATGTGATATGTGGTTTATTTAATGATACATGATATATTTTTTGTATAATTATTGGTGGATGTGGAAGAGATTGGAAAAAAGGATGTATTATCATTGGGTGAGAGTATAAAATTCATTTGTAAATGATTGTGATGAGCCTAGGGTTATATTTATCCCATTATTATTTAATTTAAATTCGATTCCTTATTTTATGAGTGAACCTTACTGAGTCTGGGGGACATGTGGACCTGTGTCGATTCTTGTTATATTGGGTGTAAACTATCATATTATTATGTTATTTTCCATTTTTCATGAGATTCTATGTGTATAATACAACTAATTATACATGTTATACTCACCCGGAATATATATAAACAATTTTTTTGGTTTTTATGAGGGATTTAATGGTCGATTTGGTCAGTATTAGCTCAGAGTAAGAGTTATTGCAGTCAATAAAACAAGATATAATTCATGGAAAATTTTATCATTAGTGATGTTAATATCCATTTATAATATTTCATGTTGAATATTTCAATAATGGGTTATTAATATATATTTTTATTTTATTTTCTTCAAATATGTTTTTATGTTTGGGATAATGGATATTGATTGAAATTTCCCACATTTTGGTGTTGTACCCTTGTTGTATTTTTCACACCCTAATCATACTAGAGACAAGACTCAAGAATCAAGTCATCACTTCACTATATACATTAAAGTGGTACTAATGGAGGGGATCATGATGGAGTTGAATAAGAGGTGAATATTATGAGATATCATGTAGTTTATAATGTGGAACTAGTGAGGACTACATGGTATTTGAAGGAAACAATGTTAACCAAAATTAGTATGTGAAGATATATGGTGAGACTAGTAGAGAGACATTATTTTGGGGTTCCATGTTATATACTGTAAGGACCTCATTAAATCCAATGTATAAGGGAATGTGTAATTATTTGATGGGTAGAGACCATGTGGAGGAATATACATCATACATGTATGATTTTTTAAATTGTTTGAAACTGGGAATAAATTAATTAGATTATTAAATGTATCAATGTTCGATTAATAATACTATTCATATGTGTTTTGATTTAATTTTATAGATGTTGGTTGGTCACTTACCAAAAGTGGTTTGAGTTTGGGAGGATCAGTAGTCGTACATTATTTATTGTTTCAGTATTGATCCTTATCATGATGATGACCAATGGTATCAAATACTTTGAGGCATTCAAATTCAAACCTGATAGAAAATGGGGCCTTATATATGTTCTAGTGGTGAAACACTAGATAGAGTACTAATTGATCACTTTAAAATTGATACATTATTTGGAAATGTTGTTGGTTCCCCTTACCATTAGCTAGTTTAGTGAAGCAATATGAAATTGGTGGATGTTGTACATATGGCTATTGAAGGAGAACAATGTTTCAGGTAATATATTTTAGATTTAGTTTATGGATGAGTTCATTTAGATGGTGGAAAATTTGGTGAAGAAGAATGAGTTTCGATGTCTTCAAGTTGTGATCCTGAATACCAAAGATATTGTGATTATTTTTTAAGATGTTCTCAAATTCTCCCATAGAGAAATTTTATTTGATAATAAATAATAATATTATTTGGATGATGTGATACACCCTAATAATTATTTTCTAGATTCAAAATATAAATTTAATAAATATATGTATACGGTAAAGAAAAATTGGATGATAGAGTTGGTGCATGTGTTGGCAGGAGATCCCCAAGTAGAGAGTTAGAATTGAAATTTTAGGGCCACATCATCAGATAGAGGATTACAAATGATATTCTAATTTAAGTTCTATTTTTTCTGAATATTCCCAAGATATCACTATCATACTTCTTAATTAGTCGTAATTCCTATAACTATACAATGTCTCTCCTATTTCATTTGTTTTTGGAGGCCTTGGTCAATACAAGTACCAAATCAATTCAATCATATAGAACTATCTTGGTATGGGTTTTTAATTCCACTTTTTATATGGACCCAGCCTTATTATATACATAATATTGAGTGTAGTTTAGAAAACACTTCCTTTTACATTGAAGAACTTTTCAAGTTTATAGCTTTAGAGAATTAGGACAAAACATTCAAAATATTACACGTTATTATAGATTGGATACCATAAAAACAGTTTCCATTTTTCTCAAAATATAAAACATTAATACATAAAACAAGACTCCTTGACAATTCTTCAAAATTTAACGTGTCTTACTTCCTTGTATTACACTACCATTAACCTGTGAAAAATTATTTAAAAACATGGGATGAGCAAAAAGCTCAGTAAGGTATGAAAAAGGAAGGAAAGGTAACATTAGTCCATGAATACTCGTAACGTATGAAAACATTTTCAGAAGACATGCTTGTCGCTCAAATATACTTAAGCTGTGTAACATGATATTCAAACAAGATAAACACAAACATGAGAACATAAATATAATCATAGAGGTATCTTGGGGCATTACTTACATAATCTTGTGACCATTCTTGGGTACCTTATAATTTGTAACCCTCACTCCTACCTTACTTTGTGTATCCATCACAGTTACACTTGGAGTAACCATACAAAAACCTCCAACATACTCATACCCAATGCACTGAAGGGAAATATAGGTCCCAACCTTCATCATAAATAATTCCCATGAACCAAAACATAATCATTCAAAATGAATAATTACATTAAAACATTACTTTGGAATTTCGTAAAACTGAATTTAAAACGAGTATTTTTAAAGAAAAGCACCTTATAAATATCATACTATTGAAGAGAGACATAATAGAGTGGATGGAGTATGTATATATACTATAAATACATATAATAAAACATAATATAGTCCAAACCCTATCACAAAAACAATTTAAATTTCACATAAATGATGAAGTACAAGGTTAACCCCAAAGAATGGAAATAGGGTTAAGAATACTCTTACCTCAGGTTTGTATTACTTCCAACTTGTTTAAACCTCATGTATAATGGTTAAAAGGGTGTTATTAATTTTTTACAGAAACGTTTTCATGTTTATAACATCTTATATGATCAATTAAAAACATCAATTGACCCTTAATTGTTTGTATTTTTCCCTTTGCACTGTTTGTGGGTGAGTTCTTAACAAGATTTCCATGATTGATTCATGATGAACATTCATATCGATTGGAAGTGAAACATCATAATTGGAATGAATTAGTATTTACATATAACCTATATCATAAATAATTCCATTTATAATTTTTAATTCTTACTTGAGGATGATTCATAAGTAAGAACATTAATGATGTTCGTTTAGATCCTTCTAGTGGTTCTTTGATAATAACAACCTCGTTTTTTCTTATAAATTATAACCATGAGTAAAAAGAATTACAGAATCATGGGTGAGTCATAAAACATATATTATAACCTGGTTCAACCATATATATGGTTTCATGACCAAAATTGAAATAATTAATGGAAATAGAAATCACATCATCCACGATGTCGATAATTCGACAAAAATGGTCACTGTTTTTAATCTGTAAATAAGTTGTAGAGGAGAAGAATAAAGATGTGTAATTTTTCATAAACATGATAAAATCCAGAGTATAAATTATTTCTGGAGATTTCATGCCTATTGGGTAAGGATATATGAAAAATGAATAAGGAAGGAGCCCAAAATAAATGAAAAAGTGATAAATCGCTTACAAAAACATTTTGGCAGCCTAACGAATCCACAACATGGTTTTAGAAAAATATTAAAAAGAGATAGGACAAGGTTCACCCATCCATAAATGAATCATAATATAGATAAGATCCGGAATAAGAAGGATATAAGAACATGGTATAAAAACTTGAAAATTATACCACATAAAAGTGAATTTGAAAGGAAAAAAGAATGAAATTGAGAATTTTCTTACCTTGTAGAGTAACCCTTAGAACATGAATGTTGGGACCTAGGTGGCCTGAGGAAACCTTGGGAGGAATAAAATGAAGGAAATGAGGCTATAGATTCATTGATGTAGAATTGGCAATGAATTTAATGAAGGGAAGAGTTGGTATTTATAGGAAAAGTGATGGATTATTTTAATAATTTTCAAGGGACAGCTCATGAGTGGTATTTACAAAACCATGGGCTTGCCCATGGTATTTTCCCATGGTATAATTATCTTGGTACAACACACATATTATTTAACTATACACAAGTCTGCCAGATTTATGACATCATTATTATATCATTAATTATTTCATTAAGTCACCGAAACTAAAAACTGAATTTTTTACTATTCACCGAAAAGTCAACTGCTGCAAAAAAAATTCCCAAAATTCACACTAACCATTTATCGATGTGTATATTGCAAAAATGAAGTCCATTTTTTGAAAATAATTTTCTGAATATTATTAATTTAATATTTAAATAAAAGAATACTTAATTCAAAAATTAACAATCTAATTATGTAACTACTTTTATATCAAAATGAAAAAATAACCTAGATGGTATTATCTTAAATCCTTAATAAAATAAAATAAAAATAAAATTTAAAATTCATTAGGGTCATATCACTAATCATATTACTATTCGTAAGGGTAATGTTACTATTCAACAAAAAATAAGGTGGTTCCAATAGACTCAAAATAGCATACTGAACAAAAATGTAGATGATAGTTTCTTGAAATTCAGAACATAGAAGTAAAAAAGATATGTTTTAAAGGCTAATTAAAAATATCTATTTAAAACAAATTTTCATGCATTTATATTTATTTTAATAAAAACATGGGGTGTTAAATTATTCCCTCCTTCTTGAAGTTGCGTCCTCTCAATTTTATTTACTTATAAAACAACTGAGGGTATTTTTATCTCATAGCATTTTCAGATTTCCATGTTGCTTCTACAACCATGAAATTTCTCCACAAAACCTTTACATAGTGGATTACCTTATTCTGCAATACCTATTCCCTTCGATCAAAAATCTAAACTGGTTTCTCTTCATAAGAAAGGTTCTCTTCCAGCTGAGCTGCTTCTGGGATCAAGACATGTGATGAATCTGGCACATACTTTCTCAACATCGAAACATGAAAAACATTGTGTACCTGAAACAAACTCAGAGGAAAATCTAAGAGGTATGAAACAGTTCCAACTTTCTCAAATATTTCAAAAGGACCAATTAACTGTGGATGTATCTTTCCTTTATTACCGAAACACATCACACTTTTCTAAGGAGAGACTTTAAGGAAAAGATGGTCACCTACCTCGAAAGAGAAGTCTTTACTTCTATTATCTGCATAACTTTTCTGCATGCTCTGAGCTATCCTCATGTGATGCTAGATCATCCTCACCTTCTCATCCACTTCTTCATCTAATTCTGTCCCCATCAACATTCTTTCACAGACTTCATCCCAAAACGCTGGAGTCCGACACTGCTTTCCATACAAGGCCTCAAAAGGTGCCATCTGAATACTGTAATGAAAACTGTTATTATAAGAAAACTCATATAATGAAAGATGATGATACAGACTTCCCTGAGAGTCCATTGAACAAGCTCTAAGCATATCATCCAGAGTATGAATCGTTCGTTCTGACTACACATCTGATTGAGGATGAAAAGGTGTACTGAAATTTAACTCTGTGCCCAACGACTTTTGAAGTCCCTTCCAAAAGTTTTAAGTGAACCTGGGATCTCGGTCAGATACAATGGAAAGTGGAACTCCATGTAACATAACAATATATTTTAGGTACAATTGAGAATGTCTATCCAAAGAAATTGTATCTCGAATTGATAGAAAATGTGAAGACTTTTTTAGTCGATCAATAATAACCCAAACTGCATTGTTACCTCGAGAAGTCTTTGGTAGTCCCACCACAAAGTTCATGGATACATTCTCCAATTTCTACTCTGGCACTGGCAAAGGATAATGGTTCCCCTTTGGTAACTGATGCTCTGGTTTAACCTGTTGACACATCAAACATTACACGGTAAAATCAGAAATATCTCTTTTCATTGCATCCCATCAATAATACTCTCGAAGGACTCTATACATCTTAGTACCGCCATGATGAACAGAAAATGTAAAACTATGAGCTTAACGCAAAAATTCATTCTTCAACGGAAAATCACAAGCCACACACAAATTTTTTACAAATCATACAACACAAAATTTATCAATATTGAATTCTTGAAACTAACCCATTTTATCTAATTCTACCTTTTTCTATAGCTCACTGTCTTCTTTCTGCGCATGCTTAATTCTATCTGACAAAAAATATTGCACTAAAACCTGAAACAAAACATATGTATTCCATGCACCAACAAATTCTAAGCCAAAATTCCTCAAATCATTAATTAAGGGATCATGTTCTAAACGTAGCATGGTTAATGATGGATGATGTTTCCGACTTAAGGCATCTGCCACTTTGTTTTCTTTTCCAGGATGAAAATTGAGTATGCATCCATAATCCATTATTAGTTCTAGCTATCTTCTCTGCCTCATGTTTAATTCCCTCTGAGTGAATATATACTTTATAATTTTATGGTCAGTATATATTTGTAATTTGGTTCCGTATAGATGATGGTCCGTATTTTCAAAGAAAAAACTATAGCTGCCAATTCCAAATCATGAGTCGGATAATTATCTCATGAGGTTTAAGTTTTCTCGAAGCATAGGCAATGATCTGATCATTCTGCATCAAAACACAACCGAGTCACTTCAAAGAAGCATCATTGTAGATGACAAACTCACCATTCTGGGAAGGTAAGGCCAAAATTGGAGAATTTTCCAATATCTTCTTCAGTTCCAGAAAACAAACATCGCATTCCTCTGTCCAAACAAATTTAACCCTTTACCGTGTTAACTTAGTTATTGGGCTAGATAACCATGAAAAGTTCTTAAGAACTCGTCATTGATAACTTGTTAAGCCCAGAAAACTACGAATCTTTGTAACATTTGTGGTTCTTGGCCATTCATCAGCTACTTTTGTTTTGGCAGGATCAATTGTAAGTCCATCCTTATTTACAATGTTCCAAGGAAAAGAAATCTATTACAAAAAAAATCACACTTTCTGAACTTTCCATATAGTTTATTTTCTTTTAATGTTTGTAAAAAACCCTTAGATGTTTTTCATGCTCCTCTTTATTTTTAGAAAATACCAGAATGTCATCAATAAATACAACCACAAAATTATCCAAGAACTCATGAAATACTCTATTCATAAGATACATGAATACTGCAGGTGCATTAGTTAATCGAAACGGAATAAAAAAAATTCATAATGCTCATATCTAGTACAGAAGGTTGTATTCGAGATGTCATCTTCCGTCACCTTTAGCTGATGGTATCCGGATCTCAATTCAATCTTGGAATAGTACTGAGCTCCCTAGAGCTGATCAAACAAGTCATCAATATAAGGAAAAGATACTTCTTTTTAACAGTGATGTTATTCAAAGGTCTGTAATCAATAAAAAGTCTCATGGAACCATATTTTTTTTAACAAACAATATAGGGGCTCCCCATGGTGAAGTGCTATGATGAATGATGCCTTTGTCAAGAAAATCCTGCAACTAATTTTTCAATTCAAGAAGTTCTATTAGAGCCTTACGAAATGAGGTTTTGAAATCTTCTTAGCATCAGGAACTAAGTAAATTGTGAAATTGACTTCTAGATCAGGTATGACATCGGGTAACTCATCAGAAAAAACAACAACGTATTCATTTACCACTGGCACATAATTAATTTGAATAGTTCCCTTTTTTTCAACAATATGAGTAAGATAACTTTAATTTCCATCTTTTAATAGTTTCTCAGCTTCCTAATATGTTATCAATTGTATGGGTTCATTCTTATATACAAACTGAAACACTTTCTGAAAAACAACTTATTTAGATCTACAATTAATCTTAGCATAATGATCAGAAATCCATTCCATCCCCAGAATAACATCAAATTTGAATAAGGGTAAAACAATAAGGTTTGTAGGTAAGTTCTTTCAACAGAACACAATAGAAAGATTCTTATAATTCCTCTTTTCTGTAGCATTTCCCCCTGGTGTATTAACAACAACTTCGAGCGTCATTTGTTGTGGTGATATTTCCAATTTACCAAAAAAATTCTTAGAGATGAAGGAATGTGTAGACCCTGTATCAAACAAAACTTTAGAAAAATCTGATTCAACAAACAATGTACCTGATACAACTTCATTGTATGGACTGACATATGCTGATGCAGTCTTAAAAGATCTCACTACACCTTTCTGCTTGTAGTCTGGATTCTTTGCATCATTCGGATCTCTCTTTGGGCAACCGTTTGCATAATGACCCATCTCACCACATTTAAAACACTTCACAGTTTTCTTATCAGGATTATTCTTAGGATCATTTTCATTGAAATTTGGGACATATGTCCAAACTTACCGCATTTAAAACACTGACCATTTTTTCTAAGACATTCCCCAGGGTTTTTCTTTCCACACTTTTCACAAACTGGAAATTTTATTTTCTTACCATCATATTTCTTTGGTTGATTCTTACCCATTTCTTGCCAACTGGACAACTTCTTTTCTTTGTTTCCAAAATGCACATGATCATCAGTAAACTCCATCTCTACCCTCTCAGCATATCGAAAAAAAAATCATAACTTTTGAATTCAAGAGAGGACAACACCCTTTGATACATTGGATTCAATCCTGAGTAAAAGCGGATGACTTTTCTATCGAAATCCAAAATTATATTTGGAGCATACCTCGCCAGTCGGGTGAATTTAGCTTCATCCACATCCACTAAACCTTCCTCCTTGTGTTTCAATTCAAGGAATTGCTTCCCCATTCTTAGTTGCAGCACCTTTGGAAAATATTTTTCAAGGAAAAAACTTTTAAATTCATCCCACTCTATGGAATAAAAATCCTCTCTACCCCATATGTTCCTTACAATTTACCACCACTGATCAGATTCCCCTTCAAAACGATAAATAGATAGACTTACCATTTTATTATCTGAACATCACATAACATCTAATATCTTTTCAAGGGCTTTGATCCATCCTTCAACTGCTACTGGGTTAGAAGATCCATTGAATACAGGAGGATGTTGTCTCTTAAAATGTTCCACTACTATCATGTTCTTTTGTGGTACTTCTATTGGTTCTCTTTCAAGGATGCCACCACCATTTATTTCCTTAGTTACCTGATCCACTACTATCACAAAATTCTTGGTTCCAATCTCTACCATTTCGGGCTGTAGTTTTGGAAGGATGTCATTATTTCGGTGGCTCTCCACTTCAGTATCCCTATTCCTTCTGCAGACAACCATTATGAACAAACATGTCTTAGATAAAGCAACATGGTAATCTTTAAATGCTAAAACATTTCATAAATATAGGTTGAAAATCCTTTATGGTATTCAACTAACATCACCCTAACCCCTAAAGTTCTCTGAACCATCCTCTGATACCAACTATAATGACTCAGCCTTATTACATACATAATATTGAGTTTAGTTAACAAAACACTTCCTTCTACATTGAGTATCATTTCATCTTTAGAGATTTAGAGAATTAAGACAAAACATTGATAACATTACACATAGTTACAGAGTTGATTCCATAAAAAGAGTTTCCATTTTTCTCAAAATATGAAGCTTAAAAACGTAAAAAAAGACCTCTTGACCATTCTTCAACATTTAACGTGTCTTCCTTCATCGTATTACACATCCATTGACCAGTGAAAAATCATTTAACAACTTGGGATGATCAAAAATCTCAGTAAGGGATGAAAACAGAATGAAAGGGAACATTAGTCGATGAATACTTGTAACGTATGAAATCATTTTCAAAAGACATACTTGTAATACCCTGACCCCAGTTACCCAGATTCAGTGTATTATTGTAATACATTTGCATGATTACAATGAATCAAGTCCCAAAGAACCGATCAGTGTTGCAGTCTAGAAAAATAGATTATATACATGAATGTTACATTACACTTTATAACATAAAAAACAAGATAAATAATCCTTTATGGAGCCATTATTCCCTTGGATTAACCCTACATATCAATCACAATACACTTCTTGGAATCCTAGGAAAAATAAAACATAGAAAGGGGTGAGCTCAGACGCTCAGTAAGGATAAAAATATAGCAGAAACATTCATAAATAAGAATAAACATTTAAGGCAATGTATAACGAAAAAAAGCCTTTTAAACTTGAACTACAGCATAATATGGAAAAAATATAATGATGTAATTCCATTTACTTATTCACATGAATATTCTACTAGTCTAATAATCACATTCAATATCACAAACCACTTTCATAATGAAGGAATGCATAATTCCAGACTATCATAACCACATAGTCATGGCCTTGGGACAAGACTACAAATAAGATTTTGTCAAGGCCTTGTTCCAAGACACTAGTTTGTCTCATGAGACCTACTGATGCATCGAGAAGCTATAGCGGGCTCCACCCCTCACTTATTAAGTCTAATTCATTCCTCAAATGAATAGGTTTAAACATAACATTAACATTCGTATTAAAACTAGCATACAAAATGTCAATACATTCTCCATAAACCATGAATGGTATAAAAATAACACATCCACAGTCAAACATAACACAAAACCATCAATACAATATGGTAGTTTTGTATCAAAATAAATCAACATAAAATAGGCTTAAAATCCATAAAATGTTTTTGATATAGATGAAATCAAAACTATTTAAGAGAAATATCGATTTTTTTGAAATCATTTAAAATTCACATAATTATAAAATAGAACATTTACATTGAAAATACCCTTATAATCTTGTAAGGGAGGCATCAAAAATTTTATATCGGCATAAAATATCCGCACCCTCCGTATAGTTAAAAAAGGCATACTTACATTAATTTTGTCGAAAAGGTTAAAAAGAACCTTGTTTGGAAAACAACAGAATGATTACTTTTTAAACATCTTATAAAAAATAAAACAAGGGTATAAATGACTTTATCCCATAGTCTGTAAAATAGTAATAATGATTTGAAATACATTTTTATGAATCATGGATGTGGATGATAAAGAGGTCCCTGTAGATAATTACGTATAAACAACCTCGGATAATGAAGAGATTGTGAAATAAACCCTTACCAATTTGGTATCTTACGAAACATACACCCCATGAAAGAGGTATAATATAATGAATATGTAAATACACATAAATTAATTTGTATTACACAAATAATACAATTTTGTGATGTACATACACCACACAAAAGTTAATAATGGCTATATGGCACGAATCTCACGGGAATAAAGAGTGAGATGAAAACCCCTTACCTTGTACTTTTCCTTGGTCAAGAGTACGGTAACCTCATATATAATGGTGAAATAATTTTTATTAAATTATTCAAGAATCATACACATTAATATGATATCTTTTATGATCTTCTAAAATTTCATTTTAGTATTATCATTTTTTCAGTGTTAACTGATTCGTTCTCCTTTATATGCTTGGTTACGTAAGTCATGTTTTTTTTGAATAGTTTATATTTGATTTATATAAATAATTATATTATGTCATTAATAATTATTTTTAACCATCAAATTAATATTATTCTTGAATGGATATGATGGAGAAATGAATCTCATCACGTTCGTGGAGACGGTAATTTGTACGTACGCACGACCGGTACTTCCATTCCATTTTTTATTTTAAAAGGAATAATAACCAAATGATACATATGTATATTATTATTCCAGTATAATAAAATATCTTATATATTTTACTTATGTTTATTAACACCATCCTTTATATGTTCCATGAATGGTATGAATGAGTCACATCACTTTGAGGGGGCAGTAGTCCTCACTTCCTCAATTGAAATTATCGTATATATATACAACATGAAACAAATAATGGTATGCTATAAAATGGAATTACGGAATCTTATGTATAAAATAAATATCATCAATACCATTTTTAATTATAGTTCCATCATAATTTCCACCATGAGATGTGGTAGGAGATAATTGAATAATAATCAATTCTTGATGCATTTGGTTTCCATCCACAGAAACATTATGTTCTTCACCCATTAGATGGAGGTGTGTGTAAGTGTAGTTCGAATACATCTCATAACAATATCCTAGTATATTGAGTATATTGGGGTTGTTACAAAAAAATAATAAGAAGAGAATAGGGGTTGGAGAATTAAAATAAAAGAAAAGAAGCGAAGAGAAATCGTTACATTTAATTTGGGTAACTCACATTGGTTTGAACCAAAAAGGATGCTTTAAGTGCCTTATGCCTAATGTAATGCTTCTAAGAGGAGGATAAGGATTTAGGGAGATTAATTGAGTAGAGGTTGGATGATCCAAAAGGCTTGAGAGGCGTGAGTAATTGGTTATAAGTGGTGTCATTTTATAAGGGGGAGGAGGGGCTCTTTAGGAAATATTGAAAATATTATTTTATTATATAATGATATTAGGTTTATAGAGGTCCAAAACTCATTAGAGATGTAGATAAGATGACTCATGATATAATTTAAATCATCAAATAACAATTGTACAGGTTTTGGGTATTATTGTAGTCTTTATAATCTTATTTATTTAAATCATTTATTAATGAGGTAAACACCAAATCATTATTGTGTCATAAATAATTCAGTCTATTAGATGTCTAAAAATTATAAAAAAAACACAATTATGTAGGAAATATTTTTATATTTGTAATGAATATTTATATTCGAAATGATAACATATATAACCCTATGTATAAACAATTTTTCTAAAAGATATATGCTTATGTCATTTTTGTATTTACTTTAACTTAATTAATATAAAGTGACATTATCACTCCAAAGTGGCTCCATGGGGTCCCAAAATCGACCCAATGATGCCCATGTCCGGAAATGTATCAACCAATAAGGTTATAACTCGTTTTATGGTAATTTAGTATTATTATAATATTATTTTTTACCATTATTTACCAGATTTACCCTATATCAATGGTAAATAAAATATTTACTGAATTAATTATTAAAAATGTCTAAAAATAAAAGTTATCTATTTACAAAATTTGGAACTCCTTATTCTAAATATGGAATCCATTTTTCTAAATTCAAAACACATAAGTGGCAAAAATTAATTTAAAATTAATTTTGTTGTCAAAACAAAAAGCGTGTTTTTAACAAATAATAACTATCAAAAGATTGACACTTTCTTATGTCCAGTTTAAATGTGAAATTATTTACAATGACCAACATTGTATTAAATGGTAAAATTATAATATAATTATACATTAAAATCACTCAAATTCAAAATTTATCACTACTAATTATTTCGATTAAAAAATTTGTTTTCAGTTAAAATATATTATTTTTCACTATTAACCCAAATATGAATGTTATCAAAAAACACCAAAACAATATTGAAAATAAATTCTTACATCCTGATTCTAAATAAGAAGTTTAATTTTTCAAATTGAATATATAAAAGTTTCAAATATTTGGATTTAAAAAGGCTTCGCCATTAAAAGGATGCAAAATTGAATTTTTTTTAAAAATACTTCTTTTATCTGAAAAATGTATCTGTTCTTACATTATGTCTGAGAAAATCATAATATGGATTCTAAAATTATAAGTATTATATAAAGTAAAAAATTCAGTTAATAATATTCATAAACTCTTTTGAACGGCTAGTTTGGTAAGTCATGGTGCGCTAGAACTCGGTGTTGTGTGTAGTGCAAGTTATTGAATTATTTTGAAAAAAAAACGTACTATGAAATCTTGGGGTGTTAAAATGGTTGTCACTCATATATACTTACTTTGTGTAACATGAGATTCACACAAGATCTACACAAACATGAGAACATAAATATAATCATAGAGGTATCTCGGGGAATTACTTACATAATCTTGTACCCATTCTTGGCTACCTTATAATTTGTAACCCTCACGGCTACCTTACTATGTGTAACCATCACAGTTACACTTGGAGTAACCATATGTCCAACCTCAAACATACTCATAAAGAATGAATTTGAGGGAAATATATGTACCACCATTCATCATAAATAATTTCCATGAACCATAACATAATCATACAACATGAATAATTCCATAAAAACATTACTTTGGAATTCCGTAAAACCGAATTTAAAAAGAGGTTTTTTAAAGAAAATCAACTTATAAATATTATACAATTGAAGGGAGACTTAATTGAGTGGAAGGAGTATTTATATATACTATAAATACACATAATAAAAAATAATATAGACATAACCCATAACACAAACAATTTAAATATCACATAAATGATGAAGTAGAAGGTTTACCCAAAGAATGGAAATCGGGATATGAATTCCCTTACATGGGGTTTTTCTTCCTTAAAAACTATTTAAAACTCCATTATAATGGTTAAAAGAGTGTTATTAATATTTTACACAAACATGTTCATGTTTATATAATATTATATGATCATTTCATAATATTATTTCACCCTTAATTGTTAGTATTTTTCCATTTGCACTATTTTTGGGTGAGTTCTTAACATGATTTCCATGATTGGTTCATGATGAACATTCTTGTTCATTGGAAGTGAAAATACAGAATTTTAATTTAGTATTATTTACATATAACCAGTAACATATCATTTATAATTATTACATGAGGATGATTCATATGTTAGAACATTGATGATGTTCGTTTAAATCCTTTTAGTGGTTCTTTGATAATAACAACCTCATTTTGTCTTATAAATTAGAACCTTGAGTGAAAAAGAATTCTAGTACCATGGGTGAGTCATAAAACATATATCATGACCTTTTTCAACCATATAAATGGTTTCATGACCAGACTTGAAAGAATTAATGGAAATAAAAATCACATCGTCCACGATGTTGATAATTCGACAAAAAAAGACATAGTTTTTAATCATTAAATAAGTGGGAGAGGAGAAGAATAAAGATGAGTAATTTTTCATAAACATGTTAAAATCCAGAGTATATATGATTTATGGATATTTCATGCCTCTTGGGTAAGTATATATGAAGAAAGAATAAGTAAGGACCTCAAAATAAAAGAAAAAGATAGAAATATCTTACAAAAACAATTAGGCAGCCTAACGTGTACACAACATGGTTTTAGAAAAATATTAAAAAGAGTGAGGAAAAGGGTCATACATCAAGAAATTAATCATAATTTATATAAGATAAATAATTATAAGTAAATAATAACATGGTATAGTAACATGAAAATTACATCACATAAAAGAGAATTTGAAAGGAAAAAGAAAGCAATTGAGAATTTTCTTACCATGTAGAGTAACCCTTAGAACAAGATGGTTAGGACCTTGGGGGATTGAGGAAACCTAGGGTGGACTAAAATTAAGGTAAGGAGGTCAGATATTCTTTTAAGGAGAATTTGGAATGAATTAAATGAAGGTAAGAGTTGGTATTTATAGGAAAAGTGAGGGAATATTTTAATAATTATCAAGGGACACCTCATGAGTGGTATTTACAAAACCATGGGCTTTCCCAAGGTATTTCCAAATGGTATAAGAAACTTGGGACACCTCACATGTTATTTAACTATACACAATTATACCAGCTTTATGACACTATTATTTTATCATTAATGATGTCATTAACTCACCAAAACAAAAAACTGTATTTTTTTACTATTCACCGAAAATTCAACTGTTGTAGAAAAATTCCCAAAATTCACCCTAACCATTTATCGATGTGTATATTTCAAAAATGAAGTCAATTTTTTGAAAATAATTTTCTAAATATTATTAATTTAATATTTAAATAAAATCATACTTAATTCAAAAATTAACAATTCTAATTATGTAACTACATCAATATCACAATGAAAAACTATCCTAGACGCTATTATCCTATATACTTAATAAAATAAAATAATAATAAAATATACTATTAATTAGGGTCATATCACTATACATATTACTATTTATAAGGGTATGTTACTATTCACCAAAAAAATTTGGTTTCAATATACTTCAAATAATATACTGAACACAAATGTAGATGACAGTTTCTTGTGATTCAGAAAATAGAAGTAAAAATTTTATGTTTTAAGGGATAAATAAAAATATATATTTAAAAAAAAGTTCTATGCATTTCTATTTATTTTTATAATAACATGGGTTGTTACACTTGTGGTATTATACTATATCTCACCTAATACAGTTTCAAATGTAGGGGATTCTAGATTATGTTCAGAAAAACGTTCCTACATAATTATTCTCTTCTAGTAGGAGGAGTATATGATAAAGGTTATCCCAAATATTTCTCTCGTTTTCATGTACCCATTCTAGAGTGTTGATGAGGAGAAAATTTTTAGAATGGAATTAGAGTGGAACAAATCTATATGACTATCATAGATTCATTTATTCTAATGGAATTCAAGGTAATTACATGAATAATTATTTCATTATCATCCTAGGTTCACTCTTGGAATTATTTTTAAAAAGAACACTAATTTTTTCATACCCATATAATTTTATGAATTATAAATGTAAGTGGATAGGATTCATATTCCCCTTATGTTATGATAAATATTACTAGGCCAGTATTTTTGGGAGTGTTGTGAATTCCAATTGGAGATGGTTCAAAATCAATCATTGAGAGTTTATATTTTATTGAAATTACTATAAGAAAATTAAATTGTGTACATGGATTGGTTTTATTCTATTTATTCTATGGTTGACTATATCTATAGGTGATTAGAGTTTTCAAACATGGAATGATGTTGATTGGTGATTTCCATCAAGTGATGATTATATAAAGGTGGTATGAATGTAGAGCCCCTTAATTATTTCATGATTGAGTCATTAATAGGTTTAGTTAGATATTAGGTGGTTGGGACCCCAATTGTTTTAGAGTTTTTGATGTTTTTTCTTAAAGAGGTTGCAATAGTAGCCTCTTAACCTGATGTGATGTTTTCAATAATTATGAAGATAGGTGATGAACCAATTTCGATAGCTCCTTATTGGATGGAACCCTAGATGTTTTTGTAGAAAGAAGTTTTTATTGATGTTAAGATACAAAAAGGATACATAAAAACTATATTGTCATAATTTGGAGCATTACTTTTTCATTATAATAGGTAGATAGTATATTCAAGATCAGCATAGATTACTAGTGGTTGAATCCAATTATGTTCAAGAATCATTACCCTGCTATAATAGTTTTATATTTCATTGAAATGTCCGGGGGAGCTCGTTAGTTTTCTATGTACAATATAAGGATATGGTATCATCAACAGATGTTGAAAGAGGTATATATTCATAATATTATTGTATGATACATATTTTGGAATATAATTTTTATAGTCAATACATTTACTATCATGGATTCACATTATTTGTTCATGGAGGTCATTATCTACGTATTTTATGATTTCATGGATATTTTCATAATAGTTTTACTTTAATAATTTATTATACAAAAAATGGTAGAGGAGGAGTATATTGAGCACATGGAGATCATTTTATAGACACTACAACACCCCAATTTTCATGTGAAAGAATCAATGTAGTAGAATTGTATGTGATAATAGTGTTTCATTCAGAACAAGTTGAATTTCGAGGGTGTGTCTATGGATCTAAAATGTTTTGTGGAAACTGTTTCATGCAAATAACCCATGAGAATCACATTGGTTCTTAGCATTCTTGGTCTGACCGGTTAATATTGAAGTATTTTTATCAATCATCTCTCTATACTCATTTTCATTTACTACCCTAACTATTATGGTCCTACAATTAATTTGGACTAATAAGAGATTAGATGAATCCAACTACATGAAAGAGAAGTTGTTAAATCCCATAGTTCTTCACATTCGTGAGGATAGAATAATGATCATGGTGTTCTTTGAAAATTCACACATATATTTGGGATGTTTTGTAATGTATCAAATTAAATAATATTTTTTGTTTTTCTGTGGTTATCCCCACATGTGCATAATAGTGTAGAAGTGGTATTTACCCTAAATATAGGGAGAAATTATCCAAATTGGTAATGAATTTTGGAATTCAAAAATTAGAAAATATTGATATATGTTGTCTCTTAACATGACTAGAATATATTACCACATAGTTGGATGGAATTTCTCTGGGACTATAACTTCATGTTCTCATATACTCATGAAATGATATAAATAATTGGTGATGTGAAAGTAGAATAGTGTGGGGGATCCATTCAATAATTTGGGGATTCCTAGAGGGTGATGGAATAATTATTGGATTTTCACAATAAGGAATGGGATATTTGTGGTAGAGGGTAAAAGTTCTAGAAACCCTCTTTGTTGTAGTAGGTGGAGTTTTAATGGTTAGTTCCATTGGTTGTTTTGATGAATGTATAGATCATTCAAGGGGTCTCCCATGTGGAATGGTCAACAGATGGAAAACATTTTGTTATGTTCAAGATAACTGTGCTAAACCCACAAGTTATTCATGAGAGAGTCCTTATCAAGATTTATAGATCTCCCATAGAGTAATAATTTACTGTATCTAGGAATTGTTATGAATTAATGTGGTTGTTTTGGTAGTGAATGATGATGTGTATAATGTCAAAATTAATGGATTTATGGATATACTTCTATAACCTAATTTTTTAAAATCATATATATAGATTTTTGCATTTGGATGTAACATAGTTGATATAGGAGTACATTTCTAGATTTTTCTAATAGAATACCATGTTCATAGGGGGATATAATTCCTTCAATGTGATTTCAGATCTATTGATATGGTTACAACTATTTATAGTGATTTTAGAGTCATATACCATTGATATGTAGGTGTGAAGGTATATGGATTATGTATTGAGGCTTCATGGATCATTATGAACAATAATTTGAAAATGAAATCCACATTTTACTTCGTGGGTCTATAGAATAATATAGTATTCACTTAGATCTCAATTTTTTCATATAACTTATTTCCAACCCAAGATAGTTAAGATGTTATATTATACCATCTAGAAACGAGACGATCTGCTAAGAGTAAGATTCCTGACATAAGTGGATCATGGGTGTGACACATATCATGGGATATGTTTTCAACAAATATATTTACCACTTAACTATCATTATTCCCAATTTTCAGAAACATTACAAGGGTGTGATGATCTTCATTGGGATAGACCAAGATTAGTGAGGGATCATTTCTTAGTTATGAAAAGGGTATATATTACAGTAGTGAAGATATAGGTCATTTAATTTTTGGATAAAATACATCCTAGAATGCCCAAAAGAATAAGTTGATCCAAGGATGTGGCCAATAGAGAATTGTTAAGTATACCATGTTTTCCAACTGGTTTTATATCTATGTGGTTAGTGGAGGATTGGTAGGTGTTGAAACATACCAAACCGGTTTGTTAGAAAATTAGTGTTTTTGGATAATGTTTGCAAGGTGACTCATCACTTTTCACCACCTCAGTTTTTAAATAAATTCATTGATGACATCATCATGTAATAGCTACATCAGCATCTTCACCATGCTTCATGATTCATGTAATATGGGGATATTGGCATCAAGTGTAATATGAAATTTATGGAATGACCAATTGAAGAATTAGTTTTGTTATAAAAAGATGCTAAAAGGGTGTGTTTCCCCATTTTTCTTGTTTTATAGAGACCTGGTGGCCAATATAAGAGTACACAATAGAGAGAGTCACAAATGTATTCAAAAGACAATGAGTTCTTTTGTTAATAATGTGTTTTTTATTTTTATGTGAGACATTTTTGAGTTCTGGTTGAATTCTTATTGTTATTTTTTTATTTAGGTTTATGATTAATTTCTATGGGTGATTAGCATTGAATTAATTTAATACATAAAATTATTATTCATTGATTCAAATATTTTTTTTTGATATATTGCCTTTTTTCAATGGATTTGAACCATGTAACGTGCAATTATTAAACCATCCATTCACACCATGAATGGGTTGATTTATCGGTTATAATTAAATAATGAAATCTCTATCATTTACATTATTCTCTTGTTGATTCTTATTAATATTAGTTAATTTTGGGAAACCTGATTTCCCCTGCTCTTTATTGTTCATATTTTATTTTATGGATTTAATATCAATGATTCTTGGTGATATATTCCTATCATTATCCCCCATTATAAAATATTTCTTCACGGATCGCACAGTGTTTGAGTAATTTTCCGTCGAGAGATATTAAAATTTTATATTGATGAGACATAATTTCATTTTTGAATTATTTGAGGATTCATTGTGTGGTTGTCGCCCAGTTTTTCAACATCTCTTTCACTTGAATAGAAATGAAAATCCATATGCTATTATTGATGTATGGGATCCTTGTTCACTCCATTATGTGACTTTTTTAGTTAAAAAGTGTTTTCTTTCTATTGGGTGATTTCGTTGAATTGGCATAATAAAGATAATAAAATTTCCTATTATAATTGAAATGGTATGGTATTATATGAATACGGTTACATGTTTTTTTTGATTTTATCTAGATTTTTATTTTTCATATTATTGTAATTAGGTTATTACTTATAATGATGGATTTATTTAAGACTACACAATAAATTTTTTTTACCTAACGTTGGTGAATGAAATGACGATAGTGAAATGTATCTTTTATGTTTGAAATAATTTCTATGCATAAATGGATTTGGTTGTGTATGAAATTGTGGCCTCATTGGTGTGTTACATGTGTAGTTTCCTATTTATGGATTACTATTCTTTGTTATTTTTGGATTAGAGAGATTGGGTTTTATCAATTGGAATAACTAACTAGTTTCTTGATCATTATATGGTGGAAATGTAATAATACTGACATATATAAATGTGGTTATGTGTAAATAATTAATGGGTATAAATTTATATTAATAAATAATAATATAAATCTTGCTGCCTATTTAATTAAATTAAATAATAGAAAATTTTGAATACCCAGACTCTAGTAACTATGATCAGGTCGCTACTTTATTACATTCACAAAAATCCAATAGGTCAAATTATAAAAGACTTATCTTTTTGGATTTTTTGTGAAATCAATACATAAATGATACCCATTTTACATTTGTAAATTAAAATAGAACACAAAAAAAGTAAATGGTTAAGATTCTTGAAACTCATTCAAATGATTTATCATCATAACCTGGGGAAAGGAAAAATGTAATGGGGAGCCCAAATTCTCAGTAAGGATTACATATAGATAAATATGTCATCACTAAAAAATCAATATTAAATTTTGAAAGTTAGATAACATTAAACAAATTTTTTTAATCAATATTTTGAGTATGAGATAATGTGTAATCAATACGGAATGTTAAATATCATAACACAAATTCCATTTAATCGAAAAACTGGGAATTAAATGAATCCAGATAGAATATGAATGTGAAATTATCTTGGATAAAATAAATAATTAAATTATTAGTGAAGAAATGTACTAATTATTGAAAATAATAATCTAAGACATCATTAACCTCGACATTCCAAACCAATCATATCATAGTAAAATAAAACATGTAAAAACTGATCTCATTTGGCCAACTAATTCTCCTCATGAGACCCTTCAATGCTTCGAGAAGATATCTATAACAAGAACCCACACATAAATTCAACATCAAGGAATTTCTAATATATAGAATATTAAATTTAATTCATTAATTAATATTCATTTTCATAAAATGTCTATATTGAGTATGGATACATAATTATAACTATTTCCCCTATTAATCATATAACATTCAACATAAAACCCATATGGAGAAAATCTATATGTTTTATAAATTAATCATATACAACATAAAACAATTTGTATATTTAAGAGAAATATAATTTCTAATGAAAAATGTTCACAGGAATGTGTCTTTTTAAGGATAAAGTAAACAATAAAAAAATATTGTGATCTTGTGTAATAAATTCAATACCCCATTTGTAAATTTTAAATCTAAACCCCTAGATTAATTAAAATGAATGGAACCATTAATAATAAATAATTAATTGTTATTCATTTTAAATATATAAATATGGATATATACACACCACTTAAAATTTAATAGGTATATAATAACAAATTTGACCCATGGAAATGAAAATTTAGAATCTCTCCATCACATAACAATTACCATTTGTTAATTTTTTATTAAACTCTTGTATAAAAGTTAAATAATGTTATTAATTTATAATGTAATCAAAATCATATTTATGATATCATAAACAATCATGTTAAAAAAATTACCCTTATTTATATCATGTCATATAAATTAAATATATTCCATAAATTTAAAATTATTTCCTTCCATGTATTTGGTATATGAAAAATGAATCACATCACTTCACAAGGGGGTAGTCCACCGCACACATGAGCACTATTATTGTATATTAAATGGAATGGAATATGAAAATTTATAAATTATATTACATATGATAAGTATTATTATCTCCTAAATATTTTATATATATTAAACACAACATTATATCAGATAACCATGGGTGTTGATAGAAAACAAAATCCAATTGTATCGTGAGACAGTAGTCAATTATACACACTAGCGAATGATTCATTTCCCATTTTATATATGATAAGATAATTTTAGGTTATTCAATTAAAATAATAAAATATCACTATATGGATTATCATTTTTTAAAATTATAAATATAGAAAATAATTAAGGTGTTTGAAGATGTAATATTATAAATACAACCATTTAAGAATGTAGAATCTATTCCAAATGTGCTCTTTAGGTTTCAAAAAAATCCATTGTACGATGGATTTGTAAAAAAAATCAATGTATATAGGTTATTTTTATATGTTATAGAATTTATTTGGGAGGGTATTTTCTGAATTTAATGGATTTGGAAATGTGATGTTGGTAGAGAGGGGGTGTCCTGTTATAAGTGGGGGAGAGGGCTCACATGGATTCATTTTTAAAAGAATTAATTTATCCGATGATGGTATCATTAAAAAACACTACATAATGGGAAAATATCATACTATAGAGTACATAAGATAAAATTATGTCCACATAATGGGGTTTTGAATGTTTGGTATGTATTTGTAACCCTTATATTTTTTTACCCCATTGTATTTCAGTTTTTTCCAAAACCATGGTAATTAATTTTTAATTACTTTTAGAATTCATAATGGGAAAATTTTTGTTTAAAATAATCAATAAAATTTAATAATATTATTAAAAATGTTGAATCCATGTTTCTAATTTCAATTAATATAGTTGCTGGAATCCAATTTAAAATTATACCTGTAGACATGATGAAAAAGTGGGGTTTCAAAGAGAATTTTAATAGAAGTATAATTGGAATTTGTATAAAATTTATTGATAAATTGATTACAAAAACCTATATTTTATTTATTATAACACATTTTAACTATATTTACATTTAAAAATAAAAATATAATTTAATTTATGAAATTATTTTAATGAAAATGAATCATTCAATAAAAATTAAGTGTTTTTCACTATTTAATGAAAAATTATACTTTTAATAAAAAATCAAAATATTATAATTAATATGAATTTTATTTATTTTTTGAAAAATAATATCATTTTCATAAAATAAATTTTCAAAAAGTTCAAAAAAATAATTTTAACTTAATTTTCAAGAAAGGATGAGACTATTTTCCATGAAAAAATAGTGTTTTTCAGAAGAAAAAAAATCTTTTATCTTCTTTTTAATCAATAGAATACCAGTAAATTTTTTGAGATATATATATAAATTAATATTTAGTAAGTATAATTCATAGACTCTAATTTTACATCTAGGTCATAACGGTCATATTTAAGTAGTATTTTAATAATGTTTCACATTTCTTTTAAACACAGTGTTGTGTGCATAAAAAGCCATCAATATGATGGAATATATATTAAATGAAGAAATTTAAGAAGTCTATGTGTGTCAAATTATTTCGTGCTATAAAAATATCATCCTTTTAATTTAATATATATCAAATTCTAATAATATTATGTTTTATATTCCTCATAACATCCTCTATTACCCACTCGGGTTCTTTAATTTTTTGATTTATCCATTGTATCATTACATACAAATTCATATGATTTGGGAATTATATCTATCTATTGTTAAGAATCTAGTGGGTTTCATTATAGTAATATAGATCAATATCCAGTTATAATTTAGGAAATTTTAGAACTTGTATTGGGACTAACATGTTCATCCTTAAAATGTTATATGGAACACATCATGTACTTTTGAGAGACTTATTAGAATATCCAACTGGATATCTATAAGGACCCGGCCTTAAACATTACATAATATTGAATTAAATTAATAATTCACATTGAGGATCTTTTCAGGTTTAGTGTTTTAGAGATTTAGTCCATAACTATTACATTACAACATGAATATTACAAGTAGACACTACTAATCAGTACCCATTTTTTCATAATATAAAAACTCTTAAAAAGAAACATGTCTAGTTCTATGTTTTAGATAACATGTCCTTTCCTTGATCCCATCCTTGACCATATTCATCTTTATGTCATGTGGAAAACATTTCAAAACTTGGGATGAGCATAAAAGTCTCAGTAAGGGTTACAAAACAGTGAATGAAAACATTTGTTCATAAATACATACAAAACATGAACTCTTTTACTTACCTCATGAAATCATAAGATTTATGAAAGAAACATATAAATCATAAATCATAAAGATAACTTGAGGCATACATACCATACTTCCAATGTAGCTATCATAGCTACATAGTGAGTTACTTTGGAATACCCATCATAGTATATTCCCTAAATCTATTAGGAGAAACATTCATGTTTACCTCCTTCACGTTACCCAATGCATTGGAGAGCTATCTCGAGATCACCCGCCCTAGGTTTATCACTGAACCACCCGTATACGTAACAATTCCCAATAAATATAACATAATCATAACATATAACACATGTATAAAGGATAGATAACATTTCCACATTCTAATATATCATATAAAGATATTGAAATAAACAATGTTTAATCAAATCATTTTCAAAACCTTTTAAAAAGAACTTTTTGAATCAAAGTGTCACATACCACTTCGAATCTTTTAAATGAATTGTCATTTGAAAAAATTAATGTCCATATAAATAAATCCTAAAACCCATTTTGAAAACATGGACATAAATTAGAAATATTTAGATGAATAAATCATTAAAACCTTTAAAACGATATTTTGGTTAAAGAGTTTTTAACAAAAAGAGGGATGCATCATTACAATTAATAAATTTTAATCAGAACATTATAATATCATGGGAATAAAGGGATTCATGATATAATATTTCAAAGGACAGTATATACACCATATAAGAGTGAATTGGTGCATAACAACAATGAAGTCTCAATGGAAATGTAAATTGAGATAAAATCCCTTATAAAGATGGAATCCTTAAATATAGGATAAATCAATCTCACATTTTTTTGTGACAAATATAAATACACCCTATGTAAGTGGATATTAAGTGTAAAACAGTCTGAGTTCATTCACACATATTCATAGGATGACATAAATAAGAAAAAAGAGAATATCAACCCAAAGAATGGAAATTGGGTTAAAGAGTTCCCTTACCAATTTGGTAACTTACAAAACATATGCCACATGAAAAAAGGATCATAAAATGAAGATGTAAATACCCATAAATGAGGGTATATTACACAGAGTACAATCATGGGTAGTACATACACCACACAATTAAAATAGTGGCAAGTATATCATGAATCTCATGAGAATAAAAAGTGAGACGAAACCCTTTACCACATTGTAATCAACTGAGTCGTATGACAAAAAGTTAATAACCACTAAATGAATCACAGAATACCATGAATATAATGAGAATAATGATAATATATATAAAATTTATGTACACAATACACCACATATAATGAATAAGTGGAAAAAAATGGAAATCTCACGGAATTAAAAGTGAGATAAGAAAATCCCTTACAAAAATTCGACAGCCTAACGACACCACTTAAGAATTCTTAAAATGAATTGATGAGAGTAATAGGGGGTCTATCATAATATTAAAATACAAATTACAGTATGGTGAATATAAAAGAACATCCTCCAACATAAGAATATGGAGCATAAATGAAATGACATCGAAGAGAGTACTTGAAAAGAAAGAGAGAGGTCAGATCCATTACCTCGTGTCCGACTTGACTTGATCGTTCTTTAATCTCCTGAATAATAAACTAAAGTTAATTAATACTTTATTAAGAACATTTTTCAAGTTTATTATTCATTTTATATCACTTATTACCATGTTATAAAAATTATTTAATCATTTAAGTTAATAATGTTCGTTTTGTCGATATTTGGTACTTGAGTCAAAAATGGACTTCTTATAATTACATGTTGTTCATGTGGTAAAAGTTTCATTATATCCAGAATGATATTATTGATTTATATATCATATATATAATATATATCCAGTATATACATGTATTTATAATAGTACATAACATTTAGAGGTAATAAATGAAATGCACCGTTCATGGAGACGTTAAGCCGTACGTACACATGAACACTAATTTCATTTAAATTTATTATTTTAATGGAAATAAAACAAAAAGATACATAGGTATATTATAATTCCAGTATGATATCATATATAATATCATTAACTCCATCCTTTATATATCCCACATAAGGCATTAACGAATCACATCACTTTGAGGGGGCGGTAGTCCGCACTTCCTCAAATGAGATTATCGTATTTACCCACTATGGAAACAAAAAAGGCATGCTATAAAAATGGAAGTATAGAAGCATAAGGAAATCATAAACAAAATATATATCATATATAAATACAGTTCAATCATAATGTCCACCATGAGAAGTGGTAAGATGTAATTAAACAATCATCGTTTCGTGAGGCGTCAGTTTTCCATCCACAGAAACATTATGTTCTTCATCCATTAGATGGAGGTGTTTGTAAGTTTAGTTTGAATCCTTCTCATAACAACATCCTAGTATATTTAGGATAGTGGTTTTGTTACAAATGAATGAAATAAAAAGATTTTATGGGTTGGAGAAGAAAAATAAAAGAAAGCAATTTAAGAGAAACTGTTACCTTTAATTTAGGAAACTTCCTTTGATTTAAATCAAAAGGACTTCTTAAGTGCCTTCTGCCTAAGGTAAGGCTTCTAGGAGGAGGATAGGGATTTAGGAAGCTTAATTAGGCAGAGTTTGGACAAGCCAAATGGCTTGAGAGATGTGAGGAATTGCATTGAAGTAGATTCATTTTATAAGGGAAAGGAGGGGCTCTTTAGGAACGAGTGAAAATATTATTTTATAATATAATGATATTCGGTTTCTAATGGTCCAAAAATCACTATGGTCGAAGATAAGATGACTCATAACCGAAATAAAATCATACAATCAGAATTGAACATGTTTTGGATAATATTTTAATCATTATAATCTTTTTTATTTTAATCATTTATTAATGAGGTAAATACTGCATCATTGTTGCGTCATAAATAATTTAATTTATTTTATGTCTAAAAATTATAAAAAATACCATGATGTAGGAAATATTTTTATATATCAAATGAATATTTATAGTCGAATAGATAATTTATATAACCCCTTCTAAATATTAATTTACTAAAAGATATTTTCTTCTGTCATTTTTGTCTTTTCTTTAAGTTAATTATTCTAAATTGTCATTATCACACGCAAGTGGATTAAAGGGGTCCCAAAATCCACCCAAAGATGATAATGGTCGTAAATGACTCAACCAATAATATTTTTACAAGTGTTAAGGTAATTTGGATTGATTATAATATTATTTTAAACTTGAATTACCCTATTTATCTTTAACCGCGCAAAATAAAATTCAAAAGATACTATTCACCATAAATTATTTAATCTTAATGAACCACATTTATCTTCTTGATAACAACCATGTATGTTGGATTTTTGATATTTAATTCACAGAAGTGGTAAAATTCCATTTAAATGAAAAAGTCAGTTTTTTTAACTACCACTAAGTGGTGTCACTATTCATCAAAAATTGAATTTTTTCAGAAAAATACAAAAAATTCAGCCTAAGATATATTTGATATTCCAAATTCAAATATGATGTCTATTTTTTCCAATTTCAATCCATATAAGTGGCATTAATTAATTTAAAAATTAATTCCTGCTGTTAAAACAAATAGCGTGTTTTTAAGAAACAATAACTATCAAAAGATTGATACTTGTTTATGTCCAATTTCAAAGTGAAATTAATTCCAATGACCAAAATTTGATTAAATGGTAAAAATATATTTTAATTTCACTTTAAAACCAATTAAAAATACATTATATCCATATAAATAAATTAGATTAAAAATAACTTTTGAATTAATATACAATATTTTTCACTATTCATTAAAAAACGAACTTTATCGGAAAAATTCCAAAAAATTGCACAAAGTAAATTTTGATGTCCCCATTATAAATAAGGATTTTATTTGGTCAGTTTGAATGTATTAAAGTGAACAAAACAAGATTTAAAAAGGGTTCTCCATTAAAAGGTTGTAAATCGGCCTTTTAATGCAAATTATGCTTAAAATTAGATTCATTCATATATTAAGCCTCTAACATTTATTTGATAAATATATATACATGTATAATCATATTATAGTTAGTTTTTTTCATTCATGCCAATACAACGGCTAGGAGTTAACTACCTTTTAAAATAATAATATTATATTATTAGGGTGTAACGTAAGATTCCAAAGAAACCTGTTGTTACATATCGGGTAAGCTATCGAATATAGCAACCCCTTTTAAGATAAAATTAATATTTAATTCAAAAATATTAATAAATATAAAAATCTCTTATTCTTCATTTACCTGGGATGTTACATCCTTCCCCCCTTTTGGGAATTGCGTCCTCGCAATTTTAATACCTGGCTTGGATACTTCATTAGAATCCCCTCATCGGAATGAGAGTGAATAAAACTATCACATTAAAATAAATGAATAGAATTAAAAAGGTTACCCGAGACAAAAGATACTATGATTACATGAAAACAAGGATATGAAGGAGAAAAAAATCATCATGTTCTGATGGTGAGTGATAGAAAACATGTTTAGGAGAATGTTAACCACCAGAAAATCACAAACTTGTGATCGGTTAAACTGTCTTTGATTCCCTAGTAGGAAAATTTAGCGGACAAGGTTTTTGTTTAATGTTACTTATTGTTGAGGAATTTATTAATGAGACTAACAAAAAACATAAGGAAATATACTTACTTGTCATGTAGACATTCATATTTTACTAGATTTCTAACACAAACTCATATTTTCTCCAAACAATGAATATTCAGGATGACTTTTTTTCACATTAAGAGTGCTATAACCAACTTCGAGAGAATCACATAATCCACAAAATTTGAACTATATATCTCACATGTCTTTAAATATTTACTAAAACCAAAACGTTTAGTATAAGATTAGAAAATCCCCCAAAAAGATAACCTTTTACATAAAGAAAAACTACTCTTAATCTCCAAAATTTTTCTAACCAAACCCAATGTTCAACGAAGACCATTAGATAAACAATTTGTCCATAAAATTATTCAAATTAAACCAAACTAAGATTGAAACCCAACTATTTGATGGATTTAATCACATAGTCTTCCAAGGTACAAATTAACATTTATCTCCAAATAACATCCGTTTCTCTTGAAGTCTCATATTGAAATGTAATTAACCAAATCTAATATCCTCCATGATAGGTTAATACTTTCCACAGATAACCCAAAATCAACTTAAACTTGATTTATAAAATTGTCTAACTAAAAATAATTAGTCAAACTAACCAGGGACTTCAAGTAGGCTAGTGGTAGGTGATGCGCCCTTGTCACCCTTCAGCTATGGGTTCGATTCCTACAGCCTTGCTGGATGTGATGAGTTGTCACCCATCCTACGGGTTATCCTTTTTATAAAACACAAAAATAACCCTAACATGTTATAACCTCAATGGTTTCCTTATACCTATCATTTTCATCCAAATTCATTACGATCTCAACATCTTTATTCTTGAAGTTTTATTTCACCACCATAAGATAAAATAAAACGATTCCCAAAATGAATAACACCATACCTTGATCATGGCGTCCACTCAGTTTCATCATCATCTTGTTCACGTATGTAGAATTCCCATGCATTACAACAATGATTTATAGATCCTTCAAAAACATTTGATTCCTCCATCCAAATACACCTTGTACAACATGGGCCATATGGGTGTTCACAGAAAACCAGTTTTGGAAAATAATCATGTATGACATATAATTCCAAAACATCTGATAAAACATGATTTCTATAAAATAGTCGGACAGAATTTGAGTTGAATCTTTCTATTATTGGTCCTTTTAAAATACCATAAGTATGTGCTGAGAGACTATATTTTAAAATCAAATATTAATAGGTGGCACAAGGGTCTCTTTCCTTAGCACCATTTTTAAAATCATAATATGCTTCAAATTCTTGTGATTAGGTAAAATATTTGAAAATACCTTGATAATATTTACCTTTCATGAAAATATCAGAATATTGTGAAAATAGTATTTTTCTGAATACAACCCATGATCCATGATGATAACGAGGTATAGTGGAGGTGTTTGATATCTCAAACAACTTCTTGCAAGTGAGTTGTATTCTAGAAAAAGTTTCACAATCCACTAAACATGACTTTGTAATAATTATTGCAAGCATGTCATCAGGAAGAGATATGAATTTCATTTGAGATCCTTCTCCTTCCATTCGTAACTGACTTTACTTGACCTCAAAAAAGTTATAAAACAAGGATTTAACTCAAATAACAGATATAGGGTCTAACCATGTGTCTTAAAAAACTCCTAATCCCTAATGTTGTCTAAACCAACCTCTGATACCAACTATAAGGACCCGGCCTTAAACATTACATAATATTGAATTAAATGAATAATTCCCATTGAGGATCTTTTCTGGTTTATAGTTTTAGAGATTTATGCCATAACTATTACATTACAACATGAATATTACAAGTAGACACTACTAATCAGTACCCATTTTTTCATAATATAAAAGCTCTTAAAAAGAAACATGTCTACTTCCATGTTTTACATACACATGGATTTTCCTTGATCCCTTCCTTGACCCTATTCATCATTAATTCCTATGGAAGACATTTCAAAACATGGGATGGGGATAAAAGGCTCAGTAAGTGTTACAAAACAGTGAATGAAAACATTTTTTCAAAAATACATACAAAACATGAACTCTTTTACTTACCTCATGAAATCATAAGATTTATGAAAGACACATAGAATTCATAAATCATAAAGATAACTTGCAGAATCCATACCATACTTACATTTTAGATATCACAACTACATAGGGTGTTACTTTGGAATACCCATTACAGTATATTCCCTAAATCTCTTAGGAGAAACATTCATGTTTACCTCCGTCACGTTACCCAATGCATTGGAGAGCTATTTCTGGCTCACCCGCCCTAGGTTTATCACGGAACCACACATATATTTAACAATTCCCAATAAACATAACAAAATCATAACATATAACACATGTATAAAGGATAGATAACATTTCCACATTCCAATATATCAAATCAAGATATTGAAATAAACAATGTTTAATCAAATCATTTTCAAAACCTTTTGAAAAGAGATTTTTGAATCAATCTGTCACATACCACTTTGAAGTTTTTAAATTAATAATCATTTGAAAACATTAATGAACATATAAATAAATCCAAAAACCCATTTTTAATACATGGACATTAATTAGAAATATTTAGAAGAATAAATCTTTAAAACATTTAAAATGATATTTTAGTTAAAGAGTTTTTAACAAAAAGAGGGATTCTTCAATACAATTAATAAATTTTAATAAGAACATTATAATATCATGACAATAAAGGTATTCATGATATAATATTTCGAAGGACAGTATATACAACATAGAAGTGTGAATTGGTGCATGACAACAATGAAGTCTCAATGCAAATGTAAATTGAGATAAAATCCCTTATAAAGATGGAATCCTTAAATTAAGGATAAATCAATCTCATAATTATGTGTGACAAATATAAATACACCCTATGTAAGTGGATATTATGTGTAAAACATCCCGAGGTCATTCACACATATTCATAGGATGAAATAAATAAAAAAAGGGAATATCAACCCAAATAAAGGAAATTAGGTTAAGGAGTTCCCTTACCGATTTGGTAACATACAAAACATATTCCACTTGAAATAAGGATCATAAAATGAAGATGTAAATACTCATAAATGAGAGTATATTACACAAAGAGTACAATCATGGGTAGTACATACACCACACAATGAAAATAGTGGCAAGTGTAGCATGAATCTCACGAGAATAAAAAGTGAGACGAAACCCTTTACCACATTGTAATCAACTGAGTCGTATGACAAAAAGTTAATAACCACTAAATGAATCACAGAATACCATGAATATAATGAGAATCGTGATAATATATATATAATTTCAGTACACAATACACCACATATAATGAATAACTAGAGAACAATGGAAATCTCACGGAATTAAAAGTGAGATAAGAAAATCCCTTACAACAGTTCGACATCCTAATGGAGCCATGTAAAAATTCTTAAAATGATTTGATGAGAGTAAGAGGGGGTCTCTCATACGATGAAAATAAAAATTACCGTATAGTTTATATAAAATAAAATCCTCTAACATAAGAATATGGAGAATAAATGAAATGACATAAAAGAGAGTACTTGAAAATAAAGAGAGAGGTCGGATCCCTTACCTCATGTCCGACTTGACTCGATCGTTCTTTAATCTCCAGAATAATAAAATAAAGATAATTTATACTTTCTTAAGAACCCTTTTCATGTTTATTATTCATTTTATATCACTTATTACTATGTTATAAACATTATGTAATCATTTAAGTTAATAATGTTCTTTTTTTTGATATTTGGTACTTGAGTCAAAATTGGACTTCTTATAATTACATGTTGTTCATGTGGTCAAAGGTTCATTATATCCAGAATTGTATTCATGATTTATATATCATATATATCATATATATCCAGTATATACATGTATTTATAATAGTTCATAACATTTATAGGTATGAAATGAAATGCACCGTTCATGGAGACGGTAAGCTGTACGTACGCATGAACGCTACTTTCATTTCTATTTATTATTTTAATGGAAATAAAACATAATGATACATAGTTATATTATAATTCTAGTATAATATCTTATATAATATCATTATCCCCATCCTTTATACATCCAACATAAGGCATTAAGGAATCACATCACTTTGAGGGGGTCATAGTCCGCACTTCCTCAAATGAGATTATCGTATTTACCCACTACGGAAACAATAAAGGCATTCTATAAAAATGGAAGTACATAAGCATAAGGAAATAATAAAAATAATATATATCATATATAAATACAATTCCATCATAATGTCCACCATGAGAGGTGGTAAGATGTAATTAAACAATCATCGTTTCGTGAGGCGTCTGTTTACCATCCGTAGAAACATTATGTTCTTAATCCATTAGATGGAGGTGTGTGTAAGTGTAGTTATAATTCTTCTTATAACAAAATCCTAGTATATTGAGGATACTGGTTTTGTTACAAATGAAAGAAATAAAAAGATTTTATGGGTTGGAGAAGAAAAATAATAGAAAACAATTTAAGAGAAACTATTACCTTTAATTCCGGAAACATCCTTTGGTTTAAACCAAAAGGACTTCTTAAGTGCCTTCTGCCTAAGGTAAGGCTTCTAGGAGGAGGAGAGGGATGTAGGGAGCTTAATTGGGCAGAGTTTGTATGAGAAAAATGGCTTGAGAGGTGTGAGGAATTTCATAGAAGTAGTCACTTTTTATAAGGGAGAGGAGGGGCTCTTTAGGAAAGAGTGAAAATATTATTTTATAGTATAATGATATTAGGTTTCTAATGGTCCAAAAACATTATTGACGAATATAAGATGACTCATAACCGAAATAAAATCATAAAATCAGAATTGGAATTGTTTTTGATAATATTTTAATCATTATAATCGTATTTATTTTAATCATTTATTAATGTGGCAAATACTGCATCATTATTGTGTCATAAATAATGAAATTTATATGATGTCTAAAAATTATTAAAAAAATACCATGATTTAGGAAATCGTTTTAGCTTTCGAATCAATATTTATAGTCGAACAGATAATATATATAACCCCTTATAAAAATTAATTTACTAAAATCTATTTTCTTTTGTCATTTTTTTTTCTTTAAGTTAATTATTCTAAAATGTCATTATCACACCCACGTGGCTTAAAGGGGACCCAAAATCGACCAAAAGTTTCTAATGGTCGTAAATGACTCAACCAATAATATTTGGACAACTGTTAAGGTAATTTGTATTGATTATAATATTCTTTTAACATTGAATTACCTTATTTACCTTTAACAGCGGTAAATAAAAGTCAAAAGTTACTATTCACCAAAAATTATTTTCATCTTAATGAACCACATTTTACTTCTTGATAACAACCATGTATGTTGTATTTTTGAAATTCAATTCACAGAAGTGGTAAAATTCCATTTAAATGAACAAGTCAGTTTTTTTTACTACAACTAAGTGGTGTCACTATTCATCAAAAATTGAAGTTTTTAAGAAAAATACCAAAAATTTAGCCTAAGTTATATTTGATATTCCAAATTCAAAAATGATGTCTATTTTTTCCAATTTGAAAACATAGAAATAGAATTAATTAATTAAAAAATTAATTCCCACTGTTAAAACAAATAGCGTGTGTTTAAGAAACAATAACTATCAAAAGATTGATACTCGTTTATGTCCAATTTCAAAGTGAAATTAATTCAAATGAAAAACATTGGATTAAATGGTAAAAATATATTTTGATTTCACTTTAAAACCAATTACAAAGACAATCTAACCATATAAATAAATTAGATTAAAAATCATGTTCGAATTAAAATACAATATTTTTCACTTTTCATTAAAAATGAACATTATCGGAAAAATTCCAAAAAATTGCACAAAGTAAATTTTGATGTCCCCATTGTAAAAAATGATTTTATTTGGTCATTTATAATGTATTAAAGTGACCAAAACTATATTTAAAAAGGGTTCGCCATTAAAAGGTAGTAAATCGGCCTTTTAAAGCAAATTATGCTTAAAATTTGATTCATTCATATATTAAGCCTCTAACTTTTATTCGATAAATATAAATACATGTATAATCATATTATAGTTAGTTTTGTTCATTCCTGCCAATACAACGGCTAGGAGTTAACTACTGTTTAAAATAATAATATTATATTTTTAGTGTGCAACGTAAGATTCCAAAGAAACCCGTTGTGGCGTATCGGGTACGCTATCGAACATAGCAACCCCTTTTAAGATAAAATTAATATTTACTTCACAAATAATAATAAATATAAAAATCTCTTATTCTTCACTTACCTGGGATGTTACAATATCAACATATCTAATAATTTTAATGTTTTCAAAGAAACTGATATACCAGGGGAAAAGTTTCAATTTCATTCCAACCCATATGACACCCTTTTTGGGAGATACTCTCAATAAAACTTGAACTCCAACATGGAATTCAAAATACTTTCTCCAATTATCATTTTAAATCTTTTTCATAAATTTAGATTCTATACTATAATCCAAAATTATATTTCAGTTTTTTGTTGTCTTTATAACATGTTGTTCCCATACAAGTTTCCTTCCAATACAATCATACTAAGATGTTTTATAACTAAATCACATAAAATATGATTTATATGGTTCTATTTTAAAACATTAATTGAAAATAGTTTTAGAGGAAAACTACAAAAAAAATATTGATCTCATATATCTTGATTTGCATGTTATCATGACCACCACATGTTTTAAATTATTTTAATGGTCTTTTCATAATTTATACCTATTTGTGGATGATAGGTAGTTATTTAAAAAATATCAATACTAAGAACCTTCTGAATAACCTTCCCCATTTTCCATGCCAAATATGAATCATAATCAGAACCAATCAAAATAGGTTCACCACAAAATTCTAAAAACACTATTAATATAAATAATAGTGATGAAATCAAGAGGTGAATATTCTATTGTAGTGGGGAAATTTTAATATTTGTTTAGGTTATATAGCCCATATTTCATCATTCTTACCAGGAATCATTGGTAGTTCTATGAAAAAGTCTATTCGAATGTCATTCAATTTCTATATAAGATTTGTAAGGTGTTTTATAACTTCAATAGGATGTAGTCCCTCAGCTATGTCCTATGGAACATAAATTAATGATAAATATAATGTAATTTTCAACTTAATTTTATCAAATGAACAATATTCCCTCAAATCCTTATAAATATTTGTGCTACCTGGGTGTTTAAGGAGAATCATATTATCCGAGTCATCAACAAATTCCATTTTTTGCTTAGTTACAGATGGAACACTTAATATCATTCCAAATTATATAGCACCGTTTTCACTGGTTATTTCTTCTAATTCCCCATCATTCATTGATTTTATTTATTCCTAAGGATCACATAATTAGAAAAATAAATTTTTATCTTTGGAAATATCGATGGTTTGGAAATCATTTGAAAATGGGGTGATATATTTACATCTTTTAAATTACCATATATTTATTTACTATATCAATAAATATATGAGCGCTCTTATTCCCAATTTGGGTTATAACTCTATGTTCTCTCATACTCAATACAGTTGTTAAATTATTTTCGTTCCCTGAGTGTCAGTGTATTAAGAAATAATAGTTCTTTAGTAGCATGATCTATTTACATTGTCTCAGACTGTTGTCATTTTCTGAAAATAAGCATTATAATATTTTATGATACATGTATATCACACATCATTTACCATAGATATAATGTCTCTATATATTTAATGAAAATGTAAATGGTATCAGCTCCTGATCATCATTTGGATAGAACTATTCATGATTCGTTAATCTCAATGATGGGAATGAAATAATTTTACTATTTTTTATCAGGAAACAACCAAGTCCATTTTTTAATGAAACACTATATATTGAAAACCCATCATTACTAATGGAAGATTTAAAATCAAATCATTTACTATCCTAAAAATTAATTCCTCCAAAATTTCATCACATTCATTTACTCAAACAAACATAACCACTTGACGTGTATGCTTGGTTATTAAGTCATCCAATTGGGAAAAATGAACAATTCATTGATCGTAACCTTCCAAACTAATGAAATTACATTCCTAAGTTATGATCATTGTCAGAGGATATTCTATGACTGCATTTTTCTATCCTGATCAACTAATATACCATCCATTGAGAAAATATAATGAAGACAATAAATATTCTATAGCTAGAAAGCACACCTAATAAATTTAATATATCACACCTTCCTTCTATAAATCTAAATAATATTTCAAAAGTTAATATCGTGGTCCAAAAATCTTTATGAAAACAACTTCTATCATCGATGAATTCCATTTAAAAATCATGAATATATTCCATTAATACACTATTAATTATATTCATAAAACACAGGTTTGATCAGTCAACCCGAATGGTGTTACTTTTAATTCACAATATCCAAACCTTTATTGGAAATTTTTCTCTTGAATATTTACTTTATTATGTGAATTATATAATAAAAATAACTAATGAAAATATTTCAAAAATATTGGGCTCTATGATGTTCATATAATATATCATTAATGAGAGGAATATGATACATGTTATTTATTGTATTAGCAATTATTTTTATATTATCAATGCACATGTACATGGATATAACTTTCCTCTTAATTAAGATAACTAGGGATCCCTAGGGTGAAATAGTATGGTGAATATATCCCTTATAACAAAACTCTTCTAGTTCCCTAATCTACTCCACTAATTTTATTGTTTTCATTTGGTAGATTGAATTTTATATTGTTATTCCATCATGGAATAAATGAATATAATAGTGAAGACCATTATCTCAATGGTGGTAAAGTATTTCCCAGAAAATATATCAATGTACTCATATATAATAGATACCTCCTAAATTTGACTATTAAATTGTTGATCACAAGATTTTTACAACTATTCTTCCCAATGAGTCACATTAATTAATGTTACAAGGGTGTATCTAGATATTCCTTTGAATATGATGTCTCTTTTTTAATGACAAGGAATTTTAAATATTCACCAAAAAATTAATTTCCATCTTAAAATAATGTTTTTCATCATGCTTTTAAATCCACTCCATACAATGTATTCTATCGAATTAAACTATATGTAAGATAATAAGTAATTAAAGTAAAGAATATTTATGTTTCAAAATGTTTCCTCTTTAACACATCCTTGTTTTTGTGAGACATCCACTAGTATTTTTTTTCAAAAAACTCCATTAATAATGTGATAGGGAATTAAATAGATTCCAGGAAATTGTAGAAGATATATATGGGTGAGGGGATAAAAAATACTACAAATAATTATCTCAATATTAAGGTACAATTAATGTAAATTCCAATGCATAATTTTGAACATCCACCACATTTGTAGTGATCATATAAGCTTTGAACACACCCCATATCCTAATTTGTTATAGATTCGATTGATGCATGGGGAATTCATTTGTATAGTACGCCATTTCTATATAGTTTAAACATAGAATAACATTTCCTTCTTTCATCACTTTTCATTAGGTATCCTGAAGACCCATATCTAAGTACTTATAAAATAATCACTTTCTATTCGTGAATTTCCTAAGATGATTCTATCCAGAGTTATCACAAGTTGGAAATTTCATTGTTCACTTATTCATTATTCATTCATTCTCTTTATTTGGTTCTCATTCTACCACTTATTTTCATGATTCCTCATGAGCATATAGGATGTAGAGAATTTAAACTCCATTTTAATATATACTAAAACAATTTCACCATATAAATTAAACTTTTGAGTGGATAGTGCCCTTTAGAAACTATGCTTAATACCTTCAATGAAATTTTCAGTTGTATAATCCATGTTGCATATGTAATCCACATCGTACCATTCAATCCTTGTAATGGTATCCTAAAAATGAAAATAATTTATTCTTAATTTTTATTTAACAAGGGGAAAATTATCTTCATTTTAGTTTGATTCCCATGAGATAAATATTTTTAAAAGAATTTATTATTAAAACATCACATTCCATGAGTTCTATTTCCTCATTTATCATATTATTATTGATAAACAAAAACCATTGATTAAAATTTACATTGAGATAATTCACAACAATTTTATCCATTTAAATTTCATTTTATATTAAGGGAATAAATATCTTATCAAAACAAATAATACATTTCACAACATCCCTTGGATTATTAGTACCCCAAAATGATGGGGGCTTCTATCGTATAAATAAATCCATCCTAATAGAATCACTGTGATGAACAAGATTCTCAATACAAGAATGGTTATTCTTCACAATGTAATTAAGATAAAAAAATATATTAGTTATATGATCAGTTACAATGAATGGTGTATTAGATTGATGAGTAGGTGTATATAAACATTTTCAATATGTATTTCAACCCTTATTCCTTGTTGGAATGATTTTTGAAAAATAAAATATACTAGATCATCTCATAAAATTATTATTTTTAAATATTATTTTATAATTTTATTCCCATATTAACAATTAACATAAATTTTTTCAAATAATATACATTATTAATATGAGAATAAAAAATTTTGTTTCATTGAGAATATATATATTTTAAAATATATCATTGTGGTTTGTAATAAAAATTTTAATTATCTTAAGAATATCCCCCTGGGTGTCAAACTAGGTGCACATAGATTCCCATTTTCATGCACCAGGTGATGATTAGGTATATCCCACCAAACTATTTTTAGATTCATTACCCATATGTAGAAATTTTCTAGAAACACATCCACTTGTAGTTTCCAAACATGGATGTATTATATGGAGAAATCACAAAGCCACTTATTTTCCATCATGTTAAGATATTCACCTATACTTTTCCTCAGATTATATGATAGGATTATCTTCCATAATCTATGTTTTAATTAATCTAGTTCCATTGGATTCTATAAAACATTATTTGACACAAATAATAATGGACCATAATCTAGTAACCCTAAGATGGTCCCTACTTTATTACATTGACTTAAATAAAATGGTTCTAATAGTAACATAATGGTTAGTTTAGATGATTTTGAGAACCAAATACATACATTATACATATTTTAAAATATAAAAATAAAATAAAATATAAATAACTAACCATCCTTGAAACTCAATCAAGGGATTCATCATTATGACCAAGAGAAAGAGAACAAAATAAGGGTGAGATTAAATTCTATGTGAGGGTTACATATAGTGGAATATTTCTAAATTAAATATATAATATTAAATATGTTTTGGTAAATAATTTCCAAAATAAAGTCATCTATTCAATAACATGGTAATGAAATAAAAAATAATCAATACGACAATGCAACAAATGGAACACACATTCCATTTAATCAATAATCAAAGAACTAAATTTATCGGGATATAATATCAATGAGAAATCATCATTGGAAAAAATTAATGATTTGATAATCAATTAATGAGATTATTAATTATTTGAATTTAATATATTAGTAATCATGATTATTCTAATATAATAATCATTCACATGACATTGGAAAACAGTGG